>OU892284.1:31402170-32853542 GCA_917834065.1 Ceutorhynchus assimilis
GAAAAAAGAAAAAAAAAAAAAAAAAAAAAAAAAAGAAAAAATGAAAAGAAAAGAAAATGTGTTTCAAATTGGGTAAAAACCGATAATTGCTACACTTTTACATTGATTCTTATGGAAAACGTCTTCAAGCACCTGTTAGATTGGTGGGGCCTTTCTCATCAGTTACACGAAAACCGTTCTGTCCTCCGTCCGTCCTACAGGTTAAAAGGGCTACCGCTTAATCGGGATGCTCATTCGAGATTAGTGCGTCATAGAGATAACTAGGTGCTCTAATCATCCCCGAATTTTTATCTGTGTTTCGTGGCTTTATTGAAAACAGTGTTTGCTTCTTGAAATATTTTCAAAGGTGAGTTAATTTATTTTTGATAACATTTTTTGATAACAGTTTATTTTTGGATTTAAGTATAAGGATTTTTTAATTGTGGTTATTATCTCAGATGTAAAACGTAGCCAAAAGGTGTGGTCAACTATTTAAGTAGATTATTCTTTAATTTAGCAGATTGTTCTACTAAATTATAAGTTTGAGAGATAACAATTTTTTGATTTCATAAAATATTACTTTAACACCTTTGATCAAAACTAAATTTTTTAATCTGTTTACAGATAACATGATGCCAGACTTTGCTGCAATGCTGAGACATATAGCTGCTCTCCTCGGGCTCATTACTCCCGCTAATACGGACCAGGCTGTGAGGGACGGGCTCCTCGAGTGTACTCGAGGAGCCCGCAAGCTCAACAAGGCTCTCAAAGGAGCAAAGGACCATGGGTGAAAAGCAGCACTTGGAGGCCTCACTCCGACACATAAGGACTCTTAGAAATCAATTTAAGACAATGCTGAAGAAGGGTGCGGGAATTACATCACGTCCTGGAACAAGCGGGGGAGCGGTGCATTGGGATGACTCCATTTCTGCTTTTAACAGCAGAATAAGGACTGGAGTCATCTCCAATTAAAAACATAAAGAACCGCAATCATTCTTGGTTGATTGTGCTAGCATTGTTCAAGAGGCGCATTAATAATGCACTCAAAAAAGAACAGTCAATCAAGGTGAATGCTGCTTTCTGTGGGGAATTTGTGATCGTCAAAGGTGGGTAAAGTACTTAAGGAATTCAAGTACTTTACCACCTCCAACGCCCCAATCTACCGAAATACCAATCTCAACCAGTGGTTTGATGAGAAGATCACTGGACCAATTATGCATGAAATGGAGAGTTCCAAGAACGTGACAGCGGTTGGGCGCTGAAGAAAATTGTTAATTTGGGCATCAACATTAACAAATTCACGCCATCAACTAGGATCGTCATACATCGAGCATACCTCCATCAATAAAACATAAAAAGGCCTGTATAAACGTGCAGAACGCTGATAACAGATGTTTTTGCATGGGCAGTAGTTTCGGCATTGTTTCCAGTTGAGGAACATCCCCAACGCTTAAGCAAATACCCGGACCCCCGCAGATGTGCTAAAGTTGAAAGGGATTCAATTCCCAATGAGCATCAATCAGATTCCCAATTTCGAGAAACAAAATAGCCTATCTGTGAATGTTTACAAGCCTTGAAAAATCAGGAAAACCTTCAAAGTCTTACCAGCATTCTTAACAAAAATCAAACATGAAAAACATGTTAATCTCCTGCTCATTCCAAGATCATTATTCAGAGAGAAGGATTGTGAGGAGGGAAAAAATATAGTTCTAGAAAAGTATCATTACGTTGGATTAAAAATTTATCAAAATTAGTATCCTCACAATTGAGTAAGCATAATGGGAAAAAACACATCTGCGATCGCTGCCTGCACTATTTCAGATCGCAAGATAAGCTTGACAAGCATCAGGAAGACTGTGCAAAGATCAATGATACAAAAATTAAGATGCCAGAAATTGGAAAAAATATATTAAGATTTAAAAAATTACAAGAACAAGGAAAGGGGCGCCTTTCATAGTATATGCGGACTTGGAAAGCGTCCTAGCACCTACAGCAGATTCTAAAAAACTCAGCAACATATTCCGGCTGCTGTGGGATATTACCTAAAGTGTTCATATGATGATTCATTATCCTTTTACAAGTCATTCCGAGGTGCAGAATGTATGCAGTGGTTCGCAGATGAGATGTCCCAGTTAGCGGAAAATGTGGCAACTGTGTTCTGGTGTCCATATGATATTGACATGACTCAAACAGAAGAAGCAGAGTTTCAGAAAGCCACAAATTGCCACATCTGCGAGCAGCCTTTCACTTCACCAAGTGACAAAGTTCGAGATCATAACCACTTGATTCCCAACAACAACTACCGAGGTCCTGCCCATTCAGCACCCTGCAACCTTAATCACCAAGATTCTCACGTGATATCTGTGGTGTTTCATAACTTGAGCGGCTATGATGCTCATTTTATCATAGCTGACATTGCCAACAGAATGAAGGGATCAATTGATTTATTACCCATAACAAAAGAAAAATACATCTCATTCACCAAGCATATTGATGAGTATCCCGTTCAGTTTCGCTTCATAGATAGTTTTCGATTTATGAGCTCATCCTTGGATAAACTAGCATCGTACCTACCTGAATACCCCAATTTAAGGTCCCAGTTCGCAGAGCTAGACGAAGACAAAATTGGTTTACTGACAAGAAAGGGGGTGATGCCATATGATTACATTGATTCGTTCGATCGATTCGAGGAAGCTTGTTTACCACCAATAGAAGCATTTTACAACACACTGAACGATACACCATGTCCTCGAAAATTATACCAGCGAGCCAAACAGGTGTGGTCCAATTTCAATTGTCAAGACTTGGGTGAATATGTTGATCTCTATATGAAGACAGACATTTTATTGCTGGCAGATGTGTTTGAGCAATTTCGATCCAGCTGTCTCAAAACATATGAATTGGATCCAGCTCACTACTACACGCTCCCAGGTTTCACTTGGGATGCAATGCTAAAATATACCAGACAGGAAATTGAGCTTCTCACCGATCAAGATATGTTTCTCTTTGTGGAGCGGGGTATTCGAGGCGGTTTGAGCCAAATATGTTCGAAAAGACAAGCTCAAGCAAACAACAAATACATGCCCAACTATGATTCAGATAAAAAAGAGTCATACCTGATGTATTTCGATATAAATAATCAGTATGGTTGGGCAATGTCGCAGCATCTCCCCTATGGTGGATTCGAATGGACCGATACTAACATTGATGTTACCTCTATAATTGATGATGCCGAAACTGGCTATATGCTGGAAGTAGACTTGGAATATCCCCATCATTTACATGATTTACATAAAGATATCCCTTTATGCCCAGAACATATTAATCCGAAAACTGGTAAACCGCCAAAATCTGTACGAGAGCTAACAAAACTAATGGCAACACTGCATGGCAAGGAGAAATATATAATCCATTATCGAGCTTTGAAGCAAGCGTTAGAGCACGGCTTAAAAATTAAAAAAGTGCACAGAGTATTGAAATTCAATCAGTCGCCATGGTTAAAATCATACATCGATCTCAATACCAAGCTGCGACAACTGGCTAAAAACGAGTTTGAAAAGAATCTTTTTAAGCTAATGAATAACGCGGTTTTTGGCAAAACGATGGAAAATATTCGGAAAAGAGTAAATGTCAGACTTCTCACGAAATGGTCAGGCAGATATGGTGCTGAGGCTTATATTTCAAAGCCTGAATTCAAGACCAGCACCATATTCAATGAAAATCTAGTGGCAGTAGAGTTGAGAAAGCTGGAGATATACTTAAACAAGCCAATATACGTTGGGCAAGCAATTCTGGATCTTGCAAAAACCACCATTTATGATTTCCACTATGGCTACATGAAGAATGTATTTAAAGATGACTGTTCAGTTCTATACACCGACACTGACAGTCTGATTTATGAAATAACTGAAAAAGATCCATATGAAATTATCCAACGCGACTGCCATACACATTTCGATACCTCCGACTATGACCCCAATAATATTTATAAAATTCCACAAGTTAATAAAAAAGTTTTGGGCATGATGAAAGACGAAAATAATGGTATTCCAATGACGAATTATGTCGGCCTTAGATCAAAATTATATGCAACCAAAGTTATGGTAACCGAAGGGGATATCCAAAAGAAGAAGAAAGAATTACGTGATGCTGATTATGATGATGATGAAATTGAATTGATTATATCAAACTATGGAGTCACAAAAAAAGCTAAGGGAGTTAAGTACAATGTAGTCAGAAACAAAATAACGTTTGATGACTACATTGAATGCTTGGAAACGTATAGCGAAAAATGTATTTCGCAAACCATAATTCGGAGCGAAAAACACAAAGTCTACACTATGAACCAGACAAAAATTGGTTTAAGCTCCGCCGATGATAAGCGGTATTTAATCCCAGGATCCAATAAAACATTACCTTGGGGGCATTATTCAATTTAGTGTGAAATACCCCTACCAGCTCATCATTGTACATAATAATTTCCAATTTTTTAGTTTTAGCTTTAAGTATTTTGTAATTATTTTATGTACCTAGATATTAATGCGTGTTACGATTTTATAGTTATTGTATCTATACAAATTTTTTATACTAATAATTTAGATAAAAACCATAATTTTGGGAAGCATCCTTAGCTTTAGTAATCATGGTAATTTAGTATTTGTGAAAACCTATTAGTTATAGCTGAAGTTATATTAATTTATTCAACCTACACCGATGTAACTGTATACTAATTAAGTAAAAATGTAATTTTGATAATTATTTCAATAAAATTAGTAATTGTGAAAACCTATTGGTTAGAGCTGAAGTTATATTAATTTATTCAACCTACACCATAACTGTACTAATTAAGAAAAAATGTAATTTTGATAATTATTTTCAATAAAAAAAAATATTTAAAAAATATTGCTGCACTTATTTTCCCCAAACACCTAGGAATGCATATGGAAATTCAACATACAACAGCAGCATCAAGCCGATAGAAGCAATTTATTTTCTAATTAATGCTCAAGGATTCAAGATCTTTTTTTTCCGAAATAAATATCCAAACTGGAACAAAAGTATTGAATACCTAGAGGAGGCTTTTTCGATTAATGCAAAATACGTTAATGTAGCCAGGTACAGCGCTATATTAAAAAATAAACTTGAAAAATTTGAAGGCTTAATTCGCGTGAGTTAGTGAGCACCAGCTGAAGTTATCCAAGTTAGTTATCCGAGCACATAACGTCAATAGTCAATCATATTTTTGAAAAACAAACTACAAAAAGTTTTATAGTAATTGCTATAGCTACGAGCGGGTTCTGTTGTATGGAAATAACAACCTAGTTGGAATGTGGGGCTGATCTCATGATTAGAATTTACATAAGTCCAGCTCACATCCATACAGGTTGTTATTTTTTAAACCTCCAGCTGTATTGCTATATCACAAACTTTCAAACACCTCCAAAACAACTAAACAACACCTCTAAAACACCTTCAAGACAACTAAATAACAACAACAGCTCCAGCACATCTCCAAGGCATCCAACCAGTATACCTGTGTACTGTAGGTAGGTGCACCGCTGAAATAACCATTTTTTCATCCCCACGTTGAATGAGACAAGAGCAAAATACGGTTCCGAATGAATGCCTGAAAAAATTACAAACATCCAATTCTGAACTATATCTCCCCCTATTGTCTCTACTACAAGACATCAAGTTTGGGGAAGGTATTCGATTTTTATATTAATCAAAATAATCCTACACTTCAGTACGAAAATTATTGCTTTATGTAAGTACATATATATAATTTATTTGCCTACTCGCATTCAGTTATTTCAAAGATTGATGACTCCTCTAGATTACTCTATAATCAAAAGTTAACCCAAAAAGCCTCATTCTTAGTATATTCTCCATTTTATTTTCAAATCGCGAGAGTTTCAAAAAAATCTCAAGGTAGAACAAAATTTGTAGGGATGAATCATAATGTTTACTGTAAACTATCTTAAAAAAATTATGAGCGCTCATGAACGAAAATGAAAATCTAAAATCGCTTCAATAATTCCAAAAAGTACTCACCTACTTATTCCCAATAATCACAGATAACTAGGTATGACACTTAAACAGAATGGTCCAACCGATTTCACATAAAAATTCCACCAGCGCGAAGAATTCATTATAAACGGCACTAGGTACTGATGCAAGCGAAGCAAGTTTTAAACTAAACTATAATAATTAAATAAAGGTTTAATTTCCAAGTTGTTTTTTCTACAAGCCAAGCCGCAAACACTTCCGTTACTGTGATAAGATTTTTTTGCCATATTAATTTGCTCTCTGAACTTGGAAAAAACGTTGATGGCGGTGTTGCAAGAGTATTTTTTTATCAGCAGAAAATCTACGAAAAGTGAACGCGAGAAAACAACTCTAATTATCGGATTTTTCGCTCGTTTTATGGCCTGTTTCAGGTTTGATATTAATAGAGAATTTTAACCTCGATTTCCACGGCCCCCTCATACCCCCCCCGAAAAGCTTCAAAGGGGGTGTGACCCAAAAAGGAAAGTTTTTGTGCAAAAAAATCTAAGAATAAATATTTAAACCGCATTTTGCTACGATGATCCGTTTTCGAGTTAGGGTTCTATAATAATTTCTATAGCTAGCTTAGTGCAAGTACTGTCTGGAAGATCGCTAACCTGCACGGTAGGTCCTCCGATCTCCAAATGGATTCATACAGACCTGTCTCTAGAGCTGTTTAGCTGTCTAAAAGCTGTCTCCTGCCCTGTATAGATGTATACAGACCTGTCTCTAGACCTGTATAGCTGTATACAGACCTGTCTCTAGACCTGTATAGCTGTATACAGACCCGTCTCTAGCTCTGTCTCTAGACCTGTCTCTAGACATGTATAGCAGTATACAGACCTGTCTCTAGAGCTGTTTGGGTTAGTTATAGGTTAGCATAGGACCCCCCCCACGTCGTTGGGTCAGTTAGGGAAGATTCGTAACTGACCCAACGACGTGGGGGGGTCCTATGCTAACCTATAACTAACCCAAACAGCTCTAGAGACAGGTCTGTATACTGCTATACATGTCTAGAGACAGGTCTAGAGACAGAGCTAGAGACGGGTCTGTATACAGCTATACAGGTCTAGAGACAGGTCTGTATACAGCTATACAGGTCTAGAGACAGGTCTGTATACATCTATACAGGGCAGGAGACAGCTTTTAGACAGCTAAACAGCTCTAGAGACAGGTCTGTATGAATCCATTTGGAGATCGGAGGACCTACCGTGCAGGTTAGCGATCTTCCAGACAGTACTTGCACTAAGCTAGCTATAGAAATTATTATAGAACCCTAACTCGAAAACGGATCATCGTAGCAAAATGCGGTTTAAATATTTATTCTTAGATTTTTTTGCACAAAAACTTTCCTTTTTGGGTCACACCCCCTTTGAAGCTTTTCGGGGGGGGTATGAGGGGGCCGTGGAAATCGAGGTTAAAATTCTCTATTAATATCAAACCTGAAACAGGCCATAAAACGAGCGAAAAATCCGATAATTAGAGTTGTTTTCTCGCGTTCACTTTTCGTAGATTTTCTGCTGATAAAAAAATACTCTTGCAACACCGCCATCAACGTTTTTTCCAAGTTCAGAGAGCAAATTAATATGGCAAAAAAATCTTATCACAGTAACGGAAGTGTTTGCGGCTTGGCTTGTAGAAAAAACAACTTGGAAATTAAACCTTTATTTAATTATTATAGTTTAGTTTAAAACTTGCTTCGCGTGCATCAGTACCTAGTGCCGTTTATAATGAATTCTTCGCGCTGGTGGAATTTTTATGTGAAATCGGTTGGACCATTCTGTTTAAGTGTCATACCTAGTTATCTGTGATTATTGGGAATAAGTAGGTGAGTACTTTTTGGAATTATTGAAGCGATTTTAGATTTTCATTTTCGTTCATGAGCGCTCATAATTTTTTTAAGATAGTTTACAGTAAACATTATGATTCATCCCTACAAATTTTGTTCTACCTTGAGATTTTTTTGAAACTCTCGCGATTTGAAAATAAAATGGAGAATATACTAAGAATGAGGCTTTTTGGGTTAACTTTTGATTATAGAGTAATCTAGAGGAGTCATCAATCTTTGAAATAACTGAATGCGAGTAGGCAAATAAATTATATATATGTACTTACATAAAGCAATAATTTTCGTACTGAAGTGTAGGATTATTTTGATTAATATAAAAATCGAATACCTTCCCCAAACTTGATGTCTTGTAGTAGAGACAATAGGGGGAGATATAGTTCAGAATTGGATGTTTGTAATTTTTTCAGGCATTCATTCGGAACCGTATTTTGCTCTTGTCTCATTCAACGTGGGGATGAAAAAATGGTTATTTCAGCGGTGCACCTACCTACAGTACACAGGTATACTGGTTGGATGCCTTGGAGATGTGCTGGAGCTGTTGTTGTTATTTAGTTGTCTTGAAGGTGTTTTAGAGGTGTTGTTTAGTTGTTTTGGAGGTGTTTGAAAGTTTGTGATATAGCAATACAGCTGGAGGTTTAAAAAATAACAACCTGTATGGATGTGAGCTGGACTTATGTAAATTCTAATCATGAGATCAGCCCCACATTCCAACTAGGTTGTTATTTCCATACAACAGAACCCGCTCGTAGCTATAGCAATTACTATAAAACTTTTTGTAGTTTGTTTTTCAAAAATATGATTGACTATTGACGTTATGTGCTCGGATAACTAACTTGGATAACTTCAGCTGGTGCTCACTAACTCACGCGAATTAAGCCTTCAAATTTTTCAAGTTTATTTTTTAATATAGCGCTGTACCTGGCTACATTAACGTATTTTGCATTAATCGAAAAAGCCTCCTCTAGGTATTCAATACTTTTGTTCCAGTTTGGATATTTATTTCGGAAAAAAAAGATCTTGAATCCTTGAGCATTAATTAGAAAATAAATTGCTTCTATCGGCTTGATGCTGCTGTTGTATGTTGAATTTCCATATGCATTCCTAGGTGTTTGGGGAAAATAAGTGCAGCAATATTTTTTAAATATTTTTTTTTATTGAAAATAATTATCAAAATTACATTTTTTCTTAATTAGTACAGTTATGGTGTAGGTTGAATAAATTAATATAACTTCAGCTCTAACCAATAGGTTTTCACAATTACTAATTTTATTGAAATAATTATCAAAATTACATTTTTACTTAATTAGTATACAGTTACATCGGTGTAGGTTGAATAAATTAATATAACTTCAGCTATAACTAATAGGTTTTCACAAATACTAAATTACCATGATTACTAAAGCTAAGGATGCTTCCCAAAATTATGGTTTTTATCTAAATTATTAGTATAAAAAATTTGTATAGATACAATAACTATAAAATCGTAACACGCATTAATATCTAGGTACATAAAATAATTACAAAATACTTAAAGCTAAAACTAAAAAATTGGAAATTATTATGTACAATGATGAGCTGGTAGGGGTATTTCACACTAAATTGAATAATGCCCCCAAGGTAATGTTTTATTGGATCCTGGGATTAAATACCGCTTATCATCGGCGGAGCTTAAACCAATTTTTGTCTGGTTCATAGTGTAGACTTTGTGTTTTTCGCTCCGAATTATGGTTTGCGAAATACATTTTTCGCTATACGTTTCCAAGCATTCAATGTAGTCATCAAACGTTATTTTGTTTCTGACTACATTGTACTTAACTCCCTTAGCTTTTTTTGTGACTCCATAGTTTGATATAATCAATTCAATTTCATCATCATCATAATCAGCATCACGTAATTCTTTCTTCTTCTTTTGGATATCCCCTTCGGTTACCATAACTTTGGTTGCATATAATTTTGATCTAAGGCCGACATAATTCGTCATTGGAATACCATTATTTTCGTCTTTCATCATGCCCAAAACTTTTTTATTAACTTGTGGAATTTTATAAATATTATTGGGGTCATAGTCGGAGGTATCGAAATGTGTATGGCAGTCGCGTTGGATAATTTCATATGGATCTTTTTCAGTTATTTCATAAATCAGACTGTCAGTGTCGGTGTATAGAACTGAACAGTCATCTTTAAATACATTCTTCATGTAGCCATAGTGGAAATCATAAATGGTGGTTTTTGCAAGATCCAGAATTGCTTGCCCAACGTATATTGGCTTGTTTAAGTATATCTCCAGCTTTCTCAACTCTACTGCCACTAGATTTTCATTGAATATGGTGCTGGTCTTGAATTCAGGCTTTGAAATATAAGCCTCAGCACCATATCTGCCTGACCATTTCGTGAGAAGTCTGACATTTACTCTTTTCCGAATATTTTCCATCGTTTTGCCAAAAACCGCGTTATTCATTAGCTTAAAAAGATTCTTTTCAAACTCGTTTTTAGCCAGTTGTCGCAGCTTGGTATTGAGATCGATGTATGATTTTAACCATGGCGACTGATTGAATTTCAATACTCTGTGCACTTTTTTAATTTTTAAGCCGTGCTCTAACGCTTGCTTCAAAGCTCGATAATGGATTATATATTTCTCCTTGCCATGCAGTGTTGCCATTAGTTTTGTTAGCTCTCGTACAGATTTTGGCGGTTTACCAGTTTTCGGATTAATATGTTCTGGGCATAAAGGGATATCTTTATGTAAATCATGTAAATGATGGGGATATTCCAAGTCTACTTCCAGCATATAGCCAGTTTCGGCATCATCAATTATAGAGGTAACATCAATGTTAGTATCGGTCCATTCGAATCCACCATAGGGGAGATGCTGCGACATTGCCCAACCATACTGATTATTTATATCGAAATACATCAGGTATGACTCTTTTTTATCTGAATCATAGTTGGGCATGTATTTGTTGTTTGCTTGAGCTTGTCTTTTCGAACATATTTGGCTCAAACCGCCTCGAATACCCCGCTCCACAAAGAGAAACATATCTTGATCGGTGAGAAGCTCAATTTCCTGTCTGGTATATTTTAGCATTGCATCCCAAGTGAAACCTGGGAGCGTGTAGTAGTGAGCTGGATCCAATTCATATGTTTTGAGACAGCTGGATCGAAATTGCTCAAACACATCTGCCAGCAATAAAATGTCTGTCTTCATATAGAGATCAACATATTCACCCAAGTCTTGACAATTGAAATTGGACCACACCTGTTTGGCTCGCTGGTATAATTTTCGAGGACATGGTGTATCGTTCAGTGTGTTGTAAAATGCTTCTATTGGTGGTAAACAAGCTTCCTCGAATCGATCGAACGAATCAATGTAATCATATGGCATCACCCCCTTTCTTGTCAGTAAACCAATTTTGTCTTCGTCTAGCTCTGCGAACTGGGACCTTAAATTGGGGTATTCAGGTAGGTACGATGCTAGTTTATCCAAGGATGAGCTCATAAATCGAAAACTATCTATGAAGCGAAACTGAACGGGATACTCATCAATATGCTTGGTGAATGAGATGTATTTTTCTTTTGTTATGGGTAATAAATCAATTGATCCCTTCATTCTGTTGGCAATGTCAGCTATGATAAAATGAGCATCATAGCCGCTCAAGTTATGAAACACCACAGATATCACGTGAGAATCTTGGTGATTAAGGTTGCAGGGTGCTGAATGGGCAGGACCTCGGTAGTTGTTGTTGGGAATCAAGTGGTTATGATCTCGAACTTTGTCACTTGGTGAAGTGAAAGGCTGCTCGCAGATGTGGCAATTTGTGGCTTTCTGAAACTCTGCTTCTTCTGTTTGAGTCATGTCAATATCATATGGACACCAGAACACAGTTGCCACATTTTCCGCTAACTGGGACATCTCATCTGCGAACCACTGCATACATTCTGCACCTCGGAATGACTTGTAAAAGGATAATGAATCATCATATGAACACTTTAGGTAATATCCCACAGCAGCCGGAATATGTTGCTGAGTTTTTTTAGAATCTGCTGTAGGTGCTAGGACGCTTTCCAAGTCCGCATATACTATGAAAGGCGCCCTTTCCTTGTTCTTGTAATTTTTAAATCTTAATATATTTTTTCCAATTTCTGGCATCTTAATTTTTGTATCATTGATCTTTGCACAGTCTTCCTGATGCTTGTCAAGCTTATCTTGCGATCTGAAATAGTGCAGGCAGCGATCGCAGATGTGTTTTTTCCCATTATGCTTACTCAATTGTGAGGATACTAATTTTGATAAATTTTTAATCCACACGTAATGATACTTTTCTAGAACTATATTTTTTCCCTCCTCACAATCCTTCTCCTCTGAATAATGATCTTGAATGAGCAGGAGATTAACATGTTTTTCATGTTTGATTTTTGTTAAGAATGCTGGTAAGACTTTGAAGGTTTTTCCTGATTTTTCAAGCTTGTAAACATTCACAGATAGGCTATTTTGTTTCTCGAAATTGGGAATCTGATTGATGCTCATTGGGAATTGAATCCCTTTCAACTTTAGCACATCTGCGGGGTCCGGGTATTTGCTTAAGCGTTGGGGATGTTCCTCAACTGGAAACAATGCCGAAACTACTGCCCATGCAAAACATCTGTTATCAGCGTTCTGCACGTTTATACAGGCCTTTTTATGTTTTATTGATGGAGGTAGCTCGATGTATGACGATCCTAGTTGAGGCGTGAATTTGTTAATGTTGATGCCCAAATTAACAATTTTCTTCAGCGCCCAACCGCTGTCACGTTCTTGGAACTCCTCCATTTCATGCATAATTGGTCCAGTGATCTTCTCATCAAACCACTGGTTGAGATTGGTATTTCGGTAGATTGGGGCGTTGGAGGTGGTAAAGTACTTGAATTCCTTAAGTACTTTACCACCTTTGACGATCACAAATTCCCCACAGAAAGCAGCATTCACCTTGATTGACTGTTCTTTTTTGAGTGCATTATTAATGCGCCTCTTGAACAATGCAGCACAATCAACCAAGAATGATTGCGGTTCTTTATGTTTTATATTGGAGATGACTCCAGTCCTTATTCTGCTGTTAAAAGCAGAAATGGAGTCATCCCAATGCACCCGCTCCCCCGCTTGTTCAGGACGTGATGTAATTCCCGCACCCTTCTTCAGCATTGTCTTAAATTGATTTCTAAGAGTCCTTATGTGTCGGAGTGAGGCCTCCAAGTGCTGCTTTTCACCCATGGTCTTTGCTCCTTTGAGAGCCTTGTTGAGCTTGCGGGCTCCTCGAGTACACTCGAGGAGCCCGTCCCTCACAGCCTGGTCCGTATTAGCGGGAGTAATGAGCCCGAGGAGAGCAGCTATATGTCTCAGCATTGCAGCAAAGTCTGGCATCATGTTATCTGTAAAAGATTAAAAAATTTAGTTTTGATCAAAGGTGTTAAAGTAATATTTTATGAAATCAAAAAATTGTTATCTCTCAAACTTATAATTTAGTAGAACAATCTGCTAAATTAAAGAATAATCTACTTAAATAGTTGACCACACCTTTTGGCTACGTTTTACATCTGAGATAATAACCACAATTAAAAAATCCTTATACTTAAATCCAAAAATAAACTGTTATCAAAAAATGTTATCAAAAATAAATTAACTCACCTTTGAAAATATTTTCAAGAAGAAACACTGTTTTCAATAAAGCCACGAAACACAGATAAAAATTCGGGATGATTAGAGCACCTAGTTATCTCTATGACGCACTAATCTCGAATGAGCATCCCGATTAAGCGTAGCCCTTTTAACCTGTAGGACGGACGGAGGACAGAACGGTTTTCGTGTAACTGATGAGAAAGGCCCCCCAATCTAACAGGTGCTTGAAGACGTTTTCCATAAGAATCAATGTAAAAGTGTAGCAATTATCGGTTTTTACCCAATTTGAACACATTTTCCCATTTAAATACATGCATTTTTAGTTTAAAGCTTTGCGGTTTTGTTCAAGATACGATGTGGGTGGTGAGTCATCAATGCAATTATTTCATAAGTGAAAAATGGTGCAAGTTAAATGATACCATCCAGCAATAAACTTGATTTTTCGTTTTGGGGGCTTCTGTTACAAAAAAATTTGGTACAGGAACGTTTTCACTTCTATGAAAAATGTTTTAGGGATAATTTAAAATTATTTCGTCAGTTATCAGTTAAATGATGGCTGCAAAACCGCAAGGTCTTCCTGTTGCCAAATTTCATGGAATAGTTATTATTTTGATTGAATCCTCAGTTTTTTTTCTCTGAGGATCTAGGATCTTTTTTTAGATAACATAAGTAATTGGAATCTTTTTTTTTGGATATAAAATTATAATCAATATCTTTTCAAGGTTGGACTAGACTCCAGAGAGATAACGCCTCTTATAACTTTACCTAACCTTTTCAAATTAAACAATAATTTGCTTTTTTTTTTGGTTTATGAATCGAAATGCTGTGTCTCGTATTTGTTGTGATTATTATTGATTAGTTTGATTATTGGAGCATTGGAGACAAATGATTATGTATGAGAATGATGAAGCGTGAGGGTGCTGGATTGCAAGTGTGTTTGTATGTCCGATGCGGTCATTGACCTTGCCTCAAAGGCTGTGTGGAAGCTAGTGTGATCGACTGAAGACGTGGGTTTTGGAAAGGTGCTGGGTTATAGCGTCGGTAACTGGCGCGCTGGATGATGTTTACATGAAATATATTTTATATTATAAAGTAAAATTATTTTGTCAGTTATCAGTGTAATGATGGCGGCAAAACCGCAAGACTCGATTGGTATAGTGTTCATTTTTAAATTAAACTTTTAAACTAATCTATGTTTCTTAGATATTTTATAATTACATCGCTAGTTATTTCAAATTGTTCTTGCGAACGTGTAAAAAAATTTGGTCTTGTTGTCTGCTGAATTTCTTGGAATAATTGATTGGTACCTTTTGTTGATATCACACAAGTAAGTGAAATTATTTTGAAATAATTGGTTATCTGTGTTATCAGCAAAAAAACCGCAACTCTTGTTTAGACTCGTCAACTAGTTTTGAATTAAACTTTTAAAGTAATCTGTGTTTTTTCTGGCATTTTATAATTACGTCACTTATTGTGAGGTGCTCATGTTAATGTTACTGAATTTCTTGGAATAATTGATTGAAACCTCTGATAAAAATAACTAGGATCTTTTTCGATACTTAACACAATCTCTTTTTATATTATAATCAATTTTTTTCTAAGGCGATGTCTATTAGATGTATGCACTGAGCTGATAATAAAACCCAGTTTCCTACAAAACCATAACAAAAATAATTTGTGTTTGTTGTGCGAGAGAGAGAGAGAGAGAGAGAGAGAGAGAGAGACAGGTATGTGGTATGAGCGAGAGGTACATCATCATCAGTACCTTTTATGGAGCATCAAGGTATGCACGGTCTATGTCCACTCGATGGATTCGCTGAATATTTTACAATTTTTATTTCCTCGACAATTATTTCACCCACATCAATTTGAATTAGTTACGCCATTATCAGTATGAGGTATGAGACACCTGAAATTTGAATTAGTTGCGCCATTATCAGTATGAGGTATGCGACACCCAAAGTGCCAATATGTCTGAGGTAACTGACCGCTCCTCATGATTGCATGTTACCTCCTCCTTTTTACCATTTATTATCAACTGCTAGGATAGCCTAGTGGTTTCTGTAGCGGGCTTTCAAGCTGGGGACGGGAGATCGGTTCTCAGTGGTTACCGATTTTTTTAATTTCCATTTCGTGATGCAATAGCTGCGCGGGTCGATTATATATGAGAGCGGGACAGAGAGAGAGGTATGAGGTACGAGGTTGAGGTATGAGAGCAAGAGAGCGAGAGTTACGGCATCATCAGTATCAGGTAGCGAGTATGTGTGGCTGCCTCGGCGGCTACTGAGGTAGTGCGAACGGTCAATGCAGACCTGGGCGCTGGAAAGGGGGCGGGGCCTAATTCTAGGAAATTTTACCCCCACTCCAAAACGGTCCGAAAACTGGCAGAATGGACCTTAGATTTTCTTATGGAGATTTACATGGGAAAATGGCCGATTTTGGCCCAGCTCTCTCCTAGCACCTTTACTGCCGTCATTTAATTTCGTTTTGGAGGCTATAATAACCCGCTGCTGTCGACCTGTACAAATACTATAAATGCTATGATTCATAGATTATAATAAAAAATCTTTCGATATTGCAATAATATAAATGATGAATACCAATGACCTACACGAATAGACGTCCAAGCAGACACGATTTTGGCCTGCATATCAAACTTGTTGTCATTAGTCCTGATAATCCTTATAATGACTCACTGTAATGGAAGGCGCTACAAGTTATTCCTTTTTTGTATATTTGATACAACAATTATTTCACTCATTGTGCGAAATTAAAACTGGAAAATCCACGGGTTGCTGATAGAATGGTAATCGATGAAAGATTTTAAATTGAAATTGAAAGATATCGAAACTGAAAAGGATATTTTTTCACCTTACCTGGCTTTACTTCCAAACTCCACTCAGTTGGCCAGCTCTGTCCAATGCGAAGGAGTGCAAACGAAACCGTTTGATTTAACCGGTGGCGGCAAACGAAAAACCGCGGGTCTATTTTCTCGAACCTCACGAAACGGGCGGAGTGTTTTTGGCGACTGACTTTACTCGTCGGCAGTGTAAGGACTTTGCAGGTATCCTTTTTCAGTGTTTAACGCGTGCATTTTTAAAAGCCAAATTTAGCAAAGCCGTATCAATTCTTAGGCATATGGCATATAGCACGCGCAATTCAATTAGAATAAGAAAACAAAAATAAAGAGGGAACAAAAAAAAAAAAACGAATCAATTTCCATTCCCAAATAGGATTTGACATCCTAAATACCCAATTTAACCTACAACTATATACAGGGTGCGTATAGACGAAATTGAACACTCATCATTTCTTGAAAATTATTTTGTGTCCAAAGGGCACAATAATGGTATTACACGTCATTGTCTTTGAGTTCAATGTTTTGTTTTGTTTGTTACAGAGTCGAGTAATACGTGGATTGACAGGTGTCAACAATTACCAACCGAATCTTACACGGAGACCGCGACAAGGCCGATCGGCTATATCGGAAACCGGAAATTCGCCGGAACCACCCGATAAAGGTAAGTCAACAATTAGATTTGATCAAAATAAATTGGGTGGGTAAAGGTAACTGAAAGGTAAATTCGTCAGCGAAGCGAAATTAAATAGATATACCCGGAGCGGGACTCTGTGTCATGTAGAATTCTATCAGTCGACAAGATTCTACATGGTTGGCACTCTGTGCATCAAGAATATCGACAAAACGCGATTTATTTTATAATTTCATTTCTACATCTCGAGACGTGTCGAATACTACTGACGCATGTGCATTGTGAAGTTTTATGAATGACACTGACAATTGCGAAATTGTTGTTGTTGATATTCCATATTTATATTGAGAAATAATTATTCCATTCCTATTTCTTATTTATTTAATAATTTAATATTTTCATTAGTTTATTTCGAGCAGACGCCCGGTTTCCGATTATATTAATAATATCAATATTATCGTCATTGTCATGAGAGTGAGAACCGAAAAACCCGGAATAAAACACATATTATGGTTAGAATCTCTTTATTAGAAAATCAGTGCATAAAAAGACGACGAATCAAATTGTTTCTTGCTTGGACTCCTGCTTGCATAACGTTACATTATATGGTACCTCGGTACCTCGGTACCTGAATGTTATCCCTTTGGATATGAGGTTCGGGGATCATTCAGTCTCCCTTCCGAGCAATTATGTAAAATAACACAAACCATAACAAAGCGCCCAACTTTTTCTGGAGCATGCCGCATGCCTCAACACTTTTGAAGTACCTACACAAAAATCTTTGTTTAAACACATCGATAAAATTTCGAGTTTGGATGCGATTTTGGCTATAATTGAACTCTGGAGTTCCTGGAGCAGTGTTTTAGCCAGGGTTCTTTGTCATGTGGTCTAATAATTTCACTCACTGTGGGTTCCATCGGCCGTGTGATAGTAATCACACCTGGAAAATGAATTTTTTCCATAAATCCTGCGTCAATTAGATTTTTCTCGTCTTGAGTCACAGGAAACTGAATCCTGATGGCTATTGATACTTTCTCTATTGCTCTGCTCTTGACATAGTTTGTAGCCACATAAATATTATAGCTTTGCCCGATTATTTCTTCAAATCTAATATCTTCTTTTTGAAAACAGTCACTGCTATTGGTGGTTGGGCATCACTCATCACTGGATATTTTCCAAACAAATATGTTTAAGCTTCTCATCTTCTTCGACAATATTGTTATTTAAATTAATAATGGGCAACAAAGCATAATTTTCAGGAAGCAAAAATAGTTATGGTATAAACAAGCAAACCAAATAATA
The DNA here is from genome assembly GCA_917834065.1 of Ceutorhynchus assimilis. Taxonomy (NCBI): domain Eukaryota; kingdom Metazoa; phylum Arthropoda; class Insecta; order Coleoptera; family Curculionidae; genus Ceutorhynchus; species Ceutorhynchus assimilis. The sequence goes on from OU892284.1 coordinate 31,420,490, forward strand.
ACAAAAACAAACTTATTAATGACGTATACAGTCATTTCAAAAAATAATATTGACATTTCTTAGGAATCAAATAAAAGTTCCCTAGAGTTTCCCTTAGATTTGTACTACGTTTTTCGAATGGTTAGTAGCATGATAAAAGGATCCGAGAACGTAGCCGAACTGTTGTCGATAGTGACACAGAGTGCCGTTTCAGCCGCCTATCGCTTTTGAAAATAGATATCTACTATGGAAAGCGAGCTGTAGAATTCTATAGAGCACAGAGTCCCAGAGCCGGTTTGTTTATTCATCTTCAGATAAACTGATTGTCTACAAGACAAATATACCAAAATGGAATCCGGCCAACAAAACCATAGATTGCGTTTTTATCCGTCAGATTGCATTGCACCCGACAGTCTATCAGAAGGTGAATAAACCGGGTAAGGAATAAAAGGAAAGAATCTTTATCATATCTCAACTTTGATTGTCCACTAGAGCAGAGTTGTTTGGCAATATTTCATGTACGAATCAAGTATTTTGCTCAAAATGAAAATATTTTCGTACCAACTCAAATGCAAGGGAAACTATAAAAACTACAAATTCCTTCCTTGAAAATCCAAAATGCTGAACCTCAATATCGGAATTCCAGAATGTTGCCAACCAGCCTGGCACATAGGGAGGCAGCAACTTCGGAAACTTTATCCAATTAAAAAAAAAGCGTCCAATGGAATTTGGAGGGAGTTGGGTCGGGATAATCCTCCCCTGAACCCGAAATACTTTGCCGCAATTGCCACAAATCGCCCCAATTCGTATAAATAGCCGGCTTTGGACGAAGTTAGTCCAGATCTACGAGCGGATTTTGAACTTTCCGGAATTTTCCTCGGCGAAGGTTGAGTGTTGGCAGTAATTTAGATAAAAAAATAAGGCAGACATTTCTGATAATTGATTCAATTAATATTTGAACTCGTGCCAGACAAAATATCCTATAATTATAGCCCTTCCATTCACCTGACAAGGCATAAATTACCAACACAGTGTTCCTACGCTCGCTTTCCCGTGTTTCCGTAGGTCGTGCAATAACAAAACCCTCCATTATTTCCTTTATACACTAGCCGTTATACGTTCACCTGATCGATACAGGATCGGCCATTTTGACTTAATGAAGATAAATGGCAGAGGGGCGGCTTTCTGATTCAAAATTAATTAGGCCCGAAATCTTCTTTTGAAATTGAAAATGTTTCGGACGTTGGAATTGCGGCGATTACTTTTGATTATGGAATTTTGTTTTTCACTTATATGTTTTGCCGGATATTGGAATGTGCAAATTAGTCATAATTATTATTTATATGCTGATGGAATGTCAATAAGTTGCAGTTTTGTTTTCAATTTATTGCCCACTTATTAATTAGTTGCGATATCAGTTGGCTGATGCATCAAAATGCAGACTAGGGGGCAAATATTGATGAACCTTTTAGAAAAGAAAAGGCTGTTAACCTACCAGTACTTACCCAACATTAATACATCAAACAATACGTACAATCAACGTCTTTCTTCGTTGTCCGACACCTAATTTCTATCTTCTTCTATCGTCGCAATCCTCTGTTGAAAGATTTCTTTCACTCATGGACTTTTGTATGGTTCTTCTGCCATTCCATCCGTCTTCCTCGTTTTCTTCTACCTGTTGCTTACCAATGCAGCATTTCTCTGGGCCATTTATTGGTATTTGGCATTCGTTCTACGTGTCCGTACCAGGTAAGTTGTTTCCTTTCAATGTTCTGAACTATCGTACCTTCTATTCCCATTTGTAGTTTTATGTGGTAATTCCTTATTCTCTCTCTTCGAGAGATTCGTATGGATCTTCTAATAGCATTCATTTCAACTGCTTCTACTTTCTTCTTTTATCTGTCTGTAATTCTCCAAGTCTCGGCTCCTTATAGAGAGCTGCTCTTTATCATTGTCTCGTATATATTGAAGTTTCTCTTTTTGTTATTTTCTTGCTCTATAAGATTCCATTATGACATCCTATTACTTTTTTAGCTTTAACTATTCGCTTTTTCTATTTACTTTACATCTGTTCCGGTGTTGTCGAATGTGATACCTAGATACTCATATTCCTGATATTGTGGAATTTCCTGATTATTGTCCACTGCCAATTTTCCGTTCTGGGTGCCTACACATAGATATTTTGTTTTATTTATAATAGGTCTGTATCTGCAGAAATCACAAACCAGTCGGAGCGAATTTCATTGGTTGAAAACAGTCAGAAAACTAGTTTCAGCCAATGAAATTCACTCTGACTAGTTTGTGATCTCTGCTGAAACAGATCTATGAACTTTCAGTCCCCATTCTTGGTATTCTTTCTATCAGCTTTCTAATCATATATTGCATGTCCTTTTTTTCATTGGCCACTATGACCTGATCATCTGCAAATTGAAGAGTAAACAGGCACCTATCATTTATCTCTATACCCATTCCATGGATCTTCCTCTTCCAATTTTCTAGTGCTACTGACTGATACGTATAATTTGAAAAGCTTAATTCTTGTTTTTGAGTTTTTATATAAGTTTGGATATAGACCGGGAGTTAGACGGACTTGAGTATGCATAATATGAGGACTGCATTTTATCAATGGATTGTAGCTGAGAAAAGCTCAAAGATTAATGATCCGGATCTTGCCGGCTCATTTTTTGGTACTATTTTTTTTCTATCCCCTCTCCTCTCACTTTATAAAGGAATTCCATGGAGTCTATGCTATGTGTGTGATTTTAACGAGTATTATAGTTCCAATTCAGTTTGCTCTTGTGGTGAAGAAGACAACAGGGTTTTAAACAGAAAAGTTTGTTAAAATTTGCTGTTGCTAGTGGGATTTGAACTGACGACCCTGGGTTTCCGTCCATTGCTCAAGAGGTATGGTGACATAGCTACAGCGGTGCATTTGATATTATTATTATTATTATTATTATTATTATTATTATTATTATTATTATTATTATTATTATTATTATTATTATTATTATTATTATTATTATTATTATTATTATTATTATTATTATTATTATTATTATTATTATTATTATTATTATTATTATTATTATTATTATTATTATTATTATTATTATTATTATTATAATTATTATTATTATTATTATTATTATTATTATTATTATTATTATTATTATTATTATTATTATTATTATTATTATTATTATTATTATTTTTTTTTTTTTTTTTTTTTTTTTTTTTTTTTTTTTTTCTCCTTATTGGGATCTTATCCATCTATGTCGGACTTGCGTCAAGACATAGTAGATGTGTGTATCAACGAAGAAAAGATCTCACTATACTTACGGCATCTATGACAACTGCTTTTTGCATGTCCGTTGATATTTTGTAATTCAGGTTTAGCTTGCCTAGATTGATCTGCAGGCTCTTTGGTACCAATCCCATAGAGGATACTATTATGGGGACTATTTCCACTTTTTTCAACTGCCATACTCTCAGAATTTCTATTGTCAGCTGTTCATATTTTGTTGTCTTCTCGATTTCTTTAGTTCTAATGTTTTGATTGTTGGGTATTGCTATATCTACAAGTAGAGCTGTTTGGTTTGTTTTGTTGATAATCACAATATCAGGTCTGTTGTGAATCACCTGGCGGTCTGTCAGTATCGATTTGTCCCAGTAGACTTTATGCGTTTCATTCTCAACAACAGGGTGCGGTTTGTATGCATAGTATGGCGCTTCATCAGGTACATTTAAATTTAGCATTTTTAGGCATTCTATATATATGATTGTCGCTATTTTGTTGTGTCGTTCGATATATCTTGTCTTCGCTAAGTTTGGACATGCCGATAGTATGTGTTCGATTGTTTCCCGTTCTGTATGACATTTTCTACATTTGTCGTTGATATTTTCTCGAAGAATGTACCGTCTGTAGTTAGCTGTCATTACCACACGGTCTTGAATGGAAAGCAAAAAGCCTTCACTTTCCGGATAAATGGTTCCTTTAATTAGCCATTGAACGGATGCTTGTGTGTCTATATGTTCCTGATGGAGTTCTCCATAGAATCGTCCATGCAACTCTTTCGCAGCCCATTCCCGCGCTCTCTGAGTGACGTCATTTGTTGTGAAAGGTAGGTAACGGGGTTCTCTTAGATTTAGTGGCGACAGTTTTCGGTCTGCATCGACTACTGTTTTGTGTAGGTGTTTATCTGTTCTTGCAAAGTACAAACGCAGTTTCTTTATTTGTTCATTGCACAGATTCACTAAGTCGAGCAGGCCCCTTCCTCCCATCTTCCTAGGTAAGTATACACGGTGTGTGCTGGATCTTGGATGATGTTTTCTTGTGCGCGTCATTAGCGTCCTTACCTTTCTGTTAAGGGCTTCAAGTTCTGTTTGTGACCACGTTACGACACCAAAGGAATAGGTAAGTATGGATAATGCAAATGTGTTAATTGCAGTGATACAATTAATTGAATTTAGGTGACTTTTCAGGACAGCTTGTACTCTTTCCTCAAATTTCTTGGTAAGTTTTTCTTTAATTTGTTTGTGTTGAGTCCTGTTTCTCTGCATCATTCCTAAATACTTGTAGCTCTCGTCACTCATGGCTGGAATGACAAGGCCGTCGTCAAGTTCAACGCCTTCTGCCTGAATGAGGTTTCCTCTCACAATGTTGACGGTTTTGCATTTTTCAATCCCGAATTCCATGCCTATGTTGCTGCTCATATTATGTACTAGTTTTAGGAGTATTTCAAGTTGCTTTTTATTGGCTGAGTACATTTTGAGGTCATCCATAAAAAAGAGGTGACTAAGCAGGTAGCTCGTCTGTTCTCCTTTCAACGTGTATCCATATTGTGTGTGTTTTAATGCATTGGATAAGGGATTTAGAGAAACGCAAAACCACAGAGCGCTCAGAGCATCTCCTTGGAAGATTCCGCGTCTTATTTGAATGAGTTTTGTTTCAATTCTATTTTGATTGTCGCCAATGACAAGCTTCGTGTTCCATTTCTCAGTATTGTATCGTAGAAAATTGATAAGAACAGGGTCTATTTTATAGATTTCCAGAACGTGAATGAGCCAGCTATGTGGTACAGAATCAAACGCCTTCTTATAATCCACATAAGCCATGTAAAGATTTCTTTGTGTGGTTCTTGCTTGTTCTAGAATAACATTGTCTATAGTGAGCTGTTCCTTGCAACCTTGAGCTTTCTTTCTACAGCCTTTTTGTTCTTCTGTGAGAATATCACGTTCTTCTAGATAGATATAAATTTTTGTACATAGGATTGAGGTAAGTATTTTGTACATTGTTGGAAGACACGTGATAGGCCTGTACTGAGATGGATCTGCGGTATTGTTGCTCTTTGGAATCAGGTATGTTATGCCCTTTGTTAAGAAACTTGGCATTTTGCTGGGATCTTCGATTATTTCTTGAAACTGATTTGCCAGGTAAGTATGCGTAGCTTTTAGTCTTTTATACCAGAAGTTGTGGATACCGTCGTTTCCGGCGGCTTTCCAGTTGGCAGTTTTTAGAATTGCTTGTGTTACGTCTGCGTTTGTTATTGTCATTTTTTCCATGGGTTCTGTTAGTGAATATCGCATGGTTTCGTCTTTTATGAAGGTAGCATCTCTTTTGTGTTCCACCTCCCTAGACCATATGTTCGTCCAGAATTGTTCGGTTTCTTTTTTCGTCGGGATTTCAGTTGTTGGCATCTGTTCTGTGTTGGTGATTTTTCGATAGAAAGCTTTCTGATTAGTATTAAATAAGCGGTTTTCTGTTTTTCTGAGGTATGAGGTTTTATAGCGCTTTAGTCTAGCTGCGTATACAGATAGCCGTTGTTTGAGGGTATCTTTGTGATCCACAATTTCTGGTATCGTTTTTGCATCTACTGAGAGAGAAGTTAGTTTTCTTATGAGCTTCTTGCTTCTGTTTCCATTAAGATACTGTTTTAATCGGCCAATATCTGCTCTAATACAATCAATTTTTCGCTGGAGCCGCTGTTCCCACGGTGGAGGAGTTTGGTTTTGTACACTTTTCGATATTTTTATTTGTTATTATTATTATTATTATTATTATTATTATTATTATTATTATTATTATTATTATTATTATTATTATTATTATTATTATTATTATTATTATTATTATTATTATTATTATTATTATTATTATTATTATTATTATTATTATTATTATTATTATTATTATTATTATTATTATTATTATTTGAAAGTTTGTAGCAAATCAAACTGTAATAGACCATTGGGCCGGAATCCCAGGTGTCGTGGGCTCAAAATTACCAACAAGAAAACTACAGAATGATATTATTGAAGATTTATTTTATAAAATTTACAAAAAGAAACCGCAAATATGTCCATCCTGCATAGATGAAAGCGAGATAAATAATTATTAATTTTTATTTAGGCAATCGTTGTTTAAGCATTTACACAATGAAATACACGGTGATTTTGTCTTTTCACAACTGCGCGATATTGTTCGACAATTGGACGTACATTTACAAGGCTGAATCAATGATTCTGGCAAAGGCAGCATTGTCATTTGTCGTGGACGTAAGGTACCATTGCTCTCTTCATAGCCAAATGAAGAATAATTGATAGGTCTTAATTGAGTTTGATGTGCATTTTACCAAATATATGTTTGTACTGTAGCCCTTAGCAAATGCAAATGCAAAGCATCTGACGTAGGTACATATTATTCTCATCAAATTGAAGCCGAAACCTATGTTTTGGGAAATCAGCTTATATCGCAGTCCATCAGCAGTTTGTTCTTTTTTTGAAAAAACATATGTGCAGAGCATTTCTAACTGTTTTAGCTGTCCAGCATTTAGACAAGGTTTCCCAAATATTCAAAGGCTTTTTGTACGAAGTCTTCGGATGCAACTTTAAAAAACTGTTTTTTACTGCCTAGTCTGCTGGTAGTATCGCAACCACTTACGGAATGTAATGCTGGTAAATGTGACTTATTCTTTCACCAAGAGATTCAGCAGCTAAGTGGCATCCTAGAAGATGTTTCTTTTTATGGGAACCGTCGAACCATAGACCTAGACAACCAATATTTGCTAGTTCTTTGGAGTAATATATCGCCAGTACGAATACATCTGTATCAGCACTCAGGATAATAACATGTGCAGCTTCAATTCTTACAGCATTAAATATGTGACAAAACATTATTGAATCAGCTAGCGGAATATCAAATATTTTCAACAGAATAGACGTTAAAAATGCGACTTTTCCAGAAATTATATAAAAAACAGGGTGTTTCATTTGAAAAACAGTTAATCCATGGCGTAACTCTTTAGTTTTTAGTTAAAATGATTTTTTGGTACCATTTTTGAATTCTCCAGAAAAAAATATGCCAATTGGGTATTTTGAATTTTTTTCAAAACTACAGTAACAAGGAAGGTCAAAAATAAGCCCCTGTTCGGTCGTCGTTGGATGACCCTGTACATCTCGCAGTCTTCTTTTACTTGTGTATATTGTGGAGCAGAATTGCAAAGATATCCAACAAGTGGTAGAATTATTTTGAGTGCTCGAAAAGTAAGCCTCAGGTACAATCAATAGGAATTATTGTGAAATGACTTGAAATTGTGATATTTTGCATATAACTTTGCATTGGGAAATGGCAAGAGAGTTAGGGACCACTCCAGCTGCCGGCAAGATGTACTTTCCCATTGTTCAAGATCACAGGAACACGAATTTGAGCAGTTTTGCCGGTCCTCATATTTTGCATACTCAACTACTTGTAGCGCCTGCTCTAATACTGGGATTGTATCGTATGCTTTTTGTAGGTCCACAAATGTGAGGTGGGTTTCCAAATGTCTAGCAGATCTCTTTTCTATGACTTGTTTTAGGCAAAATACGTTTTCTGTACCTGATCTCCCTGCTCTAAATCCGCACTGCTCTTCTTATTTCTTTTTATAATCTTCCTCAATGAGATCACGCAAGGATCTACCATATAGTCTGCTTAGTGTGCTGGTGACTGATATGCCCCGATAGTTATTTCAGTCCAGCTTATTTCCTTTTATGTGAATGGATGATATAATACATGGGAGACCTTTAAAAAGCTTCTCAGTTCTTCATTTCGGAGTATATCCCTTCTGGGCCGCTAGCTTTATCAGACTTAAGATTCTTAAAAGTTTTTTTTTACTGTTTCTTCAGATATCTCAAACACTTCTCTATATACTTCGATATGTCTTGGAGAATCTAATATATATTCCAGTCTACTTTCTTGTAATACCCCCTTGTAGTGTTCTATCCATTGCTCTGGTTTGATTACCTGGATATTAGCTCTGTCCTTTCCTGGGTTTTTGACATTTGATATAAATCTATAACATTTCTGAGCATTTCCTTCCTCCTATGTAGGTATTAATTTCTTCACATTTCTTCATGACTCGTTCTTAGCTATAGTGATGTATATTCCGAGTTGTCTTTTTGTGTCTTTAGAAACTTCAAGGTCTTGTCTATTTCAGAAATTTTTGCTTCCTCTCTTGGACGAATAGCTCTATTTCCTCGTTCCACCACTATTTCTTGTTGGTATTTTTTTTCTTCATTCCTATTGCTTTTTGGGTGGCTTCTGTTAGACTCCTTATAATGTTCTTATAGAGTTTATTGAAGGTACATTTTTCGGGGTGTAATATTTCGCTGTCGAGTCGCCTCTGATATAGAAATACAATTCTGTACTTACATCTCTAACTAACTGTCAAAATTGTATTTCGTTGTATCCACTGTGTCCGTGAGTATGGCATTGGTGTTTTGTTCCTCTGGGTTCTTGTGCATTTTCCTAAATTGCAACTTTATTTTGGCTCTTACTAAATAATGAACTGATCCGCAAGTTATTCCTCTTAGGACTCTGACGTCATTTATCCCTATGTTTGTTTCTTGTTTGCTCACATAGTCAATAATAGTTCTTTGGTTACGGGTATTCTGTATCCATGTTGTTACGGGATGATTTTACCTTCGTCAAGCCACTGTTGTCTTTTCAATAGTTGTGGCCAAACTTTTCATCAAACTTTTCATTTTTCCCAGAATCATTAAGTTAGAGGTTTAATAATGGAATTGATTTCCTTTTAGTAGGGTTAAAATAAATAGTCAGTTAATTTATTAATAAATAAAATTACAATATTTACATTAGAACAGCTGATTGTCTGATCCGAGTAGATTGTCGAGATTGACAGCGCTCCAAATAGGGTCAGTAACCGGTACTAACTTAATTTGAATAAGTCCCATGCCCCAACTACCATCAAAATCCCCAGAACCCTTCACCTTGGAGTTTTGACAGAACCTTTTTTAAAGGACATTGCAGGGACAAGCAGAGGTCATTCAGGTCGAGGACTTTCCACGATTAAGTGTTCGGGAAAACTCCTCAGGCACATTTTGCCGATTTCTGAGTTGCCAAGTTTTCGCTCATAGATCTAGGGTGGCTAATCCGTTATTTTAGCACCCAATCGCTTTGTGCGGATTTTTTTTTGTGAGTCGAAAAAGAGCAACGTGACCAATTGTTTGTTCCTAAAGGCCAAAGTATTTTGGTAAGTCGTTTTTCTTATTAGTCTTCTCTGTGTTTCTCTATTGCCTATGTAAAAGCATAATTTTCTGTTAATTATATGGTTAAATTCCGAAGATTGGACATACCTACCTATTGCCACGCCCTGTCTCATAACGTCCATTTGTTTCAGGCCTTTATTCTTCACCTTTAGAAGTTACGCTTTAATCTTTACCTTCAGACGTCACCTTTATTCTTCACGCTTTAGTCCTTACTTAGAGTAATAAGTTATACGTCAAGCTTACTGTATACTTCAAGTCGTACCTACCTCCTATCTTCAGCCTCCTCTAGACAATTGGAAGCTTTAGTGACTCTTAGTCACTGAACTTCAGTGCCCAGGGCCAGGTTGCTTCTTGTTGCGGCCCTGATCCAGTCCCAGGCCATTGGAAACACTGGAAGATATTGATCCCACCTGTCAGGTTCTCCCCAAGAGTTTAGGGACTACTCAGGTTTGATAAGTGTTGTGACGGAACTAGCTATTACCCTTTTGTGGACTCTAGTCATTACCGCACCAGGGATGTCAAAAGTTTTTACTTTGACTGACTGTAAAAATTAACCATTAGGTGTTGGATCATTTAAGCCTTGTATTGAACTAGGGGTGCCTTGATTCTCATTTATACAAATAAAACGCTGAAATAGAATAGTTATCAATTTAATTAATAAATGAAGTTAAATTCGGTTTAATCAGCAATCAAATCCTATCTAATAATTCCAATTTGGACGTCCAGTCGAACTACAAATTTTATACTAATCTAAAGTAAATAAGCGAGTAAATAAGTATCTTGATTTATAAAAATAGTGAAATTTCATAATAATAATATCAATTATGGTTAAATGTTCGATGAACGAGAACACAAATTAACTAATTAGATTTACGAGAGCACAACACAAATAATTCGTGAACTTCAATCAGCTCACTGTATTCACAAAATGTTTATAATCCTTGAAAGTTCTTTTGTTTATTGAGAGTTAATAATTTGAGCACTTTTCTGCTGAAGTGTGTAAACAATAAGTGCAAGAAAAGTCTATATATATATGCTCAGTTTCTATATACAAATTTACAAATTAATGTTCATTTCACGAGTGTGAAAACCAAATTTCTGTATTAAAGGTTAGAACAAACACTTCAATTTATAGTGCATTTCAACCGAATCAGTATTCAGTATTTATTAATTTATTGTTCGACTGTTTTGAGAAATTGAAACGGTCTTACTTGCTTAATCCAGTTCATACCGGTAAATCCATATAGTGATTATTTATCCATTTATCACTATTCGTAGTAATTTGCACTGTCAGCTAAGGGATTTTCCACTAAGAGAGAGAACACAATGATATACAGAGTTGAAGCCTGTCGAGAGTGAGACAGGAATAACCTTAAACAGGCGTAGTAGAGAATTTTGCTAGGTCCGAGATGACTTGCAACAATTTAGGGGTTAATTACATGAATTGTAATCAATAATATCGTTGATAATATAGGCCATGTCAGGCCTTGAGACACTGGGAGTAGTATTTTACTATAATTCGCGTACTAACGGGGGTTTTCTGGGGGTTTTTTCCTCTGTAGAGCGTTCAGAGGCGAGAGGGTGCAGAGTCTTTGCTTACTCTTCTGCTTCTTGATTACTACTGTTGTGTACCGTGCCGTGCGTCGAGTCGACTGCCTTTTTCGGAGCAGGTCGCATAAATCAGGGATGTTGGGTGGCAACTGACCAATCACAACAACAAAATAGATCCATTGCTCATAGGGTAATGAAGAAATCTGTAATTTTACCGATTCAAAAGGGCTGCTGTTGCCAGTTTTACAGGAATCTTTTTTTAGAATATTATTTTTATGATAAATAATAGAAATTGATTATATTGATAAACTACAAATAATAACATTTTAAACTTGTTGTGGGTTATTTCCGCAACATATTCCCCCCCTTGAAGTTTCCAAACTTCAATGAGAGACGAAACATTAACAAAAAAAATAAACAACATATTTACAATAGAGAAAGTAGCAGGTTTTAATCCTGAATTGGTAAAGGACATACCTTTGCTATTCCTCGAGTAAAAACACCACTTTGTGTTTTCAATTTTACCACTCTGGTTTTATTGTCTCGTCCAGGGAATACCTCTAAGACTCTGGCTAAAGGCCATCTTAGAGGTGGAGTGTCATCTTCCTTTAAAAGTACTAATGTATTGGGGGTTAGATCTAGAGAATTCCGGAACCATTTAGGTCGATTTTGGAGTCTGTTCAAATAGTCCACTGACCAACGCTTCCAAAACACTTGTTGGATGTGTGAAATTTTCTGCCACATAGAAAGGCGGTTCTCATTAAGATGACTTAAATCCTTATCTGGGTGAGCCGTAAGGCTTGAACCAATTAAGAAGTGACCAGGGGTTAGAGTTTGATAGTCGTTTGGGTCGTTTGAAAGAACGCATAGGGGACGTGAGTTCAATATGGCTTCAATTTGCACTAAAATTGTATAGAACTCTTCAAACGTGAAGCGGGTTTCCCCAACCAGCCTGACGATGTGGTATTTGGCGCTTTTAATTGCTGCCTCCCAAATGCCACCGAAATGAGGACTTCTTGGAGGGATGAACTTGAATTCAGTTTCATTTTGAGAGAGAAAGTCCCTGATTGAGGTCAAATGGGTTCTATTTCTAAAAAAGTTATGCAATTCCTTCAATTGATTTTGGGCGCCTTGGAAATTGGTGGCATTGTCACTATGTATCACGGTTGGGTTACCTCTCCGGGCAATAAATCTTTTCAATGTCATGATGAAGTGTTCGGTAGAGAGCCCTGTCACCAATTCAATATGAATTGCCTTGGTGGCCAAGCAGACAAAAATTGCAATATAGCATTTAATTAGGGGAGCTTTGCGTAGCTTGGACGATTTTATTAAGAAGGGTCCGCCATAGTCTATTCCAACTTGGCTGAAACAGCGGGAGACATTCACACGCTCCTTTGGCAGACTTGCCATAATTTGCTCTGCTGGTTGAGCTCTGAATCGGAAGCAGGTAATACAATTGTTGATTATACGTTTTGTCTCCCTTAAACCATCGAGTGGCCAGAACCTTAGGCGAAAATTCGATAGCACTGTTTGTGCGCCTGCATGACCTAAACGCTCATGTTCTTGGATTAACATTAATGAGACAATATGATTATGGGAAGGGAGCAAAATGGGGTGTTTTTGATCGAAGGAGACATTAGCGTTGTCTAATCTTCCACCCACTCTTAAAAAACCATCCTTATCTAAGAAGGGTTTGAGTTTAATCAGTGATTTGTTGCTCAAAAATATGTTTTGATTCAACTCTGAGATTTCCTTTGAAAAATGAATTGACTGGAGAATTTTTGTGATCAAGTTCAAGGCTGCTTTCAGCTCTTGGACTTCGAGAGAATCTTTTGTTCTATCGAGATGTTTACATTTTGTGTTATGTGCAAATCTCAACATGTACCCTACTGTGCGTTGGAGCTTACGAAATTTAGAAGCTCGATTGAATATTCCGGGCCAAAACAGATCTTGATCTTTCTTATCAGTTCCTACTAGAGCTATTTTCTTTTCCTCAGGGACATCAGACAAACTGGGAGTGTTGCCAAATTGGGAGAGATTTAATTCAGGGTCATGAAGAAATTTAGGGCCTTGCCACCAAGTATGGCACTCCTGGACTTGGGGTATTGGCAAACCTCTAGATGGGTAATCAGCGGGGTTGTCTGAAGAATTTATATGACGCCATTTGTGATTTGAGGTGAGTTCTTGAATTTGTGCTACTCTGTTAGCCACAAAAACAGTCCAGCGCGACGCATGGGAATTTATCCAGCAGAGCGCAATTTGCGAATCTGTCCACAAATTTACAGAACTCAATGAGAATCGATCTTCGAAGATTGCGATTAACTTTGAAACCAACTTTGAGAGCAAAACCATGGCGCATAATTCTAGCCTAGGCAATGTAACTGTTTTCAGAGGAGATACTCTAGATTTAGAGGTAATCAAATGACAAGATACTGTTCCATCAGTATATAGGGCGCGAACGTAAACGCAAGCGGCGTATGCCTTGAGGCTGGCATCAGAGAATCCGTGGAATTCCATGGAACTTAATGTTTTGTCAGAAAAAAGGTATCTAGGGATCTTGAGCGTTTTGAGGAGAGGAAGGTCATGTATGAAACCATTCCATTCTTGCAAAAGTGAGTCATCAGTAATTGGGGTGTCCCAATCCAACTTCAGAGTCCAAAGTCTTTGTACAATTATTTTTCCTGTCACAATGACTACAGATAAAAAACCAAGGGGATCATAACATTGAGCTATTACAGAGACAATTTTTCTTTTCGTAATAGGGGTTGTTAATTTTACTTCAGGAATAGAGACGCAGAAGAAGTCGAGAATTGGGTTCCAAATAAGGCCAAGTACCTTATTCGGGTTTTCGTCAAAATTCATATCTACTTCGACTATTTTTTCTTTATGAGAGATTTTGTCTAGAAATTCCTTTGAATTTGAACACCATTTGTGTAATTCAAATCCAGAAGCCTTTAATAAAGAGATAAGTTCGCTATAGAGTATTTCTAAATCCTTAAGGTCATCACATCCACTTAGGATATCATCCATGTAACATTGTTTCAATAGAGAATGAGACGCGAGGGGATAATCTGAGCTATTTTTTAATGCAACATCGTTTAAGACTCTAGTTGCGAGGAATGGAGCACTGTTAGTGCCATACGTGACAGTGGTCAATTCGATGCACTGAAGTGGTTTTTCAGGCTCGTCTCTCCATAAAATATTTAATAAAAAGGTCTGAGTGGGATTTATCTTTATTTGTCTGAACATCTTCTCAATATCAGAGGTGAGAGCATATTTGAAAGATCTGAAGCGTAACAATATGTCATAAAGGTCAGGCTGGACCTGAAAGCCTTTGAGAGTTATGTCATTTAGGGAAAGGCCCGTTGTGGTTTTGCAAGAGGCGTCAAAGACCACACGCAGCTTCGTTGAGCACGCACCTTCTCTAACCACAGCATGATGAGGGAGGAAGCATTTGAGCTCCAGATTTTCATTAGCAGAGGAAAGGGGTAGGAACCTGGCATGTCCAAGGTTAACATATTCATGAATAAATTTCTGATATTCATGAAAATAATCTGGGTCCTTTACAAATTTCCTCTCGAGATTGTGAAATCTTTTTGTGGCTATAGACAAAGAATCACCGAGTTTGAGATTTTCAGAGGGAGATTTCAAGGGTAAGTTAACTTGATAAGAGCCATTTTCTAATACTTGAGTTGTTTCCTTGAAACAAGCTTCAGCCTTTGCATCTTCAAGGGAGAGAGGGGCTTTGGTATGAATTTCTTCCATGGACCAAAATTTAGTCACTATATTTTCGAGAGAGCTATTGTCCGGGCTTTGAACAAACATAGAGACAGAGGAGTGCACTTGTTGTGCAGGGCTACTAGTGACTAAATGAGAGCAGTTATTATGGTGTGAATTTTGGGGAAACGTTCCTCCAAGAATCCAACCGAGATGAGTGTTTAAGACTGTGGGCAGGCCATGACCTAGATGAATCAGGCCTTTTGTCAGGAGATTGTAATAGAGGTCTGAACCAATCAGAAGGTCAATTTCCGAAGGACGAGTGAAACTAGGATCAGCAAGAACAATGTCGCTCGGTATATTCCACGAACTGACATTTATTTGTATAGAGGGGAGGGGTCCTGTTATTACAGGGAGAACGGCGCAGGAAATCTCAAATTTCCTATGAGGATACAAATTTGAGTATATTTTCAAATCAATCATCTTATTAGTAACATTGTTACTAAGAGCTATGCCAGACACATATGTTGTTTTGACATAGGGGACTAGTTTTAACCTTTTAACTAGTTTGTCAGTTACAAAGGAGTGTTGCGAGCCATTATCCAAAATGGCTTTGGCTTGAAGGGGCCGCCTGTCTGCGTCATAAAGTGTCACGCATGCGGTTGCTAAAAGAGTTTGTGAGTTTTTTGTAGAGAGTGCTGAGACGGAGTGGAGACTTTGGGAAGATTTGGGAAGTTCATTTTGGTTTGGTTGTGAGTCAGCTTGATTTTGTGGTCTTGAACCTTGTGTCTGTGTCTTGGGAGGATGCTGAGACGGTTGCTGCTGACCATTAGAATAATTTGGTCTAGCAATCGAAGGGTTATTATGATGGGGTCTTTGTTGGGGTCTGTGACCTTGAGCTGGAGGATTTTGAGGGACAAAAGCATTGTGGAGCAATGTATGATGCCTTTGAGAGCAGATAAAACAACCTTTGGTTGCTGGGCAATTGGCAAGAGTGTGTTTGGAACCAAGACAATTAAAGCAGAGTTGTTTTGAATAAACAAAAGTCTTCCTTTCCGAGTCCTGTAAACCTTTAAACTTATTACAAATATAAATTTTGTGAGAGTCTTGATTGCAATATAAGCAGTGTGTAGTGACTTTACTTATATTATTTTGAGCGAACAGAGCAGCGCCAGAGTTTGGGGTTTTGTTTACTTTTCGTTGCCCGTTTTGTGCTGAAGGCACTTCCGTACTTGAGAGATTTTCCAAAGCTAAGCATCTTTTTTCGAGGAATTCAAAAAGGTCATCAAGTTGAGGGAGTTGATTTAAATCGCGCTCATTCTCGAACGCCTTGCGCATGCCAAAATCAAGTTTTTTTCCCATTAAATATATTATCAAAAATTCCCAAAGCTGTTCGTAAGAATAGTGCAAATTCTTTAAAGAAAGTAAATTTTTTCTACAATTTGTAACAAACTCTCTGAGAGTTTGAGCGTTACATTTACTGAGTGTGTTTTGTTCCAAGAGAGCAACAAAATGAGCGTTTATTACAGAGATTTTGTTTTCATATCGTTTCTGCAATATTTCTAGAGCGATATCAAAATTATCGTTTGTCACAGCCAAGTTTTCGATCAATTTCAATGGTTCGTTTCTCAAAAATGACTTTAAATAAATAAATTTTTGTATTTTACTCAGGTGAGTATTATCAATTATCAGAGCAGAGAAGATTTGAAAAAAGGAAGTCCACTCAGCGGTGTCACCTTTAAAGGGGTTTATATTTATTTGAGGGAGTTTCACTTCCATATGTGGTGGCAAATTCAGCTGTGGCAAACTAGTTTGGCTTATTGGTGGAGTGTTCAGGGTAACCGGAGACAATGTTTTAATACATTTTTGTATCAGAGAGAGAGTATCATAGAATTGATTTTCAACAATATCTCTATTTTCGTTATCATTTGCAGTGAATTCTTCAAGATAAGTTTCAATTTCATCTTGAGTCATTGAGTATTTTTCAAAGTTATCTTTTAAGTTAACTATACGATTTTCAAATTGAGTTGGGTCTACTTCAACATCCTTATTGTTTTTCACCCAATTAGCAATGCGAGTAATAGCGCTTTTTGCGCGAGTACGGACCTGCTTCATAGCATCAAAATCCATATTGAGAAATAGCCTTTAAATAACTCCACCAATAATAATCAATTAATTTAAAATGAATTAAGAGAGCCAAACAAGCTAATTAATAAATTGTACCTATACAAATCAATACACAATGTACCTATTTACAATATAGAATATTTACAACAGAGAATGTACTTACCAAGTACGAGCAATACAGGGATTCGAGTAGGTAAATTTCAATATATAATAAAAACACAAGTTTTTATTGAGCAGTGTAGAAATGAGAATCTTAAAGCAGTCAGAGATAGAGGCATAAAAAAAAACATTAAATTTTTTAATTAATTACATTTCAATCAAGGCTTTAATCCGGCTCGAAGGACCAATGTGACGGAACTAGCTATTACCCTTTTGTGGACTCTAGTCATTACCGCACCAGGGATGTCAAAAGTTTTTACTTTGACTGACTGTAAAAATTAACCATTAGGTGTTGGATCATTTAAGCCTTGTATTGAACTAGGGGTGCCTTGATTCTCATTTATACAAATAAAACGCTGAAATAGAATAGTTATCAATTTAATTAATAAATGAAGTTAAATTCGGTTTAATCAGCAATCAAATCCTATCTAATAATTCCTATTTGGACGTCCAGTCGAACTACAAATTTTTATACTAATCTAAAGTAAATAAGCGAGTAAATAAGTATCTTGATTTATAAAAATAGTGAAATTTCATAATAATAATATCAATTATGGTTAAATGTTCGATGAACGAGAACACAAATTAACTAATTAGATTTACGAGAGCACAACACAAATAATTCGTGAACTTCAATCAGCTCACTGTATTCACAAAATGTTTATAATCCTTGAAAGTTCTTTTGTTTATTGAGAGTTAATAATTTGAGCACTTTTCTGCTGAAGTGTGTAAACAATAAGTGCAAGAAAAGTCTATATATATATGCTCAGTTTCTATATACAAATTTACAAATTAATGTTCATTTCACGAGTGTGAAAACCAAATTTCTGTATTAAAGGTTAGAACAAACACTTCAATTTATAGTGCATTTCAACCGAATCAGTATTCAGTATTTATTAATTTATTGTTCGACTGTTTTGAGAAATTGAAACGGTCTTACTTGCTTAATCCAGTTCATACCGGTAAATCCATATAGTGATTATTTATCCATTTATCACTATTCGTAGTAATTTGCACTGTCAGCTAAGGGATTTTCCACTAAGAGAGAGAACACAATGATATACAGAGTTGAAGCCTGTCGAGAGTGAGACAGGAATAACCTTAAACAGGCGTAGTAGAGAATTTTGCTAGGTCCGAGATGACTTGCAACAATTTAGGGGTTAATTACATGAATTGTAATCAATAATATCGTTGATAATATAGGCCATGTCAGGCCTTGAGACACTGGGAGTAGTATTTTACTATAATTCGCGTACTAACGGGGGTTTTCTGGGGGTTTTTTCCTCTGTAGAGCGTTCAGAGGCGAGAGGGTGCAGAGTCTTTGCTTACTCTTCTGCTTCTTGATTACTACTGTTGTGTACCGTGCCGTGCGTCGAGTCGACTGCCTTTTTCGGAGCAGGTCGCATAAATCAGGGATGTTGGGTGGCAACTGACCAATCACAACAACAAAATAGATCCATTGCTCATAGGGTAATGAAGAAATCTGTAATTTTACCGATTCAAAAGGGCTGCTGTTGCCAGTTTTACAGGAATCTTTTTTTAGAATATTATTTTTATGATAAATAATAGAAATTGATTATATTGATAAACTACAAATAATAACATTTTAAACTTGTTGTGGGTTATTTCCGCAACAAGTGTGTTGTATTGTCTTAATATCAAACCTTACCAACCCCTTGTTGGAGTAAATCACCACAACAACGCAGTTCTACAACAATATTAAATTATCCTTCAGATTAGATGTTGTTATTTCAGTTTCAATTAATTATTACCTTTATTATATGAAATTTACCATTCAGGTTATGTACTGTTAGGTACTTCAATTTTAAGTATTTATCTATACCTTCTATATTATTCCATAATATTAAATTTGCCCCTCAGGCTATTTATTGTTACTTCAACTTTAATTATTGATCTATATTTTTCTTATAACTATCCCATAAATACATGCTGCACTGAATACAGGAAATACTTGTACACTGGCGTTAAATGGCCGTTTACGAAGGTACTGCATCTAGTAAGCTTATTTATTAATTTATATTTCAGGTATTATTGCTGTTAATTTTTATACTTTTTATTTCTTTATTTAGGGACTCAAGTTGTTAATTTTGTTTTTCCAGTTTTTCCTTTATCAGTATGGATACTTAGTAGTTGCTCTCATTTCCTTTGACACTCCAGTAAAAAGTGAATAAATACTCCAACATGTTCTGTGCCTTTTTTCTTGCTTTCGGTCACTGCTACTAAATCGATGTTCAGTTTTTGAATTTCTGATGCAATAATATCCATTTTCACTGTAATACCCTGTACCTACATTCCACGTAGCGAAATTCATAGTCCATTTTCTTTGCCATATTCGTCGTGTTGGTGATCCGTCCAATGTTCCGAGGCTTTGCTTAGGTTTTTTGGTAGTTTTATATTTTTCCGAGTATAAGAGAACTAGTCTAATGCCTCAACCCACATCCTGGAGGACCAGGTCAGTTTTTGTTTCACGTCGGGTATTTTATATTCCCACTACCCGCTGAATTTGTTGGATTACAGACCCAGCGAGCTTTCCCTAGTGGTGAGATTAAGTTCTAATAAACAATAAGTTAGTAAGCGCAAGAAGATAGTGACGAGTTTACCATGAAAGCCCTAGAGATTTAAATCAATACCTATATCCGTTGAACGAAGTTGAATTTCCTTATTGTCAAATTTCATATTAAGCTGAGCAGTCCCGAACTGTACGACAACCGTGAGATACCATTATTCTGCGCATGCCCTGAGCTGCAAATCCGGAGAGATTAGCTACCCTACAATGTACTGTCGCGGTTCTGCGCAAAGCCAAAAATTTGAGCGTAGAATCGAAAATTCGTATACACAGTGGCTTCGAAACCAATCATGGGACGGTTTTTGACGTGTTAGACAAAACCGATCGCCCGTATGTTATTCTCAGTCACAAAGAACGGCAACGCTACAATCAAATTTTTATTCTGCGCCTTGCATAAAATAACAGGAACAGAATGAAAGTACGCTCTTTTCGGACAGATTATTGTTCTGAATATAGGATTCTGTTGCTGGTTCAAGTGAAACTGCAAATAGACTTTCATGAACTTGTATCGAGTGTCAGTTACTGTTAAAGGGATTCTCCGCATTTTTTTTTGAAGAAACAAGACAAATTGTTTTCACATTTCCTGAAGTTCTGAAGTTATGCGAACTGGAAATGACAATTCCCACCTTAAGTACTACTACAGAACGACGCAGTTTTTCCGCGCTTAGACGTATTGAAAATTTCATCGGGAATTCCGCCGGTCAAGAGACTTTTCGCTTTGGGACTAATCTCGATAGAAAAAGAATTAGTGCAAAAATATGAGAGCGAAATTAATTGAGCTGTGGCAGAAGATTGGTACTCCAATTCAAGTAAAGGTTAGTGCTTCCTTTTTTTTTGAATGTGTGTTAGATATAATTTTTTTTTTCTGACAATGTCGAGTACATCTAAAAAAAATTTTTGCGACACTTCTCACTCTCACCATCTTTCCCACAGCTCATATAGTTACGTAAAGTCCTGGGCCTGGGTTCTAAAACTCAACAAAGCTGTACAGAATAAAGGCTTAAATTTCCCTGGAGAGATTTAATTTTTATTTTATTTTATTTTATTTAAAGATACGTCCTACATACACCAAAAGGTAATCACATGCAAGAGAGTGCGTACTACTAACTGCAACTAAAAACTAGGGAGCAAGAATTAATAATAATTAATAATTAATAAAATATTTATATATATTTATAAAATTGATTAAAAGATCAAAATATTAAATCACATTTGGCAAAATAAGCACTTATTGCCCTTGCTCTTGTATTGTATTAAAAAGATCTATATTAAATTCTTTAGTAAAATTGTTACAAATAAGCTGCATGTAGTTAGCAAGCGAACAGTCCAATGGATTTGATCCTTAAATTAATTTAAAGTACTTTAAACTTGAAATAATTGACAACAATCAACAATCTTTTATACTTATCACTATTAATAATAGAAAACACAAACAATACTGCATGCTACATGCTGCAATGATTGAAAATTAAAAGTATCCAGCAAACACCTGTAAGATACAAGGTAGGGCTATGCATTATGCTTTCGCACATAAAATATCAATGCAACTCTACAAACAAGTCGTACTTGCTATGTAAATGGAATGTTCAGGAACAACTTGTAGTATCTATGTGTAGTAGTATAGGGGAAGATTTGATGCCAAATACTGTACTCTTTGGAAATCATTTTAAATTATGGTCTTGATGCCTTGAAGAAAATTTTGAAAATGAAAAGAAACCAGGTAGTAGATCAATATATGCACCTACAGAAATTCGCACCTGCTGCTTCGTCGCTGTATGCGCAATTTGCTTCTTACAACAGTAACGTAATGATATACTATTGAACAAGCTAGAAATCCAAAGATGCATATTAGCAAAGTCTATTAGCAACCCAAAAGTAAATTTGCAATTTAATTGATAAATCCTGAAATATGTTCGCGTAGGCAATAAAGCAATTAACCAACATACAGACACGCCCAACTATACACTTTCAATATTGATAAATTGTAAATTAACCAAACCCGTATACGATATATCAAGAACGATCTTGTCCTACCACACACACACGCCAGCTCGAAGAGAAAAAAAAAGGCGCCAACCCAAACTACTGCGCTTTTTCTTTTGTCATCCATCACTGTTGCAAACCTAATCAACTGTCTGAAAAAACGGACCATTTATCATGTCGTCTGTCACCCTGGGGCGGCCATAATGCTTCGGTTCTACCACCCCGAACGGTCTTTGATGAAATTATAAGAGAATTTTAGCAGTGTGAGTGTGAACTTTTAGTTATAGTGTCACGACAATATTATAGCAGGACATGAAATATATGAAGCTCATCACTAGAAGTTTATTTGGCTCCAGATAAGTTTTGGTCATAATCCAACCACAAATAAAAACTCCCAAAGTCAAACTGTCTACGGAGATAAAAACAAGTTTCCGAAGACATTGCATTATCTGTTCTTGGCCTGGGTGTTATTATTACTACGTTCTTTGTAATAACCGTTTAGAGCGAGCACGAACCGACGTAAATTTCCTGAAACGGGCACGTAATAACCGGGTTTGAGGTAACAAGCGCCGTTTACGTGAAAAACGGCCCCGTTCCAACGTTGTCTTGTACTCGGCCGCGATGACTATCTTAATATCTTGGTCGATTTTGTTTGGTCTTTGGCTGAATTATTGCTCTGCCGTCTTAGGTATACTATATAGTAGATTCGTGCTGCGTCTTAGATCAATTTTCAGTTTTTTTTTTTTGGTTCTTCTTGGAACACACCCAGATAGCGTTTTCAGATAACTGAAGCTATATGAAATTATAAGGCTGAATCTGATGGGTTTTACTTATAAAACATGGTTTTAGTAAGGAGCAAAATGAAAAATTGAATTCGCCTTCGTCTTTCCTGATAGGCCTTTTACTGAATATAATCACGAATGCTTTTCTTCATAGGTATGTATGAGAGAAAGTGCATTATCTCATTCTGAAACTTGTGCGGTTGTTTAATGGTCGATGATTGCTACCAATGACAAATCAATTAGTCAACAAACACATAACGTTATAAATTCCAATTGCAATTTTGCTCAAGCCTAAAAAATAAATCAGTAAACCTTTCGATAAGATCAAAAACGGTGGACCCCATTAATTTTAAAACCGGCTGCGGGGCCCCGTTGGTTCGTGACTTGGAGTTTTATTATTTAATTCACGACTCGGTAAAAGTAATGGTCCGCATGACGGCTAATACGCTTCTTTCATGAATAAAATTAATGTGCTCGGTTATTATTGTCGTAAAAAAAAAATTGTATAATAGCGGGCGACCTTGCTTGGAGCATTACGTGCCCGATTGTTGTTGTTTTTGTTATAATAACGTCGTGTCACTACTTGGCTGGGACCAGGGAAAATAGATCCCATTGTTTCGTGTCAAAGAACTCGGGTATCTTGTGTTTTGTCTTCCTTTTTAATGAGAAATAAGCTTTTGTTTGTTGACTACAAATGAAAGAGATTATTGATGATGTTTTTCCCAGAAGGTTTCAAGAAAATTAAAATGGATGAAATTTTAATAATCCGTTGTACAAACTAGTTTGTTGTTGTCCTGTCGCTGCCCCTTTTTTTTGTATTAATCGACAATTTCTTTACTCTCCCAAGACCTGAAAATAACTTTAAATTCATTAATCCTAAACTGAAATTGTATACAAACAAACAAGTTATTATGTCAATTTAAATCATTATCATTACCGGTCCTCCCATCGATAACAAATTAATAAAATATCGTCGATAATCGATCAGTCCAAATGATAATTTGGCTTGTCCCGTCCCTATCCGGTGTGCGTGTGCGTATTCGATTAACAATTCATTCATTCGTGTCAGCTCCATCCGCAATTCGTTTCGCCCATGGGTACGTATGCGAATCACGCCCCTTTTTCTGGTCATCGTCCGAATTATAATTAAATTTATGTCCTTTCCTGAGCTCCCCCAGGATTTTGCAAACGATGCGTCGAACACAATAAAATGCAAATTGAATTCGACGTTTATAATATAGAATAATAAACAGGCGACTGATCATTCAGCTGAAGACTTTGCTAATAATTAGATAGCTTAATCAATTATTGATGTTAACATCAAACATACAATGTACCTACAAGTGTGATAACATTTTAATCAAGTGCAACCTGATTTGTCTCCAGTTTAATCATGCTCTTAGTTTGAGGTTGTCAATACATCTCGATGTCACTACGTCTCTATGGTCGGCCTCTTGATCTGTGCCCAGCATGTTACGTTCAAATTTTGCCTTAGAACGTAAATGAGATTTCGAATGAATTCGGTAATTAATTCAGGTATTTGTGAGGGTGCCTATGAAGCTTTATACCTGAGGATTAATATTTTCCGGTGATTGATAAGTTTCTCATTGGATTTTACTACACCTTTTCCAATTGTATTTCAGAAAGTGTCAAATGTATTTCAGAAAGTGATAAATTTATTTTAGAAAGCGTTGAATGTATTTCAGAATAGTTAAATGTATTTCAGAAAGCGTTAAATGTATTTCAGAATAGCCAAAAGTGAAAATTCGGCGGAAATAATTCAGAAGGGAGGCGACACAAAAAATTACCTACCTATATGTCTGTGTAGTTTTTCCTACGTTAACCAGACTGACCCAACACAAGCTTAATAGTTAATAGTAGCATTCAACTATTCTGAAATTCATTTAACGCTTTATGAAATACATTTAACTATTCTGAAATACATTGTAACTATTCTGAAATACATTTGACGCTTTCTGAAATACATTTAACTATTCTGAAATACCTACATTTGACGCTTTATGAAATACATTTAACTATTCTGAAATACATTTGACGCTTTCTGAAATACATTTGGCTATTCTGAAATACATTTGACACATTCTGAAATACAATTGGAAAAGGTGTAGATATCTACCTTTTTGTTTGGATTCGAAACAATATCTAGTTGTTGAACAAGGGTATATTTTTCGAGGTAATAATGAGTAAATTCTTTGTATTCAGATGACAGGGGAGTTTTAGGATAATAAAGCCCTACTAATAGGATAGAAATTTATTTTATTTGGCTTTCGAAAGTCGTCTAAAAGGCCCTAAATGTCGATGAAAAGGTTTGTTTACTTCCAAATAAATATCAATTGGCAACACTCACGAGTCACGTATTTTCCATTATTAAAAATTTTGCAACATCACACATCACTTTCACAGCCTTCAAATCGCTTTTCCACCCTTATTTCCTCTATTTTCCACATTTTCCGGTTGTTTATTTTCTGCAGAATAAGTGTGGTTAAGTGACACTTGTTCATTACAGGCAGCGCTGTTGCCGACGTTTCTTGACCGTGAGTAATAGAGTCACTGTAGTTGTGACCACGTAACGACTGGTCATTTTGATAGTTTTGTACTACAGACTGGGTAGATATTGGTTAATAAGTAATTAATTAGTGTTAGGGGAAAAAATTGGATAACAACTTTGAGTTTTGTTGGTCATCAATGTGTTTTGGGTTGTTCCGTTCCAAACTGATTGTTCCGTTTTCCTTGTCAAGACCGGAAATCTAGCACCAGAGGGCATTTTGAAAAAAAATAGAATTCTGAGGAATTTTTCATATTAAGCTCACCTAATAAATTGCCGAAAAGGGATCGTTCTCTTTTAAAATCGCACGTTGAGCAAATAACAAGTGGCAGATTTTACCAGCAGTCCTCTTTGTCAAGTTCCTTGGAACATCCACCTTTTGTGGGATCTTGGAGGTGTTGGGAACTCAAGTGGTTGCTGGCTTAATTGGTTTTGGGGCGAAGCTTATTGGATTTGGTTGTGAGTCCCCGTATTTGTAAGCCAACCACTCGGAATTTTCTGGAGACGAGAATCTACGCCATTTTGTTGAGTTATCGATGCGAAAAGAGAGCTCGTTTTGTTCAACTAGCCCAATTTGTAACCAGGGTTTTAGGTTTTTTTAGGTTTTGCATTTTACCTTACCATTGGGCTCTTCCTTTTTGACGGTTTGTAGGTCTCAAAGTTGAGGTGTCAGAGTACCCAAAATATTGAACTTGAAACCGAAACATACCATTTTTAAGAAGGGAAGTCAAGGAAGTTAATGGGTCTATTATCAGGGCTGTGAGGCTGTCATGAGACAGTGATGGAAATTTATAATGGATGTTTAGACATTTCTTTAATTATTTACTTATGTATTATTAATAGTATTTCTTGTATTTAACTTGGTACATTCCCAAGCTTGTTTTACTGCCTTCATTATTACAATGGATGTACTGCACCAATAATTTTTAATTGACTATACTTAAGGTGACATTTTTGTACAAACCTGCCCCGGTATACCATGGTATAAGCCTGCGCAGGTTTTAATTAATACGATTAATCTTTTTATTCCTCAATTGTTCTCTTGCATTCTCATTGGAGTAAGGTAGTCAAACATTTATTGATAATTATTCAATTTATTAGAGTATCTTATGAGACCATTACAAATTGGTCCTTGCTACCTTTTGGTTATTTTGACATTTACATTTACATTTGATAATAAAGGTCTAAACATCCCCCCCCCCCCCCAGAACATATTGAATAGTTTTATACTCATTGTTTTTATATTTGACTCTTATTTTACCCCTACTGACCTCAACAAAAAATAATAGTATTTTACATTATTAGCCAGGTAAAACAGTTTTTACTGGCGATTGAAGGAAATGACTAGCGAGACGCCAGGCGAGCTTGTCACCTTCAAGAGCCAGTAAAAACTGCTACCTGGCGTATAATGTACAATAATTTATTTGTTACTCATTTGTAAAAGATATAGGGACAAATAAAAAATCAATACATAACAAAAATTTGAAATTTATATGTTTTTCCTTGATTTTTTCTCACAGAAGTTTTGGTAGTTGGTATAACTATGAGAATGATACGTTGTTAAGACGTTGTTTCTAGTTATAAATAGGTTTTTTGACAGATTTCCATTTTGCAATTTTTTTCCAGAAATGAATTTATTACAAGATATTATTAATGAAGCCTCAGTCGTAGCCAACAGTTTATCACCAGAAAAGTCTCCCAGAAGGTACCTACAAGCAATTATTCTTGTGATAAAACCGATTTTTCAAAAATAAATAATTCTACTGACTTGTAAAAAGTTTTTACAGTTTAGCTGTCAATTTTACAAGTCAGTAGAGCCAGTAGCTTGTAAAAATCAATTTTCGCTGGTTATGTTATGACTTGATAAGTGACGTTTTACAAATGAGTGACAAATAAAAATATTTATTATTAATATATATATATAATATATTAACTGTTTTACCTGGCTAATAATGTAAAATACTATTAGCGTTTTATTATTGTCATCAATATTTTGTTATTACAAAATGGATTTTCAAATTAACTATACTTCATGCCTAGTATTTTCGCTTTTTTATAATTAAACGTGGCAACATGGCACATTTACGTCCGAATTCCTTCCGTAGACTCAGATCCGCTGGGCAAACAATATATCATTATGTTTAATAGGTACACATTGGTTGAAAACTCTGAGAAGCAGAATAGAATCTTTTGGTTTTTTAGGTTTTATGAAAGGAAAGGGCTATTTGTCATCACTTTTATTTTCCCATATTCATCTTCATGTCTATTTCTTCCCATGCATCTACCAGCTTACTAGTCATTAACTTATTAGCTCTCCAAAACAAATTTTTCACAGAGTGCATGCCAATGACCTGCGTATGCAAGCTTCAGTTTCTTGGTCATATCATGAGACATCCAACCAAAACATCGATGTGTGAAGACGAGTCTCAGAAGAAACTAAGATTCTCTTAAATTGTATCGCCACGATTATAGCCAACATCTGAAATATAAAACCAGAAGAAAGATGTTACGAGTTATTTGTTTACAGAAATGTCATAATCAATTATTATCGTCTCCTGCAACTTCCTTAATAACCAAACAATTTTCTCATATAAATTTATAAATGCTTTTTGATTCTTGCGTTAATATCATCGACTTAGTTTCTTATGTAATATCCATCATCATCGGAGATCATCGATCGTCCATTTTCTCGCATGACCGAGCCATTTCGTGACCGGAGCCCCGGTCGAGACTTTCCGGGCCCCCGACACAATTATTGCACCTCCTCGGACCCGGTTCGCGTTTTTTTATGTTTCGACCTGCGAAATCGTTTATTTTAAAATTCGTCTTGGAATGAGAGGGCTTCGCTTTTACGTTTTCTTTTGATCTTTTTCCTTTTGGCGATCGGCCGAGAGGGACCGATAATAATTTACTTTCGTGTTCGAATAAACGATTTTGAATAGCGGAAAGTCAACGTTCAATGATTCTATGTTTATCATGTCAACGAGAAATGAACGATAGAAATACGTATTTGTCCTTTGTTGCCTTAATAATAATTTCCAGTACTATAAGTGGAAAGTTTCACAGTTTTATTATTTTTTGAGTATTCGCGCTAGGCTAGTAAAGGTAAAGTAAAGGTGTAAACAACAAATTACTTTTAGATGAGCAGTTTTAAGAGAATAGAAAGTTTTACCCTGAAATGGAGGAAATTTAATCCAGCAAATCTAATCACCAATAAGAGTTATGCAAGAAGAAGTTAAAAAACACTGTAGCTTCTTGAAAAATGGTAGAGCACCAAGCCCAGAAGAAATACATGGAGAACTGATAAAGTTTGGGACTAATAACTCTACAAACATTTAACAAAATTATTTCAAACATGCATAGATAAACATGAAGTACCGGAAGAGTGGAAAATAAGCTATTTAACAACGATATATAAGCAAGAAGGCATCAGAAACAAATGCGAGAACCACTGAGGAATTGCAGTAACAAATACGCTGAGCAGAGTGTATGGAAAACTTATAAATGCCAAAATATTGAACGAGTCCAAAAATAGCGAAGCAGAAGAACAGGCCGGTTTTAGAGCAGGGAAGATCAACTGTAGACCACTTATTTAGTTTGACCCAGGTAATGGAAAAGAAACTAGCGTATAACCAAGAACTCCATTTACCTACTCTTTGTAGATCTAAAGAAAGCATATGACAATGTTGCACTGAAAAAGCTCTGAGAAGCAATGGAAAGACCAATATCAACTTAAAACTAATAAAGGCATCAGTAAGTGATGCAAAAACCAAGATTAAACAGGGAAACGTGATTGGTAAAGGCTTTATAGCAATTAAAGGACTTAAAGAGGGATGCTGCATATCACCAACACTTTTTAAAATATACTTAGAATAAGCGCTTAAGGGGTGGAAAAAAAAATGCATGGGAGTACAATCTATATGGGTACTTTAAGCTTTGCAGATGATCAGGTATTAATTGCACAAGACTATGATGACCTAGAGTACATGCCACGAAAATTGATAAAGGAATACGAGAAATGGGGTTTCGAAGTAAATCTAACTAAAACAGAATATATGACTATAGGAGGTGAACAACGAACTCTGAAATTGAATAACGGACAAGAAATAAAACAATGTTCTGAATACAAATATTTGGGCACGAAAATCTCACATGAGGGAACCCTATAGGCGAAGCGATTTGAGATCGGAATATCCCTACTACGCAATGCAATATCCCTACTAAATGGTGTACTGTGGGACCAGAATATCAACAAAACTAACAATACTAGAATGTGTTACAAATAACCCCAGTTATTCGCACTTTAAGATAAGAGAACCTATAGGGTCGTGGAATTCAAAAAAATTGAGATAATATGTAGCCCCTTTATGTGCAAATGAAACCACTCAAAATCCAACAAACAATAATTTTCATTTTGTTTACAATGTAGTGAAAATGCCACTTTCTTCAAAATTTTGACAGTTGACAGCTTGGTTGTTCCGATAAATCTGATGCAATATACCTTTCCAATCCGGAGCTCTTCAATGGATGTTGGGGTTTCACTTTCGTGAACTGGAGCTCTTCGTGTTGTTTCCTGTATCCAGGAAAGAGGATAGATTGCCGGGGGTGACGTCACTCCAGCTGATCCAGACTCCAAACAGTGATCTTTTATGTCGAGTAGGTACCCAGAAAAGAATAAGGCAGTATCAGGTTCACCCAGATTTGAAATATTAAATCCCTGAATTCTGTCAAAAAGCGAGTGTCTTGCAAAGACAGAAAAATTAATATGAAATTAGTTTATTAGAAAACTATTGTTGTGCAGACACTCCTTTCCAACAGAATCAGGTATGAGCAACTATTGCAAATTGAAAAAAAAATATATTTTAATATACTCCTGGACAAAATTATCGCACCACTGCACATAAGCATCACCATAAGCAGTGGTGCGATAATTTTGTCCAGGAGTATATAAAAAAGAAATTTAAATACTCGTTACAGATTGAGCAGGGTGCTGCTTTTCTGGCAGTAGCAATAACAGGCAAGAATAAAAAGAAAATTAGATAAAAAAACAAGAAATTAAATCTCTAGATTCTCCCCTAAATAGACAAATTTTTCTTTTAAGTTAAGGTAGTTACTATAGATACTACAAGATAAACCTGAGGAACTGTCAAAATTCTTGAGATGTTTCAATTAAAACTTTCTTTTAAAATGAATTTCTGACCTGTCTGGACCCTTTTTCAATACTCTTCTCCTTGAGAAGGTAATAATTGACGGAGTCAAACAGAAAATGGCTATATAGGCCTCTGCCTGGATTCAGTAAAGAGTTGATAGGGATGGACACACAAATTTGGCTTTCACCGACTCAATTTAGAGCAAATGGTCCAATAATCCCACACTAACAATTGATTTTAAAAACCAGAGCAGCAGTACCTATTTATTAGCCCAAAAATCTGAATTGACTTACCTCAGAAAAGCGTGGCACCACCAATCGGCACTCACATAAAATGGAGGCCCACAATTAGATAAAAAATTAAAATGCACTCTTTATATACCTAATATTTATATTTCAAAAATAGATAAGATTGATCAGGTAAAAACTTAACAGTGATATGATAGTATCCACTGATGGTAAAGTAAATTAGAAATTATTCAGGGAGGATCCAGAAACTTGAAGGAAAAATTATTAAAATTGAAATGGACTTGCCCGCTAGAGCACTGCCAGAGAAAGAGACCGTTTTAGAAACCAAACCCTATAGATAGGAAATCAATCTTGTGTTCTTTATACTTAACTGCGTATTAACCAGATCAACCAATCAGAAAACTACACTCAAAAGACCATATTCACTTCACAATGAAAAACCACGTGGAATAATAGAGAATAAATAAAAATCCACTAGAATTATTTTAATTGTTTACAAATTACAATAATTTAAATTAAGGTTATGTTAAAAACAAAAAAACTGCTAATTATTTAGGTCGTTAGGCCAAAAATAATCATTTCAGAATCAGAAGTTAGAGAAAGACAGAAATATATCCATTTGCTAAAAGTGAGATAAATATAATTTCTTTAAATGAAAATACAAATGACTGTCAAATGCAAAATAACTTAAATCATACTTTGAAAAATAGGTAAATCTATTAGGTACTAGATGGCAGTAGGTACCTTCTTTCTTCCTTTATTAATAGATATTTGCATTTTATGCACATGATGGATAGATGGCAGTACTGGTATTATATTGAACTTTGTTATGAATTATTATTCTGCTGATTTTGAAATGGCAAAAATACAACTTTATAATGAAAATGAGAAGAGATGAAACATGTTACGTAAATGATAAATTTATCGTAACAAATGTACAACACCATAGCCAACATATTGTTCAGAAGTCTGGCCACTAAAGAACAGAACCGCAAAAATTCGGGAAGTCACTGGAATGGACTTTTGGAGGAGAGCGGCAGGCAGGTCAAAAATGGAAAGGATAACAAATCCTAGAATTAGGGAGATTATGGACGTAAAACACACAATACTAGATGATATAAAAGACATGTACAAAGGACTGGAAGCCAGGGAGAGGAAGAAGACGCGGCAGACCAAGAAGAAGCGGGAGAAGTAGAGTAGACAAAGAAATGGCAGACAGAGGCTAAGAGGAGGATGCCTGGATTGACAGAGATGGTTGAAGATCGGGAATCGGAAGACGTAGAACGTTATAAACCGATAATGTACATACAGTTTTCAAAATCTACACTCTCTTCCCTTTTCGTTAGGAAGACAAGGAAAGGCAAAAAAAGTTCGATGCCCAGAAAGCGATCATAAGATCCAGGGGTTGGGTTATTATCTGATGGCAATTCAATATGAATTCTGCAATTGTATGTGGTGTATGCCTATATAGTGTGTGTTTTTATTGTAAATTTATTGTAAAAATGTCATCAAGCTCTAATCCGGTAAAATGTAAGGGCGTTCTTGATTCCAAAGTCAGGACTATAGCATTGCATGTGAATGATGCACTTGTGCATCAGATGCCTTTACTATCCGATGTATAGTCGCCACATGTGTCAATATGACAGGGATCAGTGAATCAACAACTGTCTCCTAATGGAAAGGAAACAGAGTATAGATAGATTAATATTTATTAACGTGTGCAGTATTCAGAGTTTGATTTCGTTACCGGTTTGCTTTGATTTCCTCTACCTTTTATTGATTAGATGTTCATTATGTATTTCAGTCCTGCCCGCGGCGTCACTTTTTGTGGCCCGCGGAGCAGACCTCTGAATTTATAAATTACTCTCAAATACGAAATATGCACAATTCTCACATTACCCATAAAATACAAATAAAAAGACATGTGACGCTACTGGCGAAGGATAGAAGGTCGCAGCGAAACCAAGCAGCTGAGTAAGTGACTTATCAGAAAGAGTTATCTATATTTTGACTTTATAAATTTCATGTTGAAAAAGCTGCTTTCGCAAAGATACGTGCTTTCTAGCACTGAGCCGAGTGTAAGCCCTAAGTTTCGCAGGTTGGGGTATCGTTCTTCTGGCAGCAACTTGGAAAAGTCTAATCCATTTCCAGTTATTCTTTTGGGAAAAAGGATATGATTGCAAATCACACAATTCCAGTTGAACGTCTGCTCTGCTCACATTCTCAACTGAAATTGTGAGGGGCTGAGAGAGAACTGAAACCTCGCTTTCGATTTTTTTGAAGTCGCTAAATCGATTTTCGAATTCTTCTCAATGTATGTTATCTGAGGTAAATTTGAAACTTCCTCAAAATCTTTCATTTCTTCAAAATGCTCTTTACAACTTGGAAAAAATGAAAAACCATTTTTTTTTAATGAAGACTTGAAGAGCCTAATTTTTTTAAGAACTGGAACTGGATTGGACATTTTCAAGTTGCTACCAGAAGAACGATACCCCAACCTGCGAAACTTACACTGTGCTCAGTGCTGGGAAGCACGTATCTTTGCGAAAGCAGCTTTTCCAACATGAAATTTATAAAGTCAAAATATAGATGTTCTCTTTGCGATAAGTCACTAACTCAGCTGCTCCGTTTATCAACAACAAATGTTAAAGTTAAATTGGTGCATTAGTAAGTGAGAACCAATATCCTCAAATTTCCCACTAATTTTTTTGTAATTTAAATATTTTTGAGTTAATGGAAATATTGCAAACGCGTTTTTTCTTTGTATACCATACCTATTAAAACTCACGGATGAAGTTGCTTCCGAAGTATTTTATAATGCGGCCCCCCAAACCGTATTTTTGTTTAAAGCGGCACTTGGAGATCTTGAAGTTGGACAGCCCTGATGTATTTCATATTCCCAATGCTTACCTACTCAATTAACAATTCCATTAAAACCGTGCAAAGCAAATGAACTCTCGATCTAGAAAAAAGTTTAAATACTTTTAATAAAGCCCCAGGAAGCTCAATAAACCTCCAACGTGCCGTAATTCAAAAAATGTAATTAATTCTTCTAAAATTAAATTTTTCCATCGTTGAACGCCCAGCTACGTCGGCTATATGATAGGGGAGACGCCTACCCCCTAATATGCGAAAAATATTCCGAAAGCTTTATTAAAAAGGAATGTTGTCATCAGAGATTTTTATTATGTAGATAATGGCGAAAAGTCAAGTCTTTTCTTTTTTGGAATTAGTAATTAATTTCGAACCAGGCATAATCGGGTCACATTAATTGAGTTACTGATTTATTTTGACTGCGAACATTGATTACTTAAAATTGCTACAATTTATCAGGCATCAATTTATTATCGTAACCGTTTAATGGCTAATTGATCTGTCATTGAGATATAGGATGGTCAACGGTAAACTAGATGTTAGCCCTGATTCAAGTAACTATTTTATTATATAATTAGAGCTATTCTTTATGAAGAGATTGCTTTGGAGGAGCTATTATCACTTATTAGGTCATAAAAATTTTCAGCACGAGAGTAATTATTACAACAGATCCAATGATCAAGGTGAAACGTATACATTTCCGAATCGACATCCGAGAAAAACAAGAGTAATGGCAGTAATGGCACACATTTCACAAAGGCCGGCGTTGCGTGGGTTATTTAAGTGTTTTTTGTTTTTGTTACGAAAACCAGTATCTGGAATTAAAAAAGATCATTAAAATGCCGGCATCGGTGGGGGGGCCGCAGTCGATTCCCCAACCGACAATCTCCTCCTTAGAAAACGAACCAGTGGCGTATACTGGATGGTCGTTAGTCTAAATGCGAAGTTGGTTTATGGCTGACACTAGAGTGTCGTTTTATTGGAATTTATAGATATCTCTTCAATACTCTAAACGTTTTCAATGGCAATTGGATGGAATTTGTAATATTGAGGATATTGGAAGGCCAAGTTCCAAGTTGGGAATAATTTGTTGAACTGAATTAGATGTACCTCTTCTTAAT
This sequence comes from Ceutorhynchus assimilis, assembly GCA_917834065.1. NCBI lineage: Eukaryota > Metazoa > Arthropoda > Insecta > Coleoptera > Curculionidae > Ceutorhynchus > Ceutorhynchus assimilis. Next base: position 31,454,883 of record OU892284.1, read on the forward strand.
TAATCTGCGACATTGGATTTAATCTTAGTCGAAGTAACAACTTGACATCCTCTGTCCTAAAAACTCTGGAAAGGTTGTAAATTGTGATGGTTGGGAAGGTGTTCAGGTTATGGATATTTCCGCACACCTGACTGGATCTATTGTGCTCAATACATTTGTTTACGAGAAAAATTTAGCATCTTGTGGGGACATTACTGGCCTAACCATAGTTCTTTCAAAACGAGCTTTTCCATTCTACTGCAAATTATGCTTGGCTAATGTGAAGCGAATACTGGGGCTAATGGATCGTGTGGAACAACTTGAAAAATCTCTTGAGAATCTACAAAATATCTTACCAACGTTAATTCAAGAGTCTGTGGTCGCTGCTACAACCTCTATTGAGGAAAGAATCACTCACTTGGAATCCATTACCACAAATTCACCCACCCAAAAGGTTCCTTCAACGACTTCACCACCACCTTCCACTCCATCTATTGATTTGCTAACTAAACTTCATGACCGTCAGAGTAAAGCTAGTAATTTACTACTCTTCAACTTATCTGCGTCAGAAGATGATTTTTCACAGGTTTGCTCTATACTAGATACAGTTACTGATTATTGGCACTCAATTTACGCTTTGTCGGGTGTCTCGCTTTGGCAAGCCCAACTCAAATAATGCATGCCCTATGCGAGCTGTATTGGGATCACCAAATGAAGTTCAGACTGCGCTTCGCAATCGACATAAACTACAAATCTACATAAAGTGTAACTTGACACTTAGACAGAGAGAACTTGGAGGATCTGACAAGACGCTAGGATCAGGGTGAGCAGAACATATAAGTTAAATTTGTTAGGGGCATTCCTCGAATCGTGCCAAAAAAACCCCCCAAGGGGTCAAGCCTCAGCAACACCAAACACACCACAGAACGTAGAAGAAAACCAGTAAGTTATGACATGTACTACCAGAATGTTCGCGGTCTCAGAACAAAGCTGGACAAACTTCGTTGCAATATAGCTGTGAATAACTATCAAATAGTGGCCTTCACTGAAACTGGTTTAAGTGAAAACTTTTACACTGCCGAGCTTTGTTTTGATTCATGAAATGTGTTTCGCTGTGATCGCTCAAGAGCTACCAGCACTGCTGAGCGCCTTGGTGATGTCCTGATCGCTGTTCATCACTCAATACCATCCCGTTTTATTGGTGCAGCAGGTAACATCGAGCAAGTTTTTATCGTTGTAGTCAGTGGTAGAAGAAAAATGGTCCTGGGCTGCGTATACCTTCCACCAAACTCCCCAATGAGAAGTACGAAAGCTTTAGTAACAACTTGTAAGATATCTCTGAACAATTCAGCCATACTGAATGTTGCATCAGGGGGATTTTAAATTTCAATATCCCCAAAGCCAGCTGGAGTTTAGAAGACATCTGTTCGGTGGCTTAACATCATATGGAGGTAACCTTGTAACCTTGCTCCTACTGAAATCAATAAAATACAACATATTTCAGAAGTATGTGCTTTTCCCAATCTATATCAGCTTAATAACATTTATAATATCAATCTCTTGAGTTGATATTCTGCCACTCAAGGATCCCTATAACTCAGCCAGATGAAGATGATTACCTGCTTCCGTTGGATAATAACCATTCACCCCTGTTGTTTCAAGCCACACTGCAACAGAATCACTGCAATTTAAATCCACAGGGAGATGGATACGATTATGACTTCAAAGCCTCAAACTTCAACGACATAAACTATTTTCTTGGCTCTATTTCCTGGGATGAGCTGCTTTTGAACAAGTCTGTGAATGAGATGATTAACATTCTTTATAGTTTTTTATATGAAGCCTTTGATCTCTTTGTACCTGTTAAAAGAATAGCCAGTGGAAGGTTTCCCAAATGGTTCTCACAGGATTTGAAGGCACTCATTATACAGAAAAAATCTTACACACAAAATATAAACAAAGACGCCTCTACCTTCGGAATATCTGACATTTTCTGATTCACGCTCACAGTGCAATCTGCTCTCTAGGGAGAATACCTAATTGAAACTGAATCGGCATTGCAGCGTGACCCAAAACAGTTCTGGTCCTATACCAAATCTATACAAAACTCGAGTAAGCCTCCTTCAAGTTTTAGACATAATGGTGAGTCGGCGGCTATGGGTCCCCAAGCTGCCGAACTCTTTACCGAATACTTTGGTCAGTCTATACTGATTAAATATTGGATTTCCCAGATCAACTTTCTCTATCTCCCCACAGTTTATTCGATTTCATCACTATTGCTATTTCTGACATCTGCATGGAGCTAAATAACATCGACCCAAGCAAACCAGGGCCTCACTATATCTATCCGCTCTTTCTGAAAAACTGCTGTTTTGTTTTGTCCAGACCCTTGCATATAATTTACAACAAGTCCCTGAGGGACGGCTTCTTCCCTGAGTATTGGAGAGCCGAGAGCCAGTTATATGGTGCTAATTCTAAAATCCGGTGACTCCTCAGATGTGACTAATTATCGTCTAATTTGCATCATCAGTGAAATTCCTAAAATCTTTGAGAATATTTTCACAAAAATTTTATCATCATCTTTAAGCAGCGAAATTATATCCGAGCAGTTTGGCTTCAAAAGGAGGTCATCAACGGAAATTAATCTTCTCGCATACTCTGACTTTCTGACAGGCGCCTTGGAGAGGGGTGAGGAAGTACATACTATATACACCGACTTCTCCAAGGCGTTTGTCAGAGTCAATCATTTAGTCCTGATCAAAAACCACCTCTTCCCAAATCTTGGTGTCCTCAGGTGTTCCTCAAGGCTCGCATTTAGGCCCACTGCTCTTCAACCTGTTCATCAATGACATATATTCTTGTTTCCCACACTCTTCATTTCTTCTTTTTGCCGATGACTTGAAATTATTTTTGAAAATCGTTACTCTTGATGACTGCCATGCACTGCAACAGGATCTTGACAGGTTAATTCAGTGGTGTCAAACTAATGGCATGGATCCTAATGTTACGAAGTGTAAAGTTATGCAATTCCACAGGTCTAGAACCTTTAATGACTGCATATATCACATCAATGGTATAGCCGGAGAGCCAGCGCCGAAAAAATTCTCTGAATTTACTAAAGCCAGTTTTTGGTCAGTTGATTACAGTATTTACGTACATAAACATACCTCGGTCAGTCAAGCGAAACTTGGGACAAGGACCTAGGGTGTCTGGTTAGAGTTGTCGAGATAGCTAGGTAATGCAACGAATTTACTAAGGCTGAAAATTGCTATACATATTATATATAACACATAAATAACAGTGACGTTTGTCAGTCAGTTGAATAGCGGAACTGGGCCGGTCATTCAGCCTCATTGAGGTAGTTCAGCCCATTGAACTATAATCAAAAACTGGAATGCTAACACCTAAGGACGAACTTGAAGCCTAGTGCGGCTGCTGCGGAGGGGATACCTGTTTTTGTCGCACTCATTATGTTAAATGGCGAAAATTGCTTCCAACACGTATTCCAATTGATGAAACCTGTGAAGGGAAATATGACAACACTTTCGAAAACGTCACATGTCAGCGAGCAACAGAAAAAAACAACATTCCCCTTGTGGCATCTGTCTTTCATGGCTTCATTTTTTTGGCAGATATGGCAATGTGTGCGCATTCCAGTTTATAGCTATAGTTCATTGGTTCAGCCCCAATTTATGTAAAAAAAATAATAGGTCTATTTTTTTTTTAGAGTGACAGCGTGACAGTGGCAATTCAAAATTGTAGGTTGAAGTTTAAATTAATAGGTTTGTTCAGTAATATTAATATTTTTTGCAGATTTTTACATTTATTGGGGCTGACTGACCAGCACGGTCCCGCTATTCAACTGACTGACTAACACTACTGTTATTTATATGTTATATATAATATTTATAACGATTTTCAGCTTTAATAAATTTGTTGCATTACCCAAGTTATCTCGACACCTTTAACAAGACACCCTGGGTCCTTGTCCCAAGTTTCGCTTGACTGACCGCGGTATGTTTATGTACATAAATACTGTAATCAACTGTCCAAAAACTAGCTTTAGTAAATTCAGAGAATTTTTTCGGCGCTGGCTCTTAGACTAGTACGCCATTGGACTGCGTGAATCAGATCAGGGATCTGGTTGTTTTGCTGAGCTCAAATCTTGATTTCTCTTCACACATCCATGCCATAGTTAACAAAGCACTTCCGGATGCTTGGGTTTGTGAAGCAAAGTACAAGGAAATTTGCGAATATCAACTCCATCAAAACGTTATACTTCTCATTTGTTCGTACACATCTTGAGTATGCTGCATCTGCTTGGAGTCCAAACTATGCCTGTCATATTCATCGCCTTGAAGGTGTGCAGCGTAACTTTTGCAGATATCTCAATTACAAATTTTTTAACGATGAGGAATTTCATTATGCACCACTTTGTGACGCACTCAACTTATCAACCCTTTGCTCAAGAAGGAAGCAGAAAGACCTCAAACTGATACATTAAATCCTAAATTCCACAATTGATTGCCCCTACTTGACTTCCAAAATAGCCCTACATGTCCTATCACGTAGGACCCGCATATCTCAAACTTTTCATCTTCAATTTCACAGAAACAACTATGCATATCACTCTTTCATTCCTCGTTCCTGTGTAATGAGCTGGGAGACATTGATTTTTTTGGGCCCTATGAACCATTCGCGAGAACTGTCACTGGCCTCAAGTTATAATTATTGTTATTTTATTCTGTGATTTTGTATTTAGTTGGATTGAACTTAATTTGATTTAATCTAATTTAACTATCATGGTTTGGCACTTATTTCATTCTTTGTTTCTGCTTTATCTATTTTGATTGGTATTTTGCTTTTATTATTTACTTGTTGTTTCACTTGTACACTTTGTTAACTTTTAATGGGCTTGACCCGTCAATAAATAAATAAATAAATACTTAAATAAATCTTTATGGAAAGCTATAAATTCAAGAATACGAGGACCTAGAGAAGATTCGAGCATATACTTTCATGATAACAATGACAAGGTTAAATTATGCAAAGAATTTGGTTTAATGTTTGACGATTAGAAAGAACAGATAGCTATTGAGCTAGTTTTTCGAGAACATTTCACGATGATCTTAAAGAAAACTCATACAGACATTGATGACTTGTATCATGATCTACTCGCATATGATAGAATCAATAATGAACGAAGACGAAGATATAATATAAATAAAGGAACATTTAAACAAAATCAGGCAACACAACGTAACGAAAATAGTGTGCAACAACCTAGATATCCAAGTAATGATCAAGATGTTATCCCTAAAAATGTCATTAAGTGTTATAATTGTCTTGAAGGTCATATTGCTTCTCATTGTACAAAGCCGAAGAGAGAGAAAGGTTCTTGTTTTATATATGTGGTTCTTTACAACACCAACGAAGCTCATGCCCCAGAAAACCCTCTACTAGAAACCTCGAGGGAAACCCAAGTGGAAATAGTTCGAAAGAGGATGAAGCTTCCACCAACCTACTAGAAGTTCAGTACGAAATAATTCCATCTTACAAAATTGAAGCTGAAGTTTGATAGGAGAAAATCAGATATTTCGCCAATTTTGGATACAGGTAGTGCCTTATCAATAAATATTTCTTCTCTTGTGCCTGAAAAGTTTTTTGGCAGTAGAATTTTATGTTGTGCCCAATACTACTATGAAATATGGTTGTCTATTAGGTAAAATTTTATAGTTCATAACAAGCTGAATGTTGCATTCTGTGATAAAGTTATTATTATTCAGAGTTCTGGATTTGGAAGTAGAGAATAATACTTTTCTCAGAGATTTATTATGGATAGATATTAATACAGATCTTGAGCCAAAGCAAGCAGTCCAATTTAAGAAGATTTTTGTAAATAAATATGTCAATGCTATTAGACCTGATGAATCAGAGACAAGACTTGAAATGTCAATTAAGATTAAGCCCAATAATTCATCCTTTTTCTTTAGACCCAGATGATTATCTTTTTATGAAAAAAATGAGCTTAATAAAATAGTAAATGAATTGCTTAAAAAGGCGATTATAAGGAAAAGTAATTCACCACTCCCATTGTTTTAGTTCCCAAAAAGCCTACAAGTTTAGGAATGTTTGTGGATTAAAGAAAGTTGAATGAAATGATTTTTATGCCCAAACATATAGTATAGTAAGTAGAACTTTATTTCCCAACTTGTAATGGATCTCTGCTATTTCATGTGTTGTCAGCAATGAAGTCCGAAAGACTCTAGCGGGGAATTTGGGAGTTACTGAAGGGTTGCTGACAATAATGTAGTAGCAGTACCTATCAGGTTTGCTGAAAAACGGTTGTCAAGGTACAGATTATTATGTACTTACGTTTTTTGAATGATATGAAAAACGTCCTCAATTTGAAAAGGGAGAGAAATAAATTGTAAAAATGAATGGACGTGATATGTTGGATTGATCGATTCCAAAACCGAGTTAAGAATCAACCATAATAGGAAGGTACCTACCTATGACAAAATATATCTTTGCAAATGTCTCAATTATTAACAGATTTTCTACAGGCATAGTGATCATAGAGTTCTGAGAGTTAAAATCATACTCGGGGTCAACAATGTTAGGTCAAACGAACAACTCCCACAAGCAAGAAGAAAAACAAACAGATGGATAAGATCAGCACTAAAACAAGGGAACTGATAGAGCAAAGAAGAAACGATGGAATAAATAAAATGAAACATAGAAAAATCCATAAAACAATGACTGAATCAGACATATGGAATATTACAAGCTCTTAATTGTCTCTAGGCTTGTAATAATAAACATTTTGATTATTACCCGCTTTTGATTGTCTCTAGAAAAATTATCCAGGCAATCAGAATTCAGAAGGGCAACAAGAAAGAAAAAGTAGAACGTGGTCCATTATCGCTGTTTATGAATCTCCCATCTTTTTTATTATTAAAAGTTGATATCATCTTGTTGCATTTCGATTGATTTTCAACCTAGCTCAAGTACAAGAAGGTCAAGAACGACTTTCTAAACGAAATGACTGGTTGCAAGACCCTGAAGCAACGTTTATCGCATCTATGAGCAAGTGTAACAAATCGACCGCTACTGTGACTAATCGGTAATCGAGCGAAAATCGCGCACTCGCGAGGTCATTACGGTTACTTGCTCCGTTTATCACGTTTTTATTATTATTACATTACCAGTTTGGTACTTTCTCTTTTTTGCCTTTAGGCTTTTTGTTAATAAGGGACCTTTTATTTGATGCAATATTGATTTTCAAAGGCCTTTCTCGTGTTTTTACCGTTCATTCATACGTAAAACGATATTCCCACACCCGTGAACGAGAATAATGAAATGAAACAATACAATTTTGCGAATAAATTGTAACAGAAATACCACCGAGAACAAAAAAAAAAAGTTTCGTAATTCCAATTATCGATGCAGAAACAAACAATAAAAGGCAGTTTTATTATAAGGTCGCCCGTTTGTGCATTGTTTCTGACGAACAATGAAAGCGCCTTTTTTCTCGATATTTCTCACAAACAAAAGATCGTGAAAAAAAAATATCTGTGTTTTTTATACGAACGGGAACGGACTATGAAATTGTGGGGTTCCAATACAGCTTCCGTTACATGCATCAAACTCTCAATTTTGATAGCCAAAATAAATGGAAGCTTTGCCCTAGGGCCAGGTCGCCTAGACCACGCGACCACGCTCAGTGCAAAGAGAACACTTGGAAAATGGTTTTTCGACACGTCAATTTCTTAAACAAATGTCTTCAGGGAATTGCGGTAAATCTATCTAAACAAATTGCTTTAAATTGGAGAAATACATTTGAAAACATTGTTAAATTGCCTTTGGAAATTCATCGGAGTAGTCTGTTTCATTGCAGTTGATAGCTCAAATCGAGGTTTATAGGACCATAAAGTCATTGTAAACCCTATGGTTTACAATGGTTTCACAATCACTTTATATAGCCAATGAAAAAGACTTTAGAATCCGATAGAAGAATTTGAAATATGGATTATTTACCAAAACCCAAAATAAATTCAATAAATTGATAATTTACGTGAAGGGATGTTCAAAACTATTAAGGTTGAAGACGTCTTCCGCATGATCGTTGTGCAAACAGGCGTTCAGATTCTAAGACCTGACAGGCTCAGCCAGCCGCAGCCCCTCTCCAAAACAAAACCAAATCAAAACAAATCAGTTGGTGGAAATGAGAAGGGAAAATAAATATAAATTTCCTCACAAAATCGCAATCCAAGTGAAACCCATTAGTGCTAAATTAAACCTAAAATAATTCGCTTCTCTAATTAACTTCAACAGTATCTTGATGAATATCTATCGCATCAAATTACATTTCCAAAGTAAGTAACAAATTTACAACCCCAACGCAATTATTGATCCCCTTTCGCCCCCATTGAAATTTCCAGCGGTGCATCGCATCCTTAGATAAGGGTGTTAGCTTTAGTATTCAGATTGGACATTCTGCAATGGACATGAGGGTAAAAGCACTCCCTGGCCATTACGTGTACGGCTATAGACAATAGCCCTTGACAAAAGGGTTGCGTCACGGTAGTATAATTTATTGCTTAGAAGAAGGAGATAGTAATTACTAGCTTTATAAATCAACCTATCCATAAAGGAAAAATAAATTATTACTTACGATTACTTAGCAACTTACAGCTAGAAAATGATTTACCTTTTTTTTTCTCCAAATGGAAAGATCCGGGTTAAGTTCCTTGTAGAACTGCTAATTTGAAATATTGGCACAGAGCCCAACTGCCGTCCGAGCTGTTTATTTTGGCTTGGCGCACCAATTCGACACGCACATAAATAACGACATGTAAGTCTACAGGTAACAGTTAATTTATTTATGTAAACTAAATCCTGAAGTTTTTGCACACCCTATTGATTAGGATTGGCCATGTGGGATGTTGGAATGAAATGCATTAATATTGGAGTAATCAGATTAAGAAATCAATGAATATGTAAGTAGCTGTTTTGAGGTAGGCGACAGAATTACTTTAGAAAATTGGAGATTAATGTACCTATTATATTTATGTAATGTACGCGCTTAACACTTTATTGTAAAGAATTAGACAAATAATGGCAGTCTCTGTCAAAGATCCTCTATGGTAATGGACTGAGTTTAATGTTGTAAACTTGGAGTTTCTTTTGAATAAATTGGATCTTCAAGAATCAAGTCCAGTCTTTCAATGTTGTGTACCTAAATACACAATAGTTTGGCGACCAAGCAGGAGTCTGCCATATGCACAGTGAAAGATGTCATTCGTGGGCTCCACAGAACATTTTAGTGTGAGTGAAGGCGATTTCGAGTCTTATAGGGAGCGGATGGAGCAATTATTCAAGGTAGATAATACAAAGGACGAGGACAAAGGCCCTCTATTTATAACTTTGATTGGTCCAGACGCTTACAAGTTATTAAAGAGTCTAATGCGGCCTGAAAGCCCTACGTCAAAATCCTTTATGGATATGTTGGTTATTCTACAAAAACATTTTACACCACAAGTATCAGTAATCGCTGAAAGGTACAAGTTTAATAGCAGGAATCAGAAACCAGATGAGTCGGTGACTGATTATATTGTTCTATTGAAAACCTTGTCAATTTCGTGTGAGTATGGGAGCTTCCTTGACCAGTCTCTAAGAGATCATTTTGTTTGTGGTATTCGATATGAGTCAGTCGTACAGAGATTATTGACGAAGGACAATTCATTAAAATTTGAAGAAGGTTGTAAAGAGGCACTAAATTATGAAATGTCAACTATACAATCAAAATTAGTCTTTCCACATCAAGTTAAGTCACAAAGCACGTCAGCGTCAGCAGTGGAAAAAAAGCAACCAAAGTTCAGTCAGCGTCTAAGTACAAGCCAGTCAAACAGTCAAAACCATCCACAAAATAGGGTAAACTGGAACTAAAACAATTAAGCACAAAGTCGTTATTTTCGATGTGGAAGACAGCACAATCCGGATACATGTCCTGTGAAAAACTGGGAAGGTTTTGTATGTAAACGCAAAGGTCACACATCCAGGTGCTGCAGACAGAGGTCTAGAAGAGTCAAATATGCTGAAGGTGAAGAAAATTTAGAGTCTGAAGAGGAATATGATGAGCAATGTTCTAATTTGAATCTCGAAGAATATATGACAAGAAATGGAATTTCAAGTAAATGTGTAGTCGTTCAGGGGTGCGATTTTCGAAACCATTCGAGTACGAAATTTGACTGCTCCCCATTTAATTTACATTGCTGTCAGTCAAATTTCGTGTACGAAATGTACTCGAATGGTTTCGAAAATCGCACCCCTGGGGAGCAGACAAATTTCGTGTACGAAATGTACTCGAATGGTCTCGAAAATCGCACCCCTGGTCAGTGTCGAAAACAAAAACATTAAGATGGAAATCGGAAGAGCCAGTGTAAGTGTGATTTCTCAACCAGATTATGAAAAGTTTTTGGTCATTTAGCATTATCTACTAGCAATTTATCAATAAATACTGGGTGGTATGAATAAAAACGAAGTACTTGCTACTACTAGGTACAAGTATTGGGTGGTATGAATAAAAACGAAGTACATGCTACTACTACAAGTATTAGTATATTCTTCGAAGTATTTACTTCACAAAGAAGCATTTACTTATTTCCGGTATTGTCGAAATGTAGTATCTACTTCGTTTTGGAGTAAATACTACGTAGAACATGCTAATACTTGTAGTACTAGCAAGTACTTCGTTTTTATTCATACCACCCATTAGTATATTCTACGTAGTATTTACTTCAAAACGAAGTAGATACTACATTTTGAAACTACCGGAAATTAGTAAATGCTTCTTTGTGAAGTAAATACTACGAAGACTATGCTAATACTTGTATTAGTAGCATGTACTTCGTTTTTATTCACACCACCCACTGTGTGAGTGTGACTGTGTCAAGGGATAAATTTTTAGTCAGGGGTGAAATTATTGTCAAAGTCAAGTCAAATAATGAAAATATTGATTTTTTACCACACCATTATTGGGTAAAAATTGGTTAGGAACTAGAAAGTTTAGTGTCAGAGGGTATTTTAATTCCTGTTAGTCATGCTGATATAGCTAGTCCTATGGTTATGGTGCCAACGAAGAACAATAGGATCAGAATTTGTGGGATTTTAAGAAAACTGTTAATCCGATTTTAAAAATGGGTCACTATCCCCTTCCAATAAGTTGTTTTTCTCAGTATCGGGTGAATGTATGTTCAGTGTATTGAATCTCTCCAATGCTTATCTTCAGTTGTCAGTTAATAAGCAAAGTCAAGAGTTACTAACAATTAACACTCATATTGGATTATTCAAATACACTAGACTGCCCTATGGGATATCAAGTAGCCCAGCAATATTTCAGTCAACTATGGAACAAATTTTGAAAGGTCTAGAGTTTGTGGGAGTTTATGTGGATAATTGTGTAATTTCAGAAAAAAATCACAATGCATTAAGAATGTAGACATAGTCTTGCAACGATTTGAAAAACACATCAAGTTAAACTTAGACAAAAGTAGGTAAATTTTTTCAGTCAGAAATAGAGTTTTCAGGTCATACCTTAAATAAACAAGGTATAAAACCTCTAAAATCAAAAGTAAAAGAAATCAATGATGCCCCTGTCTTTACTAATTTTACCCGACTCAAAAGTTTTATTGGACTGTTGAATTTTAATTTTAAATTTTTACCTCACTGTTCAGATACTCGTGCACTTAATGATTTGTTAAGAAAAAGTCAACCATTTAAATGGGGAAAGTCTCAACAGGCAGCATTTGAAAGGGGCAAAGAGATGATATAAATCATTGTGTTACTTTAACACATTATGATCCTGATAAAGAGCTAATAGTTGCTGCAGACGCTAGTCCTTATGGTTTGGGAGCGATTTTGAGCTTAGTAGAAGATGTAGTTTGTAAACCAATTCACGTGGCATCTTGTACGTTGTATCTTGTACGTTGTTTCCATCAGAAAGAAATTATACTCAAGTGCAGAGAGATGTAGAGATGCAGTCGTATTTGCAGTTCGCAAATTTCACAAGTTTTTGTATGGGAGGAAATTTATAATATTCTCAGATCAGCAGCCATTGAAAACCATTTTTGGGGAAAAACATGGGTTGCCTACAGTAGCTCATGCTATGATACAAAGATGGACTGTTACGTTATCTGCCTGAGATTAAATACAAGAAGGCTAGTGAGATGTCTAATGTTGATTGTCTTACAAGAATGCCACTGTTTGAAAAGTTTGAAGAATGTAAACTAGAGGAGCAAGTTTTTGCTTTCACATATGAAGATAACTTACCCATCACAGCCGAGTTGATTTGTAGAGAGACAAAGGAAGATAAATGTTTAAATAAAGTTATTGACCATGTTAAACATGGATGGTCTTACTTCAATGAAGATAACTTAAAGCCTTATTTTCAACGAAGAAATGAGTTAAATGTTGAATGTGAATGTTTAACCTGGGGAAATAGAGTTGTTGTTAATTTGGAATTAATTCTTATTTAGTGATGACTCCAGAGGGAAGAGTGCGATATGTTAATGCTGATCACTTGAAACCATCATTGTTACAGTATCTAGAGACAGATGTTCGGCCTGACATTCCTAGTAAGGCAGCTGTGGGAATTTTGGAAAATCCGAATAACCCCAAAAATATAACGGAATATTCTGTTGACCGGAAATCTATAGAAAATCATAAGTTCAAAAATAATGTCCCACCCTCGGTAGAAGTGTTAGAACCAAAAACTCTTACTTCCTTGCATACTCCTATTTCTCTTACATCTAAATATCCCATTGAAAAAAAAAGTTACAGTTTCTGAGCATTCTGGGACATCTCCACACTTGTTGCCAAGGATATCTCCACCCTTGTTGCGTAGATTTCAAAGATCTGCCAAGGCTCCTGACAGGTTGAACCTTTGAACGCTAGGATCTTGACAAAAACTTAGTGGGAAGGAATGTAATGTACGCGCTTAACACTATTGTAAATGTAACATAAGGCACACTTTCAGTCATCCAATGGGTGACATGTTGAGTGGTGCTCCAAAATAATTAGACAAACAATGGTAGTCTCTGTCAAAAATCCTCTATGGTAATGGATTGAGTTTAATGTTGTAAGCTTGGAGTTTCTTTTGAATAAATTGGATCCTCAAGAATCAAGTCCAGTCTTTCAATGTTGTGTATACCTAAATACACAATACTTTATGCAGCTGATTTCTGTTTCGAATGTAGGATTGATACTGGATTTAAGGAAAGGGACGAAAATGACACTGTCATCTATCTTGGCGACTTCACCATGAAGCTGTAGAAATAATGTACCCAGCAAAAAGTACTATTGACCTAATGATATCGAAAGACGGCCACTGAAAATTTAAGACCAGTGCTTTATTTTAAATCAGCGACCTTGAGTGGAGTGGACCGATCTCCCAGAAGATGAACGGGAGGGTATAATGAGAGGTCGAGAATTATGTTAAATTAATACATAATATCCTACCCATAAACATAACCAAAATTCTTTATGAAAACATAGTTGCAAAGAGTGAATCATTCTAAAAATGTAAATAAACCGTCTTGCCGATCTAGACCATGCCTCGCCTAAAGAAACAAGAAACGGTCACATTGTTCACGAAGAACGCCCACCAGCCAGCCAAGCAAGCCATCAGCACCGAAAAGGGCCCCATCGGGATAGCTGTAAAAAGCGAAGAAAAGAAAAACGAAAAGAGAGAAGAAACCGTATACACAATCTGGTAGATCTTGAAATGAATAATCCCCACGACATAGCAAACAAAAGGACTGCATTATCGTCTTCCATCTTGGGCTTAACGGTTACCCATACATGGGCGTACGCCTTCGTACTCGGCAATCCATCTATGTTTATATGCGCGTTCACCGGCCGACCAGAATTCAAATGAGGATTAAAAAAAAGGACCTTGTTATAAATGAGTTTTCATTCGAGGGCAGATTATAATAGCGACGAAATTCAGTCAGTGTCGGCGAGAAGGAGGTGATTGACCTAAAAAATTGTTTATACCAAATAAAAGAATTTATTCATGAGGCAGCAATGCATAATAAGGACACGAATGTTTATCAAGAATTTATAACTTGTTATTGGTGCAGACAAACAGCTTAGTCATCATAAACTTATATAAAGGTTACCTATGTCTTCTTATTCTTCTTCTTATTAGTTTGCTCTCATCCAATCCTGAATGTAGGCATCATTCTTATTTTTTTCATTCTGGCGGGTCTGAAAAAACTGAATCATGGATCATCACGTTATTTATTTTGAGGTTTTTCAACACTTCTATTATTCACTCAAGTCTTTTGTGGATTGTTTCTACTAGATTCTGCTGTAGCCAATCCTCTAAATGATTGAGCAAATTTACCAGCTAGTGGGGAGCAACCTTAGGTAACTTTGGAAATATTGCTCTTAGCAATTCTCGCTTATTGATAGAATTCAGGCAATATCAATAGCCTCGAGGATTTCTTGAATCTCCAAATTCTGATCGGCCTCAAGGTAGATTGTAGATTGCATTTGGAGTCGTTACAGCTTGTTCCAGCCGTTCCAGGCACTGCTACCTTTCCAGATATTTTGTGCGTGATTCTGCTTCTAGTTGGTGTCCAAGATTTCTAGGCTTCTCTCAAAGAAGGCCAGTTTCCTGGCCACGTATTAAAGTGCCCATCTCCTGGTGTATTAACCGTACCTCTTCATCCTTTTGCAGAAGGGAGCAGAGCAGGGCATTTACAGATTAAATGTTCTATAGTTTTTATTGCTTGTTTGCAAGATCTGCAATGCCCAGTGTCCAGTGAACAGACCAACGACTGTTTCAATGTCTCTTCTGTTGATGTCAAGAAGTTGTTCAGCTCTCTTTGCTGAGATGGATATGAACCTTTTTGCCTGACTCAGACCTGGAATGGGTCTCTAATGAGCTACCATTAGGTTCTTTCTCCATCTGTTTATTTCTTCGGAGACGAGGCTTTTCATGAGTCGTTCTCTGCTGTTACAGCGCCTTGCTTTGCGAGACGGTGTGCCTTCTTATTGCCCTGGTACCCACATCAGGGTTACTTTGTTCCAGCCAGTTGCTTAAAGATATTTTTACCCTCCCAAACTAGCTTTGAATTGCACTTGATGGCTTCTAAAGCTTTTAGAGCTGCTTGACTGTCGGACAGTATATAAATGTACAGATGTTTATGACCAGTACCTCAGCTTGAAAGATTGTGTGCGTCTTACTTATTGCTACTGCTAAGGAGAGTTTAAAGTTGGGTTCAGTTATTTCCAAACCGACTCCTTCCGCTAGCTTGGAACCATCTGTGTACTACAATGATGCGATGTCCGCTTGCGGTAGCTTTGGGTTCTTCCATGATTGGCATTCTTTTACAACCACTTCATATGCATGGAATGTCAAAGTCCAATGATGTCACACTCGAGCCAGTGGCAGCCGCTTGGATGCACTGGACCCCTAAGCAAATATCACAATTAGGCCCCTCTGGGTGTTATTAATGGCAAATAGTTCAACTTAAAGAGCCAATTAGAGGTTGTGGAAGCACAAATTCTGGTTATTATCAACTGAAGAGCTGCTAATGAGAAATCGAAATTTTGACTATAACCGGCTCTTGATTGGCTCCAGGAAGGTTTTTCAAAGAATCAAAAGCCGGTAATAGTGCAAATTTTGATTATCTGTGGCTCTTGATCCATTGGATAATTTTTCTTGGACCAATCAGAAACTGCGGAAGAAAATATTCTGATTAATAATTCAAAAGTTGCTAATGATCATTCAAAATTTTGATTATTATCGGCTCTTGAGCTTTGAATACCCTTAGAAAAATTCTCTAGCGAATCCAGAGTTGATAAAAGTTCAAATTTTGACTATTACCGGCTCTTAATTGGCTCCAGGAAAGTTTTCCAGAGAATCAAGAGCCGGTAATAGTTCAAATTTTGATTAGCTGTGGCTCTTGATTCATTGGATACTTTTTCTTGAACCCATTAGAAGCTGCAGAAGAAAAAATTCTGATTAATAATATCAACTTAAGAGCTGCTAATGATCATTCAAAATTTTTATTCTTTTCGGCTCTTGAACTCTGAATGTCCTTGGAAAAATTCTCTAGCACATTCAGTTGATAAAAGTTCAATTTTTCACTATTACTGGCTCTTGATTGGCTCCAGGAAAAGTTTCCAAAGAATCAAGAGCCAGTAATAGTTCAAATTTTG
This sequence comes from Ceutorhynchus assimilis, assembly GCA_917834065.1. Lineage (NCBI taxonomy): Eukaryota > Metazoa > Arthropoda > Insecta > Coleoptera > Curculionidae > Ceutorhynchus > Ceutorhynchus assimilis. The sequence continues at coordinate 31,471,095 of OU892284.1, forward strand.
ATTATCTGAGGCTCTTGATCCATTGGATAATTTTTCTTGAGCCATTTAGAAGCTGCGGAAGAAAAAATTTTACTAATCAAAATTTGTATCTATCAACTTAAGAGCTGCCAATGATCATTCGAAATTTTGATTATTATCGGCTCTTGAGCTTTAAATGCTCTTAGAAAATTTCTCTAGCAAACCCAGAGTTGATAAAATTTCAAATTTTGACTATTACCGGCTCTTGATTGGCTCCAGGAAAGTTTTCCAGAGAATCAAGATCCAGTAATATGTCAAATTTTGATTATCTATGGTTCTTGATTCATTGGATAAATTTTCTTGGATCAATTAGAAGCTACGGAAGAAGAAATTTTGATTAATATCAACTCAAGAGCTGCTAATGATTATTCGAAATTTTGATTATTATCGGCTCTTGAGCTTTGAATTCCTTTAGAAAAATTCTCTAGCGAATCCAAAGTTGCTGAAAGTTCAAATTTTAACTATTACTGGTTCTTGATTGGCTCCAGGTTAGTTTTCCAGAGAATCAAGATCCAGTAATACATAGTTCAAATTTTGATTATCTGTGGTTCTTGATCCATTGGATAATTTTTCTTAAGCCAATTAGAAGCTGCGGAAGAAGAAATTTTAATTAATATAACTTAAGAGCTGCTAATGATCATTCAAAATTTTGATTATCGGCTCTTGAGCTTTGAATGCCCTTAGAAAAATTCTCTGGCGAATCCAGAGTTGATAAAAGTTCAAATTTTGATTATTACCGGCTCTTAATTGGCCCCAGGAAAGTTTTCTTAGAATCAAGAGCCAGTAATGGTTCAAATTTTGAGTATCTGTGGCTCTTCATACTTTCTTGAGCCAATTAAAAGCTGCGGAAGAGCTGCTAATTTTGATTAATATCGGCTTTTGACTTTTGAATGCCCTTGGAAAAATTCTCTAGCAAATCCAGAGTTGATAAAAGATCAAATTTTGACTATAACCGGCTCTTGATTGGCTCTAGGAAGGTTTTCCGAAGAATCAAGAGCCGGTAATAGTTCAAATATTGATTATCTGTGGCTCTGCAGTGCGTACATCGATGGGTAATCCACGGATTAAGGCGCCTAATACTTAAGCCAATATTTGATTGTCTTGATTACGTATGTAAATCCCAGGTTTTATCATTCTCGGCAAGGATCTACATTTTATAATAATCATGTCATGTCAGGACCTAAATTCAACAAGGCATCATCCAAGTTCCAGAAAAAAAAAATGCATACCTACTTGAAAGCTGGGCAGTAAGAAAAGTATACATTAAATTTAGAAAAAGAAACCAACATAAAGCGTTTATTGATATAAAGATATTAACAAATAAGAAACATCAGTTCAAATCATTTTCTCTGCTCTAGTGACGCCTTCATCAAATCTCCAATAGATTTATTCTCTTTGGCTTCCGCGGAATTCTTCCACAACCACATTCTGCAGTCCTTCTTCCATCTATGAGCGATATCTTTCAATCCGTATGTTTTGTCCTTGTATCGAAAAACTTCCTTACTCACTATTATAGTTTCTTCAGTGAACGCGTCGGTGGTTGTCACCCCATCCGAACTCACAAAGTGAATTCCGTCCTGCTTCACCGCTTGGAAATCGTAATGCGGCATTATGCTATCTGATGGGACACCGGTAGAAGATTTCGTTTCGCGTAGACTCAGATCGGCTAAACGGGAAGTCGCTAGATCTGTAGTGGAAGCTGAGCGGTTCAATGAAACTTTTGGTTTAGGATATTCGAATAGCGAAATTATGTCTTTGCTCATATTTACCTGAAATGTCATTGTCAACCATAGCAACCAAATGAAAATCTAAAAACAGATGAAATGAAACAACAACAATCTCAATGAATGTCAATATGACTGTTTCTTTTAAGCTGGGTATCCATTTTGACGTACCAGAACAGATACTGAAGTTATCGTGACATCCCGTTCGTATTTAAATCAACCAAATCTTGGCAAAATATCCTGAATAAAACACCAACACAAAGAGTAATAAACCTGTAAATAATTTGCCAGGATTACGGTATCGGCTCCAGGACAAAAGACCTCTAATTTTAACATTGAACCGAATTTTCCAAGCTCGAAATCTCTTAACGGTCGGCTTTGTTCTATTAATTATTTGCCCTCCGGGATTCCAGGCTCTATTTTCCTATTTCTACCTCTGTCTGCGAACGGAATGTTGATTTTGTAGTTCAAAATCTAGCTTAGTTTTCACCTGTAAAATATAGGGATTTTGCTGATCTGAGAATTAGGATTTAGGGACGTCCATATCTGGACCTTTTCTTTTTTTCATGCATAATTAATTTCCCAATTCTATATCACTTACTTTTGACGCAAATTGTGGTGATATATGTTACGCTTGGAAATCGAATTTTGGCCTGTGACGGTGAAGGATTAGTACTTCGTATCTAGAATAAATATTGATGACTCTATAAACTTGGGAACTATTAAATTTGGAGTTATTATTGCTGCATGAGAATTTCCGTAATGAGTATTTTGAATTCAAGATGTTGCTAATGTATGTTTGAAAAAATGCTCTAACCATACCGACGAACTAAATTATTATTTCAAGGGCGCATTGTTTGTTGAGAGTTGTTTTTGCTCTGCATAATTTTTTTTGTTCGCTCTGGGTCCAGTTCTCTCCAGAGAGCGTTTCCATGGCTACAATTCGAAAACCCGCGCTATCTCCGATCCAAGGCTATCCGGTCGTGGTCGGTTTAATGCATTCTAATGGCGTCCCGGAGGTGCATAGCGGGACCCATTAAAAGGGGTCGAACAACGTCGATAAATTAGAAATGGGGGGCGGACGCGAAACAGGTCAAATTCGACTGAATTAAGAAATTAAAAGGGTTTCGTTGGAATGTTGCCAAACCCTTTTGTATGCCTACCAATGTTACTTTTAAGCATCTGCCGGGATAAATTATAACGTTATTGGAAATTAATTGACTTTCCGTTTTAAATTGAAATGCAATGAAACTTAATCAAGCTTATACGGGTCGTATCGGACACAATTTAATTGGATCTTTCTATAGTTATTTGAATTTCCTGGTCTTAATCTCTCTTTTTCTTACACTACCTACGTAGTTTGTTACGAATTTGTTAACAGAGTCAGTTTTGACAAAACTAATAGGATCTGTCTTTTCTAAATTTCATTCCGGGGTTGTCACACAGTCAAAGACAATATAAAATCTCTTGAAACACCTTTTACCTGAAACTATATCCTCAAGCAATGTCTATATTTGATCGGGGTAACTCACAACTTCAATTTACCTTTGTGCGGACTTTCTTCTCCTCCGTTAATTCTCGAGAGAGCAGGTTTTCTTAACAAATGGTTTAATGCAGAGGCGATTCTCTATTTGACAATAATAATAACGAACGAGGGGTTCTTATACGTTTATACAGCCATCATTAAGTAAGTTTAGGCCTACCCTTACTTATGGCGCTATTGTCTGGGGTCATAAAGCCGAACAGACTAATGTTAGCGGAAAACTAGACCACGGTTCAAAGAATGGAATGCCTCAACATAACTGATGCACCAAATTATTGGACGCCCCTGGGCATTTATGTCAAGGAGGTCGTTACAGATACAGAAGGGGTCCTTAAAGTTATTAGGCATTTTCGTATTCGTAGTTCAAACATGTTACTTCGGTTAAATATTTACTATTTCCTGTTTCGAAAAAGCAATCCCTCCTTTTACCTGTATAGGGAGACAAACAGGTGGCGCTTTTAAATTATACTCTGCAACCCTCAAAAAACGGCACCCCTGCAACTTTGTTCGCCCCAGTCACCTTCCTGCCTCTCCCCAACAACAAAGCATAATCTTGATAATCACTTTTTGGGAAAAAAGCAAACTTCAAGCTGAACTGTATATCATATCAAGTAATATTACTTTTTTGTGGGTCACTCAACTTTGAAGGGTCGCTGATTTGTAAATATTATGATAAACCAGAGTATTCAAAATTCGAAAAGGTTCCATGCTAATTAAGGAAAAAGCAGCATTTCGTTCTTAATTGCTTGAAAGCTAATTAAAATTGTTAAGACGTTGACGCCTCGGCGCTTTCACGCCAGAATGAACTTTAATGCCTGAAGTTATGATTCAACTTTTTGGGACTCGTTACAGAACCTTCGAAGGTAATTATTTTTTGTATGGCTTATTTATTTTTTCAATTTAATTTTCTGAAAACTTAAAGCTTTCGCCTTTCATGTATCGTACGACTGTGGTATTCAGGATTATGTATCAACTTGAAGGCACTTTTATCAATATACAATGGTGTTGCACCATTTACTGGAATTCCAATATCATTCAGAAGTTGACGTAACCATACAGCTTCTTTGGTAACCTGGCAGACAGCTACGAACTGACTTTAGTAGTTCATAAGGTAATCCCTGACTGTCTTTTGCTTGACCAAGTTATCGGACCACTTGAGGCCTTGAACACATAGACTGTTGTTGGTTGTTGACCTTCTCGTCTGCTTGTCTGCTGCATAGTAAGTGTCACAAAAACCAATTAAATTGTGGTCTAGTTCTCTTTTGTACTCAATTCCATAGCTTGGTGTACTTTTCAAGTAACGAATGATTCTTTTTACTGCATTCCATTGTGTAACAGTTGTATTGTTTAAGGATCTACTGGCAACTCCCACTGAGTAAGAAACGTCCGGTCTTGTTACTATAGCTGCAAACATCAATGAACCAATACACTCTCGGTAAGGACCTTCAAAATTAATATTGGTGTCATTTCTTGTTAAATCAGTGTGTGGATCAGCTGGTATTTCCATTGAGTTTGCATCACTCATTTCAAACTTGTTAATAATTTTGTATGTGTAACTTGTTTGATGGATAAAAATAGAGTTTTTCTGTTTGTTCTCTATTATTTCTAGTTCAACAAAATTGCTAACACATTTCTGCAGGTCAGTAAGAACAGTTTCTAATGCAGTCCGTCGTCAACATAAATAATGGGCAAAACTGTATGTTCTTGAACTGTTCCTCGGTAGATGCATTTGTCAGCTTGGCATTGTTCGAAATCAAACTGCTTTAGAACGCTGTCAACCTACTTTGATCCAATTGCCTTTCTGTCTTCTGGCAAATCTTGTAAAATCCATGTCTCGTTTTCATTGAGAGCATATATTTCTTCCTGTATAGCTTTCTTCCATTTTTCAGAGTCATTACAACTTACTGCTTCTTCATAAGTACTTGGAACTTCTCTATCTCTACTAAATATAACTCAAATTCTCTCAATTTTTGTGACATTTTTATATTTCTTTGGGGTCTCAAATTTGGTAGATCAAGTTCTTCCTCTTCTACTTCTTCATGTTCTTGTTGCCCATTATTCTGTGGCCCTAGTTTTAGTATTCTCTTCTTCATCATTTCCGAATTCAATCAATACTGGTATCTCTTCTTGTTTGTCAACAAACCCCTTATTTTTCTCGTCAAATAAAACATTGCATGATACTGACATCTTTTTATTTATGGGATTATACAAACGATAATTTGTTGAGTTTTTGTCATACCCAACAAATATCACTTTTTGGCTCTAGTTTTGTTAAATTTGATCTGGTGTGTATACGTATGCAGCACACTCAACACAGCCAAATGTTTTAGCATGTCCCAAGTATAATCTCTCACCTGTCCATTGCTCATACGGTGTGTTTAGAGCTCTGCTTATAAGGTGTTCGATTCAGAATGTATACTGCAGTACTCGCTGGTTCTGCCCAGAGATAGTGAGGTGTATTTGCACTAATAAGCATTGACCTGACACTCTCCATGATGGTACCGTTCTCTCTTTCACATCCACCATTCTGCTCTGGGGTATAGGGTGCAATATTTTCTAGTGCAATGCCTTCTTTGTTCATGTAAACTTCCAGTTCTTTATTTATATATTGACGACCATTATCGACGTGCAAACCATTCACTGAGTGTCCAAATTTTGTTTTGATTAAACTATTAAACTCAACAAAGTACCCATACGTATCACTTTTGTGGTTGATAAAATAAGCTACCCGGTAACCTGTGTAGCTGTCTTTAAAAAGCAAAATATAACAAGCACCTGATACTGAAGGTATCGTTATGGTTCCACATAAGTCAGCATACACTAGTTATCCAGGAGCACTTTTGAAAGCTCGTGTTGACTTCTTCAAACTTTTTCTGTGCTGTTTACCTACATAGTATGCATGCTTCGCACTGAAAGTTGTCAAATCATTCATTTTTACACCTTTGACTATGTTTTTAGTGATTATGTCTTTTAAATACTGCTTGTTGATATGCCCAAGTCTCTCATGCCAGTTTTTCAATGAGTCGCTAACCTCTTCGGCAACACTAACTTCACTTTGGTTGCACACTGTACGAATAAGCATTTTATACAGGTTATTCGATTCTTGCTGAATGGCACCAGCTACTAGGTCTTCTTCTTCATAGATTCTTGCGGTGTTATCTTCTTTGACTATTGTCATCTTCTTATTTGTTAAGACTCCTTCAAAAATAAGATTCTTTCTCAGTTCTGTGATGAAAAGTACATTGAGTATATAAGAGTCACACCATTCTCCATCTATTAATTTCTGAATCTTTACTGTCCCCTTTATTTTTTACTTCTAGGCTCTTACTGTTTCCTAGGTACACAAAAGAAGGACTCTTCAACTCCTGCAATTCAAAAAAATAGTCTCTTCTGTAACTCATGTGCGTAGAGGCACCACTGTATAAAATTCAATGGTCGTCACACGATATTAGATTTAATTATTGTGAATCAATACTGAAGGCTGTATCATTTTTCTTGCTTTATTCACCATTTTTCTTATTGTCTCTCTGTTTGGGAATCCTGTAGTATTTAATCATATGTCCACGTTTTTGACAGTTGAAGCATCTGAGTGGAAACCTTTTACTTTTTCTGTCGTTTTTTTCTGCATTCGATGTGCTTTTCTTTCTGTTCAAGGTCATGGCTGCTGAAGCCTCTTGCTCCTCTTCGATTGTTGTGAGACTGTTCCTCATCTAAAAGTCTAGCTGTCAGGTTCTTTACATTCTGCTTCGTTTCGTCCAAGAACAACCAAGCTTGTCTAACGTTTCGGTATTTAAGTGGCAGCGTATTCAAAATTTTTGTGATTATGGCAGTGTCACTAGCCGTGTCACCACAATCTTTGATCTGTTGTACCAGATTTTCAATTTTTCAATAGCGCCACTGAAAACTAACATTGACGTGTTCGAGCGTTTTTCCAAAAAAAAAATAAACTTAAATTTTAAATGAATTTATCCGTTACTTTACGGACACACTGTATAATCACGACTATTATCGACGTGCAAAGCATTCACTGAGTGTCCAAATTTTATTTTGATTAAACCTCGGATTAAACTTTTGAACTGAGTACTAATACGTATCACTTTTGTGCTTGATAAAATAAGTTAACCGGTAACCTATGTAGCTGTCTTTCATAAGCAACATATAACGAATACCTGATACTGAAGGTGTCGTTATGGGTCCACATAAGTCACTGTACACTAGTTGTCCAGGAGCACTTACTTTTGAGAGCTCCTGTTGACTTCTTGAAACTTTTTCTGTGCTGTTTACCTAGTATACATGCTTCGCACTGAAAGTTGTCAACTTCATTTATTTTTACACCTTTGGCTATGTTTTTAGTGATCATGTCTTTTAAATACTGCTTATTCATATGCCCAAGCCTCTCATGCCAGTTTTTCAATGAGTCGCTAACCTCTTCGGCAACACTAACTTCACTTTGGTTGCACAGTGTACGAATAAGCATTTTATACAAGTTATTCGATCCTTGCTGAATGGTACTAGCTACTAGGTCTTCTTCATAAATTCTTGCAGTATTAGGTACCTTCTTTGATATTTGCCATCTTCTCATTTGTCAAGACTTCTTCAGAAATAGGATTCTTTCTCAGTTCTGGGATGAAAAGTACATTGAGTATGTAAGAGTCACACCATTCTCCATCTATTAATTTCTGAATCTTTATTATCCCCTTTCTTTTTACTTCTAGGCTCTTACTGTTTCCTAGGTACACAAAAGAAGGACTCTTCAACTCCTCCAATTCAGAAAAACAGTCTCTTCCAATGGTCGTCACACGATATTAGATTAAATTCTTGTAAATCAATACTTGAAGCTGTCTCATTTTTCTTGCTGTATCCACCATTTTTCCTATTGCCTGTCTGTTTGGGAGCCCTGCAGTCTTTAATCATATGTCCACGTTTTTGACAGTTAAAGCATCTGAATGGAAACCTTTTACTTTTTCCTTCGTTTTTTTCTACATTCGATGTGCTTTCCTTTCTGTTCAAGGTCATGGCTGCTCTTGCTGTTCTTCGATTGCTGCAAGACTCTGTTCCTCATCTTAAAGTCTGGCTGTCAGGTTCTTTACACTATGCTTCGTTTCGTTCATTGACAACCAAGCTTGTCTAACGTATGGGTATTTAAGTGGCAGCGTGTTCGAAATTTTTGTGATTATGGCAGTGTCACTAGCCGTATCACCACAATCTTTGATCTGTTGTGCCAGGTTCTCAATTTTTGCTACGTGCTTTGCCACTGAATCAGCAGGATCCATCTTGTATTGATGAAATCTTTCATGTGCGATAAGTCTGTTTTCCTTTGACCTCTGTCTATGAATAGAGTCGTAACTTTTCCTTCATGTCTTTCGAGGTTTCGCAATTTTCTATCAAGGAAATCTTTTAATCTTTTAAATTATTAAAAACATTGCTTGTGCGTGTTTTTTGTACCATGTTGAAAGCTCGTCCATTTGAGTAGCAGCTGGTTTCGCAGTTGACCTATCAACCATCCCATACAGCCCTTTTGCCTTCAATGCACGCTGAACTTGAAACATCCATTGATGATAGATGGACATTTTTCAATAAATTTTTTTCGTTGCAGTAGCCGATTCTTTCAATTACTTCTCCCTAGCACTCTGGGCCAATAACCTCTTAGAGGTCTTGCTTGCACTGGATTCAAAGGATAACACACTTGACTAAATTACAGTTTCTTTATTGAAAAGTTACTAAGGAACCAAAATAATATTCTTTCTATCAAAACATCCGATTCAACTCAAAACGTCAAAAACAACAACAACTATATAAAATAAGGTTACTGCCTATTGTGGCACCCTATTCTTGAACTAAACTAGGACCCTATTCTAAATTCTTGACCACACGAAAAACAATATTTACAACACTCCTCACTATGAATCTGATATCACCGTGAAAATATAAACTATCTTAATTTAAAAATTATTTGGTTGTTTATTAATGGTTTACTTATGTCAAGATTCGGTTGAGTTGTATGCCTTATTTATTTCTTTTCCAGAATTACTCCAATATTTTACCTAATTTTAATTATTTATATATTTTTACAAATTCAGTGGCGCCCTTACTATTCTGTACATACTATTGACCCACCCCCTTATAATTATTCGTTGAGTAAACTGGGCCTCTAGTTAATTCGTGTTACATTTGATGTAAAATCAATTAATAAACCTATTTGTAAGTACTATAGTTGCTTATTTCCTCGAGTATTTCAACCGAAAATCGTTCAAAGTTTTCGGACCCTCAAGCAATTAAATAAGTCAAATACAAAGGGAAAGTTGTAGTTGAAAAAGTTGATACTGTACACAATTTCGTCTGTTAATAGAGAAAAGTTACAAATTGAATTTGTTAGAGGGAGAATCGTGAAAAAATAAAACAAAGTTCCCAAATGAACCGGTAAATATTGGCCATCAGAGTGAGCGAGAGGCGCAAAAGTCGTCCCTAATAGCCAGAAAATCCAATTAAAATTTGAAGGGCTTCACTGATTCCTTATTTACCATGTTCCGTTCCCTGTTTTCCTGGAAATAATTTGGTTACGTCATTGGACAAAAAACAAAGTTCTGCAGTAACTTGAGGCATCCGAAAATAAAACAATTTGTGTGATTCGTTTTCACAATAATTCGCGCTATTCTATATTTATAAAGTCAGGCAGAGTACAAAAACCGCTAAATTGTTAGCGTTCTGGAAACTTTCCAAAAAGTCACGTCTCAGAGGAATTTCCAGGAGCAGACTGCGAGGTATCGGTTTACATTTTTGGATTTAGCCTGGATAAATATGTGATACATTTATAGTTTCGGAATACTTTTTCATTGATCCAAGAATTCCACATATTATACCTCCTACAATTTTAAATTAGTCGATGGTTAATTTTAGACTAGACAGCGTTGGTCCTAATAAAAATAAACTTCTGTAATTGTGCCAAATAGTTTAAATTTTATTTTATTTTTTTTCAACTTGAAATAAGTCGATCCAAAATTATTGTTCTGTTTTTGTTTCAGGTAAGAACATCAGTTGGATTATATGAATAATATAGGTAGTGCTAAAGTAAGTAAAACTATTTTGCTTTTTATATCTCTATGATGTATCCACGTGGGCAATCAAGAAAATTGGAATTTCCCTGAAAAGAATATGATGAACTTTATTCAATTCGTTATAAATTGACTCTAAAAATGGATTTATAAGCACAAAATTGACGTCTCCCATTAAAGGAAGGTCATTTCTGATGAGATAATAACATCTTCTAAACCTACGTATTCACTAGTAAGTCAAATATTAGCTAGGTACCTACCTATTCTGCTGAATTCGAAGTCTTTGAACATCTCTAAATAGCAACAATATAAACAAATTCAATGCCTGACGAAATAAATTCAAAAATTGCACGGGTTGTTGACCGAAGCGTATTTTTTCTTCAAAGGAATTGGACAAAATTAGCCAAGGTGAAATTTATTTTTAAAGAATTTCAGGAACCATGCAAATTAGAGTCGCGACAAAATTAAATTTGAAACGGTAGAATGATTTTGGAACAATGAGAACAGCGGTTGAAATAATTCAATTTTCCTGTCGCCTATGTATTAAAAGGTTACGTTAATGGTATCTTATTGTAAGTGCATGATATGTTTGTTAATAAAGGATTTTAATATAAGGTAACTAGATATTATAATTCACTTTCCTTTCTAATGTGATATGGGGAATTTCAGGTTAGGTTAGGTTTTGGAGGGTTTGCCCTACAACTGTATTGCACTCATTTGTGTCTACGATGGACTCAAATAATTCCTCTTTTTCGCCTTTCTGATCCCTTGTAACCTTTGGTAGAATGTATTTATTATCCTTTATTATAATCGATATTTTTTTTTATATTTATTTAGTATTGAAATTATTATTTTTTTTGTAATACATACTAGTTGGGAATCTGACGCCTCCCAGGAAGCCTTTTAAAGATGCTCTATACAAGTCGCGAACATCCACCTAAAAAACATGAAATCCTATGTAAAATGACCTGCCGGATTCGAATTTCTTGTTCGCCCTTTGATCCGGAATTGCGAAATGTGTCAAAACATGACATTTTTGAAAAAACTGAAAATTTCCATTGAAATAATTTTTTTTGAAAACTAGTGCATCACTTTGTTAATTGATGTCCGATTGTTATGAATTTTGGATATGATATTTTTCAGTACTTCCCTGACATAGTTTCATAACAATAAAAAACATAGAACGTCACATAAAAGCTACGTAATTTTTTTTTCGCCAGATGACACAAAATATCGTCATTTTGCAGCGTTAAATGGTGAGTCGAGAAAACTTTTTTATCTTTAGAGATAGATACCTAGTATAAACGAGAAAAATGTTGCCAATAGAGTAAAGAAACTTTTTTACCAAAACTTTTTTTCCATACGACGTTTAGTTTGAGGTGTATTCTTTTTTAAAAACCGAAGAAAATTGAATCGCCGCGTCTCAACTCTCGGCATTGCCGGTGAGCGCGGTCTCAGGACGCGGTGCAGCGGATAAAGCGATCAGTGTGTCAAAGAGAGTTAACACCACAGCCTTCTTCATATGTGCAACAAAGATAACGCGACGACGCCGACGGCAGAAGCGTTCCTTTTGAATTTCGTTTTGTTTTTCAGCCGCTTATGTTTGTTATTGTAAAAGACATGAAGTAGGTACCTAGCTATCATAAGTCAAAATATCAATTTCAACGAGTGTATTCTGTGTCAATCAAATAATTAGGAAACGGTACAGAGTGTCACAAAAGAAGCCGTACCTGAATTTCCTGTTTCAAGCATGTATTATTGTCATTGAGAAAGGCGATCGTTATTCCATAGCTCTTACGGCCAATTTCATAATCAACTCAAAGTAAACTTTCCATTTGAAGTTGAAAAATCCTATCCTAAAAGTCTTTTTAGCTAAAGTAACTTTTAATTCTCTATTATGAAATTGGCCGTTAGATACTATGCTGACAAAAGAGAACTGTTTTTATCATTAAATCCTGTTTATCACCCTAAATTCTAAATGTAGACGAGCTTATAACAGGAAAGCCTACAAGAAAAGACCTGAACCAGAAGAAGGTGCTTCAAAATGTACTAGTAAGCGAATTAAATCCTCTTATTCAAAGATTTGCATAATATGCAATAAAATTCGCGATAGTAGGGGTTTGAGAAGACTCAAGCAAATACTGACATTTGATAAGGAAAATGAACTATGGAACATGGCAAAAACAACCATCAACTTTAGCTTTGAATTCAAGGATTTGGTAATAATTGTATTGACATGATTGCTCACGAATGTGCATATCAATCGTATCATAGTCTGTGTTTCTTGAAACTATTCCAAAAATCAAAATCAGAAGTAAATTCCCTACAAGAATCTGAAGTACTTTCGCTTGGAACTATTTTTAATAAAATTCAATCTTACATAGAAAATGCCCTATTTATAGAAAATAGGGTCTTCACAATAGAAATCATCCTACATAGGGAAGCAAGGAAGCAAAGTTATGGAACGTTGAGTGAACTGCACAATATCCATCGTCAGAAGAGATTATCAATAACCTGCAAAGTCTTTTTGAGAGAACAATTATGGTTGTTCTCCGAGATGGAAAACTTTCAAGTTATCTTTGCTCTACTAAAGTAATTATCAATAAATAAGACGCTGTAAGGAATTCAAGTTCTTCAAATTCTGACGCTGACGCCACATTTTTCAATGAAGGCCATTCTCCTTATAAACTACAATCAAATGTTTAATATTTAAGGGCGGATTATTGCAAATTGTGTGCAGCAAGACACTTTGACAATTACTGAAGAATGTGCATCCTAAGATCATACCAAAGTCATTATACCTACAACCTATTTCGTGGATACTTACTGAGAAACTAGTGAAAAAGAAGTAAATTTTGACAAAGATTGGAAAGTTCTGTTGGAAGAGAAGCTTGAAGAAAAGGTTTTGGACATTTGTCAAGATTTTTTATTTGTACACTGAAAAAAATAATAATTTGGTCCAAAGAAAAATGGAGTTCCCTTAAATAAATATTTGGTTGATAATGGACAAACAAATGTTTGTTTAGAAAAAAATCTGAATTTGTTTGACCGTTTCCATTCCGTTTGCTTGAATTAAATTATTCTTAGTTTAGCTCAATATCAATCATTTTTACAAAATAAATAAATATTTAGTTCTAGTAAATAGATCTTGCATTAGTTAGCTCATAGCAAATATTTAAATTAAATAAATATTTATTTATTGTAAATAAAACAAGTATTTGTTTCAACCTTTTTAATTTTGAACCAAATAAACAAATTGTTCCATTTAAAGCTCGATTTGTTCAATCTAATTATGTTTTTATTCTGGTTAAATCAATAAATTATTGTGAAGCTGCACAGGAGGGTCGTTCTCATTCAGTTGTTCATCGTTATTCTCTTCTCCTGTCCCATCATCAATGTTTGGATTCTGATTCACTTCGATGGCACTTCTGAAAATGTTTGCAGGTGGTTCATCTGATGCACAGTTTTTGTGGTGGCAAGTATCGTACATTGAATTAAATCCGAGATCTTACATTAGAGCAACTCGATATCTGTCGAACGGAAAATATTGCTGGTTGCTCTAATGTGAGACCTCTAATTTAAATAGGTAAATGTAAAATACTTGCGTCCAATATTATTGCGAATGTGTTATTGCTTGTTGCCTCAGTGTGAGAGGATGTTTGTCTGGTCCAGGTAGAAATAAGTCCCCAATAAAAATTATATCGGCCAAGGCGACGTATTTTTTTGTTCCTGGAGACACCATCTTGCTGAAATTTTTTGCATGATTTGGAAATATTGTGAATAACTATTATGTAGGTATTATAATTTCAACTTACTGTGTATTAAAGGCCACAGATATTGCACACACATTTCTGCCAAAAGATCTTCCATCTCGCGTAAACCACTCCGAAAAATAAAAATTCAAAGTAACACCATGCGCCGCGTGCCAAACCAACAACAGGAAAGAGCGAGCAGTGATGCACACAGCACAGTATTCGGAACTCGAGCATGCGCGTAAATTGCCAAAGGTCTACAGAGATCCCAGTTATTTGAATTTTGGTCATGTTTATTTTGTTAAAATTCCAGAATATTTAATTTAAAGTACCTGTTATTTCGTTCAAAAAATCTGAATATATTAGATTTGTGGCGTTCATTCCAAATATATATTTATTTAATAATGCAACTCGTATCATTTTAGGAAGTCAAACAAATAATTTGAAAAAACCAAATACGCAGATTTATTTAAACCAAATACATTGTCGTTAGTTTAACTAATCATTATTTGGGTGAAATAAAAAAAAAATCAAATAAATATTTATTAGGCAAATTTTGCACTAATTTTTTCAGTGTATTAATTGGAATGAAAACACCAAAACATGTGGAATTAGCCGTTTACTACAAAATTTTTAATTGAGCCTGATGCTTTGTTTTAAAAAAGAAATCTTGTTGTTATTATTTTCTTACTGACATTAATTGGATTCCCTAGAAATAGATTCCATATTTGGTAATAATTAATAAATAAATAAATGGAATTTTTATACCTTTTATGTGACGTTTTTTTTTTTCCTGTTTTGCCAGTGTTTGTCTGAGAGAAAATGCATTGTGAAATAAATATTTTGATTGGGTAATGATAATATTGTTTTTTATACTGGTAAAAAAAATTATTATTGATATTTTTCCTATACATATTGTTTCCCAACCCAACCAAACCCATAAATCCCCCATTCCCCTATACTCCCTACAATATTATAACAATATCGTAATGCGTCTTTGTTGCACGTATGAAGAAAGCTGTGGTGTTAACTCTCTCTGACACACTGATTCGCTGCACCGCCTCCTAAGATCGCGCTGACCGGCAATGCCGAGAATTGAGACGCGGCAATTCAATTTTCTTTGGGTTTTAAAAAAAAATACAGCCCAAACTAAACGTCGTATGGAAAAAAAGTTTTTGTAAAAAAGTTTCTTTACTCCATTGGCAACATTTTTCTCGCTTATACTTGGTATCTATCTCTAAAGATAAAAAAGTTTTCTCGACTCACCATTTAACGCTGGCAAAATGACGATATTTTGTGTCATCTGGCGAAAAAAAAATTACGTAGCTTTTATGTGACGTTCTATGTTTTTTATTGTTATGAAACTATGTCAGGGAAGTACTGAAAAATATAATATCCAAAATTCATAACAATCGGACATCAATTAACAAAGATGCACTTGTTTTCAATAAAAATTATTTCAACGGAAATTTTCAGTTTTTTCAAAAATGTCATGTTTTGACACATTTCGCAATTCCGGATCAAAGGGCGAACAAGAAATTCGAATCCGGCAGCTCATTTTACATAGGATTTCATGTTTTTTAGGTGGATGTTCGCGACTTGTATAGAGGTGGTCGAATTCAGCACCTCAGATTCCCGACTATACTTGATCTTGAAATGCTTTGTAAATATAGTCTTCTATTTCTTCTTCTTCTTCTTCCTGTTTACCAATGGCCCCTTGTCATCAAACAATTTTTGCATACTTATCTAATATTTTCTTCCTCGTTCTCAACGTAACAATTTTCATAATAGCATTTTTAGAATCCGATATTGAAACAGCTTCTCCTGTATTAATCTCTAACGTATTTAGAGCCGAATATATGGCTAGCACCTCTGCTGAACAAATGTTGATTAAGTCCTGGCATCTTCCTATTATTGAGATTTTCTTTGTGTTGTTGTATATTCCAATTCCGCAATGTGTCGATATTGGCTCCAAAGATGCATCCTGTATATATTTTCTCATGGTCCGGGTATTCCTCCAACAACTCCTATAATAAAAGTTGGCCATCTGGACTGAACTTTTGTATGTTCGAATCCAGCCAGTCTATTTTTCGCAGTTGAGTGGTCATATCCTCGTCAAAACATGACGGATTGTCCGATCTTTCCAATATTCCTTGTAAGCCAACACATAATCCACCCCCTCCATTACCGCCGGAGCGCACTTGCTCCGCCAATAAGGAGGATCCTGATTGTAACAAGCATAGCAGTTGAGTATCACCCCATTGACCTCGTCCCCTCTAATGGCTACTTTTTAACATCAATTTTGTACTAAGTAAATTCCTTCGCTTCATCAATGGCATTTCTGCCGCTTCAGATAACAACATCATTATGGGAGTGCTTCTCATGTAGCCAGTCAAGGCCTGATACTGAATGCAATCCATTTTGCTAAAATTCATCTTACTTATGTGGTACATCGTACATCGCTTGACAGCCATAATTGAAATGGATTCTAACCAGCCGTTTATAAATGTTCAACAGTATATTTGGGTCAGCACCCCACCAGGGTCTTGTAATTGCTCTCTTTATGTTAATTCCTTTTTGCGCCTTGGTAGTCACATATTCAATGTGTTCGTTTCACTTCAGCTTTCTGTCCAATATGACACCCAAGCCAAGTACTTATAGTTTTCAACCCACTCAATTTCTCTATTTAATACCCCTATATTTGTTATTGGAGTATTTTTGCTACCCTTGGAGAACAACATAGCTTTAGTTTTTTTCTGTTGAAATATCAATGTTCAAAGCAACCTGCACTTTTCTTATACCCTGTTCCACCTTTTCACAGGCTGCAAATAGTACAATGTCATCAGCATATTGCAATGCACAAGCCTCGCCAACCACAATTTTCTGAATTTGATTTGGTGTACATGTTGAATAACAGAGGACTCAGAGGCGATTCCTGCATGTTCTAAACACGTTTTAACCATGAATTACGTATCGACAACCTGATACTTCGTTTTTAAAAAATAATTTTTATTACTAAAACAAAAATGTTAAAATAGAGTAAAAATATAATGGTTACAATACGTTCTTAACATTAAGAAAGCGTAGCTCTGACTAACTGTTGTGAGAGCGAAATAAGCTTAAATGAATATAATATGCTGCGTAAGCGAAAGTAGAATAAAATATATAGTAATATTGTCCTTAAGAGGGGCTCATCTAACTCATGTTTTCCATTAATTTGCCAAAATAGGATGTCAAAGCTATTGGTCTGTATGATTTAAAATCTTCAGGGTCTTTCTTGGGTTTTTCAAGCGGGATGACAATTTGGTTTTTCCACGTCTACGAAATACCTGTCTCCTGTCTAAGGATTCCATTAAAAAGATGCAGCAAGGTATTTTTCATGAAAGGGGGTAATCTTGACAACATAGGGTAAGTAATTTCGTTTTCTACTGGCGTTGTATCCTTTTTTCCTTGGAGGACAATATCGAACTCTTCTATACCTGATTCAAGACACTCATTTTCAATCCGATTATTCAGCAATATCTCTGGATTGCCTCTGACAAAGGAAGGAGCTATCGTATTTAGTAGGTCTATCACCCAATCTGTCTTATGTGTGACTTCATTCACTATGTTGTTTGAAAATTTGTCAACTACCCTCCAGACATATCCGATTGCTGATTCTCTACTAAGTGCTTCTGTAAGTTTTCTAAATCCATCTTTCTTTTTTGCTTCAAGATTCGTCTTGTTCTGGAAGCAAGGTGCTTGTATTTTAAAAAATGCATCTCAAATACATTTTCATAGCCTCTTGTGTTTCAACTGTTATTCTGTTACAATCTTCATCCCACTAAAGTGGCTTCGGGTTATATTTGTTTTTTCTTGACCCTGTAACTCTTGGGATCACTTCTCCCATTGCCTGATAGATTTTATCAGTAAATGCCTGATAGGTATCAATATCCTCCCTGTCCTTCTCAAAGAACCTGTCATATTTAGACCTATACGATTGTTATGTCCGGACAATTTTTATTTTAGTTTGGTGAAGTTATTCTAGGGCTATTACCCTCATTTATAATTATCAGATTGTTGTCACTAATATATTCCATCAAGTGTCTGCCATTAACATTATTAATCTGTAAACCCCACAGGCTATTTTGAGCATTTAGATCCCCCATGATGATGAAAGAAGCTTGTATACCTCCTAAGGCATTCTGAATGTTGTTTGGGGAAAGTATGACATCTGGCGGGAAGTACGCCGTGACAATAGTGAGTTCTTTAATTTTGATCCCCATGACTTGGCATCTTTGGTTGAAGTTATTATTCATGTTACACTTAGTGTGGGGTATGCCTTCTTTAATCAAGATAGCAATACCACCTCCATCATCTCTATCCAATCTGTGCGTTACATAGTATTTGACCTTCACAGCATTATCTGCCCTGAGACATGTTTTTTTAATCAGTAAAACATCCGGGTTTTCGTTATTCATTAAAATAGTCAGATCGCTGAAGTTTCTTAGAACACTCCTAATGCTCTATTGGATTATTTCCATGTTGGGTTTGTTCATGATAAAATTCATCTACATTAGCGTGTGCATCTTCCAAAAGGTACTGATTGTCTAAATCATGATCGGATCCTCCAGATTCCTGGATTGCATTCTGGATTTCTTCCATAATTACATCTTTCAACTCCTGGGACAAAGTTGTCTTGCCGATAAAATGTTTTACAACCTCTAATATTGGTGTTGGCTGGTACGAGTTGGCACTACCAACTGGCGAGCCTTCCCTTGTATTCCTTTGAGTAGGAGTTCTAGCAGGAGCAGAAATCAGACCCTAGATGGACTTTATTCATTTTCTCTTCCACGATTAGTTTTTTTCACTACCTTAACACTTTTATCTCGCAAATTTAAATCGAAAATGAGAATACCGAGCTATCACTCTCTGCAAAGTTTCTGGCGCCAATCGTCGACCTTCTTCTATTTCTTATCTTCTTTTTAGTTTGTTTTTCACATATTTACTATAGCTTTGTTCTAACTGACATGAGAACCGTTCCAGAACCAGTAATTTCCAGTTGTCCACCTATTTTTCAATAAAATGAACGTTTATCCTACTTGACAAATGAATTTATCGACTGGAAATTACCATTCTAAAAACGGTTCTCATAGAGCTTATGTTAAAAATACATAAATGAGAGAAAAAAGACAAAGTGTATTCAAAAATTCTATTTTGGAAACCATTTTCATTAAAATTTCCATTACTGAGTCATTTTAAATAAAAATGAAAATTTTAAAACACATAAATATTCGAAATTGCAAGCCCATAAAAACATTAAAAGCTTTTCGACCACACACGTTATTGCTTAGTTGAACGAGAATTTTACATACTATCAATAAATACATTGTTGTTAAAGCAAAAAAACCTGACTTTGAATAAAAATTTGCTCTAATTCCTATTTCCTAACATAAACAAATAAATATTCTGGTTTAAAATTTTACATTTTAATAACTTTACATTTTTATGCCTGATTTATATTTGTTTTCTGTAAACTGTATAACAAAGGCCAAGATTATTTCAAAGGCCAAATCACTTATACATAAAGCGCAAATCTCAGTGCCAAGGTTAATGAATATAGTCTAGGCAATCGACCAAAATATCTGGATTGGTAAAAAGCTCGACTACAATAATAATAAATTTAAAATTACTATTACTTGTCATGTATTTGTTTTTTGGAATTTTATTTATAGCCTACCAAAAACATTATCATGTTTCGGCAATAATTCGTCTGCTGAATCTCTTATTTAGTATAAGTAGATACCATTTTTTTCGTGGTGGTCTGATGCTCGGAATTCGGTCTGTTCGTCTGTTAAAGGTCAAGGAGAACCAGCCAGTTTATTTTTGTTCTTACATAAAAAAAAATCCAGTTTATCGAGGGTTGCATAATAAAATAATCAAATTAATTAACA
This sequence comes from Ceutorhynchus assimilis, assembly GCA_917834065.1. Classification (NCBI taxonomy): domain Eukaryota; kingdom Metazoa; phylum Arthropoda; class Insecta; order Coleoptera; family Curculionidae; genus Ceutorhynchus; species Ceutorhynchus assimilis. The sequence goes on from OU892284.1 coordinate 31,491,117, forward strand.
CACTTGTTGAAATTGTTTTTTATAATAGACTGGTTTGGAAAGTGCATGATCTTGAACATTAATAATGATATACTTGATGATAGTTTTGGAATTGTTTATTGGGTTTGTCAATATGAATTTCTTTGGATGAAACTACGTGGCCAAAAAAATCAACGCACTTCTTGTCATTTAATTGGAGGTTCGCCTTGCGGATACGAGTAAATACTTATAAGTTTCGTAGGTGGCCATCAAAAGTTTTTACCATTACCAGGCATAGTTTCTACGTCCTTGTAGTATAATTTCCATCAACCTCTCGAAAGTAGCGGGGGCGTTACAGAGTGCAAATGGCATTATCTTGAATTGATAGAAACAGCTTCCAGAGGAGAACGCTGTCTACTCTCTGTCTTTTTCGTCAATGCCTACCTGTCAGTATCCGCTTCTAAATCCAAACTATAGAAAACCAATTTGAGTTTGCTAATGTCGTGAGAGTATCGTCAATTCTGGTAATGAGTAACTGTCTTGAGATTCTTCAACAAGTACCTCTGTAAGCATACTGTCTACTAATGACTCCACTTCTTGTTGTTTGGTCATGGGAAGTCTTCTGGGTGGTTGACGGATCGTATGAGCAATTGCCAGGATTGATTTTGATGTCTTACCAGACTTACCCTCACAGATATTATCCTTGTTCTAACAAAGGAATTGTTGGGCCTTCTTTAGTTTTGTAGGGGAAAGATGTCAAAATGTTTCGTATTGTATATCAAAATGTCGCTGGATGATTTCATTTTGTTTCTTTGATGTTATTCAGCTTCACACTTTTAAATTCCTTTGATAGGCTCATTAGGTTGGTATGACTTCGCTCTCATGATTTGAATAATGTTGTGACAGAGGTTGGCTTTTCCGACTGAGTTTTGTGTGGTTGTACAACGCACCTCCCAGAATCATTCTCCAACTGTCCATATAATATGTACAACTGAAATATAAATTAGTTCACTTTCTGTGACGTTTAGAGCAAAATTTAAAATATTCTCCTATAAAAAGTCTCGTGATTGTCCTTATAACATCTATTATCGTTAAGTCCGCTGTTCATGTGCCTTGGCAATATGTTTACGACTATCGTAAAATCATGAAATTACTTTTCAAAAGTTACGACCAAAGCGTTTCAAAACTACGATCACACCCCTAGATATATAAATAAGTTTTTACGAGCTCCCAAAGATAAAGCTCTATTGTTCCCAACTTTTACTGACGAATTTTGAAATGAAAATGACGTTAACAGTTGTCCCTTTCGAGGATTATTTATCTATAGGTAAGTTTTAATTACATTTTTTATCAAGGATGTTCCTGTGGACTAAATTTTCGTTGTCAACTCGAAGGAGTAGGATTTTCATTAAAGTTGACTCATAATTTCATAAATGATACGTCCAAATCCCCACAAAATACTTATTTATTAATTGAATCAATGAATGCCTGGCGTTTTGGTCAGTCAATCAATTTAAATATTTATGACCAACCTATAGTTTTTTTTTGTCGAAACATATAAACCAAGCACTATTATTTCCAAAGCATTAATTTCCATTTATTTTCGTTTGGTTATCGATTCGCATCATTTATACAACATAAAAGCGGATTTAACCTGTTTTCATGCAAATGCCAACGTTGGCCAGGCGTTTTGCGTCATTTATTCAGTGATAAATTTAGAATTCCAACCGAAATAGCTATGTCAGCACCTATAAATAGGACCATGTCAGTATGCATTTTGATTTTAACATTGTGTCATTCGAAGTCAAAGGACTGCGTATATTGTGGAACCATATTATAATCTCTGATGGGAGTGTTGCAGCTAAGATTCTCAATCAAATAATTTTGAAGGTCATAATTGGCAACACTGTTAAAACAAAGGGTGAATTTCTAAGTTGAGTACCAGTTAACTTAGTGGCGTCCGGATAGAGATGTGCACAAAAACTCATTGACCCAGAAGCCTCTCAACTGATGCTGTTTAGGGGTAATTTCAAAAAACTACGTTATAGCTTCTGTTCTCCTTGGGTTTTACAATTAGAGATTTATTTTCGAAGGCATTTTATTCTCTTCATTGATGTAACATCTCTCAAATATCTTCACTGTCAAAACTTAACTGATGTCATAATTGTGTTTAAATTCTAGGTATTTTGAGAACATTACCTGTTAAAGAAGGATTCTCCAAAGCTGTTCTTTACACAGGAAACTTGGCTATTGGAGAAAAATTATTCTTACAATGTCGACTAACAATACATATGTACATACAATATTTGGATCTTCTATTTGTGTCCAAATATACAAGTTCAACTTTTGCTTGCATTTATTTTTTGTTTACATTTTGCTTGCCGGTCTTGTGGATGTTGAGATAACAGTTTTTTCTTCAAACAATTTAATAAAGATAATACCGGTGCAAGCAATATAGCGAGCGCGATTACATAAAAAAACTCGCAAGAGGAGTAGAGTAGGTATTTATTCTCGCGTGGCAATTTAAAACCAGGAAACCGCACAAAACAACACGAAAATATGTATAATCTTCCCATTACATCTAGCAAAATCCCCGCACGACCTCGGCCACGCTATTTTTAAACGCCAGAATTACCCGTTAATCATAATGAGCGGTTTAAGCCCACGACGCGGTGCAACATAATGGCGGACGGTCTGGTGCAAGGCTTTTTATGCATGACCGCACTGCGGGATTAATATCAAACTGGAACTAGAAAGGATCTCAGAAGAAAAAAAAAATGTCTCAATTTATTTAAAACGGGTTTCAACTTTTATAAATTTCTTCTCATATTGCTACAGGTGATTAATCTTATAACGTCTCACCTTGGCCTGGTTGTCTTGATTTCAAATTTAGCCTAAACTTAAGACTATACATAGGAATAGGATCCAATTTTTGATTATTCAGCTAGCTCGTTGAATTGAACAGGAAATTTTCACGTAGGAACATCATCATCTACCTCCGGTCTTGAGCACTTTTCATCCAGTTGAGCTGGATGCGCTCAATGTCATCCGACCATCTTGTTGGGAGACGTCCTCTTGTCTATAGGACTCCACTTTAGTACTTTCCAGTTCATCTCACATCTCCGACCTCGATTCTTTCCCTAATGATATGATTTGGAACTTTGTCTCAGAGGAATATACTCAACATTGACCTCTCTATTGGCGTCTAAGCCACTTGAATTTTGTTTATAACCTTTCTGGTTAGGGTCAATGTTTCTGTTCCATTTTAGAACTAAAAGCACACATTGATCAAAAACGTTTCTCCTAAGCACATAGGAATATCTGATTTAAAGACATCCGTCAGTTTTTCGTAGTCTGTCCACGTCAATTCTCTTCTCCTGTTTAATTATGTGGTCTGGTTATCCCTTCCTAATTTAATCTCGTAGCTTAAATATTTACAGAAATCAAGTTGTTCTATTTGTTTGCCATACGTTGAAATGTTTTTAGCCAGTACAAGGTTGCTCATGAATTGTGTTTTGGAGAAATTGATTTTAACGCTAATTCGTGCACAAGAACTGTGGAGATTTTGGGAAACCTGACATGCATGATCTTCCATGTCTGCACTAAGGACTATGTCGTCTGCAAACCTTAGATTGATGTTTACTCCGATATTTTCCCAATTGTTGTTCTTCATGGTGCTTTGTAACAAAGCAGTGAATAGTTTAGGAGAGATAGTGTCTTCTTGTCTAATTTATTTCCTCCAAGAGGAATTTTGTTGGTGTCATCATGATACATTCATCATCATCTATTATTTGATAAATACTTTCTCCAAACTTACTGGCACGAAAAAACGTTGTGCTTGGAAAGTGATGTCCATTTTCATCCATCAATGTATCAATACTTAATTTCCATACACAAATTGCACAAAATATCAGGTAACTATTCATGTATACTGCATCGCTGGCAACTCTACCTTCTAGTTTGAATAAATTATCGACAACGCTGTTTTATACTGTAACTGGCGTGTATTTCAATATTAAAAGCCCTATCCCCGTAAAACCCCTAATAGAATAGAGAACGCAAGAAAAGTATCTACATAATCGATTGATCAGAAATATAAATAAAAATAAAGGTACAGTTTCTTTCACGAGGGTTTGTACTTTTGCCTTCCTTTTTTAATAAATGGGGTCGGTTTTTTAATCTTTCAAATAGACAGGAGGCTTCTTTTGACGTTTCGGTCGGTTCAAGGAATAGTCAGTTATATTTTCTACAACTTCATCGCCTAGATTCCTTAATGGTGTTACAGGTATCCCATCAAGATTTCCAGCATAAGAATCGTTGTAATTGAGTTGTTGAATGGGATCTGGTTCACTACATTGGTCGTTGTTTTGATCATTAGGTTTGTTTCTATATGTTCTACAATCTACAGTCATATCTTCATTCGACGTTTCTTGATGCGGAGCAGAATCTCCTCTTGGCACAAGGTGGCGTGTTGAAACAGTTGTTTCTTTACCATTAGCTAATTTGATATGAACATAATCAGAGTTAGCTTCTAGGAGTTGCACTTCTTCCACGATCGGTTCATACTTGCTTTGTCTTACATGCTTCTTTTCTTTAGGAAGACTGGACCAGGAATACTCAACCAGGTAGGAATTGAAGAACCATTTGTAGATCTTCGAGGATGACAGAACGTTCTTTCATGCGGTGAACAATTTGTTGCTGTACATAACAAAGACCTTATTGAATGTAAATAGTCGACCAGTACCTGCTGCCAATGTCTTATATCCATGCTTCTTGATTTTAGAGCTAACTGAATGGTTTTCCATATGATACCATTATACCGTTCACACTGCCCGTTTCTGTGTGGGTATATAAGGTTATAAGGAGTAGTAGGTACGACTAGTTGCAATCCCATGTCGTGTTAAGAAAGTTTTCAGTTCTTCAGAAATAAATGATGTCCCTCTATCACTATGCAGGTACGATGGTGTCCCAAAAACAGAAAAAAAGTTAAGTTAAGCAATTTAGAATCGTTGATGAGGTCATGTCAGGACAAGCAAAGTCAAATGGGAATCTAGAAAATTTATCCACAATAGTCAAAATATAGCGGTTTTGGTTCTCAGATGGCAATGGACCTTTAAAATCTACATTTATTCTTTCAAAAGTGGCAGTGGCTTTTATGATGGTCCCTTGATTTCTATGAAACCTTGGTTTGTTATCAGCACAAACGGGACAAGCGGCTGAAATTCTCTTGATATCGTCTAGTGAGAAAGGTAGATTTTTACATCAAACCCAGCGATACAGTCTTGTTATACCAGGATGACAGGGAGAATTATGTAGATTATACAGTTTTGTCACTAGAAGAAGGTAAAATCACAAAAATTATTCTTGAAAATGTATCTGCCATGATATTTTGATATTCAGATCTGTATATTGCCATAACCGCTATACGTTTCGTCCTGGGACGTCACAACAGGAGCGTGACCTGGGGGCGTAGGTGGGGTTCAAGTAGAGAGAAACTTGCTTGGTATAGGTATAATAAGATAATTTATTGAATAATAATATGTAATATTACCCTAGAAATAGTATCATGACGTCTTTTCTACGGAGGGATGTACTATTTATAGGCCACTCTGTATCATGTACTCTCTGTACACTTGGCGTGACTGAAGACTGAAGCTGGGTTTGAGACAGGTCCAGTAGGGCGTTTCTCACTAAAGGTAGTTTGCACTGGATCTAGTCTGCTCCGTTCAAGACTCCCAGAAGGGCGTTTCCCATTAAAGTTAGTTTGCACTGGGAGGAGACTTAGCTAGAGGGGCTTTTCCCATTTGTGGTACTTTGCACTATTCGGATTTCGGCGCGGTATTTATACCAAATAAATGCTGACTTGTCGACACACTTTAGTAAAATTGATGTACAGGGTGGGCCAATTTGGACACTTTCTTATGGAAACACCCTTTATTTTTAGAGATAGAAAAAAATGAACCCCCCACTCTGAGGCTCAAATTTCATGAAATTTTGATTGGTGTAAACCGCATTTTGATATCTTCAACCGTTTAGCCGCTAGAGGGCGATTCTCGATTTTGAGCAATATTGTAAAACCTTCATAGTACAGAGTGGTATTTACTTAAGTAGTTGACAATGTGATATCATATTTATCTCTCCGCATTATTTTTTCATTTTAGAATTACTCAGTGAATTAAACATGAAAGCGACCGATTTCTGGTTAGTTACGAGCTTAAAGTAACGTCCGATCAGAAAATATCTCCATTTACGAAGTGCTGCCAGTATAGCATAGGCTTCTTTTTCTACGGAAGAATGTCGCTGTTCCGATTTCGTCAATATTCTAGAGAAAAACGCCACTGGTTTTCCAGACTGTATAAGTTGAGCAGCAATAGCATATTCCGATGCGTCGGTTTCAACAGTAAAAGTGGCTTCATCGTCAATGGAAATAACAACAGCGTTTTGTATATCAGTCTTCAACTGTTCAAATGCAGCAGCTTCACAAGCAAACAATGGAAACTTTTTAACTCGAATCAGTGGATGTTTCTTCTCAGAAAACTTATGAATGAATTTGGAATAATGGGCAAACATGCCTTGAACTCTTCTGAACGGAATAGTATTGGTAGGTAATGGCAACTGCATCATTGGTTTGAGTCTGTCTATATCTGGTTTGATTGATTTTCGTTCTATTGTATAGTATATTAATTTTAGTTATGCCAAAGTTGCATTTCTTTTTGTTAAGCGTCAGATTATATTTCTCAACAACTTCTGAAAATCGTTTAAGATTTTTATCATATGCTCCTTATTTTTACCACAGATGGTTACGTCGTCAAGAAATGCATATATGTCTTCTAAATTTTCTCGTTTGATAATGTTATTCATATTTCTCTGAAAACAAGCAACGCCATCAGTCACTCCAAAAGGAATTCGAGTGAATTGGTATAGATTTCCACATGCTTCAAAGGCAGTGCATATACTCTCATGCTCTAGAATTGGTATCTGGTGATATGCACTATGAAGATCTATCGAACTGAAATATTCATACTGAGAAATTTGGTTGATCATATCTTCAAGCCTGGGTAACGGGTATGCATCCAAATGTATATAAGGTCCGTTTCACCAGGGTTCATACTTGACCTTGAAACTTGAAGAAAAGAGTTGTCGTAGATTAATTCATATGACACCTTCAATTTTTTTGACAAATTAAAATGAATGACTTTTGGTTTAAGAACCGACGAACGTTTTTGATGTCATTGATTTGTTTCAGTCAATTTTTATTTATTAAACAAGGAAGGCAAATGCTGGTGGCAAGTACAAACCCTGGTGAAACAAACTTTATCTATTTATGGTCAATGAGTAGTCTTTAACCATTCGCTTCTTATGATTTTCATTACTGGTCACTAGCACCTGGGCTCTCCATGGGGAATTGCTTGGCTCGATTATTTTCTCTTCTAAAAGTCTGTGCACTTCAGCTTCAATGAATTTTAAATCAACTGCTAAATATTCGAATAATGGATATGGTTCTACCTTAGCGATAGTCAAATTACATATGGAGATCGGTGGTTTGCTTCCCCCGGAACTGAATAATTCTACTCCTGAATGTTGTTTGAGAATATCATATACAATTACAATATCAGCACATAGGTAGTTCTTCTAGAATGTAAAGTTTGGTATTTTTATAGATATTGTCAAATATCTTTATATCAGCTTTGCAAAATCCACGTACCAAAGAGTTAAAAATTGAAGATGCCATTGTAACATTCAGTGTTGTAGAAAAAAATTTCAAATGTTTTTCTTTTACAACTGTACCGTAAATTCAACTATCCGAATTTCCTGTGTCGACCAGTGCCTTGACCATAAATCCATTGTTTTGCTTTGCATTTCGATTAGGGCTTTTGATAAACTGACAGGACAAGTAATTCCAGATATCCCCATCAAAAGAGCAGCAGTTGTTATCTTAGTAGAATGGGGCTTTTGATTTTTCGATTGACAGACCTGGGTGAAATGACCTTTCTTTCCACAGTTGTAATAAATAGAATTTTTCGCTGAACATTTATCTCTGGCATGTCTAGATCTACCACAATGTCATAAGTACAAACCTTCATGAAATGAACCTTATATAGTATTTTTCACTAACAAAGTCCAAAAGTAACTTTCGAATTTAGTTCATGGAAATCAACATATTGAAGTATCTAAGATCTGAACAGGAGAACAAGTAAAAAATAAGTCCACTTGTATGTTAGGTCATTTGCCGTCCAAAGACAAGTAAAACAAACAAGTATGAGAACCGAAAAAAAAAATGGAAAAAACAAGAGGAATGCCAGAATAAAAAGGAGATGATGATCTAATGAAGATATACCTACCTGCCTAAAATGTATCTAGTGAGGCAACCTGTTAAGATCACATATAGATTAAACTCAAGATCACAGAGGGGGAATATCAGATAATACTCATCGGAATTCTTCCCGTAGGTTAGGTTAGGTCGAAAATGAGTGGGCCTATTACAGCCTTCCACTGCGATTCATTGGTCTATAGTGGCTCATGCCTATTTATATTTCTCTAATCATGCTCATCCTACCAATGAAGTTGTTGTTGGAGAGATGTGTATGAGAGGGACGAAAAAGAACCAGATATTAATGCTAATATGCTTTATCGAATACATATCTGGAGTCGAATAAAAATCTTCAATAATCTACAAAAACCAAGTTATGGAAGAAACAATGGAAGCATCTCGAATTTTAGGATGATTGAGACACTTCATATATGGAGGAATAAAGACCTTAATACAAAAGCACAAAGGGTAAAATAGAAGAATATCTATATAAGACAGCGATTATAATACTCATCAGTTGAAACAAGACCAGACACTTCCAAGACAGCAAATGATGTGAACGGTTTAAATGAAGATTGCATCTACATTATACTTTCGGCATTACCCATTCCAAGTTATTCCAGCTAATGTCGAAGTTAAGATAATCAAATCGAATAAAAATCAACTTTGCCTAAAGTGTTTTTCTTATTGCTTGAGATTAACATAAATATTCTAAAAATATCATTAGTCAGTGACATCAAACCTCTCCGTTCAAAAACTCCCACTGAGTGCAAAAACTGTGTAACGTAATCACGTATTACCGCGATTGTACCGAACAGTAATTGGTTTTAAAGCAGACCTACCAGAACGAATTTAAAAACGAGCTATCGCTTCGACGAGCGCTTCAAGAGAGCCCGAAGTAGAAAGGTTCGACTTTCAAACGACCTCTACTACAGAGCGCGTGGTTCGAGTTTACTTTAAACAACGGATATGGGTTCTGCGGGCTGCTGAGTGCTGGTATGACCACTAATTTTATTGGGCATTTCCACGGTATTGTGTTATTATTTTAATAAACATTTCATGTTAATTTTAAGAGCTCATTGACCAATAAATTGGATTCGTGATACTTTCTCTTTGCGTTTTAATATAGCTTTTATTAGAACAGGTGCAATTTAATAGCAGATAATGATACAACATTGAATCTACAATCTACTAGGATAAAAGGATGCTTATCTTAAGTATTAAGCAAATATGTATTTGCAATTTCATTGATCGAGTCATCATTTTTTTTCATTTAGCAATGGATTGTCTTATATTTCAATCATTATGCTATTGCTACATTTTTTTTTCGAGAAATACTTCGAAGTAAAGCTGGTCTAAGATTAAATGTTTGTTAACTCAATTAGGGCCGGTTTCTCAATAGCGAGTCACCTCCGGGTTAGTTTTAACCCCAGGGTAAGCGTGTCCAGTTGCAATGTTTACCCTGGAGTTATGCTCAACCTAGATGTGACTCGCTATTGAGAAACCGGCCCTTAGGTATTTCATTTTCAATCCGTCATCCTAATAAATCCTATATAACGAAAAAATAAAAACTGTAGGTTCAAGATTTATCAAATTAAGTAAGTCAGATTACTTAATAGGTTATTAGAAAACAATGAGACTATAATTAACAACTAAAAGGCAATAAACATGCCTTGTCGAAGCGATTAATTTCTAACGACTTTAGAAGCATCCAATGTTTTCCGTAATCGCAGTTTGTTTGCTATTTGTGAGCGTTATCTAGAGCAGACGCTTTTAATTAAAAATTTAACTGTATTCCAGATAAGGCGTCGCGTTTCAACATGCCTAGATTAGAGGCTAAAATAGAAAAAGAGGTCGTTATCGTATTTCATTTCGACATGTGGTATAAATAGCGATTGTTTGAATATATTGTTTGTTCGGTTTGTTTTGTTTTTACGTCTTATCTCTGCTTGAGTATATATACATGCCATAATACGAAAATGTGTTATATTTTTATCTAATTTTGTTTAATTATTATTTTTTCTTCTGATACTTGAATGGTTACTCGTGTCAGTCGTGTCTCTAGATATCAAATTTAGTCCTTTAGCAATCAAAATATTTATAATTAGAATATTTAATGAAATTACTCCTCCATTTTAAGAAAAAGATTTTTGTACTTTTTGAATTCGTTGGCATAAAGTATTATTGTTTACCAATTTAGTTTTAAAACATAACAACCAACATCCAGATGAATTCTAAGTTTATAACTATTCAATCGTTGTTATATCCAGATTAGCGGTAGCAATCTTCTTCTGAAGGCAACAACCAAAGATGTCAATTCTCTGGCTTCTTGAATTGGCGAACCTGGGAACTTTTGAGATCGACTCATTCATACCATAATTAGTAATATGGAATGGTACGTAAAATAGATCAGAATTTCTCATTCTCCTTTTTCCTGCTCTCAACGAAAAGAGACCCAAAAGATCTGGGCAGTCAATTAACCTTCCCAAAGGTTTGTAAAGGAAAGAAAGATCCCTGTTTTGCAAGGTATGAACACCCAAGAAAGCCCTCATTCCGTCATGAGTATTCTCATCATCAGCCAAGCCCAATATGTAAGCAGCCACCCATATAAATCTATTATGACCAAACAACCGATGAATATTCCAACATGGATAGCATCATCACACAATGTTCAAAATATACTCACTGATAATATTAGTAGTGAACCTACATAGAAAGCTCAAACATCTAACAACCCTTGACACAGTATTGGTGATATGGCTATTCTCAAATCACGAATTCTAGCTACTTCCCTGATTGATGTGTTATTAATTTTGGGGGAATTTCACCGTTTGGGCTAACCTGGAAAAAGTTATCGTATAACATTTGGCAATATTGAGGTCCATTTCGTTCGAGCCACACCATTTATCAGAAGAATCGATATCAACTTCAGTCTTCCAACGATAATATCTGACAATAAAGTTCAAATGACAAAAATGAGCTGTTTGCAATTGAACTACCCACAGTGTGCAATGGAACGACTCACAGTGAGACTCCTGGGGTACGCCAGAACGAACATCAAAGACACGAGACACAACTCCGCCATACCTAACTAACCTAACTGCCTGAGTTCAGCAAAACAACTCAGAATTATTGGACCTTTCGCCCCCAAACATCCAAGCTAGGAAGCTTGGTTGTTTAGGGATAAGGATTTGAGCAGGCGATCTTTAACCCTGTCAAAGGCTAACCTGGAACCTCCTCTGCATGCTGTTCAAAATAAAATTCTGATACAAAACCAAATTTGTTGATGTCGACATACCCACCGTAAACCCATGCTGTTCCGGATTTAAAAGCCCTACAATCCCAGCTATGTTTCCTGGGAATGAGACAATCCAGCAACTTATGAATCTTAGAGTGCGTGCAGCCCTGTAATTTGTGAATTCTTCTCTTAATCCACTTTTAAATATTGGCTGAACTTCCACAAAACCAGGTACCTGTCAACAATGAATGGTTGAAGATATTTGCCAGCTATTTTGTATTTCCTCCTTGGTTCATTTTACACCTATACTTATGCATCTGAATACATTTTCCAACGCCAGTGGGAAAATTTTTGGTTATAAGTATCACGTCTTCTTGATGTCGAAGGCCTCCTTCATGTGCATTTTTGTAGATATCAAGTTATTAGTAGCGTAAGTCTACAATCTATACTTTTTGTGGTTTAAATTTACATTTAGGACCAAATATCTCAAAAACAGTTAACTGTGGATAAGCGGATAAGCTGTAACATTAAAATTTGTGTCAATAAAAGTCATTAGTTTTCAATACAAAAAATATTCCAACTACCACAATATTGTGAAATGCTCTATTTACCTTATTTCAAATGTGAGAAAATTTCGTGGAACTCATTCACACTTAAAATTTATTCTGAGATTTGGGAATTCGGCCAAGTCTTACAAAATATTACACTTTGAAACTTTGCAATAAATCTAATTTTATACTGTTAGTGGAAATTATTAATTGCCCATTGATTTACCCGGAACGTTCAAAACAACTGATAAACTTTTACGACGCGAGGAAAACTTTTCCTGCGACTAACTTTCTCCTCAGCTATAAATCCACGCTATCTAATAAACAAACTTTCGTGTTTTCCAACTTTAATCCTGAAACTAACTTTTAGTCAATATAAACTAAAAGTTTCGTTATTGTGGGTGGTAGGGTGGAGGTTTTAGGCGGGGTGGTCCACTAAATAAAAAGAGAATATTTTAGTGGCAGAAAATAGTTCAGCAACTGGGTTTGTTTCTTTTGTACATCACAATACTTTTGGAATTGAGTTATTTCTGATTTAAAAAATTGGGCTGCTTCTTTTGCAAGTTTTGCATTCAAAATTTCTGAAACGGCTTCTATGGAATAGGAGATTGTTTCTATAAAACGATAACTTTGTATGAAAATGTCATGGGAAACTTTTGGTTCAACATGAAGACGCAAATCATCTATTTTGGCAAAAACGTTAACATATACTATATACGTATATTTCGTTTTAGAACGTCTTTCTTCGTTGTCCGACACCTAATTTCCATCCTCTTCTATCGTCGTAATTCTCTGACGAGAGATTTCTTTCACTCATGGACTTTTTTATGGCCTTCTGCCATTCCAGTTTTGGTCTTCCTGATTTTCTTCTACCTGTTGGTTGTCAATGCAACATTTTTCTGGGCCACCTGGTATCCTTTGAACGTCCTGAACTATCGTGCCTTCTATTCTCATTTGTTGTTTTATATGGTCATTTCTTATTCTCTCTCTTCGAGATATTCGCATGGATCTTCTAATAGCATCCATTTTAACTGCTTCCACTTTCTTCTTTTGTCTGTCTGTTATTCTCCATGTCTCGGCTCCATATAGAAGGCTCTTTATCATTGTCTCGTATATATTGTAGTTTCTCTTTTTGTTATTTCCTTGCTCCATAAGATTCCATTAAGGCATCCTATTACTTTTTTAGCTTTTACTATTCGCTATTCTATTTCTTTCACATCTGTGGGTGCCACACATAGATATTTTTTGTTTTATTTATATCAACTCTCAGTCCCCATTCTTGGTAGTACTCTTCTATTAGCTTTTTAATCATATATTGCATGTCCTCTTTGTCACTGGCCACTATGACCTGATCATCTGCAAACTGAAGAGTAAACAGGCACCTATCATTTATCTCTATACTCATTCCATGGATCTTCTTCTTCCAATTTTTTAGTGCTACTGCTACGTTTATTTTGATAAGCGTAGGAGAGATACAACATCCTTAATCATGGTCCTTTATTCACTATAAAAGTATCTATGTGTTTTTCACCCATCTAATTTCTTGATTTTGAGTCTCTATATAATTCTTTAAGTGCTGTTATATAGGTGTGATTGATGTTGGATTGTTCTAATACCTTCCATAGTCTGGATACTGTGACTGTATCGTATGCTCTTTGTAGGTCCACAAATGTAAGTTGGGTTTCCAAATGTCTATTAGCAGATTTCTTTTCTATGACTTGTTTTAGGAAAAATACATTGTCTGTACCTGATCTTCCTGCTCTAAATCCGCACTGCTCTTCGTCTTCTTTCTCTTTATAATTTTCCTCAATGAGATCACGCAGGATTCTACCGTATAGTCTGCTTGTGACTGATATGCCCCGATAGTTATTGTTATTACAGTTCAGCTTATTTCATTTTTTGTGAATGGATTATATTAAAGCCATTCTTCAGTCTTGTGGAACAGGATGTCCATTTAGGCATTTATTGATAGTACATGTGAGACCCTTAAAGAGCTTTTCAGTTCCCTATTTCAGCATTTTGGAGTATATCCTTTCTGGGCCACTAGCTTTCCAGATTTAAGATTCTTAAAAGTCTTTCTTAGTTTTTGACATTTGATATAAATCTCCATACCTCTGAGCATTTCCATCCTCCTATGTAGGTGTTAATTTCTTCACATTTCTTATCCCATGACTCGTTCTTAGCTATAGTGATGCACGTTGTATTTTCGTGTCTTTATAAACTTTTAAGGTCTTGTTTATTTTTTGTTGTTAGCCATTTCAGTTACTTTTACTTCTTCTCTTGGACTAATAGCTCTATTTCCTTGTTCCACCAGTATTTCTTGTTGGTATTTTTTTTCTTCGTTCCTATTGCGTCTTGGTTGGCTTCCATTAGACATATAATGTTCTCATATAATGTATTGAAGGTAGATTCTTCAGGGTTCAATAGTTTGCTGTCGAGCCACCTCTGATATAGAAATACATTGCTTTCATCTCCAAAACTGTCAAAATTGTATTTTATTGTATCCACTGTGTCCGTGAATATGGCATTGGCGTTTAATTCCTCTGGGTTCTTGTTCATTTCCCTAAATGGCAACTTTATTTTGGCTCTTACCAAATAATGATCTGACCCGCAAGTTATTCCTCTAATGGCCATTTGCACGACCTATCACTTAAGGGATATTAAATCTAAGTGGAGCTTTGAATGTGACCATAGGCGCCGCCAGGATTAGTTTCAGGGAGGTGCATACGGGCAGTGGCGGCGCGTGGATTGTTATATTGGTTCAAATTACTAATTTAAGAAGGTGAATGCTCAACGCAGGAGCTGCCGGAGGCTCGATAATTTTTCCGGGTGCCATGCCCAAAAACGGTTATTTTGAGCTTTCAAAAAAAATAATTTTTCTAAGTGATTGGGTAGCTTATATGATGTTTTCACCTCGGTGGAAACAGTGGCGTAACTTCAAATCCGGGCCCCCCCCCCCAGAAGGATTTTCCCGGGCCCATCTTTTAAATATATTATATATTTTTTTAAATTTTTCTTTATACAGGGTGTCCGTTTTAAGTGATACCACCATTGCTATCTCCGAAACGGTAAGAGGGACAAGGTCGATTAAATTAGATAAAAGTGGCAAATTTTAGTATTCATTGAAGGTAAGTTCACAGGGTTGCAAAATCTTTGTACGTTTCCGAGATATAGGGGAAATGTAAAAAACATTCAAAACTTATTTATTGAATATTTCAAAATCTATTAACTTTAGAAAAAAGTGTTCAATGCAAAAGTTCCAAGATTCTTCTCTACAAAATGGCGTTTGTTATCTTCACACAGCGTCTAGCTGTGTTTACATTATACCTCAGAGGCTTTATTTCTCGGGAACAAATAAAAAATTGGCAACCCTGTGAACTTACCTCCAATGGATATTAGAATGTGCCATTTTTATTTAATTTACCCGACCTCATACCTGCTCCTGTTTCGGAGATAGCAATAGTGGCAGGTATCACTTAAAACCGACAGTTAATTTTGCATCTGTGAGTGTGAGTATGTCTGAACATTTCTCTCTGATATTTCTTTCATTGGTTAGACCAGACATACTTTTTCAATGGTTGACATGTATTATGAGGTTCATAGCTTAAAGTATTTTCTTTCAATTTAATACTACTCTTGTCACCAGTTTAGTACTTTCGCCTGGTCTGGGGCCCCGCGGGGCCCCCAAGATCTCAGGGAACCCCCCCGCAACTGCGGGCCCTTACTCTCGCCACTGGGTGGAAAGTGGCACGGGCTTTTTCGAGCCATCAAATCGTAGAAGTTAAAGGAATTTATATCGATAAACTAGAATTTAAGTGAATTCGAAATTTCTGCCATTCTACAGGTTGATGGCGCGTGAAATAAAAATAAAATAACCCTATCCGAGCCGGAAGTGACCCAAGGACTGTCGCGGGGAACAAAGGGTCATCATTTCTCGTTTCGTCAATTTTTTCAAACAGTAACTTTATTTAAAAAAAAAACAAAATAATAGTAAAATAATAGTATATTATGCAATGATCATGTAATGATAGCCATTAATACACGAGCATGTTGTACGATACGAAACGAGCCGCAGGCGAGTTTCGTATATAACATGCGAGTGTATTAATGGCCATTACATGAGAGTTGCATACACTATTTTTTCTACTGCCATTGATAAAACTTATGATATTCATTTATGTCAATATTATGCTTGACTTTGAATATAGATTTTATAATTGAGTAATCCATACAGTTGAAGGTTTCATTTTTTGTTGTAATTCTTCAAAATATACTATCAAAACATTTTCTGAGAAGGACGATTTGTTTTTGGTGTTTCCAATCCATAAATTGTCCATATCATTTTTCGCAAATTTTCTTGGACTTGTCCGGTAGTATATTATTACCTGCATTTGTCGGCTTTTCTGTAATTTCTGGGGGTGTTAGTGAAAATTCTTCGTTATCACTCAATATTTCCATAATAATGCCTTAGGCCAAACATTAGGTAGGTAACTTTTAATAACAATTCGAAGTATTTTTTTCATGAAATTATTGTTTTCCGCTAAATTACCATGGAAAAGCTATAAACAAAGTGCTGTCATCATTCAAAAAAATAATAATTCAAAATTTCTTAACTGGTGGCGCCATCTATTGACAATGTATAATAATTAAAAAAGTAAAAATTCTTCCTTATCACTCATTATTTCTATAATAATTTTTCATTGTCCCAAACTTTAGATAACTTTTAAACAATTCGAAGTCTTTTTTATAGTTATCAAAATATTTGTTCCACGCAAAAATACTGTTAAAAATGTTCAATATCTTAACTAGTGCTGCCATCTATCAACATTGTATAATATTAAAAATGAGTATTATAATGAAAATCTGTATCGTAATGAAGTTCATTATAATACAGATTTTAATCGTTTAATAGCGTATTATGAAATGTCAGTAGAAAAATTTTTTCAATGTATTTCTGACAGGGGGGTGCAAGTGCACCCCCTTACACCCTGCTGCCGGCGCCCATGAATGTGACTTTTGTTTCTACAAGATTCATATTCAAAGCTTTACTCGGAATAAACATCTCTTAAGTTATAGCGGTGCAAATGGTCGTTAGGGCTCCTACATCGTTTATCTCTATGTTTGTTTCTTGTTTGTTTATAACATAGTTAATTATAGTTTTCAGGTTACGGGTATTCTGTATCCATGTGTAGTGGTTAATATCTTTGTATTTGAAAAATCTATTGTTTATTCTGAGATTGTGGGTCTCACAGAGATGTATGAGCCTTTGGCCATTATCATTGATTATTTCTTCTCCGAATGGTCCTACAACTGGGCTATTGTTCGTCCTTCCCGTACTTCCATTGAAATCCCCTATATCTATCATAATGATATCTCTATTTCCTCCAATATGTACTAGAATTTCATCCAATTTGTCAAAGAACTCCTGCTTAATGCCATCTCTTTCGTCCTCTGGTGAAACGAAGGCTGCTATAAAGGTGATGTTATAGCCATGTAGTTTCAAGTTGACCGTTAGTTGATGTTAGCATATTTTCATCTACAGCTTCCCAGTTGTTAATCCAGTTTTTCCTTATTAGTAGGGATACCCCTCTAGCTACTCTCATTTCCTTTGACACTCTAGTGAAAAGATAAATATATTCTCCAACATTTTCGGTGCCACTTTTTGGGCTCAGTAGTGTTTCAAAATTGATGTTCAATTTATGAATTTCTGATGTAATAATATCCGTTTTCAGTCTAATACCCAGTACATTCCACGTAGCAAAATTCATAGTCCATTTTCAAATTTTGCGGGTAAATGGCGGCCATTGTGACGTCACTTCCGCTCAAGAACCGGCTCAGTATATCTACTTACAACAATTCCAGAAAATTCTGAATTTGCTTCTTTTTCAGAAGGGTAGCGATCAGGGTTGTTCCAGGAAAATGTGACGTGAATGTAGCGAATATAGCTCTTGTACTATTATATGAATTTTAGTGTCAAATATTTGTCAAACTTTGAATGAAATGCATTGAGATGAATGATGGTAGAATTAGTTCAGGAGATTAATATGAATTATTTTTGTCCCAGATACTTTTGGTGACGATGGTACATATCACTTTAGGCGTTGATTATCGTTAAGCCTCCCTCAAAATGGTCGGTGAAAAGGTCATTAGAATGATAATCTATATATATAAACGTGAAATTCACTCACTCACTGACTGACTGATTAAACACGAAATCTCGAAAACTACTGAACCAATCGAGATGAAATTTTGCAAACAGGTAGGTAATAGGTTGGAGATGCTCACTAAGAAATAATATCAACATGGCCTGAAGCAATCGCCTTAAATAACCAAAAATAAGAAACGGTGTGGTGCGGGAGTGCGGGGAAAAAAGTGTAAACAGAAACAGACGACGTGTCAACTGTCAAATTCAGAAATATGACAAGCAGAATCAAATTCATAGCGATTTCTATTTGCAGAATCAGTGCAAAAAAAAATGTGTTTTTGTCGTTATATTTTCATGCTTTCACCAGAAACGATTCGGAACCGATTCTGAACAAATTCCACCGGCCCCAGGCTAAGCTAACTTCAAGT
Organism: Ceutorhynchus assimilis; assembly: GCA_917834065.1. Lineage (NCBI taxonomy): Eukaryota > Metazoa > Arthropoda > Insecta > Coleoptera > Curculionidae > Ceutorhynchus > Ceutorhynchus assimilis. The sequence continues at coordinate 31,509,745 of OU892284.1, forward strand.
TTGAGACATGACATTCGCAATTCGTTCACGTATTCCGATCGCACTCCAGCCGTTATCTGATAAGCTAAAAGGTAATACCCGAACGGCTGAAGTGCGAACGGAATCACTCGGAGTGCATGAAGTGAACAAGCCGAACCCAGCTAAAACTGGGCATGCGCTCTACGATAGTCCTCAATTAGTTCCGGACTGGTTCGGAATCGGTTCAAAATATGATCCGCGAACAAAGCTATTAGCAGCGAGTGGCACTTCAAAAAAATTTAACGTCAGCTGTCAAAAAATAGTCTTCATATTCTGCAGCCACAAAGCAGAACAAAAAAATGTGGTTTACAGAGAGGTGCTGCAAAAATAAGAGTTACATGACCATATGTCTGACGCAACTATCCCCTTAGCTCTTTGAAAGAAGATTACCTAATGCTACCTACACCCTACACCTGCAAAATTTGTATAGGGTGTGCGAAGCCGCGGGCAACAGCTAGTTAATGTACTAAAACCAAGTATGCATAAAGCAAAAGCCAGCGGAATCATAGCCTGTGGTACAAACACTCTACGTCAAGGCGAAACACGACACGCTGCTACGTCATCACTAGTTCTTTGGCGCGTGATAGGGGGGGGGGGGGGGGCTTGACATTTAATCTACACAGGCCTTATGAGGATAGGCTATCCTAGTTAGTACTAGTAGTAGTGTGTACCAAGTTGTTACTTGTTAGGTAGGTGGTAAGTTAGGTTCCCGTCTACAGTCTTCATTCTTCTCTTTTCCGAGTTACAAGTCTCAGCTTTCAAAATAACAATATGTCAGTAACCACAGATTCAGTAACCACAACCAACGCGCAATGCGAGGTTACCAAAGGCTAAAGGTTTGCTGAAGGAAAATAATTTTGTTTTGGCTGGTCTTGCTTATAGCAATTTTCCAATCTGTATCGAAAATCGAAACCTTTTGTATATTATTTTGTATGAAGTATGGACATTATTGTGATTTATTATTCATAAATAACAAACTGGGGTATTTTGTATTGTCCAAAACCAAATTAGGCCTGAATTTTTTTCTTTTGTAATTCGCACTCGAAAACAACCAACGGCGGATCGTGTGTCCGTGTTTTGTCATTGGAAAATGCGCGTTTAATTAAATCCGTTTTTATATTCTTTTCGAATAAAGGTTTTGAAATTTCCCAGAGTGGCGCGAGAGAGCGTGATTTATATTGTTTATGGAATTGCGAATAATGAATGCATGAATAAATTTATTAAATTCAAACGCAATTTGATTGGCAAGTGTGTTTTCCTGAGAGAACATTGAATGAAGTTCAATTTAAAGTGGATAAAGTGGTCTCTTTTTTTTCTTTATGATTCAGATTGTTTCATCTTGTTGATTTTCCACTACGCTGGTTGAAGTGCGTTTTTAGTTTCAAGTCTTCGAGTAGGTATACCATATTCTATGCACATCAGTCTTCTCGAACTGATCCGATTATGTTGCTTTTTTTTTTAGGCTCTGACCTCACTGTTGAAAAGTAACATTATGTATAACTATTGTAAATGCACTTTCCCGCTATCGTAATTATTGTACAAAGTTAACGACCAACAATTAAAACCAAATGCCCAAGGTATATAATTTATATTCTCGGTATAATATTATAACGGCAAACGTTTTACTAATTTAATTGCTTCCCCTTTTATTATCGACGGTATCGTTAATTAACCGGCCCCCAAACTCAACAAACGACCCGATAAAAGAACTATTTTACATTTTAAATGTTGCTTACATAAATAAATTATTATGTTGTAAATTATTCATGTGATTGGGTATGCGGGTATGCGAAATTACAAAACCAGTCTTTTCATCAATTTTTTTTGTTAAACTGCTTGCTTACAATTAGCACATTGTCATAAATAAATTAACCATTCTAGGTTATTTATAGTGGCTGCTTCTTTATCTGCAATATACAATTATTTATTCTCTTGCGTTTGAATGAGCAACAAATGCATGGTCGAAATCTCCTCAGGGGGGAATAATAAAAAGATATGTAAGATAATGTCCGTGTTCGCAATGGCCTCATTAAACTGCACATTTTTTATCGTGTTGCCGATGCAGTAGAGTAGAGTATGTTCCGGCCCTGAACTCAGCCATTTAGCGAATTATTTCCAGACCAAGGTCGATTTTGCCTGAGAACGCGTGATGTAATGTGATTGGGCTCCGGGTTTTTGTTTGCCGAATAAACAAAATCGGCTTGAAAAGCAATAATAAATGTAGTCGTGCATGTTCATGTTTGTCAATTTAATTTGCTGGCGGCGTATAATGGTGGCTGGAACGTTTTGTTATAAACATTGTAAAATCGAATTTTACATGGACATGTTTGTTTGGTGTTATTGTGAAAACCCCAATGCAAAATACATGATAGTAAAGAGCGTTGTTGTTTTTTTTTAAATGAATTCAAAATTCAAATTTTTTTTAACGCATTTAGCAATTACAAGAAAATAAATAGGCACAGCAAAAGCTGGGACATGATGAACAGTAGTCAAAGATAAATAATTTAAAATAACAATAAGCGGTGAAACTAGACATTAAAATACAAGTTTAAAATATAATAAGATTACAAAATTACAAAATGGCGGATTAATTGTATAATATGATGTCAATATTGTGATTTCTATCTAACACCTCATTTGTCAACCTACACATCCTACTCAATGGAGAGTTCGTTCTATAGTTTGTCCTATGAAAATCAATATTAAAAAATAGCTGGTTCTCGCATTAACAGGAGAAATACGAAGTCTAACAGCTGCAAGAAGATCTGGTGCGTCTATGAAGCTGTTAACATTGATATGTCAAAGGATATTCGTCTATGTTCTAAAAATGGCAAATTTAAAAATTTCATAATCTCCTCACAGTTTATCTCCTCATATGACATACCCAATCTAAAACCAATCTAAAACCTATTCCTCTAAGAAACTTTCTAATTTTCCTTTATGAATCAAGTAATGTGGATGCCATACGCAACTTGCGTACTCAAGAATTGAACGGACAAGCGCACAGTACAACTCTTTGAAGGTGAAAATATTTTCAAAACCTCTTAAAGTTCTAAAAACGAAACCAAGAAGGCGTATAGCCCTGTTTGTAGTGACATCAATATGTTGTGTAAAAGTAAGCTCAGAATGTAGCCAGACTCAAATCTTTATTCATGTTTTTACATATTCAGTATGTTTACAATCGTCGACAAAGTAGTAAAATGATACATTAAGACAGGCAAAATACAATGTTTACATGAATATATAGTAATCCTACAATCTAATATACAAAACAGACACTAGTTAAAAAACTTGAGAAATAAATTCTTCAAAATTGTAAAAGGCATTACTTATTAAAATTTCCTTAATCCTATTTTTAAAATTTTTATAATCTAAGATTTTTATGTCATCAGGTAACACATTAAAAAATTTTATTGCCCAGTAACCAGGTCCAGTGTGACACCTCTTTAACCTCCAATAGGCAGGAACGAGGTTATCTTTATATCTAGTATTGTAGTCATGCTTGTCTTTGTGGCACTCAAAGGAATCCAGTCTCTGTTTAATATACAAGAGATTCTCAAGAATGTACTGAGATGGCAAAGTTAGAATTCCGAGTGTCTTAAAAGCATGTTTACACTCATCTCTGAAACGAAGTCCAGCTAGGATTCTTACTGCCCTCCGCTGTAGACTAAAGGCTCGACTGGTGTCAGCAGCATGGCCCCACACAAGAGTAGCATAAGAAAGATGCGAGTGAAAGATAGAGAAGTATGCTATTCGCAATATGTCTTGAGTGACACAGTTTTTGAGGTTTCGCAGAACGAAGATGCCTCTACTTAGCTTACTGCATAGCTCATTGATGTGGGGTCCCCACTGTAGTTTTGGATCAAGCTGAACTCCTAGAAATCCAACACTGCCTGTCTGATTTATGTCCCCATTATCTCTCATTGAGAATACAATTTGTTGTGTTTTTCCAGTATTAAGCAGCAGTTTATTCATTCTAAACCACTCCTCGGCTCCTTCCCGTGCCTCCCTGGAAACCTCCAAAGCCCTATCAAGAGCGCCCGCAGAGAAAGACAGTGTTGTATCGTCAGCGAATAGTGTGTACTTGGCTTTGTTGTCAATGGCTGGTAGATCATTAATATACACTAGAAACAGTATCGGACCCAGCACTGACCCCTGCGGGACACCGATGTTCATTACTCGTTCCGATGAGTCCACCCCAGAGATTCTCACTACCTGCACTCTGCCTGTAAGATAGGATTGAATTAAGTTGATACTTTCTGGGCAGAAGTTATAGTTTTTAAATTTTTGCAAGAGGATGCTGTGGTCGACACAGTCAAAGGCCTTGCTAAGGTCACATAGCAAGACTGAGGTGAACTCAAGATTATGAAATGAATCTATTATATATGAGACCAGGTCCAGGATGGCCAGCACTGTATTCTTGCCTTCCCTAAAGCCAAATTGGCTTTTCGAAAAGTAGTTATTATTTTCGAAGAAATCAACCACTTGTAGAGACATACATCTTTCAACTACCTTTGAAATTATTGGCAGTAGTGAAATTGGTCTATAGTTTTCAGGTAGTTGAGAGTTACCTTTTTTAAAAATGGGGGTTACAACAGCTCTTTTAAGAACTTGAGGGAATGTATTTTCTTGAAAGCATAAGTTTATCAGTTTAGTAAGAGGGCTTATTATAATATTTTTTCTCCAAGATCTTTTACTAGATTCCGCCTCTCTAGCCTCTCAGAGTTCCAGCAATAGCCAAAAAGAACTCGATTTTTCAACTTACTTAAGGTTATAATATTACATTATTTATCAAGATTAAGTATTAAATTATTATTTTTGTACCATGAACCTGTTAAGGTCCTCCTGCAGCAATTGACAATCTAGAGGTGATTTTATAACTTTAAAAAGCTTCAAATCATCTGCAAATGCGAGAAACTGACAAAAACGAAAAACGTCCTTCAGACATAGGCGGTTCTAGGTGGGGGCTTGGGGGGGCTAAGCCCCCTCAAATTTAAATTAGTGATGAGTGGCAAAAGTTCGCAGTCCCTGAATAAAAAATAATGAAGCGTTAGGATTAATCAACTAGATCATTTCATTAATTTCACTGATTTAAAACCTTTATCTAATTATTTCATAAAATTTTATTCAATTATTTCATAAATATCCGAAATCGGGACGTCTGGAAACAGAGGCAACCCTGGAACCCACCGCCAGGGTTGCCTCTGTTGCCTGTAGGTGTGTGTAATAAGTAGGACCAGCCAACGTTTACGTGCTGCTCTGCTTTGCTCTGCGTCGCATTGTCTAAATAGATATGATGTTAATCTGTAGCAACGTTGGGAACCTTTGTAGTGGAGACCAGGCGCGGTCCCAGGATTTCCTTGAGGGGGGTGGGCACAAAATTAAAAAGTACTTGCCATACAGCTTAAAGTTGTGTATTAGGTACTGTGAATGTAAATAATACATTAACAGCAGCAACATTAAATCCTAATAACGATAAGTATAGATAAAATATAAATTAATAAACCTATCAACTAAATTTTGTATAGGTACATTTACAAAACAAAATCGAGTTTTTGTTGAGCTCTATATCTAGATCAATATTTCGATGTATACAGGGTGTCCACGAAATAGCGCAAAAGCTCTGCACTACATTACGTAATAGGGGATCCTTCGAGTATCCCTAGAAAAATAATTGAAAATATCCTTCTGGACTATTCTTGGTAATATGAAGAAGTGAATGTGGAAGTGTTAGGTATCTTTCGTTGATTCATAATATAATGGTTTATAAAAATTTGTTGTTAGCCTTTAAAACTAATTATAAACATTGCAAAATCTTTAAATTACAACAGGAAAAACTGATCTGACAACCAACGTCCTCCATCGCGTACTGAAGAGTTTTTACGCTGTTTCTGGACATCCTGTATATGAAAGAGCAAGACCAATAAGTCGGTCTTGTACTACTGTAGAGCGCAGATAAGTTTTCAGAAAGTCTGAACTTAGAAAAAATACGTTCTGCAGTGGCTACAGACACTTTTGTTTATTTGCTTATACCATAAAATTATGGCCAAGGATGGTTGAGGGGGCGGTGGGCGCCCCCCCCCCCCTGGGACCGCGCCTGGTGGAGACGTTGTAAAACTTCTGTTTTTGTTCAGGTTGATTTACAATAAAAACAATTTTGACTAACTATTTATTAAAATATAAGGTTTTTGGGCGTGGCAGCCAAAAATTTTTCCGGCGAGCGACCTCGGAGCAGGGGCTTCAGCACCCCCAGCACAGATGGGCTAGAACCGCCTATGCCTTCAGATCATTGATAAAAACATTAAAACGGAATGTAGAAAGGTGACTTCCCTGTGGAACACCCGATGTCACACCCACTTCTGATGAAATATATTGTTTAACTTTTACAGCTTGCTTTCGACCTGTTAAGTTACTTTGAAACCAACCGAGAAGGTCTCCAAAGATCCCAATAGCTCCAAGCTTCTTAACCATGATCAACCCTGTCGAAAGCCTTTGAGAAATCAGTATAAATTGCATCAACCTGATACCTATCCTCAAAAGCTCCTAACAGGGATTCCTCATAGCTCAGTAGGTTTGAAACTGTTGACCTTTTCTTTACAAAGTCATGTTACTCGTTTATTATAATATTTTTTAAATGAGGAGAAACATAATCAGAGACTTATAGCTTCAAAAATTTTTGAAAACAAGCATATTTTAGAAATTGGGCGATAGTTCTTTATATTGGCCCTATCGCCATCTTTAAAAATAGGTGTAACATAAGACTTTTTCTAACAAGCTCGAAACACCCCACTGCTTAAAGAGACATTGTAAATTTCACTTAGGTAGTATTTCGAACAGAACAAATTTACAATTTTGTACTAAAATTACAGGAATGCCATCTGGCCCAGGCCCAAGGCTTTACTTCAAGACACATATTTTATTAAAAACATCTACAACATTTAATTTTGGAATCCTAGACATACAGATTTATCACAAGAAAATGACTCATTACATTCAACACATTGCGAGTAGACAGTAAAAAAGTGCTGGTTAAACATGTCCGGAATATTCTCTGGGGATCAGTGCTGATTTCCTCATTAAGTGACACACACACAAGTTACCTTTTTTTGAGTTTACGTAACTCTAAAAAGATTTTTTATCTGTTAACTGATTTTCAAGGTTCTTGATGTAATCTTTATGTGAAGAAATAGACAGATTTCTGCACTGCTCCCTAAGATGTGAAAAAACACAGTAGTCCTCTAAGAAGTTTGTATTTTTGAAGATTTTATGTGTTTTTTTTCCTTTCTATAATTAAGGTTTTGAGGTTATTGTTCATCCATTTAGGAAACTTTGGCGTGTTATAACGAGAAGTTGGTGTAAACATTTCAATAGCATAGTGAAGAACATCATAACAACGTGAAACCACCACATCTACATCAGCACACTCACAAATAAAATCCCAATTAACATCTGACAAAAACACATTCATTTCTCTAAAATGAGTGCATTTGAAATTATAATAAAAATAATCATATACAATATTCTTTGGTGAGGTAATGTTCAGGTCAAAATCACATACAAAAGCTGGATGAGGTGCATCCAACCTTAATGAAGGCTTATCACAAATTTGAAAAACTGATATTTGGTTGACTAAACAACAATAAATCAAGATAATTTCCATACCTATTTGGAACCTGTATGTTTCCGAACAGACCCAAGTAGGCTATACATCCGAAATGGCAATGGTTTCATTTGTAAGATTTCCACTGGGAAAAGATCCACTTCCACCATTAGTCCAAGTTATTTTGGGTAAGTTGAAGTTACCCAAAAAAAAAAACATCTGTGACATCTATTTCATCCATGAATCACAGAGAGACAGAAACTTTCGTATACCTCGGTAGAGCAGACACTTGGGATGTACACATTGCAAATCAAGATTCTATTTGTTCCAATTGTAAGTAAAACAAATAATTGTTCAAAATTATTGATAGGAGTATTGAGAAGTTGACAGGATATTGTACTCTTTACAGCAATGAGTATTCCACCCTGGGTTAAACAATTACTGGTTGCCTCTGATCTATCGCACCTAAATACAAAGTAACCATCTAGGCCAAGTTCACTTGTTAAAACACTTTTATCAAGAAACGTTTCAGTCAACAGCAAAAGTTCATAATCCTCAACAAGAACATTGCACATTAGGGATTGCAGTTCTGACTTTATACCCCTCACATTTTGGTAATAAAATGTCAGACATTTGTTATTGTTACTGGTGGTACTTGAAAATTTCCTGCAGTATTTGCTCCAGATGATCTTACTTTGCGATAATTACGGGGCATAAAGGGCCTAAAGATAACATTTCTAGGCCAAAAACTGCTATCATTCAATGTGTCATAAAAAGTTTCGCAAACGCCGACCTTAAAACTTTTAGAATTGGTGATTTGAAAGAAGTGTTTTATCATGTTCCTCTTGACAGTCAAAGCAGAAAGTTGTGTACCTTTATAACACCCTTCGGAAAATATTGTTTCAATAGGTTGCCTTTTGGTTTGAATGTGACTCCGGAGGTTTTTCAGAGAATTGTTCAAAACATATTTGGAGATCCACCCATAGGTATTTATTTTGACGATTTTATCATAGCAGGAAGTACAGAAGAGAAACATGATAGAATTCTTAGGGAGGTTATGATTAAGGCTGAGAAGTTTGGTGTAAAATTCAATAAATCAAAAGTTCAATATAAAGTGAAGGAAGTCAATTACATTGGCCAGCAGAAGGTGTAAGACCAGACACTGAGTATGTAAAAGCAGTTTTAATGTTGGATGAACCTAAAAATAAAAGGTACCTATGTTTAATTATTTATCCAAGTATTTATCAAAACTTTCAGACCTACTATCTCTATTGCCCGGTCTCATAAAAAATAATGCTGAATGGATATGGACAAAAGATCACTCCAAAAAATTTAATGAAATAAAAGTCATAATCTCTGATATTCCGGTTCTTGAAATTTTTGATCCTAAATTAGTCATTGAAATCCAAACAGATGCTTGTCAGAGTGACATTGGTGGTTGCCTTATGCAAGAAGGAAAACCAGTGGTATTCTGGTCACGTAGTCTGACAGATACAGAGAGCAGATGGGCACAAATTGAAAAGGAATATTTAACCATTTCATTTAGCCTACAAAGGTTCCATCAATTTGTATATGGACAAAAATAGTGGTTAAGTCTGACCACAAACCATTAGTCTCAATCAACAAAAAAGATATAAACAAAGTGTCTGCTAGACTACAGAGATTAAAATTACAAATTCTCAAATACAATTTTGAAATTCAGTACTTACCTGGAAAACTCATGTATATTGCTGATCTTTTGTCTACATCAGATATCAATGAGGAATCATCCTAATAATTGATACTTATACCACTAGATGTCGTTGAGTGGATCAGACCTATTTGGAAACATTTATCCTTTTTCTTACCACTTCTTGTATCCTAGGTTATAACAGTGGGCAGAGGGGATGTCATGCCAGTTAGAACGGTGCGTCACTGAAGATTTGTTAATTAATAAACATGTTTAATGAAATAACTTATGTTCTTTATTGAGCACGAAAACCATAATTATTGAGAACATAACAGAAGCAGTGAAAGGCGAGTTCTACAACGCCCTGGAGAGTAAAATAGGCGTACTACCTGAACAGGATATGAATCTTATTTCGGGAGATTTTAATGCAAAGTTAGGAAGAGAAGCGGCATTAGGGCCTCACGTGGGTACAAAAATCCTACACATATTCCTAACTTGCGGAACCACAGTAGCATCCAACACTCTCCTTATTAAATCGACATTGTATGAACATGCAGACTCTGACTATTTTCCTATTAGAGCAAAGCTGAAAATCAGAATATCAAGCTCAAAAAATGTACAATCCAAACAAGATCAACAGTGGGATACAGCAAAACTGGAAAACGAAGAAATCCGAAGGCGTTTCCAGGTGGAAATAAAGCACCGAAGCCAAGCTATTACAAACACAGATGACATTGACACGAGTTGGAAAGTACTATCCAAAGCAACCATAGGGGCAGCAAGAGTGACCGTGGGAGTAAAGCCAAGAAACAAAAATAGAAACCACTGGTACGATCCGGAATGTGGGAAGATACTAAAGGAGAGAAATGATGCAGGATGCTACTAAGGACAATAACTGTAAATTGAATGAAGAGAGGCTAATAAACTTCTAAGAAGGAAAAAAAGAGAACAACAAGATCGAAAGTTGCAGGATCTGGAATTCGATGGAAGGAACAGTACCAGGAAATTCTATGAAACAATGAAAACAAGAAAGAATGTCTAAGGACAACAACGGAGATTGTGTAACCAGACATGATCAAATGCTGGAAATATGGACAGAATACTTTGAACAACTACTTAACCAAAACAAAAGAGACGAACCGATATTCAACATACCCGCTGAAAGAAAAATTATTTTTGTCCCAGGCAAAATCTCCTCAAAGGTTCTTCTGGTTCTGAAATGATAAATGTGCAAATGCGAAACCGCTTAACGCATCGCATTAGAAAAACAGCCAATTAAATAATCGATTTTCTGAAATAAGCTGTTAAATGTGCAATAGCAAATATATCAGATCAGAGTTGACTTTACTAATTATTGTCCTTTTTTATCAACGACTGGAAAGGCATTTTAAATATGCACGCAAACACAATTCCCATTCAAACCCATACACACACCCACCAATATGGTAAATTACGACACCTCCCAGATAAGATAATAAATTAATTAATTACGTAACGAAAAACAACAAAATCATATACAAAACTAATCTCCAGTCAATATAATTTCCAACGCGCCTATAGCCACCTCTTTGACTTTCAAATAACCTCTAGCGGCTCGACTTGAATAGTAACGGTACGACCGGTACTCATGACTGGTATAAAAAGACGGCTCACGCATAAACACGATACCTGAATTTATTTTCATAATACATTAACATACACGCAAACAACATAATGGTAATCAAGATTGGATAGATTATTAGTTATTACATGTCTGCCTTTCTCTTTTTATGCATCGTTCTTATCTTATGGGTTTGGTCTAATTTCACTTCAGAAATATTTTATTAATTTTATAAGTACGAATATTATTTATTTATTAAATTGTGTAACGATTGCATTATTTAACAGGCTTGTTCTAGAAATGAATAACAATAATGAACTAGTTTTCCCAATTTTCAAAAGCCTTGAACATTCATCATGATATATAATCGTTCGAAATAAAGATATAGTCATTTAATATGCTCTGCTTTACGTCATTCGTAATTACATATAGCTAAAAATATCTAATCCAGTTAAATGTTTAATAAAACCTGGCGAATGAACTCTGCAGCAAGGCTGGAAACAAACAACATAATAGCTGGACGTTCGTTTGACCTGATTAAATAAAACCTTGACAAAAGGAAAAGTTGATAATATAAAATTTGTGCCAAGAATCTTTCTTGTGGAACGGATCCAAAAACGCATGGTGGCCACATAAAATTATTGATATTTTTGTCCAAAATTCAAAAAGATTTATGTAGGTATATAGGTACCTATAATATATTTAAAGTTTGGGTTATTTTCTACTTTCTATAGCTTTTCTCTCATTTCAATGCAAACGCGCTTTCCAACTTCAAACCTATATTAACATAATGCTGGAAACTTCTTTACCATAGAAACTTTTGAAAACCTTGAAAAATATTTTTTTAAATATATGTTATTTTGTTACAGGTAAGAGTGCCTTAGCAGTTATTAACTTTGAAATTAAAAGGTAAGTGTTGGCATAGTACTATTTCATTCAACATCCAACCGTTGGAGGAACGTAGAAGGGAACTTGTATTTTAAAAAAATCATGTGCAGCGCCGTACACGTGGTAAAAGTAAAACTTCTCAAAAACTATCCTCTTAAACTTAGCATATAAGACGAAGGACCACACAAAATGGAGACACGCATCTGTAGTGACGACACAAGAATATCGACGCTTGACAATAATAGGCAATCCTCTTTGCTTATAATCCTTGGTTTGTGTCAATCGTTCGTCGGCTGTCATTGTCATTGGCTGTCTTTCTCCATCTCTCTACGTTATATCTTTCTTCTCTCTCGTGTAACGAAATTTACCAAAACGTGACGCGTCTTTCAAATCACTTTTCATTCTCGTTCAAAAAGGGATTAGACCGCAGCTTGAGAAGTTTCAAAATAATAAACAAAGGATAAAATTCCTCGAAACGTTTAGAACTGATCTGTGCAAACAAAATTTGAATATCTTCAAAATTAACAAAGTTACAGGAGTAAAAAGACTAATACTATGTGACGTCATTTAGTAGTAGCGCCATAAGCCTGTGCAAGTAAGACAGAGACGGAAACATCATTTTTAAGAATTCATAAAGATTGTATTTTTGAATAAATTCGAAAAATTTGGCGAAAATGTCCTTATTCACATCTGTACCCTTCCTTTATTTGATGAAATGTGATAATTGTTATGCCATGTAAGTTCCCTATTCCTCGGCATTTTTTAACATTTTTTGGAATCTTACATACAGAACAGATAAGAGTGCTCGAAACAGATACAGTACTCGTGCTTGTACCACTAATTTTTAAAAATTCCAACATGGAATTTTTTTGGAAATTTTTGAATTTTTTGGAACTTTTTGGCATTTTTTGAGATTTTACATACGGCACAGTTAGAGTGCTCAAAGCAGATATTTTGCTTGTGCTTGTACCACTAATTTTCAAAAATTCCAATATTTTTTTGGAATGAGGGGTATCAGCACGTAGTGACGTCACAAGGGTATCGGCGCTTGACAATATTGGTTTATAATTCTTGGTTTGTGTCAATCGTTCGTCGGAAGTCATTGTCATTGACTCTCTTTCTCCTTCCCCCTACTTTATATTTTTCTTCTCTCTCGTGTAACGAAATTTGCCAAAACGTGACGCGTCTTTTAAATCACTCTCCATTCTCGTCCAAATATCAGATCGCCACCTGAGAATTTACACTTCAGTAATATTAACAAGCGTCACGTTAAATTTCGGCTTTTGAAATTGCGTAATTTCAACTATTCTCTGTGAAGTCATAATGCATCAGGCAAGCCACTACAGAGTTAGAAGCCTTCAAAGTTAAGAAAATTTTGTCACTGATACTGAGATGAGAACATTGTCCACCAAGGTTACAGGAAGGAATCTCAGCATTGTTCAATTTTGTAGAAGAGAGACATACCAGAAAATTTATTTTTGTTGCCAGTGAGTCTGAGAAAGGAAAGACGAAGAAAGAGCAAAAGTTGGATAAACTGACGCAAGCAGACCCGAAAATGTAAGTCCTTGATAGTCCAGAGAATTACTGAAAGAATATGTTAAAGATCATCAAAGCTTTCTATGTGTGGAAATCATTATAAATTACTTTTCTGACAGTTGGAATTGTATTGGTCATTTCCCTCTCCACAGGAAACTACGATGAAATGAAAGCCATCCAAGCATGTCTTGAAGCTCTTTCATTATTTTAAACATATCAGAGAAAAAATAATTGGTTTTTCAAGTTTCAGTGAAAATCTATTATTGAATGAAGCGAACAAGAAAGAAGATTCTAGACATGAACTTATGATGATGATGTTGAAGTCAAACTGTTTATTTCAGTGAGTACTCGGAGAGGAAATTACTTTATGTTATGGACCTTAAATAGTCGATTGTAGATTTAAGAACAATCAGAATACATACCAAAATCAACAGAATGCGAAAACAGCTCCAGCAGATGAAGAATCCAGTTTTGTGTTGTCTGCGAGTAAATCATCTGTTAGTTTACAGTTTTCTATTTGGTCAGGAATAATCATCAATGGGGAAAGTCTTAATAATCTTCGCTTTGCAGATGATATTGTCCTAATATCAGACAGTCTGCGTGAAGCTAAAGAAATACTCCAGGAAATTCAGAATTCATCGCAAGTTGAACTTCTCCAAAACCAAAATGATGACTAGTCTGGTTCCCTGTGAGCAAATACAGATAGGCAATAATAACATAGAAATGGTGGACAAGTACATACCTGGGTGCCTGGGTCATGAAATGAGAATTCACCAGAGATAACCAAACATGCGAATTGACGAGAAGAATAACCTTGGGATGGGCAGCATTCGGGAAAATAAGGAATTTATTTAGAACTGACATTCCAATATCCCTGAAACAGAAAGCATTCAACCAGTGTGTCCTCCCATTCCTGACCTATGGTGCGGAGACATTGACTCTCACCAAAGCATCAGCAAAAAAGTTGAGAGTAACACAGAGACGGATGGAAAGATCCATGCTTGGATTGACTCTAAAAGACCGAGTAAGGAATAGTGAGATCCGCATAAGAACTGGGGTGGACGATATTGTAGAACGAATCGCGAAACAAAAGTGGAAATGGGCAGGCCACGTCTGAGAACTCATTGATTGGAGACCAAAAGCCGACCAACGAAACCAGGGAAGATCTTCCACTCGCTGGACAGACGACCCATAAAGGATCTCATCAAATTGCATCGCAACTACTCAGAACAGAGACAACTGGACAATTTTAGAGGAGGCCTATGTTCAACATTGGACGTGAAAAGAAGCTGTTTGATGATGATGATTTGATCAGCAACTGAACACCTGACTAGTAACTGTGGGTTACTCTCAAACATTAGGACCTTGACTTAAGTTGTAAAACAGCAAAGTCTCTGGTAAAATGCTGGAAATGAGAGAAGCAGGTGATTTGATTACAAAGACAAAAGTTGATGGAGTAGGAAGGAAAATTGAGTTACCATGTAGTCTATTGTATTGTGTATCAAAGTGTGGAAAAGCAATTCTTACCAAAGGAAAAGACGTTGTAATGTATGAGGTGAACTTCATGTTTCAAGAGAATCAAGCTCATTCTGGAAGTCGTTTCGAAAAAATTGTGTCTACAGAAAATTTGAAGGGGTTACCACATAATTATAAAAGAATTAATATAAATATTGCAGGCCACAAAAACTGATGTCTTTGGTCCGATAAATCCAACATATTACGATGGAAATTGGAAAGTCTCACGTTTTCGATGTGATGAAAGGAAAAAATACATATAGCGAGATATTCGAGAGATTTTCAAAGAAAGGATCCAATGGGATACCATATATGTTTACACAAGATAACAGAACGATATTGCTGAAAGGATGCAGGGCTCTTATTGAAAAAAGAATTTGATGAATAGAAGTCCATCCGAAGCTTTCAAGGATGTACTTGAATAAGCAGAATTATAATTTGAAGGCATCAAGCCTAGACTAGAGAACATCTTCCAAAGGAGCTGAACAATGCAAATTTCATAAGCTACCTACATGCTGCTGAAGAAGTCAAGCTGAAAAAGGTGAGCATAGTCGTCGACAATAACCAGAGGCTGCTGAAGAAGTCTCATGACTATAGTGTTGGAGGCATGGCTGAAAAAGAAACGTCAGTGATACTAGAGGTTGTTGAAGAAGTCACGTGGCCATATAATTGAAGGAATGGTTAAAGAAGTGACGTCAGTGATACCAGAGGCTACTGAAGAAGTCACATGACCAAAGTGATGGATTTGAAGTTGGATCTGATAAAGAGAAAAAGGTATCAATTATTGTCGAGAACATGGATCAAGAAAGTTTTCTTGGAAAGTTGAAGGAAATGTTGAGGATACAGAACAATCAAGAGGCTCGTGTAGAATTTGAAGAAGTTGAAGAGATTATGTAGCAATTGCAATGGAAGCAGAATCATTTCTGAACACTGTTCTGCATTTCTGGAGGAAATAAAAGAGATGGTGCCAAAAAAATGGATGGGAGCTGTTCAGAAAGAAGTTGATTCTCTCACACAAAATCAAACCTGTCACTTGCCAGAGCAGAATCTCCTTCAAACACAAAATGCGAAATTGATTTGCAAGTTACAAAACTAGATTGGTGGTCAGAAGATTCTCTAGACAAGTTCTTTAAATTACTCTGGGTTATATGCTCGAGTTGCCCTTTTGACAACATTTCTAGCGTTTGTGAGTGAAGTCAACTTGATTTCTCATTAGATCAATGTCGAAAATGCGTGTCTACAATCATGGTTATTTGAATGAAGAAATGTACACAAAACTGTTTGATGGATTGGGACGTGAGTCAAATATAAAATTTCCAAGCTACAAGAGTCGTAGTTAACTCTGAAATCCATTTCCCAATTTGAAACGAATATGTCAGGCGATTACATTATCCGTGCTTTGGCTCAAACCCAAATGTGCAGTTTGCCTAAACATTCTATTCTCAATTATTATTTGTTTTCATCTATTTTATAATTAATTTCTATCGGCGAGCAGCACTAGAGGGTCTTTGTCAGCGAAACAAAAACAAAAAGCAATAATAATTGCTCAGCCGGAACAAAACAAACACAAAACGGCTTTATTCCGTCTCGATAGGGGCGCGACCAGTCGTGACACTCATTATTTATTCACGGCCGGGGTATTTGTTTTTATCGGCATTTCCGCGAGACAAGGAAAAAATGAGAGAACAATAGCGAGGCTTGACAAAGGACAAATCGAATTTGATCTATTCCTAAAACTGTCCGCAACTTTCAATTAAGTCCCGCTGAGTACGTATTTGGCTTGTGTTCAGAACAACGTCAAAACAATTTCCCAAATTAAACATCAATTATTAACTATCGTATCCTCGAAACCCAAACTTTTAAACCCATTAAACCGCACAAGCAATCCACTTTGCGTGTTAAATTGGCAACGGCGCACATAACTTTTGCCAGGGACACCCCCCTGGATGCCTTTCGATGACATGATTACATCAAAAGGCGCCCCCGGGGGAAAAGTTGAAAGCGCCAGCGACGTAGGGCAGAGGGGGCGGCAAGAGGGAGCGGCTGTTCGAGCGAAATGGGAGCATGGAGAGGGGTGGATTGCCCCCAAAATGAATCCGTCTGCTGCATCGCGTCGGCAGTGTTGCTATAGAAACGCTGACGATGCCCCAGAATTATTGGACTATATAGTGAAATATTTAATTAGAGAACGTAAATAGATTTTATTTATTTAGTTTCTATGGTCGAACCGCAATACAGAATTTGTAACATCTATACCCTTATTTTATACATCTAGTTTGGGTTGTGTTCGGGGTTTTCCTCCATGATATGGAAGGACAACAACATATCTCTAGAGTTTATAGTAAGTACTTTTCAGCAATTTTTGAAGATTATTTCATCGTTCATGTTCTTCTTGGGTCTTACCTCCAATTGTGATAATTTTTTGTTTTGTCAGACTGGCAACTCCATTTGTAACACCCACAAGGAACTTTCCTGAATTGATATATTTAGTTCGCCGCACGCCTCAAACGTTGTATAATGTTTTTGATGTTCGAAATGATATTCGAGTATTTGAATTTGACAATATGCACTCTTTAGATCTATAGTGCTGAAAATTTGGTACTATCTTGACAGTAGACTGTTTTCACAGCTATCAGACCAATACCCACCTCTACCACGTAAAAACCCCCCTCCAGGACAGCCATCATACCACTACCCACCTCCACTGTAAACCCCCTTCCGTGAAGCTCCTACCCTGAGGAGGCACTTTTCACCCACCTCCACTGTCAATCCCCTTTCGTAAAGCCCTTTATTAATCTATTTTCAAAAAGGCTCCTACCCTGAGATGGCCCTTTTTGATATCCCTCCACTTTCTTGAAAACTAAAGAATATTTAACCAATTTCGTCAATTTTGGGGTTGGCCCGGGTCAGATCCCCAAAATTTCAGATCCAAGGCGCCGCCGATCTAGAGATTTTCCCACGGTATCGAAAAACATCCCAGGCCCGAGTGCCCCCGGCTATCAGACCAATAGATTCACAAGCAAAATGTTATAATTGTAATAAAATTAATCTTAAACAGGTGCATTGATTTTGTTGCAATTATAAACATTTTGCTTGTGAATCTGGTGGACCATTTACGTAGTAGAGATGGGTATTGGTTTGATAGCCGGGGGCCAGTGGCGCCGACTACATGGGGGCATCGGTGCAGGTGCACCCATGAGCTCTCGTGGGGAATGCGGAAGTATAAACGTGTTTAATGCTCATTCCGTTCCATGTGGTAATACCCAGTATCATGTAATTTAAATTTACACAACTTTGTATAAGAATTATACAAGGGGTGTGTGTGTGTGGTATTCGATCTATATTATGTTTCTATTCTACATCTTTATTCTTTGATAATAATCGGGACAGTCCGACTGACAACGGCAATGCATGCCATATAATATAGTTTTGCGCGTGGGTAGGGATGACAATGATATATCGATGTTTTGTAGAAACCAAATTATTATTCATATATATCGATATATTTTAATCGATATTTTACATTCGATATATCGAAAAAAATATCGATTTAATATTTTTGATATATCGGAACTTTTATAATATTAGGTCTGTTTCTGCAGAAATCACAAACTATTCAAAGCGAATTTCATTGGTTGTGCTACCACCGCCACCTGGTTGCGACGGTTGGGTAAGGGAGACTTTGTTTTAGCACTGGTAAAGGCCTTTTTGTACTGCGGTAGCGTGCCACCAGAGACTTTATTTAGAGTCCCACTGAAAATCTAGATTAGATTGCCTCTTCCAGTGCGGGTTCTTGCTTCCCTGAGCTGTACGCAGTTAGTTGGGATGCTAGCTCGGGGTTTTCCAAAGGAAATAAAAGAATCGGTTTTTCTTACTAAATTCTAACCATGGTATATTGAACAAATGGTAAATCTTGGTAAGGAAATGAGAGAAAATACCTACATACGTAGATTTAGAATGTTAAGGTACGGTTTGTTAGGATTACGTTAGGATAGTACGCGACGCACAACTGACAACGTAAACATCGTCATTGGTTCAGGTATGACGTACACGCGTTATCTGACGCTTCTGACGTCAGATAACGCGTGTACGTCATACCTGAACCAATGACGATGTTTACGTTGTCAGTTGTGCGTCGCGTACTATCCTAACAAACCGTACCTTTAGAGAATGAAATCAATGAGCGTTCTGCATAGGGCGTTCCTTGATGGTACAAGTTACATGAGAAATTAAAGATTAAAAGATAATTCTTAGTGGAGAAAAGTCACGGGTGTCCTCGACAAGGAAATGACAAAACGGCCTTGTTATTCTGGGTAAGATATATGTTGGAAAAGAGATTTGAGTTGTGAAGCTAACCCAATGGTTTTGTTTTTTACACAGGGGAGAAAATAAATCATAGACAAAAAACAACAATCATGATGAATAAATTAAAATACTTGAACATGAAACATTACCTTAGGTCTCGGAAAGAGAGTCAGCAGAAAGACGTCAACACTAAACACCAGAACTTCATTACAGAACTGAATAAATCTAGATGACTCACAGGCTTATTTATATTGGCAGCTTGATGACGCTTTTGGGATTCTTATCGGTCGCAAAACATGCGGTTTGTTCATGGAACCAGGAGTCGAGAGTCGTATTTTAAGACACAATCAGGACACTGTTTCGGGATCCGACTGATAACCCTTATTGGCTCTTGACACGGTTTCGTCAGAAATTTAGCGACTTAATCTCGCTAGGTAAAAAAACCAATTAATTGTATCACGAAGCAAAGAAAAAAGTATTTTTAGGGCCGTTTTGTTACAGTTGAAAACAGTCAGAAAACTAGTTTCAACCAATGAAATTCACTCTGACTAGTTTGTGACTTCTGCAGAAACAGACCTTATAGTTTATTGGTTGACAGTGAAAGTCTGACAGTTGACAGAGGCAGCTAAAATGAAACAAAACTTCAGTTAGGGCGTGTGCGTAGCAATTAAATGAGAAAAAGAGATTTTCCGCATGATGAGGGAACATTATTTTTTCACGATCGTGCAGAGATGTACTTTCCCGCACGCATTTCAGGATATGAAACTACCAGGGTGACTTAACATTGCATGATTATTTTACTTTTCCGCACTATAGACTATAGTGCCTAAATGCGTGCAGAAAAAAGCACTTCTCGCACGCCCGTAGAAAAATGTTTTTGCCTCCGTCGGCGCCCACGGCTAGCTCCCTCCTTTCCCTATAAACAAATTTATACAGTTATTTTGCACCCATGAGGACTTCCGAAAGTCGACGCCTCTGCCGGGGGCACTTGAGCCTGGGAAGTTTTTCGATACCGTGGGAAAGTCTCTAGATCGGCGGCGCCCTTAATCTGAAATTTTGGGAATTTGACCCGGGCCAACCCCAAAATTGACGAGTACAAATGGAAGAATTGGTTAAATATTTTTTTAGTTTTCAAGAAAATGGAGGGATATAAAAAAGTGCCATCTCAGGGTAGGAGTCTTTTGAAAATAGATTGATAGAGGGCTTTACGGAAGGTTGTTTACAGTGGAGGTGGGTAAAATGTGCCTCCTCAGGCTAGGAGCTTCGCGGAAGGGAGTTTACAGTGGAGGTGGGTAGTGGTATGATGCTGTACTGGAGGGGGTCTTTACGTGGTACTGGTACTGCGGTCGTCCACAAAAGTTTGCATCAGTTGTCCTGGCCTTGAATCTGCAGCCTTGATAACTGCAGTAGCAATAGGAGCTGTCGTGCCTTTCACTGTTACAAAACTCTGGAGAAATGTTCTGTCGTTCATTTTTGACAAATAACATCTAGAAACAAAGATATCCAGGATGACGTGATCCTCCACGAAACCATCATTTCATTAGATTCTTGGTAGAACCAGCGAATATTTTATTTGAATGCTCTGGATCAGAATTTGAAATACACTCAGTAGAAGATGCATTGATGGAATTGTATGAAGCTTTGCGAGTGTATTTGAGTCATTTATAAAAATTGAGCTTGATTATGAGCCTCATTGAGAAATCGTTGCTTAGGCCATTCATAAAAGCATCCCTGATGTAACCATTCTTATGATCTTCTGTAGTGACAGCTTGAAGCATTTAGTAGCCAGAAGGTTTGTTGTTGTGACTCTAATATAATAATCTAGCACAGACCTCATTTTCAAGTTTAATGTAAATTCTCTCTAGTATAACTATAGGCAAGCATGATTTACTAACCAATGAACATCTATGATATACCAGAAATTGTTATTCGGTTTCATCTCTGAGATCTTCACTTTCAGGCTTGTTGGCAACAAGAAAGTTCTCGAATGTCTTCTTCCAATGGTTCCATATTCCAGACTAGCAGAGTTGGCCGGCGAATCTACTTGGAATTTTTCTGGATGGTAAAAACGTTCCATTTTTATCTACTGAATTTTGATTGAAAATATAATTCCTTGTATACTCACTCGCTAAATGCAATTTTCTCAAACTGCGTTTTCATGTCAATTATTTCAAAGCTTCTTCGAACGTCGTTCCGCCTCTTTCATAGGAAATCCAATAAGGAACGGAGGTCAGTCTCAAATGAGAAGCAATTAAAGTTTTCCTGGAAAGGTAACCAAAGAAACTATGGATACTGATATCTATCCAGCAGCTTCCATATTATTTGAGAATAAGTTTTTGGATAGGTTTAATGTACATTTGTCTCCTTTTAATTTTACGTTGGAACCTAGATCTGCTGTTATAATCTCTTGATATTTGAAATACATAAATTATGACACATTGAAGTAGTCATCTATAGATTTGTTATCAAAGTAAACGAAATTAGATTAGGTGTTTCGCTTGACTGCAACATTGTATTCACTTTCGATATCGATAATCCTATAACAAACATTCGTCTAATGTAACACACGTAAAGCCGATAACCTCTAATATATAGTCAAAGATTATCAACCCACATTTACGCGAAGCCATAAAATCTCATTAAAAACCTTTTTCCCTGTCAAAAGTGGCTGAATACGCTCATAAATCATCGAGCTGATAGCTGGCAATGGCTGGGAAGGTTACAGTATAACAGAAAACAAATAATTCCAGGATCCATCACGGAATATTGCATTTATAGGGTAATTAAAAACGTATTTGGCTGAAAATTGATATACTATTTTTTTTTTCGGGTTTATGAATCGATTGATTGGTTCATGACATAATGACTAGGTATGCATTATAATATAATTTCATGTAATGTATTCTGGAAATTTGCTTCTTTGGTACTGTAATATGGTTACGCATTAACAAACTAACCTAATCTCGAATTTGCCAAAGATCTCTCTTGCTTCTCTTCCTCCACAATAATATGTACCTACATCAAATCGTAGCTCTATTAATAAACCGAGCTTTCAACTTATTAGCCTCAATTCAAACAAAAGCATTTTTATTATTTCCCATTATAGCCCAGTGCATTGCTGGAGGAGATTCTCTCTTTCTCTCTCCACAACAAAGAGCAGGAAATTAACGTTAATCAAAAGTTAGACCGCGCGCGACCGAGTTTCTATAGCGTCCTTGGAGGCTTGCCGACGACGTGGGGTCTGACATTTTGTTATTACACATATAGAGAAGGACTTAATTTGAAAATGATCTGAATAGGGTAATCAAATTTTATAGCTGGAAACTATATTATGACTTGTTGGCATTACAATTTGAAATTAAACCTTGAACAATGTATTATTTCCTTCTTCTGTGCTTTGACGAATAAAATCAGAAACAGTCATGTAACTGGTTACAGCATGACATAATTGCCAGAACCTAGTTTTAATTAAAGCTGTTGGTATTATAAAAACGAAAAACGCGCTTCCAAAACAAGCCTCATAGCCGAAAACCCGCACACATAATCAAAATTCCGTTAGATTAAACATCCCCCGATAAATCATCCCCTAATTACCCATCCAAAACTGAAAGGGCTCCAACTGCAGTAACAAACACACGCACGCACACAAAAAAACATTTATAATGAAAGAACAACAAGCGAGAACGTGGCAACGTCGCTCGATCCCCTGCGCCATTACCCCGAGGGACCCACCCACGCCATACACGTGCTGACGACGGGAATTTCGCTTCGAGCCCCCTTCCGCCCTGCGCATCCCTCTTCCTGGCTGGTGACCTCGGGATCGCGCTAACTGTTGCCCGGGAAACCTGTTTTAGCTGGATGTCTGCCTCTGCCTTCCATACTATGCTGCTAGGGATCAGGGACGTCCTTCAAAAACATTTATATTTTAATACATTCAGGATGAGGTGGCGGAGAGAAAGGAGGAGAGAGAGGGATGGAATGGGGATTCCGCGTCGCCAAGAGTGCAAATTCAAGGAAACTGAAATGGAGATTGAGGAAACGACGACGTGTTTTATAGATTAGGGAGTTTTGATGTTAGTTTTATGGAGTTTGATCGAGTGTATCTTATTATTTATCATTAGGGTGAGTTGGCAAGCCAAGGTCATAACTGATCATCTGATTCCTGTTTATTCCCAATACCTTCTCTCTCTAACAATTTCGGTTGATTTCCTTTCTCAAACAATCCAGTAAAAATTGCAATCACATTTTAAGGTTGCAGGCCTCTCTCAAAAGAGGCCAGCTTCTTAGGTTGAATGCTGCTCATTTGTTGGGTCGTCAGTCGTGCCTCATCAAGATATTTCAGCCTTTTGCGAAACTAAGCAGGATATGGACAGAGCAGATGTTCTGCAGGTCGACGACTCTTCTAATGTCTCTTCTGTCCATGTTAAATGTTGTTTAGATCTTTTTGCTGAGATGGTTGCCTGTTTCAGACAACGAGTGGATCTCCAATGAGTTAGCATTTGACTCTTTTTTCATCTGAGTTCTTCCATGAGGTTGCTCTTCGTTTGTTCTCAAAATGGCCTTGATGTCCTGATATCCACATCAAGGTTACTCCGTTCCCCAAAGCCAGCCATTTTCTTCCATCGCTACTTTCAACTTTGAATGAAAATTAGTTTCCATTGAATGATTTATGGCAAAATACATGTATTACAATTTTCATTTATGCGCCCATGTAAAGCCAATAAAGATAGTCCCTTGTTAAAGTTCTCGTCCGCTGAAATTCAAGATGCGTCCTTCATGAAATTGTTCAAATATTTTAGCCGAAAGGGATTGAGGAAAAATATTATTCTTTTTATCAAAGAAAACGCCATCTGTATAAACTCAAACTCTTTTTCGATAAGTTTGTTCAAGGGGAAGCCATTCAATTGATGTCTTCCAAGTTCCGATAATTCTTGAGAACGAGATTTTTGTTTTACTGAATATCTTCATCCTTGATAAGGAATTAACGAAGAAATTGATGAACACGCAATTTAAATGCCAACTCTATCCAAATAATAATGAAGGTTGACATCATAATGAACAATTCCAATTTAAATGAGAGAGGGCAAACAACAATTATAGGCTTTATGTAAATTTAAACCCTGAAATCGAAAACTCTCATTTCCAGTTCATTAAATGGATTATAGAATCATGTTCCCCCCTCGGTGCAATTAAAAATTGCATTATGGTCATGAAAATTAAAAATTTATAACTATCTTTCTGTGAGTTTATGCACACCTAAATTTAGTTTTATTTTGTTTGCTCATAAAAACAATTAGTCCAGAAAATGCTGGGCTTTCCGTAATTACTTGAATTCTCTAAACTTAACTTTCACAATGAGGAAGTGGATGAAAATGAGTTAAAAGTAAAAATAGGCTATTTAATTTTATACTTACCAATGAAGTGGTATACTGAAAGATACTCCAATATGAGACAAAAATCATGAAGCTTTCAGTCAAGCATTCTCCATTTTAAATATCCATTAACAAATATACTACAGTTTTTAAATCCCATAATAAAAACCTCTCCTTATAAAGTGGAAACAAAAATCCCGTTGTTAACGATCCCATTTTATTCTCTTCACTATATCCCTGGATACCCTCTTCAATATGAAAAGGTTGGAATCCGAAAGCAGGCAGACAAGGATAATTGGCGAAAAGGGATGAGGTCGACAGACGGTAAGGCAAAAATCGACGCTCGCGTCTGATATCCTGTCTCGTCTTTTATTATACCTATTCCTATTCTATCAATTCCGTACCCCATACACTGCATTTATGAAGTTTCCTGAAGTTTATAATTTATTCAAGAGGGGCATACTTTATTCTGCTTTTCTTTCCAGGAGCGATTAAACTCCCTTTTAAGTTTTTAATTTGAGAGTACGTACCTTAGTAAATAATGTATAATGTATGTAGTTTAACAATTTAAAAAGTCAGCTTAGTGGAAGGCATCTTTAAAAAATATAAATTATATAATAATAATAATATAAATGGTCACACCTGAAGGAGCTTAAAGATTCAGCAGACATGCTTGAGAACAAGAGTTTTGAGAATGGAACATACTGTGGGGCTCTAAATGTGGCTGATGGGTTTGCAGGATTTTTTAGGTCAGTTTTTGTGGAAGAAGCTGATCCTGAATGTAAAACTTTCAAAGTTAAATCATATTTTTGTGATAAAAAGATATCTCTAATATCAAAAAAATAAAGGCAACCAGATCCATCGGCCCAGACGAAGTTCCTGCTTATGTTTTGAAGGGATGCTTCTGAAACCCTTGGAGATTTTGTTAAACCTAATTTTCAAAACTTCTAGTTATCCCAATAGATGGAAAGCTAGTAAAGTGATTTCTATCTTTAAGTCCGGCTCCAGTCAGGATGTTAGGATCTATCGACCAATTAGCATAGTGTCCACGGTTTCGAAGATATTTGAAGTGATAATTTCCGAGGTATTTTTCAGTGAGATATCTAGTAGGATCACATCATGCCAGAATGGCTTCCTTCCCAAGAGGTCAACTTCAACTAATCTGATGATTGTTGACTGATGACTGTTGACTGATGACTGCGAAACTCTCCAAAATGATTTCTGTAACGTGACCTCTTGGTGCAGTACAAATAATTTTAAATTAAATATTGCTAAATGTTCTTGTATGTCTTTCAGCCTCAAACATGATTTGATTCGCTATGACTATACACTTAATGGTTCACCGCTTCATAGAGTCGAATATCAAAAGGACCTGGGTGTTATTTTTGATACATCATTATCCTTCTCTAAACACATTACTTCGAAGGTAGACAGTGCGCAGAAAATATCTGGTTTCATAACAACAAACACCAAAAATTTGAATATTGATGTAAGTTTGTACCTTTTTGATACCCTTGTTTTGCCAGTTTTGGAGTATGGATGCATTACCGCAATATGACTTATGGACAACATAATTATGTCGAAAGGGTGCAAAGGAAATTTCTGAAGTTCGTTTATTATCGGACTTATGGAGTCTATCCTCCTCGGAGGTGTGATGGTGAATACCTCCTTGGTATGTTTGGCAGACTGTCTCTGAATAAGCGAACAATTAGAATCCTACTTTGGAACGGTGTTTAAGTTGCTTAAGGGTGATATTGACAGTCCTGATATTCTAACACAATTGCCATTTGCAGTGAATCGTGTTAATTCACGTAATTCTAGTGTCTTTTACCTAATGCGTTCTCGGACAAATCTCTACAAAAATTCGCCGATTTATAAAATGTGTAATACATTCAATTTGTATGCTTCCAATATCGACATTGATAATGTTGATTTTAAAATGTTGAAAAACTAGTTGATAGGTAATTGTTTAATGTAGTTAGTTCAATTATTCTTTTGTGTCACTGTTAAAGTTATCAGAGATAAAAGTATCAAAACAGAATGTGTCTAAAGTCTAGGTCTTAGGTGTTGTTAAGGGGGTGTATTGACCCCACTGTTATGGTCACTGGTAGTAGTAGATAAACTTCTCATCTCGTTGAGCGCCCAAGGGATCCGGTCCTAAGATATGCTTACAACCTCACAGCCATCATTAGGGGTTAGCAGGATCTTTAGTGATATCATGCAAAATGCCCTAAATGTCATTATTAGATGATGTCTACAGAAGGGTTTAAGCGACAACCCCAAGAAAACCATAATTGTACCTTTTACAAGGAAAACTAAGCCCCAACTAAAATGGGATACAAATCAACTTCGCAAAGAAGTTGAATATCTGGGAGTCATCTTGGATCAGAAACTTACTTGGAACCAACATCTTAAAAGAGTAACTGACCAGGCAATAGCCATACATTACTGGACATGCCGGAGATTATTCAGCAAGACTTGGAGTCTAAAACCAAAAATGATCTATTGGTTATAAGACCTATGGCCACCTACGATACAGTGGTATGGTGGATGGTGGAGCTGGGCTGGGAATTGACTAGATATAAGAGGAAGCACAATAGATCTGTTCTAATCAGGTCGCAGTACTGAGAGGTCCATCTAAACATCCCAACCATCACAATTTACAGTCTAGGTACTGTCTGGATCTAATTCGAGGAAAGGAAACATAATATAAATGCTATGTTTTTATTGGATCCAGCAATTTATGTACTGAAATTACTTTTGGGCTCCTGCAAGTGAACCTAGTAGCATGGGACAAAAAACATATATATAGATTTTTATCTAGAGTACAATTGACTCACTTATAACTTTATCTCCCTGATGATGTTATTGCAATAATAAACATTATACAAAAATGCGACAATATGTAAGATCCTCGAACAAACAAATTTTTATCGCCATGGTACGAGCAAATAACGGCGTGATGATAAGATTAACTAGACAAATAAAAACTAATAAACGAATAGCGTGGTTCTCGTTTTTGAATAATCCTCAATTAAAATACCTCGGGTACTACCTGCTCGATTCGATACGCGCGTTTTTCTCAAAGTCAAATGAAGGTCGAACGAGATATCTTGATGGGTTTTCGGGTGGTTTCATTTCATTTGCTCGCTCTGGAGGCCTTGATTTTTTATAGTGATGCATTATTGGGTTAATTATTGGTAATCAAGAAGTAAGTACAGAATAGTAGAGCTTTAAACCTCTAAAATTTAATAGTTCCGATCAAACCACGTGGGCTATTAAACTCCAACGGAAGCGGTTCGAAAAGGATAAAATACACCAAAGATAAAATATGATACAAAGTAACCCATCTAGGGGCTCAAGGTCTCCTGCATTCGGTCGTAAAACAAGACGGTTGTTTCCGCGACAAAGAACTATAATGGTTTAAAAAAAAAGTGCAGCGTTGCCACTGATAATATTTCCACTATTTTATTTTTATTTATTTTGGAATACTTAAAACACAGAATACACTTGCTCTAGTCTAAAACCACCCTTCATTATTCACGTGGCAACACTGCACTCCAACCAAACCAGTCTAGGTCAGTTGGTGTTTATTCGATGCGAAAAATTCCGCAATTCATCCTCATCCACCCACCACCCTTCTTATTCTGTAGGGAGGGCGAATTCTGGTGAGTCAAAGGCAACGGCAGTTGGCTTTAAATGGGCCCGAAAGGGAGTCCCCCGTAATAAATTGCTTTGTAGGGCGGGTATGGGTATACATAGTAAGAATACGAGCAGGTGTCGGGACACATTTTCCACGCAGAAGAAAGGTTTTGTGTTATTTCAAACGGATAGATGGATTCCGAGATGATAGTCGAGTTTTTAGGTCAGCGTCATGATATATTATTGTTTCGTTTTTTTTGCTTTCTACTCCGAGGAGGGTAGCTTTGATTTCGGAATAGCTGTGTGGCGTTTGAATGATTAATATTGAAAATTACAGTGTGCCTCAAAAAAGCAGACTAGAACTTTTATCATTTGTTGTCATTTCCACTTAGAATAATTGGAATAATTTATTTAACTTTTCATATAAATAGCTAGTTATAAACATATACAAATTATATAGACCATGAACATACAAAAATGTTAAAACAACTAAGAAGAAAAGCATGTACCAAGTTGAGTCGGTCATCTTTTAAAAGTGAATCGACACCTCGCTTAACCTTCATTTGACATTGCAGCTCCATGCTCGTCGAGGGTCCGACTTGACTGCACCCTAAACACATTCGGGACCGGGCTAAAGTTACGTACCCCACGGGATGCTTCTCGTATTACGTGTTTACGAATACCTAAACTGGTTGTATTTCATCTCTTCTCTCGGTATTTACTCGAGGGGGCGCAATTTAGGTTGCGGTCCGAAAACGGAGCTCCGTGAATGCCTGCAATGTGTGGGCCGAGATAAATAATACCCAGATTGAGATTGCGAGGAAAGTGTCGTTTAGGGTTAGGTTACAACAAGAATTACAAAGACAAAGACGACATTGTAGTATCGAAGACAAACAAAAGCAACAATGCCCAAAAGACATTGTTGTTACACAATAATTCTTACTAAAATCACTATAATTAGAAACAATTATAAAAAAAAAGAAAGTCGCATAACATATTCATAACTTACTCACGTAATTATGCCGATTAACGGATATAATTTTGCTGTTTTTATAATGTTTTCATGTCCTAGTACCTATGTATTTATGCAAATTATTCACATTAGAGACATGAATTGCATAAATTAAACTATACTATATAACGATAAATTAAAGGAGGTCTTTATCATTAATAAATAAATGTACCATATATACCAACCTTTAACTTGCTAAAAATAAATATTAACTAGTTTCGAATGTAATTATTGTATGCACTTAAAAAGCGACTTTTGAAACATTAATAGCCTATCGAACAGGTGAAATTCTGGATTCTATGTTTGGCTTCACTTTTTCGTGAATTGTGTAAGAAGTTTTCCATTCTTCACATTCGACAAAACAGTTCTTCCGTGCCATATTTAATCAAGTCTACGTCCAGAAGCGTGCTTTCTTCGACCTACCATAGTTGGTTGTAGGGGGGATCTAATGGCCTTCCATGCACTGCAGCTTGTTGTCGTAATGTGCACCCCAATTTCCTTCTTGCCCTACTTTTCCCTGTATTAGGCCTAAGAGTCCTTGGACTAGATTTTCAAGCGGTAGCCCTATCACCTCTCACTTGTCTCATCTGGTAACTATCAATCCATTTCAAAACCCTTTCGCGCAATCCTAGTTTATACAATTTCTCAACTAATCTGTGTCTATCAATTGTTTCGAATGCTCTCTGAAGATCCAAGAAAACTGCAATTATACCACAGTTACTAAGCCATAATGCCGGCAGCATATTTATTGATTGAAAATTGGAAGCAACATTCACATGTTTCTTCTGAATTGGCACCACAGTAGACCCGTCAACCTATCAGGGACAATACCTATTTCTAAAGAAAAATTGATTAGATTTTTTAGGGGGTCTTCAATTCCCACATAGATGTTTCTCATCAATTCAATATCCAAATCATCCGGACTTTTTTTGATTTTGAAAGAACATACTATATTTTTCAAATCTTCCCTTGTAATTAAGCCAAAATCTGATAAAATGAGGTCATGCTGTTCAACATAACCTGTGTTTAACTCAACTGCAACTGGAATTTGTTCACAAATATTCTTTATGCTCTCAACGTAATATCCATTTAGTCTCTCACAAATAACTACTATCATTCTAACCTTCATCATTTTCAAATTCAATAAATCCTATACTCGATCCTATACTACCGTTTTTATTATTTGAAGGGATAATTTGTTGAAGTACCGTCCACATTTCTTTAGGATTATTTTTACAACCATCTACTTTTGCCTCGAAATATTTCCTTTTTTAATTTTTAATCACCCTTACAACATTATTTCGTTTCTGTTTATACAGGGTGTATATTTTAAGTGATACCACTATTGCTATATCCGAAACGGTAAGAGCTACAAGGTCGGTTAAATTAGAAAAAAATTACCTTTTTTGATGCTCATTTGATATTCGCTTACAGTGTTGTCAAATTCCTTATAGTTTATGAAATACAGGTACATAACTAGGGCCGAACTAAGGTAAAATTTTGGTAAAAATGACTGATGATCACTTTTTAGATCAGAAACGTCGGCCAATCATACTTAAGAGGTATATCGTTGAAAAGGGAATAAAAGGCGCTTTCTTAATATGACATAAAAGATGCAGGTCCATATTTAAAAAAATGAAGTTGATCCATCATCAGCTCGATCACGAAACGTCGGATTTAAAATTTGAAGATGCCATTTTGTAGAGCGAAAAAAATTATAAAATTTCCAAATTCAAATTGTGTCTGGAGAATTATTAGTTTTCGAAATAAGTGATGAAATATTTTAAAGCGTTTCTTAGAAATTACCCTGTATTTCATAAACTTAAAGGAATTTGGCAACACTGTAAACGAGTCTTGAATGGGCCTCGAAAAAGGTAGCTTTTCTCTTATTGAACCGACCTTGTAGCTCTTACCGTTTCGGATATAGCAATAGTGGTATCACTTAAAATATACACCCTGTATATACCACGGGTTTATATTTAGCCTGTATTTTTACTTGATTCTTGGCGCAATTTCGTTCAAAGCATCCAAACAACTATTGAGGAACATATCACACTTAACATTTATATCAACATTACCAAATATCCAATTAATACCCAAGAGTTTTTCCTGCACACATTTATAGTCTATATTTTTCCCACGAGTTTCCACAAAAAGGGCTTTTGGCTTTTCATGCCCCAGACATCAATACGAACAGACAAAATGTAATGGTCATTAATTCTAGGAGTATCTAAAACATTACAATAATTAATAGTCATCACATTTGTGAAAATTAAGGTACCTTCACATCCCCTATTCGAGGGTCTAGTCACTTTTGTAACTAATCCTACCTCTTTACTATATAATCTTAACCTATCTGTATATGTATCATTCAATAACCAATTCAAATTAAAATCACCCGCTACAATAACTCGAGCTCTAACATCACAGATATATTCATCATACTAGCCCTCAAGAAAATCTAAAAAGTCCGCGGTACTCGAACTTGGTGATCTATAGACGCAAGCACTTCTAAATAATTTACCGTGAATATCTATTTTTAAACTTAAAATCCAATAATCTTTGTTATGAGACAGCTGTTGTATGTTAATTACTCTAATTTTATTCTCTATGTAAATTTGCACCCCACCAGTATGCCTACTAACACTATCTGCTCTCATACACTTGTAACCCTCAACAAATACCTCCGAGGCGAATATTCTCAGTTAAATGAGTCTCAGATATACATACCACATTAGGTTTCTTCTCAATCATTAAACTATGTATTTCATCAAAATTATTAGCATAGGTACTACCTGAATTAAAGTAAATCAAACTTGTCTTTATCTATTATATTGATACATTTATGGGGAGTAGACCTGAAAAAGAATCCACTTCATTTTGCAGTGCTGAATCAACTGTGATAACATTTCTCGAAGTTGGAACAAATATCAAATTCTCACAAGGTTTCTCACATAGTACTTGCCGTCAGTTGCAAGCATTCCTCTTCACTATAGTTGCCCAAATCACACCACATAACATTGCCTTCACTATATTTATTTAATTTCAAACAATATTCCTCGAGTTTCAAGTTAAATTTATTGATGATTTTATAATTATTATAAGCTCTTTGCGTTGAAACAGTGTATTTGTATGTGTAGGTACAATGTTGTTGATTTTACTATTTATATCCCTAAAAAGAAGATTCTTATTATGTCCAGAAAAATCATTTGCCCAACCCACAATTATAACATAATCGTTCAATGTGATATTTCTAACTAAATTAATAATGTCTTCAGTGATGTTCCTGAACAAAGCACCAGGTTTTATTATTGTCTGTATCTGTAGGTTCGAATACTTCCGGTAACCATTTATCCAAATAGCGACCATTTGGATCACATAACAGGATTTTTCTATATTCAATGTCCCTCATAGAACGGCTCCCTTCAGTAACAATATTTGGTGAAACTTCATCATTATTTACAGCAGAAAATGGTTCATTTACATTAGTGGACTCAACAGGTTGTGTTACTGGATGTTCCTCAACTATAAATGAGTTCTGGCAAAGGATTGGTCCAATCATCAACTGTACTTGATCCTTGAAGTGTTCAATTTCCTTCTGATAGATTTCATTTTGAGCCTCCAATGTCCTGATGGAGTCAATCATATTACGATTTATTTTCATAAGCTCCTGCAAATGTGTATTCACCTTATTCAGCTCCTGCTGCCGCCAGGGCAATGTTTTCCTCATTCAATTTAAATATGTCCAATTTCAATTTATTCATACTATCATTTAGTTCATTAATTTTCATTATACTCCGTTTTCCGTCCTCAAATATATCGTTCTCAAAATCTTGGATGCGTCTTTTCATTCTTTTGATATGCGACTGTTTGGCTTTAAGCTCCAAAATTTCCTGATTCATTTGTTGAAATTGTTTTCCTCTGTCTGTCCCTGTTTTTTCAGTGAACAGATCTTTCTCAGCACATTCTTCAGAGCAATATATGGTATTCCCATAGATTATTCTTACTGACATTTCCATACATTTAGGGTGGAACACTCCCAGGCATGATTTACAACAAAAATTATTTAGATCTTTTTTCTTGTAACATTTCCATTTAAAATCCATCATTAGAACCAAAAGATAATAAGGTTGTCCATGCGAAAACTATTCCACTATGTTATAATATATTCACAAATTCCCAAATATGTTTATATTTACTCATAACAATAGGCTTCAATAGAAGTAGCACAGCAGTTGTTACTTCCGTTGAAGGGTTTCCTATGCGGACCTTGCGTGATTTTGTTCAGGTGTTGCATTTCAACGGGCCAAATGTTGTATTTTCGACCATTTATCCCAGTCTCGACTTTATTACTTGGATCGATGTTCCTGGGGCCTATTTATAGCGTTGCAGCTCCAGCTCTCGCCACCAGCCCATATGCTTTTTCGTTGCCCTCCATCCCTGGAGTGGCCAGGAACCCATAGGAGTCGAACATTGTTTTCCTTAAAGGGGTTGTGACCCTAAAAAACGACTTAAGCTACTTAAATTTAAAAAAAAATTCTAAGATCTCTCGTGAAAACCGCAGTCCTATATTCAAAATAGTCTCCGAGAAAATTCCATTTAAAGATAAATTATGCAGGAGCTTGTGATGTCACAACCGCCGAAATCGCAGTGTTCTGTTCGTTCAGTCGTTAGTGAACCGTACCCCATACTTTAAGTGGTTGCAATACGCTCTAGGAGATAATTGTCTTTTATTTTAGAAAATTCTTACACGTGTTAATACTGTCCCTGATAATCCAGTGTGACGTCACAAAAACCTAGTTGTAACTTTAAACCGCCCTAACTCGAAAACGAATCATCGTAGCAAGATGCGGTTTAAATATTTATTCTTAGATATTTTTGCACTAAAACTTTCATTTATGGGTCACACCCCCTTTAACAAGCTGCTAAGGTCAATGAAGCACTCCACTCGCGTAATGTTTTGTTGGATAGACTCTATGTATAGCGAAGACTTCTGCTTGATATATAGCGGTTTCATTTCCCAGTGATATGCTGACATTCATCTTTCCTTTTCCATCTTTTCCTTTCATTTCCGTCGTGGGAGTACTACCCATGTTTCATGACAGTGTTTTTTGCTCAATCTTTAGCCACCATACAGCGGCCTCATATGTTATCATGAGTCTGATAACTGTGATGTATCGGCAGTACACAATATTTGTTTTCAGGCCCCACGTTTTGCCAGTGCACATCTTTGTTTTGTACATAATCTTTTCGAATTATTATTTCCATTTCAATTTAGCGTATATATTGGGCTCAGATTTAACCCAAACTAACGTTTCATAATATGGGTGGATCTATTTTCTGGCAAGTTCTAGCCCATGATCCATTTTTCTTTGACCCCAGCATACTTTTGTGCCTGTTAAATCAGATCTGTTTTGACAAAATCGTCAAAACGCAAATGGTCGTTCCTAGGACAAAAGTTGTTTCAGCTTTAGAAGAAGTTTATAATGGGACATCCGGAGCTCACTTGGGAGTCAACAAGACCTTGGACAAGATCTGTGACAGATTCTATTGGGTGAACTATTATCAGGATATAAGGACGTGCTGCCGACAATATGCGACATGCGCAGCAAGTTAAGTACCCCAAACATGATCTAAAGGCGGTTACACACGGGCGTGGAATGCTTGATACCTATATGTGCATACATCAACGTGCAAACAACAACTACTTTCATGTCGCCTTTGTACACACACTCTCAAAAAACTAGCAGTCAATCTTGCTACTCTTGCTACAGTGTTCCGAGTGTGCATACAAAATTTCTAGCGATTCCAGAATTCACCTGACCGTCATTCTACCACCTGCACATTCAAAAACGCGACGTTATTTTGCATACACCTTAAAGGCGGTTACACACAGACGTGTTTGGAAACATGTACGCACATACATGAACGCGAAAACAAAAACATCAATGTGTATGCAAAATAACGTCGCGTTTTTGAATGTGGAATCGCTAGAAATTTTGTATGCACACTCGGATTACTGCAGCAAGACTGCCGTTTTGTGCGAGCGTCTGTACAAACACGACATGCACGTTGTTGTTTGCACGTTGATGTATGCACGTATATGTATTAAGTCATCCACGCCCGTGTGTAACGGCCTTAAGGGACAAAAGGTGTGTCCTCTCATTATGTCTCATCATCAATCTTTTCTTCTCACGAAAGCTAAATTTGCGGCTTAGTGAATGTTTTTTTTGATAGTAAGGTATTATTTATCTTGCGGATATTCACATGGCGATGCTTTAAGTTTTCCATTCAGTTTTCCATATACGTCTTCCGAAAAGAGAGATTGAGAATATGTTCCCAGATTTTTGATATCTCTGATAAATGCCGTACGATTTATTCCAAAAACTCCCTGTTTCCGTCTAGAATGGTAAGTTCGGCGCGTTCTTTCCGCATAAAGTAACCATTAATAAATTTTGCAAAATCTCTTAAAATGCAGATGCCTGCGGGAAAACGCGGCAACTACGCCCGAGTCGGGACTCCGACGTGATTCAGAGGGAAACAAAACCGACCCAGCAGGGTTATTTATGGCCCGATATAACTTGGAAACGTCCGCGTACCGGGTATATTGCCGTCCATTACGGCAAATTTATGACGGTTTCTCCGCATACCGAAAACTACATTTTGGCCGTTGCGCCGCGCCGTGTTTTCTCTCCCTTTTTGAGCGTAAATACGCGACGCGACGCAAAAGCTTTTGTTTACCGACCTTTGTATGTTTATTTGGCCATAAAATTATACATTGTACCCGACGGTTTTATGTGAGCTTCCTTTTAAAATGTTCTTTGCTAACTTTTGGGAGTTGTTCGTTGAGGTAGTCCGGAGGGAAGGGGACGATAAAATCAAATCTCCCAAAAGGGATTTGTCGCATTTTGTTCCGCACTTTCAGTTTTATTATATCAAATTGAGCTTTTGTGATTTGTAGTCAACGATCACTTCTCTACAAAAGTAGGAGTTTGAACTTGAAATGACTTTGTGCATGAACGATTTGATTCCAGATGTTACCAAAAGTTTGCCATCTGATCAGGGCTTCAAGGCGACACACTTATTTACTGTACCTATGTTTGATGTTTTTATATTGGAATTTTAACACTTCACACGGCTTGTCTAAGTGAACAGCTGATTGAAATTGACTCTGACTGCCCCCTGCAGGCAAATTTCAATTGAAAATCTAAGATAGGAATGTGAAATCGGTTTTCCTCTAAAATTGACCGTTAAGGTTTTACAGCCTGTCAAAGTTGCAAAAAAGTCAATTTTCAACTGTCAATATTTCCGAAACAGTTGAAGATAGGTATATGACATTGTAAATGAAATATGTCTAGAATTTTCTGCAGAATAGTCCCCACCCTGTATATATATTCATGAAAAATGCATGGGCTTCATTGATATTAACCTATTATAGTTTTTATCATATGCAAATTTAAGTCTATACATCATACATGCTCAACAAATCTAACAAAGAAGAAAAAAACAAACAAGTACAATAGAACAAAATGTATTCACCACCAAGGTTGTTTAAAACTCAAGAATAAGATTGGAATTGGATATACATACATAATTATTTGCTTTTACGGTGCGTGGTTTAAGTAGGTACTATAAAAAAATAATAATTTATATACATATTAGTATATTGCGTGATATTTCATTTTAATGCATAATTTCTATTCCAGCCCAATTGTTCCACTTAATATTATGTATGGTAGCGAAACAGCAATAATTAAAAAGTGACGTTTTTTTCTGCCAAGGATAAATTACTTGGCAAGGATGTTACAGAAATGAATCGTATTGCATGTTCATTTAATTATACCGGTTTTTTTAAAGTAAAATTATAGAAATTTCATGGTCGGATGGACTACAATCAATTCCACAACAGATACATGCACAAAAATAAGACGGTTTTCTCAATTGGTCAATTATTCCGTCACATCATCAATTTAAACTTTCAGGCACGTTCACACAAGCTTCACGGAGTCCGGGTTAATATTCTAATCAACGTGCCGGAAATCTGGCATCGTCGTACGTGCGGCCCCAGGGCAATCATCACAACAACATCGTCCTCAAAAAGAACAGGCAAAGACCAACGCGTGGAAAAGCTTTTTTCGGAATCAACCACCCGCGGACAAAGGTTAATCGGGTTTGTAGTTTTTACAAAGGGTCGGAGATAAAAACGAAAAAACAGTTTTTTAGGAGACACGACAACGAAAGAATAGGAGACGACAAAAAAAAGGTAGTATTTCATGCAGATGTGATGAAAAACTGGGTTGTCGGTATGATGAACAACTTTGGCATGTAAAAATAAAATCGCTGCCAGGAGAAAATGTTGGGTAAAAAATTTAATGGCTTTATTGATTCTTGTTTTTTGGAAGATGACAAAAAATTTAATCTGTTTTGATACTCTTGAGCCAAGTCTATAGTTCATCAACTAAAGTTGAATGAAAATGATCGTGAGAACTTTTCTAACTCAGTTGATCAACTCTTTTTTGGGTTAACAAAAAACATAATTGTTTTTGAAATCACCCATGCAGAAGACAGGTCTTTAATTTTTTGTATAATCGTAAAGAGTGAATATGATGGCTCATTCTGATACCTTGACTAAGGGCCGGTTTCTCAATAGCAAGTCACCCCTGGGTTAAGCATAACTCCAGGGTAAACATTGCAACTGGACACGTTCACCCTGGAATCAACGCTAACCCGGAGATGACTCGCTATTGAGAAACCGACCCTAGAAGAGGCAAAAGAATGTGATTTTGTGCTCTTCAAAAAGTTTTGGTCTTTCCTGCTCTAGTTACCATAATGACTTGTGTATGCTTTCAAGTTTCATCACTGCTACAAATGGTCTTATCTCAAAATAAAGTTAGTGATGTTCGTTGGAACCGTCACGGCTAGGCATCTGTTTAATTATTTTATTGAAGACTGTGTCTGGGCCTGTAACTTTCTTGATATTCATCCGAGTCCTGATTGCGTAGTCTTTTTACTGTTCACTGAATTTCAATCTCATGATTGTAATCTTGGTCTGGGGAATCATTGACTGGAAGAGTTTCAGCTTTATCATCATTTGTATAGGTATGCTTGTTGAGATGACTTGTTTCTGCATTTTGTGCAATCCTGCTCCAGTACAATCTTTGACTTCCATATCCTCTAAAGGATCTTCTGTTTTGGCCATAGTTTTCATCTCTCTTGATCGTCTCTTCGTTGACAATAGAGCATTCTTTGAGATTTCTAAATGCTGTGCACTGTCGTTCCAGTTGTCCAACGTGGTGGATCACTTCACTTTTTAAGTCTATTTTCAAAGTCAGTAGCTTTTGAGTGTTCTCTTCTCATATTCCTGTTATTATTATTATTAGTTAACAATCAAATGGATGAAATCAACCTCTGTTACACTGCTTAAAAAGCACTCAGCAAAAAAGTGTAGTGATTACCGTTTAATGCCCAGATTATCTATAAAAGAATATACGGAAAGTGCGAATCGTTCATGGGAGACACACAGTTTGGATTTCTTGGAGGGTTTGGTACCTACTGGAGAGGCTTTATTTGGTGTTCAAGGTCTTGGTTCAACGTTCTAGGGATGTGTCGGTGCCAGTATATGCCTGTTTCTTTATTATGAGAAGGCTGTTGATCGAGTCCAGCACGAAAAGCTCATAGAATATCTTGAAGAAGTTGGTCTAGATTCTAGATGATCGAAACCTAAATATAATTGCCAATCTATACAGGAAACAGACGGCTCAGATAAAGGTTGATGGCCAATAGGTTTCTTGCATGATTTTTTTTTATTTGCTTATTGGAAAGAGGAGTCAAAATTAAGCTCAACTATATTTTTTTTCGGACTTGGCTCTAAATTGCGATTTGACGTGCCGTGACGTCACGGCACCAAATTTCTGATTGGTCAGTTTTATCCAGTGTTGTCCAGATGTTATGGTTTTCATGTAAACTTTTCCTGGCGTAGACAACTAAATCGATATATCGAATCCACAGATTTGTAAGTACCTATCTGACGGAATATGGAATCGATTCTCATTCCTATGAAAAACTTAACCCAACTTTTTAATTCACTATAATCATTATGTATTTTTATTTATTAGCCTGTCCAAAACTCCAAAACAGGCAGAAGGCAGTGAAGGCACACAAACCATCAAGAAACAAACCATAACCCCGAGCTTAAGTCCATTATGTCGTTCATAATTAAATACCTACTCATTTTCTAGTGTGTGTATGTCTAAATTTTTAGAAGTTTCTACCCAATAAGCATATAAGGGAATCATTGTTTGGGGAATCGGCTTTTACAAACCCTTCTCCATCCTCCATCACAAACAAAATAAACAATAATTACCTAACTAATAAAATTATTGTTATTTTTCTTTTAAGTGGTTTATGAGAAATAGAACACGAGTATAATTTTTATGTATTTGTATTCCAAACCTACCAGTTTCTCTAAAGACTAAAGCTGGATTTATAGTGTCAGTATCAGTGACAGTAGCAGTGACAGTAAAATATTAAAACACAGCCGACAGTGAAGCCACTTACTAAACTTATCAGTAAAACTTAAGAAATGGTTATTTCCATATCTGTACCTAAGTTTTAAGTTTTAAGCAATCAACGTTTTAAGTTACTGTTACTGATACTGACACTATAAATCCAGCTTATAACTTTTTACATTTTCACAGGCAAAATCATCCTTTTTCTTTGTTCCTCAAATTACACTGCCCCAACCTTTTGTTTTTTGTTGTTAATTTAATTATTGTGTATTTTGTTTGTGATTTGGCCACGGGTCACTGACCTAATAGTAAACAAAAATCCCTTTGATCGTTTTCGTACTTTATACTGTGCCGGATTAGTACAGATACCGATTTCTTTGTCTAATTCGCATTTAGACAAGGAAAGAAAATTGTCGATACTAGTCGATACTTCAATAGATGTCGTTCTTCTCTTTCAACTCAAAAATAGGGTTGTACCAAAATCGATAGACAAAGCGATTTTGATATATATATGCCTCCTTTTTTGTTCGATGTGTTTAAAAAGAAAAAAAAAATTCGTTTGGAACATGGAAATTTGGCAATCAGTGATTTTTGACTAGTGCAAAAATATGGCGCAAAATTCAAATAATCTGCGTTTTTTTCTTTCAATTTCTGGCTTCAAGAGTTTTAAACAAATTAACCATCCATACTTTTATGTAGTATATAAAATACACTTTCCTTACAGATAAATTATATACCTAATTTTGTTTGAGTGCAAGTCTATTGTCCGAAGATGTTCGAATACGGAGAGGTGTTCGCCAGAGTTGCATATTGTCTCCACTGTTGTTTGATATCTACAGTAATAAAATAATACAGAACGCACTGCACAACTGCAAAGAGGGCTGACTATAAATGGCATAAAAATCAACAACTAAGATATGCTGATGGCACTGGCACAGTTATTATCGCAGATACACTGGAAGGTCTGCAGGAGCTCCTAAATAAAGTTGCAAACGAAAGCTCGGAATTTTGACTCAACTTAAATGTAGGAGAAACAAAATTGATGGTTATAGCTAAAGGGGCACATTAGAAGTCAATGGTCAACAAGTCGAATGCGTTAATTCTTACAAATATCTAGGTTCTGGGACAACATGGAAAAGGTCCGGGCAAGAATCGAACAGGCCAGATCGTTTTTCATTGAAATGAAGTCAGTGTTGTGTAGTTGCGATTTTAATAGCACTCTCCGAATTCGTGTGTTTCGTTGTTATGTGTTTAGCATTTTATATTACGGTGTAAAGGCGTTGACATTAACTGATGCCATGAGCAAAAAATTGGAAGCATATCGTAGAATTCTCAGAACATCTTGGATGGACAGAGTACGTAACGCGGATGTTCTTCATAGAATAGATAAGGAGCCTGAAATTTTGATTCACCATCAAAAAATTTAAACTTGAATATTTTAAGAAATGATAAATATGAACTCCTTGAACTGATAATAGAGGAAAAAATTGAAGGAAAAAGAGGTCTAGGCCGTAGACGAATATCATGGCTAAAAAAATCTTAGACAACGGTATGGTGTTAGCACAACTACACTTTTCAGAAACGCAGTGAACAAGATGTGAATTGCGCTGATGATAGCCAACGTTCGAAGAAAACATGGTACCTACTTGAAGAAGAAGAAGAAGAAGAAGAAGAAGAATCAACTGTCACTATCCTAGAACTGTTGAAATCTCTATTTATACATATATCAATTGTTATAGTAGGTACACAAATATGATCTTATCCATTCAGCTATTTCACTGTCCAGTCTGTTTTTGAACAGGTTTACTGAAGATGCATTTATACTGTTCCCAACTGAGCCGATTCCAATTATAAATTACTCCACTGAACAAAAAAGTTCTACGCAAAAACCTGACCCATCCCTTCTTACAGAGTCTCTTGTTAGATTGTGCTGTTAGGCATCTGTAGAGAGTCAAGTAATATAGTTTCTTGTGTAACGAGTTATGCCCTTTTAATTCACCCTACCCAGACCAAGCCGTGATGGTTATGATGATACGACATAGATGTTGCCCGTCATTGAACTCAAACATACCTAACTGGCATTTGTAGTGTCCACTAATTATTTTGATTGTCTCCAGTAGATCCCTATGCGCTCGTCTCTCATAAAATGTAGGAAGGTTCAGCCTCTGCAGTCTTTGCTGGTATGGAAGGTCACGAAGAGCTGGGGGAATTTTCGTTGCTCTGCATTAGACTTTTTCAGGTGCTTCAATGTCCTTAACATAATAAGGAATCCAATGCTTTGAGCAGACTCCAGCCTGGGTCTTATGTAAGCCTCTTACAGCTTCACAAACATTTGGGATGTGGGATTTAAATACCTTGGAAATCAGGTACATGATGGAATCTGACTTCTTTATGATATGGTTTTTCCACTTCATGTATTCAATGACAACGATTCCCAAATAGTTTTGTTGAACAATACAGATTATCTGGGAAGACCCAATGAAGTATTGCATCCTGGGGTTATTTTTGCTCAGGTGGAGAATTGAACACTTGGAGTCATTCAGTCGAATGTGCCAGGTGGTTTTCCACTGTTTCATGGTATCTATATCCCCGTGGGGGTTTCCATTCTGGATTACAGGATAACAACAGGTATCATCCGTAAATAACGACATTTGACTCCTCAATCCACTTGACAGGTCACTTATATATACAAAGAAGAGTAGAGAGCCAAGGACTGAGCC
Source organism: Ceutorhynchus assimilis (assembly GCA_917834065.1). Taxonomy (NCBI): domain Eukaryota; kingdom Metazoa; phylum Arthropoda; class Insecta; order Coleoptera; family Curculionidae; genus Ceutorhynchus; species Ceutorhynchus assimilis. The sequence goes on from OU892284.1 coordinate 31,552,130, forward strand.
TTGATGGGGGACACCACTGAAAACTTCACAGGAATTTGACTTCATGGACCCTATCCTGATAAAGAACTGTTGACCCTACAGACAATCTTGGATAAGGTTGAGTAAAAATCCTCTTATACCATAATGATAGGTTTTATGAAGAAGCTACCCAAATAAATAAATAAATAAATAAATAAATAAATAAATAAGCTTCTATTTCCAACAGAAACAAGTCCGAATTACAGGAAAAATGAGTTTTCTGTACATATTACAATCATGACGTCTTAATAATAGAGAGAAAAATTAACTTTTCAGTATAGCAACGATAACGATAACAAATGGTTCTTTGTCAAAAGCCTTCTCAAAATCCAAGTAAAATACATCAACAGATTGGCCAGAGTCATCTGCCCTTATCCAGTCATGCACCTGGGTTAGCAGGTTCATGAACTCCATTTCCGAGCAAAAATCCAGTTATCTCAGAAAACAGGGCTTTCTCCATGCATTTGCAAAGGGTGCTTGTTAAGCTAATGGGCCTATAGTTTTTAAGCAGGTGTTTGTTGTCTTTCTTGTAGGCACTACACTTGCATTTTCCCATTCTCTTGTTAATTTGCCCTGCCTAAGAAGATTCTTTATCATGGCTGAGAGGGGATATGACAGAACTGCAGCACATTGGTTCAGGAAAATGGCATCCACTCCTGGCTTCAGTGATTCAAGTGCAGTCTCCAATTTCTTGGATGTGAAATTTACAATTTCAAGTGAATTAGCACAAAATGTATCAAGATTCAGGTTGGGCATATGGGTTAGATCTTCTCTTGTAAAAATACCTACTCTGAAACTGTTTGGCAAACAAATTGGCAACTTCTTTCTCGTCATTAAGGGCGCAGTTAGTGGTTACATTCCTAAGTGAGAAATGTGTTAGTCTTGAACCATGATCTGTTTATATAGGAATAAAACTGCTCATCAGAATTATTCTTCATACCTATCTCCTCCTAGACTGTTTTATCTTCTGAGAAAGGTATTTTGGTTCCTGTTGGTCAAATTGTCATTTTCATAGTTGCTCTTCAATTTCTTGTGCCACAAATTTCTCTCTTTTTCAATGTATTTAAAAATTTCTTGAGTTAGCCAAGACTTCTGGGGATTGACAATCTTTAGTTTAAATGGAATGAAAGAGCATTGTGGATGACAGAGTGCCCATAACCCGCTTATAGTTAGCAGTGATGCTGGAGAATTCCTGCTGTAGATGTGTGTTAGTGTTAGTAAGTTCATAATCTGCGAACCAAAAGCTCCCCTTATATATTTTCTTTTGTTATAATGTTATGGATAATAATTTATGTACTGGCTTGTGATCTGTTTTCCAAGAATTTCTATTTCTTCTAAATAATTGCTATGACAATGACTATTATTCTTGCTTTTGTGAACTCCATTATAACCTATCTCCGTTTTGTTGAATCCCAATTTTGTGTTTCCATGCTGATGATTCGCTACTGAGATCTCCAATGATAGAGTATTTTCTTGTAGCACAACCTGAATAGGTATACCCTCTCAATATTTATTCTTTGGGTAAAGTTAAAGTTAACTTTCACTTTATCTCTGGCTGTCTTGATTTCAAACCTAACCTCTGTATTGTATCTCAACTTTTCCATATCGCCTCAAAATATTTCGTTTCAGTTTCCAGAGCAAATTAAAAAAGTTATATTATCAAGCAAAATATTAAAAGCTATCACAAACAAAGAAGAAAGATTATATTCCCGAAGACTTTTATAATCCTTCATTATAATAACTAGTGTTACTAGTTCTCTATGATGCCAACTTAAACTGAAACTTTCGCCGAACTCATATAAAGTTTCGGGCCAAAACAAAGACCGAAGTTTTAAAGTTAACTGCTTCGGATAACTTTTCACATTACGCTCTAGTTTATTCAAAATGGAATGAAAAAAAAAAAACTTCTGTGTGCTCGCGGACGACGAAAGTTCGGCAACTCCGAGAAGCAGTAAAAACTAATTTAAACTTTTTAATAACTTTTATATCTGGCGGACAAAAGGGTTTTTTTGGGTCTGAGAGTGCGGACGAAACACTGCCGGAAGGGTCGTTTTTGTAAACAAAAAAAAGTGGAACACACTGAGGGGGGTTAAAACGTAATTGTTTTTAAAAGGAGGATAAAATGCTAGACTTTGTTTTGGTTTGGACAGCTCAGTTTTTAATTGAAAATGTTATTGTTTTTCTTTGGCATTTTGAGTTCAAGGTACTGTTTCTGCAGAAATCACAAACCAGTCAGGGCGAATTTCATTGGTTGAAAACAGTCAGAAAACTAGTTTCAATCTGCCTGGTTCGTGATTTCTGCAGAAACAAACCTATAGCCCAAGAAATTTATGGGTTTTTCAAAAAAATTTGCGAAGGCAGGCTGATTTTTTCAGGGCTGATTGGAGACTGTGTCCTGAGTATTGAGCCAAAAAATCACACTCGAAAGCCTTGTGCGTTCGGCCCTATTGGCCTTTTTCTTATTTATTTTTTTTCGAAAAAATGACCTTAACTAAACTTGTGGATAATAACATTCTGATCAACTTTGCCTCATGCCTTTTTTTGCTAGCTATTTTAGTTTAGGCGTTGCGACCATTTTAGTGCTTCAGAATTCGCAAAAAAATTAATTAGCAAACCTGCAGATTATTGTAACTTTAATAAAATTACTGGTAATGTACTCCATTACGTTTTCGGTTTTAGTCCAAGAAATGATACATTACATCACTAATCCGGTGAAATTATTTTCCCGAAGTGAAAGCGTGAAATCGAAATGATGTTTTTTTTGACAATACTGGGACCTGTTACCTGTTTGAAAAGTGACAAAATGTTTTTTTTTCTACTATCGGCCTAGAAAGTAGACTTTGTCGATTAGATTTGTGCTCGCAAAGTATAGACGTTTCCTGATGACCTCCACTTTGCCGCTTTAGAGCGTCAAACTGCGTCAAAATCCTTCACTTTGTCGCTCTAGAGCAGCAGCGCTTGATTTTACTACTGGTTTCTTTGAACCTGAACTATTTTTTATCAAATGCGATTGTAAAAAAAATCAAGTGTGCATTTGCCAATATCAACAATATCTTTCGATCGGCAAAGTACCACTTTGCGCTCTTAATACACAAATAGCCATTGTGCCGTCCGAGAAATTCAATTTCGCGAAACGCCACATTTTACCTGCAAAATGTGTCAAATCCTTAGAAACGCTATGCATGCCACAATGTCTATCAGGTCAAATAAAATTTTTCAAATGCCTAAGAGGCCGTACAAGCGAAAGAAATAAAGTTACAATAAAATATCATCAAGCAAAGTAATAGAGAATTTTATTAGGTATAATAATCTGCAGGTTTGCTATTTAATTTTTTTGCGAATTCTGAAGCACTAAAATGGCCACAGCGCCTAAAGTGAAATGGCTAGCAAAAAAAGTCATGAGGCAAAGTTGATCAGAATGTAATTATCTATAAGTTTTGTAAAGGTCATTTTATCGAAAAAAAATAAATAAGAAAAAGGCCAATAGGGCCGAACGCACAAGGCTTTCGAGTGTGATTTTTTGACTCAATACTCAGGACCTACTCCCCAGTCAGCCCTGGAAAAATCGCCTGCTCACGCAAAATTTTTTGCGGTCCAAGTATAAATTTCTTGGGCTACTATTATTAATACAATGAAAGATACAAACGTTTTTGCATAAAGATAAGATCTTCAACGATTTATTATTACCTTGATGTGACCTTTATTATTATTGATCTTGGAGGTATCATAAATATTTACACTACGTTATTGGTTTTTTCCGTTATCTCAATTGATCCGTGACAGTTATTATGGTGAAAAATCATGGCACCATTAATAGTAATTGGCCCGCTGATCACATGCGTGACGCAATATTTCTCATTGTCAATTGTAAAACGAAAATTAATGGCTGCTTGAGGATTCGTTTTTCGGCCGTGTCCTTCACACCGACAATTTGTTTTGTAAACGGATGCGGTGGCCAACAATGAAATTATGTCTGTGCATATGTATAATGAAATTAAAATTTTTATCATGCATTGAAGCATGAAAAGATGCATGTGTCTTGATAGCAATAATTGTTACCATTGTTTTTTTTTTGTCCGGAAGTCGGAAGTGCTTTGATATCAACTGTGCAAAATGTTTGGGTGTTTTATACTTTTTAGTATCTACCTTTAAACTTTGGTGTTTTTTTCGTTTGTGATTTTTATGAAGTTCTCTGTATTCATCCGTCTCGTTTCTTTCGTTTTTGATTATTACTATTTAATGTCCTAATTGTAACATAGCATCCGTTATTGCATACAAATTACCTACTTCCTTTTGAAAACTCATAAATCCTTATTAAGAATATTATAATCTATTTCCGGCTTTATTCTATTTTTATTCCATATTTTCATTATCGCCCTCTATAGAATCGCTTTATTGTGAAAGTTGACCTTTCATTCAATTTTTAACCGTATACGAAACAAAAACACTTTCACTATGCGGTTTCCGATGCTAAGAATTACTCACCAATAAACAGTAAAATACCAATCTCCGTTTTGATTGTGCAAGATGTTCTTTGCTCGAATTAATTCAGAATTTATGGGCAAATAACAAACTTCTTTATGGTCTCTTGGAGAATGATTGCCTGCTTTATTTTTCTCGCTCGGAATGGGTTTGTTTGGCCTACTTAAAATTCTAAGGCCTCCCTTTTGAACGGAAATACAAGTTCTCTGTCATCCCTGAAATATGTTTTTAGCATTTATTATGGCTGTTTTGTTCCGGCATCTGCGAACTTGACTTGAGAGTGGATGAGGCAATAAGAGAATCAAGTATTAAAACGTAGTTAGGATAATAAACAGACTGTTAATTCATATTTCAAGTCAATGAGATTCTCTGAAAGAAATAAATGACTGAGCTTATACAATCCTGGGATTGCACAGATTGTAGCTCCAACTTCAATATGATTTGAAATAAGTATGGGAGTCGAATCAATAGTTTATGAAAAGAAGAGAGAACAATGGGGCAATAATCAAAAGAGTCAAAGAATAAGGACCTAAAATACCTAGAAATGAAGATGAACAGAAGAAATGGACCAGAACAACAATGTTTTGGAAACCTTCCATCGTGACCTAAACAGTTTAAAGCAAGATATTGTAGTATAACATACCCGGGTTCGCTCAGTAAGATTGAACGATGAGAATTTTTATTACCTTTAAACAACAAATCTTCTGAAAAACGAAAAGCAGAAAAAAAATAGGACTTACGTTGTGGAAACTTACTCAATTTTACTTAGGTACTGGACATGCGCCCGACATTGCAAATATTAGGAAAATTTAAAAAATTTTGAGATAAGTAAAAGAAACGAAAAATTTGTGAAACGTCTACTTTATTATTAAAGTAAATCGTACCGTTCTCGACCTGGAATTCTCGAGAAGGAAAGAGAACGGCAGAGAAACCCTCGATCTAACATTCCTCAAAAATCGAAACATATTGTGTCAATTTAATAATATTGTGAGTCAATAATTCAATAATTTAAATCAATAAAAGTTTAAATTAGGTACCATCCTTTGTATTTGTGCTAAAATTTCAATTACACACACTACATTCAATCAACACTAACTATATTCAATACTGAAGAGTTTTTTTGTTAGTTAGCCAGTTTCCCAGCAGGTACTGAGGTCCCATACGGGAAGCTACTCAGCTATAGTTGTTTTTGAGCCAATATCTCTAGATTGATTATTTCAATTTGTTAGGATATTCTCTCGTCAGGGTAGGAAAATGTTACTTAATTCAACAAGGCCCTAATGCATGCTCTAAATCCACAAAATCAAAATCTTAGCACAAAAAGACAGCATAAAATTTCTTTAATTTACTTCTTTATCTGTGTTGTTTACAGTATGAAACGATTTTTGTTAAAAACATGAACAATGCACATGTTATAAAAAATGTTATAAACAAACAAAAAATACATAAAAATGAACAAAATAATAGGAACGTGCATAAATTGAACTCTCAAAAACAAAATAACATTTAATCCACTAACCTGTGAACGCTCCTTACACACACACTAATAACAAATTGGATTGAACAATCAATTTTATTGCAAAATAGAAATGAAAATTGAATAATGAATAATTACAGACACGCGTTTAAAGGAACATCCCCAGCTTCTTCTGTAGTCTAGTTGCGTATTCTCTTGTATCCTCTTTGGTTTCGGTACCTTCGTTTTCTATGGCGCGCTCGTTCAATCTTAAACTTGGGGGCGCATACATGGTTGCAACATTCTACTTTTATTCAGTAAGCGTTTTTAAAAAAAATTAACATTTAAAGAAATAATATTTTAAATAGGTGGTTTTCCTCAATATCAACGTAGAAATATACCTAAATCACTACTTAAAAATAGATGTCGGTTCAACGTATTGAAGAATTTGAGAACGAGAAGGATTTTCAACTATCTGAAATCACCAGGGCTTGGACTCTGTGACGGATAGAGACCGTTATCCCCATTGCTATGGCACTTGCTATCTTCTCCTCTTTTTTCGAAATCAACACAGAGGGGACGTCAATAGGGAAGAGCAAATATCTCTAGAAGCCACATTGGCACTAAACCAGGAACGCGAATCTCATTCCAATTGACGTCATCGTACTCATTTCCATCAATTTTGAAGAACTACAGTAGATCCCCAGTCAAGTCTTAGGAGCATGGGCTGGTGTATATGGGGAGGGACCTGTGGCGAGAATTAGTCTTGCATTGAGTCGATACCCAAATCAGTCAGGCAGCACTCCAAGCCCTTTGCTCAGACAAGGTTCACCCAAGGCTCACGCTTGACTGTATAACAACCCTTAAACTACCCCCTGAACAACTCCTATCCTTGATGAACAGTTGACACATTGACATCAGTATACCTGGACGACATCGTACTCTATTACCATCAAGACCTCTCTTTGGAAAAATCAGCGAATATATCCACATAGGACACATTCGGAAATTTTATAAATGCTGAATTGCACGAAGCAGATTGAGGCATACTTTCATAGATTCCACTTTTCTTGAGAAGTAAAGTTATCATCCAACATGTATTATCCATAATGATATAGGTTTGTAACCCTCTGAGATGTGACCTAGACAAAGACCAATGTCGAAAAACTATCTAAGACTCAAAAAGCCATAAAGCGGATCATGTTGAACATAAAACTGTGCGACAAAAATAAAAATACTCGGAAAAGAGCGAGAACCGTCAAATTGAAAGACGTAGGTAGCATTAAAAAGCACCCATCTAAAATGAAATTTCGCATGGTCATTCTGCGACAAAACGGCTACAGAACTAATACAAAAGACACCTTATGTTGGGCACCAATCAAGGTGAGAGAAATCGACGATTTCAAACTAATCGCATGATCACATTAGAGACCAGTACAATGTTTTTTGGATGGTCAGATCCTGGTTAGAATCTCAAAAGCTGCAAAAATGATACAAGGAGGAATATAAGAGATTTCTCTCCTCAAGGCATACTTCCATTGCATTATCCTAGAGGAAACGGGGGTAGAGCCGAGCAAAGCCAAAAAATAGAATAGAGAGAAAATATAAATTTCTTTTAGGGTATCCTTATGATCTTTATTAAATGACATGCTCTCTATAAATTGAAAACCCTTGAAGAAGACAATACATATAATGGATACGACGCTTATTCCATTTCTGTTTCACTCAGACTCGTAAAAGCACTTATATAGATGATACTGTCAAAAAACTAGATCATGCAATTGCATCGTTATACAAAATTACCATAATTGACCCTAATAATCCGGTTCTATGAACTTTCCGCAAGCAAGCGTAACTTTTACCTTGAAAAAAATTAAAGAAATTATTAGCTGAAACCTCTGGCGGAATTCGTCACGGTCCACATACAGTACACTTACACCAGCCCATAGACTGGCGGTTCGATCTCTCAGATTACCAATTCAAATAAGACGCCATTATTATTTGTCGTCTGCGTAAAAAATATATAGGGAAAAAAAATCGCACGTTACGATTCGAGTCACGACCAGCGCCGTTTCCTAGCCGCAGGCCGGAATGTTTACGTATGCGATTACGTTTTCTGAATTTATAGGGGCCCCATTACGAAATTCCAATCAGTTTTTTTTTTTAAGCTTTTGTCCCTGTATTTGAATAATTCGATTTAAAGCGGGGAAGGCCTTCGTTAAGTTGCCAACGTTGAATTAATTTTGAGTAGGTACTTTGTTAAAATTCTCTCCGAATTTTTCCGTGAAATTGCATTAAATAGGTAGATGTATAAATGTTGTGCCACTCAAGAATTTTTGTTCCTTAATTATCATGTACAACCAATATATTTCATAGAGAACGAAAGGAAAGTATTACTCCCCAGGCTTCTGTTTGTTTTTAATGGTTCAAGAAGCTAGCACAAACTATATCCAGAAAAACTTGGGTGAACTTTAAAACTTTTCTCCAACTTTCAGCGTTATATAAACTCCGCGGCAGCTGAAAGTTTTCCTCAAAGTTACAGTTAAGTGCCTCTATTGGGTTGTATAAGAAAAGATCGAAACTCGCACAGATATTCTTGTTTGTTATGACTATCAAGGAAAAGTTTTTGATTAGATTTCACTCCGGCTCGGAAGAAGTTTTTAAAGGGTATGTGAAATGCTTCAACATATTTTATGCTTAATTGGATGTACGATGTTTTGAAGAGTATAACATACTTGATGCAGCAATACTGGAGTTTTACCCAAATATTCCGTAGTGTTCTATTCATTCAATCGTTCTTTTTATACGATCACTAACATTTTAATGAAACATCATAGAAATCATTGTGTACCTATATTTTTTTCCAATTTCGCACTGTATGATAGGCACTTAGCTTTATGGCTCCAATGAATTCTGCAGCTTAAATATTCTTACGAAAATACTGTACCGTCTTGGAAAATCAATGTTTCCGTAATTTGCCTAACATTAGGCAAAACACAAATCATTAAATTTCCATTCAATAGTCAATGTTCATCCCCGTGGCCTATTAGAATTTCCGAATTACAGTATCTAAACAATTACCCCTGGCAATGGCGCTACTTCCAGCTTCCGATTAAATCGTCTCTCTTGCTTCGAAGTTCCATCGGTTTTAATTACTCCATTCTCCGAGTTGTGCAAATATACGAAACTCTCGGGTAACTTAAGTCGCCTAGTCTGGTCCTGACGGGAAAGCTTTTGTAATAACAGTTACGAAAGTTTGTGTCGGGGTTTGGCGGTTCGTGTTTTCCTATGCTGTTATTAGTGTGCTGATATTTGTTGTTTAGTGTATAACTATTTCTTTCCTGCAACATTTCGACTTTGAGCTAGTCTTTTGCAAGCCTCAACAATTTTGTTTTAAGAAAGATTGGGTCATTTCCCAGAATTATCGATATCCTTACTACATTGGCGGACTCAAATTGGTTTTCTACTTTGGATTTAAAAAGCGGATACTGGCAGGTGAGCATTACCGAAAAGGCAAAGAAAAAACAGCCTTCTCCACTGGAAGTGGTCTTGACCAGTTCATAAAATAATGCCTTTTGGACTCTTTAACGCCCCCGCTACATTCGAGAACCTGATGGAAATTGTACTACGAGGTCTTACGTGAAGAGTAGGTATGCCTTGTCCATCTGGATTTAGAAATGTTCACTCTTCCAACAGCGCATTGATTTTCTTGGACTCCTAGATTTACCCCAAGGACTTCTCATTGACGAGAGAACATAATTATCCCGTCAAAAAATCTGAATTGTATTTAATCATTGAAGTAATCAAAGCTCCACCCTATACCCTTAATAAAAACTTGATATTACCGCATAAAATCACTCGAGAAAACTTTAGTGCCTTGGCTAAGCCAAACTTAAAAAGGCAATTTATCAACATTGAAGAAGAATTTTAATTAATTCCGAATATTACGGTAACTTTCTTCTAGATAACTTTTTCGAGAAACCAGCGGAGAACGAAGTTTTAAAAGCTTTAATTTATCCGAATGAAATTCCCTCGAGGCGAGTGAGGTTAATAAAAAACACAATTAAACTTCTTAAGTTCTTTTGATCTTCTTAATTAGAAGGTCTTCAGGGTCATAACTTTGACGCAGTAAATGGAAACTAACTATTTTATAGATGCATAAATAATAATAACTTTGAACATAGAACTTTTGGTATTTCTAGTGTCAAACTTCACTGGGCATGTTCGATAATAATTCGTTTAGTTTTGAAGTTATGGCGTAAATATTTTAGCTACGTATGTAAAGTCAATTCTCCTAAAGAAATTGAGGAAATTCATATTAGATTTGGTCGCAGCTACAATAAAATTTAATTTCCCTTCAACGCTTTCAAACCAATACTAAAACGAAAATGTCAGGAAAGTTGTAAAATAATAATCTCCAAAGCCGATTCAAAGTAAAACCGCACAAAAAAAAAAAACCAAAACCCTAATTCCGTGTTTTATCGACGACGGGTAAACCCGTGGAGTTTCGGATTTCCGACAATAAAAACAGTTTCAACTTTAATGTGGAAGTTCTGTTCGGAAGTTTAATTATTTGAGAGTTTCGCCGGAATGCGCGCTTTACAGGTGCGGTTATCGTTTAAACCGAATAGAAGTTTCAGTTGTGGATTTTGCATGTTTATTACCCGATTTAAAATGATGGAAAGTAATTAAAAAGTAAAACTATGAGTGCTGCAACGAAGTACGTTTAGTGAAACATGACTGGATTTAATTAAATTGAAACTTGGAATATAAGTACTAAAATGTATGGGATTTGTTCTTTCTGTATTGTATAGCCAGTGCCAGGAATTTGGAGGTTCTTGTTCTTCAAACGTTTCAATAGTGTTTGCAAATCTCTCAATAAATCTTCATATTTGTTTAATAATTTCTCATAGGACTCCTCATCTTTTCCATATTCGCTTCAATTGATCCAGATTCAACTCCATCTTCAATCAAATCATAACCTCTAGTAGAAGCAGCAACTGGTTCCTTTCCTTAAATCTAAGCACAAAAGATGGACATAATTAATTCATATTAAAAAGTACTACTTATATGAGTCTAATTTTAATTTTGTTTTCAGGTAAGAGCGAGCAAGATTCTGTTAATTAGTCAACATACCTTCAGGTGAGTACCCAGCCAAAAAATGTAAACTTTTTAAATTCAATTACATTTGAAAAACTACTAAAATCATTCATGGTCTGCGGATAACTATCTCGCGATCAGACGGTAGTTGGTTGAGCACCTGCCTCTTGCATTTTTATGTATATGGTAATCTCGTCCATTGCATCAACGAGGAGGATGTGGAGGAATCACCTGGTGTTTTGGAATTTCAGCACGCCTTATCGAAAGGTCACTGTCGCTTAAGGAGGAAAGCAGATGGTCGAGTATTTGCATGAATAATTAGAGATGGAATTTCAATTTTGTCCAGCTTATCGTATAGGAAAGGTGCGATTGATATAAGGACCGTGAGAGGAACAGTGACATAAATATTCGTTTAGGCATCTATGTAATAATGTGTTTTTTTTTTTTCTTGAAAAGAAGTTTTCAGGTGTAAATATGTTTTATAAAGATTGAGGGAGAAGATGTTGAATTTCGGAGACTATTGGGAAACTATTGGGAAAATTGCTTGCAAATATTTGAATGCATTCGATTAATTGATTAAGGGGAAAAATTAAAGGAAAGGGGAGAAATGTGGTGGTTAGGACAACGCACTCCTGATGAATGACGGAGACCGAACTCTTCAGGCGCACTCACGGTAGATGAAGCAGCAGGTGCAGCATCCTCCTCTGGTTCTGATGATAACAAGACAGCATCTGAAGAAGTTTGTTTCTTTGGACGCCCTCGTCGACGAATCCGGTGGACTGGCTCTAGAAGGATGACTTCAGGGGATGGTGGTACATATTTGGTCAAGGCGAAAACGTGATAGGTACCCAAGGGTACAAATGGATGATCTGGACAGATAATTCCATAAGACGTAGGATTTACAATCTTAGAAATCTTGTGCAAACTTAGAAGTAATGCCTAACTTGGCATTACTTAAAATACCTATGTGTTTTCAGCAAGACTACATCTGATACTTCAAAGGTCAAATCACGACGTTTACCATCAACATATTTTTACTTTATGTCTTGTCTTTCATGGTTTTATCTGGCTTGATTTAATGTATCAGCAAGTATTCGTAGATTTGGAGCTATTTGAGGTATAAAGTTGCCACTTTCGCTCTAAAATCTCGACGTACATCGTCCGGAGTACGGAGTTCTCTACCAAAAGTTAGATAAGCTGGTGAATATCCAGTAGCTTGATACACAGTATTCATCGCAAAACGCGTCGAAGGTAACTTTTCTTTCCAGCTAGTATGATCGTTGGCTGTTAGGTTGGCGAGCTGTGTCTTGTGGTCTCTATTTTTACGTTTCACTGGGTTGGCAGCTGGATGATAGGCAGGTATCAAACTCTGGCTAAATCCAAGTGCATCGACTACATGTTGCATGTTGCATTACATCACTGACGATTTGTACGACGTTATCACTGATGACTTTCCTTGGAGTACCAAAACGTAGCGCAATTTCATCAATGAGGCATCTGGAACATGTTTCAGCTGTTGCTTCTTTGAGCGGATCATCTCAGTCCATCTGGTGGAGGTGTCTTTCACAATAAAGACCCATTTCTCTTCAGTTGGTGCTTCCTTTAGCGGACCGAAAAGGTCGATTGCAATGTTAAAGCGTTGTGCCTCCACAGGTTTTTGGAGCAGTCCTGAGGGTTTCAAATTGAAAGCTTTGTATCGTTTACACTCAATGCATTTTGTTACATATGCAGTGATATCCTTGCGCATTCCTGTCCAATAATATCGAGAAACAGTTTTCTGGAGAGTTCGTTCTACCTCATAATGTCCTGCGATAGGCGAATCATAGGTTTCTTTCATCACTTTCTCAATTGGAACATTTTGATACCACCTGTTGGGCTTCTTCTCCATCATGATCAAGGGAATATCGGTATAAAAGTCCATTCATCATTACATAACCTCCCCCCATCTTCGAATTTCGACAACACAAGTCTCTGGAGCTTCAAAACATTATAGATGCTATGTCAAGATTAGACAATTGTTCTCGTATTTCCTTAAGGTCGTCGGTGGGCAAGTTAACAGTTACAAAGCATGTATCGCAAAAATCCACGTGGCCACTATCGTGATAAAAGTGTATCTGCTAAAACATTTTGTTCTCCTGGAACGTACTCAATTTGTAGATCATATGGTTGTAATGACAGCGTCCATCTAGCAAGTCTTCTTGTTCTTGATGGGGATTTCAACGACATTAGCCGTCGGTTAGTGGTCACTCTTTACAATGACTGCAGAGGATTCTATATATCCCCGGAATACAAGGACCAAGGCCTCCCGCTCTGTCGTATGGTAGTTCTTTTGGGCATCATTCAATGAACAGCTCGCATATTCAATTGGCCTTTCCTCTGGAACCTCCCCCTGGAGTAAAGCTTCACCAAGGGTATATGAACAAGCATCCATTCTAATAATAGGCGCCAGAATTTCAAAATTACTATGGGAGCTCGGGCTCCAAAAATTACCAGAAGTAGAATTGATTATACAGACAGGACTATACCCATAGGTTTGAATGGGACCAGTTGACAGATAACAATTTCACTGCAGGATCGCTACGCTGGATCATTGATTGCATTAAATTTCAAAGCATCCTAGCTGGAAAACGAAGAGCCTGGGAGAAAAACCTTAAGTATAAAACTTGTAGATTTCATTGAGAACTACAAAAAAGCTTTATAGAGTTACCCCTCCACAGGACACCTTTTTTTCGACTTCAAAACACCTTTTTTTCGACTTCAAAACTTCCAATACATTTTTAGAGAAATTTCAACTTTGACGGCTTTATATCTCGGAGACAGAAACAACCTGGAATTTTGTAGGTAATTTATTGCTCTTTCGAAGGAAACCTGATTCGAGACAATCGGTTCGAAATTACCGAAGTTATAAGCGAAAAAGTGGCGCCGTGTCGGGTCCCCAAAATTTTCCAGGATCCAAAATCTTTTTTAATTTTTTTTTTCCGGGCTTACGAAACGTCGGAGCGAAAAACATCGGCAGACATTTTCGACGTATTTTTGGCTCCTCTATCCGGTGGTATTTTTCATTTTTCAAAATTCGTAAAAGTAAATGCAGGGCATGTATGCACCATTACTCGCCCTTTTCCAAAATTGGGGGGATAGGGGCTAAAACCTTTCCGGTAAGTCGGAGAGAGCTGAAACTTGGAATATCAACTTTTCTGGACCCCTTTCACCTTTATTCCGAATTTCATCCGAAGGGGCCCCCAGGGGGCTTTGCTTTCCAGATAGAGGCTCCCCGTATATTTTTTTCGATAAAACTTGTACTCCACTAGGTTCGTACCAAATTTCAGCTCGATAGGACCATCGGTTCACCCTTAGCGAATTTTTGAAATTTTTTCCATGATAAACTAGGTAAAAAAAGTCAATGTATTGGTACAAATGGTGCATCGTGATAATATATTCATGTGATGTAAACATATCTATCATGAAAACAAACGGAAAGGAAATAATAAACCAACGACTTATTGAAAATACAAGTTCAAATACTACACAACAAAGTATTCAAACTGTTTCTTAATGTACAGCAAAAACAACGAAAACATTAAACACACAAATTTGATATGAAAATAAATAGTTAGGAACTCAATATTTTTCTACCTATCCACTACATACAATGCCTAAATCACTAGGAGGGCTCCGCCCCCATAGAAAATTCACTATGAGGGCTCAAGCCCCCATTGCCCCCATGGTTCCGGCGTCTATGCTGATAATGAATGGTTTTGTAAGGTCAGCCTGTTGTAAAATGGGTGCTCTGGTCAACAAACACTTCAGATCATTAAACGCCTTATCTTGAGTAGATCGCCAATTCCAAGTAGATTTCTTCCGAGTCTATTGGCTTAACGGTCTAGCTACATCCGCAAAGTTCGGGACAAAACGTGGTAACCCTGAGCGAAATCTTTCAATGAGCCTTTGAAAGGTTGCGGGTGCTGTTCTCAATCCAAAAGGCATAGCATTGTATCGGAAAATACCAAAAGGAGAAATAAAAGAAGTCTTATCTCGGTCTTGCTTCTTCACTGGTATCTGATGGTAACCACTTCTCAAGTCAAGAGTTGTAATGTAGGCAGTTTTAGCAGTCGAATGAAGTAAATCATCTACTCTAGGTAATGGATATTCTAATGGAACAGTGATACTGTTCAATCGTCTATAATCAACACACAGGCACATGTTTCCAACAGGTTTTAGGACCAAAACAACTGGAAAAGCATAGGGCCATTCACATTTCTCAATGACCCCATCTTCAGGAAGTTCAACGAGTAACTTTTTCAAAATATCCTTTTATGCAGGTTCAATACGATATGGTGGTTGAAAAATACGATTATCATTAGTCAACTGAATGGTATGTTCAGCGTATGTTGTCAGTTCCTTTCCCTTTCCAAATACTGATGCATGTGATTGTGGCAAATGCTCTAATTGTAATTTCTCATTAGCAACTAAATCCTTCCCATCAGTATCTTTAGGTTGAAACGCTGCTTGAGATACTGCAGTAGAATCATGAACACCATGTTCCTGGAAGATGTCAAAAGTTTGTGAAGGATTATCTTCAAAGTACCATTGCCATTTTGGAACGTTTAACACCATTTGAGCATTCAATAGGAAGGGAGTGGTTTGCTATGCTCATGACTAGGAATCGCAAGGAAAGTAGTGGGAATTCTTCTTCCTTGAAGGTTCACAGTAGTTTCATAAACTCTAATTAGTACTTGACGTACATGTCCATCAGCTAAGGTCATTTTGCTACTATGTCTCTAGATAGGGTAAATTCAATTCACATAAATGCTTAAAAAACAAATGTCCGGCGATTGTATTTTTGGCGGTTGAATCGACATAAACAAGCCCATGCTTTCCGGCAACACTGACTTCAACCAAAGGTCTAGACATTACTGAGACGGTACAAATATCTGTATAAAGAATGTCAAGATTGTCAAGGCTTGAAGTATGTATGTATTCTTGAACAATAAAGCATATTTACTATGGGTTGTATTCGAATTGGAGGCAGGGGGTTTATTCTTACACAGGGATCTTATATATCCAGGAGCTCCACAACCATAACAAGATATTCCAGTAGCTGAGGTTGCACTTTGGGAAACGTTGGGTATTTTGTTGACTACTCGATTGACTAGCAGCAAATTTCCGACATATTTCTTTTGACAAAATTGGCATCATTTTGGTCTGATTCGAGGTTTGTTATCATTATTTCCAGATGAGTTAACAGCATTGTGTTTTTTCTCTTTGGTTTGATCATCAAAAGTATCTTCTGTGGCTCTTGCTTTTTCAATGAGCTAAGAAAAAGTTCGGACCTGATCTCGAGGTGTCTGTGTCTTATTCTATAATGAAAGAATCTAAATATTATATGGAACTGAGTGAATTTGTTCCAGTTGTTGTTCTAAATCGTAGGCACCTACCTATTTCAATTTCAATGCATCGCGTTCCATAATCAACAAAGATACTATGGTTGAACCAAATCCAAGCAGCAGTAAATGACAAACTGGTCATTTTTATTACAACCTATCAAATGTTCTCGGTGTATGCGCAGTGGTCCAGTTAGGGAGTTTCAGCCAATAGGAAGGCTGGTGTTTAATTGGTTTAATTACAGTTTAGGTTATTCAATGACATATACTGCCGCTTGGATTTGGAAATGGTATATGTACCTACTCTTATCATTTCTGGGAGTTCTGGAATCTCTCGAATCGACCAGAATGTATTAAATTCTGTTAAAAGTTAAAAGTTTAAACGTAAAATATGTTTCTTATGTCAGTCATCATATTGTTATGAAGACACCAAATAATTCTAATCAATTTTCTAGGCCGTCTTTAAGGCTACTTTATTGTACAATAATATAGGTAATAGGTAAGTAATTAAAAAAAAATAGTATTCTTTATAAATTCTAGTTGGCCTATAACAGTCACGGTACGGTACCTCTGTAACGACCAAGCTTTTTTTCACATGTCTCGCAATTATGCAGCCATTGACATCGATAATAATTACGTTTTCGATTTCTGCGTTTTCACTAACCCAGTTAGAAGTTTGCATAGTAGTAGCTCGATGTTTGCTCGCGGCCATAGATTGAAAATAAAAAGATCGATCGAATCGAGGGTTTCGTATTTCGTGGAAATCGAGACGCAGGAGGCTAATAAATAACATTTAATAAATCTGGACGAGAATGGATGTGTTCTTTTTTTGCTTTTGTGGTTGTTGGAAATTGTATCCCAAACTTATCCTCCCCCTCCCGCATTTAAACTCATAATAATAAAGGCAATTTATATTCTATAAAACGTTTTTACTTGAGCAGGTGTAAATTATATTTCAACCTTGAGAAATCCCCCTGATGGGTCGTTTCAGGTAGAAGAACCATTTAAATGAAGCCAGGAAATGGATTTTTATCACCCAGCTTGGTTGCACAATTAAATTACCTCAAAGCAATATATTGAAGTTTCAAGTACCATTGATTAATTATAGAAAAATACCGATTGCATAGCAATAATAATACATAAACACATCATCAATTTAATATGTTGAATGTGTAAAAAATTGAATATTACATTTCCAAGAACTCCATTCAATATGTATATTAACATAAAACCTTGGAATATATCAAGCCCCCAAGTGATAAATAACCCGACCACATTAAAACAATACTTGCGTGGATTCGTTTTTATTTTCTGTTGGAATTAAAATTTATTTATAAACCAATTGTTTTGTTTATAACATTAATTTAAATGAGTGTGGTTTGTTTTCTTTTTCTTTTAAATTATACATTGATTTACGTACTACTAACTTTACTAAATTGGAATTGTCATCATTCAATGTCACTAAAGATTAATTAAGTTTTTGATATACATATTAGCTACATGATTGTTTGAACGAAATTAGACTTTATTTCATCATTGTATAGAGAACAATAATTGATTACTATCTTATCATATGAAATAAAATCCAATATCAAACTTAAACTATGTAAATTAAGAAATCCTTCTTGATTATATTAAAGACATTTTCCTTTCTCCTCAATTGATATATTGCAAAATTCCACTACAATTTCTTAGAAAAATTCATCAATCTTCTCTTGGCATCAATGCCAAAATCGTCAGGGTTTGAGAAGAAAGGACGACCCTTTTTAAACTTTTATGACAAGCAAAAATTGTACCTGCTTTTCGAACAAGGGTAGGTATTTATTAAAATTGGGCAATGATGAGCCGGGTTTTGTAAAGGTCTATGCCCCAAAGGGATTTAAAATGCACGAAACAATAAACAGCCTTGCTAAAGATTCAACAATAGCACCCCAAAAGTTCCACACCTCCACCATTATCCATATTCATAACTCTATTGTAAATATTTGCATAAGACTTAACCAGTTTTATTGCAGGCAATTATCAGTAGGTTTTTGATGAAATGAAATTAAGATACAAATGAAGGACATGGGTTTGATTGGTGTAAAATGTGAAGTTTTTGATAAACGCAAGTGCTGGGTAAATATTTCAACAGTGAATCATTTTGATGAGTAACTATATGCCTGTTTTTGCACTAAACCCAATATTCCAATTCTAACAAAAATAAAATAATATGGCGTGACAAAGTGGTAGTTGATCATAGTGACTGGTTTAGTAAATTTCTGCTTCTGGAATAATTTAACGACATTTATTGCTATAACGGGTTTAACTAGTCAATAATGAAAGCCCACAGTTGATTTTCTACATTTTAAAGTTACTCAATTATCAGTACTTTAGTAAAAAATATCATTCATTAGGTTAAATGAATAATGAAAGTTGAATTAAGAGTAAACTGATTTGATGTCATTAAAAATCACTTTCGACTAATTTGGTAACTGGTCGTTAAACAAACTTGTAGTTTTTCAGTCATTTGAGGTCAATTTATGTCCATTTGTTGTATATTTCCTTTTCTTATTGTATTCTTCATACTTAGCAGTTAATTTAGACAAATAGAACAAGTTAGGATAATAACATTCAGAATATCAAAGCATAAAAATGTCTATAGAAAAAGTTCTATATGAACTATGAAATATGCAATAACAGGGAGGAACAGAATAACATATTGAGAAACTCAGAAACACAGTTCTAGACTTACTGAGATACAAAAATCTCGGCAAGGTGATATAGAAGTCTATCAGAAAAGATAGGAAAGTACAAATGTTGGAGCCTCCGAATCTTTATCAGTGGACTGTATCCCAAATAGCAGCCATCCTGCCATTTCCCTGAAATTTACCTAAAAATTGCTGCTCACTTCGAATGGTTCCAATTAAAATCCAATAACATTCAATTGAACATCTATTTAACTTTTTTTTTTATAAATTAATTCCGGTAATTACATGGAGCTGTAGTTAGAATGGTACTTCGGGTGAATATTTCATGAATTTTATAAAAATTATGCAATAAAATTAAATTTAAATTTGTTAAAGTCGTTAAAATACTTTTCCATGAGCAATTTTGCGGTAACATTCCAGAGAATTTTTACTGTAATTCTCTTTATATTCTTCTCCGTTCCTTTTTCTCATATTAAAGGTCCAGCTTTTTAGGATAGATGCAAGTTCGGATATTGGGGTATCTTGATCAAAAGTGTACTTTTTTTTCGCCGCAAAATGACATAAACTGCCTCCAAATACTGTTTTTAGATTTCACTGTGTTTTTTTGGTTCAACTTCCACTATACTTTCGTCGATTTCCTCATCTTTCACTTCACCAAACCGATTCATTTTGATTTTTAATGGCTTTTGCTTCCGACAAATACACCAAATACTTGTGTTTTTATGGTTACTAATAGTAAGTCTACTAATAGTAGTTTACTATTGATCCCCGTCTCTAATTTACAATACAAATATTAATTTTTTTCTACAACTGTCAAAAAATGATGATGTTCGCACATTCATGTCAGTTTGCGAAGTGTCACTTTTTTTCCCAGGTATCTATTCATTTTTTAACGTTCCCATGACGCCGTGCGCGAACTAGCTATTTCGCACACTAGTGCGCGAAATAGCTAGTTCGCACACTGGTGTCATGGTGACACATACCTGTCAGGAAACCAAAAATAATTAAAATTCACCTACGTTTGATTGAGAATGCAATTTTGGCTTCGAATGATCGATATTTAGATGGAGTTGTAGAAAAAATATTGTTTGCAACTCGGGCGCGAAATATTTTGGTGATCTCGATCACCAAAGTAGCATTTCGCGCACTAGATACAAAAAATAACTACTATTTTGTGTCGTCAAAATGTTAAATTGACTTGTATAGGTGATAATTTCACGTTGCCTAGACAACGTTGAATTTTCGAATGTAATACTACAAGAGGTTTCAGGATTATTGGATAATACTTTTACCTGTCACGAAACGCGTTACGAAGTAACACCACGACTCTGAAAAAGGAGTGGTGTTGCTGGTAACTCGTTGAGTATTAGGTAATCCTGAAACATCGAGTGGTATTCAAAAGGTTATACAACGAACTAAACTTCAATAATTTATTAATTTTTATTATTATTAATAACAAATGAACAATATTGCCACCAAGCGCGATAATCCTAAAAGGCTTATCACTTGTTAAGCCTCTCGTGTCATATAGGAAAAATGTACAGTGAGTTGTATAACCGCTGTAGTTTTTCGATTTGTCACTTCTCTTATGGAAAAATTTATACATGAGTGAAATATTCTATAGTAATTCTAGACAAACGAATAAAGGTATACCTAACAACAAAAACATAATGCGATGGGATGAGATGATGGCAGGTTTTTCCAATAAGGCATTGATTAGACTCAAAGGTAAGCCCGTGTAGGTTGCCTTTCAGTGCTATATACCAGAAATATTGATAATAATTTTGATTATATTTCAAATTCAGTTTCAATTCCCAACAAAATATATAAATAATTAAAAGAGTTATTAGAAAGAACTCGGACATGAGAATTATTCTATATATCAAATCCATCAAGAAGTTAGTTCTGGTGATGTACAAAATGAAGATCGACAAAGAAGATAATAGCTCTGTTCCAACCGACATGAGAATCGTTCTAGAACCGTAATTTCCAGTCTATCAATTAATTTGTCAAGTAGGATAAACGTTCAACTTATTGAAAAATAGGCGGGCAACTGGAAAGTACTGGTTCTCATATCGATTGGAACTGTCCGCAAAATGATCCATTGAAAGATGAAAATCGTCACTGTCGACAACTACGCTATAATGGCAACCGGAGAATCCTAGGGCATAACATTCAGGTTGGAAAAGATAATCGGACAAATTGCCCTCACCTAGCTGGCATTCGAAAAACTCGATAACAGCCTTTGTCAACATTCTGTTCAATCCCAAAAGAAAAGTCTTCATCGTAGGCATCTTACTAATGCCAATCTACGATACAGAGAGAAGAAGCAGCGATTTCATTTTTCCTCCAACCTTCCCACAATCGACATATCAGCCGATGTCTCTTATACAGACAGGACCAGGCTACTAGACACATAGGCTTCAATGGGACGAGTTGACTGATACCCATTTCACTGCAGGATCATCACGGTGAATCATCGTCCCTGCATGGTATTAATTCGAACATCTTCGGTGATAAACGCCTCCTGAATTTGATATTTATCATTAAGTGGTAGCTTGAATGAATTAGGGTATTGTTACACTGCGACCTGCATAGATCTATTGTGCTTCGGTTGATATGATACTCACTCGAAGCACCTCATCCAGCTTTAGAGATTTTATGAACCTAAATAAGCTGGATGATTCTATGGATGGAATTTCTTCCCGTCCAACATTGCGGAGAACTTGATTCAAGGCCCAAGTACTCCGGCTCCGGTCCCTAGTTCAGTTCTTGACCCATCAGTGTACCATTTTACGGCTTTCTGCTGCATTGTGAGAATAGTTGTCGTGTTTTCTTCCCATTCTTCCCTGCTTCTTATGACCGCTGTGAAGCGTTTCTCAAAATTATATATGTTTTGATCATATCATCTCTGAGGACCTCGAGGAGTGGAATTAGCATAAACGGAATAAGCGTGCTCAGAGATGCTAATTCTCTCCTTCCAAGCCAACCCTCGCTAGCCCCCCCTCTCGTGATTCTAGTCATTGCTCTTCTAGCGGCCCCCTCCACCACGATGTGAAGAGGTGCGAGACCTACAATTGTCTCGATGGCTGCTGTAGGACAGGTTCTCATTGCGCCCGTGATGCATGTGCAAGCCAGGCGTTGCAATTTGTTGAGAGCTGCCTTTATAGTATGTTTTTCAACTTCTTTGCACCAGACTATCGATCCATATAGTAGGGTTTTGGCCTTACTATCATGGTGTACATCCATATCAATATTCCTGGTGTGCATCCCCAGGTTTTGCCTGCAAGGCTTCGGCACACCATTAGCGCCCGTGTAGCCTTGATTACAACTACCTTGATGTGTTTGTTCCATCTGAGTTTGCAGTCTAGCGTTATGCCGAAATATTTGACTCACCTCACCCGTGTAATAATTGTCCATCAGTGTATCCTCCTCCTAGTGAACGGCACTACGGTGGTTTTTGATGGATTTATTTCCAGTCCCATTATCTGGCACCATTCCTCTGGGTGCTTTGAGTCCAGTTTGTAAGAGTTCACACAGGCTGCCCTAGAATTTTCCTCTTGCCTTGATGACAATGTCATCGGCATACCCAACGTAGTGCAAGCCCAGGTTGTTCAGTATTCCTAGGAGTTCATCCACCACTAAATTCCCAATCAGGGGTGGAGAGTGCCTCGAGTGGTGCTCACCTCAATAGACGCATTGCCTATTGAGGTCTCTGATATCCCCGTGGCAAGCATCTTACACATCCATCGGGCTATTGTGTCCTTGACTCCTTTTCTCGTAAGTGCTTTCCGAATGGCCGCATGTGATGTGTTGGCAAAGGCACCAGCGATGTCTACGAAGCCGCATAGTGCGACTTCTTTCTCATTCAGAGTTTCTTGTATCATGCTCGTCAGTTGGAACAGAGCTGTTTCAGTGACCTGCCTGCTCTGTAGGCGTGCTGACTTTATCTGATATACTACTGTCTTTTTCATCGTCTTTAGCAGGAACGATGTGAGGCTTATTGTTCTGAAGGATTTGGGGTCTGTCCCATTCTTCCTGCCTGCCTTTGGAATGAAAGTGACTCTTTCCCTTCTCCATATTTGAGGTATATATCCCAAGTGGTAGCTCAGTAAACACAAATCCTGAAATATCATTATTCCTGAAATATAGATGAAGGCTTGAAAAAGATAAAATATATATAGCAACGATGGATTTATAGATTCCTATTCGGCTTTTCTATATTATGGCAAAACATCAAATAAACGAAACCCGAAACGTGCTCCAGTTAGTTTCCCAATATCTCGCCCAAATATTCAAACAAAATCGACAAACCATATATTTCGCCTTGGGCTGTCAGAATGAGAAATTTTGCATTCCATGCTATGCCAAGCGTAGCACCGTCTCCCCGGTCTTCATGACTTATTTATAGCCTCGCAATAAGTATATATCCAGACCGTTGAACCCCTCCGTAGAGGTTGTGTCCCAGTTTAAAATGTTGTGGAGTCGTATTACTCGCCAAAAGTAATTAATAACTTTTCGGAAAAAAAAGGTTTGCAGCTGGCTTTTGGAAAATCGGGGCTAGAACTTACGGTGATTTACATAATGTAAATATTTTGAAACTTTTTTCGTATGCTACATAGAATATGGATACATTATTTTAAATAAACCGCACTACGGCTTTGTTCTGTATAGAACTGGACTGAAAACTATGCAAGGTGAAAAGTGATTAGAATCACAAACCAACATAATATGAAGTCATGCAAATTCGATTACTTACCTACGTAACATATTCGGTTGCTAAATAATTTGCAAATATAAGCAGTAGGTTTAAATTATTGGCGTTTTGCTGATATTGCAGTTTTTGAAAATTGTAGGGATTCAAGTATATGCATGAGTGCATGTATGAGTGCAATTTTGGCAGAAACAAAACGTCGTGCCTTTTTTGTTGGGCTTTCAAACCTATCTTTGCTCTCATTCTAAAGGAGCAAAGTTTTGTTAATTGTCTTCTGGAAAAATTAATTTTGACTATACCAGTTATAGCTTGAACTGTTTTTTTTTTTTCGTAATAAATGGCCGAATTCTGCTCAACATACTATAGAATAACCCTAGTTTGTTTGAAAGAGGTACGTTGCCTAATAACTTTATGACGTCATCTGGGGTGCCTCAACATAATGTAAATCTCCATAAGGCACCCAATATGCGTCATCAAGTTACCCATTACCAGGAAACCTATTAACTTTAGGAACCTTGAGAATAACCTATATATAAATCACAAAGAGCCAAAAAAGTCCCGATTTCCAGCCCTCCATTTCAAGTGAAACCGACAAAAGATAAAAGTCGCTGAACTGCACAGGTGCTTTCCAAAATAATCTCTTTGCCCTTTTTACTCAGGGAGATAAAAGCTTGGTTTTTGCTTGTTTAAAGTTCGCACTAATTATCTCGAGCGCTTCCACTGTTTTTTTTTTATTCGTTTCGGTTTTTTCGCCTCTTTTCCGCCGTTTTGGGGCCCCTTGTTTTCTCGCATTTAGCAAACGTTTTGTCTTTTTAATAAACACAATGGAGTGGTTTTCGTAGTTGAGAGAGAATCGTGCAGTTTTTGTAAATTTAATGGAATTTTTCATAGGCGAGAATGGTTATATTAAATCCTGGATGCTTTTGAAAACGCAGCATTAAAGTAAAACAAAAAGAACACACAGATCCACTAAACTGGTCAAAAGCCAAGAAATTTTTAGTTGAGAGATTGGCTTCAAATCAAATCGAATACAGTGTAATCCAAAAATAGATGTTTCACTTTTTAATTGGGTAGACCTGACCTGGACTAATTTCAAAATATAAGTAGGTATTCAGTTATTCAGTCTCAATTTGCTTGTTGAAAATACTTATATAGCTGCAGTGCAAATCACGGTCCAATTTAAACTTTCTCCCATTAAAGATAATCGCTTTCCTCAAGTCCAGAGAAACTTTCCAGCTACTCTGACATTTCCACAATCAACGGCATCATATTGGTAATCTTGGTTCAATTTTCGAGAGATAGTTATAACTAATATATTCTTTTGTGGATTTTATTCTCTTCCGTTGTTCATCTTTATATGTTCTTCGAGAGTTATCTGTATTATTTTATTGGTTTCTCTATATGCCGTTTATGGTACTTTTTTCTGGACAATTCTCTTGTTTCAGCGTTTATGCTGTTTTCCTTTTTGTTTTTTTTTTTTAACTCTTGTGTTCGTTGAATCTTCCATTGATCTAGTTCATATCATAAACTTCTGATTCTCATTTCTCAAATTTTTCTCCAGCCCATTCGATTGATGGACTTCGACCTTTTGTCGAACCACGTTTTTTTGTTCAAATTTGACCTCTAAATGCTTGTGATGAATTTGTTGATAACCTCTCAATTATTTTCAAAGGTGTTTCTTTTTTACATAGGGTTTTTGGTAATACTGTCTGGTCGATATCCAGTTATCTTATTTTCAAAGATGTTTCTTTTTTTACATAGGGTTTTTGGTAATACTGTCTAGTCAATATCCAGTTAACTTGTAAGGTCTTTTCTTAAAGAAACTGTTAACAACCTACAGATTACGTTGTTCTAAGGATACATAGACCATAGACGCTGTCCCAACTCCTATCAGCACAAAACTAACACCCATTTCCACTTGGTTCACCAACATAAAGCGCCCTAGTTTGAAGTTTGGTAATTTTGATAGATCTTCTCAAGAATATGTACTTCCTCTTGGGGCCGGTTTCTCAATAGCGAGTCTTTAACTTCAGAGTATTTCAGCATCTTGCAGAGGTGTGCAGGGTATTCACAGATTAAATGTTCTGTGGTTTCTGTTGCTTGGTCGCAAAATCTACAGTGGTCGAGTCGTTGTCTGCTTTGGCTATTGTTTTCAGGTGATATTTCACCATACAATGCCCAGTATGCAGACCAACGACTGTTCTAATGTCCCTTCTGTTCATGTTGAGAAGCTGTTCAGATCTCTTCGCTGAAATGGATATGAACCGTTTTGCCTGTCTCAGACCAGGAACTATCTACAGTGAGCCAGCATTCGGCCCCTTTCCTATTTATGCAGTTCTTCGGAGGCGTAGCATTTCATTAGTCCGCAAAAAGGCCATGGGCCTTGAAAAGATGTTATAGCGCCTTCTTTTGCGAGGCGGTCTGCCTCCTCATTGCCCTCTATGCCCTGGTGTCCTGGTACCCACATCAGGGTTATTTGGTTATTTGGTTCCTACCAGCTAGTTGCTTAACGATATTTTCACCCTCCCAAACTAGCTGCGAGGTGTACTTGAGGGCTCCTAGAGCTTTTAGAGCCGCTTGGCTGTCGGACAGTATTAGGAAGCCCTTGGGCATAGACGTTATATCCTGTACCTCGGCTTGAAATATTGTTGGCGTATTTCCCATTGCTAAGGAGAGTTTAAAGTTTGGTCCTGTTATTCCAAGTCCTACTCTTTCCGTTAGCAACGAACCATTTGTGTACTACAATGATGCGTTGTCCGCTTGCCATCCATGATTGGCGTTCTTTTACAATCACTTCATATGAAATATCAAAGTCCAGTGATGTTATCATATGATCTGTTGGTTCACTTTGACACTCTAGCCTGAAGAATGCGTAAATGGCCATTTAGATCACCAGGTTTAAATATTTTTGTCTGGAATAGCTTCTAGGCGTCTATTCTTGCCATTTTTTTCACATATAGGTGAAGAGGAGCCATGTTCAGCATTGCCTCCAAGTCTGCGGTGGGGCAGGTTGACATAGACCCTGTTATTCCTAGACAGAATTAGCCTTTGTACTTTACGTAGACTGTTCTGTGCAGTAATTTGCTCAGTCTTTGGCCATCATATACCAACGAGGCGTAGTGACAATGGGTCTGATAACTATTTGGTAAATACAGTATGCCATTTTTGATCTTTTCTTCCATATTTTTCCCTCGAGTTTGCGGCATGTCTAAATGGCCGCTGTAGCTTGTGATATTGTTCTGTTCAGATCATTGTTCCAAGTAAGTTTGCGGTTCAGGGTGACCCCTGAATACTTAACTTCATCCAAGAGAAGTAATTGTGTTCCGTTTAGAGTGAGGGCTCGCAGATCCAGCTTCCTTCTTTTCGTAAACGGAACTAAGGTCGTTTTGCTGGGATTTATGGAAAGTCCTTCTTCCTGACTCCAATTTTTGATTATATTCAAGGCACTTTGCAGTCGACCTGTTACTATGTCTTCATGTTTGCCTCTAATTATTACCGCCAGATCATTTGCGTAGCCTAGGACAGTGATTCCTTTCATTGCTTAGTCTGAGTCTGGTAAGGATGCTGTCTACCACCAGTGTCTACAGAAGAGGCGAAAAGACACATCCTTGTAGGCTGCCTTTAGCCGTGGTGATAGTAAGTGTTTCGCCGTTCGAGTTCGCCGATTCTGAGTGTTTTAGCATGGCTTATGTTCATCCTATAATGGGAGCTTCTACCCCTCTATCTTCGGAAGCTTTTCTGAAATATTGGTGTGAGGCAACCTCCATATCTATAATACTGCAAGAGCGTTTTTTTTTGCCTCGAGTGACTTTTCTATTTCTGTTACTAGACAACGGAGTGCACTTGTTGTGGATTTGCCTGCTTGATAAGCAAATTGTCTTGGATGAAGCGGTGTCCTATTCAAAATTTCGCTTCTAATATATTGATCTATTGATTCAAGGAGAAAAGATGTTAGGCTGATGAGTCGTTCATCCTCTGGTCGGCGCCCTGCCTTTGGGCCTTCTTTCAGGCCAGTGGAACCAGAGCGAGGCTAGATTTGAATATTATTTGGAGGTGTACCTTTAGGATATTTTAACCCTTTTGCAGAAGTGCTAGAAAGATACCGTCCCTTCCTGAAGATTTATACGGCTGTCTATATCGCCCATTCAATTCTATTTTGCGTGAATATTCTCCCTGCAAACCTCCGACTTCTCTCGTTAGGACGAATAAGCCCTTTGCTTTGGAAGCCTGGCTGGTTCTGAGAGTTTTCTACGATTGATCCCGGAAAGTGAGTCTTCAGTAAGACCTATAGACTTTCTTTGTTGTTGTTACAGTACTCTCTGTTTGGCTTTTTTAGAAGACCAATAGGTTTCGTGCTAGTGACGTCACAGAATAACCCTGGAGGTATATAAAAACATAACCTATAACATTTGTTTGTATATGTACATCGTGTCGGTTGATTGATTTTTGAGTGTTTTATTTGGATTTTTTAAGTTTAAGTAGATAAATGTGTTTGGTTTTGATTGCTAAGAGACAATATTTAAGTAATAAGAAGACTACTTTGTGTTGCATTAATTGAAATTACGATTTTCGGTAAGTTTTGAGAACAAAGACTTTCTACCATATAATTTCTTTGTTATTTCTTTTCAATTCTGAAAAAATCTGGTACTATATATTTACGTATACGATAATATTTGTATAATTCAAACCACTTTTTACAACACATTATAATTTTCATCAAAATGGACAACAGTTTAAGTACTTATGCCAAGGAGTTGCAAAGTTCTCATTCGATAAGATATTTGCAAAAGATATCCGTCTTGGGAGTGGATCCATATACTATAAACACTGAAAATTGTTCCAAAAGCTTAGAAGACTTTCCTCCAACTTTTTACCCTGATATTATTGTATTTAGTACATACAAAAAGTGCATTCAAGCTTCCAAAAATATTTTTTTTTGTACCCCATATTTACATTAGGCACCCAGTCTGGATGATCTGTTTCATGCAGATCTGATGGCTCATCATCAGTTTATCTCAAATTTTACCCTTTAAGTCTTGGTAATTTAGATATCCATCAAATAAAACACATAAGTACCTAATTGTGAAAGGACTAGATGAAGGTTTAACTCAAATTACCCATACCCATGATGCGTGCATATTTTGCCTTTGTGTCATTAAAATCTTCTCTTTTCTATTTGAACCAAACACAGACGGAAATCTATAAAAATCCCTTACATTAAAAAAGCCCTGCTATTCCATCCTATTTTAGTTTTATATTCAGAAAATCTTGTAACTACAGCTTATTGAGACAAAGAAAGGATCACTTACTTCACTGAAGGTCTGGAGGAAGGTCTAACAAAATGTTGTCCCGAAACAAAATACTATTATGTAAAATAAGCATTCACTTGAATATTCCATAAAATGCATTCCTAATAATAATATAATAATAAATTACTTACCTAAAATACTTTATACCTTTCGTTCTGGCTGCATTGCTATTACACTTTGCAACAGTACAGTCAGTATGAGGGCATTTTTAGAAAGGTTTAGCTTGTGGGATCTTGAAATACACTTTTAACAAACTTAATAAACGATTTCTGTTTATTTTCGAAAGTTTACTCTTTAAAATTACTTCTTAATGAGCAAGTAAAAGCGAAAACAAATTTTAAAACAATAAATTTACATTCAAAACAACATATAGTCTGGCTAGCCAAACGGCGAACTCAAAAAGAATTTGCTGCTATGCCAAACTTGACGGAAACAATAATAAACAAGTTGGTGACATATTTTTTTTGCAATATGGGCCGTGTAGTATTTTGAAATAGGAAAAAATCCGGCAACATTACGAAATGAAGGAAGCGGAGAGGCGTGATTATTTAGAGGTATGATTCTATTGGTTAGAGCCTGAACGACAGCACCAGTGGCGTGGTTATTCGTGAAACTCAAGAATTTTTTTCCTAATAATTTTTTGGTTTATTCCTTGGTGTTTTCGGTGCCACTGAACCCAAAGACATGGTTGTCATCAGGCGGTGTCAGTTGAGGTGTCAGTGAATATTCTTAGGTTACGTCCCACTTTTCTTCCCCCTTTCGTCTCTACCAAGTTACCACTTGCCAAACTATACAAATGTTAGGTTATTGTACCTCTAGGGTAGTTGACAGGTCACGTGCTGCACCAAACCTTTACCGTTCGAGTGGTTTTTTGACAGGACCAGACGCTGTTAACTCATATATCCCTTCACACAACTGTCTCCACGTTCTCCTTTTAGATTTTCTTAAAGCTTTATTATATTCTGTTAGGGTAGTTTTCCCAGTCTGCAGTAGTTTTAGCCTTATTGAATGACTTTCTGACCTTTGCTTCAAGGCCACTTAATTCCCGGTTCCACCAAGGCACGTCCCTGTGAACTGCCTGTTGTTTTACGGGACAGCTGTTTTCAAAGGAGTTTTTGATTGCATTGATTAGACTATTTGAGGCTATTTCTAGTTCCTCTTCTGTCTCATTGGTATTTGGGAGTTCTTCTAAGCTCATGCTGAAGTCCCAGTTTGTGAGCTTTGAAATTCTTCTTTCTTCTATTTTACTGGCTGTTGCCTTTAAGTCGAACCTAATCATTTGATGGTCCGACAAAGAAGGTTTGTTAGAGACATGCCAGTTGTTTACTGTATGTGATATGAAAGGATCAGCTAGGGCTAGGGTCTCGTCTAGGACCTCTTTTCTGATCGCATTAATGAATGTGGGTTTGCTGCTCTGTATCTATTTTGTTAGAGTCCAGAATTTCAAAAAGAGTGTGTTTGTATCAGTGCAACCCCATCCTTCTTGGAGATGTGAGTTGGAGTCGGCACCGATGATAAAATGCCTGTCTTTGATCGTGCACCACTGTATGAGACGTTGGAATGTCTGTTGTGGTGCTTCATTGATGTCCCCTGAAAAGTAGGCTAAAGCTATAGGAAGTGACTCGTAACCGGCCCTTGGTGAGCTGTAAAAATTAAGTCCTCATTGGCTAAGTTATATCCTTCAAAAACAAATACTGCCAACCGATCAGTGATTTGAAAATATGACTTCTAAGTAGAAAATTTCAAAATGTCATATCATGAATGATCCCACTTCAATAAATGATAACAGACATACACAACACAGATAACCCTTGTTGCCCTTATCGACAATTTCGAATATTGTTTAACATAACTTCAAATTTACAATGTTTGCTTTCTAGAAGGATACAATTTAATCTATCCGCCTCATTTATTTTTATTGTTTCGAGGACTTTAATCTGAAAAATACTGAATAGTCTTATCAATAATTTTATTAATAAAACAAACATTGATAATATTTATGCTGGTGTTCCTTTTGACCTTTCTTTATCCTTTATCGGACTTGAGAAATCTTTTTACGGGACGCATTTATTTACAAACCCTCTTGCAGAAAAGGACGAAAATAGCCGACCCTCGGGGGGCATTCATAAAGTATGGTTTCTTTTCGAGGAAAAACGGTTATTTCGGATATAATTTAAAAGCCAGCAGACATGCGATATTTTTGGGACGTTTGCTCCGGGCGTGTATATAATTCGTAAGCCTTATTAGATTCGAATCTTTAATGGCTTAACTGAACCAACTATTTCATTATCATTTATGATGAGAATTTGTTCATCCATAACCTCGCACATTCCTGAACGAGCCTTTTTCGTCGAGAGTCTACAACCCAGCATGGGGTAGACAAGTAAAAACGCAATAAAATCCTTATATTTATGGCATCATACCTGATAAGTATCATTACAAAATCAATATGGCGTTTTACCCGACCAGTTGTTTGAAATTATATACTTAAAGCGGTAGTGGACATGGAAAGAACCACTTTAACTTTCGACTCGCAGCAATAAAAGCCAAAAAAAGAAGTAGTACCAGTAGTAGCCGGGGAACGTCGAGTTTAATTATCAAGATTTTACCAGAACCCGTTCTTCTAGATTCTAGAGCCAGTCTATTATTTCAAGACGAGAACTGTTGATAAATAACATGTTTTCATGAGCCCCCACATCATTAATAAGAATAATAATCTGTTTTAAAAGTTGGTTTATACATAAATTTAGTATTATCTTTGTGCTCGAAAGATTGAGCAAATATTTCTACTAGAGTTTGTTTAATTATCATTGTTGAAGTTGTTAACCCAGTTTTGCTGGTAATTATTTCTCGGTGTTGATAGGACATCCGAAATTATCCAGATTATTATTATAAAATCAATTTTGTTGAAAGGTTAGTTCTCTCAGAAATAACAAAGTAGGTAAACACAGTTTGATTGAATATTTTAGCCTCAATTTAAATTTCAGTTCAGGGGATCAATATCTATTGAAATTCGCTTATATGGGTCATATTATTGCAAATCACCCTTTAGTAATGTGGCCACTCAATTAGTTTGTAATTGTTCGTATTACAAAGTAATTAACTAAACCATAGTTAAACTGTGAATGTGGAATTTGTCATGCAAAATTTAAACAGAAATAAACGAGACCTGATCTAATTGTTCATTGAGATAAATTATCGTTTGAGATAACACTAATGTTCTATCAAAAGGCATTAAACTTTCATCTCATAAAATAATGATAGAATAAAAGAGATGGCCGCTTCCGCAGACAATTTATAGGTGCTTAACCTCTTTCTGCTGAACGTGATCGATTCGATGATGCGAAGAAACCTTTCTCCGATAGTCCAGGATTTTTTAATCAACTGACTTATGTTTCGTCTTTATGCTACCACATACCTATACATGATTTAAACCATAAAACATGGTTGAACAAGTGGAAGAAGTCAGTCCTATGCACTTATTATGATGGAAACAATCAATTATTTATACTTTTTAATGAGTGACAGTTCGACCATAATCTAAACTAACCAAGCAAATCAAAGATAATAATCTTTGGTTGGTTGAAATATAATCTCTTGGGGACATCGAACCCGTCTACCGTCTACCAATAGGTAGGTACTAAACCAATCAACCAGCTGACGGCATCGGATGAACATTATAGCTCGCGGCTCCGAAAGCCTTATAAAAAACCTTTTTACTGAAGTAATTATAGCTCCCGGTTTATTATAATAAACCGGACCGATTAACCCATATAAGGACCTGTCGGTTGGGTATACTATAGCGGATTCTGTTGATGCAACTACAACCGCATTGAATTTAAATATTCCCATATATGGATTTAATAAAGAGCATCGTTAAAAACAAGTATAAAACTGACAATGAAACCATCAGAAAAAGCCCCAAGTTATAAATCAAACTCTCCCCTCGAAAATTTAATTATTACATGCATAGCTATCGATCCGCCAGCGAGAAATTCCCCACAAACAGTCTAGAATTTCGAAGGGGATTCCACCACGACGGCCTAGGGCTGTGTCAATAAGGAGGCGAAATCCGGGAGGGGTGTTTGTAACCATCCCCTTTTATATATTTTTTTATGGTGCAACGGTATCGCAGAGCCAGTCAGCTGTTTTGAGGGTTGATTCCGTCAAGTAGAAACAGCTGACTCAAAAGAGCCTAGAAAAAAAAAAAAAAACGTTAATAACTCGTGGGAGATTTTAGAATATTATTATTATTTATTTATGTTTTTCATTTGCGTAAGTTGTATTGTATAGTCTATTTCATTGCAGTTGATAGCTCAAATCGAGGTTTAGGACCAGAAAACCATTGAAAACCATAGACTATGATATTATCTACTATTTCCATTGAAACCCCCAGAAGACAGATTGATTAATCATTATTTTAGCAGGATAAGGGTGTCATTTATTGAAAAGTACAAATGCAATTTTTTTTTTGAAAAGGCTCATTAATTCTGGTTTAATTAGTCTAAACATCCTCACGTACAAAACCCCTTTTTGCCTTCAATCTCCTAAAATCGGACCCTCTTGAAGAAGGGTCATCTAGGTACATTGATATTTTTAGTATTATATAAAGCTGAAAGGGTCTATTCCCCGAAGGCCAACTTAAAATTTGGGTGCAGCCCAAAACGCTATACACACAATCGGGCTAGGGTGAATAATAGACGAGGGTGTTGTGCATTCTGGCGGCATGCTTGGAATTTAATAGGATAGGATTAGGGTGGAAAATTTCCGGAATTTTATTTATTTTAGACGAAAAAGGGTTTTCTTCCGATCCGTGCCCTTGTATTGTCAGATTTAATTCGGTTTCACCGCAGTCTGGCAACGTTGCTCGAGGGTGAAAAGATATAATATGATATGAAATTTGAGGGTGTGTTAGAGGGTGCGTGTCCTCAAAGGTCTGAGAGAAATTTAATATTGCTGGATTGACAATAGACGGGGAAAGGATATTATTGAATTTATGTGACGCAGGTATTTTATTGTGAAAGAAATGGTAACTTTGAAGCAAAACCCTTTCAAATAATCTAGCATTATTAAAATAAACCCCGTTTCAAGTAGTTCCAGAGCTTGTCAGTCAATGACCTTGAATTGACCTTTACATTAAAATTTGCTGATAACTGATTTGGCGACGTATTTTTATAACAAGTAATTAATTACTAATAACAATAGCCAATATTTTTATGTATATGTTGAAGAGTGGATGTGGAAATTTTGTTAAATACTATTAGCAAACGTGTCCAATGAGGACAACAATAAGTAAAGACCTTTTCAATATTTCTAATGTTCTTTATGGGCGATATGGACACAAGATGTTTCTAGTCCTTCTAGGAAATTTAGCTACCTTTTTGTATTTTTGTAATGTTTGGGCAGTTTTGCTTTTTCTTGGTGAGAGCTAATTAGTATTCCAAGTGGAAGATTAGCCGTTTAAAATTAACTTGATCCTTGCTCAAGATTTTCTACTGGTTCTGTCTATAAGGGTAAATCATAGTGATTAATTAACACAAGGGGATCCAGCAGATTGCGACCCCTTTTAAATAGTTCACGGACTGAGTGATTTTGTATAATCATGTTAACAGGATTTTCCATTGTTCTATGTTTTCCCACAAAACGTCCTCTGTTCGTCCTTCAAACTTTCACACATACAAGCCCCTATCAATATTTACCAAAAAAAGGCATTCAACTCATGTTTATCTTAGAAACCTTGACCCTCAACACTAACTGATATTTTTTCTTTGAATTCTGCAGTTATCTTTCAAAATAGGGTAGGTATATATCTTTTGTTATAGATTTTTGGGTTGGGTAGATGAAGAAAAAATGCGACCAATACATTTCTACCTGACAGTTTTATGGTTGAAAGATTAATTTGTGGCACAATCATTGCCAAAAACGATTTGCTGAATAGTCGAATATTTTGAAGGATGATCTTCGTTTCGTCAACATAAAAAAAAGTCTCGAAATATTTATTTTTTACTTTTTTCATGTAGAACTGCGTTGCTTGTTAATTGAACTGCGAGAAGTGTGAAAAACCCGTAGCCTTGTTGTATTTTGAGAATGTCATTTTGTCTCCAATTGGTTTCAGATCTTTATTGAACCACGTTAGTTTAATAGGAATGTAAAAAGGGGAAAATCCCTTTGGAAATAATAGACACAATACTTGGATGGTGCGATAGTGACAGTATGACAATAAATCCTCACAAAATAACTGTAGTGCCCTTTACAAGGAAAACCATCTGATACCCCTTAACCTACGGAAGATAGGGGTACCCTTACCCTTGGCAGACGAAGTCAAGTATCTAGGAATTACCCTAGATGAATGGCAAAAAATAAAACAGAAAGCTATAGGTACTCACTATGAACTTCCGCAGAATCTGTGATAAATCCAGTGGCGTAACTTTAAATCCAGGGCCTCCCCGCAAGGATTTTCCCGGGGCCCATCTTTTATATATACATATAATATATTATATTTTTTTATTCTTTGAAGTGAAACTATTTAGAGGGCGGTCTGATATTTGGACGACAATGGAGAGTGATTGGAAATACGCGTCCTGTAACGTCACGTTAAGGCCCATTTCGTTATACGAGAGAGAAGAAAGATATAACTATAAAATATAAGACGGAGAAAGACAGTTGTTCAAAAACCCGTTTAAAAATAAGAAACCAAAGGACATAAATCAAATTTTGAAAATAAAACAAAAATAAGGAACATAGGAAACATAAATAAATTCCAAGCATATAATACAAATATCTAGTAAATATAACAAAACGAAGAACATAAAAAAAAACATTAATATACAGGGTGATTCCGAAATGGATCTCCACTACGTCGTAGGACCCTTGAGGGAACCTCAGAAAAATAGTCTCGACCAATCTTGGTGATATATGAAGAAGTAAAGTTGAGAAGTTTTATTTCCAAATTATTTTTTAAAACTGCGATATTCCCTATAAAGTTCAAAATCTCCAGCTCTAAAAGAGACGGTTTATTTATCTTCAGATAAACTTGCTGGTAAATATCTGCAAGATGAATTTACCGTTCTTGATTTTATTAATCGACAGACAACTGGTCGACCAATGGTATTACAGATTGCGTTTTTATCCGTTAAATTGCATAACCGACAGTTTATCAGAAGGTGAATAAACCAACCCTGGAATTTGGCAACGTTTTTTAATGTTCCGATTTTTGCAGGTAGGTATGTCAAATGTTTTACTGGTTTTGATTCACCGACAGTTATGTCAGTATTATGTATGGTGTGTATGGCGATTACTTGCTGCGATATTGAGAGTTATTGGACGTGCAATAAGGACAAACAGTAGTTAAATCAGCCTTATTTTGATATCTACGCATTCGCATTTGGGTCTGCAAATAAGGATTTCCTTAATAAGGTTACTGCTTAGATGTTTTCTCTGGTTTAAAACAGTGTCACATGACGTCATAATTTTTCGGCGCAAGAAATTGGTTTGAAAACTTGAATTGGATCGTATTTCGAAACGGTTTGAAACAATTTTGATGTGACGTCATGGATTCATCGCGAGCATATACTATTTCAAACCTGTTTTGAACCAGTTTCAAAAAAGTGAACTCGAGAAAACAGCTCTTTTCTTTATTTGTGTATGGTTAGTGCGAGGCAGTAAACTTCCCTTATTTCAATATTTCTACTATTTGACGACTTTGACGTTTCGTTTTTGTCGATTGGTCATAACCGAGGTTATAACTTAATTTATTTTATCAAATTTCAATGGATAACAAATCAACCAACTAACCCAAACCAAAAAAACTGTATCATCAAAAAATGGGTATCAGCAGAAAATCACAAACAAAAATAAACACTATTTGAGGTTGAAATTTATAAACATAGCTATCAGCTGTCAAAAATTATGAATACAAAATAAGGTAATACTCAACACATACTACAGTCTTCGAATAACTGTTATTTTCTTGGAGAAATAGTGCTGATGCACTAATAAAATAACGCACATCCTTCAGGAACAAGGTTTATTAGAACAGATTCTCTATGCAGAGGTAACATAAGTTAAAGTATTTTTTTTAGTTTAGTATTTTTTTGTGCGCAGTTTAGTATTTTCTTGTCACCAGTTTAGTACCTTCTTGTCGCCTGTCCTCGGGTTATGCGGGGCCCCCAAAATCACGGAGCCCCCCGCGACTGCGGGCCCTTAGTTACGCCACTGGATAAATCATGGGAAATTGGGCCCAAATAAATATACTGGTTATACAGGGAGTTCCTAAAGATCATGTACAAACGAAAGGGGGTGATTCTTTGGGTTATTTTATGACTATAATTTCTAATAAACATAGGTCCGCAAACGCTTCGTTAACGATCTACAGGGTGTTGAAATTTTAATGCATTCATATTGGAAGTGAGCAAGAATATGGCGGCGAGGGGTGTCTTACTTCTAGAATCCTATTGAGAATGAGCAAGAATATGGCTGCGGAACCTCTATTGTTGTCACTGTAGCTATTAGAAAAGGTTTATTGAGTTACTTTAGTTTCATCTAGCTAATTACAGAGATTTGTTTTTTAATTTTTTTCTCGATAAGGGACGGTGATACGAAAAAACTACAAGAGATCAAAAAGTTTCTAAATAAGATAGAAAAATTATTTTGTCTTTTAGACTCGACCAGCGGCGCACCGCGAAAAAGGTCAGGGGCAGAAAAGGAGGCATGACCCCTGAAAAAACATCACCCTGTAGATTCTGGCAAACGGTTGACATGTGCAATCATCCAGCTCCTATTGCGTAACCTATATTCCAAATTTGTGCTAAATCCCTCAGAAATTGCAGGAGCTATATAAAGAAAAAACTAAAAAAAAAAATATTTAAATTTCAACATCCTGTAACGAAGCGTTTGCAGGCCTATGTTCATTAGAAATTTTAGTCATAAAATAAACCCCCTTACGTTTGTACATGATATTTAGGAACACCCTGTATATCATGGTCATCAGATCAATGATAATGTCTCAGTAGTCTGGTGGGAAAAGGGGCATTAGCGCATTGTCCAAAATAAGCTCAAAAAACTACAAAGACAGGCCTGTTTGGCAATAACCAATAACAGGAGCTGTCAGCACTACGACAACAGCAGCCATGGAGCTTTTCCTAAGAATTGGACCTAACCTACTTTTGCTTGCTTCACTTTCTCATGGATTAACAGCATATTATACAGTGACATGTGACAATCTATAAAACATTGATTGAGAAGTTGTATCAATATGTTTTTCCAGTCGCAAAAGTCACTACAGCAAAAACATCCTTGATTCATCATCTAATAATAATCCAGTATTCACCTTTCAAAGCACCTATCATGCCACTCACCTCCCGAGAGTGACTTAACGAGGCATAAATATGCATCATTAAAGGCGAATAACAAAATAGCTTTGTGAGAATAGGAAATAACTAAGCGTGTGTATGCAAGTTTGCTTATACGTTATGTATTATTATACGGGATGGGTATGAGTCACATTTCTCAGTGGTACAATGCCAGTTAAGACAATAAGCATTGTGTGGCGTGCTCTTTTGTATTCATTCAATGCAACAAGATGTATAATATGTATGCATCTGGGTAGTTTTTGAGTTGATTCTAGAATGGATAACATAGTTGTACTTGTTTTCATTAATCCCTAGAATAAAAAAGTACAAAATAATTCCGTAAACTGAAAAACCTCTTTCGTCTCTAATTACTCTTTATTCGTAAGAACAATTATTTCTATAATCTCTTCCACCTTTCATTCAATTCAAGGACAATTCCTGAAAATTTGAAATTTAATAAAGTCTGAAATGTTTCCTATAGAGAAGTTTCCAAGAAACTTCTCCGTTCCATTACGGAGCATAACATTACATTCGAATCGGAAATTAATTACTTTGGAAGTTTACAATGGAAAGTTCAGAGTATTTGAACTTGAAGACAAGTTTCTAGTAGTGCTGATTAATTTTATAGAAAAACTGTTTTGTCAACTAATTGAATCACTTTGGGATATTTCCATGATGTCTGCATGAAAATTGATGTGTCATCTTACAATATCAAAAATAAATAATCTTATCATTTAAATGAATAAGTACCTTTCAAGTAATTAAGCTGATAACAAAATTCATCATATTTGTTCATCATCCTTTTTTTTTTGCTTAGATAAGGTTGAGTCTGTACCAGAGAGCATTTTCCAAAAAAAATATCGACGTAAATTACTTGCGTAAGTCACAACAGACCATTAAATTTAATCTAAAAAGTGGCTTTGAGTGTTTATTTGTTAGTCATACGCTATGTAAAATTATTGTTCAATTACTGTTTGACCTACTTGAGCCACTCGGAGTGATAATGGATGATAACGGGTTATAAAAACATTTGAACGCGACCCGTTTATCTTTCTCCGTATAACAATAATAGTATTTAATTAGTGGTTAAATTGTTGCGAAATTTATGTATCGAAAGCTCATTGAACGTTGGAACTATGTTTGGTTAGTAAGCATTTAATATCGCAGCACCTGTTGTTCAATTACATTGACATTACAATAGATAATTTTGACGTTTGACGAGGTATTATTGCAACAATTTATCAAAAGAGAGTATATTTTTTGAATAAAAACTATACGTGGGTATCGAAAGATAATATTTGGAAAAGAGTTTGTGACAATTTGAACAGCAATTCTCTTACCTACTTAAACTGGCTGACTTACAAATTACAAAACATTTCTAGATGCTTGTCTGTTCAAATCACACTATAGAATTCGGGAATAGTCGCGTTTGGGCCCTAAACATTGGCATCGGTTTCGCATTAATGTATCTTCGTAATGCTTCCGTATACATATACAATATGTGCAATACAAATCAAGTGAATCCGCTTTACAATAATTTTATTCAAAATTACTTGCTGACATACAAACTACGCGCTTTATTACATTTAATCAAGAAACCTCTAGAATCACGTAATGATACTTACTTAAATGACGTCAAATTACCCTTCATTGTCGCTTTACCAATGAAACTACTTTGGCTTGGTTCAAGTGTAATGTGTCTTGTTTTGTGGTAGTTCGACTTTCTACTAACGCGATTTTAACTATTTGAAAATACGAGGCAATACTTATTTTTAAACTTTCGATCAAGTTACACTGTGGCTCGTCAGTTTTTCCTATCAGGAGAAAAGTAAGATGCTAGCTCTTAGACCAGAATGTATTTTATTACCCAATAACACATGTAACAAAAGTAAATGTCAACTCAACAACAAAAACGCCAATGATCAGCCCATTTACATGTTCTTGTAGGTGAAATGTTTTCACATAAAATGTAAATCAGCTTTAAATGTCATTCGTACAATCCATAATTGAAATCCGTTGCGGTGTACTACGGCAATCATAAAATTGAAAGGTTCAGTATGTTATTATGTTAAGGCTGGGAACGCACACCCACCTAAATTCGGCATTTGTGTGTGTGCACCAGCCAAAAGGCAAGACAATGTATTACACAACGCGTCCATTAACATATTATGAGCAACACGAACGCTATGCCGTGATGATGATGGCGGATATGCCGGGCCAACATCAAATGTTAATAGTTCTAGACAGACTCGAGAAAACAAAATAGACACACACGAACTTTGTGGGTGAACTTTGTTCATTGCGCGGCTTCATTCTGTGATAATAATAATAGATTTTGGAAGCCGGAAAAGTTTTGCTTTGTGCCTTATAGTAGAATGACGTATGATTATCTTGACTTTTGAGCAAGTTTAGTTTGGTTGAGGCAAATATAACACTTGGAACAATAATTTACATTTTAATGCTATAGCTTTTTTCAAATTTTGAGCAGTTAGTTTATCATTTGTTGTAAGTTTTTAACCAGTTTCATCTCGGATGCCAAGCTTTCAGTTTTGACATAATCTTGTCGAATGAGTACAATAAATTATCTAATAAAAGTATAATTTATTGTTACATGGTGTCAGAAATAACGAATCCAGCATAAATGGATATGACAGAACCTACAAATAACGAATCTGGAGTTATTGGTGTACGTCCTCCAAAGCACCTTGTTTTAAACTCCGAAAATATGGCAAGAGAATGGAAAAATTGGATACAACAGTTCGAATGGTACGCTATATCTACACAATTATCAAAGAAACCCAAAGATGTTCAAGCAGCTACATTTATGGCAATCATTAGCCCAGAAGCTGGTAGAAATATTCAATAATTTTGGATTATCTGATGATGAGAAGAAGGATATTAGCGTAATAAAGGGTGAATTTGGTGAATATTTTATTCCTAAACTAAATGTTTTTTTTTTTTGAAAGATATCGATTTTTCCAAATTGTCCTAAAAGAAGACGAAAAGTTTGATGAATTTCTTATGAATATTAAAACTCATGCGAGAACCTGTGAATTTGGCCAACTATACATGATAGTCTTCTAAAAGATAAAATTGTTTTTGATATATAAGATAGTCAATGAAGAGGTGCACCCCATTCTAGGAAGAAAATCCTGTTACAAACTAGGTTTAATTTTACGTGTACATACATTCCTGCGAAACAACAAAGTCCAATAATAGCATTTTTCAAGGATTATGGGTTGTTTAAAAAATTATGATTACATAGAAAATCCAAAGTTTGAAATAAGGCATGCAACCTGCAAGAAAAATACCCTTTGCCATACGAGATGAAGTGAAAAAAGAATTGGAAAATAATATGGTTGTTAGGTGTTATTAAGCCCGTCACAGAACCTACACCTGCAGTCAGTCCGTTAGTAACTGTTAGGCAAAAAGGTAAATTAGGAATATGCATAGATCCTACAGATCTTAACAAAAACATTCTAAGAAGACATTATCCACTGAAAA
Organism: Ceutorhynchus assimilis; assembly: GCA_917834065.1. Lineage (NCBI taxonomy): Eukaryota > Metazoa > Arthropoda > Insecta > Coleoptera > Curculionidae > Ceutorhynchus > Ceutorhynchus assimilis. The sequence continues at coordinate 31,594,134 of OU892284.1, forward strand.
CCATGGTAGAAATTTCAGCACAAATACGTGGAGCCAAATATTTTACACTTTTAGATTGCAAACGAGGGTTTTGGCAAATAAAAGTTGCAGAGCAGTCTCAAAAATATCTCACGTTTTCAACACCATGGAGGCGTTATAGTTGCACTCGTCTACCATTTGGAATCTGTTCAGCACCAGAGGTATTTCAAGAAATAATGAGTTCCTTGTTAAAAAACATTCCAAACACTCACTGCTCAATGGACGATATTCTTATTTATTTCGACTCCCAGGAAGGTGTAAAAAAATTACTATAAAAGTAATGGAAACACTGGAAAATTCTAGATTGAAACTCAATAAGGAAAAATGCATTTTCAATGTTAAAAGAGTTAAGTTTCTTGGGCTTATTTTATCGGAAAATGGTATTGAAATTGATGATACCAAGGCGGAAGCTATCAAAAACTTAAAGACACCAACAAATATAACAAAACTGCTAAGGTTGCTAGGCATGATGATAACATATTTGAATAAATTCATATCAAATCTGTCTGAGCTTACAGATCCTTCGCGAAGGCTTCTAAAAAGGGAAGTTGAATTTAGTTGGGACATAGAACAACACGAAGTTTTCAACAAAATAAAGGTACAGTTGACTAGTGCACCTGTTCTGAAATTTTATGATGTAAACAAGGATTACATTCTAGTTCGAAAAATTTAGGGGCTGCGTTGATGCAAGAAAATCAACCCATTGCATGTGCTACTAGATCATCAACACCGTCACAGCAAAATTGGCCTCAAATTTAGAAAGAAGCGTATGCAATAAAATTTGTATTTGATAAATTTCATCAATATTTATATGGCAAGAAACTGACTATAAGCCATTAGAAGCTATTTTCAAAAAACCCATTCACTTTGCCCTACATAGGTAGACAACGAATATTATTGGATGTATCACAGTATTCGCCCAAAATAATATACAAAAAGGTAAAAATGTAGCAGATATTTTAAGTAGGGATTGTGAAGGAACTGAAGAAGATCTAGAAAACGAGGAAGAATTAGAAAACAAAAACATTTGAAGAAGACATTATCCACTGAAAACCATGGAAGAAATATCAGCACAAGCACCTGGAGCCAAATATTTTACACTTTTAGATTGCAAACGAGGATTTTGGCAAATAAAAGTTGCAGAGCAGTCTCAAAAATATCTCACGTTTTCAACACCATGGGGGCGTTATAGTTGCACTCGTCTACCATTTGGAATCTGTTCAGCACCAGAGGTTTTTCAAGAAATAATGAGTTCCTTGTTAAAAAACATTTAAAAACATTCACAAGTAGTAACTTGGTGTCGCTAGAGCATAGTCATGTCATCAATGATTAACTTGTTTACTCTTTAATCATGTGCAAGAACCAGATTTTGAGTTTGTCTCCATCTGAGTATCGCAAAGAAATGGATTACAAAAAGACAAGGAAACAAGAAAGAACGGGTGGACTTAGTGTAAATGGGAACCCAGTCAATTAGAACCTGGAAAAACTTAGGTTATGAAACAACGCTACTTACTCTTAGTTGTTTCTAGTTTGTACTCTGTGATTGATTTCACCCTTTGACAGTTGGATAAATAGCGAGATAAACAAAAAACAATATGTTCTACATTTTTTTTAACGACCAGTTGTTGACTGCTTGATTTGCAGGACAGTTTTCAGTGACTCTTGTATCTCCCTTTGTTAAAGTTTATGTGATTGATTCACTGAGCGACAATGTAAATTGGAATAGAAAGCTCTGCACTGCAAAGTGTTCCCCCCAAAACCATGGCAAGTTCAAGACCATTATCTCTACCTCTTCTATAATTACGTTTTTATCTATATGTAATAATATTTTACTATGTTGTTTCTTTTCCATGCATAAACCAGTAGCTCATTAAACATTCCAATGAGTTAAAACTTTTAACATCCACAAAACTATTTTCCAAAACAAAAACCCTAAACGAAGGGCCGATTCCGATGAAGAGTAATTTAAATTTTCTAGCTTCGACCAAAACTCGCGTGTTGTGTATTAAACGAGAGAAATTCGAACTCGAAACAGGTTCCCGAACTAAACTTCCCCGAAACTAATTAAACTTCAATTTAGACCCTAAAGCCAAGTTGCGCTGGTGTTTTTACTCCGGCCTGGGCCCTCGCAACAAAACTTTTATCGCTAGCCCCTATATATCTATTATTGCGGCGAACTTGTTCGGAACATTCCCCGAGAGTTATGAAATGTTTTGTTGAAAGCGGCTCCCGTTTTAATAAAGTTTTCGTATATGCGAATGTGGATTATAAATTTAAATGTAAAGTTTTGGGTGTTTCAAATGAGGAAAACGTCCAGCTCTGATGATAAATCAAATGTTACTTGTCTGGCAAAATGCTATAAGTAGAATAAAAATGCGCCAAACTTCAGTCAAAAAAGCAAAACATGAGAATTGGAAATCACGCAAACGTTTTCCAATAAATAAATTTTCAATTGGTTTGGATAGAGGCCAAAGGCTGACTTTTGGATCCGAAAATCCCACGGAACTTAAATATTTAAGGATTTTCCGCTATTTCTTTAGTGGATTAACAAAATAAAAAGAAAATGCATTGAGCCAGTGGCGGTTCCTCCATAAGAGCACATGTGCACGTGCACTCCCAAATTAATATCAAACAACTTTAAATTTAATTTTATCATTCTTCAAATTTTAACATTCTACCTGTAAAATATTAATTTAAAAAATTAGTGGCCAAATGCGCCAGCAAAACAAACGCAACCGGCAACGCTGGAATGACAGCGTCCACCGCGTCGCCTGATCGCCCCGCCCCGTTCACTGCACATTTCAATATTAAATCCAATTGGTGGAACTATGCCCCCCCGCACTCTTTGTTCCCCGCGAAGGTCTAGCGACGTTCGATGTTTTAAGCTGGCTGGTGTGCACATGTAGTCAGTGCACTTTGGGATCGGAAGCGGTTGTTTTATATTTATTTCGATTTCGAGCGCGATTTAACTGAAAACTGTGTGTAGAATGGCGGGATTTCTGAACCCCGATAGCCTTAGCGTGCAATATTTAAAAACAATTAAATTTTCTTCGCTTTCTTTGGAGGAAAAAGGCCAAATCAAATGTGTCGGCCGTCCAAAGCCAAATTTAATAATCACCAACATAACAAAATGCAAAAGTCGTGATTATAAACGAACTTTTAAAATGGAAACTTACGAAAAAACTGACTGGTTGTGCGGTTGTGATGTTAGTAATAGTCTTTACTGCTTTCCCTGTTTGTTATTTGGAAGCGATGAAGCATCAGAATGGACAAAATCCGGCGTTAAAGATTTAGTACATTTATCCGAAAAAATTAAAAAACATCAAAACTCAAAATCACATCTTACTGCTAAGCTAGGATTTAATTTATTGGGCAAACAAGATATTCGGCAACAATTAAATAGTGCATACCGATTAAGCATTGAGAAACATAACGAGCAAGTAAAGAATAATCGGTATGTCTTATCTAAAATTATCAACTGCATTAAATTTTGTGGTGCTTTTGAACTTGCTCTCCGTGGACACGATGAACAAAAAGATTCATTGAACCCAGGTATATTTAGAGGCCTCATAAATTTTTCTGCCGAATTGGACTTAGCACTGAGGGATCATTTGCAGCAAGCTACCGTGTTTAAAGGCACGTCAAAAGACATTCAAAATGACTTACTGGAATGTATGCTTTCGGTCTGTCAAGCAAATATCAAAAAAGAAATTGCTTCTTCAAATTTTGTTTCCGTTATGAGTGACGAAACAAGTGATATTTCAAATATTTTCCAAATGGTTATAGTTTACCGTTATACTCTACCAAACGGCACACCTGTTGAACGATTTTGGACTTTTATAAAACCAAATGATCACGATGCTGTTGCTTTAGCTGGCTGCATAGAAGAATCTTTAAATTATGTTTTAAAAAATCCTGATCAGTTAATCTCCCAAAGCTATGACGGAGCAAGTGTCATGAGTGGCGCCCATGGTGGTGTGCAGAAGCTTATTAAAGATAAATTTAAATATGCCCATTATATTCATTGTTATGCGCATCAATTGTATTTAATAATGTCTCAGGCGACAAGCATAAATGCAAATGTACGTATATTTTTTGCAGATCTGAGTGACATTACCAATTTTTTTTCAAATTCTCCACAAAGAGTGGCCATATTAGATGAAGTGGTTGGAAATAGGGTTCCTAGAGCATCTGCTACAAGGTGGAACTTCAAAATCGGAACCGTTAACACTGTTTATGAAAACAAAGAATCACTTCTAGAGTGTATGGAAAAAATACAATCTACATCCAGTCAATCTGATACCATCAGAAAGGCAGGTGCACTTTTAAGGTTATTACATGACCGTAAATTTGTTTTTTGGTTAACAGTGTTTCATCGTGTGATGCCCCACGTTGATATTTTATATTCACAGCTACAAAAAAGGGCAACTGATTCCGTAACTATGAAACGTAACATTACTGAGTTTGAAAAAAATATTCAAAAAGAAAGAGATAATATACATACTATTAGAGAAATCGGGTTAGCAGATATTGATGAGAGTCAAGCTAGGAAAAGAAGAAAGATGGATGAGAGAAATTCCTATGTTTCCACGACTGTACAAGCTAAAGAAGTGTGTGACACCATAATTGCAGAAATAAAAAAAAGGTTTTCATTCACAGGCCATTTGGAAATAGCACACTTATTTTCAGTGGAAAATTTTGAAACGTATTCATCAAATTTTCCTATGCAACATTTAGATTCAGCAGTTCGAAACTTTCCATTTTTGAATAAAAACAAATTAAAGACAGAATTGGAAATAATATACAGAAGAGGAGATTTTGGAGAAGTTTCTGGAGCAGTCCCCTTTCTTAAGTTTTTAATTGAAAATAATTTGCAAGCAGATTTCTCTGAAACATTTTCAGTGCTTCAAGCGATTATAACAATGCCTATGACAACCGCAGAAGCGGAACGTTGCCTCTCCACATTAAAACGGATAAAAACTTTCCTTAGAAGTACAATGGGACAGGAGAGACTAACTGCCCTCGCAATGTTATCTATTGAGAAACAAATGATTCAAGAAATTCCAAATTTTAACGAACTGGTAATTGAAGTATTTATCTCAAAAAAGGACAGACGACTTCATTTTCAATACAAAACGTGTCTGTGAGAATTGTGAGATTGAAAACTATAATACATTTATCTATAAAAACAATTGTTAGACCAGGACGATGTACTCAGCGAGGTAAGTTACTTTGTTACTTAATTTCTAGTTTATTGATATAAGATCCTTCAATTTCCACGATTTGATAGACCGAAAAAAGTATTACATTGAGCTTAGTTGGTTGTTTGGTAGGGTAGATATGAAATCCCTTAACAATATTTTTAATTATTGGTAGGTAAACACATCACATAACTCATACGATCATTTACAATAAATTATTTTTTTAAAGGCCTAAAATAAACACTTCTGGGCGTGGCACCCCGAAAAATTTCGCGCCTCCGGCGGGCATCCCCCTTTCGGCATTTATTATGAATTACAAATTATGTGCACCCCCAATATGTTATACCACGAGCCGCCACTGATTGAGCCTGTATCTGCAGACCGGACGTTATTAATTTAATTTTGAGATAAAGCTGGATTTAATTATGACATGCTTTAGATAAAATATTTATGGTGCTTTTTGTTTTTGTTTTATCGCTAACAAGTGCAATAATTTATTACTTCATGACACAATAAAAATTCTAAATTATTTACTTGCAAGATTAAGCATTAACAGTCAATTTTGTGTTAACATTTACAACAACTTGTAGTGTAGTACCTATTCACTAAAACATTCAAGTTTGTATTTCTCATTTTGGTTATATTAATGTAAAGATAATGTATGCCTAAATTTACCGAACATAATTGCATAACGGTACCAATAAAGTGCTAATAAGCTAAGTCTAATTATCTACAAAAAGTAAATTTCCTTTCGAAAATGCCATGTGTGCGTCATAAGTGCAACTACAGGACAAGAAACAGGTAAAGTTACATATTTGTTAATAATCAACATTACGTCAAATATATTAACGCATAAGTCGCGACATTTAATTAATGTATAATTGGAAATGTTAATGGTTGGGGAGATAACAAAAATATTTACTTTGTTGCATGTTGATTTACATTATCAAATTATTGTAAAGATAAAAATTATTTGTGCAGAGCTTTAATCCAATTTGGAAAGAACTCTTGCAGAATAAATAATTATAGAATTGATTTTTATGAAGGAGTTTCTTAGAACTGACTTTTAACAGTCTTGATTGGGTTTGATGGCTAGTTTTGTCACAGGACGCTTGAATATTCCCAGTTTGTCTTAATGCACACCACGCGGATCACACCATCTTCTCCTGGAAAAACTTCAGTCACTCTGCCAATTCGCCATTTCAAAGGTGAAAGTCCATCTTCCTTACTGGATGACAAGTATGCCAGGCTTCAACAATTGTGGATGCTGCTGTTTCCACTTGGTACGAGTCTGAAGTTCGGTTATGTATTCCTTGGCCCAACGGGACCAGAAATGTTGGACCATCTGCTGCCTATGTTCGTAGTTTGACAATCTATTTTCTGCCACTCCTAACAGATTTGGTTGTGGAACTGTTATAAGGGGCTCTCCAATTAGGAAGTGCGCAGGTGTAAGGGAATTAGGATCATTGGGGTTGTCAGAGAGGAGATATAAAGGCCTGGAATCCAAACAAGCCTCTATTTGGTTCAAAACAGTAATGAAGTCTTCAAATGTCAAACATGAGTTACCAACGACATGCTTTAGATGGTTCTTAACCGACTTCACGTTGGACTCCCAAAGTGAGGGGAGCGAGGAGGTATAAAACTCCACTGTATACCAGAATTCGCCAAGTTATCCGAGATGGCAATGGAATTATGCTTGAGAAAACCTTTGAGCTCATTACTAGTGCCAACAAAGGTTGTTTCCTGGTCTGAATATATCTGTGCGCATTTACCCCTTCGAGACATGAGTCTATACAAGGCTGCCAAAAAACTATCAACCCCTGAGACAGAAAATGGTCTAGATGGTGTTATGCGAGCTTTTGGTAGATTGCCCATTATATATTGTGTAGATTTAGCATTAAAGCGGAAGCAAACTGTGCAATTGTGATATACACCTTTCACCAGATTTCTTCCACTAATTGGCTAATAACGTTCACGTTAAGAAGCAAGGGTTAATTGTGGTTCCGAATGTAGTAATTTAATGTGCTCGGATTGAGCTATTAAAAGCGTAATAGGTCTGTGTTTAGGAGATAGTATAGGATGTCTTTTTTGAAAATCATAATCAGAATTTTGAAGGCGACCTCCAACTCGTATCACATTGTTGGAATGATCCAAGAATAAATTCAAATTCAAAAGTTTTGATTTGTTGGAGCAAAGCAGAATATTCCTCAGGAAATGTCTCAGCTTGTACCAGGCTAATGAGACAATTGAAAGCATCAGTTATCTCCCGAGCAGACAAATCTCCTTTGCCCGTCTTAAGATGAATTGCTGATTTCGGTCTTAAAATATTCTTGAAACGTAATATGTATGCAAAGATTGCGACAAAGTTTGGTTAGGTTTGAATATTTGTCAAGGAGGGTTAAGACGTCATTGGACCTTTGTTGTTCCAAAGCTACAAGAGCTGAAGAAATGTTTCGCAACTCAGAGGCATCTTCATTTGAAACATTGAAAACGTAGTTTGGCCACTCCTTTTTGGCGTGAAATAACCAAGGAGGGCCATGGAACCACAAGCCCGAATTCAGTAAGCTTAAAGGTGGTAATCCTCTGGTGAGCAAATCAGCTGGATTGTCACTAGTTTTGATGTATCTCCATTCATCAAAGGTAGTCATAGATTGGATTTGAGAAATTCGATTCGCTACAAAGATTTTTAGAAGATGGAGGAGATGAGTTGATCCAAGCCAATACTATGGTGGAATCGCACCAATAGGATTTTTCGCTGATTGTAATCGTTATGGATGATAATAATGTTTTCATTAAATCAGCTAAGAGAACAGCAGCGCACAACTCGAGCCGCGGGATAGTAACCATTTTAATTGGAGAGACCCGAGTTTTGGCACAGAGAAGTTCTGAGTAGCTATTACCAAGAGAATCAGTAGAACGTATATGTAAACACAGGCTCCATATCCTGGTTCAGCAGCGTCTGAAAAGCCGTGTACTTGAATTTCAATAGGGTTACCACAAAGAGTGAGTCGAGGTATTCGAAGTTTATTCAGCCTCACTAGAGTTGTGTGTATGTCCATACCTTTTCCGGTGACGGCGGGCGGCATTGAGCAAGATAGTTTTACCTCGAAATTGGAGAAGTTAGATTGAATGACCACTGACCACTGCTCGAGAAGTTATAGTTTCAGTTTTCTTAACTGATACCTGTCACAGAATATTGTATTTTTTCTAGAGGTAAGTTCAATGAGTTGCATAACCTTTGGGAGATGAAGTTTGATTGACTTCTACTATCCAAAACAAAAGCACTCTACATGCTACAGGCTTGCCTGAAGCATCAAAAATCTTAATTAAGGCTGAGGAAAGTAAGATAGTGTTTGTGGTGGAGTGCTCACCGGCAACCAGACTACAAGGAGTTTGTGCAGTTGTTTGTGTAGACAAAGAAGTTGTAGGTCGGTTTTGTGAAATGTTCTCATTATTATCACTGTTGTTGGCGTTGAAGGTATCAATAGAGTTAGCATGAACGTTTGAAGTGTCAGTTTTATGAAAGTGTAAAAGAATGTGATGGATGCGTCCACATTTTCTGCAACCAGAGGATCGACATTGTTTTGTGGAATGATCCGTAGATAGAAATTTACACATAATCTGTTCTGTTTGGCAATATTTAGTCTATCAACAGCAGAAAGTTGAAGGAACTTAGGACAAGTGTAAATAAGATGATCCTTTTTACAGAGGGAACACTTTCTATTGTCAGTTGAGGAATGAGTAGTGCTCCTGTTTTGAAATGGAAGTGGATTTTTTGCATATTTGGCAACCTTTGACATACTGGATTCAACCGACTCCAAGATACGACATCTATCCTTTAAAAAATCAATTAGTTCTGTGTAGGTGGGTAGATTGTCGCAAATGATTTCAGTTCCCGAAGCTCGCCTAGTAACGTTGTCGTATTTTGATGTTACAATGTGGCAAATCAAGACATCCCAGTGTTGTGTTGGCAATTTTAAGACTTTCAAGCCCCCTATGTGCTTCTGAATGCCGTCAAGTAGTTCTCTAACACCCTTATGAGTTTCACGCAACATAGATGGTAAATTAAAAATAGCACTTACATGATTGTTAACCAAAATGTTTTTATTTTCAAACCTATCGTTCAAAATGTTCCAAGCGATATTGTAATTATTGTCAGAGATTTCTAGAGAAGCAATTGTCTCAGCAGCTATGCCTTTTAAAGATAGGCGTGTGTAAGCCTACTATTATCATGAATTAAAGAACCAAAAGTGTCTCTGAAGAATAGCTATTGATCATATATGAACCGTCTAATGTGGACAAATTGATTGGTGGTAGCTTAATATTAATTAAATCATCATCGCCACTTGAGGTGTTAGATGGCAGGTTGCTTTTATTTTCCACATTTGACGTTGTCTTCGCAGGTGTTTGATCAATTAGGAATTTTCGAGCCCCAGAGACAAGTTGATAAAATTTGTTTTCAAAAGTTTCCCTTTCACCGGCATTCAAAGTACCATGTTCTGTGTCTCTGGGATCCGAAGCCTCGATAATTATTTGAACAGTGTTAAATTCATCCAAAGAACAATGTAGCCTTTGCAAACGTGTCTCCAACTCTACCAAATCATTAGTCGTTACACTCATGATTTGATGGTTTATTCTGAGAGTATTAAAATAGTTTTCAAACCTTGTCTTTTAGGGCCTCTCGTTTGTAACTGGCTTCCTCTGCCATCTCGAACAACAAAGGAGGCAAATATAAGCTATGGCAAAGGAGTGTAATGTATGATCAGATTATTAATTGTTAAGAAAATTGTAAATATATGTGTGTGAGATATTAAGATAGTAAACAAAATGTGAGGTCAATATTCAATACAAGTTACCCTCAAAAACGTGTCTAAGTGAATCGAAACACTGTGTATTAAATAAATTGAACCAAATACCTACCAAATGAAGGCTTGTGAGGATTGAGGAAACTAATAAGAAAGGAACGCACTGACCTGGTGATTATAGGCCTTCAAAGAAGGTGTTGAGCCTCTAAATAGGCGTTTGTTTCAGAGTTTGAAGCCTTTTCCAACGTGCAGGCCGGCGTTGTTCTTCTCTTGTTGTGTGGCGTTGGCCCAAAAGTGTGGTTAGAATATATGATTCCAATGTGAGTTGTTTTCTTGTAGAAAAATCAACGTTGAGCTGATGTATCCGGTTTCGAAGGACCAATATGTTGTGTAGAAGTTTAAATTATCAGAACTTCACGCGCTCTGGGATGGGGAATGAACCGTGGTTAGTAAACGACACTGAACAGTAGCATTGATATTATTTTTTTTCTTCTATTTTGTAAACATTCGCCAAGTCTTTAATTACCTATTCTATAGTTAGTTTATCACTTTACCTTCAGGCAAATTAAAGACAATAAATAAATTGTAATAAATAAACAAATTCGAGGAAAGCCAATTATTTAATTTCAAAGTAAACAAGTTTTGCGTAATATCGCTTCTACCAATGTAATAAACAAAATGTTACGTGCCCAATGGGCGTGCTGGTGTTCTCAAACAGTGACTCAGCAAAACTAATGGTATGATTACCGCGAAGTATTTTGGTTGCAAATAATTGCTGTTCGTTAAATTTGTTTTGCATGATTTTTTAGTTCAATAACGGTCTACTTAACAACATTCGATGTAACTTGGGAAAAAACCAAATGAGAGCACATTTTTTTCACCTTGAATTAAAAAAAAAGTGTATTATGACAACCAGTACTTATCATGAAACTTCTCATTTCATTTCATTAGATTTTCACCAAACGATATGCAAATGAATTAATTCCCCAATAAAACACACGCGAGAAAGTTTAAATTAAACATTAATCATACATGCCTTAAGTACATAGAATTAAGTTATAATTGCTAACAATATTCAAATTTCCATCTAGGTACACAGCGATATCATACGAGTATCGTTGTTGCTAAGGAATACATTCTGTAATTTTCCTCTCGACATAATAATTAGCTGATCCTGATAAGCGATATCTAAGCCTATAGGTGCCTGGGATGCTAGTCATTCAATTGGCACTATCAGCCAGGAAACCGTAAATTAAAAGAAACTACTTCGCCTCGTTTATACACGTATATTTTATTTCTAATAACATAGACGCGGTCGTTATCAATAATTCAAAAATCGCGGCACATATTCCGATCTTAATTCCTAGGAGGCTAATGCCTATCTTTTCAGGCGCCCGCCATCCATACAGGAAACGATACAGAGCGGAATACCGTTAAATTTTAAATTGCTCCATCGATTGAAATTATTATGCGTATGTTTTTCGCCTTGGTGCCAGACAGAAACGGTACAACTTGAAGAATTTTAGCATAATTATTTAAAAGATTTATATGGGATTAGTGGTTGCAATAACATCTTTACTAGGTTAATTGCAACTTCTTATGTCAGGTTATTGATAGGCGATTATCGACTGGCGCCAAAGAATTTGTTATATTTACAAATGCCATACATTTATTAGTTTTTTACAAGTCGTTCCTGTTGTATTTAGTTGATTCTGTCATTTTTTCTTTTAATAAATTACTTGTCTTGTGGCTTCCTGTCACTCCTCAAACTCTTCTTATGTAATTTCGTTCCTATGTTCAGGGTCAGATACTCTCATGACAATCCATTGAGATGATGCTGAGCTCTGGTCTCCTTATAATGGTTAATGGTCTAAAAATAATTTGCTCAAAGTAATAAGGAGTTTCTATTCGTGTTAGATAACTGACCCTCAAATGTGTGAGCAGTCGGTTCATAAGTACATACCTTGTCCTTCGGTGGTACTGATCTGGATCTTGATTTGGTGGAGAGTGTCCCATGACCCATCTTCCATGTCCCATTGACCTTGTGCAACCTACCGATTCCGCCAATTCTTCAGGCCATCGTCCAGCCTAATGTTTTGAAGAAGGCGGAGATGTAGATATCAGAATGGATTTAGGATTTTCATGGTTAATAGTTGGTCACTTGTACTGAAACCCTTTCTGAAGCTGGCCTGCTCTTTCGATTGGTAACCATCGAATTTTATTGTTAGCCTGGTGGTGAGAATTTTTGTGAAGAGCTTATAAATTACATTAAGGAGTGATAGGTCGATAGGTTTTCAAGTCTGTTCTATCACCTTTCTTAGGATGATGGTTATGGATTAATTCCAGTTGTTTGGGATTTACTTTTCTTCCAGTATTTTACTTAGGAGGGTATGGAGAGTATTGATAACCGTTTTTTCACCGTATTTTGGCATTTCTGCTGTGACTCCGTCTTTTCCAGGTGCTTTGCTGTTTTTCATTTCTTTCAGAGCCCTCTTTATTTTGTATTTGCTTATTTCGGGTTGTAGTTCTGAGTTTACATTCTTTATTTTAGTTTGTAGCTGTTTTACGGTTTCTTCCGGTGGTTCCTTTTTTGTTTGATATAGTTCTGTATAAAAGAATTGTGTGATATTTATGATATCCTCCTTAATATTAGTTTCTACGCCGTTCTTGTCTTTTATTTCATTTATTTCGTATCTTCCTAGTGTCGGTCTTAGGCATTTCATATTCCTGCTATTCTCTATGACTCTTTCTATTTCTATTTCTTGGTTCTTTCCTTTGTTTTCTTTTATCATTTTCCTGATGGTCTTATTGATTTCTGTGTATTCTATCGATTTCCTTTTCTCTTCTTCGTTCAGTTTCCGCCTTCTTTCCATGAGTTTCTTTGTCTCTTCTGATATGCAATCTTCCTTCTTTTTATCTTTTTGTGCGATTTCTTTTCCTACTCTAACCATGGTTTCCGCTAATGTATCGTATATTTTAACTATATTTTCATCATCGCTGTTCAAGTTCTGGGTCAGTTGTTCCTTCAGTCTCTCTTTGTATATGGTTTTATTTTATGCAAGTTTGGTCATGTCTAGTTGTGCCTTGTTTCCATTAGTTTTTCTTTCCATTTCAAAGTTGTCATCGATACGTATTTTTTCTCTGACCATTCTGTGATCGCTGCCTGTGGTGAATCTGTTCAGGACTGTTACATCTTTAATAATATATTTTTCAGTGGTAAGTATGCAGTCAATTTCATTTTTCGTTTCTCCATTAGGGCTGAGCCATGTCCACTTTCTTTGCGGTTTCTTCTTATAGAACGAGTTCATTGCATATAGATGTTTTTCTTCTAGAGAGTTCATCAAGGTAGTGCCCCTATCATTCCTCTCACCGTACCCAAAGTTCCCGATTTTTGTCTCTTCTTTATTCAGCTTCTTACCAAGTTTGGCATTGAAATCTCCAATTACTAGAGTAAGGCGAGTTTTATGTTCTTCCATAGCCTTTGAGATATCTTCATAGAATATTTCGATGCTCTCGTCGTCGTACACTTGAATAATTTTAAGCGATGTTCTTTTCATTTTAAGTAGGAGATAAGCAACCCGATCTGAGACTCCCTTGATAGTTTGTATATCAAGGGCTCTAACATACCAAAATTAAATCAGAAAAAAAATCAAACACAATTTGGTTATGATTTTTTAAATCTGAAAGACATACTGACTGAGAGATCTCTCTTCCATTTGGTTTTCATCTTGATTCTGAATTGTCTCCTAAAAAAATTGTTATACTTGATAGAGCTGAATATTTTTTTAGTTATTCAGGAAGATTTTGGCCCTAACATACCTAAATTTCATAACAAAAAACTCAAGGAAAATCCAGTTACAATTTTTCAAGAATGAAAGAAACGCTGAGTGATCTCTCTATTATTTGGCTTTTATCTGGATTCTGACTTTTCTCCTGGGAAGTTGTTATACTCTATAGAACTGAATATTTTTTTGGGTATTTAGGAAGCTTTTGGCTCTAACATACCAAAATTTCATAACCAAAAAACTCAAGGAAAATCTAGTTACGATTTTTCAAAAATGAAAGAAATGCTGAGTGATCTCTCTATTATCTGGGTTTTATCTGGATTCTGACTTTTCTTCTGGAAAGTTGTTATACTCTATGGAACTGAATTTTTTTAGGTATTTAGGAAGCTTTTGGCTCTAACATACCAAAATTTCATAACAAAAAAATCAAGGAAAATCTGTTTATGATTTTTCAAAGCTGAAAGACATACTGAGTTATTCCTTTATCATCTGGCTTCCATTTGGATACTGACTTTTCTCCTGGAAAGTTGTTATACTGTATAGAACTGAATATTTTTTAAGGTATTCAGGAAGCTTTAGGCTCTAACATACCAAAATTTCATTACAAAGCTGAAAGACATACTGAGTGATTTCTCTGTCATTTCGATTCTTTTTGGATTCTGACGTTTCTCCTAGAAAGTTATTATACTTGATAGAACTGGATATTGGGTACATTCAGGCAGTGCCAGCGGCTAAGCTCGGCCACTCCAGTGTTGCCAATATGCGGGTAATTACCCGATTTAGGGGTAATTTGACTGAGAGCGGGGTAATTTTCTAACATTTTATAAATCGGGTAATTAAAGCTTTATGTTAACTTTTACAATGTTTGGAAATTGTCGTAGATGACGCGAATGGCCGATCTGTTAAGGTAATGTTTCGTTTCTGTCGAGCGTGCTCTGGTCATACTTGCTTCTCTTTTATTTTCCCTTCTATAAAGAAAGATAGAAAATAGAAAGATCAAGGAGAGAGAAGGCGAAACCCGGGCCGGCAACAATCCCAATCTATCTATCTGTCAGCTATCCTTTAGGGCGAGTTCTCATGAGCGTAAGTTGACATTTCTGGCGTAATCACGTGATAATAATATGGATGGTATAATTTGATTGGTAAAATCTCTAGCATGGCGAATATTTTACCAATAAAATCCAACCATTTCATCACGTGATTACGCCAGAAATGTCAACTTACTCTCATGAGAACTCACCTAACCTGAAATAAATTTTGATACGAAATGCGGCTTTGCTACTTTAGCATTAGGATTGTTCGGACTAGTTCAGAATCAGTCCTGAATTGAACTGCGCTTGCGCATTTGTTTATATATGTTCGGAATCAACAAATCCGCAAGTGCTGTTCAATTCCGAACTGATTCTGAAGTAACTCCGAACAAACCAATATCGATTGGCTTGGTATGGCACGAAGCACGAATGTATCTTTATCCTTTTCTCTCCTATACCCTTGAAAAAAAATAACCTAAAATACTTTTTTTTTTTTTTGCTTAGCGCTGTTTTGGAATATGCCCCTTTCCTCTCGTCAAAAACGTGGTAACACCATAGCAAACGCGAGTAAAGATCGGGTAATTTCAACTAGAAACTCGGGTAATCCGACTTTTCCACATTGGCAACACTGGGCCACTCAGCAGGGACTTTATTCTTGAAACCGAGGAACAGCGTTCTCATTAGAACAATTGCTCTGTCATTGTCAGTGTTATGGAAATATGAATTCGGACGACGAAGACAGAACCTTCTTTCTCATGAAAACGCTGCTCCCCTGTTCCGAGAATAAAGTCCCTGCTGAGTGGCTGAACTTTGCCGCTGGCACCGCATGCATGTACCCATTTTTCCAGGTATTCAGGAAGCTTTTGGCGCTAACATACCAAAATTTCATAACAAAAAAATCAAGGACAACCTGGTTATGATTTTCCAAAGCCAATAAGGCTTGTCTGCTATCAGAGTAAATGATTGTTGTTCTGTCCTCGATGTTTTTGCAAACTATTTCTTTAGAGGCAACAGATATGCCGGCCATTTTGTCTTGCACTACGCTAATGTCTTTTCCGACCTTAGAAATACAAACCTTCAAGCAAGCTCTAGAGTTCCCTGGTTATAGGTTAACAATTTCTTCAGGCTTATAAGTCAAGTCTCACACGAGTCACACGAACAATATTATAGGGACTTAGGCGCCATGCCATCCCAGGTAATGACCCAAGTAAACCACGTTTCCTTATCGAATGCTTTTTTTCCGGTTATGACATCAGTAATTTGTTGTTGTAGGTTTATTCGTTGGTAGTTGATGATATAACTCGTGTCCCCTTTCTTGAATTGCAATGCCTACAACATTTATTCCATTTCGTGAGGATTTTAGTTTTATGAAGGCATTCATTGGAAAGAGCTTCAAGAGTTTACAGTTTGCCCTTTTCTCCATTCTTTGATATTTCTGCTAAAATTTTATCTGGGCTTTGTTACCCGGTTCCTCGATTTTATATTTTGTGTGCGGCTTTCATAGGGACTTATACAAGTCTCTATAGAAATATGATATTTTAGTTATTTTCATTTTGTTGCTTTTCTCTGTAACAAGCTTTCATGTTTTAATTTATTTTTGGTTTAAGCTCGGTACAAATAATACAGCCCTTTACTCGTATTAAGAATAAAGGCTATGATCCTAAATATTATTTTATTTTCCTTATTCTCGTTTAAAGAGACACTCGAGTCGAGAGTATGAGGACTGAAATTTATTTTATGCTCCAACAAGAAAGCAACTTTTAGAGATTAGAGTTGCCAGGAATAAAATACAATTTGGGAAAATTACCGCAACTTTAGCACCCTCCTAATATTGTAGTTGGTCGAGAACTGAAAATCGGTTCTTTTAGAGGTAAAATTTGGAAAGAAGTGCTTGTAAACTCTATTCCTGGTTCTACCAATACACGAAATTAAGTTCAGATTGGAAATTGAATTAGACTGGTTTTTAAAAGCTTATTTTTGACTATCATAGAGCCCAAAATTCAACTAAAGAAGCTCGAGAATCTTAGCAATGGCTCTCTTTGCACTGAAATTTGGAAAGAAGTGCTTGTAAGATCTATTCCTGGCTCTACTAGAGATGAAAATAAATTGAGAGAAGTTCCAGGATGAAAATTGAGCTAAACTGGTTTTTTGAGAGCTTATTTTTAAATATCGTAGATCCAAAATTCAACAATAGAAGCTTGGGAATCTTAGAATCGCTTCTCTTTGATCTGAAATTTAAAAAGTAGTGCTTGTAAACTCTATTCCTGGTTCTATAAGAGATGAAATTAAGTGTAGAATGAAAATTGAGCTAGACTGGTTTTCAGATGCTTATTTTTGACTATCATAGAGCCCAAAATTCAACTAAGAAAGCTTGAAAATCTTAGAATTAATATTTGAAAAGAAGTGCTTGTAAACTCTATTCCTGGCTCTATAGAAAATGAAATTTAGTAACATTGGGACTAAATTTTTCAAGAGAATCTCTCACAGCATACTCAAACTGAAGCTTGATAAGTTCCTATTCTATTTGGTCGTAGAAGTCGATGAAGTGATTCTTTACCCATTATGTTAAGAGTAGTACAATTTTTTAGCTTGTTTTCTAGCTTCTATTCCTAATGGAACATTTATTTTTTAAAAAATTCACATTCAACATGTGGCCCAAAACAAAACACCCCCAGGCAAAAAAAAATAGGGTCAATCAACACGACATCTGGGTCCCAAAATTGTAAACCGAATTAGAATGCCTTGTCTTTTTCTGACCTGCTCCACGAAGGGAGGAAACGCTTTAACCCAAACAGCAGGTGTCCGAATACATTAGTTTTTTAAATAGGGAAAAATGTTACTTCCAAAGGATACAAATAGAAACCCCCAGACCCAGACAGACAGGTGAATACGAAGATTTTTGAACAAAATGTGCACGAAGGATCTGGGTAGGTAGTTTGATAAACCGCAACCATAAGGTTGGATGATGCGGGCTCATTAGATGTGATTGGGTTTTTTTTTTTTAAATTACAATGTCAACGAACTGCAAACGAATCAGGTGCAAGCATTTTATTGAAATATATACTGCGAAATCGTCGCATTTATTAATAATTAATCTATGAGTAATGCAAAGTAATGCATAATTGTGGTGGTTAATAAACCATATTGCATATTATTATGTATTTACTTCCTGGTAAATACAATTTTACGTGTCAGCAATAATTATTGTTGGGTATAAATTCTAGAAGAAATGCATTGCATTTTATAAATTCAGATTAAAAAAGCTTTGTTTTGCAACATCATCGTCTCTAATTGAGAACAATTAAAACGCGAATTGAAATAAACACCGGGCTTCGCTGTGGAGACCCTGATGGCGTTTTGTTTCGTGTTTTTACATAATTACGCTAAAACTTTTAATGCCTTTCTAATTGTAAATTAATGGTTTCGTACTAGTGTTTTTATTAGCTTCCAAAGATAAATTGAGTTTACGGTCGAGTAATTATAACGCTCGTGGTCGCCTATCTACTCTAGCCTGAATTATAATTAGAATAATGGCTAAGGTCGCACGGAGTCAATAGGAAATCAACTATCATTGTTTGGTGTGTTGTGTAAAGGTGAAACTGGTAGGCGGAGTTTTGGCAAAGATTGGCGGGTTCAATAGCTGATAAAAAAAAAATCCATTGTTGGAATTTTAAATTGATAATTGTTGATAAATTATTATGTACGGTAGGTTCAAAATCATTTTCTTCAAAAAGAAAAATCTACGTAGGTAATTTAACAACAATAACAAATCACGGATATGACAATTATTTCTATTGTTGATACAGGATACAGGTCAAAAATGGGAGTGGACTTTTGATCGAATTGGCAGTGGTGATCAATATCTTTAAAAAAATGCTCTTGTGACCTATTTTGATCATCATTTTTTTCGATGTTGCTTTCAGATCAGTTGTGCATAATAATTTATGTTTTGAAATGTTTGTTGGAGTTTGAGAAAAATCGATGATCATTGTATCACTTTTGATTTTCGAATTGTGTGCTCTCCATGTCATTCTTTCAATAGGTAATTTCTTTACTTATCTTGCATATGTTTGGTATCATCTTCAAAATTATGTCGAGGATTCAAGTATTTGTGATAGTCTTCAGTCAGAGTCTCAAATAGGTACTGATGAAGATGGCAATTCAGAGTAATCTTCTTCTTCTTCTTCTTCCTAGTCATTCTCTATCCCTCTATTTTCCCAATGAACACCATCTTCGAGGACTAGGGTGAACAGCTTCGGTGATATTATATCACCTTGTCTTACGTCTATTCTGATTTTCACTTCGTTTGTATCTTCAAGCATTCTTAATTTTATTTTTGTTTCTTCTTTGAATATGTTTAATTACCTATTAACTCAGAATTCGACAGTGTCGAAGGATTTCCTAAAATCGATTAATGCTAGCCATTCTGTAATGATATTCGTCTTTTCATTTAGAATTCTTATTGAGTGAAGATGTTCTATAGTGCTGTAGCTCTTTCTATAGCCTGCTTGTGCTTGCTCTTTGGGTTGGTAATCATCGAATTTCCTTTCTAAACGTATCTAAACAATTTTTATACTGTGTGACATAGAAATTCCAATACCCAGTACCTTCAGCAACTGCATGATCCAATTTTTCAACAAGACAATGCGGGACCACATTCCGCTGCAGTTACTAAAAACTTCCTCCAACAAGCTTATGCAACTCTTCTTCTATGGCCCGCAAGGTCACCAGACTTATTGCCCATTAAACATGTCTGGGATATGCTGAGGCAGTTGCCGCATCTTCTACTGGATGTATAACGTCTACGTCATGAGGTAAGATTAGCCTGAGAGAACCTACCACAGGTAAATGTCGATCATCTGATTCGCACCATGTCACGAAGAGTTACAGAATGTCAAAACTTACGTGGAGGTGCAACTAACTATTGAATTTTTACAAATTCCTTTCAATAAATTTGTTTGAAAATGTCATCCATTGTTATTCATATTTATCCTAACTACTTCCCAAAATATTTATAAAATATATTTACATTTACTGGGTGTTGCAATTTCTATGTCAATCAGTAGGTATATATCTGAGACAGGAGGCTTATGGGTCTATAGTTTTCCCGATTTGATGGGTGTCCTTTTTTGTATATCAGAACGACGATGTCAGTATTCCAATCGTGTGGCATTTTCCTCTCTGTTAGACATTTATTGAAAAATATTTTCAGTTGTCTGACAAGGTATTCTCCTGCCTTCTTCGGCATTCCTGATGGTATATTGTCCATTCCTGGGGCTTCTCCGTTGTTTAATTGACTTAACGCTTTTGCAATTTATTCCCAATATTTAGAATTTTGGATGTTTCATTTTCGGTGTCTTGTTGGCCATTTTCGTTGTTGCTTCTTGCGTCATATAGTTGTTTCCTTGTTTGTCCAT
The DNA here is from genome assembly GCA_917834065.1 of Ceutorhynchus assimilis. Classification (NCBI taxonomy): domain Eukaryota; kingdom Metazoa; phylum Arthropoda; class Insecta; order Coleoptera; family Curculionidae; genus Ceutorhynchus; species Ceutorhynchus assimilis. The sequence continues at coordinate 31,614,391 of OU892284.1, forward strand.
CAGCTTTGTAATTTCTCTTCTTCTTCTTGGTAGTTTTTAATGTTTTGTTTTGTCATCGTTCTAGCTATTTTGTTAATCTCTCTGTATTCTGTTTTTTTTTCCTTGTTTTCTGAGTTCTGTGCTCTTCTCCAACATTTGTTTTGTTTGCTAAATTTTTCTGACTTACTCTTTGGTTTCATGATATGTTTTGCTCTTCCTTATATTGTTTTCGTTAGTCTTTTGTTAATTTGTTTATGTTTTCGTGGGGTTTTATGGGGTCTTTCTCCAGCTTTTGTGTTAATTTTATTGCGAATTCTGTTTTTTGTGTTTTACTGGTATGTGTGCTCAATTTCTTTTGGGATTAGTTGAATTTTTTTGCTCTTTTTTACTACTTACATGCCTATTTTACATTTCACCATTCTATCATCGCTGCCTGTCGTGAATGAGCCTTAGACGTCTACACATTTGAAACTAATCATGAATAGAAAATGAATGAGCATTGAGTGAATAAACGGAAAACTATTTCGGGTAATTTCAATATCATACATTCAACGACTAATTGCAATAATTATAATTTCATGCCTCGTTTTAATATAAACCAGTAAAGTAGGTACGACTGAAACAGTGGAAGGAGATAACTGAACCGAAGAAAGTCGATGAAAAATGTAATTAGCCTAATAGAGCGTGATTGGTATCTTTCCTCAGATCTTGCAAAATAATAAGCGCGTATTACGAGCCGAGCTTATGGCATGCCCTTGATTTTATGCTTCGCGTAACGATTAACTACCGTTTAACTCCATGTTATTGTCTGAAATTAACTTGTTTTATTAAAAAATAATTACGTGCCAGCCATTAATCGACGAAAAATTTTTGATTTTGTTGAAGGTTAAAACTACATCAACCGATTTATGGTTGAAAGATAACAAAAACCTGCCTTAGGCCAGTCCTAACCTATTTGGGGGCACAAGTTAGAGTCAGGTAGCTTTAAAACCATGTGGTGTGTTAACATGCATATTAGAGACCGTTGATTGTTCCTTAAACAGCCTCTAACTTCAAGTGAAGGTGTATTTATAAATAATTATCAACCTACACAAAGACTAATTTACCCAGGAGCCTCAAAATTCCTAAAAAATTAACGTTTTAATGCGAATATTCTAGTTCTATTTTCACTGAACTCCGCGTGAATGTTCATCCATTTTAATAGCTCTCCTATTTATCCTCTTCTAAATTCGTTTTTGGCCTGGAGCCAAAGCTCAATGCAAAGTTGTGCGCGAGGTCTATAAACACTAACCAAACACGAGACGAGAGCGAATAGGAAAATAAAGGGAATTGTCTATTTTGAAAAGAGACAGGCAGTCCGGGAAAGCCTGCGTGAGAGTTGGTATTTATAGAGAGGAAATATGACAGAGAAAGTACGAGTTGTTCGTTATAGAGCCCCGATGTGCCTGTTTGATTACGATTGCGATTTATTTTCGAGATATTTTTAGTGTCTGACAAATGGGTATTTTGAGTTAGTGGCCAAATAGATATAATCCGTCCAGAATCTAGACATACATTTTATGTTTTATTTAAAGTGTTGGTGTGCAAAATCAAACAAAAGGGAAAAACATAAAATAATAAATATTTGCAGTTTTCGTTACTTATCCTGATAAAAATAGGTATTGTACAAATACAGTAATATCCTTATCCAGGATGTCAGCATAATGTTATCAAGATTTCCAGTTACCCGGAAAATTTTAACTTTCAAGCTGATGTCTTCAAATCGATTTGTCAAACCTTAAAAGCAATTGCCTGTAATTCGAGATCATGTCAGGATATCAAATAAGCCTTCTACATTTTTCTCTTAGGAGCTTGATTTGGATTTAGCCCTTAGGGTTTAAAAAGTTGAAATTTTTATTTTTCAATAATCCTTGTAGAGATTCATCATAGAAGTACCTCCTAGACTTGTTTGTGTCAATATGCTGGAACCTCTTTTGAAAGGGGTGCGTATTATCTCAAATCTGTAAAGTTATGTTTGAGTATCGTTCAAAAATCAAAAATTGAGCTTGAATACCTTACTATGTTGTAATGTCAAATTATCTCAAGTCGAAGAAGTTTCGATTCAATCGAGATAAGAAACTATAATTGCCTCTATTTTGCAGTAACAAGCTTGGTTTGATCAATAGTGATAAGGTAATCAGAATTTCTTGATTATATCTCTCAGGATTTCATCTCAGAAATTAAAGAGTTTGGCTTGGAACTGGTGGTGCATAATATTTTTAATCAATGTAGGTACCTACCTCAATTTTTGACTCAACTGGAAACTATCGTTCGATGTGATCCCATAGTAATGCAAATATAAGCCGAAAATGAAGCCAGGAGTATCTAAAGATTAATTTAATTCAATGTTAAATTCATTAGTTAAGTTTTGTTACAAGTTCAATTGAACTAAAGTTTGGTTCTATAATAATTGGGAAGTAGAAAAGGTTATAGTGTGAAGACTTGAAAGTTATTAAAGAACACGAAAACTGTACCTATCATCAATAAAATTAGGAGGTACCTACTGATAAGTATGAAGTTACAATATGTAGCATGAAGTATGGGAAACTTGAAGAAAGTTTTTTGCAACAAAATTAATTCAACAGTGTGAAAATCCTCTCACTAAATCCCAAAATAATCACCTTAATCCAACTATTCTCACCAATAAACGCCTATCACCAACACCATCAAAGTTAAGCTGTAAAATAAACATTTCCACCAACCTAAACAAATTTAACCATTTTCGCAAAAATATAGTCTCTCTGGCTGCCATTATAGAAACAGCTGCTGGTGCATGCCTCATGCATTTTTGTGTGTGAGAAGGTGAACAGATGTTTTGTGCCTGTATAAAAGAAAGTATACATATATAGATAGATCGCCATGCTTATTCCAGATAATTTTCTCTCCTGGAAACGTGTTCCAGATTATGGTAAAGCCGACAAAATTGCGCCACGTTTTTTCAAAGGTCACCTTGAGGTAAATTTGAATATTCTCGATGAAAAATGCCTTCGTTTTGTTTAAATTTCGTTCATTCATAATGTAATCTTTTTCTCGTGGGTGTATTTTCGACGTTTCGTGTGTGTCGTTTTTTTTACTGACTCAGTGTCTCGTTTTTGTTTACGTCTATAAATATACTTAATCCACTTTAGTTAGGCTGCATGTGTGTGTGATTTTGATTTAAGTTATCAGCGTTTTTTGTTGAGTGAATTATGATCCAAGGTTAATTATATAATATTTTCACTGATAGCCTTAATATCCAAGCCAAAAGTCAGAGCTGCGGCAAAATAAGAAGAGAAATTATTAAAGACTCAAGAAGAATTACGAAGGGTTGTTACTCCGGATCAGAGTTCCGAACAACTTAAAAGTAATCTATTGGAAGACAGTGCCATCAAATTATTTTTGAATCTAAAGGAAACTGGCAATAGATCGCATACAAACGAGAGAAAATAATAATCCAGCGTGCGAAGGAAGAAAAACTTTAGATGGAACACGACTGCTGAGCAAGAAGATCAATTTCTTTCAAACAAATGCTCTACTAGGCATATGGGCATGTGGATAATTGGAAGGATAGAGATGATTATGACTATGAAGAAGAACAGTCTACATTATTTCCACAGACATGGCTCTAAAGACTCTTGAAGACATATTATTCCTGTATGCAGATAGAGATTGGTGAATGGAATCATTATGGATCTGAGTGAAGGTATATAGATGTAGAAGAGAATGAGGGTCTGCATCTTGATAGGGTAAGGACTTATCACGAGAATGACTGGGTCTGATGGACTGATTCGAGAGGGAGGCAGGATTACGAATATTCAATGGTTAAGTGCATAGTCAGTCAGTTCAAATAAGAGAATTGTTAAAAGTTTATAGTGAAATCAGTAAGAAATCAGTTCATTACAAGTTATGATTGTTAATAATGAGATTTTTAAGTGGACTTGCGGAATCCTCGACAGTACATTAAAGAATATCCGTAAATGTTCATATTGAAAATCAGGAATTGTGTCATCTCAACTTAAGTGTAATTTAGAAAGCTGTCAATTATCTTGTCTTTGTTAAACGGTGGATCTACAAGTCCTAAGAAATCGGAAATTTGACTAACAATCGATGAAACGTTAAGATAAATATTGAAAAATCATATATTTTATGAATTAAAATTTTTCAATATAGGTACCTTGTTCATTGTGATGTGCAAAGGTGTTTTTTTTTATCTGTACGGGTTATAAGAACCTTCCAAGGGATCAAATTAACATATGAACTGATCTATCCTCTTTGAAGTATAAATTTTGTAAGGCACCAAATTTGCCGCTCCTTTACTATTGTCCCTATATTAATAACAGTCTTTAAATTTTGCAGTACTAATTTATGTTTTCTTTTCCAGGTAAGTCTGATGTTCATCCCAGAGCCAACTTTCGTTTTAGAGTAAGTAGCTATCAAGTACATATTAAACAGAGTAAAGAGTCAGAGTTCACAATGTGGTGTGTTCTTATGGGTCTCCTTCAATAAGTAGGTTTATGGTGGACTAAACTTAAATGGCATAATGTACGAAATTGTTCTTTTAAAAAAGCAACATTTGACCGTGCGATTTATACAGACACATAACATAAGATAAGATAACAAGTTAACCTTATAGAAATTCCCCATGTCGTTTGTACACAAAATAATGACATAGGACATATTTAAAAAGAATTGAATAACTTTTATGTCTTACTAGCTAATGACCCGCCGCGTTGCCAGCGTGAAAATACCTTTTGAAATAATACACTTTTTTTCAATTTTTTTTGTTGATTTTCTAAAAGTTTTTTTTAATCCGATACCAAAGTCGCTTGCCAGTGAGTTCAGTGACGCATTTTCCAGCAGTCCAGAGCTGCTCTAGAGCGCCCCGAGATATTTATAGGCGTTCCAGTGTATACTCCAGTTATATTAGGCCGGAAAAAACAGCATCTGCTGAAAATATCCGAGTGAGGCGAAATTTGTCTACACCTTTATTTTACCTCAAGAAATAATGTCTTAAAAGTCTCCATCAATATCGCGCTTGCGTTTTCAGATATTCAAAGTCAAAAGTCATGAACGTCATTTAGGCTGTGGTCCGAATATAACCAGGGTTGTGGTTTCGCGGTCCAAAAGTAATCAAATTATTTTGGTTCCTGGAAAAGTGGTTTCTTTTGGACCTTGGTTTCCTGAAATCTGGTTAACCAAATATCAAATTAGTTACCGGCTATCGGATGTCGGTTCTTTTGGTTTTATCTGTAAATTCTGTCAGTTATTTTCTATCTCATATTTGCGTTCCGCAAGTAACCGGAATTTTCAGCAACCATCTATCAACCGATTCGGTTACTTTGGTTAACGTTTGGTTATATTCGGACCATAGCCTAAATAACGATTGGTTGCCAAATGACATTTGCTTCATTGATTATCTGTCAACTATGATCGACCGGTTAATTGCATTTAATCGATGTAAGTTATTTCAAATCTATTTGGCAAGAAGTCTTCAATTAGCCCTCGCGATGGATGAATCTTGTTTTATTTGCAGTCAATCGCTCTTGAAAGGTGTTACAGTAACTGTAAAACGCGGTATAGATGCTTTAAGAGAAGCAAGTGTGGAAAGAGAAGATGAACATGCAGAACGTTTAAGGGATACAGATTCGGTAACAGTACATAAAAACTGTCGCAAGGAGCATCTAAAAGTCCCCTCATTTTTCTCTACAGAAGTGTGGTGACTTGCTTACTCTGTACTTGGATCGCGTATTAGGCTGACAATACTTTGCGTGGGTCCCCTCACTATCGGGATCGCTTTAGGCGACCATTGAACGAGCCCCCTTAGTATTGTTGGTGCGAGCTGCTTACGAACACGAAAAAAGAAAAGAGAGAGCCAACGATTAAATCCTTCGGGCGCGAAATAAGGTTTTCGGAAAACCCAGTTCGTCGTAAGGGAAACTGTTATCAATCCTCGAATTGGAGGTTGGTGTCCTAGGGGAGTAGCATAGTGTCATCTAAAAGACGACGAGATGAGGATGCTGTCGGTACCTCTCAGTATTTTCTTCGCAAAACAAACTCTAGCTTGGGATCTTTCGATTTAAAAACTTTGTGTTTTTTTTTTGTGGTGAAGAAGCCAACGAGGAAACAGAGACAAAAAAAACTAAGAAATATCAATGTATAATTAGAAGTTTGGCAATGAGCGAAGAACCACGCAACTTCCTCTTACAACACCAATTGAAAAATCAAAAAGATCTGTAGGGTCATGGTGGCTTAGTTGGTTAGAGCGTAGCACCGGCAATGCTGAGGTCGTAGGTTTGAATCCCGCCCAGGACCAAAATTTTCAATCCTCCAATTTTCCTTAGCTTTCTTTTCATTTTCAATTTCCACGCTTTTCGGTTGTTGTAACCGACAAAACTTCATTCCTTTTCGACCATCATTTGTTGCCGCGATACTCAAAGTGATATTTTAAGTAAAGCTTGGTATGAAAATAAGAAATCTCAACCGGCAAAAGAACGCCTTCGAATTGTACAAACTGTGGCCAAAATTATCAGAGAAGACATTCGTTTCATGACTGTTGATTGTCAATCTTATCCTCCTCCCAGTAGAATGTTTCATAATCTTAATGAAAACATCCCACAGAGCCTTTCATACTTTATTGAAGAATTAATTCTGAAAAACAAAAAAGGCAAAACTGACCATCTTAAGTGTAAGTGTACCGCTATTTGTCATGCTTTTCGATCCTTCACATCTAACCTTTCCTAGATATTTTGTTAAATCTTGGATTCAGCGCGTCGTATAGAGGAACATTATTGTATGAAGTTGCTGCTGTCTACCATCCACAACCAGATTTTCTATCATTCGAAACTGGTGCTCTTATTCAGTATTCAGCAGACAATGCAGATATCAATGTCTACACAATAGATGGCCACAACACGCTTCACATTATGGGGCTTATTGAAATAGTAACAACAAGCAGCGCCGTTGGTTCTGAAGAATCTATGAAGAAATATACCACGATGTTACGGTCAACCCAGCGGTCGATACCGAAATAAACGGCCTCTCGGTGAAACGGGGGACAGATGATGACGTAATCTTTACGGTCAGTTGCAGATACGCAAAATGGTCCCTACTCGGGCGCCAAATTTGTAACGGGTTTTCCTAGGTCTTTCCTTGAGCTGTGGCAGCTTAACAGTCGGTTTTTATCTTTTGGTTAATCCAGCGGTAATCTCGGGCGCCACCCTCAAGATCATAGTGGTTGAGGGCCCACTAGCACCGGGTAGCTTGTTACAGTGGATAAAGAAAAACCAGGGACCAATGCGCAGATAAAGGAATGAAACAACTATCGAAGAAATAAGCAGGTTCAGCACCAGTTCCCGAAAGCTTCTAACGACAAATTCAAAATCGCGTGTCTCAGCGGGGTAGAAAGTATAACTAATCTATGTCTGTACGTTCAACCAGGACATAAGGATTGCGGTTATCCTGCTGGACTTGTCTGTACAGCCGATAATTGTCCTGATCAGTCTACCCACTACCCAACTCTTTTCGGTACGGGGTGCGGTATTTCGGAGCCACAACTGAACGGCACAAATGTTAACACCAAATACATTATGGGCCGATGCTGTGTTTAATGTTAACATTTGTACGTCGTGGAAGAGGGGGCAGATTACGAAAAAGTCAGATTTCATATGAAAATGGATCTGCGCATGTTCCACTGAGAATTTGACTTTGACATGACTCTTTTGTGCTTGAGTTTGATAGACTTGCAGAAAACATGTGATCATTCTCTTGCAGCTGATTGGTTGAAAATTATTTCTTATGTTATGTTATGTATAGATCCACCATTAACTTTTATAAATATAAATGGACTATTAAATTATACATCCATAATCAATTATTATTGTATGACTGGTATGATGTCACTATGTTAAAATTGTCACCTACTTAAGCAAAAACACAACGTCGCGTCGCATTTTACTCATTAATGCTCCGGCAATTATCCCGGACAATTACAAAATAATTATTGCAAAAATGTACATTCCGGTCAAACCGGTGTCCTGGTGCGAGTTTCGCGGTGGAAGAAACCCATCCATCCTGTCCGTGTATGCATGCGAAAAAATCTAGCATTCACCGAAAGGTAACATTACTCCATTTGGTCGTGCATAACACGTACAAGAATGTCCATAAAAAAAAACCAGTTTCGAAAAGTAATGAAATTCCACGTATGTCCTTTCTCAGTTTGGTAACGCCGGGTTCGCCTTTTTCGAAACAGACTTTTAACTGCGGTAAAACAAAAAAGGAGAAAACGGTTCGGAGAACAGGTTTGGCCGGAATGGACTCGGATGGATAATATTGTGAAGTTGTATGATGAGTAAAGTTAAAAACGCGCCGAGAACTCGAGTGTGTAATTTATTATGGAATCGCTCCTCGATGGTACTACGGTCATTATCCGTGGACGGTGATGTTTTGTTGCCTGCAACGGATGAAAGGCATCAGCCAGATGAGATGGACAGAAAAAAAAAAAAAAAAACAGGCGCGACTTACTGAGAATTTATTTCGACGATACTGATTTGCATTTACAGGAAATGGTAGTTTGATTGTAATTAGTTTAATCGGATGACAGGAAAAATGTTATTATGTGGACGATAACTATAATAAACTAAGTAGTCTAAATGAATTAATTCCTATCAGCTAATTCTATTCAGGATTTGAAAACGTGAAGACATTTATTTTATTTTTTAAGTTGTCTATAATTTGAATTTTATTATTGTCAACACTTGACACAGAAGTGGTCCATTATGTTCCTAGGAGGAATAGATTTTTATGTGTGAGGTAATTTGTTCATTTTTTTTCTCACTTGAGGCATCAGCGCTATCTTATTCTGTCTGTCAAGCGTCAAAGTCGGCCATATTGGGCATATGTTCGGTGAAAACATCGAAATTTACTAAAATATACTCTTGAGTCTTAAAGAATAACTTTCATATCAAATACTACAAGTTTAAAACCTGTCTATAGTCTGTTTTTCCTCTTCCAAATTTTCTATTTCTCTAAAATGTTTGCATTAGCAAAATTACAATATAATGAATGTATCAAAGTATATTTATAATTTTATGACAAAAGCTTTCGCTATTATTAAATAGCTATTTTGTATATACGACAGTGAATATATTTAAATAAATGTTATAACGTTACACACATCCTGGGCCCAGTTGAAATATAGAAATAATACATATTCATTTAATAATACGCATAACACTAACACCTACGCAATAATAATTTATGTAAATTTATTATGGCAATGTTGCAAAACACAAAATCCGTTTTATCGAAAATTGATGTGTTCCAATTTCATATAGTTTGACAAAGTATATTTACTCCAAAAATTAGGTTTGATAATTCAGCTCAGCATTTGCATATTTTAATCATTTTGTTTTAAACGCAAATTTATATTTTTTTATTCTAATCCAATATTCATTCAGGTGATGTTATTAATAATTCATTATTGGATAGGAAATATGCAAAACATCCAGACTTTCGACTTAACTTCAGGTCTTTATACTGTTTTAACCTTGACAGAAATAATGTTTTACAAATACACACTAACTAACAGATTAGAATTCACAGCTATATGCTATATCTAAACAGACACCCACTTAATGTGTGAATTGTTTTGGCCATATTGACTTTTCAGCCTGCAGACACAGTTTATGAAACCCACACATGAATAAATGTTAAAAAAAAAAAACATTTTTTTATCATTCGCGGATATCGGTCAGCAACCAGCGACATGAAAAATGCTGGCAGGCATTTGCATGCCAGGAATATTAATGAGGTTTATTAATGAGGTAATTTAATAGGTTTTATTTATGTTGCCGCATTCGTTTTTAGATTTTTTTTAATGAAAATTTGCTAAATAATAACATTTGAACAATAATTATGGTATTCACCAGAGCTTTAATCAATACTTAATATCTATGCTTTCACGGTTACTCTAAGAATACACTTTTTATAGGCTCAGATATCAAAAATTCCTGATTTCAGTTCTTTGGTAATTCTACACTCTTTCGACAGGTAAGAGAGTCACTTCACTGTTGAAAGGTTAGGCTCTATTTCTCCTCCCAGGATTTTCTCTTGGTGTACTATTTTTTTATCAGATGCTAATTGCTTTCCCGATCTCAAATTCTTCAATTTCTAGAATATTTTCCCGGAACTAACATTACTATTTCCAGCGGATTTGATTCGTTGATATTTTGCTTTAAAGTGGCCTTGTTCTTGTTCATTTCTCTAGAACTTTATTCCCTTTTGAGATTTTTTTGTCATTGCTTCATTGTGTTTGTTTATGTTTTCTTTGAGAGTTGTTTGCATCATTTCATCGCTCTCTCTATATTTAGTTGTATTTCGCATCCCATTAGTTAAAAGACTTCTTTGTATCATCAAATGGCTCGTTTCAGTCCTTTTTATTTTTCTTCTGTGCTGTTTGATTTATTAATATTTTACTTTGAAGCGGTTTTGTTCTTGTCCATTTTTTCAGAACTTATTCCCTTTTGAGATTCTTTTTGTCATTGCTTCGTTGTGTTTGTTTATGTTTCCTTTGAGAGGTGTTTGTTTAATTTCATCGTTTTCTCTACATTTTGTTGTATTTCGCTTTCCATTAGTTAGAAGACTTCTCTGCTTCATCAAGTGGCTCGTTTTAGCCCTTTTTGTTTTTCTTCTGTGCTGTTTGATTCGTTGATATATTTCTTTGGAGCGGTTTTGTTCTTGTCCATTTCTTCAGGACTTTATTCTCTTTCGATATTTTTTTTTTGTCATTGCTTTCGTTGTGTTTCTTTATGTTTCCGTTGTGTTTCTTTATGTTTCCTTTGAGTTGCTTTTTCTATATTTTCTATATTTTGTTATACATAATTATCCGAGTCGCAATTATCCGAGGTCTGGATTAACCGAGCCAGTCTAAAGACCCAAAAATCCTGATTATCCGAGGTACGCACGTCCATACTCCGTATTAACCGAGTTTCTAGAATATACATACCTACATATATTCATATACAGTAGAGCCCCCATTATCCGAGTCGCAATTATCCCAGCACTGGATTAACCGAGCCAGTTTGAAGACCCAAAAATTTTGATTATCCGAGGTACGCACGTCTATACTCCATATTAACCGAGTTTCTAGAATATACCTATATATAGATATTTGTACATTCGGATTATCCGAGTTTTCAGTTATCCGAGGTGGGTACCCCCCCACGTTACCTCGGATAACCGGGGTTCTACTATATTTCGTTTCCCATCAGTAAGGAGTAGAATACTTCTTCTTTGCCTCATCAATTAACTCGTTTGAGTCCATTTGCTTTTTCTTCTGTGCTACTTTCTCTCCTACTTTTAAGAGTTGTAAGTTAAATATATCACTGATGTTGGTTTATTTCATATTCATATCCTTCTTCTAGTGAGATTTGAAAATTTTGAACACATATTGTTCGAATTGATGGGGAGTCAAGGTTTACCCCTGTGTCAAACAACTTTTTTTGGTTCAAATTTGGCCACTAGTTTCATTTGGAGTATATGAAAAACCATTGACTTCTAACCTAGGATAGACACCACAAGATCTTAGGAAAAATTATTTATCTTTTTCTGGCAACGTCGCTTTTCTTTAAAATCCAGAAGCAAACTGGAAACAACAATTATTGACTTGGCAACCACGCTAATTTTCATTACCTACCGAAAATGAATGAATAGCTATTTATGTACCAAGGGGATTATAATCTTGAAATCCCCGTGGTGCATACAATGCTTTATTTTCTACTCAGCCCAATATTTTTTCATCAATTTATTATTAACAAAATCAGTTAAACTTGTGTGACAGAATATTGATTTATATTTTGACATGTACCTGTACCTGTGACCTGTACCTGTACCTGCGACCTGTACATAGAAACGAAATAAATTGATATATCTATAAACATCTCATAAGGCAAGGCAACGGTGGTGGTCCTGTGGGTTAACGCGCTGGACTACATGGGAAACGTTGATGGTAGACCGGGTTCGAATCCTGGCTAGACCGAAAATTATTTTCGGTCAGACATTTAGTGGCTGCCTAGGGTAAAGTGCAAATTAATAGAACAACAAAAACAAAAACACCTTAAGGTATTATAAGCGGGCGTTATAGATCATAACGCCTGCAAAAGCGGGCGTTATGGATCAGGTTGTTATAGGTGTGTTAACGTATTTCGTTTCCTAGGTATTATGGATCTATAATAGTAAAGTAGAAAATAAAAATGTGTATGATACTCCAACAGCGTTGCCGGCTTGATTTGTAGAATGCCTTCTTCGAGGATGGTTACTGTTTTCGCACTGATTTTCCTAAGTTCCCTTAAATATCCAAATTCGAAAAAAGATAATATAATCAGAGAAAACAGTTTCTCGCTTATTTCATGTATCAGATACCTATTCAAATTTCTTCAGAAAATCATACGAACTGTGATCACAATAATTTTCCTTCATGTCCCGATATTATTATTTTCTTCCGTCGATATGACAATGGCGCAGTATTATTTGTAAATACCAGGGTACATTTATGATTTCGATTGGGAAAAGGTTGTGATGTCTATCCTAGGTTAGAGGTCAATGTAAAAAACAATGGGAAATATATGCAATATTATTGTGGATGAAAAAGTGAGAATTATGGAGGGCCATCAGAGCGATTATGACGTTTAAGCTCATCTAAAAGAATAAACTACTCAAGCAATCTCTCACTGAACCATTCTTCCATGCTGAACTTGCAGTGTATAGTTTTTCTAAAAATGCTTAGATACTGATCAACGACTCCACTCTCTCGGCCGGGTGGAGAGTGTCTTCACACAATCAAAAACACGTTCCAGGGCCTGGAGCCTTATTCTGTAAGGAACGAAGCGTTCGATTCGGTAGAATTTTTTCGATTGTGACGTCATTTTCGGTTTGGTAGCGCGAAAACGAGCGAAAACTAAACCGAAAATGACGTCACAATCGAAGAAATTCTACCGAATCGAACGGTTGTTCCTTACAGAATAAGGCCCCTGACAGGACCACTTTTCACTGGATAAGTTGACAAAATATTGGTAAAGTTTTTCAACATTATCTATAGGTACGACTTTGGAAACCGTGAGTAGGGCGTGTTTCCGTCTCTGCTCAAGGCTCATCATCCCACACAGCAACAGTCTGGTTTCATAAGGTATTTCAGATGAAGGAAAGCGGTGTTTATATAGTAGGTATTTTAGAAACCTGTTTTGGACCTTCTCTAGTCTATTAATATGGATGGTATAATGTGGGGACCAGATGACGGAGCAGTATTCAAGTGCCTTTGTGTCGTGGATGTTTGGTATTTCGCTTAATGAAGCCAAGCAATCTGCAGTTTTTGACAACAATATTATCGATGTGCATTTTGAATATCAGTTTTTGATCGAACGTTACTCCAAGGTCGTTGATGAATTCCACATTATCAATTTGTTGACCACCAATCTTATATGTTGACATGTGAGGAGATGTACTCTTGTGGAATGTTATTGATTTGCATTTGGATATGTTGATTTCTAGTAGGTTTGGAGAACACCAATAAGCAAATCTGTCGAGATCTGGTTGCAGTGGGTTGGAAACTCCATTCCTAACATCATGAAATTTCAGGTCATCAGCATACAGGAGAAAGTGCGAGGAATGGAAGCAGGAGGAAACATCGTTGATAAACAACAGGAAAAGAACAAGTCCCATGTGTGATCCTTGGGGAACACCCGAGGTGACCTTGATGTTTTTTGAGGAGTAGCCATACAGTCCAACCCTCTGGGTTCGATCTCCAAGATATGATTTGATCCACGCTAAATAGTTTCCAGAAATACCAATTTCTGATAGTTTTCTCTACATTTTGTTGTATTTCGCTTTCCATTAGTTAGAAGACTTCTCTGCTTCATCAAGTGGCTCGTTTTAGCCCTTTTTGTTTTTCTTTTGTGCTGTTTGATTCGTTGATATATTTCTTTGGAGCGGTTTTGTTCTTGTCCATTTCTTCAGGACTTTATTCTCTTTCGATATTTTTTTTTTGTCATTGCTTTCGTTGTGTTTCTTTATGTTTCCGTTGTGTTTCTTTATGTTTCCTTTGAGTTGCTTTTTCTATATTTTCTATATTTTGTTATACATAATTATCCGAGTCGCAATTATCCGAGGTCTGGATTAACCGAGCCAGTCTAAAGACCCAAAAATCCTGATTATCCGAGGTACGCACGTCCATACTCCGTATTAACCGAGTTTCTAGAATATACATACCTACATATATTCATATACAGTAGAGCCCCGATTATCCGAGTCGCAATTATCCCAGCACTGGTTTAACCGAGCCAGTTTAAAGACCCAAAAATTTTGATTATCCGAGGTACGCACGTCTATACTCCATATTAACCGAGTTTCTAGAATATACCTATATATAGATATTTGTACATTCGGATTATCCGAGGTGGGTACCCCCCCACGTTACCTCGGATAACCGGGGTTCTACTATATTTCGTTTCCCATCAGTAAGGAGTAGAATACTTCTTCTTTGCCTCATCAATTAACTCGTTTGAGTCCATTTGCTTTTTCTTCTGTGCTACTTTCTCTCCTACTTTTAAGAGTTGCAAGTTAAATATATCAATGATGTTGGTTTATTTCATATTCATATCAGGCTTCTAGTGAGATTTGAAAATTTTGAACACATATTGTTCGAATTGATGGGGAGTCAAGGTTTACCCCTGTGTCAAACAACTTTTTTTGGTTCAAATTTGGCCACTAGTTTCATTTGGAGTATATGAAAAACCATTGACTTCTAACCTAGGATAGACACCACAAGATCTTAGGAAAAATTATTTATCTTTTTCTGGCAACGTCGCTTTTCTATAAAATCCAGAAGCAAACTGGAAACAACAATTATTGACTTGGCAACCACGCTAATTTTCATTACCTACCGAAAATGAATGAAAAATGTGTATGATACTCCAACAGCGTTGCCGGCTTGATTTGTAGAATGTCTTCTTCGAGGATGGTGGATGGTTACTGTTTTCGCACTGATTTTCCTAAGTTCCCTTAAATATCCAAATTTGAAAAAAGATAATGATAATAATGAGTAGGGCGTGTTTCCGTCTCTGCTCAAGGCTCATCATCCCACACAGCAACAGTCTGGTTTCATAAGGTATTCCAGATGAAGGAAAGCGGTGTTTATATAGTAGGTATTTTAGAAACCTGTTTTGGACGTTCTCTAGTCTATTAATATGGATGGTATAATGTGGGGACCAGATGACGGAGCAGTATTCAAGAGTGCTGCGTACAAGGGCGTTATAAAGACATACAAATGCCTTTGTTTCGTTGATGTGTTCGGTATTTCGCTTAATGAAGCCAAGCAATTTGGAGCTTTTGACAACAATATTATCGATGTGCATTCTGAATATTAGTTTTTGATCGAACGTTACTCCAAGGTCGTTGATGAATTCCACATTATCAATTTGTTGACCACCAATCTTATATGTTGACATGTGAGGAGATGTACTCTTGTGGAATGTTATTGATTTGCATTTGGATATGTTGATTTCCAGTAGGTTTGGAGAACACCAATAAGCAAATCTGTCGAGATCTGGTTGCAGTGGGTTGGAAACTCCATTCCTAACATCATGAAATTTCAGGTCATCAGCATACAGGAGAAAGTGCGAGGAATGGAAGCAGGAGGAAACATCGTTGATAAACAACAGGAAAAGAACAAGTCCCATGTGTGATCCTTGGGGAACACCCGAGGTGACCTTGATGTTTTTTGAGGAGTAGCCATACAGTCCAACCCTCTGGGTTCGATCTCCAAGATATGATTTGATCCACGCTAAATAGTTTCCAGAAATACCAATTTCTGATAGTTTTTTTATAAGAAGAAGGTGGCACACGCTATCAAAAGCCTTGGCTAGATCCGTGTAAATGGAGTCGACCTTGTGTCCAGTCTCAACGGAGGTTATTAAGAAGTTTTGGTAGGCTGCTAGGTTGGATGCAATTGAACGCTTGCTAAAGAATCCGTGTTGTTCTGGTATAAGGTAAAGTCTATAGGTTCCGAATATTTCCTCGGTTAAGATTGATTCGAATACTTTTGGGATGGCAGAAATTATCGATATTCCACGGTAGTTCTCAACATCGCACCTATCTCCACACTTGAAAATGGGAAGAAGTCTGTGTTTGAGTGTTCTTAAGAGTTTCACAGGTGTCACAGAAAGACTGATAGCGATCGACCGTAGAGTTAGGGGAAAAGTAGACACAGCCAACAATAATTTTACTTCCGTCGTTATCCAGCTGAACCCAAACATCCTCGTAAAGGTTCGTTTGAGATGTAGAGATACCTGAGGAGTGAAGGTGCCCCAGTGTATCAATTAGTACTTCGCCCCCACGTTGACTGCCCAGCTCATTATAGTTCCTATCTCTTTGAAAAACTGTATAATGAGAGTTGAGTAATTCAGCGTTGTAGAAAGTTTCATTCAGCCAGGTTTCGGTTAGTGCTATTATTTCGAAGTTACATGATGATCTCATAATTTCGTCAGATTTAGTCCGTAGACCACGAACATTCTGATAAAAACTGGTTACGAGGTTACGATTTTCGATGGGCTTACAAAATCCAGGTTTAAATTTGAGGCGTTGCTTGTGTCGTTTTTGGAATTAAAAGGAATGTGCGTATTGACGGGTCAGAGCACTGCGAGTACATGCCCCCAACTCCAGCAGTCATCTTTTTAGTTACACAGGATGGGCGAATTTTTGTTATCCATAGGTGTTGAGCCAAGTTAATTTTATCCCTATAGTTTATAATCTCATCATGACTGACCAATAGCAGAGGCAGAAACAAAACATTGGCGCCACTATCGTCACTAATGTTGGAAATAACCTGATTGTGGTCGTGGATAATTTGATTTAAGATTGGTCTGTTGGTATGTAAGGGTGGACCAATAAATATTAGGTTTGTTTTGTGTGTGTGTGGTCTTTAATGATTATTTAGGTTCCTCAAGCTCAGAGAGATGCGTGGCTCTTTCCAGTTCATATTCATTTTGTTAAAGAGATCCTTTTTTCAGTGTAAGAATAGGCTTAAAGTTAATGGTAGGCATAACGTCATAGTATATTATATAGGTTACGTTTCTCCGGGATTTTAATTTGTTGTTCTTAGACATATACATTTTTTTCTTACATAAGAATAGTTGCAGCAATTAAACTGTTACTTTAAAAGTAAGGTTATTCTAGAGTTTCCCCAAATTTAAACTCAACATCAAAGTCAAAATGAAAATTGAGGACCTAGATATTCCCCTAATTATTATTCACTAAAAATTCTTGCCTAATCGAGACGATTTTCAAACCAAACACGCGATCATTTGACCGCTAAACAACCTTGAGCTTCTCTTATTTCAGAGAGCTTCAGCGGCCCATCATCTGTTCGAATTTCGTTTGTACGGTCGGACGCCATTCCGGTCCGAAATAAAATTACACTCTTTTGTTGGCAATCGCCCCAAGATAAGTGCTCCCTGACTGCGAGGGTTACAATTTATAGTCGGCATCAACTTGGATTATTAATCACCGAATAAAGATACACAATAAGATGAAAATATAGATATTTTGTAACTTGCAATAAGGGTTTTCATTGTTTACCGAGGAATCAGCAACATCAAACATTTAACACTTGAAGCAAAATTTACTTGAAGGTTGTTATCGTGCGAACTAAGAATTTATCAGTGATTGTTATAGAACGATTAAAAATCGTTTTCTTCTTACAGGTTCTAACCTTTGTAGGTATGTAACTTCAGGATGTGTATCCTACAATCTACAATATTCATTCACAGTTTCTCTACAAGGATCTTTTAACTAAATAATTGTGTCAATAGTTGAAATACAGCTTCTATAAAGCTCAGATCTGGTTCTGTCCTTGGCTGCACCTAAAAATCAGATATAGAAAAGCGTAAGCGCTTCTAAGAAGTCGTGTTGGACGAAGTCCAAAGAAATTAAAGTGGACAAGAACTTCTCTCTCCTTTTTATAATTTTTTTTTTTTTTGGCTTCTCTTCCAAGATTTATCACGTTCGCATTGTTTGTTTGCGCTGGATATCCCGGTTATTTATTATCGGTTTTCGGGCCAATTTATTTCTCAGTTTGTTTTTAATTTAAGTTTTGAACTCGTTTTGCGGGACCCCGTTGACAGTTGTCTAAACAAGAGTTTATTGTCTTGTAAATTTTGTATTTAGAGAACAAACGTTTCGTTGTGTCTTTGTTGTTTTACTTTGATCTCGAACCGTTGTTTGGCTCGGTATTTCTTAATAATTTCAACTACTGTGCTCGAGTGGTTTTTAGTTTCATTTAGAGTGAGAATAGAAAATGCAGTTAAATAAACAATTTAGGTTAAACATTTTAGCCAAATAAAAGGCGAGTGTAATGAATTCATTGAAGTGTTTTAGTTGCTTTACGATTAACCGGTCTCTATGTCCCAAAATGTGCTTAATTGGTTCAAAAATGTTTTTCTTTGAAGACAGATTTTCCATAAGAAGCGATTTAACCATGCAGAACCAATCATGCTGGTTGTTCACGTCCATTTTCAGTGTATTATTCAAATACGTCTACCGTTTTACTTGCATTACGATTAGACAGAACCTAACGAAACTCTCTCTATACGGTAGCTACCGCCACCAACATTACCGGTTGTAGTTACGCCATGCTGGATCTGCAAAATTCGTACACAAGTTCAATGCACCGTTCACTGCGCCCGTTCTGCTGAATACATTAATTTATACACATCCACGTTACTTTATACAATACACACATGCATTCTTCGGTCCTCGGCTATCCAATCCAAGGCGTGGCTCAACCGAACCGATCAGGGAGGCTCTATATAAAACAATAGAGCATCTGGCGCGTGCATGCGACGGTCTTTTGTGTTCCACACGGGGTGGCATTATTGTCGAGATATTTACAACCCGAGCCAGGGCGACGGCCTTGGATATAGGGATAATGTGTTTGTCGAGAAAGTTTTTGGGGGATAAAAGGAGTTGGGTTGAGCTTAATGTAATTTCGAAGCGATGGTGTTAATTTGCTCTATATTGTTTCAGGGGAAAGATATCTAATTACATATCTGAGAAATTGCGGCAATGACGGTGGTGGTATGATTAAACTTGGTAACTTTATGAAGGATCTTGTTAAACCTCTAATTCAATTGGGTTAAATAATTGTGATAGCACACGTTTGGAAACTCCTATTTAGCTAATCATCATTTGATATTAAGTTTAAGGTTTGAGTTTAAGTTTGCTCAATTAGTATAGTGTATGAGACATGAGTTGCCTTCAAAATTTTGCAAACCGTTACTATGAAGCTCTAAAACGAGCTGACAACTTTTTTCCATATAAGTAGTAGATAATCGCATTGCTTACTCATCCGTAGAAAATTTGGTATTGTTGTTTAAATCTAAGGATCTTCCAATTTAGGCTCATTGGCGAGATGTTATTTGAAAGATAATTGAAAGTCTTCGAAAATCATTCACAATTATCAAAAAATATCTGGTTCTTCTCATTAAATCAACCTTCATTGGTCCACATGTTTCCAACTACTCCAACAATTTTTTTTGCAACAGAATTTAACGTGGGAAATTACTGTCATTGCTATTTAATTGTCTCTTGTGCATTTCTTCTTATTCTTCTATGTGCAAATTCTGCTGTTTGGTTGCTTTTATCAAATTTGATGAATACGATATGGGAAAATGAATTAGTGATTTGCTTTGTATATATGCCATGTCATGTTTTTGGAATATATATCCAGCATTGCCATTCAATAATAACCTACAATTCGTATAGAAAAGATTTCCTTGTGCTACATTCATCTTATTTACATTATTTACACTAAGATACAAATATTCTATAACTCATACCTCTCACAAGCTACAGGCTCCTTTGAAATATCTGTAATGTTCTTCAACCAATCTCTTGTCATCGTCATATAGGATAGGCAAGAAAGCACCAGAGGCTTGGAATCATTTATTCATATTTGCTTTACACTTAGCTAAAGAAATACACGTCAAAGTATTTTGCTGATGTCTTAGAAACTTGGAATTATCATCTAGATTATATTCCTTCTGGTTACTCCTTCATTAATAAATGCTTGCGAGCTAAAAAAGGAGCTCAATTTCGGCATCGTGATGTAATTTAGTCTTAATTGAATCTGCAGATATCATCGCACTGGCTTTACCAACGGTATCCCAATGGCTACCTTATTGTCATCATTCTCAGTTTTTTTTGCTATATTATCACAGAATTTTCAAGTGAGTTGATCAAGTTAGTTGAATCACTTCTATTAAATTTTGAGTTGTTGACATGTTTTACAGTTGGACCTGCCTGATATTTCGAATAATAAGTAGATGGCCAAAGGAGTCATCTGTAGATGATTCTTTGTCGAATTTTCTAAGAGTTGGATGATTATTTCTTGGACCTCAAATGCCTCTTTCTCAGTTGTTTTTTCTTGTGAATTGTTTTTTCCAATTCACTGCCATCAACAAATTACATTAATGAGACAAGTTACCATTGGGAAAAGCAATTATTTTTTTTTAGCCTACATAACTGCTTCGAGAAAAAGGTTGAAGGTCGCTAAAGGTCACACTGAGGAAGTTAATTTTACATTTCTCTTCTCGAATATTTTTTACTTCAAGGTTATTCACGGTTATCTTCATGCTGTTACAATTTGATCAAGGCTAAGTTTTCGAGTTAGGTAATCCAAACTTGTTTCTTTCTAGAACCAGACAGTGCTGGCTTCTCATAAAAAACCGAGAACATTTTTTGAACGTTAAAACCCGCCATACCATACCATGATGAATCATGACTATTTTTCGAGTCGTGCAGGAGTGCTAAACTGGCAATCTGTTTTCCGTCAAGTCACGAGACTACACCGACTCGCAAGCCATACAATTACGGGCGCCCCCTTGCCACTTTGTGTGTTCTCTCGCTCTTCTCTTTTATGCATTCACCTACTTTCCGAGAGCACTATATATCTCCGGCATAATCGCCGGAAACGTTACGGGGCAGATGACGTTTTATATTTTCGTATTTCGTCGAGTAGGAAGGCAAAAGCCAACGGACAATCGACGAGGCGAAATGCTAAAACCCGACAGTCTACAGATGTTCGTATTTGATAAATGCCAAACGTTCGAATGTCGCAAAATGGATTAACATCTTGTTGGAATATCATTATATGAGTGAAATGTCAACGTTTATTAACGTTAACTCATAGAATATTACTCATGTGTCTCTTCACTTGACCTCCTTCCATTCACCTATTCAACTCATAGAATGTTGACGCTGCTCATAAAGTTTTATGAAAGACTGGAGATCTCAATAGAACTCTGTCATTTGCCCTGGGACATAAAAGCTTGTAAATTTGTAGCCTTTTCAGGTAGGGCTGGCAGATAATATTTTACCTGTAACATAACCTAGACAATGAGTTCAATCATTTTACATTCAACTTCACAGTAGGAAAAGAGTTTTCACCACTTTTCTGTCAATCTACATGAAGGTTTCTCAAATCTTTATTTAAATATATTTTTGTTTTCTGCACTCATTACACTTTCTAGGAGGCTTGAGGCTGTTCTACGTGTTGAGAACTCGGTTTGTGAGAAAGTGTCTTCTGGATAAGATTGCATTTTTCTGTTTGTATGTTGTCATGTTTGTATTTGTTTAGGGCTTCATCATAGCTTATTGCATGGATGATCTTGAAAGTTTCAACGAGGCCTTTTCTCTCTATTCTCTTCTTTAGGGTCGGTAGATTGAACATCATCTGTCTTCCTTAGGGATTTTCGTGCATCTTCTTTGAGCTCTTTCTAGTAACTCTATATCTTTGATGTAGTATAGGTTCCATATTGTGCGACAGTACGTCAGTGTTGAGCGACTGAAAGACTCATAGATTTCTCTTATGAATTCTAATAGGTTTGTTGCGGAAAGCTCTCCCAGTTAGGTATATCAGAGAGTTCTCTTTTTTCACCATTTGAGCTATATGGGTTTTCCATTATTATATCTTCCAGGTCTCTCTGTTTCGTGACCTTTAAGATCTCAGTATTGTTGATGCTGTAATTGATATGTGGGTTATTTCTTCCAATGTAAAGACTGGTACACTTGCCCTTGTATGGTTTCATAAGCCAGCGCTGTATCCAGGTTTCTAAAGTTCTCATGTCTGATATGGATTTGTCTAAATCTTTCAGTGGGTTGCAGTACAACTTCCGGTCGTTCGCAAAGGACTGACTTTTAGTTTTCAATTTTGTACTCAGATCTACAATGTAACATGTGAAGGACTGATCTTTGGACAACTCTACTATGAACTAACTTTGGCTCTAATAGCCGGCCATCCACTCTTACCCTAAGGATCTGGAGTTATGGGTTTTTTCAACAAGTGATAAGATTTTCCATCTGATGCCCACAAAGTGATCTAAGTCCAATATTAAACGCTTATGAGGATCCTTATCTAAAGCCTTCTCATAGTCCAAATACAAAATGTTGGTGGCCATTATCTAGCGCACCGAGTTCATTCTTTCAAGCTGAGGTGAGGTTGTTTGTGGCTTGGCAGGAAGGCCGTGTTGGTCATCTTTGATTATCTTGTTAACTACGATGAAGCTTATGAAGCTCTTTACATAGAGAACACGTTAGGTTTATAGGTCTGTAATTTAGTGATTCCAGTTTACTGCCCTTATTATATAAATTCGTATGCCATAATATGTGCTGTCAACCAGATTTCAGCAATAGTCCTATATGCCTAAGTGTTTTTGAAGGCAAATGTTAGGTGTCTTTTGATGGTGGTTAGACAGTTTTTAATAAAAAGTATTGGAATGTTGTCTGGCCCGGGGCTTGCGTCAATTTTCATATTATTGATTGCCTCCACAACCAACTCCTCAGTTATGTCAATGCGAGTTCATTATTTGGCAATGTGGAAAAGTTTTCGTTTGTATATTCTGTACAAGGTTAAAAGAAGCTACGACCTTTATTGAAGATGTAATCCCTGACCTCGTTCCAGGACCTTGGTTCGTTAGTGGAAAGGCAAATTGTCATGCTTACAAGTAATGCTCTCATCAGAAACCAGATTTTCAAGAAAAAATAGGAGATAAAAATAGAGCACACCTACAAAGTAAAATGAATTGAGTTCAATATGAATCACCTCATTTCTAATTTTTTGACAATCTTTATTTTCACTATAGGTAGGTGCCTATCAAGTTTGAAGAAAACTTTTATAAACAAGTAATTTCAAAGCACTTTGTAGTATAACATACCCGGGTTCGTTCAGCAAGATTGAACGGTGTAAATTTTTATTATATCTTCTTTTAACAAATCTTCTGAAAAACAAATAAGACTTACGTTGTCGAAACTTATTCAATTTTACTTACCTGACATGCGCCCGACAATAGCAAAATTAGGGAAATTTAAGGGAAGTTGTGATATGTAAAAATAAACAAAAAATTTGTGATACGTCTAATTTATTATTAGTGAAAATCGTACCGTTCTCGACCTGGAATTCACGAGGGGGAAGAGCACGGTAGAGAAACCCTCGATCTACATTCCTCAAAAATAAGAACATACTGTGTTATTTTATTAATAATTGTAATTGTGAGTCAATGATCAATAATTTAAATTAGGTACCGTCCCTGTCCTTGTGTTAAAATTCTAATTCCACACACTACATTCAATCAACACCACCTATAGATATTCAATACTGAAGAGTTGTTGGTTAGTTAGCCAGTCTGCCAGCAGGTACTGAGGTCCTGTACGGGAGGCTACTCAGCTATAGATGTTATTTTGAGCCAATATCTCTAGAGTGATCTTTTAATTTGTTTACTAGGATATCCGCTCATCAGGGTAGGAAGGTGTTAGTAGATTCAACTAGCCCCTAAGGCACGCTATGAATACCAAAAATTAAAATCCCAGCACAAAAGACAGTACCTACATAATTTTTTAAGTTTTTAATTTACTTTTCATTTGCGTTGTTCACAGAATGAAACGATTTTTGTTATTTTAACATTTTTTCAGCTTCTCTGTGAATGTTCCTTATGACACGAACTAATCACAAACTTGATTGAACAATCAGTTTAATAATACAAAATAAAAACTGAATAATGAACAATGGCGGACAAGCGGTCTAAGGGACAAGCTTCTTCTCTAGTCTCTCATTTTCTTCTCTATCCCCCCCGTTCCCATAAATTTCACAGCGCATACATGGTTGCAACATTTACTTTTCTTTAATAAACGTTTTAAGAATTTAAGATTTGAAGAAATAATATTTTAAATAGGTGGTTTTCCTCAACTTTCTCGTTGATTATAAATCTAAACTATGTATATCTATATACCTAAAAATGAGTTCTTATCAAAAAAAAAAACAAGCTAAATTAGAGAGCATCAACCGATTTTGATAAAAAATATAATCAAAACATCCCTAAAACAAACCACTTAACTAATTTCTTGGAATACAAACGCAAAAATTCGCTTCGATCATTCTGAATGTTTAAATAAGAAAAGATAACGGTCTGTTTGATTATGTATTTTAGCATTTTTAGCACGTTCGTGTTTACGCGTCGTTTTGATAATCAAAACACTCCTCTGAGGAAAAATTTTACATTTTTATTTTTTTATAACACAGCAAAGCTGGAGAAGGCGATAATGAGACGTTTTCATTATTCTTCAAACGACCCCTTGACCTCTAATGCGCATTGAAGAAAATAATATGCAGTTTAAATTTGTTATTGGATAACTATTCTATTATAAAATGCCTCCAGGCTGCAAACTTGACTTTAAATGGAATTACAAGAAAATGCAATTACATCAGACTCTGACAGATTTTTTTCTAAATTAATTTAGAGACATATTATAGATTAAAATGGACTTTAGAAACTATCAAGTATGTCTATGATAATTTTAAGTGCAAAACTTGTTTTTTTAATTTTATTCAGATAACACAATAATTACGGAAAAACTTGAAACATTCCACTCATATATTGATGAATATATTTGCACAACATAATTTTTACTATCATAAATTTTTATTTACTCTAGATTATAATTTTATTTATTTTTCATATTATTAATCGCCCAGTCATAAATTCTTGCTGGTATTTAATCAGTTAATCTATTCTAACCATAGAAAAACAGCACTTGTCGGTGTAATTATAGGTA
The DNA here is from genome assembly GCA_917834065.1 of Ceutorhynchus assimilis. Taxonomy (NCBI): domain Eukaryota; kingdom Metazoa; phylum Arthropoda; class Insecta; order Coleoptera; family Curculionidae; genus Ceutorhynchus; species Ceutorhynchus assimilis. Next base: position 31,639,540 of record OU892284.1, read on the forward strand.
TTTCGTCACTTGTGAATAAATTAAGAAAATTATCATAGTGTGGCAATTAGATACAGTGAAACGTGCGAAGCATATTGCTGGGAATCAATGAATATTTTAGCAGGAAGTCGATTATTTTTGTATTTAATTATAATTAACTATCTATATAAAGTTTTATAGGTTGACCTACCCTACGGTTTACTATTGCTATAAATTTCTAGTTTATTGCTGCTCCATGAAATAAAGACGATATTCTTGAAATTTATAGGGTTTTAGTATAGATAAAATGTTGGTTCCTATGATAATATATATATTATTGTAACAAACTTACCTAATCCTCACGCCACTGATTGGCTAGTCCCCGGTATTAATGTCAACCTGCTACACGGTCTGTCAACAACGAGATGTCAACGCATATATAGTGCAATAACGCAAATTTCATTTCGTTTTCTTTGTTGATACAAGACCATTATACAGTAATCAGTTTTCTCTATTGGTTCTCGTTTAATTCTTCTCGTGTACTCGACTTCCCTGAAAATTATCTTACAAATTGGCGCCCAACGTGGGGCCACGGTGAGTGGTAGAGTGATTATTGTGTGCCGATCGCGATTTTCGTGTAGTTGTTCGACGAAACCCATGGTGTTTTTCGCGCTCGTTTGGTACGGGAGTCATCACCGAGAAACAGCCGAATTGTGGACAACTGTGTCGCGTTAGGTACTGCGTAAGTTATCACCGGTTTTCTGTACTTTTTGTGTGAATTATCACCGAAACTTTGTCGAAATCGTTACGAATACAAGTTGTTTCGTACATCGTTTGATTTCCTAACATTTTTGCCGGTTTTGTGTGCGAGTTATCAACCAGAACAGCTGTTTTATGTCTGGTATTAGTGACAATACTGACTTAAAGCGTTTAAAGCAGCCTTTTATTTTATTTTTTGTTGCTATTGTTGCATCGTGAAAGGTTCGGGACACTCGTACAACCTTCGTTCGAACAAAATGGCGTCTGTCAGCCCAAGGGCCGTATCTAGACCAAAATTTTGAGGGGGTTAGACAAAGTGGCAAAAAAAATTGTTACGCTAGTAATAAAAATAAAAAAAATAAATAAGTATGTAATAAGTGTTGTTTATTTACGACTAATGTATAATGTGCGTAATATATTTGTGATTTTGGCAGTATAATGACATATGTTATTCCTCCAGGGATTAATGACGAGTAGCGGGATTAATGGTCATTATTCCACAAAAGTGTCAGTGTCAAACGTGTAGTGCTTGTGGATTTGTATTGAAAATTATGAGACGGATGAAATTTGTTCATTGAAAATCTCAAATAAATTAATTTGTCGTAAATAAAGTAGAGTATACTACTCGCAATAATGGCTATTATTCCCTCGGAATGTTACTCCCTCGCCTCTAACGCGGCTCAGTTCGTAATAATCCTCGGGAATAATAGCTATCATTATTGACTCGTGGTATAATCTACTATTATTTTGAAGTTAAATTTTTTGAATTTAATTATTTTTTTGGGGGGGGTTTGAACCCCCAACACCCCCCCCCCTAGATACGGCCCTGTGTCAGCCTTACATAGAAGCAATTTCGTGAACTTATGGATCGTCTCGCCATTGGTAATGCACAACATGTTCAAAATCCTCCCACTGTAGCTCATATTATTAATTTTTATTTCCGTTATTCAAATATTGCACATCAAAATAATACAAGATTTAATACTATAGAGAGTATACAGTTAACATTCATATAAAAATAAAAATAAGCTCGGATTGAAAATTAAAATTTGTCGTTGGGGAAATACACAAATGTTTGTTCAATTGGCAATAACTAATTTTGTATACATACATATATACGTTATATTCAGTTATATTGGAATTTTAAATTATTAATAAAAAATTTCAAATATGATATTAATATTTATTTGATAGTTTTGTATTATAAAATATAGGTATATGTTTATTTATTCAATATTTTCATGTAGGTATTAGGTATTCGAATAAAGTTGTCCAGAAGGCTAAAATTCCCCCGGGGAGATGCAGAAGGCTTTGTGGAAAAAGCTGGAGACATAACCAATGAAGAAGGTTTTGAATGGATATTGACCTATCAACTCAATACGTATATTAGCGGCCAAGATTAGAGTAAGAGAACAGGAGAGATCCGTGAGAGTTTCCTGCCTTTACTAGCGCTATTTCACTCAGGCTTAGAGTAAGAGATTCGGAAAATGCGATAGATTTTCTGCTCTTAGTAGCGCGATCTCATTCTGGAATCATTTGACTGGCACAAAAGCCCATTCCAAATCTTCTTACTACTTCATTGGACATAACTCAAAGATGAAACTTAGGTTATACAAAGTCGTAATAAGACCAATGATAACCTATGACAAAGGTGCCACAGCCCGTAGGAATCAGGCAACTTCAAAGTGTGCAAAGAAATTCCTTAATTATGTTTCTATCTCTTTTTCCCATCTAAACACGTTTTATTTTCTCAACCTTTTCCAGTTGGCCATTCTTCACGTGTTCAAAAGTGTGCGATACACTCGAATCGATGATACCTGCTTGTGGCAAATTGAAACAAACAAGAAAAAAAAAACCTGCTGGCGAAAATAAACGTTCTCCCGAAAATAGAAGCACATTTTTTCCAGGACGAAAATATTTTCTCGCATTTCACCGAAGTGTTTATTAAGGAATCGGGCGACTTTGCCCCCAAGGAAAACGCGGTCGTTATGGCAACGTGCCAAAAAGACGTATATAAATCGACATGGAATAGGCGTGCTGGGCTGCGGAAAAATTCACCATTTCCTCGGAAAATGGGCGACGATCGGTTAAAATGTCGGTCACAAATAACTTTGAAATTGAATTGCACTCTACTGTCCTATTTTTCGTTTTCAAGGAATTAAGGCACGTTTCACTGCAACGAATTACCTTCAGCCAGGACTTGATATGTTGATATGGATGGTGGACAATAATATTGCATTATTTTTCAAAATAAACATCTCTTATTACAGTGGAAAAACGTCAATATGATACGAAACATTAAACACACATAAAAACATCGATGTACGATACATTTACTGGTTGAAAGTTTGCAGGGACTTTCAAAGGCCAAAGGGGCAACTGATGAAATTTGAGTAATGTACTTATATCTGAGAATGCATATACATACATAATATAACCCATTTATTTTAATTCAATGTTAATTATTCTAATAGTAACTAGAGTAATTTATTTAAAAAAAAAAAAAAAAAAACTATCAACATTCACGTGCGCATATAAAACTAATAAATAGCGATAAAACGTAATCGATACTGCAATGCACCAAGTCCAATAAAAATTAATGTACAAAGTATGCCTACGCGTTTAGGGTTCCGCAATACCGTAATATCAAACGCCATATATCGAAACAATGGCATTATAAGGTACTATAAAAATTGATTAATATTATATGGGGGGATAAAAATAATGTCGAAATATGCATCGGAAAATAAATGAGAACTTTTGCTTCGGCTCCGGATCGAATAGAAAGTGCTATTTAGAATGCATAAATCCGCGCTTTGGCCTTGGAATTTTGCCAACCGAGTCGTATAACTTTGCCAATGCCGGCTTTTACAAAGACACCCAATCTTAAATTAATTGATATTGAATTAGTCATTATATTTTATAATGGATATTTTTTCCTTGTGGTTATATATATGAATGGAGAAAAGCTATGCAGTAAAGAGTTCAACAAAAATAACTGAACAAACGCAATTTACCTACAAACATCAATATCATATGATAATCCGTTTACAGTCCATTAGAATGGATTTCTAATATAATTAAAATACTCAAACGTTTTATTTTATGCATAAAAAAAAAATGCATCGGAGATCATTACTAGAATGCTTAACAACGAAGAAGAGAAAACGTGCTAGAATGAAGGTTGCAAAACGGCTATGCCAAGGCTTTTCTACCATTTTTGCTATACTCGCATATATAGGTATTGCATCGGCAATTAAATTAGTTTACCTTTGCGTGATTTAATAATCTCATTATAAAACAATGAAACAATACTTGGAGGTTCCATATTTGTAATGAGCTATGGGCTCAAATTACGTCAGGTTAATTTACCAGGATGTGTTTTTTTTGTTTGTGTTGTTATTTTAAATGCTGATGAACAGGAAAGTGCGTCGTTACACGGTGCAATGACACAAGAAGCGTGTAAATACCGTAATTATTTAGTACCTATTTGTTTTTTTCTTCAATTCATCATTAAGATGTTAACAATGCTCCTTTTTTTTATCCATACTGATTATTTGGAAATCCTCATATTTTTAACAAACTATACGTATACTTTCGACTTTTTATCAAAAATTCGTTCATAAAATTGGACACACCATGTCATCCATGGGGCCCAGATTCCTCGAGGCATATGGGACTATTTTAGTTTAAATGGGTTCTTACAAGAGCTATAAACTTGGAATAGGCAAAACATTTTTCTTGTACTCTTGAAACATTCATCAAAGCTCGAGTTTTATTGAAGCTACATGAAAAGAGTTTTCTAATAATGACCTCTACCAAGAAGCGAGAACCCAGTTTGGTAATTTCACTTTTACACTCTTAGAGACATATTGCAATCAATATGAACCCACATTAATGCCACTAGACCCATAGTTCTTCTTATAGATCGCCTAAAAATATATTGCTAGCGAACTTCATGGCCAGAAGCTCCTGTTCCTGGTAATATCATCAACTAGATGATGATTATCATATTCATTCATAAGAAAGCTCATGTGTTGAACATTTACAATTGGTTTACAGGCAGCACGTAGACGCGCATGTGCCCATTGTGATACTTTTGGTGCAGCCCTGTCTTACCTAACGAGCCTGTAACTTTTGAAGGGGGTTGGTTTTACATGCTGCAATAAATCTTGCACTTAGACGGTGCAAATGCAAGTACCAGTACCAGCAAGTTTCTGCAAGTTTTCTTGCCCCGTCTTGCGGTTTGGTTTTACATGTGTTTTAACACGATGAAGGACAGAGACGGAGATCAGCGTCATTTCCTGAAGTTGTAATGTGACACAACGCTGATATTATTCTTCAGATTGATGGTTGAAAATGACATGACGCCGTTCAGCGTTTGTATCTACCATACAATTTAAATTGAAACCAATCGCCACTGTCGTCCAATGTCTGCATGAATTGGTATCTTACAAAAATGTTCACTGTTCTTCATTGTGCCTAAAATAGGTACCTAATATCATTGTATTAATATCATTATGGTACCTACCTGAAAATAGATTAGGGGAAAGTGTTCCACAATGAGACATGTTCCACAATGAAACATTCGAAATAACTTTTTGAACTGCACGCTGATTCAGTTTACAAAATATGACCGTCGAACATAACTAATTCTGCATGTGCTCCTACAATTTTTAGGAAATTTAGCAAACTTTAAGCTTATTTAGTGACTACCATAACTCAAATTGGGGTATTTTTTTTTCACAGTCGATATTTCAAATGGTGATTAAATAAAAATCGGTGGTTTTTTGATAAATTTGAAATTCCGGAATTGTTTAGACATGTCTGAGTTGGGATTCTGTATAAACTAGGGATGTTTAAAACAGACGATACATTTTTGCCAACTTCTTAAAAAAATATGGAAAATGTTCCACTATGAGACACCTCTGGTTTTGTTCCACAATGAGACGATCTGAAAACTGATAAGAATAAGGAAGATATAAGTATGGTCGAAGAAAAAAACATCATGCTAATACTTTTCAAACATTAAACGACTGGGAAAACTGAGAGGCAACAGTCTCTAATACGTTTTTAAGTAAATTAAAACTCATCAAATGTGCGTTTATATTTTGAAGGGTTTTATTATATTTTTGATTCGTCGGATTAATATTTCAAATTGCTCTAGTGTTACTTTGAAAGAATGGTTATTTTTCTTTCATAAATGTTTTTTTTTTTTCAATATTTTTTGTATTGTTTTTTGATGTAAAAGGACTTGTCTCATCGTGGAACATACTTGTTCCACACTTGTTCCACAATGAGACAAAAATCGTGTTTTGAAAAAATTGCCCTCTTTATTTTTTGAATCGATTTAATAATACTCTAATTGCGTTAATTTATGGGAAATATATCATCAATCTATGAGCATGCAACATCGAAACTACGAAATTCAATCATAACTTCTGGCTATTTAACGAAACGCAATTTTTGTCTCATTGTGGAACACTTTCCCCTATTTCCAGTATAATTGAATAAATAAATTATCTCTACCTGAATTTATCTGCATTTTAAATTGATTCATAGGTCTGACATAGGTATTTATAACCTATAATCAGCTTTTCCATTTAAAATGTCTCTGATTTAAAACGCATTGATGTCAGAAATCTGTCAAAGTGTATATTTTTTGACAAACGCAATTTAAATGAGAAAGATCAATAACAATCACCATCACAGGACACATCACCATAATTAAAATATTCGACACAACGTATAGTTAATAAACTTCAAACTCCGGAAATTTCCCTAAAAATACTCTTGCAGTTGCAGAAATATCGAACAGAACCTATAAGTTGCAATAAGTGCAAGAAGTCTTGCAACTTGCAATCAACTGCGCATGCCTTTTGCAAGATTTCTTGCAACTTGCACGGTATTCTTGCAGCATGTAAAATCCTCTTAAGAAAAGTGCAGACCCACTCAGGTCGGTCATGCTTTATTTCATTTGGTTGCAGAAACCTCTTTGCCTCTTTGCATTTTGAGGCATCTTGTATAAAGGTCCTTGACTGTCCGAGGCCTCTTTGATCCAGTTATTCGTCTTGAAACCGGTTGCTGGACCAGTTCCTGATGAGTTTTCTCTTTTTAAAAAACTACCGACGTTTCGACTTTAATTAAAGTCATTCTCAAGGCTATTTTTTTCCTTAGAAAGGGAGTGTGTCACTTGGCAGTTTTTTAAAAAGAGAAAACTAGAGTTTTATTTGGTCCTAAACCTGCGAACTTAACTACTAATACATTAAGAAGGACGCTATATCTACTTAACAATTATTTCTATAATAATAATCTATTAACGGTCAAAGACCATTTACAATAACATTCATTTACATTGAGCTTAAGTAATTCTTAACATCTATCTTAAACCTATTGAAAGAGAAGTTGAAAAAATCAACAGTAGGTGGGAGCCTATTTGCTTCTCTGCATCTTCTAGATATAGGTGAATAAAAACCATAATTTGTTACATGAGAATGGTACCTACACCAAAGGTTATATTTTGTCGAGTTTGTCTTGTTGTTACCTTAAAATAATTAGTTGCAACAATGCCGGTGAAACAATTAAACCGTTCAAAACCCTGAACAATGTGCATAGATCAAAATACAATCTTCTTTTTCCAGTAACGATATCTCTAAAAGTCAATATGTCACTATATTGAAGTTCATCTCTTGGAATACTCAGTCGATATCCTACATGACGTAGAAACTTTTTTTGGACTTTCTCAATTTTATCAATCCATCATTTTTTATAAGGAGACAGGACAAGCATATTCAGTGACAGATCTGACTACTGCACACTAAACATTTTTCAATGCAATATATGTTATTGAAATCTTGTAGAGAACGAATGACAAATCCAATTTTTTAGGTATTCTATGTGAGGTCCGAATGTGAATTCTTTATTAATCATCACCCCAAGATGTACAACAATAACCTAAATTGAGTTCTAACTCATTAGACTGACACCACACAGCAAAGCTTTGTAGGTCTCCAGTCCTGCAGATCATTTATTAAGCAGTTGAATAGCATAGGCATAGATGGCTTCCCAGAGGCACACCCGATGATACATTGATTATTGACGACATAATTTTTTTTACTTTTATAACCTGTGTTCGACCAGATAAATAAATGCTCAACCAAGTCAGCATAGTTCCGCGAAGACTCATAGCTTTCATTTTTTTAATTAAAACTGAATGATTTATTCTATCAAAAGCTTTTGTAAAGTCAGTATACACAGAATCCACTTGGGAACGTTCTTCCATAGCTTCAACTACTAACTGCTGATATCCTAGCAAGTTTCTTATAGTATTTAAAGGCATTTGTTTACAAAAAATTCCAACATTTTAGATAGAATTCCGTTTTTTGAGATTGCTTTGTAGTTTTTTATATCAGTTTCATCACCATTTTTGAAGATGGGTGTACATAACTTTGCTCCCATATATCTTGGAAAACTCCACTAGACATAGAAAGATTGAACAACATGGGCAATATATTAGATAATACAAATTTTGTGCCCCTAAAAAATTCAACTGATATGCCATCAAGTCCACAACCTAAGTTATTGTTTAGCTCACCTATGGAATTAAGAACATTCAAACTGGTAATTTTACAGTATTCAAAATCTAAAAAGAAATCAAAACAGTTCTCTTCGTCTTCACAGCCATTTGTATCACTCTCATTGTTACCTGTTTAAGTGGAAGAAAAATGCTCAGCAAAATAGATGAATAGTAGAGATTCCATGGAGTTACTGGTTGAATCATTCAAGTGCATAGCATTTGGTAAATTTAAGCCATCTCTTTTTGAGTTAATAAATTTCCAAAAGTATTTTTTATTTGTTACTTCATTTTCAAGTCTGGTAATATATTCTGAATGACGTGTAGAAGCGTATTTCCTGCATTGATGTCACAGGAAAGAAAATTTTTGATAATATGCAGACTATCTAGTCTTTTTGTATTGCTTGTGAGCATTTTTCTTCTAAAATATCGAGCTGTTGACCTCAGCATTATACCATCTTGGAAATTTAGGAGCTTTACATCTACATTTGGGAACAAAAATATCAATAACATAATATACAACATCGTAAAACTTGCTTAAAGCCTCATTAACATTAGAAACATTCAGGATTTCATTCCAATTCATATAAGATAAATACCTATCCATATCCACATAATTAGCCCCTCTAAAATTGTAATAAAAATAGTCATAGTTAAAATAATCACATTTAGCACCTATCATCAGAGTCTACACCAAATGATAGAGCTGGATGGTAACTATCACAGAAAGTTAACGGTATATCATTGGCAGACACGTTTAGTATTGACATTAGTAAAAATTATCTAAGATTCTAGGTACTTAAGTTTGTCTGAAAATAAAAAAAGAGTCGAAAAATTATCCAAAACAAAAGGTTTATTTCTGATTCCATATAAAACTTACTTAAATTTCTTGACTCTGGACTTCACCCAAGGTTGATTTCCTTCAGTCAATAAGCATTTGGAAGTATTGTTAGAATACGATAGGTTGTAGAACCAAAAATTAAAAAATAATTTTGTTAGTTGACATTTTCCAACTACAAATTATTACATATTGATAGGTAAGTACGGGTCATCCAACGAGGACTGAACAGGGGTAAATTTTTGATATTTCCTGTATATTAGAAAATAAGATAAAATCTCCTGCTCAGTATCCTTTGGATAACCCTGTACCTACAATATTGAAACAAATAAGATGAAGCGCTGACCCCTCAATTACGATTTACAAATTAGATTTACTTGTAAACTTTTGCCAAAAATGCAAATAAACTTCAAAGTAAGGATCCGCATTTACGTATTCAACTCGAAACTCGAGACACGTTTTACTTAAATTTTCGTATTATAAATCGACAAAAGTTACCTGGGCAACCTCGAGGCCAACTTGAATCAAAAGATGTCCCCAAATTTCGATAATCGGGCAGAGCAGGCCAAATTCTTGGAATCACGTTACCATAGGAAAAGAAAATTGACCCAAATCGAGGACAAATTTCGCTTATTCTGCAACATTTTGAATATTTATTGTTTTATCTTCGAGTGATCTATGATTTGAACTTTATTGTCGTCAATACTTGGCACATGGACCTACATTATGTACCTAGGACTGAAAGTTCGTTTTAAATTGCAGACAAAATCTATGCCATTCTGCCTAATTAGGCTCCTCTCAATAATAAAATTGTTCGTTCATTCAATTCATACGTTGAGCTCAGCAGAAACAGGCCTACTTCTTGCTTCTTAGACTTGTTCGCTATACCCGTAAAAGACCTTGATTCGAATGATTTCAAGCATTGGGCCCCAACAAGAAGACGCAGCCTGTCGAATCCATCAAGAAAACAAAATAAATGATCCTCAACTTGTTGCACGTTTTTGTTTGATCAAGTCCACTTCGCTTTCGGTCCCTCTCTCTCCTCTTCGCTAACCGAACGGCCAATTGAGGTTCGTGCACGATCGCCAACCTCACCATCCTTTGGCGACCTCACCCGATCGCTGTTTCGTTTCAGTCTAGCAGTCAGCACTCGATCGTCAGAGTGTATGTTTAGTGTCAGATCTACGCTGCGCCGCAACTAGTTTCAAGGACATTCTCTTTTTCATTAGAAAATTGACAATTAGTGAAGTGAACATTTTACCACTGAACAGGATTTAGTTTTTGGATTATTTTCTTTTTGTGCAATATTTTTGGATTATGTGTGGTGCTTGAATAAGTTTTTTTTTTTTTTAAGTGGTAAGTCGATTGGCTTGGCCAACTGGATTAAAATAAGTGCAACGTGATCGCGTTTAGAAATCGAACAACTTATTGGTGAACCATATGAAAAACTTGCATTACGAAGTTTCCTTGAAACACATTTTCATTTTTCATTTTTCACCAATTAACGGTTTTATGGAATTATTCCGAGCTTCATCCCGACTCTGATCTATTCTCTCGGTCTCATTTATTTTGTGAAGTTAATACTGATCAATCGATTAATTTTCTCAATAAATACTCACAAGAATGATTTGTATCGATATATCAACTTTCCTCCGCAAAAATTTCATACCTATGCTATGATGACGTGGACCTTCACTTCAGTCTGAGTCTGCCAGAGGTCTGAACATTTGTTTGCCTAGATAATCTAGAAATCTCCAACTCATAACGTCTGAAACATTATAGATTTTCCATGAATTAGGGCCTTGAAATTTCTCTTCATGAATGGATACCTACAATACAAAAAAAAAACGATCACCCAAAATATTCAATGACATTGAAGAGACATTATAACAGTTGCATAAAAGTCACAAGAGGCACTTCTATGTATAAAATGTCTCTGCAAATGTGATACAATCATAATTTACCTTGAAGCATCTCAAACAAATCATCAATCATCCAATTAAATTAATTAATTGCGAAAAAAAAAAAGCTAAAACCGTTTATTCTTTGTCTGCTGGTTCTTCCATGACTGTCTCCTGTTCACTGGATTAGTTGCGCACAGTGGCCGCCAGTGGGCGCCACCAACTTGGCTCTCTGTATAGATAGAAGCGGCAAAGTACAGTGACCCTAGGGGCACTCTCTCTCTCGCCATCCTGAATTCTAAATACCCATTTATCTAGGCCCTTTTAAATTGTTGCCTTGAAAGTGGTATGACACATTTCAGAATGAATTATTGTTTTCTAGCAAAGGGAATTGTAATTGTAAAGATTTGAAAACTACATTAGCTTGCCTCTTTTGGTTCTGTTATTGATTCTTTGTACTTGATATTGTAGGTACCATTTATTTTTTCAAGATATCCTCTGTCCATCTTGGTTCATCTGTAATCTTCCTACCCATTTCTTTTTTTGTCTCCACCACAATTTGCACTTGAGATTTGCCTTTGTCACCTGCTTTTGTTAGAGATTTAATCCTTTATACAATAGCCAACATGATTTCTTCTCAATTGTATAATTAACACACGGATCAGCTTGAACTAGAATGTTCCAATCATCAGAGTTATGCAATCAATTTGCCAGACTTTTTGTCCCTTTTTATTTCTTTCAACAATATTTCCACATTCTAAGACTATATAGTCTTGCTTTCTCATTCTTGTTAGTATCTCTTCACTTCAAGATGTTCAAGTGTCTCCATTATTATATCTTCAACTCATCTTCCTTTTCAGCCAATTTTATTTTTATTAAGCATTATTTAATTATTGCATTCTTTACAAACACCATAGATGATTATTAAATGTAAAGTTCTTTAGCAACTTAACAACAGTAAGTGACTCAGACTGTTGATGTTGTACTCTTATTTCTTTGGCCTTCATTGTCAGAGTCATTTCAATTCAGATCACATTAGAGCTTCATATATAAGTCACAGATTTAACACAGTTGATAGTGAACTAGAGATAGTGCACCGTAATGTCTCTAGGTTTTTGTCAGGCCTGTTCTTAAAGATGTTCGGAATTGGGGCTAAGATGGTTTCTTCATCCACCTGTACACGACACTAGTTTACAGGAAGTTTTTTCACATCAGGCAAGAACTTTTCTCCTTTTTTCAATTTTTTTGAGTGTCCTCGGAGTTCGTCAGTATTTAAACTAAAGAAACTTAGATCAAGGTCCTCGCAATAGTTGGATTTTAAATGTTTCAGCAAGTCTCCCCTATCTTTTCTTTCTTTGAATGTGGTTAGCCCAAAACCTCCAAGACGTATTTGCTAGAGCTAAAAAGATCTTGGTAAACCTCCTCTGAACTTATAGTTTGGTGTCATCTGCAAACAATGAAATATTTGTTTTAATGTGCTGGCTCAGGTCATTTATGTAGGGAATAAATATAAGTGGTATGGTTACTGAACTTTGAGACACTCCTCTGTGCACTTCATAATATAATGTTGAGTAGACACGATTCATTCTGACTTGAAAAGGTCGCCTGATAAGTAGCTTTTCGAATAAAAAAATAGCTCCTGTATCTGGGTAGCAGTCTAGCAAACACTGAAAAACCCCAATTCGTAGAGCGTAAAAATACAAACAAAAAAGTTGGTTATCTTCAATAGTTCAGTCATGAGAGGCATCTCAAGTTTGTCTGTTCCAAAGTTTCTTGTTGGAACCTTTTTGTTAAATATCCTGATTCAACTGTATAAAAAATTATATAATGTACTTATATCCATAATTAATTCAATGTTTCAATAGAGAGGAAATACATACATACATACATACAGAATAAGTAAATTTCGAACACCTATAAAAATTACCTAACTGAAATCTCTATACATAGGTAGCCATTAATTTGATTGTTCCATAAAAGATATAAACGAGTTTATAGGCCCTTAAATTTTGTCCCTTATGACCCTCCCATTATAGTTATTTTTATATCCAGTATCGAAATGTCAGCTCCCTACCATGTTCCCAGGTAGAAAAAAGCCCAACATCGAATGAAACTGCCAAATTGATTTCACCTGTCTGGCTTTTAGAATTTTTGCTATTTCCCACAGAGATTCTGTAATTTTTTTTTCAAGATTATTCACCTTGAGTATTCTTAAGCTGATTTAAATTCCAAAGAATAGCTTTTCTTGACATGAAACTGACTAAAATCATACCTAATATGCATTAAAACACAAATTATTATTCAACAAAGCATCTGCATGTGTCTATCGAAATTTTATCGAGCAATAATTAAAATCGTGTTTTTACAATCATGAACGTTCTTTGTCTCCTATTGTTGTCAAAGTTAATGGCCATTCTATGACTTTAATAACCTAATCAATTGTAATTATGCATTTCCTAGAATAATGCGTACTGGCATATCAATCGACTATTTACTATGTAATGGACAGTTTTATTTATAGAGGTTGTATAGAGGTCATTGTAGAAATCTTGTTAGTAAGTGCCAGAGTTTTATCATTTCAATAATAAATGGTTTATTAAGTACCTTCATACTTGAACAATCAAAAATACCATGTCTATGATTTATTACAATCATCCATATCATGTATGATTATTTTACTCGAACAAGTCATCACCGAACATAATTATTCTGCAGCAGTAATCGAGCCAATTAAAATGTTTTCTTGGAAGATTTATTATTTTTATTTAGGAATTTCCAATTTAATTATCAACAAAATCCTGTCTGATAAAACAAATTGCCGGAATGTTTACACAGGATTTAATGATAAAATATCAACATTTTTGGGTCAGCAAAGTTCAGTTGAGTAATAGCAATATAAACAATAAACAAAATTTCATGTTTCTTGGCATACTACATGGTGTAAATAAATTAATAAATAATCTTGGCCTCTGGACAGTAATTATAATATTTCATCAAGGCTAAAAATAATCCTGTATGAATAAAAATAATCTATACCTATATTTTTATAAATATCCTTTGTATTTATTTCTAATCTAAGTACTCATCGTTCATCAGTAATAATTTTTCCATTTATCATTCAAACATGATAAAGTTATTAGGATTTAACAGCTTTTGTTGACTAAATATACCCTAAATCCTTTTATCATGTGATAAGAGAGTTTGATAGGGGAATAAACTGTGTAGGTACCTATTTATAGGATTAATGATCAAAGTTAATATTGCTATCTTGCAACTTGAACCAACAAAAATATGTGTATCATTCCTATTGAATTTTTCATGGAAGGTGAACCTTGGCAATGGCATCAATTATTTTTTAATTGGTAGGTTTACCTTTGATCTTTTGTGCTGGATAAAAATAAAATTGAATGAATTTAAACACTGTAATTAGCATATTTTGTTGGTTTTTTGGATAATTATTTCTATTTTTGTCTAGTAAGTATAAAAAACATTGAAGGTTAAACCTCCAATTATAAAAAATAACCGATGCCATTGCCAAGGTTCACCGTCTGTAATCAAAACTATCAATGTAGGTAACACAATATTTACCAAATGTTGGGTACCAATTCCAAGGTTACATAACAAATATAAAAATAAATCAAGTAATGTTGAAGCTGGCTAAGACATCTTGACAATCCAACAGAGATTTGTATTGAGGAGAGGAAAAGCTTATTAAAAATTCAGAGTTTGTAATAATGAGAATAAATACCTAATTAAATAAACTATTTTTTTTTTGAATCAACTCGTGTATTTCAGTTTCTACCAAGTATTGACTGAAGCAATAATATTTAATATGTTTCATTGGTTTAGTAATATCTTTGTAATTAAACAAATTGCTGTGGGCGTCATATCCAATTAATAATCACGCCATTTGTTGTTTACACCAGCTATTTCATAGAAGTCACGTTCTTGTTTACCTATTTTGTTTGTTGAATGTCAGGTCTAGGTGGGTGAGTAACTTTTTTAATTTTGTTCTCTTTATACTTTGATATTTACACAATAATTTCTTTGGTTGTATTTTAAAAGTGCCTATGGTATAATATTGAGGAGAGAAAACCTTAGAATTAAACCATTTCCAATTTAAACATTGTTTTGAGAATTCATTACAGACAGACTTCGAGCCTCGATTTTCCTGCATCCCAAAGATGTTATCCAAATTAGCCCCCATTATTAGGCTTCCTTTTTTTTTTGGACCACTCATAAATAATCTTTTATTTTTCACTGTTCCGCAAGACCAGGGATGTATATTTTAAATTTCTAATTTCATTCACTCGGGGGCCTTAAACCCGTTTTCGGAACCGAACCCACTCATTTTCAACCAGCAAGACGGGCCCCTCGAGTTCTTGCATTATGCATAAACCAAACTCGTCTCAATTCTCCATATAGAAAAAAGTTTCTTGGAACTTGTTTGCCCTTTTGGCTTGTTGTAGACATTTCTTGTCTTGTTTTTCAGGAATTCTGTTAGCTTGTTTTGAAATAGTGGGATCTTGTTTTTGGATTATTTTCTCAAGAGAGATTACTGAAGTTGGACAAGGTCGTACATTTTGTCAATCAACTGGTAGTCCATGTGGCATGGATAATATACCCGTTATGCTATGGGATCATAGAAAAAAATGATAATTACCTAAATAATAATTTCACTTGCAAGCTATTTTTAATTTGATGATCTCGACTGTTTTGTCTAAAGTCTAAAACAGTATTACAAAGGACTGATCGTGTGAGGGCTGCTTAATACCATTATATCAGATAAAATGAAATAATATTCAGCTCAATAAGTCCTGTTATAAAATAATTAATAATGCAATGATTTTTTTGGAGAAAGTCCGCACTTGAATGTCAGGCTGACCATGCAACAGCTTTCACCGGTTCTCTTATTCAATAAGTTGCATCATTATTTCAATTGACCACAAATTCGTAGTTTACAAGAATTTCACATTAGGATTTATATTAATAGCCTAATTTTAACCTAAATAAATATGCAAATAGCAGAATTTTTTCTATACTGAGTTCATTACTCATAGTGAATAAACCATGGCTTGTGAGTCATTGCATGTCTGCAAAACAACAGGGTCAGTTCCACTGGAAACAATTTATTTGTCATGAAACAAAAGCAAAAAATTCAAGATACATAATGGAGGCTGGTGATTAGCGACTGGTTTGCTTTTCTTCTCGAGGATCTTCTTTCTACAAAACCAGTTACCAGGTTCAAAAACCAGTCTACTTCTTATCTCACAAAAAAAGAATCCATTATGCCAGTAATGGACTGTGTTTTCTGCTTATTTTTCTTATTCCTGAGAGTTTATTTAATGACTGTTTTACGAAACAGGTTGGCATTTCTCATTGCCATAAATGCGGTTTAATGGGACAAGACAAACTTGTTTAAAAAAAAAAAACAGATGCCACTTATCCTTTTAACAGAATCCACTCTAGTAAATAACTCGAACATGTCATATACCATTAAACCGTTAAAACTGCCAACGTTCGCGAAAATCCTTCCGGCAGCCTGACTGACTCCACACTTTTCTCTATCAATTCAGCCAACGACTGGCAATTTCCAAAACTGCTGACTTAACTCGCGATTAAAGTGAAATCAGCAAAAAAGAACGGTGCAATGCGAATAAAAGCAAAGTTGCTGTTTCAGCTGGTAAGCGGCTTGCGGCACGAAAAAAAAAATGGGCTTACTCTGTTGGAATTTTTTTCATTGTAACCTTATATAATGGGAAAATGCCCACGTTTCAGGATATGAAAATGAGATATAAGAAAATAGAATTTATTCTTTGTCGAGGCAGGACAATAACGAAGGTCGCCTTTTTATTAGGGCAGTTTTCTAAAGCAAGGGCTTTGTCTTCTATCGATCCAGC
This sequence comes from Ceutorhynchus assimilis, assembly GCA_917834065.1. Classification (NCBI taxonomy): domain Eukaryota; kingdom Metazoa; phylum Arthropoda; class Insecta; order Coleoptera; family Curculionidae; genus Ceutorhynchus; species Ceutorhynchus assimilis. Next base: position 31,656,469 of record OU892284.1, read on the forward strand.
ATAGTAGGGTAGCTAAAAATTAAGGTTTAGGATTCCCAATTCTCCCTGGGAACTCACAAAATTAGAGTTTGCGTTATTTTTGTACTGGCAGGAAAATAACAAAGCTCGCGTTTTTATTATAGCAATTTTCTGAATGGTTTCCTTATCTTTGTCTTTTATCGATCTTGATTCGACATGGCAGGGTTGCTTTCTGAGTAAGGGTGAAATTAGATTGTTTTGATGTGGGGACTTTGTACATCTGGACTTAGTTTTTATGTACTTTGTACATCTGGACTTATTTATTATTTATTTATGTAGACAATTACTGGTCAATGAGATCTTTTTCATATATAACTTAGGTGAATATTTAAGAGATAAATGGTTGTTAAATAATTGTTATGTATTTTGTGAGAAATATTGTGCTGAAGATGTGTTTCTTTTATTATGAAATCTGACAATGACAATTTTATAAAAAAAAAATAGTAACAGGTTATGCCCGATTGCACCATCTCTCTTAACTGAGGCTTAACGATAGCTATCCCTTAAATTGACAGTTTTGCATGGGAAAATGTCACTTTAAGGAATAGTTATCTCTAAGCCTCGGTTAAGAGAGACGGTGCAATCGGGCATTTAGGGGCAAATGTAACTGTTTTCTTCTTGTTTTCTTGTTTCTCTTGTAATGGTATTGTATTTTGTGTAATGTCATTGTGAGTTTGTGGTTGATGTAACTGGAATTTAGGTGTTTCTACTTGACAAGGTCTAAGTTGATTAAAATGTCGTTTTATGTGGTTTTATTATATAGCCATCATCTAATTCAATTAAATCATGAATTTTTCCTAAACGTTCAACTATGGTACCGAATCTCCATAATTTAGATCCTAAATAATTTCTTGATTGTATTTGAGAACCAATCAGGTAAAATTTCCCAAATTTTGGTTGTAATGCACTATTTTTTTAACACATAGAAGGTCTAATTAAATCCAACTTTGTCCTTAGGTTATAACCAAATAATAATTCTGAGGGTTTTTTTCCATTCAATAATGTTGTAGTTCTGTACTTAAATAGAAATGCGTGTGATTTTTCATGTAATGTGCCACTTTCATTGATCATACATTTCAATTTTGCTTTGAAAGTTTCGCAAATTCTCTCTGCTTGTCCATTAGTAGCTGGATGTCCTGGTGCAATTAATTGTTGTTTAATTCCATCTCTTTCGCAAAATTCTTTAAAATCGAAAGATTTAAATATACTAGCGTTGTCGCTTACAAGAAATTCCGGTAATCCATAACAGCTAAAAATTTCTCTCAGAAAATTAATAGTACAAAATGTAGTTGGGGCTTCAGAACTCATTTTAATTTCTAGCTATTTGAATTTTGCATCAACAACAATAAAAAAAAAAAATTCAAAAATGGTCCTGCATAGTCTATGTGGACTCGTTACCAATTTTTTGTTAGCTCTTCCCAATGATGAATCGGTGCTTTGCAAGGATTTTTCTTCACTTCACAACAAGTTGAACAACTTAACTAAATCATTAATGTCCTTATCAATTCCTTTCCAATAACAGTAATTTCTTGCTAGTGATTTCATTTTTACCATGCCAATATGAGTGCTATGTAATTTTTTCAGCATTGAATCTTGAAGCAAGTATCAACTTTTAAAAATACCTACAAGTGCTCTTAAATAAAATGTAAGTAAGTAAATAGTTATTGCTGTGTTACAGTTCTTCCTATTTCCATTTAACAATAAAGTATAAAGAACAAAGCAAAGACCTGATTTGAAACAAAGATTTTCCTCATATTTCAAAAACCATTAAATTTCATTCAGAATGCAGACAATATAAATATTAAGAGAATACATACAGCCATAGCAAATATTCAAGTATTCACTACGCCCACCCATCCATTCCCGTTGCTCGTTAATATTCCACTCCCACATCTCGTTTTGAAAATAAACGTTCTTATGAATCGTTAATTAAGAATCGGGTAGGTAGGGTTATTTTGTATGCTTTTAGAGCAGTTGTGTACGTGTACGGACTACAAAATTTAAATGAGTATCCTTAAAAGCCAAATAAGCCTAATTATCTCTACACCTTGTTCAATCATTGTGAGAGTAATATTGTTACTACTTATAAGTAAAACATGACTATTTAAAATCTCTTATAAAAACACAATAAAATTATTTACCGAAGCATATGACATTCCTTTGTGTTTCAAACTTCTGAGACAATGCAACCAAAAAAAGTTCCAAGAATGGTATATTTCCAACGAATTCATTGAAATTACCATAGCATAACCATTTAATACGCAGATACATTGATAAGACGAACTTAACCAGGTCACACGCCCGCGAACAATGGGAAAGCACCACCATTATATTGTGTAATGGCTGATGAATATATGTGAATTTTTTCCGCTAGGATATAAAAATATCGCATTCCTTGAAACGCGTCCAAAGTTCCGGTTGGATAATTTCTGCTTCTGTTTTCCGGTCATGGTTTTCTTAACGATCTTTTTCTGTCTTCGTTACATTAATGATAATTGAATTTTAACAAGATCTTGATGGACTCTCATTGATATTTTTTTTTTCCAGTTCCAGCGCCAAAGGCTCGAAAACGAAAAACAAGTGAATCGGACACTCCATCGACAACAAGAACACGTTACGCCAACAATATCAAAGAAGACTTAGAAAATAAACAGTCTCGAAGAAAAAACCACAATCGCCTAGTTAATAAAAAGAAAGTTTTAGAAGAAGCTAACAATTCGAAATTTCGAGAAGTAGCTATTGTAGTTGAGGATTGCTTGCAGAACGGATCATATTCTGGTAGTCAGGACACTACCGTTTCTGGAACAGAAGACAAAGCATCAGAAAATTCTCCAGCAGACGATTCAAAAGAAGTGCCGTTAATCGATGGATTAAATGAAAAGTTAGAACCTTCTGACTGCAGTAGTGATAAAGAATTAAAAGCCAGTTGTGATAATTTAAATAATAGAGTTGAACCGGAACAAGTGCAAGAAGATAGTCTAATAAGTAAATTTAGTAATTATAGTGAATCTATTGTGCAATCTATCAGTGTACTCGATAACGCAAAGGAGAGTAATGATAATACGCGTTGTGATGCTAGTGTCGACGAGTCACTGAATGAAAAAGTAGTGCAGGAAAATAGTGGTGTAGTTGAAGAAGAGTGTGCGATAGTGGCGAACCACAAGATCGACCAAAAACAACAGCAGACTCCTGTCAACGTTAGTGGCGATAGCATCAGTATCATTCTCAACACACCAAGTAAGGGAAGTGATCGCGAAACGGATTGCTCAATTAGAGGTAAGTCACTACGTATACTTTTACTTTTCTTAGTTAGTCAGTAATGTTTCCTTATACCTTTGGCAAATTTCAAATTACATATTCACTGCTTGAGTTTATTTTTCTTGATGTTATTTTCAAATTCCATCATATTATTAAATTCCCGGTTTTTAGATGTTAATAATATTTTTCAATCCTGAACTTTGATTTCTATTTTTATGCCAATTAGGATTTTACTTATGATGTGTTTGTACCTATAGTCAAGGTTATTACGAGTTGGTTTATAATTATTATAAATTGATTGTTTTTATTGGAATGCTTAATTTTTCTATCAAATTACTGTCATATAAATAGAGAGATGGAATGCCTTGAAGTTTCTATTTCAATTACTTTCTCCTGTGAAATATTTTAAGTTCAGGCACTTTTCGTTCCATTTACACTAGTCTATAGATTAAATGATCCAAACAAGTGCCAAAGTAATTTGTAATAAACTTTTTCCTCTTAATCCTAAATATTCAGAGGAATATACTTTGCAATACATTTGAATTAATGTGTATGGGTATTACTTAATGTCGAAAAGAAAAAGTAGTATTTGCCTACATGTTTGCAAACCTTAGGAAAAATAAGGCAATTTTTATCCCTGCTTACTTCAAGGATGATTGACGTTAATGAAATTCTTTAACCAGAGAGCAAAAACAGCCGCTCTCAATATACATACTTACCTATTATTTAAACTTACCTAGTCATTTCATAAATAGGTCATAAATGAAGGTCATCCACTTTACACATTACCTACACATAACTATGAGGTAGTTAAAGCAGTACGTAATTTAAACTTTTAGTACAATGCAATGAAATTTTTAAAACTTTTTAATTCAATTGAATATTGCATTTCTTTACATCAACGATTGAATAATTATGTTCTAATGATGACTTTAATATTTGTTTTCTATTCCAGGTGACGATGACGGCCCACTGTGTTCGTCCTCACCCCTCAGCAGTAGGATGGACTTTAACGAGACTCCTAATTCTCTCCGCTTTGCAGACGACCGTAGCGACTCTGGAGTGAGTTCTCTACGTTCAGGCAGTGGGGATGAACGCTCTGGATCCAGGTTAGTTGCAACAACTCATTTATAATAAAATGAACACTTTTATTAAACGAGATTTTTTTTTAGGTCCAGTGCTTTAAGTTCATCAGACGAGCCCAACAGTTTAACAGGGCACTCTTCATCAAATTCAGTTCAGTCGCAGCCGGCCTCAACCCGTTCGCCCCTGTTCGTTCCGGCCGGCACCGTCGCCGAGCCGGTTCGTGTCTGGCGCGATCCCGGCCTGCTCCTTCAAGAGGAGCCCCACGTGCGGCACGTGCACAGCGTGCAGCATCAGACTCTGCTAATGTCGCACCCCCAGACCCCAGCAACTGGCCAACAGCCGCCTACTTCGGCGCCAACTAGTCTCTCGGCAGCTTTGTATCCACCCGTACCAACAATGGCTCCGCATCCATTAGGACACCCTGGAATACCCAATGTGGCCAACCATCCACATTTACCTCCCCATCAGTTCTTACATTCGCCCTTCCCCGATATTATATGGAACAAGCAAAGGTATGCCTCCGTTCCTGGTCACATTTTAGGTAGCCAGCAGTCTGCTCACACTGTTGAAGATGTTGAAAGAGAACGTGCAATGCTGCAAGAGCGACATGCCACTGAAAGAATAAGGCACCAGCAAGAGCAACATCACAGAGAAAAAGAAAGGCTGGAAAGAGAGAGACAAGAAAGGGATAAAATGGATAGGGAGCGAGAGAAACAAGAGAGGGAAAGAGAAGAAAAGGAAAGGCAAGAGCAGGCACTGCATAATCATTTCGAAAAATCGTTGAGGGCTGCACAACAAAAGCGGGAACAACAACAGCAGTGGAATCAAATGGGTAGTAGGCAGCATCAAGCTAGAACATCAAGCATATCAGAGGAGGACAGGAAGCAAGAAATGCACCAAAGGGAAAGGCATTTAGCGGCTGTGAGAGCCACTGAAGCTAACCATAGGTAAGAGTTACTCAAACTATTTTCAATATTAGTAAACTTGATTTTCATGATGACATTTTTTCCACCAAGATCGCTGAAGCTAATGCTGATTCTTTTATCTGTGTCTGATGTTTCAATAATATTACTATCAACTATTTTTATAAATCTTTGAAGTTAATCTTATAAAAATATTTATTCAGGTCTTACTACGCTACAGTTCCACCTAAAATGACCATGCCAAAAGGAGAGTATCCACCCCCGCCTGCGCATAGCCGACTATCGTCAGGCAAAACGACTGAAAAAATGACGAATATTCATCCGTCAATGATACCAAAAACGGACTTGGCTATGTATGGCTACCAAGTCCACCCTTCCGCGAATGCCTTCTATGAACCAAAGAAATCAGAGCACCACAAAACGACCCCTAGCGGTTTAGTGGTGACCAAAACCAACATGGATGGTAGGGATTTGCCTAATCCTCCACCTTTGATTAATGAAGGCAAAAGTTCTGTGATTGTTAAACATGATGCGAAATCGTCACATCATGTAGAACCTAGGGTATCGATAGGTTTAAGTCCTAGCCCTAAAATGAGGAATGAACTTATGAGTCATTACATAACAGCTTCAGGTGGGGCTGGGCAAAAAGGCATGTACGAGTATAGAAGTCCTACTCAAAGCCCTCACCATTTGAACCCTCACGCTGCTAGTCCACACCATCATTTAGAAGCAAAATCTGGTTCTCACCATCGATCCAGTGGGCAGTTGCCTAGTCCGCACCACCAAAGACAGTCACCACATGGTCAAATGCATCCCCATAGTCAACAGCATCCTTCTCCAGAGCTTCGGTACAGGCAAGAAGCTGGAGCTGCAGCTCAAGCTATGATTTTTCCCAGTTCAGGTAAAAAACACCTCATTTAAACCCTAAACAAAAATTCATTCTTTTTTCTGTTAATATAGCCAAAGCAAACTACTCGTTTCTTCCTTCATCTACGTCAGCATTTACTATGGCTTCAACACCAACATCTGCAGGAACAAAACCTAAAGTTTCTTCTCCTGCGCCACATCATATTTATGGCAAACCAACTGCAGTTAGTGTGGTACCTGTAACAAGGCCTCATGACTCGCAACCGCCAATGTCTATGCATAAACCTCCGATAGGAGCAAGTATATCGCCATCTCCTTATCAGCAAGTTTCTCAGTACCATGCCCCAGTAATGGTTCCAACTCCACCAATAAATACTTGCCCACCGCCAGCTCATAGTAGTCGGACGACTTCTGCAATGAATTACGAGAGGCTACCTTATCCTACAAGCATACCACCAGCTAGTTTATCTGTGAAACTTTTAAATCAACCTGGAACGTCGCCTCCAACAGCAGCGTCCGCTCCTTTGCATACCTCACGCTCGCATCCAAGTTATAGCATATCCCCTGGACCTTTAGGTATACAGCAGCAAGTCCAAACTCAACCTTTGGATTTGGGAGTCAGCTCAAATAAATCAAAGTAAGAATTTTGATTTTTTTGGAATGCCTCATTCTATTGTAATAATTTTGCAGCGATAATGGCCAACCAACTTCACCAAAAAGAAAAAGCACCCCAATAGGTACGCCCGTGTGCCTCGAAGTTAAAAAGCGAAGAGTCGAAACTCCTCCTGGCATGATACCAGGTATGCAGCCGAACCTTAAGAATTTTATCAACAGTGTGCCTGCTATGAACCTGGTGGCCCAATCCAGCATGTCTGGACAGCCACAATTGGCCAGAGTTAGTGAGCCTAGTCCACTGATTGCTAGTGTGGCTACTACGATAACGACTTTGGTTAATACTGCTGCTTATAGGTAAGTCCAGAATATTCTAAAAAGTTTTTTTCTAACAGTGCAAAAAGTAAATCACAAAATTCAAATACAAATCGTTTTTTCAGGGCTCCAATTACAACCACACCGAACCTATTAGGTGGTACCCAGTCGCCCATTTTACTAACTGAAAACCTCCCTGACTTAAGTGTCACTGCTGTAACTGTAGAACTACCTAGACCAGCCAGTACAGACTCTACACATTCCATTCCCCTTCTCAAACCAGGAACCCCTTTAGGCTTACCTCCTAGCTCCAGTCCTGCGCCATCTAGAAGCACTGGTACTCCTAATAGTTTGCCACCTAAACCGAGCACACCTAACCCGTGCCTAACACCGACTAGCATCGCAAGTGGAAGTAGTGCCTCTAATTCAAATAATAGTGTACCTATGACTGTTAATAACGGCACTAGTGGTACTAGTACTCCAAATATCTTTACGAATACCTCAAATACGGGGATCAATGACGGTGCTCCGACGCCTCCAGTGTCTGAAGAAAGTCCAGGAACTCCTAGTAAGTTTGGACCTGTGACTCCAAGCGTTGTGGATTCGGAAAAGAGTAATAGTCCTGGACCACAGAAGACTTCTGCGGGGACATATCCAGTTAGACATTTGAAAAAGGTGAGAATTATTTAGATTTGAAATTTTAGTTATAATAATATTTGAAATATTCCCTTATTTGCTTTAATTTCTTGGAACATTTGGAATACGATGAGCTTTATACTTATTGCAAATGGATATGTATTAAAGTTTTTGCATTTTTACCCACTATAGATTGTAGATTGTGGGGAAGTTGTTTTGGCTTTCCAGTCGTTCAGCACTGCTACTTTCAAATATTTTGTATGTGACTCTACTGACTCTACATCTCAAATTGTCTCTAGGAAGCGTAGACTTCTGCCCAAGGAAACTATTTTTCTGGGTGTCAGTTGGCCCACTTCTTCTGGTGGCAGTGTTGCCCCCTTGAGGAATTTGAGCCTCTTGCAAAATTGAACTGGACATGCGCAGAGCAGGTGCTCATGCGGTTTCTATTGTGTCTGAGCAGAATCTGCAGAAATCGTCTTCTGCTCTATCTATTAACCTTAACACATTGCGTGCCGCGTCGCTCATATATGCGAGACATCAACATTTCACTGAGGGCTTCGTCGCTCATTTCTGAGAGACACACATCTCTCACTTTCTGGCCATGTATATCAAATATACGCTACCGTGTATTTTAAATGGAGAATCCGAAGCTTGGCCTCTGGGGAAAATAATATGAGTCTTGGTTTGAGCAAAATTGGAAAAATAAATTCACTACAACAAAATTTTTGAAAAATATTGATTTTGCATATTAAAAACATAAAATTTTATTCTGAAATAGCTGATTTTACGTAATAATAAAACAAAATTTATTCTGCAATAGCTTATTCTAAAAACAAAATGAGAATATCTCTCTTGCCATCAAAAGCAAAAAAAAAGAAACGTTGATCATATTTGAGAGTAAATACATACAAATATTGCAAAAAGTGGTTTAACCCCTGGGGGTATTTTCCCGATAACAGCGTGGCACGCAATGTGTTAAGTGATATTTCACCAGGCTGTGTCATGTGAGCAGTCCTACGACCATTCTGATGAATGACCTGCTCATGTTTAGGAGCTGTTAGCTCTGCTGGAAGTAGATAAACTTTTTTAACCGTCTTAGTTCCGGAGTGTGCCTCCAATATGATGACAGTTGGTTTTTCTCCCATTTGTTGAGTTCTTCCATGATGTAGCTTTTCATTAAGCCACAATAACGCTCTGGTCCATGGTATGGTGTTGAGACCCCTTCTTTTGCAAGGCCATCTGCTTCTTTGTTTTCTTCTATACCTCGATGACCAGGCAACCACATCACGTTACCAGGTTGTGTGTCGTTGGTGTTTTTAGGGTCTGTTTACACTCCTAGACTAGTTTTGAGGTGCATTTGAAAGCTCTTGAAGCTTTTAAGGCAGCTTAGCTATCTGATAGTATGAATATGTGTTTTCCTTTGAGGCTTTGGTTGAGACACTCTTGTGCACATATGTTTACGGCAAGCAATTCGGCTTGAAATATTGTAAGATGTTTGCCCAATGCCTTAAGAGCTTGAAGTTAGGGGCGGAAATGCCCAGTACAGCTCCTTCCATTAGTTTGGATCCATCTGTGTACCTACCATAGAGATGCATTGTCTGGTTGTGGTAATTCTTCATTCTTCCATGATTGGGGCTCGTTTATTACTACTGCGAATGGGATCTCTAAGTTCTGACCATCATGTGGTTGCTTCGTTTGCTGGCATTCTCCAGTTTTATTAATTCAAAGATGTGCAGATGTCCCCTCAGATCACCAGGCTTGAACTTGTCTGTTTGGGATAGCCTGTGAGCGCTGATTATTGCCTCCTTTTTCACACATAGGTGAAGTGGAGGCATGTTAAGCAGCGTCTCTAGGGCTGTGCTGGGGCAGGTCGACATTGCTCCCGTTATTCTTAGGCATATCAGCCTTTGTACCTTGTTTGGCTTGATCTGAGCGGTGACTTGCTGAGTTTTGAGCCTTCATACCAATGAGGTGTATGTGACCATGGGCTTTATTATAGTTTGGTAAATCCAGAATACCATCTTTGGCTTTAGCCCCCATGTTTTATCAATCAGTTTGCGGCATGATGAGATGGCTGATATAGTTTTAGAACATGTTTTTTCTAACTGTTTGTTCTAAGTGAGTGTTTGGTCCAGGGTGACCCCCAAGTATTTCACTTCGTTGGAAAATGTTAGTTGTGTACCCTTAAGGGTAGGGGCGTTCAAATTTTGACCTACCAATCCAGCACTACTCAGTGTCACTAATGTCCATAGTAGTGGGCAAAGAACACCCACTTGAGGACACCCTTTGGCCGTGGTAGCGATTGCCGATGCTCCGTTTATTTCAGCCGTAACGTAACATAGTTTTAGCATCGACTTTTTAGCTGGGACTTTAACATTCCATTCTTGTAAAGCTCTAGCGACTGATTAATGTGAGGTGTTGTTGAAGGCACCCTCTATGCCAATGAATACTGTGAGAGCGATCTCTTTGCACTCGATTTTCCTTTCAATGTCTTTAACGAAGCCCAGTATAAGATAAGAAGTAAACTTTGTTCTTTTGAGCCTATTTTTACTTGTTCTAATTCAAATTTCATTCTTTTCCAGGCCTGGTTACAAAGACACACGGGAGAAGATTTAGAAGACACTACTGGAGTGACAGGCTCCGGTAGCTGCGTAACCCTACCCCTAAACATCAGTACCCCTAGTCCTCCACCTGTAATAAAAAACGAGAACCCAGTAAATTCCATCCATTCCATAGGAAGCATGGCAGTCAATAGCATCAATAAGTCTAAGCATTTTTCGCCAAAGCCTGTTAATCGAAAACCCAAAGAAAACAACGTTAATGGACATCCGAACGAATCGGCAAAGAACGCTGACGATTCGTCCAGTTCTGATCCGGAACGGGGTGGAAGGAAAAGCCCACCTAAAAGAAAACCGCCGAAAGTGAAACGGAAAAAAGGTGGAGGAGGGAATGCTTTAGCCAAAAAAGTAGCAGAAGAAAAAAAAAGAAAAAGTGATAAAGTGGTAAGTTACTTTCCAACAATGTCCCTCTGAGGTTGTTTGTGAATTACAGAACGCTTAATATTATTTTGATGAATTTCGCTGATGAATTATTTTGTTTTCAGCCTCCTCAAAGTGAGAGTGGTAGTGAGAGCGAGAAAGAATCAGATAGCGCAAAAGACAGCGATTCTGGTGCAAGTACAATAGTCTCTGGAGCCGGAATCGGAAAAAAGCCTGGAAAAGAACCGAGAAAACGGGGCCGAAGACCAAAGAGTTCAAAAAACGACAAGGGCGAGGAGCCGCGCGCTAAGAAACTTAAGGAAGAGCCCCCGCGCGACCCCTTTCGCAAACCCCCAGTGGGCCAGCTGAAGAAGACAGGCGAAAGTTTTTTACAGGACGGACCTTGTTTTGAGGTAATGACTACTCCATCTCTCAAAAGATTTTTTGAAATATAACTCTAAATTTTTTCTAGGTAGCTCCAAAACTAGCCAAATGTAGAGAATGCAGATGGACGCCTAATCAAAGATCTAGAAACATGCCAAACATTTTTTGTCGCTTCTATGCATTTAGGAGGCTAAGGTACACTAAAAACGGACAATTAGCTATTGCTGGTTTCAGTGATCCTCATAAGGATGCTTTAGAGGACGACATTAAATTATGGCTACCTAACACTGAGAATCCACCATCAGATTTGGACTTGGAAACTTCCAAGTTTTTGCTAATGCAAGTTGGCGATCATTTTTGTGATCTTTTAGTACAAGAAAAAGACGCCCACGAAGAGCATATATCTGATGGTAAGCAGATTTTTTTTTTTAAATTGTAGTAATTTAGGTAACATTATGAAATACATTTTCCTAAATATCTTTTTCTCACTTTTAGATAAAACAGTCGCCTGGAAGAGAGTTGTTCAAGGTGTAAGAGAAATGTGTGATGTTTGTGAAACCACATTATTCAATTATCATTGGGCGTGCGGAAAATGTGGTTTCGTGGTGTGTCTAGATTGTTACAAAGTAAGAATAATTTATAACAAATTTACTCTTAAAATTTATCATTCAATTGTTATTAAAATTTTGAGCTCGTAAATTGCTTTCATAATTTGGAATACTGCGAATTCTAAAGGCCACACTCAGGCAGTTTCCTAACGCTAACCCAAGTTATTGAAACGTTCATGTGTGTGGAATAGTAATTTGACTACATTGTGGACTGCTTAAACGCAATTACTAACCACAATGTGTCATACATTTCCGCATTAAAAAAAGCTATTGTTTCTAAATCTTGTATTCAGCTTATTAAAAGTTCATTTTCCTTTTTCAGAGTCGTAAAAATGGTACAACAAAAAGTTCAAATGACCCAGGCAAAGACCGTGACGAATTCATGTGGTTACTTTGCACAAATCGTTCCTCACACGAGCAGGAAAAACTCATGCTAACCCAAATAATTGCAGATGATTGTTTACTTAAACTAGGAAAAATGGTCCATGAGATGAGGGAATTGTGGTCCATTGAGCAATTCTGCGGTTGTCCCGGCTCCAAAGAACCCAAAGTCAACAATGTAGAATGCAGAGAAGCAGTTAAAAGTATAATGGCTGAAAAACTGAATGGACTAAAGAAAGAGATTAAGGAAGAGCCAAAACCTGCTATCAATGGTGTGAAAGATGAAAAACAATCATCTTTAAATTATCTGGCTGATATTGCTTTATCAAAATCTGAAGAACCTGTTATCAAAAAAGAACCAAAAGAAGAAAGTTCTGGTAGCGAAGAGGAAGATAACTTTTCAACTCTAAGAGAACTACTTATCCGGCCAAGTCATAAAGCGAATGGATCTTCAAGAGCTGCGTCCCCAGTATCAAAAGGAGACAAAAAGAAAACTAAATCCGAAAATAATGACAACGATCCATTGTTGTTTGGACAGGATAACTCTCCTACTCGCTCGCCTATTAAACAAGAAAAAGATGAGCAAGATTTGAAAAAAGAACTGAAACATTTTGTTAGAAGATATAATTGGCTGAATAGGGGCCGTCAGCAAGCTCCAATCAGAATAATGACTCTAACAGAGAGTAAAATTTTGTATCCGAATGTTCCACATAGTTGGCTGTGCGATGGCAAGCTTTTGCGGCTGAGCGATCCAGTTTGCAAGGACAACAACAAAATTTTCCAGGTAAGAATTTTATTTTGACATTGATTTATATAAAAGCCACACTCAGGCAGTTTCTTAGCGCTAACCAAAGTTACTGAAACGTTCATGTGTGTGGAATAGTAATTTGACATTATTGTGGTCTGCTCAAATGCAATTACTAGCCGCAATGTGTCAGACAATACAAAATAAACAATTTTGGCATCTCTAAAACTGTAAGATTATTCCAGCTTGTTTTGCATCTTTTATTATTCGACTACCTAAATTAGCAACAGTCCATTATCTTAATGTGTATAAATCATCTTAGATCAAATTTCTTTTTTTGTTCCAGGAACAATGGAAACGAGGTCAACCTGTGATAGTATCTGACGTCTGTAAGACGATAGACAAAAGTCTATGGAACCCAGAAGCATTCGCCCGTGATTTTGGCGACGAAAAGAACGACCTTGTAAATTGCATGACTGGAAACATAGTTCCAAATCAGCCTATGCGCAAATTCTGGGAGGGGTTCGAGGAGCCGTCAAAACGATTGAAAGACGACCGAGGACTGCCAATGCTGCTGAAACTTAAAGACTGGCCTCCGGGTGAGGACTTTGCGGAAATGCTACCCGCGAGATTCCAAGACTTAATGCAAGTGCTGCCTTTGCAAGAATATACAAGACGTAGTGGTAAACTTAATTTAGCTTCCCGTTTACCTGATTGTTTCGTCAAGCCAGATTTAGGGCCTAAAATGTACAATGCCTATGGTACAGCTTTACATCCGAACAAAGGAACTACGAATCTACATTTGGACGTCAGTGATGCTGTAAATGTTATGGTTTACGTTGGTGTACCACAAGACGGCGATTCTGATGAACATATTAAAGAAGCATTCCGAGCTATCGATGAAGCTGGATGTGATATTTTAACTAGACGACGGGTGCGCGATAAAGGCGAACTACCTGGTGCTTTGTGGCACATTTATAGCGCGCGTGACGCTGATAAAATCAGAGACTTACTAAATAAAGTTACAGTGGAACGGGGTGGACGATTAGAGCCACACAACGACCCTATTCACGATCAAAGTGGTTATTTAGATGGTCCTCTACGTGAAAGACTTTACAAAGAATACGGAGTTGAAGGTTACGCGATTGTACAGTGCCTGGGAGATGCTGTTTTTATTCCAGCAGGCGCTCCCCACCAAGTCCGCAACTTACACAACTGTATCAAAGTAGCTGAGGATTTTGTCAGTCCCGAAAATGTGGCTCACTGTTTCCACTTGACCCAAGAATTTCGTGAACTTAGCGACACCCATTCTAATCACGAGGATAAATTGCAAATTAAAAACATTATTTACCATGCCGTTAAAGACGCTTTGAGCACTTTAGGTTCGATAATAAATAAAAAACTAGGCCGTCGCGCCGTTGCACTTGATAATCTTGAGTCTTCGGCCGATGGCGATTCTGTGTGATATATTATATTATCGTCGCTTATAGCTCAATAATTTTCTATTTGTTTGTCTGGTGTTTTGGCAAGGTTTTTTGAAGATTTTGAAGCCGGAATAATTTGATGAATAAACCAAAGAATGTCTTCAAAATTATGGGTTTTCAATTCAATTCTTAGATTAAACTCTGATGGTAGTCTTATTCATCTAAATTATTTATCCTTCAATATCACTTGTCAAAAACCAATAATTGTCTTATAAGAATAAAATATCCGGGCTATTAGTGTGAATTTAAAATTTAAAAAAATGTACATACGGCCTTAGGCCTAGCCGGTCCCGTTTCCTCACTTGTACATAGGATAGAGAAGACCCTGTACAAAGCAGACTTTAAATTCGGTTGCAAGTTGCACGGTAAAACTTCCTGTTGTAGATTTTCTGTGTCCATTCCAGGCACACCAACTTGTATTTAGCCTGTTTAAACTTTTTGTCTGATGTTATTTAAAGTCGATTTTTGTGTAACCTTATCAAACACTCTTTTTTGTTTTGTCCTAAGGATTTTAATATTTGAATTTTTGATTTGTTTATCAAGAGTGTTTAATAATAGGTGAAATTATTTAAATGTAATCTATCAAGTATCAGTGTTATTTTCAAAATCTTGTAATACTGTGCCTATTCGAAAAAATGTATTTTTAGCTAAAGAAAATTGATATTTGAAAATTTACCCAAAACTCGCTGCTGTGGAGATATTTGTGGGTTTCGTGATTATTAAAAACAAAAACAAACTTTAAACCTAAAAGTGCTATTTTAAAAAGTGCCAATTGAACTAATTAGGCAAAAGTTCTTGTTTTGTTTTTTTTTTTGGAAAATAGTTTTGTTGAGAGAGGGGGAATGGAAATTTAATTATAGGTTTACTGACAAAAACTGTCAAAGTGATCTCGATTCTATTGTGTATTTTGTTAAACAAAACAACGATTTATTTCTTTTTAATTTTCAACTTCAACTTACTTAGGTGTAGGTTGAGACTCGTCAAGGCAAATTGTCCGTCAATTTTTGTTGTTGTAAAGTTTAGTTATTAACTTCGTATATATATGTGTATATTGTTTCTAAAAAAAAAGAACAGTAATTTATTTGCTTACAAGTTATATTTGTACAGTCTAGATTATAAGTTTTGTACAGAAAGTGTTTTCCTTTTTCATCCCTTTGGGATATAATTTTTTTGTACTATGTATATTATGTAAGAATATAGGTTTGAATAAAAAATGTTTATTACAATTTACTTTGTTTTTATTGTATTATCTTGTTTTTCAGTTTTCATTGATGCGTAAAATCAGTGGAAAATGTATATTGAAGGTGAAAAAAAAACTCAAAATTGATAAGCATTCTGAAGGTACCATATCGCTGATATTTTTTGAACTAAATTAAAGTCATTCCCAAACTGGTGGTAATCCTTTTGTCTCAAGATTATTAAGTCCACACAGTAAATGACCAAGTAAAATCGATCCTTTGGGTAACTGCCAACTGCCTAATAGGCCTCTGATAAACTTCCATGTAGTTGCAAATTGTTTTTTTTTTTTTTAAACAAAGTCTGTTATCACAGCAATCACAAAGTGCTTCACTATTCAAGATACAATCTTATGGACAAAGCTAAGGTCAAACCTAAGATCAACGTAAAAAAGAGCTGTATCTAAATCTATTTAGGTAGGTATAATATAAAATGACGACACATTATCATATTTGAAAAAGTAACTTCCAGTTAATTCCATTAGGAGTTATAAGACTCATATAGGTACTTGCTTTTTAAATTTTTGTCAAAGTTACAATGCTAGTACCTACGTGCTTCCTGATGTCTATGTTCAAGGTCTCCTCACTAATAATAAATGTTTATCTCCTGTCATTTTTCACCCTGGAAGGATGCAAAAGTTGTTCTAGTCCCTATGAAGAGCTGTCTCCCAGTAAAGTGACTGATTTTTGCCCTATGAGTTTTCTCCGTATTCTGTCCAAAGTGTTCGGGATAAAGCAGTTCAAATAGGTAATCGATAAACGAGCATCTTCACTTTTAGCTGCCAAGTTCAGTTGATTGTAGACTGCCCTATTTTCGACAATAGGGTACTTCTTCTTCTTCGTCAGCCTGTACTCGTCCACTGTCCACTGCTGGATAAAGGCCTCTTCCAGATTTTTCCATGTTCGTTGGTCCTCGGCAATTTTTCTCCATTGGATTCCAACGATTTGCCTGATGTCATCTCTCCACCGTCTCTGAGGGCGTCCGGCGTTTCGCTTACTTTATTCGAGGTCGCCAGAATGTAATTTTAGATGTCCATTTATCTGGGTCCACTTGTGCTATGTAGCCTGCCCAATGCCATTTTTTTTTTGCTGTATGAGTTAGTATCTTGGTGACCTTTGTTCTGTTTCGAATGTCTGCGTACTCGGTCTCTTAGAGTGGTTCCCAACATAGCTCTTTCCATACCCCTTCAACATACGCACAGTTTTTTCTTAGATTTCTTTGTAAGGGTCATAGTTTCCAGTCCATACGTAGCAATAGGGAGTACACACATGTCATATGTTTTTCTTTTGAGTGAAAGCGGAATGTTTTTATTTTTAGAAGATGAAATCCAACTTTCCGAATGCAGCCCAGGCCAAATCTATCCTCCTCAGCAGTCTGATTTTCTTTACCGAGCTTTATGACATGCCCTAGGTATATATATATATTGATCCACTTTCTCTACAGTGGTTATCTATATTTATTAGGAGATTTTCATTGCTAAGAATTTTCGTTTTACTAAGATTCATATTTAGTCCCATCTTCTTTCAAGTTAGTGAGATGGCTTCCATCTATGTTTATTTCCTTGTCTGCCCAATGTATTGTTTTAAAAACGTTTTCCAACGCTAAAGTGAAAAGTTTTGGCGATATGGTATCAGCTTGTCTCACTCCTTTTCCTAGGGGGATTTTGTTCGTCTTCATGACATCATCGATCTTTAGCTATATGAAACATTGCTTGTTAGTATATGTTCTAGAAGGAGGGAATAGCGTGAATCGAATCTGGCGTCATCCATTGTCTCAAGAAACGATCATGTCTCGATGCTATCAAAAACTTTATGATAATCTACAAAAGCCATATGTAGGGGAAATTATATTCTAAAGTTTTTTCTATAAGTTGTCTTATGGTCTGTAGATGATCGGTGGTGGAAAATCCCTTGCGGAATCCTGCCTGTTCGACTGGTTGATAGAAATCGAGTTTTGTTGTTAAACGGTTCGTAATGATTTTCGTGAGTAGCTTATATAAATGAGAAAGCAGGCTAATAGGATGATAATTCTCTATATTCGTGTTATCTCCTTTTTTAAATAGAAGTGTCACTTCTACATTTTCCCATATTTTTGGTATTTTTCCTTCTGAGAGGCATTTATTGAGTAGTGTTTTGATATGGTTCATAAGTTCGTTGCCTCCCAGTTTTAGCATTTCTACAGTTATGTGATCTTCCCCTGGAGATTTTGTATTTTTTAAATGTCTTAAAGCATGTTTTAGTTCTGAAGACGTAATTTCGGGTATTTCTTCTGTTTAGAATTTTCCTAGGTTCTATATGTGGTTTTGGTACCGTAGACGTATAGAGGTTTTTTTAAAAGTGCAGAATTTCGTCCACAATGGATTTCTTATCGCTCGCATCGTACTCCTTATTGATTTTTGATGTTTATAATTCTTTGTTTTCCGTTGGATGACTTGGTTTTCAGTACTTTCATATTCTTGTTGGCTTCAATTGTTTCTAAGATTTGTTTAGTTGGGAAAGGTGGGAACTGACAAAAATTGAGAAATAAAGGGAAGGAATGTAAGAAAAATTAAGAAAAAATTGGTTGCAATTCCAGGTTCTTGAATTTTCTTTATTGCAACAACTTCAAGAGCCGGGAATAGATACAAATTTAACTAGAAAAATCAGAAATTCGAGAGAAATTGAGAAGAAATTGGTAGACAAAGTATAGACATAATAGTTATTTATATCACTAGTACGGTATGAGCTTCATTACAGTAACGAGTGGGGAATATTGTCAAGACGAGGTCTTAGACCGAGTCGTGGTAATCACACGAGTAGTGTAATGAGCATTACTGTACGTGTTGATATACAACATTTTATGTACGACCCAGATTTTTTTCATGTATTCGAAATGGTTTTAATTTTTCACAAAAGATTATATTTATAATTTTTGATAAATGAATTTTACAAAGTGCCGTTGTTCAATAAAAATGAGTTACGTGATGAGCTCTCATTACATTAGTGGGTGATGTAATGAGAGCTCATTACAACACTGAGTGATGTAATGAGAGCTCATTACAACACTGAGTGATGTAATGAGAGCTCATTACATCACTGAGTGATGTAATGAGCTCATTACATCACTAAGCATGATAATGCAACTTATTACCTACATAACTGAAACAGGCTAAAATGAGTTACGTAATAAGCTCTTACAGTGTGGGTCGTACATAAAGTATTTTATTTATACTTACTATATCCATGGAACCAAAAAAGCGGGCCAAAACACTTTCCGTGCGTGATCGAAGCATGATCGGCACGTGGCTTTGCATCTATTGGGCTAAAATAAACAAACCCCTCACGCTGGCCAATCGGATTTACCTGCAATCTGTAGGGGACTTCCAAGGTAGGGGAACTTATTGCTTTTGGCCTAATCGTTACAGGGTCGGAATGGTCATTTACGTACATAATAGAGTAGTATTACGTCTTCCCCCTTATCACTGCGAGCTCAACCCAATAGAGCTTATTTGGGCGGACATAAAAAACTATGTTGCAAACAAAAATGTTACTTTTAAATTTTGCGATCTTAAAAATATTTTCAGTGAAGCTGTTTTGTCTATCACTGCTGAAAAATGGAATAATTGCGTAGGACATGTAAAAGATAAGGTAGAAGTGAAAATGTTAGAATTAGATCACATAGTTGATGAATTAGTTGATAGAAATCCGATAATAATTAATCCTAATGAATCTTCTAGCAGTTCTTCGGATTCTGAGTAACTGGACTAAAATGACAAAAGTATTTATTATTTTATCATTATTTTTTATTATTTTTGCGCTAGTATTAAATAAACATAATTTTGAAATCGAAAACTGTTAACCCGTTTGTCAATTGTCCTCCTAAAATAGAAATGTCCCCATTTTTTTGTACTTCATTAAATGTTATATGTATATACAAAATGGTTTTTGTTTTTCTTTATTAGTTAACCTTTGAGTAATTTTTCCATACCTAGTCGCATATTAGGTATTTAATAAAATTTGATAAAATTTCGATGGTCCCTAAGTGCGAGTGCGACTCTGTACAAACACATCTGCCCAGAGGCGGAATTCTGTAACGCATAGAGATCGTTATCGATATCGCCATGGCACTTGCAGTCTTCTTCACTCTTTTCGAAATCAATAGAGAGGGGACGTCAATAGAGATAGCGAAAATATCGCTATTCGTTACAGAATCCCAGCCCAGGCCTCGCCTGAGGGATCACGTGCACTATGCATGACAATGTTTTGGTGCACTCCGTAGCTTCGTTGGATTTAGTTTTTTTTTTAGGTAGTCTAAAGCTGGATTTATAGTGTCAGTATCAGTAACAGTAGCAGTAACAGTAAAATATTAAAACACAGCCTGCCGTAGAGCCATTTAACAAACTTAACAGTAAAACTTAAAAAATGGTTATTTTCATATCTGTTCTTAAGTTTTAAGTTTTACTGTTACTGTTACTGTTACTGCTACTGACACTATAAATCCAGCTTAAGCTCTCGAATTTTGTCTATTTATCGAAATTTTAAGAAGAAAACGAATACTCTAAAGATGAGAATAGACAAATAGACAAAAATTGAGACAAGAAATATAGGTACCTAAGTATGAGAAAAAATTGGTAGATAAATGGAAAATAATGTTTTTTGTATTCCAGGCTTTGAATTTTCTATATTTAGACAATTTCAAGAGCCGGGAATATGAGAAATTGAGAAATAAGGACAGAGAAGAAATTCGAGAGAAATTGGTAGACAAGTATAGACACAAAGTAATTATTTTGTTTCTATTCGATGCTATTGAATTTCCTATGTTTGGAGAAATTTACAAGTTGCCATTTGCAATAAATAAGGAAATTTGCATACTTACGTTAATTATTAGCCTTTTTCCACATGAAGAAAAACAGGAAAACAGGAATATCGAATATCCATCTTTGGAAGGCAATCCAACTTCCAACTTCGGGAGTGCGTTCGAAATCACCCTAGGCGTCACACCGAGTGCACACCTGGGTTGCGTTTAGAAATAGCACTCTGGGCGTGAGAGTAACCCTAGAGTAACTCTATACCGTTCAGAAATTAACAGGTGTTTACTCGGAGCGTTATGCTGGAATCGTTCAGAAATCGAGAGTTGACGTGCCCAGAGTGCGCCCAAATTGTCCCACCAGGGACTTGAAAAACGCCCCGCGGTTTTTATCGGGTTTGACGTTGACATTTAGACACCCCAATTTACGTTCAGAAAAGGCGCACCCGAGTGCACTCCAAGTGATGACGGTAGAACACTCTGACAAACAACTACTCTACCTTCACACTCCATTTCTAAACGCACTCCAGCCATGAATTGTTCATGGCTGGTGTGCACTCGGTATGACGCCCAGAGCTGCTTTCCAGTTTGCACATTGGCGCGCTTTAGAGAACCTCAGGGGCGCCACGCGCTAGATTTGTACCGTTCCAGTATCATGGCGTGAGACGCCTGTCTTAGTGTCAAATATGTCAAATTTTAAAAATAATTATCTGTTTGTTGGTGCAGTTTGTTTGTTGCTATTTATTAAAAATTAAAGAAAATCAAAACTATATTTTGGAAATGTTCGATCCCGAGATATAACAAAAAACAAATAAAGAAATAGCCACCCGCGGATGTGACAACTGACAGGTTGACGGGTACGTACAGCTCGGGAGCTCAACGCCCCGAGTAGCTCCGAGCATCACACTCCCATACTAGAAAGCGGCTCAGGGTGATTTCGAACGCACTCCTGCTTTGGTGAGAACGTACTGAGCCGCTTTCCAGTATGCACATTGGCGCGCTCCAGAGCACCTCGGGGGCGCCACGCACTAGATTTGCACCGTTCCAGTATCATGGCGTGAGACGCCTGTCCTAGTGTCAAATATGTCAAATTTTAAAAATAATTATCTGTTTGTTTAGTTGTATTCCTTTCAAGAGTTTGAAACACTCGAGCTCCTCGCTTCGGTGCTCAGTCGCCCCCGATTTGCAGGGAATAGATGCGTGGTGCAACAAACACTTTTCGAAAGGAATAAGTGCGTGAAGCCCCGGAGCTGTTCCGGAGCTCCTCCTAGGTGTGAAAGGAATACAACTTTTGTGCAGTTTGTTTTTTTATTTATCAAAAATGAAAGAGAATCAAAACTATATATTTTAAAATGTTCAATCTTGAGATATAACAAGAAATAAATAGATAAATAGCCACCCACAGATGTGACAGCTGATAGGTTGACGCGTACGTACAGCTCGGGGGCTCAACGCCCCGAGTAGCTCCGGGCGTCACACTCCCATACTGGAAAGCGGCTCTGTTTATTACTAAAACCGTGCGTTCGGTATTTTGGTCTGAGTTCTCCGAGCATTAGGCAATTCAATCCATCTGTCAAACAGGAAAATTCAATGTGGCGTGGCCGCCAAACAAGTTTGTTTTGGATATGTTTTTATGCGTATTTTAAATTATCTTACATAGAGTTTTGCTTACAACTTTGATTTTCATTATTTAATATAATATTTCTTGACTAGGTACCTAAACTATTAATTCGGGCAGAAACTAGATATTTTTGTGTGTTTTTTGGCCCATGTGTGGCCGCCACGCCATCTTGAATGTCACATGGTTTGAATTGCCTAAGGCTCGGTGCAGGCTCATTCACGTTCGCTCACGAAAATTTCGAGCCCTCTAATACAGCATACAGCGTTTAACTGCTCTGGGCGCTCTCTGGTAATGTGATTACGGCTCCGCTCTGCACGCTCTGTTCTTTGAGCAAAATACCGAACACCAAAGCTGCTTTCCAGTGCATAAATTGTTAGAGTATCATGCTCCTGGAGTGTGACGCTCTTGAACTGTTCGACATAGGGCGCGTTTGGGTTCACGATCGGTGCACTCAGAGCGTGCATTTTTGTCTCTCTTCCGTTATTTTTGAAGCTCCGACAACGCTTGATTGTGTTTGGTTTGACATATTTTGAGCGCTCCGAGCGAGCTCGATAAACTCCGAGTTTGTGGAGTGGGCAGCTGGAGCGTGCATGCGCAGATCGGATGTGTTTAATCTGTCTGTATCAATGAACTATCTGTATAACCTAACCTATTTTCCATGATAAGAAAAAAATAAACAATCCTGAATTTTAATATTTATTTGTTAGCTGGATGTTGGATAGTTTTAGCTATTTTGTTTAAATGTTAACAATCAAATAGCTAGTAAATTCTGCATATTTGTTTACTTTTAATTGAATTTCCTCGGTAGTCATCATTACTAGTATTATTGAACATATTTGTCCAAGGGAACTTGGCACTGGCAGCCTCCAGAGTGTTTAGGTCCATTTTATTGTTTATGTAGCACGATATTTTTAGCAGAACGCAAAAGAATATGGGGCTATTTGAAAATTATCGACTAAATAAAAAATGAAAGAAAAAACTCTGGTGCGAATGCGGAGTGCGGGCTCGGACTCCAAAAAATATATCCTAAAAAATAAACAACAATCAGCTGATCGCTCAACTCAGCACTTTTGCACGAGTTTATTTGGCTTGACACGGTGTACCCCCTGTGACGTCACGGTACCCCGTAATCGTTCTGCTCGCTCCGCCGAGCGTCAACCCAAACACGCCCATAAACAGCACTGGAACGCTCCCGTCTCAACCCCCACCATTTCGGACTAGGGAGCATGGAACATCGAAATAAAGGTTGGTGGTCGAGGGGGCAGGGGATAATAGGAATGAGTAGTTCAAGTGTACGACACTCTAAGCACTGGAACGCGCAAAGCAATTGAGGAACACTCAGCTGCTCAGGAGTAACTCAATTGGTCACTGGCACAGTCACTGGAAAGCACCTTAGGAAAGTGCCGTGACGTGAATCAGCTGATTGCCATCTAATGAAAATTCAAAATAAACAAACATAAAATAAATAAACGTCTGCTAGTGCTAAATTCAATTCAAAAACTCTATTCATAATCTCCCAGACAACTCGAATAAAATGTAATTCAAACAATTTCACCTAAATTAAAGTAACACGTCACATTATTCCATAAAAAATGGACTGTCTGGTGATTTTTGATCATTTAAATGATCTAATGTTTACAAAATACAATTCCTGCTTTGAAAAACACATAAAGAATTTGGCCCTTAGTCAGGAATTAATCTCCAAGGTAAGTTCAAGCAATATGATATTGAGTTTCATTTCTTTTTACTAGTGCTGTAATTACAACTGTTAGCAGCCCTCAGAATGATGAGGACTTTTTTTACATCATGTTAAGAATTACGGTATTCCTATAATCCAGCTTTAGAGAACAATGCTAAAATTTTCTGAACTAGAACTATACCCTACACTGTAGTATTTGAGTGTTTCCAACACTATTTTTCATTAAAAGACGAAATACATTTACATTTATTGCTCTTTTCTCTTATACAAGATCTCTTTATTTATTGTTAAGAAATAGGTAGTAATTTTATTTTATGTAAGTGTCAGAAAGCACCAAACAATTTTTACATCCTCTTTGTAAACCCAAAACAAAAATATCCACAAACTCATTTCTTATTATATCAAAGATAATTACATAAACTTAACACTTTACTTAATTTGAGAAATATTTACACCCTACAACTCTTATTATTTGAGACAATAAAACAAAACTAAATATTCACTTAATGCTGAGACCACTGGATTGTTTTCAAATCAACACCCTCCTGTACCATCTCCCATAAGGGACTCATTTCTCTAAGCCTTGTTACATGATCTATACATTTACGGGCCGTGTAATCCACTTCTTCTTCAGTTGTAAATCGACCAATACCAAACCTGATAGAGCTGTGAGCTAAATCTTCATCTGTCCCAATAGCCCTCAAAACATAAGAGGGTTCTAAAGAGGCAGAAGTACAAGCAGAACCACTAGATAGTGCTACATCTTTAAGAGCCATGAGTAATGATTCACCTTCTACATAGGCAAAAGATAAATTGATACAACCTACAAAAAAAAAATTAGTCTTAGGAGGCAAAGTTTAAATATCGCTTTACCTGGATATGTATGAACAGGATCCCCATTTCTAATAACATGTGTTAACTCTCCATAGATGGTATCCATCAATCTGTTGCTTAACTTTTTTATTCTAGCATGATCATATTCCATTTCTTGCTGTGAAATTTCACAGGCACTACCAAGTCCTGAAATTGTTGTTTTATTAATCACAACTAATGAATTATTATAAGGACATATAGACACTTACCTACAGCTAATGGTGTAGGTACAGTTCCACTTCTAATACCACGTTCTTGGCCTCCACCGCTCTGAATGGCTTCTACTCTCACTCGGGGACGTCTTCTGACATAAATAGCTCCAACTCCTTTTGGTCCATAAATTTTATGTCCACTAATCGACATCAAGTCGATATTCATACTTTGCACATCCAAAGGTATTTTGCCTACTGCTTGAGCGGCATCAGTGTGAAAAAATGCTTTCTTAGCTTTGCATAATCTACCAATTTCTTCTATTGGTTGACGTACACCTATTTCATTGTTCACTGTCATTATGGATACCAATGAGGTGTCTGGTGTTATTGCTTTGTCTAGTTCTTCTAGGGAAATTAGGCCTGGAGAAAGACATTTTTTTTAGTAATTGCTTCATATGTATTTAAGCATCTGTAGCATATTTAGAGAAGCATTCAGAAGATAAAACTTAATTAGTTTTCAGGCTTATTTTGTAGTGTACAGAATTACTTAAAGCTTATTGTAAATAGTCTTCAACGAAAAATTGTTCGAACAGAAAATTATTCGAACGGAAAGTTATTCGAATGGAGAATTGTTCGAAAATAATTGTTCGGAAGAAAATTGTTGGAACGGAAAATTGTTCGAACGGAAAATTGTTCGAACAGAAAATTGTTCGAACGGAAAATTATTCGAACAGAAAATTGTTCGAACAGAAAATTATTGGAACGGAAAATTATTCGAAGGGAGAATTGTTCGAAAATAATTGTTCGGAAGAAAATTGTTCGAAAGAAAATTGTTTGAACGGAATTTTTATTTTTTTTTTCCGAAAAATCAATAGTTTAACTGTGAATCGTGAATGAATCTATGGCCGGAGTTACCCAATTCCTTAATTGTCAATATTTGTCCCTGATTCTTAATTCTTGGTTTTTTAAATTCAATATTAATATACAAGGACTAGCACGCATTAGGTGGACGGGTTGATTTGGGTTAGTTTGTATTTTTTTGGGTTGGTTTGGGCTAGTTTACATATTTTTGGTTAGTTTCGTTTAATACTGGCTGAAAGCGTACTGCTTGACAATAGGAGGCGCTTTGTTTTTTAAATTTAATATTAACATACAAGGACTAGCACGCATTATGTGAACGGGTTAGTTTGCATATTTTTGGTTAGTTTCGTTACAGTTCATTTAATACTGGTTAGAAATATTATTATTATATATTATTTTGACCTGCACCCTTTTGTCCGCTCGGTTTTGAGCTGCTCTCTTTTGTATCAAAGCCGAATTTACGGTTCCACGGATCTTTTCTTTGAGATTTGGTGAGCGAAGCAAGCAATCAGAGATTCAAAAATAATTGAAATTTCGAGCTGTTGTATTTAAAAAAGGTTTTTCACGTTTTTAGTGGATTTACGTTTCTGAGGCGTATATAGGTATAATAAGTACATTTATTAACAATTTTCCATTCGAACCATTTTCCATTCGAACAATTTTTCTTTTGAACAATTTTCTTTTCGAATAATTTTCCATTCGAACAATTCTCCTTTCGAAGAATTTTCCGGTCGAACAATTATTTTTGAACAATTTTCCGGGACTCGTAAATAGTCTTGTCTTTGTAATTATTAACATTAACTAATTCTTACCATTAGTTTGTACTGGCAAATATGTAATCTTGAAGCCCTCTGCTTCGAGGGCCCTACAAGAATCCAGTACACATTTATGTTCAGTTTGAGTTGTAATAATGTGTTTCTTTTTTGAAGCATAAAATCTGGCTACTCCTTTCACTGCTATATTATTACTTTCCGTTGCACCTGATGTGAATATTATCTCTTTGGGATCTGCGCCTATCAAATTTGCTACCTAGAATTCACATACAGAGAATTATTAAAACAAAATTATAAGTTTGTTGTGTTTTAACCTGATTTCTGGCCTTTTCAACTGCTGCCTCGGATTCCCATCCGTAAGCATGAGTCCTGGAATGTGGATTTCCATAATAAGACGTTAAATAGGGCATCATTTCGTCCAAAACCCTGGGGTCTAAAGGGGTGGTGGCCTGTGCATCTAAATATAAGGGCCTTCCGTCCAACAAACCTGTTACTTTGAACTTATTTTCGATTTCAGTGCTGAATTTTTTACGAATTGCCACTGACATGTTTAGCTGTTTCGTTAGGAGTGTTTGGAATAATTTGATATTGTTGTTTTTCAATAGTTGGTTCATGTTTTACGCTTATTTTCTGCTAATTTTCAAATTATAAAATTATATTTTGTGTTGCAATGTTTTGACAATGTGAATTTCTAACCTCACTTCTCGTTCCCACTTTTCGTTTTGACGTTCTTCGTTTTTCTTGAAATGTCAGGACAGTTCAAGGGTGCGTTCGAAATCACCCTGGGCGTCACACCGAGTGCACACCAGCTATGAATAATTATTCATTGCTGGGTGTGGTAGTGTCCCTAGAGTCTAAACCGTTCATAAATTAACAGTTGCTTACTCGGAGCGTTACGCTGGAATCCTTAGAGCAGGTAAAGCGCTGTCCTATGGACATAAGGAGCAGGGACGCGGCATTATGCTATGGAACTAAAGTGAAGCCAGTTTTTAGCAGGTGCTTGTACACCAAATGACAGGTAAAGCATTGAATTAGCTATACCGCCATTATTTTGGATCTCAAAATACCTGGAAAAAACTGGCTTCATTTTCCAACTCCATGTTCCTACTCCTCCCACCTAGGAAATTACCTGCTCTAAGCTGGAATCGTTCAGAAAACAAGAGTTGACGCGCTCAGAG
This sequence comes from Ceutorhynchus assimilis, assembly GCA_917834065.1. Lineage (NCBI taxonomy): Eukaryota > Metazoa > Arthropoda > Insecta > Coleoptera > Curculionidae > Ceutorhynchus > Ceutorhynchus assimilis. Next base: position 31,683,942 of record OU892284.1, read on the forward strand.
TGCGCCCAAATTACCCCACTCAGGTACTGGGTTGAAAAACGCCCCGGAGTGCGTTCAAAGCCGGCAATGCTAATGCCAAAACCTACTATTCCCCTTCTACCGGCAATGCCAAATCTGGTGTGAATTTGCTGTAACGCCAAATACCGTTTCTCAATATGCAATCCAAACCACGTGACATTCAATATGGCGTGGCGACCATTCATGGACCAAAAAAACACAAAAAATATCTAGTTTCTGCCCGACTTAATAGTTAACGTACTTGGTTAACAAATATTTTATTGAATAATTAAAATCGAAGCTGCAAGCAAACAAAATAATTGAAATATGCATGAAAACCCATATTCAAAACTAACTTGCCTGGCCGCCACGCCATATTGAATTTGGTCTCATCCAATCAAAATCCGTATAACCATTTCTAGACTCAGTTGAAAGAGCCTCCAAAAGTTACTTTACCGCGGCTGATTTGGAACGTGTAAAGCCAACCATTTTTGGCACGCTGGAGCCGAACTTGAACGCAATATGCCAATTTTGGCTCGGCTTTAGCCGTTTTTGAACGCAGCCCTGCGGTTTTTACCGGGTTTGACATTGACAATTTACCGAAACGCCCCAATACGTTCAGAAATAGCGCACCCGGAGTGCACTCCTAGTGATGACGTCAGAACACTCTGACAAAGAACTACTCTACCTTCACACTCCATTTCTAAACGCACTCCTGATGTGCACTCGGTGTGACGCCCAGGGTGATTTCGATCGCACTGTGGCGTAGGTTTTGCAAATCGAATAGATTACTTATCAACGTTCAAGGCAAGGTTGTTTGGGTTAGTTTAGAGGTAGGTTGTCTGATAACTTTATGACGTCATCCGGGCTGCCTCAACATAATGCAAATCTTCATAACCCCAGACGCAAATCTCAAGCCTCCCACCGTGCCAAAGCACCAGTGAAGACGCAGGCAGCGTGTCGTTTCTCGCTTTGACTTAGGGTGTTTGCTAGGCAGCGTGTCGCTTCTCGCCTTGACTTAGGGTGTTTGCACCACATGTTATGATTCTGCGAAATACTTATCATTAGGGCTTCCCTAAAATAGTTGGTGGAAACGGCCATTACTACATCAATTAACATAACAAACTACTCTTTTTCAGATCTCTTGTGCATCTTCCTCTTTGCCTATAAGTAAATCAAATTTAAATAATTTTAACTTTTTTCATCATAAATGTATATTCTAAATTACGACCGCTGACGCAAACAGCTGACGGCGTAGCTGATGACGGTGTCAATGGTGCTTTTGCAATATGGCCGCGATCCCCAAAAAGGAGGCCGATAAGCATTCCTGTGTAGTAGTGTGTATTATCCTTGCGTGAAAATGGCCTATGAAAGGCTTTTATTAAAATCAAAATTATATAAGTTTTATGAGATGTATAGTGGAGTCGGTTAATCCAAGGTTAATCCTCAGCGAGCAAAAAGACAGGCCCATGTGATCAGTTTTGTAACTTCAAATCAATGAACTTCAACTCGAAGATCAAATGGTCTTCTGCCAACAGTGCCATTTTTCAGCTCGCGGAGGATTACTCGAACTCGCCTTATGATTCGAATTTCGAATCTTCAGTGGCGGCTCGTGGTCTATGCTGGAAGGGAATTTTATACCAGACGATGTATAAGTAACCTGGCGTAGCATAGCTCCAGGATATCGCCGAAGGTGGAAAATGTTTTCGGGTGCCACGCCCAAAAACCTTTATTTTTCTTAAAAAAAAAAATATTCAGTTCAATTGGCGCGGGGGGGGGGGGGGTTCGAACCCCCAAGCCCCGCCGTTTTCTACACGATTTCCTCTTATATTAAATGTAGAAATCGACACTAGAATTCGACATGTAGAAAGCGACAGACCACAGATACCGCGTCCTGGATCGGGTTTGGAGAAAGAACGATTCAAAACAATCACACAGTTTATTGTTGAAATTTGTGATAGCCGAGCAGTTGTCATTTTGTTGCACGGCCCCTTATCAGCCGCTTTCCAGTGACGAATTTTGAGGTGCTCCACACCTGTAGCTTCAGACTCTGGTGCTCCAAACGACTGTTGCTTCACTGGAACGCACCTTACTTTAAGCGTCGTGTTTTGATGCACCCATAAAATTGCTGCTGCTTGAGAGGGCCGGGGAGTGGCAAAAAGGACAGTTCAGGTGCGCGAAACTCTATGCACTGGAACGCCTGTATAAACAGCCTGGGGTCCTCTAGAGCAGCTCAGGAGATAAGAAACACGATGAAAATGGAATTTAAAATTGACATGTTTAAATAAATATTCTGCACACCCTGTATTTCTTCATTTTTTGATTTAAGTATACAGGATGTCTAATAAGATAGTGAGAATTAAGGGAAAAACTATGGTTTTTGGAATTACACTTTTTTGAGACCCCCTGTATACTTGATAATAATTTTTGGGTTAAGCAGAGATAGAATGTTGAAACTTTCATACAGAACATTTTCCCGTCAGTTCAACGGTTTGGCAACTATTGATCGAGGGGCGCTTTTTGGATCACCCTGTATAGAATAGATCAATTTAGTGGTCCCTGTATAGAGCTTGCTCGTTCTCGATAAATCAACTGAATATAAATAGAAACATGTTAAAAGTATTGATCAATTATTGTCTGATATCTCGCTCGACCAAACCTCTAAGGGCGGATATTATAAAAGTATTTTGATAAATAACTAAAAGTTAACTCCTGGAATGACGTCACATCTCAAATATAATCTCTTCCAAAAGTTAGCATTTAGTTATTTATCAAAATAGTTTTATATTACCCGCCTCGCGTCGAAATAAATTATTTGATAATTTGAAAGTTGATTCTAGGATTGTTGAAATGTAATTATTTCAATAATTAATGCCAAAATGACTTGTAACTGTGACTATATTCACTTCAGTACGTCAACTATGTCAGTTCGTTGTCATACATACTCTTTAAGGGCCGGTTTGTCAATAAGTCAATAGCGAGTCACCTTCGGGTTGGTTTTAACCCCAGGGTAAACGTGTCCAGTTGCAATGTTCACCCTGGAGTTATGCTTAACCCGGAGGTGACTTGCTATCGAGAAACCGGCCCTAACTCTCGTCCAAGAACACTCAACCAAGTAGGACTGCTGAGCTGAAAGTGTCTGCCATGTCGACGCAACAACTTTCCACTATTTGTGACGTCAGCCGCAGACCTCTACTCTTGGCGTGGAAAAATGCATTGTCCGAGTTTAAAACACTATAGGTCAAAAAACGTTAAAATCACCTTCTCCACATGAAGTCGAGGAAAATATTAACTCGCAAGCACAGCTTGAATCGCAAGCAATCCATCGAGGTCTGTGGGTGACGTCACCACTATCAGCTGCTGATAGTTGTGAGGTCAGCCGCAGATCAGCTAAAGAGTCGAGAACTAGCGAACGTACCTACGCCTTAACACGTTAGGTTTGTATTTTTTAGTCAGGTCGCGTTCACCAGCACTCAACATGTTCAGTGATTAGTAAGCGGCTTTGTTCCAACAAGTGGAATACACAAGGTGGAACAGTTTTGATTGGCCTACAGTGTATTTTTCCCAAGATAGATTTTGACAATGACAACTTTGAAATATAAACAATGCCGCTTATTGGTCGCAAAATACCGTGTCCCTGCATTCGACGAAGGTATCGTTTCCCAACCATGTAAAAGGATCCCTTACGTGCAAGGACACGGCATTTTGCGACCAATCAGAGCCACGCGGTATTGTTTATGTTTCAAAGTTGACAATGTCAATCTATCTTGGGAAAAAATAGATTGTAGAGCTGATTTTCATCTGTTTTCAACAAAGCCGCTGACAAATCACTCGACATTAGACTTCAAATTAGGCATATACAACACTCCGATCGGAGTAGTTGGCGTCGCCGAATGATGCCAGTACACTCCGATCGAAGGGGTCGGCAGTCAACCTATAAGGTTGAATTGGGTTGAGCCTTGGAGCAAAGTTGAGCAATCCTGTTTGGTGGAGTGTTCTTGACTTTTGTCAGTATTATTTTTCACTATCAATAAATCTTGTGGACAAGACATGAATAATCAATAATTTGTTACCAAAAAAATTGGATCATTTACAAATACAATTTCACATCTGCCTATTAATTACCATCAATCCAGCACCTAAAAAAGCCACTACTCAGTACTCGGTCAAGGATTCATACACTATAACACAGGATAGCCTTAATGATAATACACACTACTACTACAGGATAGCCTATCCTCATAAGGCCTGTGTAGAACAAATCTAGAGCCTCTACCACGCCAAATCACCAGTTGTGACGTAGGTGGCATGTCGTTCCTTACCTTGACGTAGGCTGTTTTTGCACCACAGGTTATGATTCTAGAACAATTATTTTCTACATCTCGTTTTCATTTTCCTATTTGCCTAATATATTAATCAAAATTAAATAATGTTTTTCATCATAAATGTAAATTCTAAACTACGACCGCTGGCGCAAACAGCTGATGAATTTAATGACGTCGGCAAAGGTGATACACCAATATTGCGGCGATAATCAAAAACCAGGCCAGTAAGCAATCCTTAGTAGTGTGGGATAGTCTATTCTCGTAATCCTCTGTAGTTCATATCTCAAGCTCCCGACCTCGCCTTCTTGACGTAGGGTGTTTGCACCACTGGCCATGATTTCACTTGCTATTTTCTGAACTACAACCACTGGCGCAAACAGTTGACGCTAGCGTTGATGACGTCGGCAACAGTGCAGCACCATACGACCTCGATTCCAAAAATCGAAGCCGATGATTAGCAATCCTGTAGTACTGTGTATTATCCTTGCTACTCGGTTACCTTATAGTCGCTTTCCACTGACGCACTTGCACTCCTGAGCTGCTCTAGAGGACCCCAGGCTGTTTATACAGGCGTTCCAGTGCATAGAGTTTCGCGCACCTGAACTGTCCTTTTTGCCACTCCCCGGCCCTCTCAAGCAGCAGCAATTTTATGGGTGCATCAAAACACGACGCTTAAAGTAAGGTGCGTTCCAGTGAAGCAACAGTCGTTTGGAGCACCAGAGTCTGAAGCTACAGGTGTGGAGCACCTCAAAATTCGTCACTGGAAAGCGGCTGATAAGGGGCCGTGCAACAAAATGACAACTGCTCGGCTATCACAAATTTCAACAATAAACTGTGTGATTGTTTTGAATCGTTCTTTCTCCAAACCCGATCCAGGACGCGGTATCTGTGGTCTGTCGCTTTCTACATGTCGAATTCTAGTGTCGATTTCTACATTTAATATAAGAGGAAATCGTGTAGAAAACGGCGGGGCTTGGGGGTTCGAACCCCCCCCCCCCCCCACGCCAATTGAACTGAATATTTTTTTTTTTAAGAAAAATAAAGGTTTTTGGACGTGGCACCCGAAAACCTTTATTTTTCTTAAAAAAAAAAATATTCAGTTCAATTGGCGTGGGGGGGGGGGGGGTTCGAACCCCCAAGCCCCGCCGTTTTCTACACGATTTCCTCTTATATTAAATGTAGAAATCGACACTAGAATTCGACATGTAGAAAGCGACAGACCACAGATACCGCGTCCTGGATCGGGTTTGGAGAAAGAACGATTCAAAACAATCACACAGTTTATTGTTGAAATTTGTGATAGCCGAGCAGTTGTCATTTTGTTGCACGGCCCCTTATCAGCCGCTTTCCAGTGACGAATTTTGAGGTGCTCCACACCTGTAGCTTCAGACTCTGGTGCTCCAAACGACTGTTGCTTCACTGGAACGCACCTTACTTTAAGCGTCGTGTTTTGATGCACCCATAAAATTGCTGCTGCTTGAGAGGGCCGGGGAGTGGCAAAAAGGACAGTTCAGGTGCGCGAAACTCTATGCACTGGAACGCCTGTATAAACAGCCTGGGGTCCTCTAGAGCAGCTCAGGAGTGCAAGTGCGTCAGTGGAAAGCGACTATAAGGTAACCGAGTAGCAAGGATAATACACAGTACTACAGGATTGCTAATCATCGGCTTCGATTTTTGGAATCGAGGTCGTATGGTGCTGCACTGTTGCCGACGTCATCAACGCTAGCGTCAACTGTTTGCGCCAGTGGTTGTAGTTCAGAAAATAGCAAGTGAAATCATGGCCAGTGGTGCAAACACCCTACGTCAAGAAGGCGAGGTCGGGAGCTTGAGATATGAACTACAGAGGATTACGAGAATAGACTATCCCACACTACTAAGGATTGCTTACTGGCCTGGTTTTTGATTATCGCCGCAATATTGGTGTATCACCTTTGCCGACGTCATTAAATTCATCAGCTGTTTGCGCCAGCGGTCGTAGTTTAGAATTTACATTTATGATGAAAAACATTATTTAATTTTGATTAATATATTAGGCAAATAGGAAAATGAAAACGAGATGTAGAAAATAATTGTTCTAGAATCATAACCTGTGGTGCAAAAACAGCCTACGTCAAGGTAAGGAACGACATGCCACCTACGTCACAACTGGTGATTTGGCGTGGTAGAGGCTCTAGATTTGTTCTACACAGGCCTTATGAGGATAGGCTATCCTGTAGTAGTAGTGTGTATTATCATTAAGGCTATCCTGTGTTATAGTGTATGAATCCTTGACCGAGTACTGAGTAGTGGCTTTTTTAGGTGCTGGATTGATGGTAATTAATAGGCAGATGTGAAATTGTATTTGTAAATGATCCAATTTTTTTGGTAACAAATTATTGATTATTCATGTCTTGTCCACAAGATTTATTGATAGTGAAAAATAATACTGACAAAAGTCAAGAACACTCCACCAAACAGGATTGCTCAACTTTGCTCCAAGGCTCAACCCAATTCAACCTTATAGGTTGACTGCCGACCCCTTCGATCGGAGTGTACTGGCATCATTCGGCGACGCCAACTACTCCGATCGGAGTGTTGTATATGCCTAATTTGAAGTCTAATGTCGAGTGATTTGTCAGCGGCTTTGTTGAAAACAGATGAAAATCAGCTCTACAATCTATTTTTTCCCAAGATAGATTGACATTGTCAACTTTGAAACATAAACAATACCGCGTGGCTCTGATTGGTCGCAAAATGCCGTGTCCTTGCACGTAAGGGATCCTTTTACATGGTTGGGAAACGATACCTTCGTCGAATGCAGGGACACGGTATTTTGCGACCAATAAGCGGCATTGTTTATATTTCAAAGTTGTCATTGTCAAAATCTATCTTGGGAAAAATACACTGTAGGCCAATCAAAACTGTTCCACCTTGTGTATTCCACTTGTTGGAACAAAGCCGCTTACTAATCACTGAACATGTTGAGTGCTGGTGAACGCGACCTGACTAAAAAATACAAACCTAACGTGTTAAGGCGTAGGTACGTTCGCTAGTTCTCGACTCTTTAGCTGATCTGCGGCTGACCCCACAACTATCAGCAGCTGATAGTGGTGACGTCACCCACAGACCTCGATGGATTGCTTGCGATTCCTGTGCTTGTGAGTTAATATTTTCCTCGACTTCATGTGGAGAAGGTGATTTTAACGTTTTTTTGACCTATAGTGTTTTAAACTCGGACAATGCATTTTTCCACGCCAAGAGTAGAGGTCTGCGGCTGACGTCACAAATAGTGGAAAGTTGTTGCGTCGACATGGCAGACACTTTCAGCTCAGCAGTCCTACTTGGTTGAGTGTTCTTGGACGAGAGTTAGGGCCGGTTTCTCGATAGCAAGTCACCTCCGGGTTAAGCATAACTCCAGGGTGAACATTGCAACTGGACACGTTTACCCTGGGGTTAAAACCAACCCGAAGGTGACTCGCTATTGACTTATTGACAAACCGGCCCTTAAAGAGTATGTATGACAACGAACTGACATAGTTGACGTACTGAAGTGAATATAGTCACAGTCACAAGTCATGTTGGCATTAATTATTGAAATAATTACATTTCAACAATCCTTAATTATTTCAACTTTCAAATTATCAAATAATTTATTTCGACGCGAGGCGGGTATATAAAACTATTTTGATAAATAATTAAATGCTAACTTTTGGAAGAGATTATATTTGAGATGTGACGTCATTCCAGGAGTTAACTTTTAGTTATTTATCAAAATACTTTTATAATATCCGCCCTTAGAGGTTTGGTCGAGCGAGATATCAGACAATAATTGATCAATACTTTTAACATGTTTCTATTTATATTCAGTTGATTTATCGAGAACGAGCAAGCTCTATACAGGGACCACTAAATTGATCTATTCTATACAGGGTGATCCAAAAAGCGCCCCTCGATCAATAGTTGCCAAACCGTTGAACTGACGGGAAAATGTTCTGTATGAAAGTTTCAACATTCTATCTCTGCTTAACCCAAAAATTATTATCAAGTATACAGGGGGTCTCAAAAAAGTGTAATTCCAAAAAGCATAGTTTTTCCCCTAATTCTCTTATTGGACATCCTGTATACTTAAATCAAAAAATGAAGAAATACAGGGTGTGCAGAATATTTATTTAAACATGTCAATTTTAAATTCCATTTTAATCGAGTTTCTTATTAAATACACCACCCCGTAGATATACAAATGACTTAAAATATCTTATGTCTCTTCAAGATAGAGCTTTCAAAATATGAAAGAAATAAAACTGCCACTGTCTGGGAGACTTAAGTACTTACTGTAGACATTAGACATCTAAGAAATACCGTCAGTTAGTATACCTAATAACAGGGGAAAAGGTCATATCAAACAAATATTCAAAACAATGAGGCAAAGGAGAACTGGAAACTGTTGAGGGAACTTGATAGTTATTTGAAACCTAAAAACTTATTGGGCAATGCTGACGATTTCAACAATTTTTTTGCAGGTGCCGCTAAATCCAGCGATCCAGAGACGCTGAACTTCTTTCTTAACAATAAAAAAGACAATCCTGCCAACTTTGCATCTAGGCTGTATCTAATATCTACATTTGATAGTGCTTTTGCAAAAACAAAAATTAAACCACTCACCTGCTCCTAGCTCAACGTGATGATGAAAGTTAATTCTTTCCTATATTCACTATTATTGTACTATCATCTCTAGTTGTGTACAATTTATATTATTTTTCAAAGAAATAGCTTCAAGAAATATTTTTTTCCCTTGTTGAAAAAACATTGGTAGAACTTTTTGGCAAAGTAATATAATTCCTGTATTTTTTCATAGGACCAAATGGAATATCCAATAGACGACAACATTTTCATTCAAATCTTCTCCCCAATAGTGCAATCTCATCAAATCATGCATTACCAATTTAGTAATTCCTACACTACCGTTGAGTTTAGTAAGGATTTGAATCTTTACTTTCAAGAGGTAAGTCATTATAAACCGAACACTATTAATACCAACTGACTTTTAATAATTTGCAGTACATGGGTTACCTCTTTATGACAATCAACAATGGCGTTATAAAGCATTTAATTGATATGTATGTCACATTTGCTAGATACATTTGTGGCCCAGATATCTATCAGTTCCAAGCAAATAAATCAAAAGCTACCATGTATGGACTCCTAATAGACAAATGGTTAGCTCTACGAAATACAAATCAAGCTATTTTTGTGGAAGCTGTTGAGCAACTTGTAGTAAATAGGGATATCAGCTCTACTTGCATACAGAGTTTGAGAGATTCAATTTCAAAGTTGTCCCTTCACTTTGAATGCTCAAAAGTCCATGGGCTTTTGTTTGTTGATAATAAACTTTTGTCACTATATTCTAGGTAAACTGTGTACAAATTATTGCGAAAAATTCTATTTTTAACATTTCTAGTTCAAACGCCAAGCAACTATCGGCAGCTGACATTTTGTTTGTTACAATTTTAATAAATTGCCTGTCTGAAAAAACTGGCACCATAGAAAGTTTCCAAGTATTATTATCTGGTCCCGAGCAAGAGCCAAAGTGTCTGCCTCACGCGGTTCACTTAATCGAACTTTTCGAAAACGTTTTCTTGGTATACTTGGTGGAAACTGTGGATCCTTTGGTAGCCGCTCCTCTATACGAAACATTTTTACATCTACACAAATTGCGATACCTACAAACCCAAAGAGAATTACAGTCTATTCAAATTGGTCACGACAATTTGAGTGTAGCGGTCAAAAAACTTAATGATGGTTTGAGAAAATGTAAAATTAAAAGTTGCGATGCTTTGCATAAACAATTAATGAAAAAATGGGAGGTTCTTAATATGAAATATAAGGTAAGTTTTATTCTGGCAAGGATTAATTGTAAAGGGTACTTTGTCAAAAATACATCAGTTTCCTGACAAAGCAAACTATGAGTTAAAGATTTGTTGGCAGCTGATAGTTACCAGCAAGATTATCTGAAGATGAATAAACCGGGCCCTAATATATAAAATTGTTTTAGGATTATTTGAAAACAAACTTGAATGAATCCATCCTGAGAGCTGAAGCACTGGCAATCAATTTTTTAGACGATCTCAAAAAGCTCTACAATTGCATTGCAATGGATGACTCATTACTAACTTGTAGTACAAATCATATTTCCAATTTGTTTCCTAAGGTCGCAATAGATTTGGAAGTTTTTAAAGACTTTTTCAAAGTTAAAGGAATCAAGAATTTTTCGTTGGGATCATATCCTTTTTAAAAGACTTAAATTATGTTTTTGCATGGTTATTTGTATGTTTTTATCCTTAATTATGACTGTACAAGAGATTCCCTAACGATAAACAAGTATCTGGAACGGTTTCCTGGTCTGGTTCACTTTTTGTATATCGACAGAAATACTCATAGAGTTACTACACCTTCACTAGATATGCAGGCTGAAAAAGCTGATTTCATACGTGAGCGAGTAAGAATTTTTCTTAGCATAGTTTAATGGTCTAAAAAAAAACGCATTTTTTTCAGATTTGGGAAATGATAGATTTCTGTCATTCCCATTTACAAGAGGGCCATCATTTCATAAGATGGCAGGACAAAATTTTCACATACGGTTACTTTTTCTGGTTCGAAGATAGCACCGGGAAAATTCCTAAACCATTAGCAAACTGGAATATGGGCAATACAATTCCCGGGATTTTAAAAGAGGATTATTACTTGTAAGTGATCCACCTACAGATTATTTTTCAAAAATTATAGAAACTGTTACAGGAAACTAAAAACGGCGCACTTTCCAAAAACCACTCCGGGAAAAATAAGAACTTACGAGCTGTTTCTGATGCATTTAGGATTGGTGACACCGGACTGTATGGTGGAGCAGGCTAGGAAACTGGCAGCTACAATTTGGGAACTGAAAGGGTTTCCAAGTCATGCCATTGATTTGCTATAAGAATTGTATTTTTGGTAATTTTTTCTGTGATTTTATTTTTAATTTATTGTATTTTATTTGAATATACTCTGCATGTATTCTATATACCAGTAAAAGTTAGTTTACTGTTTGTACTAATGTGTAGCATGGATGATAATAAAACAAAAATCCAAATGAATATTTATATCAATAATAATTATGTTACAATATAAATTCCTAATACTGTAAAGCTAAATATTTAATAATTGCAACAATTTAAATCCTATAATAGAATAAAAGGCTCCACAATCTCAAAAAAAGAGGAATGTACAGTTGCAGCTCCCTATAAAGAACAAAAAATATAACATATTCAAGAAAAGCTGCAAATGAAACAAAAAAATGCAATAAATAAAATTTCCCTATTTCCTGTCTGCAGGTCTGACATAGATTTTTCCGCCGTTTTTCTCCCACTCCTTGTTGAATTCGTTTTCCAGAATTTCCGCGCCTCGTTTACGAGTTAATCCAGTCTCCTCTAAGGATAACTCGCACATCTGCATATCATCTTTTCCTAAAATATATTTTGTGTTGTATAAAATGGTACGCTGGGAGACTTTTGGTCATGGTGCCATCTGAGACTAGAATACACTAAACTAAACAATATTTTGCTGTATTAGTACTGACTGTCAATAGGCCGACCAAAAATCGGTTAGTTGGGAAACCCCAAATAGGAAAAACAAGTTTCTCCTATATACACAGAATGTGAAAATCTGGGTTAATTTTCCTCGATTTTCCATCCACGATCTATCATGTAAGCCATGTCTAAGAAAATCACCCTTAAAACGGTACCACACGGACCCCGATGTGACGAACGAGTATAGATAAATTACACCCTTTAACGGTACCTTAGGGAACCTGAAGCGACGATATGAGTATAGACAGATTTTATGAAGCTGCGTCAAATGAAAAAGGGGCTCCAGGTACCTAAGAGGGTGCCAATATAAATTTTTTGGTTTAGTTTGCAATAAACGTTCTTGAAGTAACGGTTCTTGTATTAGTCTGTTTACAATCAGATTTCATCAGTGTGTCTAGGAAAAGAAATAAAACCAACTCAAATTTAGTGCCTGTAGTCAAAGTAGAAACAATATGTTGTAGGTATAAAATATAAAATATTCAGTAGGTAACTTACCAGCTACAAGCAATATAGGTTGCTTATCCGGGTGCAATTCCATTTGCCTGGCGACATATTGCCCATCGAAATGGGCATACCACCAACCCCGTTTGTTGGCGTCCCCTCCAGGCCTTTGGAACGGAATTCTGAAGTAGCGCTGCGAGTTGTTATCTAGAATTGCTTTTTGCGGCAACCTAAATAAAAAAAAATATGTCCATAGGAGAGGTTTAATAGTTGCTCAGCTTACCTTGGTGTCTTTTGCGCAGATTCCAATACCGATCTTGGTGCCCTTTCATTCTCATCCATAACAGTCCTCTTCTTGTTCTTTGCTTTCCAGGCATGATATACCTTCAACCTTTTGATAATGATTAATTATTGCAAACTTTATTTTATAATGTGTTTTTTTTTTACCTGCGATGGAATTCATGCCTACAAGCCTCTAAAAGTTCAATATCGCATGAAGTGTTGATTGTATCACGAAGCTCTGAATACTTCCACTTGGACAAGTCGTATTTTCCTTTTGCTTGGGCTTGTTGCGATCTGACAGCTTCCGATCTAAACAAAAAATATAATTTTAGTAAAACAACCAACTATTTATTGTGATACACACAATGTTAGCAACTTCCAATATATTCCTGTGAAATTTGTTATAGAAATTTTGCATGCCAGAATAACTACAGTATTAAAACAAACTATGTCTACTACTACTAAATACCAAAGATACAGTGTTAGTAAATAAAACCGTGCAACGTGCAGTTTTGTACACTGTACCTGTTAAGTATAAACGAAGATCGTTGAGAGTCCACTCCGTTGATTCCACTGATGGGCCATGGAAAAGAAGTAAATAGATAGTTTACATTATATAGACTTTCACCCTTAGGCCCTAATTATTGTACATTATTTACATATAAATAATGAATATTAAGGATAAAATTTTAACTTGAATCAATGTAAGTAAGAGTCAACAGCATCAAGTTCGTATTTTTTGTCAATATTGTATTTGATGCAAATAATCAGATAAAATTTTAAAAAATCCCTATCAAAATTCACTTCACTTTTTGAGATAACACAATACTCACTTTCTAACCAACATAGGACTCTCTTCAATTTGGCCGTTACTCTCTTGCGCCAATCTAAGAGCCAGCTCTCGATCTTGCCTTTCCTGTTCCATTTGCTCTTGGAACAGGCGTTCTTCTTGCTCCATCTTTGCTTGTTGAGTTTGCAGTTCCAATGCAATTTTCCTGTCTGCTTCCTCCTGAAAATCAATTTAATTTTTCAAATTAGTGTGAATGATGCTGAAAGAAAAAAAATCTAAATGGAACGCAAAGTTATTATTGGACAAGTGAATGATTTGAGCTTCTAAACTAATACAAAATGGACTAGTGTGTAAGTAATGCACAGCATGCAATTCTTACTTGGGCAATTTTTTCAGCGCAGTAAAGAATCATCTGTTCCTACATTGAGGCAAAACAGCAATTTATTCCACAAAAATATAAACATATGTTTGCACCTACCTGTTTAATCCTTGTTTCTTCTTCCAACTTTCTTTTGGCCTCAATTTCAGCCTTCTTTTTCCTGTTCTCGTTATCTTCCATTACCCTTCGTTCTTCCTCTTCTTTCTTACGTTTCTCCTTGTCCATTTCTTCTTGGATTTTACGCAATCTAAAAAAAATACAATTAAGCAGCAAAATTCCAAAAAAATAATATAGTTTACCTTTCTTGTTCTTCCCTAATCTTTTGCTCTTGTACTTTCTTTTCTAATCCTGCCATATTTTGATTAATCTTCAATACTAATCCGTTGTATAGGTTTTCAACAGTCTTATTATCCATCTTGTCATCTTTCTAAAAATATGCACTAAGTTAAAATCAATGCTATACAATAATCGTTTCTTACTTTAATTCTATCTATAGCTGAATTAAGTTCCGATTTCAACTGATTAATGCCATTAGAGGTAACATCTTTATCCTTTTTTAGCTGCTGAGCAATAGATTCTAACCGCTTCAACTTGGCATCAAGGGCACGAATATTTTTAACAGCTTTTATCCTTGCTCCATACTTCTTTTTAACCAAATAACCTCTGACATGCTTTTGCATTGTTATCAAAGCCTTGCGTCTGTAGATGATTTTGTTTTTCACTAAAAATAAATTGTATTGCAATTTTTTGTAAGTTTTAAGTATATCCTATTCACAATCCGTAGTCCAAAGGTAAAGATAAATTTATCACCTTTCCCTATCAAATAGCACTGAAAGGTGATAAATTTTACCTTTACCTTTGGACATCGGATTGTGAATAGATAATAAAGCCCTTACTTTTTATAACAGTCAAGGCACAGAATTGAGCCTTTATCCATCGAGATTTGACCAACCATTTTTTAACATTGGCAACGATGGACTTTAGATTTTCGGGATCTGATCGCATGATTTTATCAAATTCCGCAAACTTGCCAGGGCGGAAAAATACTCTGGTTATGCCAAACTTGAAATCTTTCTCTTGGAGTTTTAGACTGTGCAACATTGCCTATAAAATTGTATAAAAATTTCAAATCATTTGCGTTTGTTATTATCTTACTTCACAGAAAGTTTTGGGTGCTAGTTGTTTGAGTTCTTTAGGCAAATAATCTTTGTACATAGAGTGTAGATCGGCAAAGGGTGTTCTGCTAGGAAAACCGTGTTCCATGAGTTCTAGTACAGAAGCCATACCTGGAACAATCAATGTGGAGAAGCAAAATTAGGATTTGGCAAAGGTAATTAGCTCGAAAATTCTTTGATAGTTCTAACAGCCAGTTAAATGTTGTTATTTCTTGTCATGTGACACAAATCACCCAATCATGTCAAAATTATACTGAAAACAGCCCTAGGGTTGTTTTCACTCTATGACATTGTCTCGGACATTGCTGTTAAACAATTTTTTATCCGAATAACCCGAGGAATAACCCTCGGACATTGATAAATTTTATAACGAATTTCTCAAGCTTGTTGCTTATAGAAAACAGACCTCCGCTAACGCGTCGGTCTGTTTTCCACACTGGAATATGGGTGCTTCTCTTCTGTTCTTGTCAGCATATTTCTTAGATTTATCTTGTTGAATTTCATGTACATATTGGGCTGGACGAAAAATGGTAGGTAAAGATCTCAGGTAAGGAGTAATTTCACACACAAAATTGTCATTTTCCACAATGATTCTAAGATCTCTATTTACATCATCAGGGGTTCTTAACTATCTCCCAAAAGTGAGGTAAACAGCGAAATAACCTGTAGCTTGAGAATACACTGTTTTCATAGAAAAACGGACTGCTGGAAGTTTTTCTTTCCATTTTGTATGGTCATTACCAACAAGTATGGAAAGTTGAGGCTTTAGATCTCGATTTTCCCGTTCTGTAGGGTTAGCTTCTGGGTGGTATATGGGAATTAAAATTTGGTCAAATCCTAGGCAATATGCAACTTGTTGCGTTATTGCACTCACAAACTGGGAACCATTATCACTAATAAAACGTCTGGGAACGCCATATCTAAATATAACTTCATCTATTAGGCAACGAGCACAATTTTCAGCGAACACTGCCGTCAATGGAAAAAGTTCTATCCATCTACTTGTTGTATCTTCTACTATGAAAATCCCTTCGTAATAATCGTGCGTTTCAGATAATGGACCAAATAAATCAATAGAAATAGTTTCAAAACGCTGTCTTTGAATAGGAGTCTGTATTTGTCCTGTAGCTATATAACGTTGGCAGTCTACACATTTACTAACATAATCAGATATGGTTCTTCTCATTCCAGGCCAAAAGAAACGAGCGATTCTTTGATAAGTACGTTCTACACCATAATAGCCAGCTAATGGAGAATCGTGGTACTCGGAAGGATTTGAGGAACTTGGGATTCCGGTACTACTTGTTGAGCTTCATCTTCATCTAATTCAGGGACATAACGGTATAGTACGCCACAGTTCATGATGTAGCCTCTCTCAGTCCATCTTTTAAAATCAATATTAGAACCATCATCTACATTGGATTATTTTATCGAGATCTGTGTCATCCATTTGTTCACGTCTGATCTGATTTGCTTTTTGTCTAGGTAAATCGACAATAACAAGATTAGCTTCTGCTGCAAGAATTGCAGGGCGTGATAACATATCAGCAACAACATTGTCTTTTCCAGGATTATATTTAATACACAAATGAAAAGATTGCAAAGCAAAAGACTATCTTGCTAATCTGCCCAAAGGTGATTTGAGTGTCGTAAGCCATTTCAAGGGCTTGATGATCACTTTCGGCGATAACATTAGCACATTCTAAAGTCAGTCACGGACCAAACGACTGCTAGAGCTTCTCGATCTGGTATTAAATGAACTGTAACGAAACTAACCAAAAATATGCAAACTAATCCTGTACTGTAATTTTGCTCAGCTGATGTTAATAAACGACTGGCATATTTTCTTGGTCTTTCTTCTGACCCCTCCCACTAGAGTAAACATGCGCCAATAGCATAGCTAGAGGCATCCGTCTTGAAAATATATGGTTTATTAGGGTCAGTTTGCTGAAGAAAAGAGCTTGACGTTAAAAGCGATTCCAGATTTTCAAAAGCCTTGACTTGATCTGAGCCCCAAATCCATTTGACTTTCTTTTTAATGAGAAAAGTAAAAGGTTTTGAAATTTCTGCGAAGTTTTTTTATGAAACGTTGAAACCAGAAACAAGTTTGTAGGATAGAAAGTAGTTCTTTGACATTTCGAGGATTTGGTATTTTAGAAATAGCAGAAACTCTGTCTGAGTTTGGAGCAATACCAGAAGAACTTATTACATGACCGAGGTAATTGACAGAAGAACAAGAAAATTTGCATTTCGAACGATTAAATTGGAGTTTGAATAATTTTAAGCGATCAAAAACTTTTTGTAAATCACTAACATGAAGTTCAAATGAGTTTGATAAAATAAATATATCATCAAGATACGCTAATATGTCAATATCTTGAAGTCCAGAACGAAATCTATCAACCGCGTGTGGCTAAATTCAGCTGGTGTAGGCCACCGTGGTGGAATGGTAGAAAAAGCAGTGTTGTTAAATTGAACAGGGTTTAACAAGCCTTGGCTTGGCATTGGCATTAGTGAATCGTAATCACCAAATTACCAATTAGTCCTTAAAATGTGGATGGAGCATTTCGTAATACAAATGGCATCCTTGTATATCTAAAAGTTCCAACAGGACAAATGAAACCAGTTTTGTCTCGATCAGATGGTTTGACTGATACTTGACGATAACCAGATCTTCAATCCAAAGTTGTCATAAAACGAGTTTTCTTTGCAGCATGTAATGTATCATCAATACGAAGCAAGGGGTATCTGTCAGCTATTGTTTTCACATTCAACTTGCGGTAATCAACAGTCAACCTAATGCCACCATCTTTCTTTGGAACAAGAACCACAGGAGCAGCATATTGAGAATCGCACTCTTCTATAGTTCCATCAGCTAAGAGTTTATCAATTTCTTTTCGCAATTGCTCCTTTCTTATTTCAGACATGCAAGATGGAGGTACAAAAAATTGGAGTAAAATCTATGAGGTTAATAGAATGCTCTGCAAAAGGAGTAGGCTGACTACTAGTGAATTAGTTTGAAAATTTTTTTGCAGAACATCCTTTTGTTCAGGGGAAAGGTTATGTCCTTCATCAGTTCTTGAAAAAAATATCTTGTGTGAATTTGGTCGCATCGGAGGTTTCTAGATTATTAATAGCGACATCATCAGAAATAAAAGAATATTTAATTTCAGGAGAATCACCATAAAACCAGGAATCATTGGGCATATCCAACACTATATTGGCTAGTTTCGAAAAATCTGTTCCAAGAAGTGTTCTTCTATCAAATATGATGAATTCTATCTTGAAGCATTATTTCAGCATCAAAGAAGTAGGCTTCAACTTGAGTATTTTCACCATCAGCAAGAGTCACTTCCAGTTCTTTCTTTATATAAGGTATATTATCTTCAAGAAGAATTTTACTCATTTTAGCACTAGCAATAATTGATTGTGCACCAGAATCAAGATAAGTTAAGCCATGATGACTTTATATAGTAACATAAGTTAAGGGTCAAGTGCAAAAATTGGATAAAAACAAATTATCTGCTTTATAGTATAAAATTCCTAGGAAAAGGCACAAGTCGCGGTAGTCTTCGAACAGTTAGGACAATTAGTTCTTATAAACACGTGCAAATGCAAGTTTAAATCTCCAACGGAAAATTATTATGAAATTCAGGTACTGAACAAAGAAATTGAGTGTCTTAGGAGAGAACAGGACATAACAAATAAGCTCCTGGTTGAAAAAGAGTACTCCAATAGCTTACAAAAGTCCTTAACCAGTCCTTAGAGGACAAATTAAAATGTTTTGAAAATAATAATTCTAAAACAAGTCGCACTGTCTTTGAAAAACCACACGAATCAAGTATTAACTGTGATAATGAGTGTATATTTGTGAAGGTTAATTTCAAAAAGCCAATATTTCATATTTCTGTTGTATAATGTCCAAAAGAATAATGTGGAGTCTTATGAAAATTATTTTAATGTTTTTGGACAAGATTTAGCAGATATATGTGATTCTAATTTACTAGTCATAGGTGACTTTAATATTCCTAACTTATGTGATATTACTTGTAGTAAAAATGTTGTCTTGCAAAATTTCTTGAACATGAAGAATTCTAATCAGTGCAATAATGTTCCTAACCACATGTGTTGTTTGGATTTGGTAATCTCAAATGTGTGTCTGTCTGATGTTTTTAGGTCTGATTGTCCTTTGGTACAGGAGGATGTCTATCATCCGGCTTTGGAATTCATAGTACAGTGTGCGCCATAAAGTAGGGTACATATGGGAAAATTCTTAATTATTCCTTTTTTCAAAAAACTTTTTTTGGGGATCGCTAGGGCATGTTCGATAACCAAAAAATCGATTATGACACATGTCACGTTATTTTTCTGATGACCAGAAAATGTGCAAAAAGGAACATGGGTACAGTTATAGCGACACGACCGGACGGTATTTTCTAATTTATGACCTTCCGGCAATTGAGGTTCTTTTTGGATTCTGAACAACTTTTTCTTATAAAATGTTTTGATATCTTGCCAAATTTACCCGTTTTTCGACATCTATATCAACTTTTTTCAAAATTCCCGCCAAACCGATAACCGCATGACATGTGTCATAATCGATTTTTTAGTTATCGAACATGCCCTAACGATCCCCAAAAAAAGTTTTTTGAAAAAAGGAATAATTAAGAATTTTCCCATATGTACCCAACTTTATGGCGCACACTGTATATTTTGGAAAAACAAATGTATTGGATAATGTTTGTCAGAGCGCATTTACGTATAACTATTGTAAGGGTAATTTTTTATTGTTGTATAATCTGGTCCTCAGTCTATGTAGGCACAAATGTCGACGATAGTTTTCAAAGTTTCTATAACAAATTCATAGAATGCTTGGATCAGGCGGTTCCAAAATTTATCGCTAGAACTGAAAGTAGTCATTACAAGGCTTTCCCATCTTGGTATTCATTAGATTTGAGAGCTAATTTAAAAAAGAAAAGTAAGTTACATCGAAAACTAAACAGAAAAACTGCAAACTCTGAAAACTTTACTCAGTATTCACGACTGCGAACAGAAGTTAAGCACCAAATTCAGAGTGAATTTGTTGCCTATCAGAAAATGATAAAAGCTAACATAAATATTGATCCGCAGAGTTTTTGGCATTTTTTTTAAATAACAAAAAATCTCACTCTGGGATCCCAGCAGAAGTAACCTTTGAAGGTGATTCTTTGAAGGGTTTTTTTTTGGTGAAGAAAAAGAAATTGCCCAAATATTTGCAGAATACTTTAAATCAGTTTACCAAAACAGCACTATAACTTATGATGGTGAATGCCAGGATTGGGGAAATTTTAAATTTTCACTGGTTACTGAGAGTGACGTTCTTGCTAGTATTAAACCACTAGAATAAAAAAAAAAACCTCATATATATTCAAGGGCTGTGCTGAAGGTTTATCTGAGCCACTGGTACATATTGTTAATTTGGGAATAGTAGCAAATAAATTTCCGGACAAACTGAAGATAGCCACTATCACACCTGTCCATAGAAAAGGGAAACTAAATGAAGTTGTCAATTATAGGCCTATTAGCACAGTACACCTATTAAGTCTGATTAATGCCATTGCCAAAATCTATTAAAATCTACTCTATGTTGATTTATATTCCGGCGTGTCAAAATGACATTATTAAAGACTTCATTTGTAGTGTCACAAACAACAAAATGACATACTTTATTGGATTGAGTACCATAATGATTTCATTATAGTCCTAAGTACTATAATGATTTCATTATAGTAATGAGTAACATAACCAAAAGAAAGATATAGGTATAGCATTCATAGGTTTTTTGATATACGCTTCCAGACTTTTTAGGCATTAGGCCAGCAACTACATTTAGCCAAATTTTC
Organism: Ceutorhynchus assimilis; assembly: GCA_917834065.1. Taxonomy (NCBI): domain Eukaryota; kingdom Metazoa; phylum Arthropoda; class Insecta; order Coleoptera; family Curculionidae; genus Ceutorhynchus; species Ceutorhynchus assimilis. Next base: position 31,704,814 of record OU892284.1, read on the forward strand.
CATTTTTGGGGGTAAATCCATCATAGAATTATTCATTTTTCGATGTTTGATGAACATTTCAGTGAATCTAACCTTGACCATACAAACAAACACTTCCGTCGTTACCGGTTTTCCAGCACATTACTAAAATTAGCCTTCTTCAATTATTTCGGATAAACTCAAATGCGACAGAAAAATGTATTGACTATCATCGCCGGAATATAAAATATTGTATGAAATTCGGATCATAAACAATCATTATAGAAGATACCGTGTTATCAGACACGGCTACTACTATAATGATCGTCATTATGATCCCTATAACATAAATATCTATTATATAAATTTCATTGAATCTAAAATATCTACAGCGCAACATGGTTTTATGCCAGGCAGGCCCACGACAACCTTTGTGTGTTTACAGAGTCCGATACAAATGCAATTGAACATGGTGAACAGCTGGTTTGTATAAGGCATTTGATAAGGTAGACCATGGATTATTATCAAATAAATTAATATTTTATGGGATTTCTAAAGAAACATATTTCTAAAATCGTACCTGCTTAATAGGCCAAACTTTGTAAAGGTTGGCAATTAATTTTCAAACCAATTCATCACCATATCTGGAGTACCCCATACCATATTTATCATCTTACTTACTGAGTTGGTTAAATACCCTTCGGCTTTGTTGTATGCAGATGATCTCAAGATTTTTAAGTCAGTCTCAGCTCGCAACGACACCGTTTTGTTACAGACTGATTTGGATGCTGTGACAGATGATTGGTGTCTTGACAACAAAGTTTCTCTCAATATTGAAAAATGTTTCACTATATCTTACACTAGAAAGCTATCTTGTATTAGCTGATTATCATATTAGTAACTCGGTTCTGGAAAAGAAATTCGAAACAACAGACTTGGGAGTTAGGTTTCAGGAAAACTTGTAATTCAACAACCATTATCAATGTTGCCTGAATAGGGCATTTGAAGCATTGGGTTTTGTTATACGCAATGGAAAAAATTTTGAGATCGCTACAATCGTGAAGTTCTATAATTGTTTGGTACGCCCACACTTCGAATATGCTACCAACGTGTGAGCACTTGTGACATATTTTTGGCAGTGACCTAATTAAAAAGGTCCAGAAAAGGTTCTTAAGATTCTCGTATGTAAAACAAAATAATGTTTATCCTTTTTTGGTATCTTACAGGTCAATGTTTACAGGCTATGGATTCCAAACATTGAAAAGTAGAAGAAGAGCACAGGCTGTTATATTTATTTATTCTGTTCTAAATAATATAGAGTACAAAGAGTTCAATCCCATAGAATTTATTAAATTTAAAGTGCCAAAAGTGAACCTGCGAATTCCAAATGAGGACGTCTTTGCACATAGGAGAAGTATATCTCCTATTAATAACATGCTACATATTTGTAATGAATTTCTATTGAAGAATGACATTGACATGTTCAATAGTCCACTAAAATTACTTATAAATTGCCTCAAGACAGGTAATTATTAGAAATTACAGTGTCTGTTTAGTTATATTGCATGTCTTGTGATTTTGTTTGTTCGGAACAGAAGGCCTAGTACCTGAAGACGGTTTTTTACTGGAATCTGTTTTTCGCTAGTTTTAAGTACCTAGTTTGTAAGTGTACTTTACATGTAATAACCAACCTGGTGGTGTAAAGTTTTGAATAAATAAATAAATAAAAAAATAAATAAAAAATAACACATCAAACTACTATTCAAGATGTTTGCATTGGAATTAACAGGTAGTCCGATAGAATATTCATGGGAATTTTTTGAGTTTCAGACTGAGCATTTTTGTAAGCTAACTTTCTACAATTTTCTTTAACATGACCAAAATTTTTACAATATACACACTGAACTTTTGAATTATGCGACAGATCTATAATGGAATTGTTGAATTGAATATTTTGCTTAGTTTTTGCATTAGCGATATTATCAAATAATGTTTGTTCCACAACTCTAGCTACGAGATTTTTTAATTTGATCTCGTTGAACTTTATCTTTAATGCGTATATTTGAAAATCCATATAGCATGCTCAGAAATAGCCCAATCTCCCTTTAAATATATAAGAAGAGCTCTACATTTACTAAAAAAAAATATCAGTATTTTCATCAGCTTGTGGACATGTGAAAAGTTTTCTATAAATCTGATGCGGAGGTTTGAAATATCCGAAAGCATGATGCAAATCATCAAATGTATCTATTGAAGATTTTATGCCTTGCCACCATGTAGCAGCGGACTCAATTAAAAGCATGGATAGTCCTTTCATTGCGTGAGCATCTTCAATGTTTGAACAGTCTTTGTAGACAGTGATTGCATCAGTAAACGCCTTAACATCGGTATGGTCAAAATGTGACTTGCAAGCAGAAAAATTTGTTGCACTAACGTTTTGTATAGGAGACGTCTTTTTTATATGCAATTTTTTGAACTGAGCGAGATTAAACTCCCAAGTCCATACGGTGCATACGGGTGTTACATAGTTCATTTTTGAAATTTGACCTAAGTTAGTGCAAGATGAATGGATTAAGGAAGAGGGGTTTAAGACGAATTCTCTTAGTACTCATCAATATGCCTATCACAGGAAAGTCCAAAGTAACTTGGTAGCTAGCATAGACGGCTCTCTGGAACGTGAGAGCATTGCACTCGCCGCTTTCCTGGACATAGAGAGAGAGCTTTTATCAATGCGATGCCAAACTCTCTCTCTATGAAAACCTATAACTTAAACCTAGTGCAAGATTGAGCAGCTTTTATTGTTTAAAATTCGGTTCATGTAACTCAAAAATAAACCTGAAATGTCTGAGTTTATTCAAAATTTAAAATGAAAATCATTTACCTGAACAAGTAAGCTGCATTAAGCTCAAACTGCCATCAAACTGCTGATCTACCATTTTATTATTAGGTTTAATACAACGAATAAAATTAGTTCCCTAAAATAAAAATCCAAATTTAATATATTTCTTTGTAGCATTACAATAACAATTTCTTACATTATTTCTTAATTTTTCCATGAGTTCTTGGAGCTGCGTTTTAAATTTATTCCCTACACTAATAAACGTCAGTTTGCCTTTTTGGGCCATCGAAGTTGCAAATAAAGTTTGGATGAGTTTATTTTTGCTGTCCTGGATAATGCCTTCGAGTGAGGCGTGGAGAGCGTCATTGTTTTTGTCGATAAATTGTTTCTAAACACACATTATAAATAAGTTAAAAGTTTAATGTTTGAAACTTACCGTTTGATAACAAACAGCTCCAGCAAAATGTCTAACAAGGAAACCTTCATCGTCCCGAATGCTGCGGTGGGCTTTGAGTTTTGAGGATCTTGGCAAGCCTAATCTATTTTATAACAATGATATTAAAAAAAACAACACAAAATAAATATGATTTTTACCTATAATTTTTCCCCCAGATTTTATGCACTTCCTCAGTGAAATGCGCATAAGACGGTTTGGGCAATTTAGATTCTTCGTCCAACAACGTTAAAATTCCTTGGTTTTTAGCTTCTATCACATCGATACAATCTTGATTGTCCGTGAATGTAATTTCCGGCACGCTAAGGCCCTCGCGCTTATACAATTCTTGTTCGAATTTTAATATGCGCTCGTTGAAAAATTGCTGCAATTTTTCGTTGCAGTAGTTTATGCAAAATTGCTCAAAACTATTGACTGTGAAAAATTCTACAAAAAAAAAAAAAAAAAAAATACAATCAAGACTTAAAATAGTCTCATACTTACCAAATCCAGCAATATCCAATACACCTATATAATAACTAGAAGCTTGGAAAGGAATACTTTGATTTATGCGACTAACAATAAAATCAAATAGATTGCTGTAGATGGCTTTGGCAAGGGCATCTCTTGCATTGTTAGCTTCATGGATTTTTAGAGGAACCCTATAGACATTATTATTGTAATACAATTTCCTTTTTTTCACAAACACTTACATTATTACTGTCCCTTTAAAGCCGCCCCTGGCGCTTTGCATAACTCTAGAAACTAAAGCTTGTCTTAGTTCTTCTGGGTCAATTTCTAGTAATTTTGAGGCAATTACCAAAGACTTTTCGCCGCTACGTGCTACCCTACAACCTCCTCGAGTATCTTCAGGGTTATCTTCAAATTCTAAAAACAATTTTAATTAATGATTAATTAATACAAAAAACATATAAATAATGGATTCCTTACCTATATTACCCAAATGTAAAACAGCAGCTACAGTAGTATAAATTTGTGTTCTTTCAATATCAGACATGCCTAGCCGAGCAAGAGCAAGATCTAGTTCTTTAAAATCTTCAATGTCATCAATAAGAATATCTCTTAGAGAACCCTGTTTGACTTGGGCTGCACTCTTTTGAGCTGCACTAAGGGCTTTATCTGTGGCAGGTTTTGTAAAATATCTTGTACAACCGTGTTTGAGGTACTAAAGTTTTATTATTATTAATAAAATGTTACTATGTATATTTTGGGGTCTTACATTATAATCATCAGGTTTAGTGAGGAATAGTTTTTGTCTTAATCCTTCGGGAGCTCCAGCCATAAGCATGTAAAATATGTGATAGCTCCTTTCTTCTCCCAAAGGAGAACAAATACGACTTTTTTCCAACAAATAATGGGAAATGAAGCCTCCGGCTACTTGGAATTTCTTATCAAAATGCACTTCAATGAATTTTCCAAATCTCGAACTTTTATCAAAATCAGTTTATTTTATTTTGTATGGTTAACAATTATTATTATTATTACCTGTTATTATTTCTAGTAGTTTTAGCATTGCCGAAGGCCTCCAAAACAGGATTTGCATCTAAAATTTTTTGTTCTATGGGCCCAGCTGCTCCGCCTTCGCATAGGAATTTCAGCAGGTGCTTGGTGGATTCAGTCTTTCCTGCATTGCAATAAAAATAAATCTTGTTCCTGTTGCGAAATCAGGAAAGATGGGAAGTGCAGGTTAAGGTCAAGCGAAAATAAATTGAGCTTTTGCACGATTTTAGTCACGAAACAAATTTTGATGTGGTGTAAATTGAGTGGCAATGGGAATTTTTCTTACCTGCTCCAGATTCGCCGGAAACAATAATAGATTGAGACTGTTTGAAAACTTTCATGTCCCTGAAGCCCTTGTCAGCTATGGCGAAAACGTGAGGAGGCATTTCTCCCAAAGATTTGCCTTGATAGGTTCGGATCGTTTTGCTAGAATAAAGTTCTGGAATATCTTTGTAGGGGTTGACTGCTATGAGAATATTGGCAACATAGGACTGAAAATAAACAAAAAAATTATCAAATGGCTAGCGATACCTAAAAATACGAGTAAAAATAGATATAAACTCTTGGTACCAAGGTATACCTACTATGAAAAATTTAATTTCCATTTGTATCATAGATAGAACTCTGAAATTTTTAGAGAATGTATCATACATAGGAATCTGAATACAAACCCTGAAAATGTCAGCAAATTTGGAGTTATAGTTCGAGAGATACAATCTTGCTTAGGAAAGTAGAGAAAATTTTATAATTCTCCAATTTTTTCGCCGCTCTTTCCTCAAACATCTCTGCTTTAAATTAAAAATCTTTGGATTTTTTTCTCCAAAATCTTCAATTGGCAAATATCTAGGTAACCATGGAAGGTATACAATCAAACTTTTCAGAGATTGTAGCTCTCATTGAGTACATCAATACTTTATTCAATAAATATTTATATCATTTATGGTTTTTGAACCTAAAGTTTTTGACAAAATCTTAGTAAAATTACAATTTTGAAGCCTAATTTCTTGAAGCCTATAGGATCAACTAATTTCGTTTTTGCAGGTTTTACAGAAAATTTTGTCCCCTTTCAGAAAATCTATAATACAAATTGATTCGTTGAGAATTACTAAAACTCTGAGTGTAACGAATTTAAAATCCAGAACTAAGCATCAAAATGAATGAACAGCTAGAAGAATTCGTCCAGAAAAAGTACATAAGAAAATTGTCTTTCGAAAAACTTTTTGGGTATGTGGTGGGATTTGAAATCAGATACTTTCATATACACCTTGCGTTTAAATACAGGAAGTAGGGACGTTTTAGATGAAAAACCAAAACCTACAAAAAGAGAAATTCTACGTATACTTATGTCAATCTATGATCCACTAGGACTGCTCACAAATTTCCTAGTCTACCTACGTAAAAATTCTTCTGCAAGAAATTTGGCGAAGTAACATTTCATAGGATGAACAGTTTAAAAAATGGTTAATTTGGATTAAATTGTTACCAAACATTGAAAAGCTGAAAATAGCCCGATGTTATTTTGGACAAATGGAGAACTAGAATAACTGCCAGACCCAGCTCCACATTTTCGTAGATTCGAGCGAATACGCAGCAGCGGCAGTAGGCTTCCTAAGAGTCTAAAACCAAGAAAATAAAAAATGCTGCATAGTTGCAGATAAAACGCACATCGCACCACTTAAAATCCAAATGATTCCACGACTTGAACTTAACGCCGCTATAATGGGCGCAAGACTTACTAGAAATCTTAGTGAACATATCTCAGTTAATATAAATGAAACATATTACTGGTCAGTTCCACATTTTTAAGTTGGTTAAGAAATAAAGACCCAAGACAGTTTCCTAAATACGTCGCTTATAGAGTTGCCGAAATACAAGATAACTCCATGATAGCTAATTGGAGCCATTCACCTACATTATCAGAACATGATCGCTGGTTTAAAGGGCCTGACTTCTCATACCAAAACGAGGACATCTGGCCGCCCGATACAACATTAAAAACGAGAAATCAAGAAGAAATTTTAACTGTTCACGATATGCTAGACACAAAACAGATTTAGTAGATATAACAGACTTCTGCGAGCAACAGCTTATGTACAGAGATTCACTATAATGATCTCACCTAAAGATCAGAAGTCAGAAGAGCCTAAAGGAATGTTATCATCAGAAGAGCTTTCATCGGCAAGAAATTTTTTAATACGTATAATTCAAAAACAATTCTTTTCGGATGAAATTAAACAGTTGATAGAACAAGAAAGTTTACAAAATGGTTTGAAGCCAATAGTGAACAAATCCAGTAGCATTTATAAGCTGTCTCCATACTTAAATTCCCATGGTTTACTATATGCGTGCAAGGACGTTTAGTCGCTGATACTTATCTGACTGAAAATGAGAGACACCCTATAATATTACCGAGAGATTCTTATTTCACGAAACTTATTGTTCAAGATTTCCATCAAACTTTCTATCATCGAAACAACGAGACAGTTATCAACGAAATTAGACAAAAGTATTATATCCCAAAATTAAGAAGAGTTTTAAACAAAATTTCAAGAGAGTGTAAAATGTGTAGGATAAAGTCTGCTAAATCAAACTCTCCTGAAATGGCCTTTACCTGAATGTCGTATAGCAGCATATACAGCACCATTCACATTCAATACAGTTGACTATTTTGGACCAATAAATGTTAGCTTGGGAAGACGGACAGAGAAGAGATGGGTGCTCTTTTTACATGTTTAACGACGAGAGCTGTGTATTTGGAAGTAGCATACAACTCAGACGTTTATAGTTGTATCCTTTGTTTCACGAACTTCATGAATCGAAGAGGAAGACCTAGACACATTTATTGCGACAGAGGAAAAAATTTTATAGCAACCGAAAGAATTTTAAAAGAAGAGCTGAAGAAAGTAGATAGTCAGTTAGGAGCCAAGTCGTTTGTGAGTCCCAAACTAAAGTTCCATTTTAATATTCGGTTATTACCCCACATGGCTGGAGCTTGAGAAAGTCTCGTAAAATTAGTTAGTTTCACTATGCAACGCATTACCTATCAGAAATCCAAATGATTAACTACTAAACAGTTGTCTTGTAACCGCAGAATGTATTGTAAACATGTGACCATTAACTCACCTACCCATAGAAGATGAAGAATCTGAAGCGATTAATCCAAACCATTTCCTAATAGGAAGAAGGACACGAATTTATGTAACAGCGGATGATAAAAGTTGTGCAAGTAGGTGAGTTTCTTCCTTTTGTTAGTCAGCCTAATTCATTCTTAACAATTTGGTTTATTTTATGTTTAAATTTGAACCAAATTTTGCACTATTAGTTGCCACCTAAGTAAGACCCTCCAAAGAGTCCGCGATTATCAGGTGTCGTCAGCGTACCTAAGGTTATTTATGTTAACTAACTATTGATGGAAATTCCTTCAAGGCAGTTTCGGATATTTTGTTTGAGTAGATGAAAGCTAAAAAAATTCAATACTAATTCGGCCCTATAACCAAATAACTAACTAGAAACTGCGGATTTACATTTACCGTCGGGGTACTATACAGGGTGGGCCAATGGAAACTTTCCACCCCGATTTTTTGGACTTGAAATGAAAATCTGAAAAAACACTCGGACACGTCGGTTTTTGATTTGAAGGGGGACCCGTTTTTCAGTTATTTCCACCCCTGTAGCTAGGAGCAGAGCAACCCCCCAAATTTGTATAGGGGATAGGGGTCGTGCCATACCTTTTTTTTTCGAAGGTCTTGCGCTCCCCCAGCTAGGGGGTGATAAAAACTAAAAAAAGGGGTCCCCTCAAATAAAAAACTGACGTGTCTGAGCGTTTTTCCAGATTTTCATTTCAAGTCCAAAAAATCGAGGTGGAAAGTTTTCATTGGCCCACCCTGTATTCTATCACGTAGTTAATTTTTTTTGCTCCTAACTTATTCATATTTATTACGTTATCTGTTTACCTTTTTTTGTGGAGGTTTTTGTCGGACAAAGGGATTTAAATTTATTCAGATTCAGTTGAGTACGACCAGCCGGGGATAAAGCACCGTCACTTGCGTCCGAGAATTATCGATTTTTTTTTTACACAAGCTTAGATTATTGTGTCGTGTGCCCATAGTGTACCAATTGACTTCTGGATTTTGGTAAGTAGTACCAACAATTATTTTTTGGTAATTGGGATTTATTAAATCTTGAATAAACAACTCTTGATTTTTCTAATGTCTGAATTTCGAACAATCCAACTTATTTTTTTTAAAACTTAAATTGTAAATCATTTGATTCTCTATAACTATTGGCAATTAGTAAACTATACAACAAATTAGTTTTCCAGTATCTATTTTCATCATTAATTTTCTTTTTTTTGATTTGGCTTTCCAAAAGTGCGTTAATGAAAAAAGTATAGATGAGCTTGTGTGAAGGATGAATGATCCACTGTTGTGAGATAGAATGCTGGGTTCTGGTGATGTAGTATGTAGGTATTGTTCGAATAGAACGCTGTATGCTGGATGTAGATACTGTTGTAATAAAATGCTGGAGTGTCCCAAAAAAATTGATTTTTTTCCACAATTTTGAAGTTTGAGCCACTTTAAATCCATAGCTATTCTGTCACTGGAAATTATCCAAAGATGTTTCTGGGTCTTAAGTCTTAATTATTGTAAATTTCAATAAGCCACCACCACTAGCAACAACCCAACTAACCCATATTAACACCTTGGGGTAAATTACTAGTGGAAGTCCACTAAACATTTTCAGCTAAAAATCTACAGGTGCATTACACAATAATACTCTTCTATAAAGATAGTATTGCTGGATAGCAATAGCATAGGATTATGTAGCTGTTTTTTTACAAACAGGCAATTTGAAAGTTTTCAATTTTTTTGAGACACTCATGGAGGTGTTGGGTGCACTTTTGGAAAGCCAGTCATTAACGTACATCAATAAGTGTTTTCAATATATTTTAAGCCTTGGAACTTTTAACATAGAGTTGTCACAATGTTTTTCTACTAAATTTGACCTTATTTTTCGGGCTGGTGAAGTCAGAAATTTGAAAAACTCAAAGAAATAATTTTTGATGTAGAATCAAAGGAGCTCTATATGGAAATCTGACTCAAAGTTTCAACTTTAGAAGTTCATATCTCAAAACCGTTTCAAATATTGGAATGAAACTTGTTTTAATTATCTTGAAGAGCATAAATTCTGATTCAGAATAGTTATTTTTACATTGAAATATATGAAATATTAACGGAGTAATAGATGATTTTGTGAAGTCATGTCGAATAAATGAAATTTTTAAAGACCATTTGCATGTCGCGTCGGGCAAAACTGCCCGACAGTGATGTTTCCATTTAAGCCACGTCGGACATACAGGGTGACAATTTGACACTTAGACAAAAAATACTACTTATATGAGGAAGATCTCATTTATTGATTTATTTATTAAGAAAACATTTTGCTGTAAATGTTTTTAATAACAATTATTGAAGTTGCGTTTCACTGATTATCCAGAGCAACAAATTAGGATTTGATCATGTCTTTTTGGTAATTGGTGTCCCCTGGGGAGGCCGTCCACCATAATAGGTTAGGATCCCATTTGTTACACCGAATATACTATATACGGTAAGTGTAGCAGTGGGGCACTACCGAATACCGGCGAGAAATGGTTGACTTATAATTTGGTGTTGGTTGTCAGCTGCACAACGTAAAAATTCAGCCTATAATGGGGCTTTAATAGAATAGCTGAATGCTCTTCAACTTTGCCGCAGGCAAAATTGTTTATGTGTTTTCTAGATGAAGAGTCAATTGATCATATTCTATATTGTAGCTGAAATGAAATGGTCAAGGCTTCAAAGGGGTACGTGTTTCTCATTTTAGAAAAATCATTAGGGGGGGGGGGGGGGGCAAGCCCCATCTCCAAAATAGGAGGGGTTATATTGGAAATAGGATATAGGACAACAATTGAAATAAGATAATGTTTTTATACTTATAGAATCATATCTGCTATACCTGAGCGGCTAAAGTAGACCTTTTGAAACTCATGGTCATTGGGGCGAATTTACCTGTACCCATAATCCAACAGGTTATATATTTAAGATCTTCCCAATAGTATTTTTTGTCTAAGAAATATTCCTGATTGCTGCTTTTCTAATTGTCACCCTGTCTATGCTCGACCTACACTTAAGCGTAATCATAGCTGCCCTCAAAGGGATTGAATTGAGTTATTATTAATGGAGTTATGACTTTTTTAAAATAATGATGTTTTGTAAAGTAATTACAAACAATTTTTTCACTCAAATACTGAAGTGAGTGTAGAGTTGAAATTTTGAGGACCTTTTCCTAAAGACACATTGTAAAAAATACTAAAAACTCAAAGGGATTGAATTGAGTTATTATTAATGGAGTTATGACTTTTTTTAAATAATAATGTTTTGTAAAGTAATACTCTACCAACAATTTTTTCACTCAAAAACTGAAGTGAGTGTAGAGTTGAAATTTTGAGGACTTTTTCCTAAAGATTCAATATAATAAATACTAAAAACTCAAAGGGATTGAATTGAGTTATTATTAATGGAGTTATGACTTTTTTTAAATAATGATGTTTTGTAAAGTAATACTCTACAAACAATTTTTTCTCCCAAAAACTGAAGTGAGTGTAGAGTTGAAATTTTGAGGACTTTTTCCTAAAGATTCAATATAAAAAATACTGAAAACTCAAAGGGATTGAATTGAGTTATTAATAATGGAGTTATGACTTTTCTAAAATAATGTTTATTAAAGTAATACTCTACAAACAATTTTTTCACTCACAAACTGAAGTGAGTGTAGAGTTGAAATTTCGAGGTCTTTTTCCTAAAGAATCAATTTAAAAAATACTTAAAACTCAAAGGGATTGAATTGAGTTATTATTAATGGAGTTATGATTTTTCTAAAATAATGATGTTTTGTAAAGTAATACTCTACAAACAATTTTTTCACTCAAAAACTGAAATGAGTGTAGAGTTGAAATTTTGAGGACTTTTTCCTAAAGATTCAATGTAAAAAATACTAAAAACTCAAAGGGATTGAATTGAGTTATTATTAATGGAGTTATGACTTTTCTAAAACAATGATGTTTTGTAAAGTAATACTCTACAAATAATTTTTTCACTCAAAAACTAAAGTGAGTGTAGAGTTGAAATTTTGAGGTCTTTTTCCTAGAGATTCAATGTAACAAATACTTAAAACTCAAAGGGATTGAATTGAGTTATACTTAATGGAGTTATGACTTTTTTAAAATAATGATGTTTTGTAAAGTGATACTCTACAAACAATTTTTTCACTCAAAAACTGGAATGAGTGTAGAGTTGAAATTTTGAGGACGTTTTCCTAAAGACTCATTGTAGAAAATACTAAAAACTCAAAGGGATTGAATTGAGTTATTATTAATGGAGTTATGACTTTTTTTAAATAATGGTGTTTTGTAAAGTAATACTCTACAAACAATTTTTTCCCTCAAAAACTGAAGTGAGTGTAGAGTTGAAATTTTTAGGACTTTTTCCCAAAGATTCAATGTAAAAAATAGTAAAAACTCAAAGGGATTGAATTGAGTTATTCTTAATGGAGTTATGACTTTTTTAAAATAATGATGTTTTGTAAAGTGATACTCTACAAACAACTTTTTCACTCAAAAACTGAAGTGAGTGTAGAGTTGAAAATTTTGGGACTTTTTCCCAAAGATTCAATGTAAAAAATACTAAAAACTCAAAGGGATTGAATTGAGTTATTATTAATGGAGTTATGACTTTTTTAAAATAATGATGTTTTGTAAAGTAATTACAAACAATTTTTTCACTCAAATACTGAAGTGAGTGTAGAGTTGAAATTTTGAGGACCTTTTCCTAAAGACTCATTGTAAAAAATACTAAAAACTCAAAGGGATTGAATTGAGTTATTATTAATGGAGTTATGACTTTTTTTAAATAATGATGTTTTGTAAAGTAATACTCTACCAACAATTTTTTCACTCAAAAACTGAAGTGAGTGTAGAGTTGAAATTTTGAGGACTTTCCTGAAGATTCATTGTAAAAAATACTAAAAACTCAAAGGGATTGAATTGAGTTATTATTATTGGAATTATGACTTTTTTTAAATAATGATGTTTTGTAAAGTGATACTCTACAAACAATTTTTTCACTCAAAAACTGAAGTGAGTGTAGAGTTGAAATTTTGAGGACTTTTTCCTGAAGATTCAATGTAAAAATACTAAAAACTCAAAGGGATTGAATTGAGTTATTATTAATGGAGTTATGACTTTTCTAAAATAATGATGTTTTGTAAAGTAATACTCTACAAACAATTTTTTCACTCAAAAACTGAAGTGAGTGTAGAGTTGAAATTTTGAGGACCTTTTCCTAAAAACTCATTGTAGAAAATATTAAAAACTCAAAGGGATTGAATTGAGTTATTATTAATGGAGTTATGACTTTTCTAAAACAATGATGTTTTGTAAAGTAATACTCTACAAATAATTTTTTCACTCAAAAACTAAAGTGAGTGTAGAGTTGAAATTTTGAGGTCTTTTTCCTAGAGATTCAATGTAACAAATACTTAAAACTCAAAGGGATTGAATTGAGTTATACTTAATGGAGTTATGACTTTTTTAAAATAATGATGTTTTGTAAAGTGATACTCTACAAACAATTTTTTCACTCAAAAACTGAAGTGAGTGTAGAGTTGAAATTTTGAGGACGTTTTCCTAAAGACTCATTGTAGAAAATACTAAAAACTCAAAGGGATTGAATTGAGTTATTATTAATGGAGTTATGACTTTTTTTAAATAATGGTGTTTTGTAAAGTAATACTCTACAAACAATTTTTTCACTCAAAAACTGAAGTGAGTGTAGAGTTGAAATTTTTAGGACTTTTTCCCAAAGATTCAATGTAAAAAATAGTAAAAACTCAAAGGGATTGAATTGAGTTATTCTTAATGGAGTTATGACTTTTTTAAAATAATGATGTTTTGTAAAGTGATACTCTACAAACAATTTTTTCACTCAAAAACTGAAGTGAGTGTAGAGTTGAAAATTTTGGGACTTTTTCCCAAAGATTCAATGTAAAAAATACTAAAAACTCAAAGGGATTGAATTGAGTTATTATTAATGGAGTTATGACTTTTTTAAAATAATGATGTTTTTAAAGTAATTACAAACAATTTTTTCACTCAAATACTGAAGTGAGTGTAGAGTTGAAATTTTGAGGACCTTTTCCTAAAGACTCATTGTAAAAAATACTAAAAACTCAAAGGGATTGAATTGAGTTATTATTAATGGAGTTATGACTTTTTTTAAATAATGATGTTTTGTAAAGTAATACTCTACCAACAATTTTTTCACTCAAAAACTGAAGTGAGTGTAGAGTTGAAATTTTGAGGACTTTCCTGAAGATTCATTGTAAAAAATACTAAAAACTCAAAGGGATTGAATTGAGTTATTATTATTGGAATTATGACTTTTTTTAAATAATGATGTTTTGTAAAGTGATACTCTACAAACAATTTTTTCACTCAAAAACTGAAGTGAGTGTAGAGTTGAAATTTTTAGGACTTTTTCCCAAAGATTCAATGTAAAAAATAGTAAAAACTCAAAGGGATTGAATTGAGTTATTCTTAATGGAGTTATGACTTTTTTAAAATAATGATGTTTTGTAAAGTGATACTCTACAAACAATTTTTTCACTCAAAAACTGAAGTGAGTGTAGAGTTGAAAATTTTGGGACTTTTTCCCAAAGATTCAATGTAAAAAATACTAAAAACTCAAAGGGATTGAATTGAGTTATTATTAATGGAGTTATGACTTTTTTAAAATAATGATGTTTTTAAAGTAATTACAAACAATTTTTTCACTCAAATACTGAAGTGAGTGTAGAGTTGAAATTTTGAGGACCTTTTCCTAAAGACTCATTGTAAAAAATACTAAAAACTCAAAGGGATTGAATTGAGTTATTATTAATGGAGTTATGACTTTTTTTAAATAATGATGTTTTGTAAAGTAATACTCTACAAACAATTTTTTCTCCCAAAAACTGAAGTGAGTGTAGAGTTGAAATTTTGAGGACCTTTTCCTAAAGACTCATTGTAAAAAATACTAAAAACTCAAAGGGATTGAATTGAGTTATTATTAATGGAGTTATGACTTTTTTTAAATAATGATGTTTTGTAAAGTAATACTCTACCAACAATTTTTTCACTCAAAAACTGAAGTGAGTGTAGAGTTGAAATTTTGAGGACTTTCCTGAAGATTCATTGTAAAAAATACTAAAAACTCAAAGGGATTGAATTGAGTTATTATTATTGGAATTATGACTTTTTTTAAATAATGATGTTTTGTAAAGTGATACTCTACAAACAATTTTTTCACTCAAAAACTGAAGTGAGTGTAGAGTTGAAATTTTGAGGACTTTTTCCTGAAGATTCAATGTAAAAATACTAAAAACTCAAAGGGATTGAATTGAGTTATTATTAATGGAGTTATGACTTTTCTAAAATAATGATGTTTTGTAAAGTAATACTCTACAAACAATTTTTTCACTCAAAAACTGAAGTGAGTGTAGAGTTGAAATTTTGAGGACCTTTTCCTAAAAACTCATTGTAGAAAATATTAAAAACTCAAAGGGATTGAATTGAGTTATTATTAATGGAGTTATGACTTTTCTAAAACAATGATGTTTTGTAAAGTAATACTCTACAAATAATTTTTTCACTCAAAAACTAAAGTGAGTGTAGAGTTGAAATTTTGAGGTCTTTTTCCTAGAGATTCAATGTAACAAATACTTAAAACTCAAAGGGATTGAATTGAGTTATACTTAATGGAGTTATGACTTTTTTAAAATAATGATGTTTTGTAAAGTGATACTCTACAAACAATTTTTTCACTCAAAAACTGAAGTGAGTGTAGAGTTGAAATTTTGAGGACGTTTTCCTAAAGACTCATTGTAGAAAATACTAAAAACTCAAAGGGATTGAATTGAGTTATTATTAATGGAGTTATGACTTTTTTTAAATAATGGTGTTTTGTAAAGTAATACTCTACAAACAATTTTTTCACTCAAAAACTGAAGTGAGTGTAGAGTTGAAATTTTTAGGACTTTTTCCCAAAGATTCAATGTAAAAAATAGTAAAAACTCAAAGGGATTGAATTGAGTTATTCTTAATGGAGTTATGACTTTTTTAAAATAATGATGTTTTGTAAAGTGATACTCTACAAACAATTTTTTCACTCAAAAACTGAAGTGAGTGTAGAGTTGAAAATTTTGGGACTTTTTCCCAAAGATTCAATGTAAAAAATACTAAAAACTCAAAGGGATTGAATTGAGTTATTATTAATGGAGTTATGACTTTTTTAAAATAATGATGTTTTTAAAGTAATTACAAACAATTTTTTCACTCAAATACTGAAGTGAGTGTAGAGTTGAAATTTTGAGGACCTTTTCCTAAAGACTCATTGTAAAAAATACTAAAAACTCAAAGGGATTGAATTGAGTTATTATTAATGGAGTTATGACTTTTTTTAAATAATGATGTTTTGTAAAGTAATACTCTACCAACAATTTTTTCACTCAAAAACTGAAGTGAGTGTAGAGTTGAAATTTTGAGGACTTTCCTGAAGATTCATTGTAAAAAATACTAAAAACTCAAAGGGATTGAATTGAGTTATTATTATTGGAATTATGACTTTTTTTAAATAATGATGTTTTGTAAAGTGATACTCTACAAACAATTTTTTCACTCAAAAACTGAAGTGAGTGTAGAGTTGAAATTTTTAGGACTTTTTCCCAAAGATTCAATGTAAAAAATAGTAAAAACTCAAAGGGATTGAATTGAGTTATTCTTAATGGAGTTATGACTTTTTTAAAATAATGATGTTTTGTAAAGTGATACTCTACAAACAATTTTTTCACTCAAAAACTGAAGTGAGTGTAGAGTTGAAAATTTTGGGACTTTTTCCCAAAGATTCAATGTAAAAAATACTAAAAACTCAAAGGGATTGAATTGAGTTATTATTAATGGAGTTATGACTTTTTTAAAATAATGATGTTTTTAAAGTAATTACAAACAATTTTTTCACTCAAATACTGAAGTGAGTGTAGAGTTGAAATTTTGAGGACCTTTTCCTAAAGACTCATTGTAAAAAATACTAAAAACTCAAAGGGATTGAATTGAGTTATTATTAATGGAGTTATGACTTTTTTTAAATAATGATGTTTTGTAAAGTAATACTCTACCAACAATTTTTTCACTCAAAAACTGAAGTGAGTGTAGAGTTGAAATTTTGAGGACTTTCCTGAAGATTCATTGTAAAAAATACTAAAAACTCAAAGGGATTGAATTGAGTTATTATTATTGGAATTATGACTTTTTTTAAATAATGATGTTTTGTAAAGTGATACTCTACAAACAATTTTTTCACTCAAAAACTGAAGTGAGTGTAGAGTTGAAATTTTGAGGACTTTTTCCTGAAGATTCAATGTAAAAATACTAAAAACTCAAAGGGATTGAATTGAGTTATTATTAATGGAGTTATGACTTTTCTAAAATAATGATGTTTTGTAAAGTAATACTCTACAAACAATTTTTTCACTCAAAAACTGAAGTGAGTGGAAAGCTGAAATTTTGAGGACTTTCTCCCAAAGATTCAATGTAAAAAATACTAAAAACTCAAAGGGATTGAATTGAGTGATTACCAATGCAGTTATGACTTTTCTAAAATAATGATGTTTTGTAAAGTAATACTCTGCAAACAATTTTTTCACTCAAAAAGTGAGTGGAAAGTTGAAATTTTGAGGACTTTTTCCCAAAGATTCAATGTAAAAAATACTAAAAACTCAAAAGGATTAAATTGAGTTATTATTAATGGAGTTAGGACTTTTTTTAAATAATGATGTTTTGTAAAGTAATACTCTACAAACAATTTTTTCACTCAAAAACTGAAGTGAGTGTAGAGTTGAAATTTTGAGGACCTTTTCCTAAAAACTCATTGTAGAAAATATTAAAAACTCAAAGGGATTGAATTGAGTTATTATTAATGGAGTTATGACTTTTCTAAAATAATGATGTTTTGTAAAGTAATACTCTAAAAATAATTTTTTCACTCACAATCTGAAGTGAGTGTAGAGTTGAAATTTTGAGGTCTTTTTCCTAAAGATTCAATGTAAAAAATACTTAAAACTCAAAGGGATTGAATTGAGTTATTATTAATGGAGTCATGACTTTTTTTAAATAATGATGTTTTGTAAAGTAATACTCTACAAACAATTTTTTCACTCAAAAACTGAAGTGAGTGTAGAGTTGAAATTTTGAGGTCTTTTTCCTAAAGATTCAATGTAAAAAATACTTAAAACTCAAAGGGATTGAATTGAGTTATTATTAATGGAGTCATGACTTTTCTAAAATAATGATGTTTTGTAAAGTAATACTCTACAAATAATTTTTTCACTCAAAAACTGAAGTGAGTGTAGAGTTGAAATTTTGAGGACCTTTTCCTAAAAACTCATTGTAGAAAATACTAAAAACTCAAAGGGATTGAATTGAGTTATTATTAATGGAGTTATGACTTTTCTAAAATAATGATGTTTTGTAAAGTAATATTCTAAAAATAATTTTTTCACTCAAAATCTGAAGTGAGTGTAGAGTTGAAATTTTGAGGTCTTTTTCCTAAAGATTCAATGTAAAAAATACTTAAAACTCAAAGGGATTGAATTGAGTTATTATTAATGGAGTTATGACTTTTCTAAAATAATGATGTTTTGTAAAGTAATACTCTACAAATAATTTTTTCACTCAAAAACTGAAGTGAGTGTAGAGTTGAAATTTTGAGGTCTTTTTCCTAAAGATTCAATGTAAAAAATACTTAAAACTCAAAGGGATTGAATTGAGTTATTATTAATGGAGTTATGACTTTTCTAAAATAATGATGTTTTGTAAAGTAATACTCATCTAAAAATAATTTTTTCACTCAAAATCTGAAGTGAGTGTAGAGTTGAAATTTTGAGGTCTTTTTCCTAAAGATTCAATGTAAAAAATACTTAAAACTCAAAGGGATTGAATTGAGTTATTATTAATGGAGTTATGACTTTTCTAAAATAATGATGTTTTGTAAAGTAATACTCTACAAATAATTTTTTCACTCAAAAACTGAAGTGAGTGTAGAGTTGAAATTTTGAGGTCTTTTTCCTAAAGATTCAATGTAAAAAATACTTAAAACTCAAAGGGATTGAATTGAGTTATTATTAATGGAGTTATGACTTTTCTAAAATAATGATGTTTTGTAAAGTAATACTCTAAAAATAATTTTTTCACTCAAAATCTGAAGTGAGTGTAGAGTTGAAATTTTGAGGTCTTTTTCCTAAAGATTCAATGTAAAAAATACTTAAAACTCAAAGGGATTGAATTGAGTTATTATTAATGGAGTTATGACTTTTCTAAAATAATGATGTTTTGTAAAGTAATACTCTACAAATAATTTTTTTACTCAAAAACTGAAGTGAGTGTAGAGTTGAAATTTTGAGGTCTTTTTCCTAAAGATTTAATGTCAAAGGGATTGAATTGAGTTATTATTAATGGAGTTATGACTTTTCTAAAATAATGATGTTTTGTAAAGTAATACTCTACAAATAATTTTTTTACTCAAAAACTGAAGTGAGTGTAGAGTTGAAATTTTGAGGTCTTTTTCCTAAAGATTTAATGTAAAAAATACTTGAAACTCAAAGGGATTGAATTGAGTTATTATTAATGGAGTTATGACTTTTCTAAAATAATGATGTTTTGTAAAGTAATACTCTACAAATAATTTTTTTACTCAAAAACTGAAGTGAGTGTAGAGTTGAAATTTTGAGGTCTTTTTCCTAAAGATTCAATGTAAAAAATACTTAAAACTCAAAGGGATTGAATTGAGTTATTATTAATGGAGTCATGACTTTTCTAAAATAATGATGTTTTGTAAAGTAATACTCTACAAAAAAAATTTTCACTCAATAACTGAATTGAGTGGAAAGTTGAAATTTTGAGGACTTTTTCCCCAAAGATTCAATGAAAAAAATACTAAAAACTCAAAGGGATTGAATTGAGTTTGAATGGAGTTATGATTTTTCCAAAATAATGATGTTTTGTAAAGTAATACTCTACAAATAATTTTTTCACTCAAAAACTGAAGTGAGTGTAGAGTTGAAATTTTGAGGTCTTTTTCCTAAAGATTCAATGTAAAAAATACTTAAAACTCAAAGGGATTGAATTGAGTTATTATTAATGGAGTTATGACTTTTCTAAAATAGCGATGTTTTGTAAGGTGTAATACTCTACAAACAATTTTTTCACTCAAAAACTGAAGTGAGTGTAGAGTTGAATTTTTGAGGACTTTTTATTGAAAATTCAATGTAAAAAATACTAAAAACTTAAAGGGATTGAATTGAGTTATTATTAATGGAGTTATGACTTTTTCTAAATAATGATGTTTTGTAAAGTGGTGTTGGGTGCACTTTTGGAAAGCCAGTCATTAACGTACATTAATAAGTGTTTTCAATTTGTTTCAAGCCTTGGAACCTTTAACATAAAGTTGTCACAATGATTTTCTACTAAATTTGACGTTATTTTTCGACTGGTAAAGTCAGAAATTTGAAAACTTTAAATAATTTTTGATGTAGGACCAAAAGAGCTCTATGGAAATCTGACTCAAAGTTTCAACTTTAGAAGTTCATATCTTCAGAACCATTCCAAATATTGGAATGAAACTTGTTTCATCTTGGAGAGCATTAAATTCTGATTCAGAATAGTTATTTTTACATTGAAATATATAGAATATTAACAGAGTAATAGATGATTTTGTGAAGCCATGTCGAAAAAATGAAATTTTTAGAGACCATTTGCATGTCGCGTCAGGCAAAACTGTCCGACAGTGATGTTTCCATTTAGGCCACGTCGGACATACAGGGTGACAATTTAACACTGAGACAAAAAATACTATGAATAAGAAAATGCCATTTAATTACATAAGGATTATATTTATTTGAAAAGAGTATTATAGTGGATCTTAGCCTCTATTTACATTATTGATTTTTAGTTTTTTACATGATTACAGTTCATGTAGTTGCCTTTTTGGCTGAGCAACTACCATTTATGGTGGAAGGAAGGGGATAATTCATTGATTTACAGAAAAAACTAATCTTAGATATAGTTACAATGAGGTTATTTACAATATTATGGGGTTGCGTTTCACTGATTATCCAGAGCAACAAATTAGGATTTGATCATGTCTTTTTGGTAATTGGTGTCCCCTGGGGAGGCCGTCCACCATAATAGGTTAGGATCCCATTTGTTGCATTGAATATACTATATACGGTAAGTGTAGCAGTGGGGCACTACCGAATACCGGCGAGAAATGGTTGAATTATAATTTGGTGTTGGGTGTCAGCTGCACAACGTAAATATTCAGCCTATAATGGGGCTTTAATAGAATAGCTGAATGCTCTTCAACTTTGCCGCAGGCAAAATCGTTTATGTGTTTTCTAGATGAAGAGTCAATTGATCATATTCTATATTGTAGCTGAAATGAAATGGCCAAGGCTTCAAAGGGGTACGTGTTTCTCATTTTAGAAAAATCATTAGGGGGGGGGGGGGGGGGGGGGGCAAGCCCCATCTCCAAAACAGGAGGGGTTATATTGGAAATAGGATAAAGGACAACAATTGAAATAAGATCATGTTTTTATACTTATAGAATTTTATCTGCTATACCTGAGCGGCTAAAGTAGACCTTTTAAAACTCATGGTTATTGGGGCGAATTTACCTGTACCCATAATCCAACAGGTTATATATTTAAGATCTTCCTAATAGTATTTTTTGTCTAAGAAATATTCCTGATTGCTGCTTTTCTAATTGTCACCCTGTATATGCTCGACCTACACTTAAGCGTAATCATAGCTGCCCGACGTACGTAAAAACTCAAAGGGATTGAATTGAGTTATTATTAATGGAGTTATGACTTTTTCAAAATAATGTTGTTTTGTGAAGTAACACTCTACAAACAATTTTTTCACTCAAAAACTGAAATGAGTGTAGAGTTGAAATTTTGAGGACTTTTCATTAAAGATTCAATGTGAAAAATACTAAAAACTCAAAGGGATTGAATTGAGTTATTATCAATGGAGTTATGACTTTTCTAAAATAATGATGTTTTGTAAAGTAATACTCTACAAACAATTCTTTCACTCAAAAACTGAAATGAGTGTAGAGTTGAAATTTTGAGGTCTTTTTCCTAAAGATTCAATGTAAAAAATACTTAAAACTCAAAGGGATTGAATTGAGTTATTATCAATGGAGTTATGACTTTTTTTAAATAATGATTTTTTGTAAAGTAATACTCTACCAACAATTTTTTCACTCAAAAACTGAAGTGAGAGTAGAGTTGAAATTTTGAGGACCTTTTCCTAAAGACTCAATGTAAAAACTACTAAAAACTCAAAGGGATTGAATTGAGTTATTATCAATGGAGTTATGACTTTTTTTAAATAATGATTTTTTGTAAAGTAATACTCTACCAACAATTTTTTCACTCAAAAACTGAAGTGAGAGTAGAGTTGAAATTTTGAGGGCTTTATCCTAAAGATTTAATTTAAAAAATACTAAAAACTCAAAAGGATTGAATTGAGTTCTTATTAATGGAGTTATGACTTTTTTTAAATAATGATGTTTTGTAAAGTAATACTCTACCAACAATTTTTTCACTCAAAAACTGAAGTGAGAGTAGAGTTGAAATTTTGAGGACCTTTTCCTAAAGACTCAATGTAAAAACTACTAAAAACTCAAAGGGATTGAATTGAGTTATTATTAATGGAGTTATGACTTTTCTAAAATAATGATGTTTTGTAAAGTAATACTCTACAAATAATTTTTTCACTCAAAAACTGAAGTGAGTGTAGAGTTGAAATTGTGAGGTCTTTATCCTAAAGATTCAATGTAAAAAATACTTAAAACTCAAAGGGATTGAATTGAGTTATTATTAATGGAGTTATGACTTTTCTAAAATAATGATATTTTGTAAAGTAATACTCTACAAATAATTTTTTCACTCAAAAACTGAAGTAAGTGTAGAGTTGAAATTTTGAGGACTTTTTCCTAAAGATTCAATGTAAAAAATACTGAAAACTCAAAGGGATTGAATTGAGTTATTATTGATGGAGTTATGAATTTTCTAAAATAAGGATGTTTTGTAAAGTAATACTCTACAAACAATTTTTTCTCTCAAAAACTGAAGTGAGTGTAGAGTTGAAATTTTGAGGACTTTTTCCTAAAGATTCAATGTAAAAAATACTGAAAACTCAAAGGGATTGAATTGAAATATTATTGATGGAGTTATGAATTTTGTAAAATAATGATGTTTTGTAAAGTAATACTCTACAAACAATTTTTTCACTCAAAAATTGAAGTGAGTGTAGAGTTGAAATTTTGAGGACTTTTTTCCTAAAGATTCAATGTAAAAAATACTAAAAACTCAAAGGGATTGAATTGAGTTATTATTAATGGAGTTATGACTTTTCTAAAATAATGATGTTTTGTAAAGTAATACTCTACAAATAATTTTTTCACTCAAAAACTGAAGTGAGAGTAGAGTTGAAATTGTGAGGTCTTTATCCTAAAGATTCAATGTAAAAAATACTTAGAACTCAAAGGGATTGAATTGAGTTATTATTGATGGAGTTATGACTTTTTCAAAATAATGTTGTTTTGTGAAGTAATACTCTACAAACAATTCTTTCACTCAAAAACTGAAATAAGTGTAGAGTTGAAATTTTGAGGACTTTTTCCCAGAGATTCAATGTAAAAAATACTAAAAACTCAAAGGGATTGAATTGAGTTATTATCCATGGAGTTATGACTTTTTTTAAATAATGATTTTTTGTAAAGTAATACTCTACCAACAATTTTTTCATTCAAAAACTGAAGTGAGAGTAGAGTTGAAATTTTGAGGACCTTTTCCTAAAGACTCAATGTAAAAACTACTAAAAACTCAAAGGGATTGAATTGAGTTATTATCAATGGAGTTATGACTTTTTTTAAATAATGATTTTTTGTAAAGTAATACTCTACCAACAATTTTTTTACTCAAAAACTGAAGTGAGAGTAGAGTTGAAATTTTGAGGGCTTTATCCTAAAGATTTAATTTAAAAAATACTAAAAACTCAAAAGGATTGAATTGAGTTCTTATTAATGGAGTTATGACTTTTTTTAAATAATGATGTTTTGTAAAGTAATACTCTACCAACAATTTTTTCACTCAAAAACTGAAGTGAGAGTAGAGTTGAAATTTTGAGGACCTTTTCCTAAAGACTCAATGTAAAAAATACTAAAAACTCAAAGGGATTGAATTGAGTTATTATTAATGGAGTTATGACTTTTCTAAAATAATGATGTTTTGTAAAGTAATACTCTACAAATAATTTTTTCACTCAAAAACTGAAGTGAGTGTAGAGTTGAAATTGTGAGGTCTTTATCCTAAAGATTCAATGTAAAAAATACTTAAAACTCAAAGGGATTGAATTGAGTTATTATTAATGGAGTTATGACTTTTCTAAAATAATGATGTTTTGTAAATGAATACTCTACAAATAATTTTTTCACTCAAAAACTGAAGTAAGTGTAGAGTTGAAATTTTGAGCTCTTTTTCCTAAAAATTCAATGTAAAAAATACTTAAAACTCAAAGGAATTGAATTGAGTTATTATTAATGGAGTTATGACTTTTCTAAAATAATGATGTTTTGTAAAATAATACTCTACAAACAATTTTTTCACTCAAAAACTGAAGTAAGTGTAGAGTTGAAATTTTGAGGACTTTTTCCTAAAGATTCAATGTAAAAAATACTGAAAACTCAAAGGGATTGAATTGAGTTATTATTGATGGAGTTATGAATTTTCTAAAATAAGGATGTTTTGTAAAGTAATACTCTACAAACAATTTTTTCTCTCAAAAACTGAAGTGAGTGTAGAGTTGAAATTTTGAGGACTTTTTCCTAAAGATTCAATGTAAAAAATACTAAAAACTCAAAGGGATTGAATTGAGTTATTATTAATGGAGTTATGACTTTTTTAAATTAATGATGTTTTGTAAAATAATACTCTACAAACAATTTTTTCACTCAAAAACTGAAGTAAGTGTAGAGTTGAAATTTTGAGGACTTTTTCCTAAAGATTCAATGTAAAAAATACTGAAAACTCAAAGGGATTGAATTGAGTTATTATTGATGGAGTTATGAATTTTCTAAAATAAGGATGTTTTGTAAAGTAATACTCTACAAACAATTTTTTCTCTCAAAAACTGAAGTGAGTGTAGAGTTGAAAGTTTGAGGTCTTTTTCCTAAAGATTCAATGTAAAAAATACTAAAAACTCAAAGGGATTGAATTGAGTTATTATTGATGGAGTTATGACTTTTTTTAAATAATGATTTTTTGTAAAGTAATACTCTACCAACAATTTTTTCACTCAAAAACTGAAGTAAGTGTAGAGTTGAAATTTTGAGGACTTTTTCCTAAAGACTCAATGTAAAAACTACTAAAAACTCAAAGGGATTGAATTGAGTTATTATCAATGGAGTTATGACTTTTTTTAAATAATGATTTTTTGTAAAGTAATACTCTACCAACAATTTTTTCACTCAAAAACTGAAGTGAGAGTAGAGTTGAAATTTTGAGGGCTTTATCCTAAAGATTTAATTTAAAAAATACTAAAAACTCAAAAGGATTGAATTGAGTTCTTATTAATGGAGTTATGACTTTTTTTAAATAATGATGTTTTGTAAAGTAATACTCTACCAACAATTTTTTCACTCAAAAACTGAAGTGAGAGTAGAGTTGAAATTTTGAGGACCTTTTCCTAAAGACTCAATGTAAAAAATACTAAAAACTCAAAGGGATTGAATTGAGTTATTATTAATGGAGTTATGACTTTTCTAAAATAATGATGTTTTGTAAATGAATACTCTACAAATAATTTTTTCACTCAAAAACTGAAGTAAGTGTAGAGTTGAAATTTTGAGCTCTTTTTCCTAAAAATTCAATGTAAAAAATACTTAAAACTCAAAGGAATTGAATTGAGTTATTATTAATGGAGTTATGACTTTTCTAAAATAATGATGTTTTGTAAAATAATACTCTACAAACAATTTTTTCACTCAAAAACTGAAGTAAGTGTAGAGTTGAAATTTTGAGGACTTTTTCCTAAAGATTCAATGTAAAAAATACTGAAAACTCAAAGGGATTGAATTGAGTTATTATTGATGGAGTTATGAATTTTCTAAAATAAGGATGTTTTGTAAAGTAATACTCTACAAACAATTTTTTCTCTCAA
This sequence comes from Ceutorhynchus assimilis, assembly GCA_917834065.1. Classification (NCBI taxonomy): domain Eukaryota; kingdom Metazoa; phylum Arthropoda; class Insecta; order Coleoptera; family Curculionidae; genus Ceutorhynchus; species Ceutorhynchus assimilis. Next base: position 31,730,920 of record OU892284.1, read on the forward strand.
AAACTGAAGTGAGTGTAGAGTTGAAATTTTGAGGACTTTTTCCTAAAGATTCAATGTAAAAAATACTGAAAACTCAAAGGGATTGAATTGAAATATTATTGATGGAGTTATGAATTTTGTAAAATAATGATGTTTTGTAAAGTAATACTCTACAAACAATTTTTTCACTCAAAAATTGAAGTGAGTGTAGAGTTGAAATTTTGAGGACTTTTTTCCTAAAGATTCAATGTAAAAAATACTAAAAACTCAAAGGGATTGAATTGAGTTATTATTAATGGAGTTATGACTTTTCTAAAATAATGATGTTTTGTAAAGTAATACTCTACAAATAATTTTTTCACTCAAAAACTGAAGTGAGAGTAGAGTTGAAATTGTGAGGTCTTTATCCTAAAGATTCAATGTAAAAAATACTTAGAACTCAAAGGGATTGAATTGAGTTATTATTGATGGAGTTATGACTTTTTCAAAATAATGTTGTTTTGTGAAGTAACACTCTACAAACAATTCTTTCACTCAAAAACTGAAATAAGTGTAGAGTTGAAATTTTGAGGACTTTTTCCCAGAGATTCAATGTAAAAAATACTAAAAACTCAAAGGGATTGAATTGAGTTATTATCAATGGAGTTATGACTTTTTTTAAATAATGATTTTTTGTAAAGTAATACTCTACCAACAATTTTTTCACTCAAAAACTGAAGTGAGAGTAGAGTTGAAATTTTGAGGACCTTTTCCTAAAGACTCAATGTAAAAACTACTAAAAACTCAAAGGGATTGAATTGAGTTATTATCAATGGAGTTATGACTTTTTTTAAATAATGATTTTTTGTAAAGTAATACTCTACCAACAATTTTTTCACTCAAAAACTGAAGTGAGAGTAGAGTTGAAATTTTGAGGGCTTTATCCTAAAGATTTAATTTAAAAAATACTAAAAACTCAAAAGGATTGAATTGAGTTCTTATTAATGGAGTTATGACTTTTTTTAAATAATGATGTTTTGTAAAGTAATACTCTACCAACAATTTTTTTACTCAAAAACTGAAGTGAGAGTAGAGTTGAAATTTTGAGGACCTTTTCCTAAAGACTCAATGTAAAAACTACTAAAAACTCAAAGGGATTGAATTGAGTTATTATTAATGGAGTTATGACTTTTCTAAAATAATGATGTTTTGTAAAGTAATACTCTACAAATAATTTTTTCACTCAAAAACTGAAGTGAGTGTAGAGTTGAAATTGTGAGGTCTTTATCCTAAAGATTCAATGTAAAAAATACTTAAAACTCAAAGGGATTGAATTGAGTTATTATTAATGGAGTTATGACTTTTCTAAAATAATGATGTTTTGTAAAGTAATACTCTACAAATAATTTTTTCACTCAAAAACTGAAGTAAGTGTAGAGTTGAAATTTTGAGGACTTTTTCCTAAAGATTCAATGTAAAAAATACTGAAAACTCAAAGGGATTGAATTGAGTTATTATTGATGGAGTTATGAATTTTCTAAAATAAGGATGTTTTGTAAAGTAATACTCTACAAACAATTTTTTCTCTCAAAAACTGAAGTGAGTGTAGAGTTGAAATTTTGACGACTTTTTCCTAAAGATTCAATGTAAAAAATACTGAAAACTCAAAGGGATTGAATTGAAATATTATTGATGGAGTTATGAATTTTGTAAAATAATGATGTTTTGTAAAGTAATACTCTACAAACAATTTTTTCACTCAAAAATTGAAGTGAGTGTAGGGTTGAAATTTTGAGGACTTTTTTCCTAAAGATTCAATGTAAAAAATACTAAAAACTCAAAGGGATTGAATTGAGTTATTATTAATGGAGTTATGACTTTTCTAAAATAATGATGTTTTGTAAAGTAATACTCTACAAATAATTTTTTCACTCAAAAACTGAAGTGAGAGTAGAGTTGAAATTGTGAGGTCTTTATCCTAAAGATTCAATGTAAAAAATACTTAGAACTCAAAGGGATTGAATTGAGTTATTATTGATGAAGTTATGACTTTTTCAAAATAATGTTGTTTTGTGAAGTAACACTCTACAAACAATTCTTTCACTCAAAAACTGAAATAAGTGTAGAGTTGAAATTTTGAGGACTTTTTCCCAGAGATTCAATGTAAAAAATACTAAAAACTCAAAGGGATTGAATTGAGTTATTATCAATGGAGTTATGACTTTTTTTAAATAATGATTTTTTGTAAAGTAATACTCTACCAACAATTTTTTCACTCAAAAACTGAAGTGAGAGTAGAGTTGAAATTTTGAGGACCTTTTCCTAAAGACTCAATGTAAAAACTACTAAAAACTCAAAGGGATTGAATTGAGTTATTATCAATGGAGTTATGACTTTTTTTAAATAATGATTTTTTGTAAAGTAATACTCTACCAACAATTTTTTCACTCAAAAACTGAAGTGAGAGTAGAGTTGAAATTTTGAGGGCTTTATCCTAAAGATTTAATTTAAAAAATACTAAAACCTCAAAAGGATTGAATTGAGTTCTTATTAATGGAGTTATGACTTTTTTTAAATAATGATGTTTTGTAAAGTAATACTCTACCAACAATTTTTTCACTCAAAAACTGAAGTGAGAGTAGAGTTGAAATTTTGAGGACCTTTTCCTAAAGACTCAATATAAAAAATACTAAAAACTCAAAGGGATTGAATCGAGTTATTATTAATGGAGTTATGACTTTTCTAAAATAATGATGTTTTGTAAAGTAATACTCTACAAATAATTTTTTCACTCAAAAACTGAAGTGAGTGTAGAGTTGAAATTGTGAGGTCTTTATCCTAAAGATTCAATGTAAAAAATACTTAAAACTCAAAGGGATTGAATTGAGTCATTATTAATGGAGTTATGACTTTTTTTAAATAATGATGTTTTGTAAAATAATACTCTACAAACAATTTTTTCACTCAAAAACTGAAGTAAGTGTAGAGTTAAAATTTTGAGGACTTTTTCCTAAAGATTCAATGTAAAAAATACTGAAAACTCAAAGGGATTGAATTGAGTTATTATTGATGGAGTTATGAATTTTCTAAAATAAGGATGTTTTGTAAAGTAATACTCTACAAACAATTTTTTCTCTCAAAAACTGAAGTGAGTGTAGAGTTGAAATTTTGAGGACTTTTTCCTAAAGATTCAATGTAAAAAATACTAAAAACTCAAAGGGATTGAATTGAGTTATTATTAATGGAGTTATGACTTTTTTTAAATAATGCTGTTTTGTAAAGTAATACTCTACCAACAATTTTTTCACTCAAAAACTGAAGTGAGAGTAGAGTTGAAATTTTGAGGACCTTTTCCTAAAGACTCAATGTAAAAAATACTAAAAACTCAAAGGAATTGAATTGAGTTATTATTATTGGAGTTATGACTTTTCTAAAATAATGATGTTTTGTGAAATAATACTCTACAAACAATTTTTTCACTCAAAAACTGAAGTAAGTGTAGAGTTGAAATTTTGGGGACTTTTTCCTAAAGATTCAATGTCAAAAATACTGAAAACTCAAAGGGATTGAATTGAGTTATTATTAATGGAGTTCTGACTTTTTTATATCAATGATGTTTTGTGAAGTAATACTCTACAAAATTTTTTTCACTCAAAAACTGAAGTGAGTGTAGAGTTGAAATTTTGAGGTCTTTTTCCTAAAGATTCAATGTAAAAAATACTAAAAACTCAAAGGGATTGAATTGAGTTATTATTGATGAAGTTATGAATTATCTAAAATAAGAATGTTTTGTAAAGTAATACTCTACAAACAATTTTTTCACTCAAAAACTGAAGTGAGTGTAGAGTTGAAATTTTGAGGACCTTTTCCTAAAGACTCAATGTAAAAAACACTAAAAACTCAAAGGGATTGAATTGAGTTATTATTAATGGAGTTATGACTTTTCTAAAATAATGATGTTTTGTAAAGTAATACTATACAAACAATTTTTTCACTCAAAAATTGAAGTGAGTGTAGAGTTGAAATTTTGAGGATTTTTTCCTAAAGATTCAATGTAAAAAATACTAAAAACTCAAAGGGATTGAATTGAGTTATTATTAATGGAGTTATGACTTTTTTTAAATAATGCTGTTTTGTAAAGTAATACTCTACCAACAATTTTTTCACTCAAAAACTGAAGTGAGAGTAGAGTTGAAATTTTGAGGACCTTTTCCTAAAGACTCAATGTAAAAAATACTAAAAACTCAAAGGGATTGAATTGAGTTATTATTAATGGAGTAATGACTTTTCTAAAATAATGATGTTTTGTAAAGTAATACTCTACCAACAATTTTTTCACTCAAAAACTGAAGTGAGTGTAGAGTTGAAATTTTGAGGACTTTTTCCTAAAGATTCATTGTAAAAAATACTAAAAACTCAAAGGGATTGAATTGAGTTATTATTAATGGAGTTATGACTTTTCTGAAATAATGATGTTTTATAAAGTAATACTCTTCAAACAATTTTTTCACTCAAAAACTGAAGTGGGTGTAGAGTTGAAATTTTTAGGACTTTTTCCTAAAGATTCAATGTAAAAAATACTAAAACTCAAAGGGATTGAATTGAGTTATTATTAATGGAGTTATGACTTTTTCAAAATAATGTTGTTTTGTGAAGTAACACTCTACAAACAATTTTTTCACTCAAAAACTGAAATGAGTGTAGAGTTGAAATTTTGAGGACTTTTTCCTCAAGATTCAATGTAAAAAATACTAAAAACTCAAAGGGATTGAATTGAGTTATTATCAATGGAGTTATGACTTTTTTTAAATAATGATGTTTTGTAAAGTAATACTCTACCAACAATTTTTGCACTCAAAAACTGAAGTGAGTGTAGAGTTGAAATTTTGAGGCCCTTTTCCTAAAGACTCATTGTAAAAAATACTAAAAAATCAAATGGGATTGAATTGCGTTATTATTAATGGAGTTATGACTTTTTTTAAATAATGATGTTTTGTAAAGTAATACTCTACCAACAATTTTTTCACTCAAAAACTGAAGTGAGTGTAGAGTTGAAATTTTGAGGACTTTTTCCTGAAGATTTATTGTAAAAAATACTAAAAACTCAAAGGGATTGAATTGAGTTATTATTAATGGAGTTATGAATTTTTGTTAAATAATGTTGATTTATAAAGTAACACTCTACCAACAATTTTTTCACTCAAAAACTGAAGTGAGTGTAGAGTTGAAATTTTGAGGCCCTTTTCCTAAAGACTCATTGTAAAAAAAACTAAAAACTCAAAGGGATTGAATTGCGTTATTATTAATAAAGTTATGACTTTTTTAAATAATGATGTTTTGTAAAGTAATACTCTACCAACAATTTTTTCACTCAAAAACTGAAGTGAGTGTAGAGTTGAAATTTTGAGGACTTTTTCCTGAAGATTTATTGTAAAAAATACTAAAAACTCAAAGGGATTGAATGGAGTTATTAACAATGGAGTTATGACGTTTTTTAAATAATGTTGTTTTGTAAAGTAACACTCTAAAAGCAATTTTTTCACTCAAAAACTGAAGTAAGTGTAGAGTTGAAATTTTGAGGACTTTTTCCTGAAGATTCATTGTTAAAAATACTAAAAACTCAAAGGGATTGAATTGAGTTATTATTAATGGAGTTAGGACTTTTTTTAAATAATGATATTTTGTAAAGTAATACTCTACAAACAATTTTTTCACTCAAAAACTGAAGTGAGTGTAGAGTTGAAATTTTGAGGACTTTTTCTTGCTTTGTGCAATAAATTTACCAGATTGCAGGTGGATTAATAGAGATGGTGTATGTAATCCACCTGCAATCCAATGCACGGGCTACGTTAAGTTATCACCCTGTATATACATGAACAATTTTTTCTGCCGCTGTGTTATTGTTTTCAGGTGAGCCCCCCTGTAAACAAACAGAATCCAGAAGTCGTCGGATGACTCTAAGAGTCTATAATAAGAATCTTCTTCTAGACGGATTTTTGACAAAGGTAAGTAGATATTCATCAATTTCCCATTTTAATATTTTTCACTAAAAAAGTTGGAAATTTTAGTCTGATCTCCTAACTTTCCTCTTTTTCTCCTGAAGATTTCACAATTTTCCCTCTAGTAGTTTTCCAGAAAAAATTAAATTGTATAAGAGTACATTTTCGTTTGATATCCATAAAAATGGTGTCACTTCTATTTCTTAGGTAAGCCGTTACCCAATAAAGTCCAGAATCATTCTGAGCCCAAGTAGAATATTAGGCTATTAATTATTTCTGGTAAAAATCCTAATTTTGGTTTGTAAGTGCAAGGTAATAGTACAATAGAACCTCGATTATCCGAGCTCTGGATTAATCGAGCCAGTCTAAAGACCCAAAAATCCGAGGTCCATACTCCGTATTAACCGAGTTTCTAGAATATACCATACATAGTATAAAAGTTCTGAGACCTATTTAGCCCTTAGACTGATACCCCAAAAAATAAATTCTGTTTATAACTGGCCAGTCACGAATATTTACCTACACATTTCATAGGTATACATATATGTACATTCGGATTATCCGAGTTTTCAGTTATCCGAGGTCCACGTTACTTTGGATAACCGGGGTTCTATTGTACCTACCTACATTAGTGCTTTAGTATTTTGGGTGTTGAATATTGGAAGCTGAATAAATAAGTAATTTTTAATATAAAACATTGAATTTTCACTAACATAAAGTTGTTTTTCCAGACATCCCTTTTCCAAATTTTGAACCATGAAGTGATGAGCTGGTTTTGGTCATGGATATGATACAAATGGATCAATAAAGGCTAAGTTTGGGTGGTTAATAATAATAATACATTTTTGTTTCTATCAGGCATAATCATAATATATTTATCTAACATTCCAGGTTTTTCATTTCTATGTCCATTTTGTCTTAACATCTTTTCCAGTTAGGTCATCATTACTTTGGACATTATACTGCCACTCTAGACATTGGACAAATAACTAGGATTTGTGGACATTGAAACAAATGACTGACAATGGTAGATGTAGCCACAACTGACTGGACAATGATGGAGATGACTGCATGGATCCAAAATTTTATCACTTTTCTCTTCCAGGTGAAATTACATATGTGTCAATTCCCGAAAAACAGTTCATGATTCGACTGAATCTTCAAAGCAGGGAAGCCCCGGGGGAGCCTAATGCCATAGTTGTTCTGGACCTCATTTGTTGCACTAAATATACACCGTAAGTATGGTAAGTGTTTGCAGTGGTGCCTTCCCAGCTGGCGAGTGAAGGTTGAATTAATGGATAGTTGACGGTTTTGGCTGTACAAGTGTAATTTCAAAGTGCATTAGGCCTAACGGGGAAAGCACTTGAAAAAAAAAACGCGCCGACAGCTCGTACCTCTAGGGTGGTGTGGAAATTGGGCTTCTACGTAATCGTATCGTTTTAGTAAGAACGTAGCTACCTTATGATTTAGATTTTGGAAAACTTTGGAAGGGCATAACTTTTTTTCTATTATAGATAGAAAGCTGAAATTTTCACTGAATCTTATCTCAATAAAGTGACTACAATCCCTGAAAATTTCAGCTCATTTACAATTATAGTTCCTGAGATAAAATCGTGTTAAAAATTTCATGTAAAACCCCAAAACTTTTGTATTTGATATCTCTTCACTTAACTTCTGTAGAAGGGGGGGGGGGGGGGGGGGGGAAATATGGTAAAACCAAAGTTTACGTAAAATACCCTGTACTAATACTACTAAAGGTATCTTTGAAAATAAATTTCTAAAAATACCAAGATTGCCAATACTTACATAAATTTTGTTTTTGTAATATCTTGTACGAATGTTGTGTAGCAAGGAACCTTCATTGAGAAACATCATTTCACCTGAAAGAGGAAATACGGGTATTATCTCATTATCTCACATACAAATGGCTTATTCAACAATTGTGTTGAATGAACTCACTAATAAGAAAAATAAGATCTTGACTTACAATTATCATCGTATTCCCTATCTCTCTCAACATTGGCCCTAAAAATATCGCTAAAGGACAAAACCCTTCTGGAATACTTGGGATCCACTGGAACGACTTCAGCTCCATCGTTGGTGATTTCCGTGATACGACCCAGGACAAATCCTTCTGTATGGTCACGAGCCCATACTTGTTCGTCCATGATTTAGTCTGAAACAATACAGTTCAATAAACTTTTTAAAAATAAAATCTGCCTAGAACAGGAACAATGGTAATAATGACATTGGTTACGGTATAATACAAAAAAACCGGTACAAACAAGGCTTGTTAGAAGTATACTGTTTTTAACACCTTTGTTGCGATTTTATAGTACATCCCAGAACTGAATCAATGGTAATGTAAAAACCTTAAGTAAAAATAATAAGCTCTTCCAATGATTGGTTGTCAATCACAAAGAAATGTAATTACACATTGCAAAATTTTAGATTTAATCTAAACTGTTCACATTACATTGGCCTTTTTAAAAGAAGAATCAACCACTGCTAGATTTGTTCCGGCATAAACCTAAATACTTTGAATACGTGGTTTTTAGGTTTATGATTCACAATTACCTACTTGAATTCTTATCTCAAGATTCACAGAGTGATGTCATATATACGGTATGCATCAAAATTTATTTGATTACTGGATGGTTAAAGGAGAAAAAAGTCAAACCTCGGCGAAACTGTGTACATTTTAAAAAAATACTCAAGTATTAAAATTGTCAAAAAAGTACAAAATTCTAGTAGACTTTGACCACTCTGTCTGTACTTATTCCATATAGATTAAACGCACAATAGCAGTTTGTTGGCTTAGGTTAATAACTTCTATTTTATAAAGGTTTCGAAAGAAAGATTATGGAAAACCTTAAAGTGCAACTAATTATGTCATATAGGCTATTTTTAGAATCTAGATAGCTAGACTATGATGTTTGTTACAATAAATGGGTAATCAAGACCTGGTTACGCAGGTTAATTATGTTATAATCTAAAGCACAAAAAAGTTCCCATAACCAGTGAAAAAAATACTTAAAGCTTTCCTGATATACATTAAATTGTTCAGGGTTTATCTCAAATCCTTATTTTTGATAGTCAATAACCGTAACACTTACAATACCTACGAAACAAAAACTTAATGTACAAATAAAACCCACACCCAGTAAGTGCATATTGTTAAAATCTCATTGTTGGAACTTTGTGTGTGAACTAAGCGTGTCTATTATCACTCGTAATGTGCAGTGGGGCTGTTGTTTTAATAGAGCCACGTTCTGCGGAATGAATTTTCAATTTTATTCGTTATGCATCCTGCTTATACCACACCATAAACTAGTAGGGTTTTGTCCTGATGAAAAACAGGTTTTGATTTAGTGGCTAGTTGGACATATAGAAATTTGTTGTTTCAAGCACTAGTGAAAACAAAAGTTGCGTTGGTTTATAATTTTATATCTGCTTTATTGCAAAATCAAATCTTGCATTCTATTTAACGTAATAATTCAAGCAAAAGACGGGGATAATTAAAGGTCTTTAGTTTAATACTGCAACTGCAAAGTTAATTAAACTTGCTGAGCATAAATTAAATATAAATATTAAGAAATGTCGAGCTTGTTGAATAACTACCTCAATAATCACTTGTACATTCCTGACAAGATTTACCAGTAATACAGTTTCACAGCAAATCAGGGATATTAATAAAAAAGTGACTTCATTCCAAACCCATTAATATTTTATATTTTCTGATATTATTTGGGTTTATTGAATTTTTATATTTTCGAAGCATGCAATTTTATTTGAATTACTTGACGATGTTTGTGTGATTCATTCAAATATGTACTTTGTCTACACCACTTTGTTTGTTGAGTAACAATCAGTATCAAACTGATTATAATATAGATGTTTGTTTTTGCCAATTCATAAGTTTAACGCCTCAATTTTGGGATTTAAAATGACAGGTCTGCAGCCTGGGTTGTAAATAAAACAACTCAACTCAGCAAAGTGCCATGAGAGAAATAATAGGTAAAAACACGATCTCTTTTGCACTTGGTCAAGGCAGACCAGAAATTTCTAGAGATACTAGAGTTCTATTCTTTAAACTACTCTACTAACACTGAATTAGACTCTCGAATTCCCAATTAAACCCCTTGACAATAATTATATCAAATTTCATCTCAACTGTCAGTTACAACATTACTTTTCCCATCTGGCCAACAATGGCACCCCAAACATATAAAACTACATAAATGAAATTATCTAATCAATGTTTAAAACAACTATTCACTTTCACAGTTCTAGCAAAACGCAACAACATAGACACAATACACACACACATTCCTCTCCTCCTGGATATTTTTTACGTAGCATACTCTTCTAGGTATTTTGGGGGCCGCCTGATCCTCATAGACGGTGGCGTATGAACAATTGGCACCTTCACATCAGAGATTTCTGGTTTCATCTGTGGTAAAGTCTGTGTAGTTAACTCTCCTGAGAACTCGCCATTACTAGGAAAGTCTGATTTCAACCTGTCCGAAACTCGGGAACGGATTTGGTCAGAATGTCTTCGCATGATCTTTCCTTCAGGTGTTTGGACCTTGTAGCTCAGCGGACCTGTAGTTTCGATAATCGTTAATGGCAACCATTTCTGACCCGCTGCAAATGATCTTACATAGACTGGATCATCATCATTGAAAAACCTGGTATTTTTCCCTTGTTCTGAACGTTGCTTGTCTTCTTGTTTAGTCATCATCTCCCTCCGAAAATCTGGTTGTAATTTATCAAGTAGAGTAGATAATCTACGGCCCATTAGCATTTCTGCTGGAGATCTACCTGTGAAACTATGCGGAGTTAAGTGTTGACTCAATAAATATCGGGATAGGGCCAGTTGTACCATCGTCACCAAAAGTAACTGGGACAGCATCACATTAGCTCTTGTCCTATTACATGAATTTTATTGTCAAATATATGTCAAACTGTGAATTGAATGCATTGAAATGAATGACAGTAGAATTAGTCCAGGAGATTATTATGCATTATTTGTGTCCCAGATACTTTTGGTGACGATGGTACATTGGTACCAGTCATTTTCTTAATTGCAGCGTGTCTCTTTTGTTTTTTTTTAGGGAATTCTTGAAATTCTACAGAAGTAAACGCTGTTCCATTATCCGAAACAACGACATCCGGTATGCCATGTGTGGCAAAACATTCCCGCAGCACTGTAATCGTCGATGCACTGGAGGTACTAGGTACTAGCCTTACTTCCAACTACTTTGAGAAGGCATCGATCATAATGGAGAAAATATTTCCGTTCATTGGGCCGGCAAAATCAAGATGTATTCGAGTCCACGAACCCCGTGCCCATTCCCAAGGGTGTACTGACGATTTTTTAGGCATGTTTCTTGACTCCTGACACTTAGCACCCCTATTCACTAAATCCTCAATTTGCTTGTCCATGCCAGGACACCAGACGTATGACCGTGCTAGTGCCTTCATTTTCACTATGAAGTGTGTGTGCGTATTTTGAGCACTCTCTCCCTTCCCCCTGGTGGAATGATAACTCTAGTGTCCCACAATAAGCAATCCTGATAGCAGGTTATTTCATTTTTTCGTTGCCAAAAAGATGTATCCTCTGTCGTAAATCCATTCTGGTTTTCTGGCCAACCTTTTCATGCCCACTGTAAATTCCTTGATAAGACTGGATCTTTCCTAGTTTCTAGGGCAATGTCTAGTGCAGAAAAAAATTTCTGGGATGTTTTCTAGCATCAGGACCTCATCTGCCGCTGGGGCGTTTGCAGTATTAATATTTAAAGGTAGTCTGCTCAGAGCATCTGCATTTTGAATCTTGGAACCTGGCACATAAACCAAACCATAGTTATATGCGGCTAACATTAGAGTCCATCTCAGCATTCTGGGTGAAAGTATTTCTGGAACACTTTTCTTTGGATTGAAAATACCTAGTAATGGCTTATGGTCTGTCCTGATAGGTACTTTGCGGCCAAAAATATAATCATGGAATTTCTTAATTTCTGTAATAATGGAGAGAGCTTCCTTATCAATTTGGGCAAAATTCTTCTCGCTGTGCGACAGTGTACGGCTGTGATATGCCACTGGAACTTCTCTCCCATCATCATTTGGCTGACTCAACACACAGCTCACACCATAGGGACTGGCGTCACATGTTAAAATGAGGTCTTTTTTATCTGTATAATGTGCTAAAACTGGCTCTTTACTTGAATTGTCCTTTAATGCATCAAACGCTGCTTGTTCTCCGGTATGACACTGCCATTGCGATTCTTTCCTCAGAAGGCAATGCAACGGGTTTGCTATAGTTGATTTGTCTTTAAGGAAAACATGATAAAAATTCAAAAGTCCAAGGAAAGCCTGTAGCTCAGTCTTATTCTTAGGCGCCGGGGCATTAGCTATCGCTTGAATTTTCTCTTTAGTGAACCGAATACCATCTTCACTTATTCGATATCCTAGAAAATCTATTGACTTGGTATTAAAAACACATTTATCTTTGCGTAAATTAAGTTCATCTTCCCTAAAACGTGAAAGCACTGCGCGCACTTTACTGTCTAAATCAGCTTCTGATTGTCCGACAACTAGTATATCGTCATAATATGGCAGCACACCTGAAATTCCTGCTAGTCGCATGACTAGCAGGAATTTCAGGAACGTTGGAAAATTTGTGGGGCTACTGAGATACCAAACTGTAAACGACTACATTTAAATGCACCTTTGTGGGTAATTATCGTTTGTGCTTCGGCAGCTTCACGATCGACGGTTAACTGTAAATAGACCTGTGCCATGTCCAATTTAGAAAATATTTTACCTCCTGCTAGCACTGATAATATACTTTGAATAGAGGGCACTGTATAAGGCTCTGCCTACAGGGCACGATTCAATGTACTACGATAGTCCTCACAAATTCGAACTTCTCCGTTATCTTTGCAAACTACTACAATAATTAGAGTACACCATTTAGCATGAGTAGTTGGCTCCAGAACACCTTGCCTTATAAATTTATCTAGTTCCATATCAATTTTTTCCTTTAATGCAAATGGCACTTTCCGAGCTTTTAAAATGATCGGCTTGAAATTTGGATCCAGGAAAAAACTAACTGGAGGTCCCCTGTAGGATCCTAACTTTTCAGCGACTTACCCCTATGATGGATAAACCCAAACCTTCAAACCAATTTCGGCCAAGCAAACTTGCTCGGTTTTCCTGGGTAATTATGAGGGGTAGCCTGGCTTCCTGCCCTCCTAGTTTAACAGTTACTAAACACTCACCCCTCGTAGGAATTACTTTACCTTAATAGTCCCGTGGAATAATATTCGTGAATTTTATCAACGGAGAATTGACGCCCAAAATTCTTCCGACCACAGAATACCCGGCTCCCGATTCTACTTCCATACAAATTTTAGTCCCATTTATCGTAACTTTGGCTAAGTACTTGTCCGAAAAATTGTCACAACTCACATTATTCAATGTAAACCCATAGTCCGCACCGTTAGAGTCAATGTTCTGAACACTTTCCGAATCATTTTCCTGGCCCGAATTATTAAAGTCTTGTTGGTGTACGCTCCGTCTCTGTCTGTTTGTGTCCTTCTTCTTAAGAAAACAAGTTACCTCAATGTGCCCTATTTTCTGACACTTCGAATTTTTATGCACACAGGAAACGGCCAAATGGTCTTTTTTACAACGGAAACATTTCCTAAAACGATCCTGATTAACTCGGCTGTCACGTTCCTCAGCTAATCTGTTCTGTTTTGGTTGAATTTGTTTGCGACGGGCCTGAACCTCATGTACTTCGCTGGTCGGGTTCGTTTCAGTTCCTCTCAACATCGCCAGACTCTGTGCAGCGACCTCGCAAGCAAGACACATATATTCAGTTTTCTTGAATGTCAATTTATCTTCAGACAGCAGTTTCCTTTGCAGCATTTGGTCGGTAACTCGGCATACGATTCGGTCACGCAACATAGTTTCTAAACTGGTGTCGAACCCACACGATTCTGCCAGATGCCGTAATTCTTTCAAATATAATGAAAATGGCTCCTCTGTAAGTTGATCTCGATGATAAAACTTGAAACGGTTTACAATTTCCGATGTACGTGGCGTAAAATGCTCCGACAATGCCTTGTTAATGTCCTTGTATGTTTTTCCTGTGACCTTATCCGGCGCAAGCAAAGACTTTAGGATTTCGTATGTGTGAGGTCCACACAAACTAAGGAAAATTGCTAATTTCTTATAGTCAACCATCCAAGGACCTTTTTTTTCAGTTATACATGTAAACCTCATACTTTGTGAGTGGCTTGCTTACATCAAGTCCTACAACTTTTCCTCTACGACTTTTCTCGGAAATGGCACGTATGCGCGCAGGCGACTCGCAAACATTTCAGGGGTATCGGACTCCCCCAATTTGCCATTATTGTCGGCCAAGTTGATTTCCGTGATTTAGAAATAAAAATCAAACATTATTCGTGAAATTAGATTTTCATGTATCAAGAAACATAACCACGTCAGATCGACATTTTGGGGGTATCGGACTCCCCCAATTTGCCATTATTTTTGTCGGCCAAGTTGATTTCCGTGATTTAGACATAAAAATCAAACAGTATTCGTAAAATTAGATTTACCTACATGTATCAGGAAACATAGCTACGTCAGATCGACATGTTTGCGAGTCGCCTGCGCGCATACGTGCCATTTCCGAGAAAAGTCGTAGAGGAAAAGTTGTAGGACTTGATGTAAGCAAGCCACTCACAAAGTATGGGGTTTACATGTATAACTGAAAAAAAAGGTCCTTGGATGGTTGACTATTAGTTTCATCTGTAATATCGTTGGCCGAAAAATAGAAAGTCATACGTTCGACGTAAAACTCCCAACCCTTTGGTTCGTTTACGTTGAACTGTTCGATGTTTTCGTACGAAGCCATTGTTCGTTGTCACCGTAGGTCTTACTTTAACTTCTGTCCTATTTTTGATCACTGGTATCTCATCCTCGTCGCCAAAATAACAGGTCTGCAGCCTGGGTTGTAAATAATACAACAGCTCAACTTTAAACTACTTTACTAACACTGAATTAGACTCTCGAATTCCCAATTAAACCCCTTGACAATAGTTATATAAAATTTCATCTCAACTGTCAGTTATGACATTACTTTTCTCACTTGGCCAACAATAACACCCCAAACATATAAAACTACAAAAATAAAAGACACAATAGACCACACTACTGTAACATTATAGGTACTTATTTACATGATTTTGTATCATAAGTAGAACGTGATCTGAATTAGAATGTGAATCTGCCCTTTCTTACTACATTTGAAAAAATGTTGGAGTTATGTAGTCTTAAAACCAGGAAACTTGCTTTCCTATTCAACAATATGCTGAGGGCTAATTGTATTAATATGCATTTAGAAATAAATATTTCACAAAACTCTTGCAGTTTGACGGATAGTTCTAATAATTCGGACCGCTGACCACAATAAATCGAAAAAATCATCATAAACCGTACATCCGCTCCACTAATAACCTTTTTACTTTTTGTTTGCGCCATTTCCACCAGTCTGAAACGGCGGGCAGGTCGATTTCCGCCCCAAAGCGGAACTTAATCATCAGATAAAAATGGAACTCGGCCTACCTAAACCAACGGTTAAAAATAGATACCCCATTTTGCCATTTGCCGTTTTTATTCTTGATTGTAGGGTTTTTAGACTTAGGAGAACGAAGAGCTTTTATTGGAAAAATCAATTAGTAGGAAAACCAATTATTATATTGTTGTCTTTAACCAGGTCTATAAACCTAGCAGTCCCAAGGTGGATAAAAACTTCGGGAACTATATAATAATTAGGTGCTTTTTAGGTGCTAATTAGGGCTTCTAATTAAAAATTAGGTGCTCCTTTAGTTTTTGAGAAAATCAAAAAAAAACTAAGGGACTGCTAGGTTTATAAAAGCTAGCAGTCCCCCATAGTAAAAAATATTTTTTCAAATTTTTTCTTTGTATCAGAATTAGGTGCTTTTTAGGTGCTCCTAAATAGTCCAAGAAAAAATGGAATTGATTAATTATTAACGGAGTTACAGATTTTTTTTTTAATTATTAGGGGACTGCTGGCTTTACGTTTACTTGTTGTTGTGTCAGAATGGCAAAAAAAACTTCGGGATCTATATATTAATTAGGTGCTTTTTAGGTGCTAACTAGGGCCTCTAATTAAAAATTAGGTGCTCCTCTAGTTTTTGAGAAAATCAAAAAAGCTAAGGGATTGCTAGGTTTATGAAAACTAGTAGTCCACTATAGTAAAAAAAAAAAAATCCAAAATTTTCTTTTGTATCAGAATTAGGTGCTTCTTAGGTGCTCCTAAATAGTCCAAGAAAAAATAGAATTGATTAATTATTAACTGAGTTACAGATTTTATTTAATTATTAGGGAACTGCTGGCTTTACATTTACTTGTTGGTGTGTCAGAATGGCAAAAAAACTTCGGGATCTATATAATAATTAGGTGCTTTTTAGGTGCTAATTAGGGCCTCTAATTAAAAATTAGATGCTCCTCTAGTTTTTGGGAAAATCAAAAAAAAAAGGGATTGCTAGTCTTATGAAAGCTAGTAGTCCCCTATAGTAAAAAATATTTTTCCAAAATTTTCTTTTGTATCAGAATTAGGTGCTTTTCAGGTAGGTACTCCTAAATAATCGAAGAAAAATAGAATTGATTAATTAATAACTGAGTTACAGATATTTTTTCAATTATTAGAGGACTGCTGGCTTTACGTCTACTTGTTGGTGTGTCAGAATGGAAAAAAACTTCGGAATCTATATAATAATTAGGTGTTTTTTAGGTGCTAATTAGGGCTACTAATTAAAAATTAGGTGCTCCTTCAGTTTTAGAGATAATCAAAAAAAAAAGAACAAAGGGACTGCCAGGTTAATGAAAACTAGCAGTCCCCTATTGTAAAAAATATTTTTCCAAAATTTTCTTTTGTAGGTATCAGAATTAGGGGCTTTCTAGGTGCTTCTGAATAGTCGAAGAAAAAATTGAATCGTTTAATTATTAACTGAGTTAGAGATTTTTTTATTAGAGAATTATGGCACTTTCTAAATAGTGATCGATTTTATTACTGATCAGCCTTATTTAATTACTGGCAGTCACTATTTCTCATGAATAAAAAGGATTATGGCACAACATGTTAAATTGGCACTATTTTCACCATTTTCTCGCGTCAGCGTCGCGTTGTTTACTGAATTGTAATGGAAGAAATGTTAGAAACTGCCATTCTAGGGGGTGAAAATTATGTTTTTCGGTTTTATCCATCCACAAAACACAAACAAAAAATATAAACAAGTTATATCATGTTAGAATCTGAAAAATTCTTGGACAACTGACATTTGATTTAGATTTGCGCATGTCTCAAAAAATAGTGGAATAAATATACTGCCTTTCACTATCCAATCACAAATAAGGATAATCCTTATTTCATTACTGACCACCACTATTTTTAGTCACAAAAACGCATGCATAGGTGTCAATAATGTCAAAATAAAAACGTTTATATTAGTGACTGTCGCTATTTGAAGGTGCCATAATTCTCTATTATTAGGGGACTACTAACTTTCATAAACCTAGCAATCCCTTAGTTTTTTTTTATTCGGAATCTATTACCTAAAAAGCACCTAATTATTATATAGATCCCGAAGTTTTTTTCCATTCTGACACACCAACAAGTAGACGTAAAGCCAGCAGTCCCCTAATAATTAAAAAAATATCTGTAACTCAGTTAATAATTAATAAATTCTATTTTTTCTTCGACTATTTAGGAGCACCTAAAAAGCACCTAATTCTGATACAAAAGAAATTTTTGGAAAAATATTTGTTACTATAGGGGACTGCTAGCTTTTATAAACCTAGCAGTCCCTTAGTTTTCTTTGATTTTCTTAAAAACTAAAGGAGCACCTAAGTTTTAATTAGAGGCCCTAATTAGCACCTAAAAAGCACCTAATTATTCTATAGTTCCCGAAGTTTTTCTTCACCTTGGAACTGCTAGGTTTATAGACCTTCTTTAACCTTTACCTGAAGATTGCATGTCTGTGTAATTGTGTCTATTTCTTATTAAGGAAGATTCACTGATCTTGAGGTTGTTAACCTGGTTTTATTAGCTGATTTATTTCTCTACATTGACTCCAAAACTATGATAAAATGAAAAATTTCTATTTGGAAACTTATACTCCATATTCCTTAAAGCAATCGATTATATCTGCTTTACAAAAAATGACCCATTTCTAATTTGGGGTGTCACGATTATATCAATCAATCAAAACAATTTGATACGACACGGCAACATAGATTAAATTTTTCAAAGCATTATCAAAAAAAAAAAATTGCCATTGATCAAAAATTGATTAAGTAACAACCAATAAAAATGTAATTGATTGTAATGTATCTGTGTATCAGGTACATGGTACAACATGTATTAATTGTAATGATGTAATGTTTCCCACTATCAAAGTTGTTTTTGAATGAAACTTGCTACTCTGTTTATTCATTTTGCATTTTTAGTCACTAGTATCTCTCACCGTTATCAAATAAGAGATAATCGAGATCTTATAACATATTATGGGGATTATAAACTCTTTTTCCGTCCAATAAATATTGATTTGCTATATTCAAAGTCAAGATACAATTGAATATAATTTCAAATGCCCACCGCAGATATCCATATAATTATCAATTATTTTCGAACCCTCCTCATTCTTGTTGCTATTATATTATTAATTTTGCAACGCTCAGGAGACCATATTTGTCCCCCACGAGTCTAGTTTTTTTCGCAGCGAGTCAATTAGCAATAATGAATAATTATGTCTCATTGTGTTGGCTTATGACAATGATTCATGTTACTTGGAAATTGGTGCAATAATCTGAAGATTATGGATTCACATTATTCAAAACTTCTCGTGATTTATTACCAGAAAGCGCAATTTTCTTGCTCAAGCATTCTCATCTTTCCCAACACAGTAAAAAAAGGGAAATTAAAACTAATTAGGTAGAAATTGCTTAAATAAATTGGATGGAAGCAACAATCAAAAATATTTACATGAAATCAAGGTCTAGTTTGCGCTATTAAGTAGTTTAACAGATGCATTTTGTACTGCCTACAAAACCAGCAAACCTATGTCCCACACTAATTATTGTTAAATAATATTCCAGGAGAAAAATAAACAATGAGTTATGAAACGAAAACCGACATTATTATTATATTTTGCACAGTAAATTGCATGATTTTTGTTATATTTATTCTCATATGTTGAGAACTAGAAATTATAGCAGCAAAACACGCAATCATTAAATTATAATTATTAAAATAAATTTATAAACTAATGTTACCAGACTGAAACCATAATGCACAGTCTTTTGATGTGTCTCAAGACATTTAAGTACCTGCTGCCATATGTTTTCTGTATTAGGAATAAGTAGTGCCTTTCAGTCTAGGCGTCCGTTACCAGAAGTGGTTTGTACCACTTTTGTCAGCCTCTCAGTAACCGTGTTTGTATGTATTTGTTCAAGTGTGTCAGCTCACAGTTTAATTCAACGTAAAACAGCTTACTTATGTAGTGTGAAATTCAATGGGGCTCTTTTGGTTGTGTTAACAAACCAGAACATCAGATCGGATCGTTTTCTTGTGGTTTTTGAAACTTGAATATTGAAGTTGTTTTGCCAATTTGAGTTTTTTTTTTCTGACTACAATCAGCACTCGAAATAAAAATGTAAAAATCCACTTATTTTTTGATAAATAATATAAAATGGTCCCTCAAGATGCTTAAATAGGTACAAGCAAAACAAGGTTAACTGAAAAACTCATTGCAAGTTTACACAACTTTATCAAAATCTTAACATGAAAAAGATTAGATTAATATTACACAATACAAAAATGAGTAAATTTATAAGATTACGGCCACTAATCCCAAGCTATAGTTTTTCTTTTTGAGTGTGTTTTTAAATAAATCATGACATCATCTCACAACTGTCTAACCTAATCTACCTACTTAAATGTATACTATCTGAAAATACTTACAATAATCCATTCAAGTAGCATCAACAAAATATTATTAATTTTTAAATTGAAAATATGTACATTGTAGGTTATTAACAACCAAGTCAAACAATCATAAATCACGCATAGCTCTTTCCATTAAAGCCGAGAAAAATGCAAACAAAGCATGAAAAATAGCAGTTATTAGAGTGTAAACGTCTCATTCTAATAACCCGTTAATTTTAAAATACCGTTCATTTTACTCGCCCATTTGGCTAGAGAACCAGCCTTTTTCTTTTTTTCTTGGGAGAATGCCGAAAATGGTCTGGTCTAGGAAATAATAGAATTTTACTATGAGGAATGGGCGTCACAAACCATATAAGCAAGCACTGAGAATTTATTTGTTATAATTTTTTTATAACAAAAAATGAATTAGAGAAGTCTAGCTAAGGTTAACTTTCAATCCTGCATATATTAGTGGATTCGCTTGTAATTTTCATATAGGGATACTTTTTCAAATACATACTAGTTTTTTTACTTGAAACATTTATACCCATTTCATGAGTTCTTGCCTTTTTGGGAAGAGTTTTATAGTTTTTAAAAAACAAAAATAGGGGTGCAACTTTATGTTGCACTCTTAAATAATTTTGGAGGAGTTCTAATGACGTTTTTTAGTATAAGTACTATAGTTCTTGATAGCAGATATACGTATATACGTATACATAATATGTATCGCTCTATTTTGTAAAACTTGTAAATAGCTACCTTATGATTTAGATTTTTGAAAACATCATAACTTTTTTTTTATTATAGAAAGAAAGCTAAAATTTTCAGCGATACTTATCCCAGTAGAGGAGTACAATCCCTGAAAATTTCAGCTCATTTGGACTTATTGTTTGAAGCAAAATCTTCTGAGTGCCCTTTTTCCGAGCTTTTTTCATTGAATCCGGCTCCAAATCTCGGAAAAATTTAGTTTATGGATTTCGGGGTTTCACGAGGGACCAATGGGACATACAATCTCAACAAAAAAAAAATTGAAATTTCATCGTTTTAGTAAAAAACTTTCAAAGGTCATAACTTTTTTTCTATTAGAGATAGAAAGCTGAAATTTTCAGCGATTCTTATCCCACTGGCGGGCTACAATCCCTCAATATCTCAATTGGACATAGATTCCGAGAAAAAAATGCGTTAAGGAAATCCGCGGGTGTTGGGCGGGAGCACAATCTTCCGAGTTCCTTTTTTCATAGAATCCGGCTCCAAATCATGGAATAATTTAGTTTATGGAGTTCAGGGGATCATAAGGGACCATTAGGAGACAAAATCTCAGCAACAAAAATTTCGAAATTTCATCGTTTTAGTAAGAAATTTTGAAAGGTCATAACTTTTTTTCTATTAAACATAGAAAGCTGAAATTTTCAGAGATTCTTATCCCAGTAGAAGACTAGAATCCCTGAAAATTTCATCTTATTTTGACCTATAGTTTCAGAAATAAAATCGTTTTAGCAATTTGGGGTGTTTTATCAATTTTCCAATTTTTCTGAGTGCTTTTTTTCATAAAATCTGGCTCCCAATCTCGGGATAATTTAATGAATGGAGTTTGATGGATACCAAAGAACCAAAACGACTTTAAGTAAGTAAGTAAGTAAGTTTATTAATCAAAAAATATTACACTTGTTAATTAAGCAATGTACAGGAAATATGACGCTTAAGTTTTCTTGAAACTTGTATGCGCCTCAACTGTTAGTACATTTTTCTATATATTATTGTATATTTGCTTACATATCTAAATTTATTCTACTCTTAATAACTAATTATAATTGGGTACCTAAGTATAAATAAAATTAAGGTTAAGGTACCTACCTATATAGTATGATATAGTACCTTTAAAAATAGCTATATGATAAGGAAATGAATAATGGTTTCAAGCGAATGAGTGAATAAACCCAGCCAGAGACAAGAACAGACAAAAAAGAAAAGAAAAAAAAGGAGATCAATATTGAAAATCAAGCTGCTGTGGTGTTCATTTATCAGTAGGCATGATTGATAATTTGATGTACGTGACACCTATTGACGCAGCCAACAAGTCAAAGATTCCTTAAGCGTGTTTGTATTACTTTTATTCTTTATGTTGCTTGGGAGTGAGTTGTATAGCCGAGGCCCTATATAGCTAAAAAATCTCTGACCTACGGTTTTATTAACTCTGGTAGTTTTAGCATTTTACTTTGTACGGGTTTGGTATTTGTGATTGATGTGTTCGAGTTCGGATTTATTCCTAAATATATTTACCAAAACTGTATGTGCATATAGTTGTCTAACATCAAGTATTTAGTTCAATTTCTGCGAAAAGAGATTCGGTTGAGTAGATTAAAGGTTTATTAAACAATATTTTTATTACGCGACTTTGTATCCGCTGGAGAGGTGCAATTATTGTTTTAGCAGCTGCCCCCCAAATTATTATGCCATACCGTAAGATAGATTCAGCGAGGGCTTTGTAAATAATAATTAGTTCTTTGAGTTTTAGAATTCCTTTAAGCTGCTTGAGTTTGTATAGTACACATCGCAGTTTTTTATGGACGCTTTGGGTTTGGTTCTCCCATCGGAGGTTACTATCTATAAATATTCCTAAATACTTAATAAAGGTTGCTGACTTAATAGAGAGTTTTTTTACATCATTTGGAATGGTTAGTTCAGTAAAAGCAGGAAGATGTGACTTATAGGATGCGAACGGTAGGTAAAAGGTTTTATTATAATTAATTGTAAGTTTTTTGTTATCAAATAACTTTTTTATTTTTTTCAGGTCTTCTTCACAGATGTTTTTAAGTTCGTCCCAATTGTTGGCTTGATAAAAGATTGCAGTGTCGTCTGCAAAACTAACTATACTTCCAGAAACATTAGAGGTAAGTATACTGTTCATGTATATAATAAAGAGTATGGGCCCTAATACTGTCCCTTGTGGGATTCCATATCCAGCTGTACCAGAATCACTCAAACTAGATCCGATTTTTACAAACATTTTTCTATCGTCTAGGTAACTTTTTAGCAAAGTCTGACTAAGCCCCCTGAAGCCTATTCTTTCTAATTCTCTTAAAAGATTTGTATGATATACTGTATCAAAAGCTTTTTCTAGGTCTAGGAAAATGCACAAGGATGCTTTTTTGTTATCCACTGCGTTGTATATTTTTTCGGTAAGTCTAGAGGTAGCATCACTTGTGGATTGTCCCTCCCGGAAACCGTATTGATTTTTTGATATAATTTGATGTTTTTTCAGGTAAGATTCCAAACGATATTTCAAGATTTTTTCAAAGATTTTACTGAATACAGATATGAGTGATATTGGTCGATAGTTCTCAATGGTATGGGCATTTCCTTTCTTAAAAACTGGAGTAACAATCGCCCCTTTAAATTTTTCTGGATAAATGCCAGTTGAAAAAATGTTGTTGTATATATGTGTTAATGATAATGATAATGATAATAACTTTATTGGTGCATTTACTTACAAACAAAGTTTACACAAGTCAACTTAGTGTAGCATAGTAGAATTATCGAGAGAATTATAATATGCTAAGTATAAATAAATACATTATGGATCACAATGTTACAATCATATCGTTAAAATTATTGTTCCCAAATTCATCCGTGGAGAAAAAACATTTGTTTAACATAATATAGTTTTCTACAGTAGTTTTGAATATTTTCGTAGGAAGCATTCTCACCAAAGGTGGCAGTAAATTGTAAAACTTAGGGCCATAGTAGGACACTCCAGTTTTTATTCTGTGAATTCTATGAAAGGGTGTGTAAATATTGTCTTGGTTTCTGGTGTGATGAGAGTGAACATGTTCGTGTGTCACATAGTCGGATATGTTGTTTCTGACATGTAGGAGACATTGAACAATATATAACGATGGGACTGTCAATATTTTGTTCCTGATAAAGTGTTCTCGATGCATTCCGCTCTAGAGTCAATTTTAGCCAAAACTCGAACGGCTCTCCTCTGCAATGCAAACACACGACGCGAGTCAGTCGCATGCCCCCATGCCAGGATTCCATACGAAATCCTGGACTGGATGCACACAAAGAAGACCAACCGCGCCACCACGTCAGAGACGTTCTGCACCAAAGTTCTAAGTGCATACACCCCCGACGCCAGCCTCCCACAAACAGAGTCCACCTGTGAGCTCCACATGAGCCCCGAGTCTATCCCTATCCCCAAGAAAGTGACCGGCCGGTTTTCCGGCAAGTCAATATCGCGCGTCGACAAGAACAGCTCCTGGCTTTTTGATGCGTTTAGACTGAGCTGGTTGGCCACAAACCAATCTGTGACCCTCTCCTGCGTCTCCCCCAACATGCCCTTCAATTCATCCATTTCTCTTGCCCTCCTAATAACTGTGGTGTCATCCGCAAATAATATCAGATCGGCGCTTGGGTCGCTACATTCCAGATCATTAATATAGATCAGAAAGAGCAGCGGCCCCAGAACCGATCCTTGAGGAACACCATATTTTTGTTCGCATGTCGAACTATTTTCTCCCACAATTACAATTTGGGATCTGCCCGTTAAGTAAGATTTTAGAAGTTTAATACCTTCTAATGAAAATCCATACCTGTCAAGCTTCATGGCCAGAATATCAAAGGAGACGCAGTCAAAGGCCTTGCTCAAGTCACAAAAAAAAAAGCGCAGCAATTTCATGTTGTATGTCTTTCACAAGTTCGGCCCTTATATTATCTTTACCCGGTGCTTTTTTTAATTTTAATTGATT
The DNA here is from genome assembly GCA_917834065.1 of Ceutorhynchus assimilis. Lineage (NCBI taxonomy): Eukaryota > Metazoa > Arthropoda > Insecta > Coleoptera > Curculionidae > Ceutorhynchus > Ceutorhynchus assimilis. Next base: position 31,755,651 of record OU892284.1, read on the forward strand.
AATATATTTTTTTGTTTCAGTGGTATCTGTTGGGAATAAAAAGAAGTTGCTATCCAGCCTTGGAGAGGTGCTATTTTTGTTATCTACAGTTATTTTATTAGCGAGTACCTCACCTATGCTGCTGTAAAAGTCTTTAAAAAGATCAGCTTTTTCCTTATTAAATTTTTTCATTCGCTTTCTTAAGCTACTTAAATCAAGAAAAAAATTCTAAGATCTCTCGTGAAAACCGCATTCCTGTATTCAAAATAGTGTCCGAGAAAATTCCTTGTGAAGATCAATTATGCAGGAAATTGTGATGTCACAACCGTCGAAATCGCAGTCTTCTGGTCGTTCAGGCGTCAGTGAACCGTACCCTATACTTTGAGTGGTTGCAATTCGCTCCAGGAGATAATTATCTTTTGTTTTGGAGAATTCTCACATGTGTTAATACTGTTCCTAAAAATCCAGTGTGACGTCACAAACGCCTAGTTGTAACTTTAAACTGCCCTAACTCGAAAACGGACTATAGTAGCAAGATGCGGTTTGAATATTTATTCTTAGATTTTTTTGCACTAAAACTTTAATTTTTGGGTCACACCCCCTTTTTAATACACAAAATCCCAACGAAAAAAATTGAAACTTTATCGTTTTGATACTGTGGTAGCCTCAGAGGTGGCTAGCTACCTTATGATTAATCTTTCGGAAATAGACAATACTAGCGTTATCATGCCCAACTCAGCGGCATCTGCTGTTTATGATATGAAGCTAAGGGAACTGGAACAAAGTAACAAAGATTTACAGACAAAGTTACTCAAACTTGAGAATGAGTTCCAGCTGCTTACTGCAACCCTGAATTCTATGAAAACTGCATCAAGCTGCTCAGGTTCTTCGCAAACCCCATCTCAGTTTCCTCCTAATCTGCGGGCGGTACCCATCAGGAATGAATCAAGAAGCTTTCAGTCATCTAATAGCCTGCAACTAGCTGGACAGCAAAAGTCCCAGCGACCGATCCGCAGCATAGAGCGCCAATCAGTGCCTAATCCTGTGAGAGTATCGGACCGCTCAAGTAATAATCCTGTATTAATTGGCACAGGTGCTGATAGAGGTCTTTTTTCTGCAGGTGAGAGACGCCAGTGGCTATATCTGGGTCGATGTGATCCGAGTACCACTGAGGAACAGATCTCTAACTATTTGAAGAATCAGCTCTCCATTCCTGATGTCAAATGCTTGGTGTTGGACAAAAATGAAGATGTGGTTTCATTTAAAATTGGGGTTAAAGAATCACTTTTGAAGGGCCTGCTGGATCCTAACCTCTGGCCAGTAGGCGTTGCTGTCAAGGAGTTTCATTCTCGTCGTATGGGGGCAAAACCGTCCAATGCAAATTTTCAGAGAGGAGACAGAGAGGACCTTGTGCTTCCTTTCTCTACCAAAATGTAAGAGGCTTAAAAACCAAACTCAAAGATGCTTTCTGTGCGGCTCGCGCCGAGTCTTTCTCAGTTATTGCACTTACGGAAACCTGGCTAGACTGTAGTATCTGTGATGCCGAATTTCTTGACTCGCGTTACACGGTTTATCGCTCTGATAGAAGCAGTCTGAACAGTACTAAAAGCCGTGAAGGTGGGGTCCTTTTGGCAGTAAATAATTGCCTAAAATCTCATCGCCTGTCAATTGGTGAAGCATCGGTCGAGGAATCGTGGGTGTCTGTTACGCTGGGTGACATGGTCTTCTGTATTGGCTGTGTCTACATTCCACCTACCATGGATGTGCTCCATTATGAAAACCATTTGAAATCAGTTGCTAGTGCCTGTGAAATGTTTGATAATGTGCTTGTTCTTGGAGATTATAATCTTTCCCAAATAACGTGGTCCACTAGTGAGGATCTCTCGGGTTTATTACCTGGAAATGTAAGGACAACTAAGGAAATATTGTTATGCGATAGTACTGCTTCTCTTAATCTGTCTCAATACAATGGGGTGGCTAACGATCATGGTTCAATCCTGGATCTATGTTTTGCCAACTTTGGGCCTATTTCACTTGTAACATCTGACGGTCTGGTGGGATGTGATCGTTATCACCCAGCTCTAGAGTTTTCCATACCTGTTGTTAAAGCTAAATTTCTGAAGCCTCTTAATTATTTTTCTTATGACTTTAAAAATACCAATTTTGATTTATTTAATGAATATTTTCTTTCCTTTGATTGGCGATCCATTATGATGGACGATCTAAACGAAACTGTTAAGAGCTTTTACTTGGTACTGTTCGACTGCTTTAATATGTTTGTTCCAATAAAGGCACATTCTTACAGCGAGAAATTTCCTATCTGGTTCTCTGAATTGAAAAATCTGATTTTTCAAAAGAAAATTGCTCACAAACGATTCAAGCGGTCGAATAGAGGTTTGGATTACTTTGCATTTAGTACACTTCGGCGAGATTGTAAAAACCTCACCAAAGAGTGCTATAAATTATACATAAGTGATACTGAAAGAGCCATAGGCACCAATATGAAAAATTTTTGGAACTTTATTCACTCCCAATCTAATCAGGGTACTATTCCTAACGAAATGTTTCTTGCCTCAGAAAAGGCGTCCAACGGTGTTGACATAGCTAATCTTTTTGCTGTCTATTTCTCCTCCGTCTATAACCCTCAGAGAAATTCCGACGCTGGAACCTTTGCTGATCGATTTGAGAATGTTTCAAGCATTGTCATAGATCCAACAGATATTGAGAGGGCTTTAACGCAATTGGACATCAACAAGTCTGCAGGACCTGATGGTATTCCCAACAAAGTACTAAAATCTTGTTCTAACACTTTGTATCTTCCTCTGTTTAATATTTTCAACAAATCATTATCTTCTGGAATTTTTCCAGAAATGTGGAAGCTCTCCTACGTTTGTCCTATTTACAAGTCAGGCAGCAAAAATGATGTAAATAATTACAGACCCATCAGCATTCTGTCTGCGATTCCAAAATTATTTGAGCAGTGCGTGGAAGGAATTCTTTCAAAAATATTTCATCAGATTGTGATCAGTCAACAGCACGGTTTTACAGCCGGTAGATCCGTTGAGACGAACCTGTTTCTCTTTACAACATTCATAAATTCATCATTTGCTAATAATGCAGAAACTCATGCAATATATACTGACTTCAGTAAAGCCTTTGATAAGGTAAATCACAACATCCTTCTTTCAAAGCTTTCAAGTCTCGGCGTTTCTGGACATTTATTTTCATGGATGAAATCATACCTTACTAACAGAATGCAACAAGTCAAGATCGATGGCTATCTTTCTTCTCTTTTCCATGCATCCTCTGGGGTACCCCAAGGTTCTCACTTGGGCCCCCTTCTATTCAGCTTATTTATCAACGATTTAGGATCGTTGCTCTCGTCAAATTTTTTACTTTTTGCTGATGACTTGAAGTTGTATCGTCAGGTGACGTCAACTCAAGACATACTTATTTTGCAAAATGATCTTAACATCGTTCACGATTGGTGTCAGCTTAATTACATGTCCCTCAACATCGATAAGTGCTGTTGTATAAGATTCAGTAGACGCACCCATAGTGTTCCCTTGCAGTATTACTTAAACAATGTTCGCTTGTCTGAAGTTTCTATCATTAAAGATCTTGGTGTCTATCTAGATACTAGGCTAATGTTCGCTGAGCATTTTGAAGTGGTAATTGGCAGGGCTAATAAAATGTTGGGGTTTATTAAGAGAGCTACTAGGGACTTTACAAGTATACGCCCTATCAAAATTCTTTACACATCACTGGTCAGGTCCGTTCTTGAATTTTCATGCATAGTTTGGTCACCTTACTATCAGATCCACATCAATAGGCTTGAGAGTGTTCAACACAAATTTATTAAGTTTGCAAGGTACAAACTTTCTTTGAGTGGTGTGATTCTCAGTGATGACCTGACTATGACTAATTTAGACTTATCTACTCTTGTTCGCAGAAGGGAATATTTTGATGTCTGTTTTGCATTTAAAATTCTTAACTACTACATAAAAAGCCACGAATGTCTTGAATGTTTTAATCTACACATTCAAAGTTATCAGACACGAAGTAAATCTTTACTGCACATTCGTTACTGTCGAACCTGGCACCTACTATTCAGTCCTGTGAATAGAATATCTGCCAATGTAAATAAGTTCTGTGAGGGCCTTGAGTTCTTTGGTTTATCTCTGGATAAATTTAAGACAAAGGCCAGGAGAATTGTTTTAGGTTAGATTTTTTTTTTTTTTTAGATTTAAACTCTGTTCAACTTCAAATGTATTTTTCTTATATGTAAATAAATGAATAAATAAATAAATAAATAATGATTAAGATTTTCGAAAACTTAACAAGATCATAACTTTTTTTCTATTAGACATAGAAAGCAGAAATTTTCAGCAATTCTTATCCTAGTAGGGGACTACAATCCCCGAGACAATTCCTGAAAATTTCAGCTCATTTGGAATTATAGTTCCAGGAATAAAATCATGTTCAGTACCTAATTTGCAGTGAATTTATCAATTTTTCAATTTCCTGACGTCCTTTTTCCATAGATTTCGGCTTCCAATCTCAGAATAATTGAGTGTATGGACTTATGAAGATTCGGGGGTCCCAAACGATCATTTAAAGACAAAATCTCAACATAAGAAAAATTGAAATTTTATCATATTAATACTGATACTAAAGATAGGTACCTCGGTAGGTACTTAGTCTTTCTATAATAATTTCATCATTTGCAGAACATAAGATAGTTCCACAATAAAGAAAATGGGAAAATATATGCAAGAGCTCATGAAAAAGTGATAGGTACTCAACTATTTTCGGCAACATTTATAAATAGGTGGTAAGTCAAGAGGTAAGTTTAGTACATATACCTAATGAAATAATAAATAATCAAATGTAAAAAATCAAGTACAAAATACCCAGCAGAGGTGTCAGATTGCATGTCTGACAGTTTAACAGAAGGTGAATAAATGATCCTAAATAATAAAAAATGTTTGTTGTTCAAATATTCCATGAATTTATTTACCCAATTTCTATATGTAGGTATTTCTTTAATAGAGAAGATTCAATTTAATCACTATAATAAAATCAGAAGTACACAGTAGATATGAACCTCGATATGAACATCATAAGAACACAATAGGTCTGTTCTCACAGAAATCACAAACCAGTCAGAGCAAATTTGATTGGTTGAAAATAGTCAGAAAACTGGTTGTTGACGCGAATTTGATTGGTTGAAAATAGTCAGAAAACTGGTTGTTGACGATTTACGCCAATCAAAAACATTCTCACTGCTTTGTGATTTCTGTGAGAACAGATTTTACAAAGTTCAGAGATTAGTTCAGGGGCCACTTTATAGTAACTCCTCCTACACTTTCACCGTCTTTTTAATTAATAATTGCTAACAGCAAAGGTTCTTCTATTAAAATTTAAAAAACATCATTTTCACAGCAAACCCTGTAGCTTATAATTATCATTAATTAATTTTGAGACGGGAACCTGCTATGTAAACCAAAAAAGATATAGGTAATGCGAGGCTGATAAGGCAATGAAATAAAAATGATAATGCCTGTGTTAACATTATCCCTGATAACAGCGATTTTATTGAAATATAGGTACACCTGAATTTATTAAATCTAGTTTAAAAGGAAAATACACCTTCAATTTAATTCAACCATTTGAAAAATACCCATACCCATACCAGTGCTGTTAATTTAATTATGTATCGAGCTTGTGCACTGAATTTCTAACAATTATTTATTACCTTGAAAAATATTATAAAGGTTTGCACAGAAATTTCATTATTTGGAAAAAAAAAAACGGAACATATTTTTTACTAGTTCGTTTTTTTGTTTGAATGAAGTGCATTTTGAGCTAAGCCGGTCTTTTATTCGACAAGAAATACATAGGTATTATGGACATTTCTCACAATAAATTAATCAGTTTTTACCTTCAAAATAAATTTATTTCCGATATTTCCACCTGAACAAAGGCACAAATTGCGAAAAAAGGCACCTGTTGAATACCCACGAAAGCAAAGAATCACCCGACGCGACAACGTTCGTGTTCGAACTGAACTGAACAGTAGAGTGGAACACCTCACCTGAAAATAAAAAACGAATAAACTGGTTTTGCAATGTTGCCAAATGTCTTACACTATAGTTGTCTCTGTTTAGAGTGTAATTCGATTTTCTTTGTTTATGAGAACACGTATGAAATGAAGTTAGCCGAGGGAGGTTGTTTTCGAACAGTGCGTCATATGCAAGAATTAATACACACTACGGATTGCTTATCGGCCTCGGTTTTGATTTTTGGTGATCGGTGGACGGTGTGTCACCATGTCCGACGTCATTAACAAGTCGTCAGTTGTTTGCTCTAGAGTTCGTAGTTTAGAATTTAACCTTGCATTCGGTATTTTGCTTGTAATCACATGACCAGCGAGCGAACACAGCAGTTGAACGCTGTATCAGAGTCCCCGAAATTTCAATAAAGAACGCGAATGAGCCTGCTCCGAGTACACTTTTCAAATAAACGAACTGTAAATTCAAGGTCAGAGAACTCAGATCAAAATACCGAACGCACGGAATGATGAAGAATATAATTTAATTTTAATCAACATGATATGATAGGCAAAGAGGAAGATGCATAAAGCAAAAGCCCGCGGAATCATAACCTGTGGTGCAAACAGACTACGTCAAGGCGACAACGGACATGCTGGCTACGTCACAACTGGTGATTGGCGCGGTGGAGGCTTTAGATTTGTTCCACATAAGCCTTTTGAAGATAGGCTATCCTGTAGTTGTAGTGTGCATTATCATTGCGTCATATGTACCTAACTTCATATTATTTATTTACAGAACATATAACTCTAACCTCACTTTTTTGAATTTTTGTTTACCCTTTAAAATTTTAAACTTTCACAAGTTTTACAGTATATAGCGAGTGATTATCTAATAAATATTATAATAAGGTACCATGGATGACTGCATAGAACTTTTAAGCGATACCGATACATCAGCATCTGAAAAAACCCTACTAATAGAAAACGAAGAAATCAACAATATTCTTGAAAAGTATAATAGTAATAGTACAGAACGCCACAATTTGCCTTCTACATCAAAATCTATATACCCTAGTACAAATATTTATAATCTAGATGACCTATCTGACGAAGAATTTATACGAGAACCTTTAGACAAAAGAGCAAAAACGTCCGATGGTGATACCAAGGAAAACTTATCATGGCAAGAAAAGTTCTCGGCTAACGATTTCTGTGAAGATTCAAATGATTTGGACACCTTATGGAATAAAATAAAACAGCTAGAATCTGAACAAATTCAAATTGAACCTAAACACACAGTTACTAAGGAAGTAAAATCATTATTTAGTAAAGAAATCTCTAAATCCAAGCTGGAAAGCAAATACAAAAGTTACAGTCAGTCTTCAGGAAGTCAATTTAGTCTAAGTAATAGTGACGAAGAGGAATTTAATGGAAATTATGTGTTGCCAACCACCAATTCAGAACCCATGAAATCAGACAACTCTCCCCTTAATCTGACTCCAGAAGCACAAATAGGTGATAAAATAATATTCCAATATTTTATTATAGTTTTAGATTCTATGCTAAATGGACAAAATTTACACGACTTGTCATTACATAATTAATATTTAATCTTGCTATCTTTCAAAGCGTTACTTTCGCCATTATATCATGTTTCATTTATGTTTGTCCTTAGAATAAACCAGTCTTGATACATTGGTCACTCCAACTATGTCATCATCTTCATTAACAATTGTATGCTCTTCGACCATCCAAGATACATGCTCGTGCTGCACATCGGTTTCAATAGGTTTTTTGGTTTTAGGATATAATTTTAAGCCCACGAATTTGGTAACAGGTTCTTCGGGCGTTTGTGCTGGTGGAAAAACTGTCCCTGAAATACTTTTATTGGAAGAAGAAGAGGCAACTGCATTTTCGAAGGAAGAAGGAAAAGTTTGGCTTGATGCTCTAGAATCAATATTTGATGACATATGAGTGGATTCAGTGGATTTTCCAGACTCAATTGTACCTTCCTTTTCAGTGTCTTCCAAAAAACAAGTTGTGCCAACAATTTCACATGACCCTGGGTATTCATCTTCTGCCAATGTACTACTTGATTTAGTAGTTTTTTTCATTTCATTTGTGTTTTCTATTTCTTCAGTAGTTCCTTCTAATTCTGCTGAGATTTCTGCTATTTCTTTTTCTATGGAAGATTGTTCTGTCGAGCTATGGCCGATTTCTTCAACTGTTGAGGTTTGTTCTGTACTCTTTTCTGTTGAAGATTGTTCTGTTTTGTTTTCTGTTGATGTATTTTTTGGTTCTTTTTTTGTTGATGATTGTTCTGGTCCTTTTTGCGTTGAGGATTTTTCAGTTTCTTTAGTTGTCTTTTCAGTTGAAGCTTGTTTTGTTGAGGTTTGCTGTATTCCTTTTTCAGTAGAGCTATGTTCCGTCTTTTTTTCTGTTGATGTTTGTTCAGTTTCTTTGGTTGTCTTTTCTGTAGTTCCCAAAGACATTATCCCAGTACTTCCCTCTAATTCCTCCTTGCATAACTCGCAAGTTGTGTAATGCATTTGACCAGTACTTAACGGTTCATTTATATCTCTTTTAGTTCTTTTTGGGCTAATACTCAATTGTTCATACAATTTCGTTAACTCTTTACATATCATCTTTGTTCGTGCAGGAGGTGTACTACGTTTGGTTGTAACATGTGTGCTTGTAATCGGGACTTTTTTGGTGCTTGCATCATGTACTTTGGGGCTTGCATCATTAAGTTTTGTGCCTGCATCATTTAATAATGCATCCACTCTAGAAATAACTTCCTTAGCAATAACAACGTTTGTAGTATGTAAATTATGATCCATAGCTTCAAGCGTCATATCTACTAAATTTTCTATATCGTTATCTAAGTGTTCATTTGAGTTACCATGGGTTTCATCAACACGAGCATCAACATTTACGATTTTATCATCCACCGTGGATGAATAATCTTCATAATTGGTTTCATCTGCTAATTCACGTGTTATAGGCTCCACGGAAGGAGGGGTGTAATGTGTTGGTGTAGTTCGCAACTGCTCAGCGACTCTACTAAATAATTTGTTTTTTTCGTGCTCTTTTAAAATAGATTCTGTCGTGGCTGTTGAATGTTGCTTGATGAACATTGTAGTTGCTGCTTCAGCTATATCTTCAATGATTTCTTCATCTTCAATATTGCTTTCGTAATAATCTTCATTGGCTTTACTTTGTTTTGGTGTTACCTCGTCATCTTTTAAAGCAACTTTGTCATCTGTTTGAAGATTTTCATTTAATTTCAAACCAGATTTCTTTATATACCTTTTCTTCATTTGCTTTCTGTTGAAAGAAGCTTCATTTAGAATAGTCTCTATTTCTTGTACCACTTTCAAATCCCTTTGAAGTTTTTCCAGTTTAGAGTTTATTTCTTTCTTTTGTTGACTATGAGGATCTGAAGCAGTTGGACTGTAACTGAAAGTATCTGGAGGTGGAGTTATACTAACTTTTGAAAATTCCTGAATAAAATCCATATAAGTTGGTGTAAGAATATCTTTGTTATTTGTCACTGGATCATCTTCACTAACCAATTCATCGGGGTGGTCAAGTCTGTTTAAAATATCTATAATTTTATCCGTTTCGTCAATGCAGTTATCCCCTTTGCATTGGCCTCCAGCATGATTATTTTTTTTATTTTGACTCGCTGAATTTATAATGGCATTTAGATCTGCCTCATTCAATATACCATTACCAGCAAATCGCTTACGGTTTTTGGAATTTTTCGAATAAAGAAGTAAACCAGGTTTCATAGAGGCTTCAGCTTTGGGCGGTGTTGGAGTTGGAATCAAAAATCCTAAAGTTTCACGTGGAAAATTTGTTGTTGTGGTATTAGTAATATTATTTACTTGATTGGTTGCATTTTCTTCAATTGCATAGCAGGTAGTAAGCACTTGACTTGCTGGTGCTTCGGTAGTGACGTTATAAGCAGTTTGATTGGGTTTAATATCTAGAATCTTTTGAAGCATCAGTTTTTCATCTATGGAAGCGTTCTGGTTAACTCCAGCTATTAACATTTCTCCATCCGCTGAAGTTACAGCGCCAAAAACTAGAGGTTTATAAGTAAATGTATCGTTGAAAGATTGATTTTTAGCTACGTATTCAACCATTTTGTTCATTTCGTTTTCCACTGGATTTTCGCTTCTGTAAGGCCTATAATGTCGTCTGAATCTTACGTCTTTGGATATTTTATAATTTCGATGTAACACTCGCTTGTCGCGTTCTAGAGAACCTTCATTTTTACCTTCGTTTAAATCTTCACTTCTTATTATATAATTTCCTGCATATGTTTTAGATTTATTATTCTGTAATAATAGTTTATTAAATAGAATACTGTGTAATACTGCTTTTGGGAAAGTTTCTTTTATTAATTGGTTGGGCTTTTCAGTTTTTTTGGGTTCGTCGATATCTGGTAATACTCGTACCATACGAATTTGTTCTGGATTTGCTTTGTCCAATTCCAAACGATTTTTACATTTTTTCCTAGATTTTCGTGCATTTGGCAATAAACGTAACAAATGTAATTTGTCAGGATTCTGCTGTGGTAGACGTTTAAATATCTTTTGAGGCATTTCTTTTGGAAATAAATTAATTTTTCGTCTTTCCTCAGAATCACCAATATTAGGCTTAAATAATTTTTTTTGTAGAACTGGCTGAGCGTCCGACTTTGCTTTGGCATTCCAATGTATCAACTTTCTAGTTGTTTTTGGTCTTGGTTTTGCACTGCTTTTGAACTTGCTTTCCACGATACTGTCAAAATCAGACACTTGATCTAGGATATTTAGAGCTTGGACGCACTGTAGACTGCTTATTAATAATAAAAACACTACTATGTACTTCAAATCATTAGGCAGCATTGAAATACTGCATCAAGATTTAGCATTTTTTGTTGCCGTTTTGTATAAAAACTAATAGAGTTTTGGTAAAATATGTAAAACTGATAAATGTGTCAAATACTGATTAATTTTTGGCAGCTTTTTTGATATTTTGAAGCTAGGTATACATTACGGTTAGAACGTTATTTGTTTATACGCATATTCAAATTTCGCATTATATTACAGAGTAACCATCTACAGGTAATTTATTTGGAATCATCTACGATTTTTTTTCTAGCTGAACCGAGACCTAAAAAGCGAGGGAGAAAAGACTCAGCAGAAAAAGAAGCTGAAAAACTAGAAAAAGAATTGGCCAAAGCAGCGAAAGCCAAAGAAAAAGAACAGAAAAAACTGGAAAAAGAAAATCAAAAACAATTAAAAGACGCTTTAAAAGTAGTTGGAAATTGTGTTAAACCTGATCAATGCATACAGGTACTATTAAAATTTGAGGTAAAATAATTCTATTAGCTTGATTTTAGTACTTAACAGTTAATATTGACGAAAACATATCAAAAAAGCCTTATGGGGAAGTAATAGAAGCAGGATTGAAAAGTGGTGGTTACAATTACAAAGTTACCAAAGAACTAGTTCCAAATTTAATTTCGTGGACAAGAAAAGTGCCTACAATTGAAAATATGGTAAGTTATAATATCCAATCACAGACAGTTTAAAGTACATTTTTCTTCTAGTTTTTGCAAAATGTCAATCAACAAGAAAAGCACTACATGATCATCATTGACTTACCAGAATTTATTCAGCATATTGCAGATAATACCATAACAGCTCATATACAATCATTGTTTAGCATATCTCAGATAGAGCATCTTTCTATTGCTATTTTAGGATTACAACGGTATTATAAATATTTAAGGGATGATAAAAATCGAGAGTTCAAAGTAAGAATTTAGGCCTTGTGTAAAATATTGTTGTGGTAACTTATTTTAGGCTGCAGTTACTGAAGCAGAAATTAGAACTAATGGAAATTCACAATTCAAAAATCTTCCAAAAGTAACTAAAAAAGAAATAGAGAATAAGTTGGTTGAATTGCAGATTTTTTGCAAAAATATTTATGTCCGGCCAGTTGAAAAGCTCGAGTCTTTAGCAGTGTTTGTTGGAGAATGTACAAAATCTGTAGCTCAAATTCCTTATAAGTAAGATAATTGTTTTTACCCACAAAATACTGAATTATTTATTCCAGATTGGCTAAATCAGAATCACAAGGACAAGAAAACGAATTTTTTGTTGTAAACAATAGAGATTGTGTAAGAGTAGACAAAGACGGTAATGGTTTAGGGCGTTTATGGAACCAATTCCTAAGAATGTTTCCTTTGGCAAGTTTAGAAACTTCCGAAGCTGTAACTTCTGTTTACCCCACCATCAATTCGTTAATGGAGGTAAAACAAATATTCCTTTGATTACAAATTTATTTGGAGGAATTTTTAGGCTTATAAAAATTGCGAAAAACCTGAAGATTGTGAAAAACTATTGCAAGATTTGCCTGTTAGAAGAGCGGCTGGGCCTTTGAGTGGCCAAAGAAAATTAGGGCCCGAATTCAGTAAAAAGGCTTACAGGTTTTTCTGCTCACAAGAAAATGTTTTATTGTGATCGAATTGTATAGTGAGAAACTTTTGAATCAATAAACAATGTGCTTATTTTTTCCTCCAAGTATGTAAGTATGATTCCATGAAACCTTGGTCACCAAAAGTGCTGATGTATTGGAAAAAAAAAATACGAGTAAAAATCTATTAACAACTTATCATGACTAAAACAGCCTTTTCTAAATAAATATATAAAACAATTTTTTTTTATAATTTTACGTTGACTCCTTACACTTTGTTAAAATATCATCAAATTTCTATTTTCTCATGTATTGAGTGATTTTATGCAATTGCTCGACTATTGCAGGCATGACAGCCGAAACAGAAGAGTCAATTAAGTTTTGGATATAATGCACAGCTTCCTCCTCCCCTAAATCCAACATTAGCTTGTCCTGAACCTTTTTAACCGCCTTATCAGGTTCTAACGCTATATCAGGTACACTGGCGTCTACCATTAAAGAGAATAAGTTTAGCATTAGGTTTGCGTGTCTGAAATTTATGGTGTAGTTTTAAGAATTTTATGAAATGTTGCTACTTACCTTCTTAAATGTAAAAAGGCTGTGTAGCAAAGCTTTCTGAATTCTTGATAATGTTCCGAGTGGATTCCACCCATTGCTTCTACCATTTCTTTACTCAGTTTCATTGGTGGAGGTAACGGTTTGGGATCTCGACCCAAAATGTAGCTGAAATTGTGATGAGATGTTTATTATAATATTTGTTTATTGTTAAATACACAACAGAGCAAAGTCCAAATGGTAGTCTATGTACCTACTTATATCTATGACAATTTTTTTTTTAAATAAAATAAAACTATGCTGTATGGTGTCCCACGAAGTTAGACTATAGATTATCTGACATGGTCTTAGAACTTTGCTTACAATTTCTGTGATTCTCAACCAATCAAGTTGTATTATGGATTTTCTAAAAGAGGATTTAATTCTCTATAAATCCTTCAAACACACATTGAGTAACTTCCGTGGACTTAGAGAAATTGAGCTTCAAAGTTAGAATTTTGCCGAAATTTTACCTCAAACCTCAAGTTGAAATTGTACAAAACCTATAGGTGGTACAAATACTTTTCGAATACCACATTAAAGCATTTAATGGGAGCTTCATTCTCAGAAAAATTTGGTTCGATACCTCTTATGTTATATGAGATATTACACATTGAAGATTCTCAATAAGAAAATCGAAGGGGTAAGTACCTACCTGAAAAAACGAAATTTTCCATTTTTCACTTTTTCCAAATTTTAACTTTCCTAGTCGAAAGAGGAAGTCAAAATTGGTCCATAACAAGTCTTACATTATTCTCAAAAAGCAGATGCTTCAAAACAAAAAATCACAATTGAAATTCTATTTTGGCTATAGATGTTCTGACATGGTCTTAGAACTTTGCTTACAATTTCCGTAATTTTCAACCAATCAAGTTGTATTATGGATTTTCTGAAAGAGGATTAAATTCTCCATAAATCTTCCAAACATAGATTGAGTAACTTTCGTGGACTTAGAGAAATTGAGCTTCAAAGTTAGAATTTTGCCAAAATTTAAGCCAAAACTTCAAGTTGAAATTGTACAAAACCTATAAGTGGTACAAATACTTTCCGAATACCATATTAAAGCATTCAATAGAAACTTCAATCTCAGAAAAATTTGGCTCGATACCTCTTATGTTATATGAGATATTACACCTTGAAGATTCTCAATAAGAAAATCAAAGGGGTACCTACTCCTACTACCTACCTAAAAAAACGAAAATTTCCATTTTCCAAATTTTAACTTTCCTAGTCGAAAGAGGAAGTCAAAATTGGTCTATAACAAGTCTTACATTATTCTCAAAAAGCAGATGCTTCAAAACAAAAAATCACAATTGAAATTCCATTTTGGCTATAGATGTTCTGACATGGTCTTAGAACTTTGCTCACAATTTCTGTAATTTTCAACCAATCAAGTTGTATTATGGATTTTCTGAAAGAGGATTAAATTCTCTATGAATCCTCCAAACACAGATCGAGCAACTTTCGTGGACTTAGAGAAATTGAGCTTCAAAGTTAGAATTTTTCCGAAATTTTACCCAAAACTTCAAGTTGAATTTGTTCAAAACCTATACGTGGTACAAATACTTTCCGAATACCACATCAAAACATCCAATAGAAACTTCAATCTCAGAAAAATTTGGCTCGATACCTCTACACATTGAAGATTCTCAATAAGAAAATCAAAGGGGTAATTACTTACGTAAAAAAACGAAATTTTCCATTTTCTACTTTTTCCAAATTTTACCTTTCCTAGTCGAAATAGGAAGTCAAAATTGGTCTATAACAAGTCTTACATTATTCTCAAAAAGCAGATGCTTCGAGACAAAAAATCACAATTGAAATTCTATTTTGGCTATAGATGTTCTGACATGGTCTTAGAACTTTGCTCACAATTTCCGTAATTTTCAACCAATCAAGTTGTAATATGGATTTTCTGAAAGAGGATAAAATTCTCTATAAATTCTCCAAACAGAGGTTGAGCAACTTTCGTGGACTTAGAGAAATTGACCTTCAAAGTTAGAATTTCGCTGAAATTTTACACAAAACTTCAAGCTGAAATTGTACAAAACCTATAGGTGGTACAAATACTTTTCAAATACCACATTAAAGCATTCAATGGAAGCTTCAATCTCAGAAAATCGAGAAAACGATATCATCATGCATACATATTTGCTCTGACAAGTAACCCAGTTCCACTTACACAAGACTTGTTACCAAACAGAAGGATTTGATTCTTGGTGATTTTATGAGTGATAGGTTTTGGTACTTCTAGGCTGGAAGCTAGTGACTTATTGTCCGCTTTGTTCAAGCTAATACACAGTTCGTTCTTTAGTTTCATGACTTTTCCTCCAAATATAGACTCTTCTGCACTCTCTATCGAAGTGAGAAGTAATAAACAGGTGACAGTCATGAATGAAGCAATTCCTAGGAAAAAATTATAGAAAAATAAATTCTTACCCAAAATCAATATGAAACAACCTGCCGTCTTCAGTAAGCAACAAATTATCCAAATGTCGATCACCTACGCCCAACAAATAAGTGATAACACAATATCCGGCACATGAACGTACATAAGCATCCATAATATCAGGCTGTATGCCATAAGGAACGTTTTCTTGAGGATGGTGTTTTTTAAAGTAATTCTGGATACTGCCTAAAATATTAACTTTAATGAAATAAATTCTACAAAAATTCAAATTATTGCCTTCTGTCCCAAGAATTTCAGCCACAGTGGTTGACTCTATGAACTGTACAAATCCATGCTTTGTACTAGTAGCAAGGACCCTATAAGGTGTCAATTTGAGATCTAAATTTTCATTATTTAATAATTTATCCATTAAAGTTATCATTTGCAAAATAAGCTGGTCTTGCCTCAAATCGTCACCTAATTTAAATATTGCAACATACTCTTTATCTTCAGTAGTTAGAAAATGTAATTTGGCTGGCATAAGGTTTGATTTGAATAAAAGGGCTTTTTCCGCTACAATTCCTGTGATTTTAATCTAGAAACATTAACAATTAGATGTTATTAAATTGGTTTGTTTCATACATACCTCAGGATCTAAAGGAAAAGGCACCGGATCAAACTTGGCAAAATTATACTTGAAAGCATCAGGTTCAGAGAGTAATTCTTTCAATTTTTGAATTTTTTTGGCCCTATAAGCATTTTCTCTAGAAACAGCTTTAATCAATTGCACTAATTTATCAATAAACTTTTGTTGCTTTGATAAAATTGCACGTTTTTTTTGCATCACTTCAGAACCTTTGGCTAATGTTTGAGAAAAGGTTTTCATGACTGTTAAGTACATAGTTCTAACTTGTTCCTGTAAAAAAATATGATATATTTGCTTTGCCATTATTAACAATAATATATACGTCTTGTTTGATTGTGCCTTCTTGATCTTCACATTCCAACAACAAATACCAATAAAAATAATTAGCCAAAGTGAAATTTTTGCACGCTCTGTAAATCAGAAATGAGGCTAAATCATTAACATCCTCCTCTTCGTCGTACATATTACTCTGGAGTGTATCAGTGTTGCCAGATTCAGTACAAAGATTTTGCAGGACACTTGGTGGCAAACTTTGAGATGGCTATTAAAGAGTTAGGTGAATAATTAAATATTGAACATGGCTAATATTACCTGTTGATTCTTATCAGTTTCTATTTCCACTACACTATTGACTACAGAAGAAGCTAAATGATCGGCTTGATTGTAACTAGATGATCTTTGTAATACAGATTCAGATGTGATAGTGCAATTACTGTCTTTTGAGTCTTTTTTTTCTAGGCAGTTGCCAGTGTCTTCGTGTAAAGGGAATACTTCGTGGCCTGAAGCAATCCTAGCGTATCCTAGAATTATTAGAAAGAGGTTGATGAATTATCAGCATAAACGATTTGGTTCATCAGTAGGTAATATTGAAAAAAAAATAAATAAAAAATAGAAACAATGTGTTCAACTTAATCCATTTTCCTTGTACTTTTTAAATTTTATATTCCTATATTTTTCTTTGTACTAGCACTGGTGCTAGTCTAATGAGAAGGATTAGGATTAGAACACAAAATGTCGACAAAAAAAAATTTGAAATTTCACCGTTTTAGTAAGAAGGTAGCTTATGATTTAGATTTTGGAAAACTTTGAAAGGTCATAACTTTTTTTCTATTATAGATAGAAAGCTGAAACTTTAACTGAATTTTATCCTAATCAAGGGGCTACAATCCCTGAAAATTACAACTCATTTGGACTTGTAGTTCCTGAGATAAAATCGTGTTAAGCAATTTGGGGTGATTTATCAATTTTTCTGTGTGCCTTTTTTCAAACTTTTTTTCTTTTATAGATAGAAAGCTGAAACTTTCACTGAATTTTATCCTAATCAAGGGATTACATACAATCCCTGAAAATTTCAGCTCATCTGCACTTATAGTTCCTGAGATAAAATCGTGTTAAGCAATTTGGGGTGATTTATCAATTTTTCTGAGTGCGTTTTTTCATAGATTTCGGCTTCAAATATGAGAATAATTTATGTATGGAGTTTGGGGGATGTTGAATGACCATCAGGACACAAAATCTCGACAAAAAAAAATTTGAAATTTCATCGTTTTACTTCTAAAGTATTGAAATACACGGAGCTGTCCACCTTATGATTTAGATTTTGGAAAATTTTGAAAGGTCCTAACTTTTTTTCTAATAAAGATAAAAAGCTGAAATTTTCAGCGATTCTTATCCCACTGGCGGGCTACAATCCCTGAAAATTCCAATTCATTTGGACTTATAGTTCCTGAGATAAAATCATGTTAAGCAATTTGGGGTGATTTATCAATTTTTCAATTTTTCTGAGTGCCTTTTTTCAGAGATTTCAACTCCAAATATGAGAATAATTTAGTGTATGGAGTTTGGGGGATGTTGAATGACCATCAGGACACAAAATCTCGACAAAAAAAAAATTGAAATTTCATCGTTTTAGTTCTAAAGTATTGAAATACACGGAGCTGTCCGACAAGATTAAAGAGCAACGGCAGTTGAACAAGGTGACGGTTGTACCAATAGTCATATCCACTACTGGGATTTTACCTGACTCGTTAGTCAAAAATCTCACTACTCTAGGACTAACCAGACACTTGGTGGCTGAGATACAAAAGTCAGTAATTCTAAACACCTGTCGCATAGTGCGCACTTTCCTTAAAATTACATAGAGTGCTTTTCATCGTGCCAGCTGGCCGATGTTAAGCAAAATCCGCATGAAATGTGAAAAAAGAAAGAAAAATATAATAATAATAATAATAATGGTGATATAAACTATTTCTATCATTTTTTCCCCATGAATCAATTGCCTACCTTCTTGGATTGTGACAAAATTCTCATATTTCAAAGCCTGAACCAGTTGCAACAAATACAGTAAAATTTCATTATCTGGAGCTTGCTGTAATCGACTTATTGCATATCTTCTTACTGAGGGATGAGTAAAATTAGGACTAAGCAATTCCAAGGCATCTGCAAACAAAAAACATTAGTATATGAACTAAAAAAATACAAATTTCTACCTTCAACATCCATAGGAACCCAAATATCGATAAGATGCAACGCCTGGCGGACTTCATTGTGATGTCTCCAGTTAACGCACTTCAAAAACTTGGCTAAAGCTTTCTTCTGAGTGCTCAAATAAAACCTATATTTCCAAACGTAGTCTTGCTCTTCGTTGGACAGCTGCTGTGTAGGAGGATATGAGACTATTTGATTCAAAATATCTCTTACCGCTGCATTAGGTTTGGCATCTTTATCATTATGACCACTGCGTAAAGATCTGGCCAGCATATGATGTTTGCGTTCCACCAAATTTTCCTGAGGAGGAGGACATCGTAAGAAACTTCGTGATTAGATCACAGAAACGACAGAAACACATTGAGAATCAAGTTTAATAACCAGTTTGATTAATGTTGCAACCCTATTTTATCATGTACTAACATCAAAAAGGTTTAAAAGGTAGAAATTGAAGCCTTTTAATAACTTCAATTGGATTATTTGCAACAGCAATATAATATTTCTGTGTCAGTTGACGGTGTAATAGATGAATGAACATAATGCGTTCAAATTAAATAGAGTTTATGTGGGAAATTTTTGAAAAGGCTTTACTTGTTCAAGGTTTCGGTTTCTCTATTGGAACTTTATCAAGCCGTGAAAAATTCAAAAGAGGACCTAAACTGTAACACCCTCTGCTAAATAATTTTTTCATTAAGGTGGTGTGAATGTAGAGGAAAACTATAAAGCTGTTATAAAAAATATATATTTGAACTTGAACATTGGGCAATCTATTGAATAGAATCCTATTAATTGAATAAGGTCCTTGTGACAATAATAGTTATTGTAAATTTCATCCTTACACCAATCCCCAAGTACTGATCAATTTTCTCCCTCTGCAAGCAATTAACCAAATCTTGTTCACTGACGAGCCTCGTCAATATGGCCACTTGTTGCTTAAGACTCTCATTTTCTTTTTTCAGAAAACTCACTTCAAATTTGTTCGGATTTATGTTACTACAATCGCGACACTGCCAATTGTTTTCGCTAATATCGAAAAGCATGCAGGCTCTTTCCAGACACCTTTTGTGCAGATAACGGTTGCACTTCAGGCATTTTACCGCACTCGATTTCACAATGTGTTCGCAGAGTTGACACACCATGGTTTGGATTTTTAGTCGGTCTTTGGCTTTTTGAGATGATAGTTGTTTGGCCACTGTGTCCCATAGATTATTTGATTTTGACATAACTATCACAAAAATTTAGGCCATAGAGAAAAATTTTAGAAGTCTGAAGTTGAATTGTGTAAATTACAACACAAGCACAGATTTATTTTTGAATAAATAAACCTAATAAGCAGCATTTCTAGTCGTGTAGAATAAATCATATTATGTGATATTCTCAAACCAATTATCAGATAATGCATTTTTGTGCACCTACTTTCGAAAGTCCAACACATTTACAAATGTGATACGTAACACGTAATCGAAGCCACAGTTACTTATCACCTAAACTAAATAAATACATTAGTTATATAACTAATTTATTATTGTAAGAGAAGATCTGGGAGAATTTTCTTGATAACTATAGCAATAAATTAAATAGTCAATACTCAAAAATGTTTATATTGGTTATGTTTACTAGGCTGCCAAATCACACATTACTTCTAGGTATACATTGGTGGTATGAAATAGTGCCTCCTTTCACTTTTGCAATTCATTCTGTGCTTGTATTGCAATACATATTTTAGCTAGCACACAACTTTAACATTGAAAAAATATCACTAATATTTATCACAGAGCACACATTTCTAATATCACAATGTTATCATCACGACATAGCTAAGACGAAAATAAAATTTTCAGACTCCTTATCAAAAAAGATAAACCAACACTACGTTTTCTTGTTATCTTTCAAAAATTTTAATTAATAATTGTATAAATACAATTCTTTAATTCCAAAACAATCATTTCAAATTGTTATTTATCTTCCGTTGAGGTCAAATTTTTACAACAAATAATTGACCCACTTAAAAACCTTTCAATTTCATGATGAAGTGATTTTTGTTGATTAAATAATTACGAATACAGATGCACTTCCTGGCCTGTTCTTTGTTAATAGGAGCAATGACGCATACCTTTAGTAATAGTGATACATTCTATTTGATCACATTATTTCAATTTTGTTCAATATTGACAAAAATAAACAATTTAAAGATGCTAAAATTAAATATAATAAAGATACTATGTATTTATATTTATATTAATTTAAAAAAAATAGATTATAGTGGCAATAAAGAAATTGAGAACAAGTAATCATTGGTATTCACTGTGGGTTTTTCCATATAAATCCCCTGAGAAAAATAACAAACAAACGGTTAATGCAAATCATTAGAAAAGGGGTTTGATTTTTTTAAAAAAATTGATATTTTGATTCAAAGTATTTTGGTTGTCAAATTAGGTAACACGTCATTACCATTCTCCTGCTTGGTAATACTTTTTTTTTACAGAAACTTTAAAAATTATCTTACCAGATACAAAATACAATTCGGTTCGAAGTTCATAAGTTGAAGAAGCCAGACCACAAGGCAAATTCTCAACACAAAATATTGGGTCATTTATAAACTGATTATTTCTAAAAAACCATCTACTATGTACTTGTATAATAATATAATAATATATTATTTAATTGCTTTTTACAATTCTACCCACTCATTAAAAAATCAAATTTCATTGCTTTTGACTGAATAAATAACTTTCTACAAATAATTTAAATTGCTAAAAAATACGACTTACCTTTCCAATTTCAGGATCAGGTACGAAAACCAAGTCAGCATTAGCTTTAAAAGTATGAATCTCTTCGCCGTTTTGTTCAAAATAGACTACATGATGCGCCACATCATCGGAAAAGACTTTTTGAAATTCCACCGTCAAATACATGTAATTAGAAGATCTTTTCTCTTTTTCGTTGATTACTTCTAGTTCCCTGAATGTAAGTCTATCTAGCCAATCAACCTGGAAGTTAAGTAACATAAGAATTAGCCCATAAGTAGGTGCTTATTAAGTACCTTTGGAATATGCCCATTTCTATGTTTTTTAGCCAATTTAGCTAATTTCCACATTTGATCAGTTGAACTATGATTGCCATCATGACCCTTACCAGGGGTTGTAGTGGGAGATCTACCATCTGCTACCACATTAGGCCAAACTCTTAAATCTAGCATACCCTAAAAAAAAATCGTTTATAGCAATTTTTGTTTGTAATAATATGTTTGCAACTTGCCTCTCTAAATACTCCATGTTTGCTAAAAAGTGACACTGTAGTACCACCTACCGGCATAAGTTTATTTGGCCCTGCACAGTCGTAGATGGTTATGGCTAGTTGGGCGGTTCTTGGTAAGTCGCAAAATTCTAGGGGCATGTGAAGCCATTCATTCCAGCTAAAAATAGCAAGGAAGTTTATTGTAGAAAATTTGACATATAAACTTACTTCCATCTGGTTGTGAATGGTTTATACTCGGTTCCCACAGGCAAGCAAAGTGGTTCGTTGTGGTCCCATATTTGACATTCTACCATTAAATCTGAACAGCCGTCTTGGCAAACGCCAGAGAATTTTAGATGGGGGTCTTTCAGCAAGTCCTCGTAGGTGGGTTTAATTCTTTTGCCTTCAAGGGTTCCACTAGAAAAATCATATCTTTGTTCTGTATTTTGCATTTGCAACATACAGAATATTTTCTCCTATTAGCTATTAGATAAATTGTTTTTGTTCATGATTTTCTAATGATACCAATATATTTTTATGCATAACTTGATCAATTTTTAAACTATTTTCATGCTAGCTTTATAGGTAGAAGCAAAAAAAAAAAATATGGTAAGTGACAAGCGAATACTCCACTGGAAATTTTTTGTTTTCGATAGATTTGCCATGTTAGCCTGTTTTTAATTCTTGGTTCAGGTGCAGAGTTGTCAATTGTGTTAATGTATGCAAAAATGATTAAAATCTGCAAAAATCACTTGTAGTGCAAAGTACTTCTAATGATCACAGTGACCTTTCAGGATTTATGAATTAAAGTTTCTTCTTTATGGATAAATTAATTTGAAGCTCGATTTGAAGTTGATTTAAAGCTGCCAATCAAATTTAGAAGCTCTTTCTTACGTTAATGTATGCAAAAATGATTAAAATCTGCAAAAATCACTTGTGCAAAATACTTCTAAGATCACAATGACTTGAAACTCAGGAATAATGAATCAAAGTCTTTTTCATATGAGTGCAAATTCTGAGTCAAAAATGAATGAGTTATTGAACTAATTGGTTAATTTCATGAGTAAATTGCTGCGGTCCGTGGGTGAGTAATTCACTCATTGATAAGAAAAAATTTGACTTGAAAATGAATTAAATTTTAAACTAATGAGCTCGCTAATCAGTAAAAAGTGCATTTCATGAGTAATCTAAGTTTTATTCATCTTTGAACCTCTCGTCGTTCTGATACCAAAATGACGAATTTCTGAACTACAGAATCTGGAATTCCACTGGAATCCTAGAGAATATAGATAGAAAGCTGAAATTTTCAGCGATTCTAATCCTCCTAGTAGAGTACTACAAACCCCTCATAACACTGAAATTATCAGCAGTTTTCTAGCAGCCAACTTCGACAATAATTGGATAGCTAACCAACGAGCTAACCAAGGTCCCAACTGTTGGCCGGCGAGGTCACCGGACCTAACGCCTATGGATTTTTATCTTAGAGTTTATGATGTTTATTTGTATAGTTTATGATTTAGGGTTCCCCTGAACTTTACGAGTTAGAAGATATTTGTATTTGAATTCTTTTACTTGAGAAAGGTCAAGTACTAAATTAAAGTAGGTACCTACTTGAAACTTGAAATACTTTTGGGAGTGGATAAACGTCCGCGAGTCGAGGAACTTTTAACATATTTTATAACAAATTTTATAAAGGTCCGTGAGTCGTGGAACTTTAACATACTTTATATAAATCCGCGAGTCACGGACTTTCACTTTATATTTGAAAGGTCCGCGATTGTCGTACGGAATAGCTGCACTAGATTGATGAATATTGATAACATAACCTCTTTATGTATAATTTAGAACAGGCCTTCTAGACCAAGGATCCTAAAGATCATAGGTTGCCTGGTAATGGGTATCCCGATGAAGCGTCTGGGGGTGCATTATGGAGATTTGCATTATGTTGAGGCCCCCCAGATGACGTCATAAAGTTATCAGGCCACCTACCTTTCTCAAACAACCTTGCTTCTAGAAAGAAAATGCCGAGGAAAATGCATACTTAAGCCTAGAACTCATAACCGCGAATTGCGGATTTTTATTTTGCAGATTTTTTTCTATTGGTCGAATATATTTGAACCTGTCAGATTTTAATAAAATCGACTTACTGTAACTGTACTGACACTATAAATCCAGCTTTATCCAAAGTAACCCAAAACAACCCGTCCGCCTAGTGCTATCAAGTTAGCATTTTATCTAAAAAACAAAGCGCGTTCAAGGGATGGTACTTTCTAAACTAGATAACCTTTGTTTTTTTGTTTTTAAATAAAATGGTAGTTTGTTTACTAGATGGACAAGTTAGTTTGGGTAAGCCTGCATTTTCTGTTCTAGGGTTGGTTTATTCACCCTCTGATGAACTCTCAGGGATGCAATCTCACAGATAAAAACGCAATCTGTAATTCCATTGGTCGGCTAGTTATCTGCTGACCAATAAAATTATAGAACGATAAATTCATCTTGCTGATTGTTACCAGCAAGTTTATCTGAAGATGAACAAATCAGGCCTTAAAGAAAGAAGGTAGTCGTGATAAAAATATTCAAATTGAAAACATTTTTAAAAAAATCGAAATTAATTTTTTTGAAAAATTAACATAAACTTTAGAGAACCTAATGGTCCAAAATTGCCAGAAGCCTCTGTATTTTTACCTGAAGGAAAATAGTCAAGCAACAAATTTTCTCAAATTGTGGAAAGCTGTCAACTAGCAGACCTTTAAAAATAAACTAAAACTTAGGATACACAGCTCGCGGATCTTTATAAAATATGCTAAAGTTCCTCGACTCGCGGGCCTTTATCCACTTCCAATACTATTTAAATTGGAAGTATCAGGTATTTATTATTTGTACCAGAACTGACAGAAAAAAGTATCTTAGTTACTTTAGAGTATCTTAGTTACTTTATAGTATCTAAGATACTGTAACTTAAATATGTACTTTTTATTTTTTGGCAAAAGTATCTAGTATCTCAGATACTGAAAACTATCTTAGATACTGAGAAAAGTAGGTATCAAAGTTAACAAAAACTTCAAAAAGTATTAAAATTGCAGTAAAAATAGTTCCTTGAGATGTTTACCCAAACCCAAACCCGACCCAACAAGATAAGACTGGTTCAAATAGAAGGTACAGTAGTGTCGCGATAATCCGATCCCGCGATAATCCGTATGCTTCTGTAATCCGCATCGCATTTTCATTCCCTTGATGTACTCTGTAATCCGGATTTCACTTGATTCAGTAACCCGAATTCATTTACATGACTCTTGAAAATAAAACCACAGCAATGGTGGGACTGCGTGCCACGTAGAATTCGACATATCGAAACATATCGCATGCCGCACAGTGTGCCGAGTTTATAGAATCCTGTCGATATGTAGAATTCTACCTGACATGGAGTCCCTGGGCAGGTTTTCACTTAAAGAAATTTGCTTTTGAAAAACAACAGCACAGCAGTCGTCAGAGTAAAATCACCAACTTCTTCCAAGCGGTGCAGAAAAATGTAGAAGAAGGTGGACAAAATTCAAATGCTGAAAATAATGTAAACGAAAGTTGGAACAATATTGACTAGTTATTTTTACACTTATGTACTTACTTACATATTTCGCACTCTATATAGAATAATTTTCTTCATTTGTCCTGTTTTTCAAATAAATATAAAGCTTTTTTTGTCTAAATACAGCATGTTATTTTTTCAAAATTGTTTTAAAAGCGGACTGTAAAATGCCTTAGTAATCCGAATAATTTGATAATCCGGATTGGTCTGGTTTCAATTGACCGGATTATCGCGACACTACTGTAATAGGTAGATGGTAGGTCTGTTCTGTTCTCAAGATTCTCTGACAATTTGTAAACTGTCAGTAAGCATCGCCCATGTACCATCGTCACCAAAAGTAACTGGGACTGAATTTTATTGTCAAATTTTGTCAAACTATGAATTAAATGCATTGAAATGAATGACAGTAGAATTAGTCCAGGAGATTATTATGCATTATTTGTGTCCCAGATACTTTTGGTGACGATGGTACATGTTTTCAATGCCGTCATGAACTGTATTCCTTTTATAGGTACCTCAGGTTACACCGAACGTGTCGCTCTAGAGCTCCTCGGAGTCACTCCAAAACACAAAATTCAGATAGGTATTATCAATATTTTTCAATGTTAACATTATCTAAAAGGGCTTCTTGCAACCCACGCAAATTTAGTGCATCAGGGGAAAGGGGGATGCACTGTAAGCGAATCGAGTGCTTAACGCACTTTTAAAAGAAAAGTGCAAGCTTTTGACATTGAGCAGCTCCGAGGAACTCAACAGGTAAAAGGAATACACTCGGGAATACAGTAACTGCCGTCGCTCCAAAATAAATCAGTAACTTAGCTGACCTGACAGGTTGCAAACTGTCAGAGACTCCTGTGAAAACAGACCTTACGGGATTTCTGCGAGTTGGCTTTGTTCCAACCGACATGAGAACCGTTCTAGAACGGTAATTTCCAGTCGATCAATTCATTTGTCAAGTAGGATAAATAGACTGTGAGATAGGGGCCGTTTAATGGAGTCATTTTTTTTGTCTGGCATTTTGAGGGCTGAAGCTGAATGTGGCTATTAAGCCGATGAGAATATGGGTGGTTTTAATGCCTGCCTCCCATTCGAAAATTTGCAGAAGAAAAAAATTGATTTACATGAGGAATTTTATTTTAATGATCTCAAATTTTTTGGCTTCTAAAATAAAAGATTGACATTGATGAATAATTCACCCATAAAAAATACCAGATGCTTTTCAATAGCTGAAAAAGTGGGAATGAGTGTCAACTTCCAAGAGAAAAGAAAAGAACCTTCCGCGTTTACTTTTTGTCTGGTAATCCAGAGAATGGAAGGTTTTGTTGTGAAAATAACGCTGAATAATCCCCAGACGGTAATTACAGTTCAAAGTCGAGTTTTGTGGCGAAACATTCTTTATTTATTATTAATTTTCACTTCCAACGGGCAGCGGCCCAATTTTACAAATATTGCCACAATAATAATATTAATACTAATAACAAACCACATATAAATAAAAATTTTAAAAAGAGTACAATAAATTATTTCTAAATTAAAAAATTGAAAGGACAACAAAAAACAGCCAACAACAGATCACAGGGTAAATCACTAGATTACAAAACAATATCACAGTGATAGCTTCATTTGGTGCAAAGATGAAGCAAATATGTCCACCTGTATCTCATTGGCATAAGACATAACCCAATTAATGGTTGTGTGTTGGGCATAAGAGGTACGATGTCTCTCCAACGAAAAACAGCGCACAGCTCTAAAATTCCTCACTGGGACATTCAAGTTTACAGCCGAGAGCAACTCAGGGCAATCCAGATAACCTCTGAGCAACTTAAAAATCAATAACTGATCAAATTTTCTACGCCTATGCTCCAATGTTTCCAATGACAAATTCTGCAAAAGCTGACCATGATCAATAAAATCTGAAGGTATTCCCATTTTGTACCCTATGTATCTCAAGAATTTTCTCTGTACAAGTTCAACTAATTCAACATAAATTTTATAATGTGGTGACCACACACAGCTATTATTTTCAAGATGGGAACGAACCAATGACACATACAAACACTTGAGAGCAGAAACATTCTTAAAGTCTCTTGTGTGTCTTTTGATAAAACCCAACATTTTCAATGCTTTATTACAACATGCATAAATGTGTTCAGAAAATGACAATTTTGCATCGAATACAACACCTAGGTCACGAATACTAGAAACATTTTCAATAACATTATCATTTATATAATAGTCATTTAGTTTGGGAGAATTTTTCCTAGAGAACTGAATATATTTGCATTTCTTGCCATTCAATGTCATCTCGTTCTCAACACACCACTCATGGAACCTCAGAAGATCATCCTGCATTCCCCTGCCTGGGCCTTCTTGATTTATACTCTTGAAAATTTTCAAGTCATCGGCATATAACAAAAATTGGACATGATGGAAGCAAGACCCTATGTCATTGATAAATAAGCAGAACAGGAGTGGTGCAAGATGACCCCCCTGAGGCACCCCAGAAGTAACACTAATAACCTCAGATTGAAATGACTTCACCTTTACAATCTGGCTTCTGTCTACAAGATAAGAATACAGCCATTGAAGAAGTGAACCACATACACCAGTTTGGAAAGTTTTTCTATCAACAATGCATGACTCACCCTATCAAAGGCTTTGGAGAAGTCGGTATAGATAGAATCTACAACCTGACCGGCCTCCAAGGCCCCCGATATGGCTCGTTCATACACTAGCAAATTTGTTGTTATAGATCAACCACTGGTAAAACCATGCCATGCTGTTCTGGAATTATTATATTTTTAAGTTTTTCAGTTAAAAAATCGTTTACCAGTGATTCAAATATCTTTGGGAAATGAGGCAATAATGCAATAGGGCGATAATTCTCAACATCTTCCTTGTTGCCAGAGTTTTTGAAAATCGGACATACAAAAGATAGTTTCCAATATTTTGGAAAAACTCCAACAGACAATGATTTATTATACAACAGCCACAAGGGTCTAGATAAGGCTAGTGCACAGTTCTTAAGAAATGTTGGAGGTGTTCCATCAGGTCCTGGACCTTTATTTATATTGATGTGATTCAGCTTATTGAAAACTTCACCAATGTTAATAGATAACTTATTGATATGTACCATGTCTCGAAAAGCAACAAGTTCACAACCGCTCACATTAGGACCAGCAGACGCGTAGACCGATGCAAAGTGCCTTGCAAAGAGATTTGCAATGCCCTCACCATCAGACACCACACCCCCCTGATAATGGAGTGTGGGTGGCAACTCTCTAGAATGAGTTTTAGAATGGATATATTTCCAGAAATTTTTGGGATCTTTTAATACATTATGCTCAGTTCTCTCAATATAATCAAAATAACATCTTTCTGCTTGAACCTTACAAGCAGCTCTCAGCTGTTTAAAATAATTGTAATCTTCCAAGCTATAACAATTATGTTTGTATCTTTTATGAGCCTTTTTTTTCAATAGTGAGATTTTTCAATTCAGGACTAAACCATATTGGGAATTTAAACTTATTTTTAATTTTTTTCTTTGGTGTATGCAGCTCAATGGCTTGACAAACAATATTGTAAAATAAATCTATATCACTGTCGATACAAGAATCTAAAACTACATCCCAATATATATTCAGCTGTATTTCACTAACTGCATTAAAATTACATTTACAAAAATCATAAATTTCATCTTCAAATTCTAAAAAATCACAGACAGTATCACATTTAACATTAATTAATAAAGCAGGATGATGCCTATCACAGTTCAATAATGGATCGTCTATCAGTTCCACACAATCAGAGCAATTATCACAAAAAATTAAGTCAAGAAGTACACCGTTAACATTCCGAATGGTATTTATTTGACAGAGATTGAGGAAAGGAAAAGTCTCTATGATTGACTCAGCTGCAGGGCAGTACCCGGTGGTCATAGTACCCAAGGAATCATTGGTCCATGCAAGCTTTGGTAGGTTGTAATCACCTGCAATACACAAACCGAAGTCTGGATATTCTTGCGCCGCACGTTCAACTGCGGTACTGTGGATGTCATATTGTTGTGCATTTGAGGCAGGTGGATATTTCGAACAGGGGGCAGACATTAAAACCACTTATATTCTCATCAGCTAACTAGGCACATTCATCCCTCAAAATGCCAGACAAAAAAAAATGACTCCACTAAACAGACCCTACTCAGGGTCAAAAACGTTCAACTTATGAAAAATGGGTTGACAACTGGAAATTACTGGTTCTGGAACTGTTCCATTGTCGGTTGGAACAGAGCACATATTAAGATATGTTTGGCCAGTAAAGCTGAAGTACGATGTACAAGAAAAGTCATGATAATATCCCGATTCCTGTTCATAAGGAAAATATTGTCGACAATGGTTTTTTCGAATTTGAAGAAAACAGTGTTCATGTGGAGCAATCCACCAATATGCAATATGAGAAGCTGTATTGGTTTGGAGATCCTACAATAAACTCGAGAAGAATTGAACTTTCTTGGATTTGGGATTTTCAAACTATGAAAAATCTTGTTTTTGAACTTGTGGACCAAAAACAGCAATAGCTTAATCGGTTTTTCTGTTTGCTACTCATACTCATACTCAATATGCTTTATTGTCCATAAAATATAAATCTTTACTGACAAAGCGGATAATATAATATACTAATTTATATACTAATCTACATTAATAGTTATACGAATTACACAAAATCACATAAAAATCTTAAAATTCCTAAAATTAACATAAGGCCAAAGAATGACTAATTAAAATGTAATAAATAAATTGAAATAATATAAAAGAAACAAATCAAAACACAAAACATAAAAAATTGTAAATATGTGTATAGGTCTATAAAAAATAAAAAACAAGACAATCATAAAACATCACCATAATATTCCTCCAAGCTGTAGAATACTTTCTCCAATAACATACTCTTAGCATTCGTTCGAAATTGGGTATAGTCCGATACTGATTTCAAATCATTACTGAGGTGATTGAAATTTTTTTTGCTTTCAAAGAATATAGAATGTTTAGTCAGAGTAGATTTTGGAATTGGTAAACGTAAGTTATTATTAGTGTGTGTTCTGGTATTGTACCTTACCTCCTCAGGTTCTAGACCACAATATTTTTTATGTATGAGACAAATAGTTTCTAAAATAAACAAAGAAGGCACAGTTAATATTTTTTCTTTTTTAAACTATTCGGAAATAATAATAATAGTAGATTATACCACGAGTCAATAATGATAGCTATTATTCCCGAGGATTATTACGAACTGAGCCGCGTTAGCGGCGAGGGAGTAACATTCCGAGGGAATAATAGCCATTATTGCGAGTAGTATACTCTACTTTATTTACGACAAATTAATTTATTTGAGATTTTCAATGAACAAATTTCATCCGTCTCATAATTTTCAATACAAATCCACAAGCACTACACGTTTGACACTGACACTTTTGTGAAATAATGACCATTAATCCCGCTACTCGTCATTAATCCCTGGAGGAATAACATATGTCATTATACTGCCAAAATCACAAATATAATACGCACATTATACAGTAGTCGTAAATAAAGTATTTTAATAAGTATCTTATTAAGTATCTTGAAAAGTAACTTAAGATACGTATTTAAGATCCTTTTTTTAATAAGTAACTAAATACCCAAAGTAACTTCAGATACTTTTCCCAAAAGTAACTTATCTTGTAACTATGGTTTATTTTTTCCCAAGATAAATTTTGGTATTGTCAACTTTGAAACATAAACAATGCTGCTAATGCCCCTTATTGGTCGCTATTGTAAAACTGATGTCAACCTGCAGAAACATCTCATTTTGCGACCAATCAGGGTCATGGGTTATTGTTTATGTTTCAAAGTTTTCAATGTCAAAAATCTATCTTGGAAAAAAAAATTTAGTGTAGATACTTTTCACAAGTATCTTTGACAGCTCTGATTTGTACTTGCAGCATGAATTTCCCGTAATTGATACTTAATATTTGAACTACTATTTGCCAGTATTTGAGACAGCTCTTAGTGGAATAATGCAAGACAAACTAATGAATTCGAATTCACAACACAAAGTTCATACATAATTTCCGACATTTCAATTGCTTAGTTGTGTTTTGTAGTACAGAGTTATATTTTACGAGGAAGAATGTGCAAGTTCTTCCTCGTACTCCATACAAAAATGTTAAGAAAAAGAAAAACTTACATCTTAACTTGTATCCTGGCTGGTACATCTGAACTATACAAATAGTAGAACTTGTCACTTAATTCATCCATATTGAGATGGTTCTTTGAAAAAAGCTAATTCTATTCATACAGAGCTAATAATTCTGCGAAAAGTCCTAACAAGAGAAATTGGTATTTTTGATATTTATTTGTAAACAAAATACAGATGTGTGAAGTGAACTGTGAAGGTTTGACAGTTCCGTTTATAGAAAAATCATGGCTCTGGCAACGTAGCAAAAAAAAATTGGCCGAACTCCGAACCGGTGCGACACTTTTTGCCCCGAGTGCAAGTTTCGCACCTGCTCTCTGTTCCTATTTAAATGATGTGCGGAGCCGGTTTTCATTTCATATCCAAGAAGAAAATGAAATCTAAACCACCACACAAAATAGTAATAATCTCAAATTTTGAACCAGGGTGAGGGTAGTTCACCGTAGTTCCAAGCTCTAGGTCAAATGTGCACTCTGACTCCATCAAGGTTGCACCAATGCACTTTTTGTCCTGAGTCTGAGTGCAATCAGTGCCGGAGAGATCGCAAATTGAAATAAGAAAAACCGTAACATAACCTTAATCTATGGAATTTCCCCGAAATCCATTCAAACTTCGCGCCAGCGATCGGATACTTGACGGTTGACGATGACGAAACCGACGAAACAAACGAGTGACTAATCACATCATTCACATCTGTCATGGCGTTTTTTGTCTGTCGCCACATAATTTTTGAAAGATTGACCTGAGAACGTCGTTGGAAGTCGATTTTCTCGGGAAATTCGCAGGTATTTATACGTCGCCACGTGAATTTATGAAGACGCCCCGAAGCTGTACAGTAGGAAAACCGTTCGGCAATCATGAGCGTTGACGCGTATGGCCCCAGCTCTCAAACGCTCACATTTTTGGACGTCGACGACGGCGGTTTGATCGGGGCGGACACCCAGGGCTCCGAATGCGAATTTACCGATTTTACTATACCCTCGCAGACGCAGGCTTCGCAACAAGATCATGCGGGGCCCAAAATACATGGAGTGCAGGTTAGTAAGGTTAAACATAATATTCAAGGTTACAAACCAAACCTTATACAGGAAGCAGACTTTTTTTTATTTTAACAATTATTTGGGGGCTCAAGTAAGTACTGGCTTATAGGTGTCTTGTTGTTTTTTGATTTATCAACCTGAATTTTATATGTCCACTATGACATTGTTGTTATACTCAAACTTGTGGAGTCTAGTTTTTGTTGAATGACTAGAATCTAACAAAGAAGAGAAGTAGCGATTCAGGACCACTTTACACTATTCATCATCATCATTATCATTAATTTCCCTTCATCTAGAAAGAAGACAATAAACTTAACTGAACTTAGGTAGTGACTAGTGAGTAAATCAAATAAAGAGCAAATGTGAGTGTTTATAGAACAAAATCATGGTCAAAGTAAAATATGTACGAAATCTTGTAGGTATTATTACTCTAGGAGGCAGTGACGATTTTCAGTACTTATTTTCCCAGTCACGAAACATGGATTGAATTGTAGGGTTAGTAATTCTAAGCAAAATTCATATATTTTTAGGGGGGGTTTTCCGATGGGTTGAGTCGCAAAATGCGTTAGAGCTTACTAATGCACGGCCCTTTTTTTTTCCAGTGATAAAAATAAGTCAACTCATCAGAAGTATACTGAAGTTACGTAAAAAAATAGTCCGGCTTATCTGTGAGTATGGATAATATGTCTGGCAAGTGAAAAATTGAAGATCCTAAAAACTTCAGCCAGACTAACTTTCCACTATCTGAGATAAGCCAAAATGCTATGTTCATATACTTTATGTTCTATTGTAGTGGATGTGAAATATTTATGACTGGGAAAATAAGTGTACTTGTATTTTTCATTGATCTAGTGAACCCATCCGAAAATTTTTGCGAAACTCAAATATTCTTGTTTTGTATCACCAAGAGAACAAACTATTCCATATACACCAACTGGGAAAATAAGTGCTAAAAAATTTCACTGCCTCCCGGACTATATGGTCTTTGGGATATGAGCATTGAAAGATAAACTTTTTTACAACTTTTTGCGTGGAGAGTATACGAAAAACTGGTGTTTATCAGTCAAAATTTTGACAGGTCGTCATATTTCACGTCACTAACAAATGTCAACATAGGCTAAGGCCGGGAACCGCACTAGCGCCAACATTGACCCCAGTGCGGCCCCGGCCTTAACCTAAGTTGACATTAATTTTTAAGTGACGTAAAATATGTTAACCTGTCAATATTTTGACTGATAAACACCAGTAGCAGCAGTCAGGTTGTTCAGAATTAAATCCTCTACAACATATCAAAAAATGGGCAAAATCCATAGAGCCCAAAAATCCCATGTTAGGTGTGCGTTATCCTTTTCAGTTAAAAATGGTGTATAGTTACTCACTCACTCACTCACTCACTCCTGAAAACTGAAAAGACACTATTAGGGTACCTATTAAAAACAAAAAACTTAAAAAAAAAAACAAAAAAAAACACCAGTCTGAAGATATGTCATTAAAAAGCCATGTTTAGGTATGGTGAAGTTCATTTGAATCATGGAAAGATAAGTTAAATCACAAATAATTTACTTTTGAGTTTGAAAGGAACCCAAATGCAAAATAAATATTAGCTTAACCTCACTTTTACTAGTTTTACTTGTCATTTTGTTTTAAACATGACAGAAAGTGACAGAAAGCAGTAAATGTCAGCGGTTGATTGGGTTGACGCATCTAAGGTTGACGCGATCGTACCTCGTGACGTCACAAAAAATGGCGTAGCGTTTTCATGTGACGTCAAATGTAAACAACACACGAAATACTTAAGGAATGGTGACTGGTGAGGCAAAGTTGTTTGAGAGAGGTAGGTTGCCTGACTTTTATGACGTCATCTGGGGTGCCTCAACATAATGCAAACTTCCATAAGGCTCCTAGATGACGTCATCAATTTACCCATTACCAGTTAACCTATTAATGCATGCATGTCATTGTCATAATGTCATGCTGAACCAAAGTTATTTCGTTATTTGAAAGAGGTGTCTGATAACTTTTATGACATTATCTGGGGTGACCAAACATAATGCAAATCTCCCTTAGGGACCCCAGATGATGCCGTTTCCCATTTATTTATTTATTTATTTTTTATTCATATATTATTTATTTTTTATTAATAGGTATACATTGATAATCAATAATAATAATTAAGGCTAGGTCTCTTAATCTATATATACTCTATGTAGTAAACTTACTCCGAAATAAACAATAAATTTCAACAAAAAACAACCAAAACTTATATAGCTATATCACCTCCAACTACTTACCTTGAACTTTGAAGGCACACTATCCTTACCCTTCCACTAGTTGTAGACAAAAGATTACACTAGTAGAGCTTTCCTCAATTTAACCACCGAAACATTAAACACATCTACATTTAAATTATTTATTGAAGATAAATATCTATCTGATGGGTTATTTCTCGGGTTATTTACACTATAGCTGGTTCTATGGAAAGGAACATTGAAACAATATTGGCGACGCAAACCATGATAATAAGGCACATTCAAACCAACCTAACTCAAAATGCTAAGACAGTGAGTCACCTCACTGATGATTTTGTATATAAAAATCACTCCAAGCATATCTCTGCATTGGTTCAAAGGAGATAAAGATAATTTCTGTTCAATTGCCCCATAATCATGGTCTGTCAACCTAGAACCACCTTTGTAGGCACAACGACGCAAAAATTTGTGTTGAATTATTTCTAAGGAATCCCTATGCACCTGAAAACAATATATATACCATTCTAGTGCCTTCAACTGAGAAATATTTACAATTCCTAATTACAAAACCCAACATTTTAGACCTCTCAACAGATACTGCATTTATGTGATATATCAAAAATCACACCCAGATCCCTCACTGATGGCACATATTTCAGTACCTGATCATTTATATACTAGCTAGTTTCAATTCTATGAAGCTTTTTGGTTAAGCTTAAAAAACAACATTTATTCACATTAAGATACAATTTATTTCTTTGGCACCAATCAGATAAACAGTTCAAATCTTCCTGTAAAAGCACCTGGTCACAGATATCTTCTGCCGTTCTCCAGAACTTCAAATCATCAGCAAATTTCAGGTAACAACTAATTATGAAACAGTCAACAATATCGTTCACAAAAACATTAAATAGAAGTGGTGAACAATGCCCACCCTGAGGCACCCCTGATGAGACCGAAATTATATCAGAAAAAAAGCTCCCTATTTTAACTCGTTGGACTCGGCCTGTCAAAGAGCTCTCAAACCATAATATTAGCTTGAAATTAAATCCAATTGTCCATTGGAATGTAATTTGCTGAGTAAAATTCGGTGATCAACTCAATTGAAGACCTTCGAGAAATCTGTATATAATGAATCGGTTTGTTTCTTAACCTCCATATTTCCTACCCCGTTTCCTACGATATCAGTATGATAAGCTACCAAATTTGTTGCAGTTGATTTATTCATAGAGAAGCCATGCAGCTTCTGCGAAATCATGCCCTTACAATGCCATGCTAGTTGTTTACTCACAAGACAATCCAGTAACTTTGGTATGGCAGATTGATTTCAAACACTATGATAGTTCTCAACGTTATCCCTCACACCGTTCTCAAACACTGGAACAATGTAACTTTCCTTCCAAATATCAGGAAACACTGACGACCCCCAAAGGTTTAATAAACAAGATACATAAAGATAACACAATAATGCAAATACAGTTTTTTAACAATACATTTGTTACGCCATCAAGTCCCGTTGTGAGCTTGTTTGACAATTTTTTAATTTCATTAAAGATGTCGAATTGAGATACACCACAGCATTGAATATTATTGCTCATGTTGCAGTCCTTCCAACCTACATCAGAACTATCACGCAATTTTTGATTTGGATTTGGATTATGCGTGTGAACTGTTCGAAAAAAATCTTTACAAATTTGCTATTTCCTGCCCTTCAGAAGCGCGTTTATTGTCATAGAACAGAAAAGCAGGTAGACTATGACCAGATCGTTTGTCATTTATGTACTTCCAAAAAGACTTCGGATCTTCCCTCAATTTCACATCGAAACCAGTAATATAATTTGCAAAACAAATATACGTAATCCTTTTGCACTGCGAGCGTAATAGAGAAAACCTCTTGTAACTGTCATTGGTATGATCCTTTTTGTACACTGAATGTCCTTTTTTCTCTGTATAGTTAACTGACTCAATTCTGAAGAAGACCATTTTGGGAAAGAAGTTGTTTTGTACTATTTTAGAGGGATTAAACAGGCAATACCTGTTTTCATT
This sequence comes from Ceutorhynchus assimilis, assembly GCA_917834065.1. Taxonomy (NCBI): domain Eukaryota; kingdom Metazoa; phylum Arthropoda; class Insecta; order Coleoptera; family Curculionidae; genus Ceutorhynchus; species Ceutorhynchus assimilis. The sequence goes on from OU892284.1 coordinate 31,792,661, forward strand.
ATTTCATAAAACAAATCAGTTGATCCATTAATATTACCACTTAAACAATTGATGCCAAATAATTTTGCAGTTCTACATATTGACCTTTCCCAAAATCATAGTAAATTCTCTGTAATCTAATTCGTCAGCCTCCAATTCACCATTATATGGCGATATAGAGCATTCATAACATAATTAATGTAGTGGATACTGAAGCCCAAAAGAGAATCGCAAGCCCTGGTTTAGTGTTGTAACAAGCGAACTTTACCGAGCGAACGTTTGCATTATTACGATAATTTACAGTAATGTTCGCTCCTCTCTAAGCGAAAGTTCGCTGAAAATGCATTTCTAAACGTCACCTAATCGTTTAATGGTTTAATCATAGACATGGACCCTGGATTTTTGAATATTTTTATTATTTTTTTTTTTTATTTTATAACAACTTGTGTTATTACCATTACCTACAGAAAGTTCATTTTTAAAGTTCCTTTTTTTAGAGTTCCTAGTTTTATTTTTAAATTTATATTTTATATTATTTTTTGTTTTGACTTAACACTTTATGTAGTTATGTTATGTAGGTATTTGCATTTAAAGATTTTTAAGTTTTATTTTTTGGTGCTACCACTGCTACCTATATCCTACATCTACATTGTTTTTTAGTTCGTTCTTTATTAAACCCACTTACAAGAAACAGGACTTGTATTAGTTTTATAAATATTATGATTTTCTTTACAATAAATTAATAATACTTAGACAAGGGTTATATCTACATTTATGGAAAATTCACCTACCCTTACCCCTACCAACGAAAAGAAAAATAGGAAAATTTAGTGGAACTTTATTATTAATAGACATTTTTACAAGCCCTACATTGGAAAGCCGAATTTATAGGTGCTTTGCAACATTCTCCAAACTTCTCATAAATTCTCGAAAATTCTCAAACATTCCCGAAAGTTCGGTAACGTTCGAAAATTACCGAGAATTTTACAGTTCTACCCTGGTTACAGCTAAATCCTCATCATTAGAAAACACTAAATCCAAAAAAATATTCCTATCATTAGGTATTTCATTGACTTGAAAAAACCTAAGAAAACCAAAAGATTGAGCTATCTACATATATTGCTGGGTCTCGACCCGGACATAGCACCATTGTTCCAAACTCGTCATTGGACCACACTGCATTAGGTAAATTATCATCTCCAAATAAGTACACATTCATCCTTGTATATTGCTCTCATAAATGTTCTACCGCCTCACGATGCCAGATATAAGATTCACGTGATGATCGACGAGGTATGTAAACTCCCCCAATGCGTTGTATTTCCCGTCAATTTTTGTCTAACAAGAAAAAGAAAAAACACGTGTTGACTCATTTTTCATTGACAAACGAAATCAGCAATAAAAAAAATTGATGCAAGGTGCCTATGGGTTAGAGATTGGATTAGTCGAAGGTAAAAATCCAGCAATTCCTCTATCCTCCTATTTCCATATTCACTATTTTTGATATTCCTGAGGCCTCAGGTATTCCACAAACACTCATATTTTTCGTATACTCATTTTGGAGCTTCTGTCCCATCTAAATACATTAAAACCATCCAATTTTACTTCATAATCAGAAAAATCCTGGCTTAAGTCGCTTTCTACGAGAATAATATCATAAGTAACACAAACCACAGCTTTAAGGAGCTTGGGCAATTTGGTTTCAAGACCGCTAACATTTTGGAAGTACACAATTAATGGAGTTGCAATGAGTTTTTTGTGTTATTCTGTTGATAAACTTCCACAACTGGCACCCCATTCTGATAAACAATAGCTAAATTTCCCTCACCAGCAGCTTTCCTGCTGTCGAGTAGTAACTTGGCCTTCTTATAGGCATTTTGTTGCATTGGTGTCTGATCATTAAATATTCTGAAACCTGATACTTGCAATTTTCTTCCCAATTTAAGTGCTGACATAACAGTGTCCACACTCTTGCAAATTACATTCACAGGTCTAGGGCTGGTGCTGTTAACCATACTTTTGCCCACACGAATAATTTTCCCAACTGACAGAATCTCCTCCTTTAGACCCAAGTTAACAAAAACTTCCGAAACCACTGTTCTGTTGTGACTAATGCGCTCGTCCAAATTAAGGGAGTTTGATTCAGGGACATTATAAACCATTAAGTTCATAGCCCGTTCAGCACGTTGACCGACTTTGTAAACCATTGACTCAGCAGCATCAAGCGAATTGTCCCTTTGCATACTAGCAATCTTCTGCTTCAATGCTTGCAGTTCTTCCTCAACCACGGCCATTTTTCCAACCATAACTTGCACACTTTTAAAAGCGTCACGACACTCCTGAAAAAAAGTGCACGAGAGTACGTTTCTGCAAAACCACTGCTCTGGCCTCTGAGGTAGAGAGGCGATTGTTGTCAAGAATTTTGAAATTTTTCTTTTTTTTTCTGTATCTACTCTATTGCTAAATAAATAAATATTTTATATGTAAATTTAAAAATTACAACTATTCTGCAAGAAATAAGTACCTAATAAAAATTTCTATGAATACAAATTTACCAAAACTTCAATACCTTTTAATATACTTATATATATTAATATACTACTAAAGACTTGAATCACTCTAACCTAATACTTCAAAATTAAATGAAAACATAGGCATGGAACAGAAATATGCAGCCTGATACTTAATTTTAATTTATTTTCACAATTTGTAATTTCTAATTGTATGTACCTAGTTGTTTTTATGTAGCAATGTTTTGCCAAATAAATCATTATCTATCCATAAGTGTCATATCTAGGCATCCCTTCTATACAATATTTTCTAGGAAGTATTTCTGTTTTTAGATTCCACTTTGGATTTTTGCCCTCTTGTTCTACAAGACCTTTGTTGATTCTACCAAGAAAGAGATTCGTTTATTCTACCATTTTTCTCTATAGGGGTGAAAATTTACTAAATTTTAGTTTATTCCCAACAAATAAAATTTCTAATTACATTACGTATGGCTTTTCCAAACATGCACCTAATTTATAAAGCTTTCCCAAGGTCAACATAAAATAATTAGAAATGTAAACCACAATCAATTTGTAAGTTATCGAAAATGCTATACATTATAAAACATTATCAGCTAAAAAACTAATAGTTCCTCAACTCAATCCATGAAGCAAAAAGTCCTGGTTATCTAACCTTTTCAAGTTCCATTATTATTGAATTCAACTAGTTTTTAAAATGGGAAGAGTGCCAAGTACCAAGTTATGTATTTTTTAAATAAATATTTGTGTGTGATAAATCAAGTTGGAACTCATTTGTTTATTGCTGCTTTGATAAATATTGGTTATCTATGACTGTATTGAAATAATCTCTCACTCATGATAATAATATGCAGTGTGTGTGTATTTTATTTTGAATCTAATAACTGTGAACCTGATAATGAGGTTTGAAAAAGAAACAGCATGTTGTATTGGGAGTAAAGGTACACAATTAAGTATTTGAGAAATACTATCCACAAAAAAATTATATATGAGTTAGACATTCCCTCTGTTGTTTTAACATCTACAACTCTGATTATCTTGTCATTTTCTGGATACAAACCAGTAGGTCTCTCTAGGAATCATGTTTTTCCCAGTAAAGTAAATCATCCATAGTTATTGGTCCATTTTCCAAATTGTACACTTTTCACTAATGGATCCAAAATTATTCTGAAACTTGATGACTTTGTTTTCCAAAGCTTTTAAGTATTTTTTTTGTGAATAAAAGTTGCCCAGTTGCCATTAATAATAATAATAATAATAATAAAGTTTATTTACCAAAGATACATAGGTACAAACATATGCTTAAATATTATAATAATTTTATCTTACAGTAAAATAAACAGTAATCACAGAAGCAATGCATCAACTGTATTGCTTGTACGTGATGGTATTTTTCTTATTTGTCTAAATTGGGTAGTGCGTCAATTTCGGGTAAAGTTGTCTTATTCGGGTGTGCATGTCAAAATCGAGGGTGTGTCAAAATAGGGAGTTTTATGGTCACTTTTTAGGTTTACGATCAATTTATTTTTTATAGATTTTTGAAAAAATTTCTAAGAGTATGGCGATTTATTTTTATCCATGGTTTAATATGAGATTTGAAGTTTTTTTGGTTAATTTTTTGTTTTATATTTTCTGGAAGAAGATTATAAATTCTGGGGGCGTAAGATTTGTAGTATTGTTGACCAACAGCTTTCTGACTCCGCGGGAGAACCGCGTCTCTATTTTGAGCGCGGGTCTCGTGAGGATGTTGTACATATTCAAGTTCAATTTTGTTTTTATGTAAATTTATCAATAAATTTTGAGCATAAAGTTGTCGGATGTCAAATATTCCGGTCTCGTTGAATAATTGATCTGTGGGAAATAATTTGGGTTTTTCATAGATTATTTTAAGAAGCCATTTTTGAATAATTTCTACTGTATTAATATGACATTCCCTTACTCCACCCCAGCCAATAAGTCCATATGTGAGCTGTGATTGAACCAACGAAAAGTAAAGTGTTTTCAATGATTTTATATCAAGGAAATCTTTAAGGCGTTTGAATTTAGATATTAAGTTTCGGACTTTCCCTGCAAGTTGATTGCTATGCAGTTTCCATCTTAGATTCTGATCCAACGTTATTCCAAGGTATTTTATGGAATCGTTTTCCTGAATAGAGGTATCGTCATCAATATTGAGAACGCCCATGTTTGGCAAGCCGGTAGCGTATGACGAGAAATTTAGGTATCTAGTTTTAGTGGTGTTTAAAGAAAGTTTGTTAATTTTAAACCAGTTAGAAATATTTAGGAAGTCCCTTTCCGTAATCTGTTTAAGTGTTGTCCATGACTCGCTGGTGTAGAATATAGCAGTATCATCACAATAGCTGATAATTTTTCCTGCAATATCCATTTTTAAAAGGGCATTTACATAAATAATAAACATTATTGGACCAAGAACGGTGCCTTGCGGCACGCCACAGGTGACTGTCTGATATGAGCTTTGAGTACCATTTATTGTTACATGTTGTCTTCTGTTGGTAAGATAACTTTGTAGCAGATCATTAACAATACCTCTAAAGCCATAAGTATTGAGTTTCTCTAAAAGAATGCTGTGGTCTACCGTGTCAAAGGCTTTCGAGAGATCAACAAAGATACACAAAGAAGGTTGTGATTTGTCCATGGACTCATATAAATATGAAGTTAATTTCGCTATTGCATCTTCGGTTGATTTTTTCTCTCGAAAGCCATATTGCTTATCTGAAAGGACAGAGAACCTATTCAGAAATGATACTATTCGTATTTTTAAGATTTTTTCATAGATTTTTGCAATGTTAGAGATTAGCGAAATTGGTCTGTAGTTATTTGTGTCTTCAACTGATCCAGATTTGTGTATTGGTGTAATTGCACCAACTTTCAACTTATCTGGAAATACTCCAGATTTGAAACATAGGTTAATCAAGTATGTCAATGGATTTGCTATTTCATTCCTAATCTCCTGTAGAGTTTCGCTCCTAATTCCGTCAATACCGGGCGATTTACCTTTTTTTAGGCTCATTATAGTGTCAATTACTTCTTTTTGTGTCGTCTCGCGTAAGAACATGGAATTTTCAATGAAGTTTTCGTTTATTGGATTCATGTTTAAAGGGTTGGTAATTTTATTGGCTAAATTCTTTCCTATTTCGCTAAAAAACTTGTTGAAATGATTTGCTAATTGTTTTTCGTTTGTTATTGTTTTTCCGCAAGTAAGTTTAATTGTTTTAATTTTTTTGGTTTTAGTTTTTTTACCGCTATTGCATACATCATTCACACAGTTCCATAGAGCTTTATTTTCATTTCTATTTGCATTTATTTGTCTTTTTAAGTAACTCTTTTTTGATTTTTTTATTTCTTTGTTAACCTCAGTATTGCAATTTTGATATCTCGTTTTTAGTTCCTCATTGTGGGGTTCATTTACATGCTGTATATATAAGTCATGTTTTTGTTGTATTTTTTTAAGTAACGCTTTTGTGATCCATTTTTGTTTTCCATTTCTTCTATTACTTGTTTGTACTGTATTTGTATGTTTGTTTATGTATAGTAGCAATTTATCTAAGAAAATATCGGTTGCTGAGTTTGTGTCACTTGTTGCGTACACCGAATACCAGTTTTCATTACCTATGTCTCCTTTCAATTGATTGTAATTAATAAATTTTTTAAATTGTTTTGTGTAGGTTTTCTGCTGTTGTTTGGTTAAAATATTTAACGCAATGGGATAGTGATCCGTTATATCAAGTTTAAATAAAAATGACTCTGGCTGAGTTTCTAAAGTGTCTTGATTACACATTTTTACCAAAAAGTGATCTAAACAGGTTTTCGACTGAGGCCTAGTAACTTTATTAATGTAGGATATAAAATGATAATAGCTCAAAATGTTTTTGTACTCTTCGTCTTCTGGTTTTTCCGATAAAAGGTCCATATTGATGTCCCCGACAATAATGTGATTTTTATATTATTAACAAGTGATTCCATCACTTTTCCAGCTCAACAACAATATAAACAACAAAATCACCTCAGTAACCCAAGTACTGGGAGAGCTCCAGTTTGAAGAAGAAGATGAGGAATTCTACAACAGTAAAGAACTACCGGATTTCGCGTGCAAATATTGTGGAATACACGAACCAAATTGCGTTGTCATGTGCAACTTGTGCAAGAAATGGTTCTGTAATGGACGCGGAAATACTTCCGGCAGTCACATTATCAACCATTTGGTCAGAGCCAAACATAAGGAGGTCACTCTCCACAAAGACGGTCCTCTGGGGGAAACCATCCTAGAGTGTTATAGTTGCGGAGTGAGGAATGTATTTGTATTGGGATTTATCCCTGCTAAAGCCGATTCTGTGGTGGTTTTACTGTGCAGGCAACCGTGTGCTGCTCAAAATTCTTTGAAGGTAACTTATAACCACAAATTATTGTTCAATCCATATTAAATGATTTTTAGGACATGAATTGGGACCAAGATCAATGGAAACCACTTATAGCTGATCGTTGCTTTTTAACTTGGCTAGTTAAAATCCCCTCTGAGCAAGAACAGCTCAGAGCTCGTCAAATTTCAGCTCAGCAAATCAACAAGCTGGAAGAACTGTGGAAAGAAAATGTTGATGCTACATTCCAGGATTTGGAAAAACCTGGAGTTGATGAAGAACCGCAACAAGTCCTTTTGAGATATGAAGACGGCTACCAATATCAAAATATATTTGGTCCACTGGTGAAACTTGAAGCTGATTATGACAAGAGGCTAAAAGAGTCCCAAACCCAAGAAAATATTGAAGTGAGATGGGATGTTGGCTTGAATAAGAAGACGATAGCATATTTCACTCTGGCCAAAACCGATGGGGATATGAAGCTCATGCATGGGGATGAATTAAGGCTGAGATATGTTGGAGAGATGCACAAGTCATGGGCAGGAGTTGGTCACGTTATCAAAGTCCCTGATAATTACGGTGAAGATATCGGAATTGAACTAAAAAGTTGTTCTGGAGCACCAACTGAATGCACCAGCAACTTTGTCGTTGATTTTATCTGGAAAAGTACCAGCTTTGACAGGATGCAATCAGCTCTCCGCAAGTTCGCAGTCGACGATGCTTCTGTGTCAGCTTACATATACCATAGATTGTTGGGCCATGAAGTAGAGGAAGTGCTATTTCGGTGCCATCTACCTAAACATTTTTCAGCACCAAATTTGCCTGATTTGAATAGGTCGCAAGTGTACGCTGTTAAGCATGCTTTACAGAGACCGTTGTCACTTATTCAAGGGCCTCCTGGTACAGGCAAAACTGTTACTTCTGCTACAATTGTATATCAATTGGTAAAGCAAAATGGCGGTCCTGTATTAGTGTGTGCCCCCAGTAATACTGCTGTAGACCAACTGACAGAAAAAATACATAAAACTGACTTGAAAGTGGTGAGATTATGTGCTAAATCAAGAGAGGCCATTGATTCTCCAGTTAGCTTTTTGGCTTTGCACAACCAAATTAGAAAAATGGAAGCCAACATGGAATTGCAAAAATTACAACAGCTCAAAGATGAAACTGGTGAGCTGTCCAGTGTAGATGAAAAAAGGTATAGAATGTTGAAGAAGTTAGCTGAAAAAGAGCTATTAGAAGCTGCTGATGTAATTTGCTGTACTTGCGTTGGAGCTGGAGACCCGAGATTGCTCAAATTAACGTTTCATTCTATTTTAATAGATGAGAGTATGCAGGCTACAGAACCCGAATGCATGGTACCAGTCGTTCTAGGCGTGAAGCAACTGATTTTAGTGGGAGATCATTGTCAATTAGGCCCGGTGGTTATGTGCAAAAAAGCAGCCAGAGCCGGACTTTCCCAATCTTTATTTGAGCGATTAGTAGTCCTGGGAATAAGGCCCTTCAGACTAGAAGTTCAGTACCGTATGCACCCAGAGCTGTCAAGATTTCCATCTGACTTTTTCTATGAAGGAAGCTTGCAAAATGGTGTCAGTTCAGAAGAGAGAAAACTGGCCAAAATTGATTTTCCATGGCCCATTTTAGACAGGCCAATGTTTTTCCTCGTTACTCAAGGACAAGAAGAAATTGCTGGTAGCGGTACAAGTTATTTGAACAGAACTGAAGCTTCTAACGTTGAGAAAATTGCAACTAGGTAAGTGCATTTAATATGTGTTATCAAGTGCCAATTTTTAACTATATAGTTAAAATTTGATAGGATAATAAAACTGTGCTTTATGGACAATATGTAGATTTTCTATGAAATCAATTAATACTCGGGCATAGTTTATTGAGACACGTTTTTTGGATTACAGCCAATATTGCATAGAAATTTTACAAATCTCTCTGTTTTTAGCTGGAAACTGTGCTAAATAAAAAATATCACTTCTGGTGCAGTTATCATGATGTATTGAAGTGAATCATAAGACAATTAATTTTTTAAAAAGAATTGGATGTCATAATGTCTAGATGAGTCATACACATTAACTAAACATAATTTTAATGAATTTATTATAAAAATTTGGTTTTACCTCTTCTTCAGATTCCTTCGGGCTGGAATTAAACCTGAACAAATTGGTGTAATAACACCATATGAAGGCCAAAGGGCATATTTAGTCCAGTATATGCAATATCAAGGCTCTTTGCATAGTAAACTGTATCAGGAAATTGAAATTGCTAGCGTAGATGCTTTCCAAGGCAGAGAAAAGGACATTATTATTATGTCTTGTGTGAGGTGAGGACTTGAGTTTAAAAATTGTAATATATGAATGACTGTGAATTTTAGGAGCAATGAACATCAAGGAATAGGATTTTTAAACGACCCACGTCGTTTGAATGTAGCTTTAACAAGAGCCAAATATGGAATAATCATTGTTGGAAATCCAAAAGTTTTGTCCAAGCAACCTTTGTGGAACCATCTTTTGTCGTTTTACAAGGAACAAAAAGTTTTAGTTGAAGGTCCTCTTACCAACATGAAGGAATCCCTAATTCAATTTGCCAAACCCAAAAAACTGACGAATTCTGATAATCCTGGAAGTCATTTTATGACAACATCAATGTTTGATGCCAGAGAAGCAATGGTTCCAGGGTCTGTGTATGACAGGTGTGTGAACAAAAAACAAAACTTTTCTTTATTAAACATTTGCGATTTTTTAGGACAGGCTCTAATATGAATGGTGCAGGACCTTTTGGAAACCTTGGCACAGGATTTCAATCGACCAGACCTATGCAAATGGACATGTTTGGCAGAACTCATGACCCTATTGGCTACATTGCCCCTGATAGGGCTCAAGCTGGTTTAAACTTACCTGTACCAGTAGGTATGTTCATGAACATGGCTCACATACCGCCGAGATTTTACAACCAGCATCAACAAGCCATGCAAGCTAGACAACAACAACCCCCGAAAGGACCCAATAGACGACCACCGCAAAGACAAAAGGGCAGAAACCTCAGCCAAGATCAAACCCAACCGTTTAGCCAGAGCTTGCAGCTCACGCAAGGCGGCATGTCACAACCTGGACTTTCACAACCCGGATTCAGTCTCTCTCAGCCCGGACTTAGCCAAGCTGAACTCAGTCAGGACTTGTATATGGCGGAATATCAAAGTCAAATGGACGGGCTTTTGTCACAAGATTCTACTTATCAAGGAGACAGGTAATTATTTATAATCATATTGTCACGCTTAGGTTGTTTATGTTCAGCGGTGCCACCACTTTATCTACACTTGCCTGCGTCGGCTAAGGGTTTTTCCTGAATATTTTTTATTCCAGGTCTGCATTTTACCAACCAAGTACGCAATTCTCGCAGCCCTATTGACTTAACAACCTACAAGACAATCCAATGAGAGACGCGGAAGCGACAACACGTTGAACAAAGCAGAGCCACAAAAATTAGAAAGTGAGAAATCGAATCGTAAAATTGCCAGTTAAACCATCAGATGTAAAACGAGAAAACGAAACTTAAAAAAAAAACACATAAAAATACAATGAGAGAACCATTTCGACAAACCATCTGGAAGAACATGGGCGCTAATAAAAAATGGACGAACGAGGAGTAGTTGTTTTCTTAAGGGCTTATTAATACAACAGCAATATGCATTTTGTTGCGGCTAAGGCAAACAATGAAACTGGTAAAAAAACCATTTCGTTATAAATGTGACTATAATTGTTTAGTTACTCTAATACATAGTTATTTTGTTTTTTTCTTAATTATTTGATTATTTTTATTTATTTTCTTTTCTCTTTGTTAAGGGGTAGTACTTTTTTTGTAATCTATGGCCATCTAAACATTAAACATCGTATGTGGAACGCAAAATAAAAGTAAAACTACAATTAATATTAAGCGAGGGACATTTCTGGTAGAAAGTAACTTTCCAATAAATTTACCAAATTTTCAATTATACAAACGGTACCAGGCTTGTCTATCTTTTTATTTTCTAGTATAGATATTATCTTTTAATTTTTATCAAATGGATTATTGTACAGTGTGTTCAAATAAATTTGCTGAAAGATTACAAAGTTGAGTAGTTTCTGTATTTTTTTGAGCACAATGTATAGACCCAACAGTAATAAGCAGGGCACATTTAGTATTTTATGATTTATGTCTTTTTCTTTTTCATACATACATCGTATTTTTGTCAATTCATTAAATAAAACTGCTCTAATAGCTCTTTAGAGAACATCACACAAAACAAGGGTCAATAAATTCAATAAAATATAAAAATAAATGTTTCTTTTATTGTTTTGTTTAACCGGCATGAACAATATTGTCACGCTCAGGTTGGCTGTGGTCAGTGGCGTAGCCAGGATTTTGTCTTGGGGGGGGCAAATTTGCAGGAAGCGTCTCTCGCGAAGCGCCGCAGGCGCGAAATTTTTGAGTGCCACGCCCCTTTTTCAGGTTTCTTTACGCTATTTTTGGGACTGTTTATCTTAATTTTGAAGAAATATTCATAAAATTTAAGGGTCTTGGGGGGGGGCAAATGCCCCCTTGCCCCCCCCCTGGCTACGCCAGTGGCTGTGGTCACCACTTTTACTACACTACACTTCTAATAAGAATTTTAGATTTCTGAATTTTAAATTTTTAAGTTTTTTGGAAACTTTCTGGTTCATAAAATCTTCAAGATCTTCTGATCATATGATGTTCATGTGAAAATGTTTTGATCTTCTCTACACATCTTGAAATTTTACTAGCCGTTACAATTTCTTGGTATGATTCCATGGAAATATTTGTAGAATTTCATGATTCTTAGGATCTCTGGATTCTGGATTGAGGTTTTTGACTCTCCGAATCTTAAGAATCTGAATTTCACAAACCTTGAAAGAACTTTCTGATTCTAATGCCCGTATTACATCTGTGTATTTTTCTGTGTATTTATTCATGTAGTTCAGGGTGACAATCAAAAAACTTCAAACACAAAATAAATCAGCATTATGAAAAACAAAATAATGTTGGCACCCTGAACTACATGAATAAATACACAGATGTAATACAGGCATAGGAGAAGTTTCATTAGATCTTTGTCAGATCTTGTACTTTCAGATCCTGACATGTTGGCTTGACAATATTCTAAGTTTTTCTACAAATCTTGAAATTTTACAAGCCATCACAATTTCTTGGTATGATTCCATGAAAAGATTTGTAGAATCTCAAGATTTTAAGGATTTCTGGATTGAGGTTTTCGACTCTTCAAATCTTAAAAATCTTAATTCTACAAATCTTGAAAGGACTTTCTGATTCTAATAGAAGTTTCATTAGATATTTGACAGAACTGTAGAACGTTCAGATCCTGACATGTTCGCTTAAAATTTTCTGAGTTTCTTTACAGATTTTGAAATTTTAAAAGCCGTCACAGCTTCTTGGTGTGATTCCATGGAAATATTCGTAGAATCTCAAGATTTTAACGATCTCTGGATTCTGGATTGAGGTTTTCGACTCTTCGAATCTTAAGAATCTAAATTCTACAAATCTTGAAAGAACTTTCTGATTCTAATAGAAGTTTCATTAGATATTTGACAGAACTGTAGAACGTTAAGATCCTGACATGTTCGCTTGAAAATTTTCTGAGTTTCTTTACAGATTTTGAAATTTTAAAAGCCGTCACAGTTCTTGATGTGATTCCATGGAAATATTCGTAGAATCTCAAGATTTTTAGGATCCCTGGATTCTGGATTGAGGTTTTCGATTCTTCCAATCTTGATATTCTGAATTCTACAAACCTTGAAAAAACTTTATGATTCTAAGAGAAGTTTCATTGGATCTTTGTCACATCCTTAGGACCTTCAGATCCTGACATGTTGGCTTGAAAATATTCTGAGTTTCTCTACAGTTCTTGAAATTTTACAAACTATCACAGTTTTTTTGGTATGGTTCCATGGAAATATCCGTAGAATCTCAAGATTTTTAGGATCTCTGGATTCTAGATTGAGGTTTTCGACTCTTTGAATCTTAATAATCTGAATTCTACAAACCTTGAAAAAACTTTGTGATTCTAAGAGAAGTTTCATTGGATCTTTGTCAGATTTTTAGGACCTTCAGATCCTGACTATTTCTGACATGTTCGCTTGAGAATATTCTGAGTTTCTCTACAGATCTTAAAATTTTACAAGCCATCACAATTTTTTGGTATTATTCCATGGCAAAATTCGTAGAATCTCAAGACTTTTAGGATTCCTGGATTGAGGTTTTTGTCTGTTCGAATCATAAGATTCTGAATTCTACAAACCTTGAAAAGACTTTCTGATTCTAAGAGAAGTTTGATTGGATCAGATCTTCAATGGCCGTCTGCACCGAACATTTTAAGGAATCCTTGGCGATAAGTATCCCTTAAATTGACATTTCTCCATGTGAAAATGTCATTTTAAGGAATACGTATCGCTAAGGCTTCCTTAAAATGGTCGGTGCAAACGGCCACAATTAAGACATTCAGATTTTGACATGTTCGCTTGAAAATTTTTTGATTTTCTCTACAGATTTTGAGATTTTATAAGCCAGGAAAATTTCTTGAAGGTTTCATGAGAAGATTCATAAAATTTCAAGTTTCTCAGGCCCTTTGGATTCTGAATTGAGGTTTTCGATTCTTGAGATTCTGAATTCTACAAACCTTGAAAAAGTCTTTGTTCTTTCACGAAAAAACTTTAGATCAGGAATTCTGAGTCGCAAACTTCTCAATTTTTTCTCTGGAAAAACTCAAAATCTTAAATCTTTAGTAATTACTTCGCAAACTGCCTGTTCGTCTTATAAAATGTTAGGATTTTGAGTAAAGATTCTCAGATTTTCATGTAAAGACTTGTAAATCCTTGACTTTTTTGTTTTCTCTTGAGATCCTAAATTCTATAATTACCTTGTAAATTTCTCGATTCTCTTCCAATTTTGTAAGCCGTCACAATTTCTTGGTGGTTCCAAAAGAAGATTCGTAGGATTCTGAATTCAGGTTGTCAACTCTTCAAATCTTAAGATTTTGAAATCTGCATACCTTGAAAAAGTCTTCGACCTTTTACGAAGTAACTTTAGATCAGAAATTCTGAGTCGCAAACTTCTCAATTTTTACTCTGGAAAGATTTAAAATCTTGAATTTTTGATAATTACTTCGCAAACTGCCTGTTAGTCCTATGAGATGTCAGGATCTTGAGTAAAGATTCTCAGATTCTTATATTAAAACTTGTAAATCCTTGATTGTTCTTGAAAAACTCTTTAGATCCTAAATTCTATAATTACCTTGCACATTTTCAAATTCCCTTCTGAAAGGACTTTCAATTTTGCAAGCCGTCACAATTTCTTGGTGGTTCCATGAGAAGATTCGTAGAGTCCCAAGATTCCTAGAGTCCCAAGATTCCTAGGACCTCTGGATTCTGAATTGAGATTTTCGATTCTTCGAATTTTAAGTTTGAACATTGGACTTATTGGACAATAAATCGTCTCTTATCCTCAAAATAATAAGATCAACAACAAAATCAGTAGATATAGGACATAGGATCACCTTGATCCTGGGGAACTTTTTCTAAACCAGCAGAAAACCAGCTTGAAATCAGTGAAAAATGCTAGTTTTGTGCTGGTTTCTAGCTGGTTTTGTGTGACTGCGTCCACAAAGGGTTTATCTGATAGGAGAGGATATGGGGAAAGGATTACCTCACGACCGCAGATGTTCGTCCCTGATGGACCATGTTAGATTCTCAATTCGTTAATGCCCCTCGGTAATGTAAGAATGTTTTATGAACTTGCATTGCCTCAGTGGATGATTTATATTAAAATTATTGCTGGCATAAGCAAAGTTGGCCTGTTTTTAATAGTCCGAGGGTGACCTCTTTCAGAAATTTACTTAATTTGTATAATGCGTGGTCATATGTACTTTTATGAGTTGACAATATATTAGACAAGAAAAAGAAACTGAATCTTTCGTTATGTCCAAATAAATAAAATTTATTCCGGAAAAAACCTCTATGGAAATTGTATCCCACAATCAGAGGTCAGGTTTCCAAAGGAGCAATTTCAACATAATATGAGAAAATATCAGAAAACCTAAAATTGATCAAAGAATATTTGAATCTTTAAAGGGAACTTTCTTCTTCTGTAAAAGCAGTGGGTCAAATTAAAACATCAAATTCACAAAACAAATTATTTCTAAAGTTTATTTATTAATAGATTTTTGTAAAAATAAGATAATAGTGCTTAAATAAACATGCTTTTCCTCAACTAAGAGATTGTTAAAAATAATTATGACAAAAACTTAATAATACCTCGAGAAAGTTTCATCAATAAAAATAAAATATTTTACAAAATATAAAATTAAATTATTCATATCCAAGTAAAAATAAAAGAATATCACAAAAACATAGTGCGCGTAAGTAGTGTAACTAAAAATACTGAGAAAATATATATTGTTATAAGGCACTAGATATAGAAATCACTTTAAGGACAATACAAGGCGCATTCATTCAACTACTTAAAGCGCTTTATTGAACAGTTACAGCAAAAATATAGAATCTAATTGAAGCAAAATAAAACAATTTTCAGTTAGTAGTAAGTAAGAAATTCAATACAAAATGATACGGCTTATGAAGCACTGAAATAGTAATTACAAAAATGCAATTGAATTTTTCAGAGTCCTAAAGACTTGATATGAACTCTAAGGGAATCTTGGGTACATAGTAGCAATGATGAGTGAAAGTCTTCTTTGTCTAAATTATAATACCAGTAAGCTCAGAAATATAAAAATTGTTTTTGATGCTTCGACAACCAATCTTCCATTTGATTATAATTTCTCTTCATCCACTCTACGTTGCCTTTAACTTGCTCTATTGCGCTATTAAAAGCTTGTGATGTTGTGCTGATATTCGTTTTAATGCTGTCTTTGAATCTTTCAAGCTAAAAAAAAAATAATATAGTCATAGTCAAAGTTACTTTTGATATTTGGAATCTTACCTCTTCTAGTTGAAATTCTGTAGTCATATGTACTCCCAAAGATTTGACCATTTTGCCCAAAATATTGAATCCATCGCCATAGCTATAGAAATAATTTATAATCAATTGAATTAGTCCATAAAGTATTTAATTTGTTTCCTAAAACTCTGACTTACTGCTCTAACATTTCGTTCCAATGGGTCCGAATAAAATCGAAAGCAATGACGGTGCCCTCCTTGTTTCTAGCCACCGACTCGAACACCCTATCGGCGTCCTGAATCCTGATACTAGAACCATCAATTAGTTTATCCAAATATCTGCAAATAATTCCCAAATTACAAGATACGTACGGGGGGTTAATAAAGCTCTATCTTGTAAAGATTCGAATCTAAAAATGGTCGGTGAGATTCTTTAGGGTTAGATATTACGTGCGTGGTGGTGAGTTTTGAAGACATAAGCATGCAATGACTCTGATATAAAAATTTGAATCAATTATAACAGGTTTTAGAACATAAAGAAATAAGTGATAGGCATCATGGAGAAATCAGTGAGAACCACCCCTTATTTTCTCCCAAGAAAGGTAGCGAAGTTTTAGGGAAAGTTGTAGAGTGTGGGGTAAGTAGGAGGAAGTTTAATGGAAATAGATGTTTCTCCAGTAGTTACGATTTTAAACATTAAGGACCGTGCCTAAAAGTACGATCAACCTTAGGTTGAAACTCAACCTTCGGTCATTGTTAATAATGTTCAGAAATAAATCCAAGGAACTGAAGAAATCTTAGCAGGTTTGGAAAATTACCTACTAATGGAGTCTGGGAAAGATCAAAAGTAAATATGGCCAATAATAATTTAGGAACTATGCTATATGGTTTTCCTCTACAAAAAAAATGCATAATATGAAGGGTCAGGTAACTAATACAAAAATTATATCTGGTTCATGCAGGAGTTTGGTTGGAACGATATTCTAGATCCGCTCATTATCCTGACCTTACTCCATCAGATTGTCAAATCTTGAAATATTGTTAAAATACCATACATCAACCATTTATGAATTTTTCCCCTTGTATTACCTGGATAAAAGCCATTTCAGTTTAGTGCATCCCAGCGAGTCAAGCAGGATATTTTTCTCTGTAGGCGAGGAGCTTTCCAAATATTTCTCGTACGCAAAATTCCATTCTATTTCGGAACCTTCTCTGATTGCTGTGCAGTAGACTACAGATCTTAGATTTGGGAGAATCCTAAAACAAATTAATACGTTTTTACAACTATTGCTTATCATAATTTACATATTTTATCAAAGAGAGCTGAAAGTCACAGAAAATATCTACCTACAACAAAAAGTTACATGGAAAAGCACATTTAAAGCTTTGAAAGAAGGGCAGCAATGATATTGAAGGATTTATTCAATCTAGGACAAAAAGATTTCCAATTTTACTTATTTCAGTTCAGTCATCCAAGGTTCAGGAACGGCATTTTCAGGAAAAAAATGTAGAATTTTTTATTCACCGGTTCTGTATGTTCTTTGGGTTGCTGAATCCGAAACTGAGGTTTGCCAGGCGTCGGCTTCACAACGAAAATTGCGAAATACTTTAAATTTTCGTCATTTTTTTCAGATTTTTAACTATAACTCGAAAACGAAGTGTTTTTCAATTACAACTACAATATACCAAATTAAAGTAGACAAAATTTCCTACAAGTAGATATAATTACTCTAAAGCCTCGACAATCCATAATGTCGTTAAATCGTGTTGAAAAAATGGTATTTCTTGACTTTCCTCTAAATTGTAAACGGCGGCTGAGGAAGTGATTCCTCTACTGTTATCACGCAGCTATTGCAACATACTTAAAATACGGGGGGAATATTGAGTTTTGTGGCCTGTCAATCGGTAGAAAATGTTGAAATTTCTATGATTACCATTACCTGGTATGTCCAGGTTTATTTTAGTAATGTTACACGTGAGTGAGTTTCATATAGTCAACGTCCTGTTAATAATGAAACGAATTTTATCATAATAAATTAAAAAGCCACTACAACGCCGCAATCTTGTGTCTATGAGTCAATATTCTCTAGGAAAAAAAACATAGAAGGGCTGCTGAAAAATCGAAATGATGAAGCTGGAAATGCTATTTTACATAGTATACTTTCAGTGCATGATTTGCCAGCTGCTGATGCTCGATACCATTTTTTATGCATAAAAGAGCTATAGGTACCTTCCCAAACGCCAAACAAAAACACAAGGTAGAACTAGAAGTGATGTGGATGGAGAAATGCAATATATTTTCAAATAACTTGAAAACAGTTTTGAAGAAGGTCAGTTTACAATCGACGAACTATAAATGAGATTGAAGTTGATTGTCGTCCTCACCCAAGAACAGGAAAACAGCGCCTCCTTGAGAAGTATATATAATGGCAATGATATAATTATAACAGCCAATATGCCTTATATTGTATGCTTCAAAGGTATAGGTCACAAGATTATTACTGATATCAGGAGAGGTAATCAGAGAAGGAAGAGAGAATGAGGATTGTTAAAACAGCAGCTGCTATTATTGTTGAAGATGTACGCTCTTAAGTGTACCATTTGACACAGTACCCTCCACCAGATACATTTATAGATAATGTTGACGATTTAATCCCAGAATCTCTCCAAGTCTTTACAGATGCTGTAGTAATGAGCAAAAAAAAGGAAATTTTGAAACATGAAAGAAGAAATCTCTTGCTATAGCCGATTGCTGAGTCATATATATATCTCCTTTGCGAGTGAGCGTTGCAACATTTTTGTAAAAGAAGTTTAGTTCACGAAGGTTAATCGATGAGCTGAGTTCATTTGGATTTTGTTCATCATACACAGAAGCCGTACGTTTTGAAATGTCTTCTATGTTGGAACCACCTCTAACTCTTAGTGAACAAGCACTCTCAATTGTTCTAAAATAAATCAGTCCTACCTAGTCAAGATAGAAGAGGAATTTAGAACAAAAAACTATAAAATACATTGTACCTATTATCTCCCTTAAACACTGAAACTGCTCATAGTAAGCCAAAGAATAAGCTTGATAGTTTTTGTAAATAAGCGACCTGCACGGTTTAGCAAATCTTTTGTGGTTTGTAATATTTCTTATATTTACAGGAAGAGAATTAAAAATTTTTGGAGCAAGGCTTTTTGCAAATCTTTGCTTGATTTTCATCCTTTCTGTAGAAAGGTACAGCTAAGTTTTGATTTCTTATCTGTCGCGTTTGATAATTATTGTGATCGAGTTTTTGCTGCATATTTCTATTCTTGTATAAAAACAGACAGCTGTTGTAGAAGTACAGTACAACATTCGCACATTAGGTATCTTCTCACTACCTATATAGGAGATCTGTGGGACATAGTTTTTGTTTTTGTAGCATGACCTTCCATATATAGTTTTGGATAACATTGAGAGATTCCATTGCATTAGCGTACAGACCACCCCAAACAATAATAATTGCATAGGTATAGGTACCTACCTACTGCAATATTGACTCTGCCAATAACTTGTGAATTATTTAGAGTACCGTAGAACGGGGTTACTTGATAGGACTTTTGGACTTCAACTGATCGCACACATCAGAGTAAAGCGTTTTCAGCCAAACCAAAATTTTTTTAGATTACTTTGAGCTCCTGGCTATCGATTGCCATGAAAATTATTCCCATATCCCCCACCCCTTTTCTGTAAAAAAATTTTAAATGTCATTTTTCAAGTCGCCCCGGGATGGGGACACTTGAAATTCTCCGGTTTCTGGCGTTAAAACAGCAAGTAGGGGCATAATTGGGGCTTCTTGAGAAATAGAATAAAAAATAGGCATTGCAAAAACCACTTTTTGCAAAAGAAAACACGGTTTTGCATAAGAAAAACGTTTATTTTCATAAAATACAATAAAAAAACAAATCTCATGAGATCAAAACGGAACAAATATTATCTCTTTGGTGAAACGTCAAGTAATAACAAAACATTTATGGAAAAAACATAAAAATGAACATAAATTCTCATAAAAAAAAACGAAAGACTCTTTAGCGACAGTGGAACGTCGTGAAACAAATAGGTTTTTTCAAAAAATAGGTAGGAATTCTTAAAACTAAAGTAAATTCTCACAAATGGAAGGCACTCAGGTAAGTCCAAATTAAAGAAACAAATTATGCTACATTGACTCCTTTGTGGCGCTCTTCCAAACTTTCGAAGGAAATTTGCCCTCTTCGAAGAATTTTGAATTGGGGAAGTTTTTCTAATATCTCGTTCCTTTGAACAATGCCAATGTCCTCTACATCGGGATAAACAAAAGCATTTTTCAGCTTAAGAGATTTTCTTAAAAATTTACATTGGAAAGTATTCCCTTTCGAATTCAAAATTTTGGCAACATACGTTTTGGAGGTCCCACTTTCAGTCTTCAAAGTCACTAAGATAAAGTCTTCCGGTTCAAAAACAGTCGCAGCAGGGCCATTATTAACATTTACTAAGTCTTCAGTTTCTTCGGAACAATTTTCAAGATCAGAAAACGTCTCAGGTTCATTGTCACTATCAGCATACGGAATGGAATCATGGTCACTATCCGATGAGCTTCCATATTGTCTATTATTGTTTCTCTTCTTTTGTTGGCGTGGGATTTTTTTGTCTTCTTTTTTCTTGTTCAGTTTGATGTTTGAACAAGATGGTTCATTCTGTTCTAGATCCTCTTGGGAAATACTTTTACCTGCTTCGATATTCAATTTCTTCTTTCTTCCCCTTGCAGTGTCTGCATTTCCAAATCGGGATCTTTGAAACAAATCTGTCAGTGATTGTGTCAATAAATTATTTACTGCTTCTTCGGTAACTTCCTTGGGGAGCTTGCATAAAATTTTTTCCCTGTCGAGAGGAAAAATACCTGTTGCTTCAAAACCGGCTCTTATATTATCTTCTGTTCTTCCTTCTATGCTGTTCAAGGCCTGATTAAGGAGCCGTGGAAATACATCTTTTCTTACGACACCTTTGTTATGCTTTTTCCACTGTTGCAAAGTTTTTCTCCAGGCGCCTTTGACAGGCCTAAACACGCTGACGTCAAGTGGTTGCGTCATATGAGTACTGTTGGGGGGAAGCAGAATGAATTTTATATTAAGCTCTCGACATTTGTTGATCACATTAAACGAGATGTGACTAGCTAAATTGTCACCAATTAGTGCCTTTGGACCCTCTGGCAAATTTTGAAAATATGGTACAATCACATGAAAAAACCAATCCTCAAAAATGCTTCCGTCAAACCATCCCGATTTGCTACGGTTGAATCTTGCTCTTGGTGGACCGTTTTCGGTCCAAGTACTCCACAGATGATCCGCCTTATAAACGATGTACAATGGTAGTAAATTTCCGGAGGCAGAACATGAGAACATGACAGATGTGGCAGCTTTCGATGTATCCATAATATGTTCAGCTCTTTTGCTAGCTCTTCGAACAACAACTTTTTTACGTCCCGGGTCGTCCGTAAAATTTGTTTCATCATAATTCACGACTGCCTCAGGAGGAATACCTTTTAAAGATTGAGCGAGGTGATCGAAATATTTGTTAATAGTTAGGTGGCTTACCTTCGCCCTGCTTTCTTTGATTGCTTGCGACATTCTTGCTGATACCTGTTCAGAATGACGCTGTAGAAATCGACTCATCCACCCTTCACCAGGTTTATTGTTCACAAATTGCGGCTGGACGATACCCTTCTGGTTCAAATAATTTTCAACTAGCAATTTGATGTCCAGGCTATCCATAGGAAATCCCCAGTCTGCAGCCGTAACAATACACTGAACAATCGCTTGTTCTTCGACGTCTGGTAGAGCAGTCTGTCCCCCTGGTTTTTTAGTGTGGAGGTTCCTAATTTTCCGGTACAATGTAATGTATGGGATATTGTACGCTTCGCCGACCTCCCTCATGTTTTCGCCCCTCCTGCACCTTTCTACAGCTTCCAGCAGGTGTTCTTCGGAATAATCCCGGTATTTTCTGCTCCCAGCCCGTCTTACATAATTACGGACCATTTTTCAAGTCGCCCCTGGAATGACAAAAAAAAATAAATGAGGCCGCCATTTGTAAACGATGCAAACTATCATTGATATATTACTATACCCTTCAAGCCTAATAAGTAGGCATACCAAAATTAATTTGACGCCACCTAGAAATATTCCTCTTACCTGCACCACTTGGAAGTATTCAGCCTTAAAAATCAGTCGTTTTCGCACCAAAAACTCAACCACTCAGGTGCGCCAGCGCGAACGGCCAAGGATGAACTAAAACCGCCGGGCGGTCACTCATAGCATGCTGCACGTGCGCTCTGGGATTTACGGAGTTCCAACTTCAACACCCAGATGGCGGCACAATATTTTAAATGAAAAAACGTAATTTTTCAAGCGGCCCCTTATGTTTCAAGCCACCCCGTTTTACGGTACCCACCTC
This sequence comes from Ceutorhynchus assimilis, assembly GCA_917834065.1. Taxonomy (NCBI): domain Eukaryota; kingdom Metazoa; phylum Arthropoda; class Insecta; order Coleoptera; family Curculionidae; genus Ceutorhynchus; species Ceutorhynchus assimilis. The sequence continues at coordinate 31,814,970 of OU892284.1, forward strand.
AGCCTTAGCTCTCAGCCGCTGCCAAAGGATATACCTTCAGCAGAAACTATTGGACGTGTCGGAACTATTCCGGTGAAAGTGTTTGAAAAGACAGGGCCAGTGGCCCAATTCTTGAAAAAAAATCGCATACGAACTTTGATTCGACTTTGACTGCGATAGCAATGTAAATTCAATGGGAAGCGTTCGAATTCATATCAAATTTCGTATGCGATATTTTTCTTTCAAGAATTGGGCCCCACAGGCTTAGCTGCCGTTGATATTGTAATGACCCGGGAAAATAGACCCGTAATTTACAATGTCTTTACTGTAAAAATTAAATGTAATCAAATAAAAGTAATTAAATAGGTGATTTATGGCCGCACGTGTTGTCGGTTTTCTTTGAGTTATATGTCCTCACATTCTTATACGAAATCTGACCCCGATAAACCAGGAAATTGCGACATAGTGACAATGCGGTTTTAGAAGTGGAGGATTAGTTGAGTTATCAGTTGTTGGCAGCTCAGTCCAGTTCAGTTTTAAGTCTACAGTACCTAATGAGTCATTGCGAATAAAATTCGCGAAGAGTTTATTTTATTTTGTTGTCTCGGGAAAACGCGTTCGATCGAATTTTTGAAAAGTAAAGGAAAAATTGTGAAAGAAAGAACATTTTAATTCATTTAACATTATGTGCGAACTCTAGAGATTTTTGAAGTAAATTAATTAAATAATTTTACGAGTGAAAAGTTAAATGTAAATAGGTACTCTAATGACTAGTAAAACTTTTTGACTTTATAAATGATAAATGATAAGAAGTGAATTGACATTGAACTTTAATGCATAAAACTTGAGTGATTTGACTGTAAAAACTTTATTGCATAACTTTAATTGCCTTCGAGTATAATGACATTTTAATTAATTTTGCACAGAATTAACAAAGGAAAATTATAATGCTCTTAACAATATTCGATTTTGAGTAGGAATTATTAGAGAATGTTGAATTGGATTGTCCAAATTGAAGTTTAACCCAACAAACACAAGTACGTCTTTAGTACGTCCATAATTCGTACTTTTTCGGACGAAAGTACGTCCGCGGGCGTACTTTTTAGGTCCCGCTGACGTACGAGAGACGTCTTTATGACGGTCGTTTTCCACAAAATAGTGCGTCCCACGTACGTACATTTAGGTACGTACTCAGTACGGCTTTTTAGGTACGTGTGGGACGTACATTAACGTACGTATTTAGTATAACTTTTTAGGAATGTGTTTGGGACGTAGGTACAGGGTTTTCTCATATATTTTTACACCCCACCGGCACTGGTTGATAGGATAGGTAGGTATCAAAAAGATGTAAATACAAATGTTGTATTTACACCTTTTTGATAGGTACCTATTCAATTAACCTGTTCAGATGGGTTGCAAAAATATATGGGAAAATCATATACGAAGTACATAATACATATACATTTTATGTATTTATATGTATGTTTATAGCGAAAAATATAGCTATTTATATAACAAGTACATAAAGTAAGGCTTTATTGTACGAATAATTTTATGGCCGAGCGAGCTTGCGAGCGAGGCTATTAAATAATGAGTCAATAAAGCCTGTTTATGTAAGCGTTATATACATGATTTTATGTACGATTCTGACTGGTTTTTGTTAAAACATAAAAAAATTTAATGAAAAAAGTAAAATTCGCGTAGATATACCTGTTTCACCTTGGCAGGTTGTCAGGACCTGTTTAACTTTGGTAGGTTGTCAGGACCTGTTTCACCTTATCAGGTAGTCCAGGTAGGCAATAAAATAGCACTTTATTTTACTAGTAAAATAAAGTAGCACTTTATTTTACTAATACAATAAAGTGCTACTTTATTGACGCAAAACTGTTCTATAAATAGCACTTTATTGGTCAATCGGACATAAAAACTATTATCCGTTCACAATCCGATGTCCACAGGTAGGTACAGGTAAAATCACATTTCATTGCTATTTGATAGGGAAAGGTGATAAATTTACCTGCACCTGTGGACATCGGATTGTGAACAGGTACGCAATATAGATTTTCACGTACGTTCTTAGTACGTACTTTTTTGTCTGTATATCACTACAGCCTTTTACGTACGTACTCAAAACGTATTTTTACATCCCCGACAAACCGACGTAAAAAGGACCTAAAATGTACGTCTTCAGTACGTACTGTGTTTGTTGGGAAGGGCTATAGTAACGAACTAATAAGAATTAAATAACTGTGTTTGTTGGCTAGGAATCCGACTTTAGTAATTGTTCTCTTAAAAATGATCCTTAGTGAAGGATGGGAACCACTAAAAGTAAAAGAATAAATCATTAAAAATATGGGGAAATTTTGTTTGAAAATTGTTGTTCATAAAGTATCATTGATGACCTTAAGTGCTGAAATTTTGATTTAGGGTTTTAACCATTTAAGAAATTATTGTGGGGTTTTTATAAAAATATAGTTGATAATACATATGTACTTAATCCAGTGAGTAGGATTATGACTTGCATAAGCTGTCAGTAAATGACTTAGGAGTTTTAGGAATTTATAGATATAGGTGAAGGGTAGTTTAAATAGGAATGTGAATCGGAAGTGTTGTTTGAAAGAGTAATGTATAAACTTATAAGTAATTAAGGGCTGCGTTCAGATTGAACGTCGGGTGTCGCCCGAGCGCGTTCTGACCGTTCAGATTGCTTTGGGTAAAATTTACCCAGCCGTTCAGATTGTCAGTAGATTTTTACCGGACGACGCCCGGACGCACACTTTTGCGTCCCATAAAATAGCAAGATAAAATTTGCCCCGCATGCGCGTTTGTGTTCTAACCTTAAATAATAAAGGCAAATATTGTAAATAATTATTTTTGCGAGTTATGGTGGGTTTATCCAAATTCTTCGTTATCCTCATCAACTCTATTTAAAAAAAAAGTGGCCTCTTTTTTTTTGTTTAGTTTGTGATGCTAAATTGATAGCAATCACTGACACTAGCACATCCTCGTGGTCCGAAGATGAAGCGTCCTCATCATTAAATAACTCTTTAAATATGAAGGAAGATACTATGGCTTCTTCCATAGTTAGTATTTATTTAAAAAATTTTGAAGAAAATGGCAAAAATGTTAAAATCAGTGAGGTTATAAAGAGAGAATGCGTCTTGGCCGTTCAGATTGGGCGAATCGCCGGGCACACTCGGAGTGCGCTCTCTATCGGGTGCGCTCTTCACTGGACGTCGTCCGGACTCTTCAATCTGAACGCGCCCAAGAATAGAAGAAGTAGGGCGTTTTTTAGTATGGATATTTCCTAGTCCGTCTGTAGTAATGAAATTTGAACGGATGTGAAATAATTTGAATTGGGAAAAATAGAAGTGGCTGTCAGACATAGAAAGATATTTGATTATTTTAATTTTGGTTTTAAGTATAATAAAATATAATTTAGTAAACCTCAATAGTTTGTTTCTCTCTTTTGCGAATAGACCCCCTCCACAATTTTATAGGTAGCCGCTCAAGGAAATAAACACCATCAATATACCGCTCGCCATTTACCATCTAACTAATTAAATAGAGTACTTGGGCGCGTTTTGCTACAAAATCAATCCTCTAATTCCAAATTTCAGGCCCAAACGCGTAGTCACCCCCTCTGCACTACACTTGTGGCTATACGGAATACCTATGAATTTCTTGGGCATTGGTCGGTAGAATGGGTTTTGTGGAAAACGTAACAAGGAACAAACCACAAGACATCACATATAATCATATATATTGGTTGCTAGCCATTCATCAATTCACCACCAAGTGACTATTATAATACAGTCTACACTGCTATACTGAATAGTGTTGAAACATCAAAATCATTTAACCAACAAACCACTTTCGTCACATTCGATCAACCACTGTACCTGATTCCTGGAGGCACGGGAGGTAATTATTGCAAGCAGAGCTGTTCCGAGTACAGGCAAAATGTAGTCGGGTACAAGTACTTAGCTCAAAATTTACTCGAGTACAGAGTACAATTACAAGTATTCAATGCCCAAGTACTCAAAGTACTGAGTACATTTATGAATACATTCTAATGCCACACCAAGGACGTCATTCAAGTTATTACGCAACGTCCGCTTTTAAACAACCTTGATCATTGTTCTGAAGTTCTTGATCAAGCACTGCAGTAGCTGCACACTTATTACTGCACATGGGTTATGGCGTCACATCCCCTTTCACACTTCCGTTCCATTTCCCGAAATTTATCCTCAAACCGCCGGTATAGATGCTTACACATCCAAAATTAAAAAATACATTTTGGTTAATGCCAGAGTCCAGAGTTTATAAGGGTCCAGAATTTCCAAATGTATGGCCACAGATACAGTGTCACAGTGCACAGAAATGTTCAAAATTTTCGATTGTCAATCATAACGATCAACGGAACGCATGCTAAGCATCTGTACGCTAAACAAGAAATGCCTGAAAATTGGTCGTATCGTAATATAATGTCAGAGGTCTCAACTTGTCTGGAAATATACTTGCGTGGCCGAATAAATATGTACTTAGCTTAGAGTCCAATAATTTTACTCGCTACTTGCAAATGTATTGGAAAACAATGAAAATACCCCGATATAACAAATGTATTTGAGTATAAACGCATGTACGCGGGTATTTCGAAATTTACCCAGTACAATTAAAAAGTACCGGGTTGTTTCTATATTCTTAAGCAGTCCAAGTACAAGTTGAAGACAAGCTTAACCAACTCACAGGCCTAGGGCCCACTGCCAAGTTGTGGAGTCAGTACTTTCAAATGGTTACACTTATCTTAAATTTCATAGATGCAGAGAGAACAGACAACTGGACTTTACACCTGGGAAACTATCCATGACATGCTCCCCCTATTTCCATGCCAGTGAGCACTTTCTGTATGCGAAGTGCTGCCACCTGTATTTACAGGAAATGTTGGAGCTATACAATACACTACGCCCCCTAATGAATTAAAAGCTTTCACTTTGCAAGGCGGGTTCACTATTCGGCGAAGCCATAAGAGACATTGCCATAAGTTTCGTTGTGGAACATGGATGAGTGACATGCGCATAGAGCAAGAGCTCATGATACATATGAAATATTCTGGAGGGCTCACTAGCGGTCGCGGTACCAGCGACGCAATCCTGTCAAGATGGACTTTGGGAATGACAACGCACAGAAATATTTGCGATGCTGTGGCAGGATTCAGCGGAATTGATTTTGCATCATCAGAGCAACAAATATATAGATACTCAAGAATGTTCACGAGCCCGAGACAAAATAGATCTTTAAAAAATTATGGAATGGTTCCACCAACACCCGCCGTTCCCGAAGACAGATGAGCTCATTTCCTTGAACACAGGGGTCGTGGGCGATGAAAAAATAAGTGTATTGACAAAATGTTGGCAATTGTTAATAACAATTTCCTGTCAGTTAAATTTGAGCGTAAAGATAGGGTGTTACCACTTGCCAACATGAAAGCTTTAATAATCAATCTACTCTAGTTGTTAATCCAACTATACTCTATTTCAACGCATGAGTATTGTTAAAGAGTCAGACGATGAACCCGAGGAGTTCTAGACAGACGAACTGAGCCCGTTTCCACTACGTTGAATATTTCAAAAAAATATACGGCAACTGCAGCATAAGTCTTCGACGGTTACTCTGATGCGCAGAAAAGAACTAAACAAATGGAGCGCTCTAGAAGATCCAAGCCGCAGTCAGTTGACATCCAAGTCAATGACAAAATGGTGCCCACAGTCTCCCAAGACAAATTTCTGCCTAATACCAACAACAAATGCAGATTCATTAGCATGCTTCTACAGAAATTCAGTGCCTCCAAAGTGACACTGAGCAAGAAAGAGAGGATACAGACACTCTGATCGTGCAAACAGCCCATTCCCTTGCTGCAGAGCACGAAACTGTTGTAGTTGTTGGAGAGGATATAGACCTCCTGGTCATTATGATAAGGCATTACGTCTTCAATGTATATTTTTTGAAACCAGGCAAAGGCAAAAATCTTTTACCTGTTTACTATCCTCCAAGCGCCATCGAGAAATGCCTGGCAAAACACATACTATTCATACATGCTGTCAGTGGTTATGACTCCACATCTGCTCTTTTTAAACAAGGGAAAGGCTATAGCCGGAGAGCCAGCGCCGAAAAAATTCTCTGAATTTACTAAAGCCAGTTTTTGGTCAGTTGATTACAGTATCTACGTACATGAACATACTTCGGCCAGTCAAGCGAAACTTGGGACAAGGACCTAGGGTGTCTGGTTAAAGTTGTCGAGTTAGCTTAGGTAATACAACGAATTTACTAAGGCTGAAAATCGCTATACACATATAACACATAAATAACAGTGATATTTGTCAGTCAGTTGAATAGCGGAAATGGGCCGGTCATTCAGCCCCATTGAGGTAGTTCAGCCCCAATTTATGTAAAAAAAAATAATAGGTTGAAGTTTAAATTAATAGGTTTGTTCAGTAATATTAATATTTTTTGCAGATTTTTACATTTATTGGGGCTGACTGACCAGCACGGTCCCGCTATTCAACTGACTGACTAACACTACTGTTATTTATATGTTATATATATCGGGTCTTCAAAAAAAAAACCAATCGAAGATTGCTTTGATTACGAAAACGTACGTCGCATTACTGTTTCTTTATTGGTCACGATTTTTGACATGCCATTTTGACATTAGTTTCATTGACAAAATGAAAGAAAAAATTTGCTAAGACATACGTTTAAAAAACCATAGCAATCTTTGATTGGTTTTTTTTTTGAAGACCCGATATAATATGTATAACGATTTTCAGCTTTAGTAAAATCTGTTTTTTTTTTAAAGATAAAAGTCAAAATGACATTATGTTGGCAATACAATGTAAAATTGTCTATGCTTTCAATTTTTTTATGTAGAAAGGGCTTGTGTTGCCAACATAGTTACTAAATTTTTGACTTGGGGAATTATCTTTAAAAAAAAAAAACAGACTTTAAATTCATTGCATCACAAGTTATCTCGACACCTTTAACACTACACCTTTTGTCCCAAGTTTCGCTTGACTGACTGCGGTATGTTTATTTACGTAAATACGGTAATCAACTGTCCAAAAACTAGCTTTAGTAAATTCAGATAATTTTTTCGGCGCTGGCTCTTAGACTTATAGTTTATGAAAACCCTTACAAGCTATCCTGACCTCTCAGTTTACATCCGATGTTTCAGAAACCGTCTTGCCACATCGCACCACTTCAATAAATAAGCTGCGGTACAAACAGTATGTGTCATCAGCATTCAAGGTTAGCGGTAATGTAGCATCCATCCCCTCTACTAAAGCTGCAGCCCAGCAACTTAGTAGCAGAGTATTTCACCAAGTACAGCAGTGGCTGGGAAATATTCAACCACCTGAGCAGTGGGGATGGAAAATTATTAAAGGCAACTTGATTCTCATCACGACCTTTTAGCCCCCAGCCCCAGAGAAGCTTCTGAAACTCATTGTCTGGCACCTACACAGAAAGGCTGCAAGGGCAGTTGCGGATGTAGAAGAATTTGGTTACACTGCTCCAGACTTTGTTTGAATTGTGGAGGAAGCTGCTCCAACATAAAAATACTCAGTGATGATGACGATCAAGGCGTTTCGCCTGAAAAGATCGAAGGTAATTTATACTATTACAAGAAATTATTATCCTTATCTAGTATTTATCACTGTAAATTAGAAACTATAGCTTCACAAATCAAAATGTCATAATAATATTTTTTCCAGTGGGAAAACCAGCGCCCAAACTCCAAAAATTAGACCAGTCCACTGCCCGGACAGGAGTTAAAAAAAAATCTTACGTTGCTCGACATATACAGCCTGGTTCATCTAAACGGAATATCTGCGAACGCAATCTTGAGCCTCATGCAGGTAATAGTCTCCATTCTCCTTGTCCCAGGTGATAATTCTGCAGATGAGGACGACGAATGAATATAGAAATTATCTAATTTTTTTGCTTTTTTTTAGTGTAAATACTAATTTTTTCTAAATAATATGTTTCCTTTTATTAAAACCTTAGAATAACGTTTCCAACTTTTTTTAGAGGAAATTAAAGAAATGTGTGTCGAAAATTTAGAGTTTTTCGCAATTTTCGTTACGAAGCTGACGCCTGGCGTGTTGGCAAACCTCAGATTCTGATTCAGCACTCCAAAAAACATACAGAACCGGTGAGAAAAAAACTTCTTAATTTTTTTCCTGGAAAAAAAACCCTGCATTCCCTGCTTACTGAACTATGTTTTTATATGGCCAAAAGACTTACTTTAAACAAATATCTAAGGTAATACCTAATACCTATCGCTGAGAGTTTCGAAAATGTTTTTCTTTGGAAGAAAGTTTCAAATTTTGATGTATAAGATGTAAAAATTGGTTGAAAAACAAAAAAGAATCTTTCTCTAGTGGAGTTGTTATGAATTAAAGTACTGAACACAACAAACATTATAAGGATTTATGGGGAGAAATAGTTTGGTATAAACTTACTTTTCCTCACTTGTTTGATTCCTATTATCAAAAGACCTATGGAAAATAAAGGGCAATAGAGTAAAATATTAAATATTTCTGTTCAGAAAAAACAAAACGTATTATGTGAGTTTTGGATTGCAAAAATGTGAAGCTGGCTACTACAGTCACAAAACTACTAAATACGCAAAGTGTGCATTATTGTCACAAAAATTAAATGAGACTTATCTTTCAGATCTTTTTCACATTGTCAAGAGAAGAGAGCTTCTAATAATAAACAATTATAGGTACTCACGATCTGCCATTAATCATCCAATTCCTAAACAAAGTCCTGGATTCGTGCACACATCTAGATTCAGAGCTTTTACAAGACCATTCCAACACAGCTTGGCGTATTCTTCTAGTCAAATAATCATCGATGTTGTCATTGAAATCGACCACATCATACGTATTTTTAAAAATTGTTTTATGATATTCCTGGAGAGAATTATAATTCAATAAAAAATATTGCTCAAAATTCAATACCTACTTCAAATAATCCAAAAGCTGGAGTATCGTACAAAAGATCGCTAAGGAATTTAAGTTTGTTGAACGCCACTGCTGTGGGGACAAACATAATATTCACATCTTGGACCGCCATTCTACAAAATAAACTTAAAAAAAAAAAATACATAAAACTAAAACAAAATTACCTGGCAATCAATTTCAAAGGAATCTCATAATCCAATTGATTAGCCCTAGCCAAATCCATAGAATCACTTATCAATTGGGCCCGAATCAAGGGAGGAAACTCCATAATATGCTGAGTTAGTTGTTTCCAGTTTTGCTCGTCATAATTCACAATATAATATCCTGTTTGATTTATGTTCAACAAATACCACTGTCCGATAGGACGAATTTTTTCCGTAATCTCACTTTCTCCTCTCATCCAGAATCTTGGTGCGGTGCTTTCGAAATCTGGATTCAGGCTGGATGTATAGGAAATTGGCACCCACCAGGTTGATTTATCTTGCGAGTTTGGATTTGTGATTAGGAATCTTTTTTGAACAAGATTCAAAGTGTTTTTCTCATAGTCGGCACGAACATTAATAACAGGAAATCCAGCTTGTTCTGTCCAAGTATCCATGATATGCTTTACAGTTTCATTTTTTCCTAAAGAGCCTCTTAATTGAGCTTCTTCAGTAAGACTTGTAAATAAATCATTACGGTCAGCATTACTGTATTGATATTTTTCCAAAAACTTAATCAAGCCATTCTTGAAAGTTTCTTCTCCTAGAAAGTGGTTCATCATTCGAATGATACAAGCACCTTTGGCATAAGAGATTTCGTCAAAGGTTTGTCTTATTTGTCTGCTATTGTGAACTTCGAAACTTATAGGCCTTGAAGATTCTAATGAGTCAAAAGCCATTGCTCGTTCGATTTCGCTTGGTAAGAATTCTTCTAGGATTTTCCATGATGGTTCAGCCTATAGAATTATTTCCAGTATAAAATATTTAGTTGATAATTATTTAGTTCTTACATGATCAACTCCTAAGTATTCAATATAAGTAGCAAAACCTTCTTTTAGCCATAAATCGTTCCACCATTTTGGTGTAACAAGATTACCAAACCATTGATGGGCAATTTCGTGAGATAAAACTGTCGCAACGGTTCTTTTATCTTCAACAGTAGAGCTGAAGTTATCGAACAGCAAAGAACTTTCCCTAAAAATAAAAGAATACACTTATTTGTTGAGAAAAAAAAATGGCATTGAGCTACCTGAATGTTATAAGTCCCCAATTTTCCATAGCACTAAATCCAAATTCAGGCACTGCAACAATGTCGATTTTTTTCAGTGGAAATCCAATTCTGAAATAATTTTCCAGATACCTTAAAATGGTAGGAGCAATTTTCCCAGCATAATCAGTTTGAGTCAAAAACTCTCTTCTAGCCCATATTTTAATCAGGTCATCCTTCGAATTGAGTTGCACCAAATCGCTTATTATGAAAGCAACCAAGTAAGTTGACATTTCTGGAGTTTCTGGATAATCGTCCCAATACCAAGGACCTTGAGGAGTCCTATAAACAATAATATGTTTGAACTTTAGTCTAAGTCTACATAATAAATTTATAAATAAAAGTTGTCTTGTTTAAAAATTACTTCTACTTGCGCAATACGCTCTATTCAAACTAAGTTTGTATATGGAGCTACACAGCATAATCCTTCCTAATATTCAAAGTTAAGGCTCTTTTGATCTTTGCCAATGATCAGACTCTTAATAGTGCTTGCTGTAATTGTAATTGTGTAATACTTACTCAAATAATTCTGATTGGCTCAAAGGCATATTCGACAATGTAGACATATTAGCAGGTCTGGCTAATCTTATTTTGAATTTAGCTTTAAACGAAGGATCGTCAAAGCATGGGAATGCCCGTCTGGCATCGGTGGGCGAAAATTGGGTGCTCGCAGCGAATCTTTTATCTCCCGATGGACTGATATATTCGCTTCGGTAAAAACCTTGAAGCTGATTATTGAGTTCTCCATTGAAGGCTAAATTTAGCACGTAATTTTTGTTTTTTTGTAGGTTTTGCTTCAGGATTATTCTATAACGTTCTCCTTCTAGGTATTCTTGGGAAGCTACTTGTATTGATTCTGAAACAAATAAGTTATTGATTAAAACAAAGTTTCAAGGAAGTTTATTTCATTTACCTGATGGGTTTGAACTATCTGCTAATTGTACAGAAGGTTCTAATATTTCAATTTTATTCACATGGAAAATTATAGTGTCTGAATCTTCTATGGGGTGCAAAGTGATGGTTTCGTACCCGTACGTTGTGGAATTTTGGAAGTCTGGTTTAATTTGTATCCTGGAACAAATCAATAGTTTAAATTCTTTTGTAAGGTTGAAAAATTATACACACTTCTCGGAAATTTTTATGTTTCCGCGGAAAATACATAATTTCAACGAAGTGGCTATAAAGTAAACATAAAATCGATTTTGTTCGAACTAAAAAGTTCCTTGAACTAGGTTTAAAATTAGCTTAGTACAAATATTTGCAGATAATATGCGAGGTTTTGATCTTATTTAGCCCAGTTGAGATTATAATTTTCACACTATGAAACAAGAAGGTACCAATACCTATTTACTAAATTACCATTACAACTTATCTTATTCAAAAAGAATAAGATTTATTCCATAATGGTAGGTTCAAGTTCAAATAATGTTATAGCACCCATGATCTTTATGGTATTTAATACATATAGGTATTATGAAAAAAGGTAATAGTAATATGTTAGGTAGTTTACCTATTTCTGTTTGTGTAAAAGTTAAATTTTTACATTCATTAAGCTCATCAGCTAATTAAGTAACTCTGCCCGTGAATAGTGTCTAATATTACAAATAAGAATGTTAAACAATTACCTCAAGTATGCAAATACGCTTCTATTATTATGTTTTATCGAATGTTGGCAACATTAAATGCTAATTTTCACGCCCGAATGTTCGAAAATAGGAGATTAAATCATATGCCAAAATAAACAAGACATTTGAATCCGAGAAGTTTATTTCCTGTGGGATTAGGTGAGGTGATCCCAACGATATAGAATTTATAGTTTTAAATTTTTGGGAATAAATTCTAATGAAAATTGGTTTTATGGATGAATCTGACAGTTTTTATTATTACAAAGTCTGTTTTAAGATGAGCTTTTGACATGAATCCAAACTCATCACAAGGCAATATTTCACTTGTCAAAGCATCTGAACATAAAGAGAATGCAAAATTCCTTTTTATAGGTAAAGACTGTTTCAATCAAAATGCGTTTTGGAGTTGACCTATTTTTGGTGGTGATTTTATTCGTTGAACGGGTAGTTGTATTAAAGTGGGATGCCTTATCCTCAATAACTTCAGCTAAAATCTTTAACATTTAAGGTACTTTGTCTTTAGAAATAGAACTTTCTTGTCATGTTCTGAGAATGCATCAAAAACCAATGCTTTGTTTAAGAATTAAACAGTGATAAGGTTTTTCACGAGCTCCTGGTGAATTCTGATTGAACACCTGCATAATGCAATATTGACAAACAAAATTGGCAAAGGATCCCCAGTTTTACAATAAAAATTGGCACAATTTCCGAAAAATACGTATAAACTGTGAATCAACTAAAGAAATATAAATCAAAACATTTACTGCCATCCATCTAAAATTAGAATTGTTCAAAAGCATGTTTTGAGTTACAGAACTATAAAATTCAATTTCTATAGTATGTACCTTCACGGTGTAAATCAATTTTCCCCTTAAGTATAATTTCCATACATCAAAAGGAAAATTGTTCCAAACTAATATTTATTTTTAAAGCCGGTATGGCACATTGCCATTATGCAACTGTATACACGATATTATTTATAAACGTATGTCATTTTTATTTTCAAATCTTTTTCATTGAGCTTTTTGGTCCATTAAGTAATGTATCTCCCTGTGTATTAAATAAACAAATAATTATTATAATGTATGATGGTTTGTTTGTTTTTCAAAAACTCATTGTCTAAAAGTGATTCAGAGTGTGGGAAATTTAATTTATATTGGGATAATAAAAGTATGTATGACATTTTAAACAATGATGACTACTTTGGAAAGTTAAAAACCGCATGACTTATTCACAAAACTTAAGTCAAATTTAATTGTTTGTCCTATGAGTATTTATTATATTATGTATAGTGTGGTGAGATAGGTAACAAAAGTTTCAGATCTGGCAACCAATGCACCTCCTTGAGTTAAGATGGAGTATATGGGTTCGGTAAACGAGTCCAAAAATCCCGGGACACATTGGACACAATTTTTTTTGACCCTCTAGCGGCGTTGATGGCGTAATCCATATGGCCGTCAATTTTTCTGTGATATGATTCTACATTTCTCTATATAACTCGATTTTATATTCTAATATCAACCTATATTATTCGTGATTAATGTGATTATCAATCAAGAGGATACGCGCTTTCCAACGGCATATTGCATATCATTATTTACGTACATAGTACCAGAAATACTTGCAACTTGTTGATTTTCATTTTTACGAAACATTATGCTAAATAACTTCGAATCCGTTACCTATATTTGACTGAAAATGTGTCGTATAAAGTCCATCGATTTTAATCTGATATTTCAAAGGAATGTGAGCTGACCTGGTGGCTCCCTACATTAGAACGCCAATGGTCACCTGACGTCACACCTTTTTTTGCCATAAGTTTCACCCCCTCGCTCCTCATACGGAAAGTGTCAAATTAAAAACGACAGACAATACTTTTTTGTGCGCGAAAAAAATTTCCGAACCTCTATTTTCTAACCAAAAGTTGCTGAAGATCTATCAAGCTTTGTCTACAGAACCTGTATATTCTTGACAATTAAGTATTTCTCTATTCTATTCTATTCTATGTCAAAAAAGAGGAAACATGAATTCGTTGATGCTACGACTGAACTAGTGGTGGTTCCATTTGTATGGGACCTGTCTCCAGAAGCATTAAAAAGAGTGTTTGATTTTCCCGAAGCGTGAAGGTTATTTAACCATGGCAAAGAATCTTGCAATTTTTGCTGAGCATGGTGAGCTTGCAAGCCAAGTGGTACAAGAAATTTGGACCAGTTGAACAATGGGAGTGGTCTTTCACAATCACTAGTAGCCCATGCAGCAGAATATCACAAATCTTGCAAGAACAAATATGACAGTCAAATGGCGAAAAGACTATCTTGGTGAAAGGAAACCGAAAGCTCAGACCAAACTTTACATCAAAATTATCATCATTATTTTGTTCAGATGTGAAAAACGTGTGTGTGTTTGTTTTGTGATGAAGGAGAAGGTAAAGGCAAACTTGTGGCTGCATCCACGCTGGATATCGGGCCTAAAATTCATAGTCATGCTGTACAATTACAAGATGAAAAAGTGCTGAAGAAGTTATCATCAACAGATTTTGTAGCATTAGAAGCCAAATACCACAAACTATACTCGCTTCCTAACACGTTAACGAGCTGCTGAACGTTCTGAATGAAAAAAAAAAACAAACTATATTCCTGATTCCTGAAGAAGTTGTTTATGGTGCAGTTATAACGGAATTGGTTCAATAAATGCAGGATTTATACTCATCTAGCAGTACTTCTCCAGTGTTTAAACTTTCTTATGTTACAAAATTAGTGTCTGAGCGCATAACTGACATGGGCATATCAATAGAACACGTCTGAAGTCCTAGGATTTGTACCTGTTCTGAGAGCAGATGAGTTTGGGTATCAAATTATTTGAAGTTTCGAAGGGGATGTTGGTATGTGTCTGGGACGAGCCGTAGGTATGTTACGAAGACAACTTTTCCAAGAGTTTCCTTTTCAAGGATCCTTTGACAATGCATTTACTGCTTCCGCATCTGTACCCGCCGTTCTTATTAATTTTGTACGTACAGTCCGTCGATTTCAATTTGATTCTCCAAAGGAACTTGAAGTGGTGGCTCCCTACGTTAAAAGGCCAATGTTCACCTGACGTCACACCTGTTTTTGCCATATGCTTTACCCCCTGCCCCCTCATACAGAATGTGTCAGATTAAAAACGAGGGACAGTATGTTATTAGAGGGTCCCAATATTGACTCTGGTGTCGCGCCAGAAACACCTGCAGCAATTAATGCAGGATTGTCAATTGCCCAACTTAGATATAAGAGCATTAAGAATGCCAGAGAAAAAAAATTTCAGAGTGTACGTCACTCTCTGGAGAGAGAAACACCACTCCCACTATATCTAAGACTCATGATTTACGCTGTCACTGAACAGAAAAAGATAGATAGACTGTGTCGTCTGGGTTTGAGTGTTCTATATAATCGAGTGCAAGAAATAGCAGCCACAGTTACGAATGTATTGTGTAAACAATATATGGAAGACGTTATTCACCTACCAAAGTTGTGTGCCACTGTATTTTGAACATTAGCAATAGACAACATTGATCACAATCAATATTCTTCTACTGATGTTACTTCATTCCATTATTCAAGTGTTACGATTATTCAGCATCCTCACAGTGACACAGTTATGGAGATTGACGATGACAGCGTATTCAGCAGTGAAACAATCAAATTATCAATGGCCTCCCTGAATATTACACTTCTCTTCCTGCAACTGGTAAAGTTAGAAGTGAGCCACCTTTGCCAACTGTCAATCCACATTACACTGACCATGATCCTGCCTTCACTCCTAGGAAAGTCTTAAATCCTTGGCTTAACCGTTGATTATGAAGAAATTGCGATGCCAGCAATGCTGCGGCATGTGATGGATATCATTATAATGATTACAGCAAAATTAAATGGAAATCAAGCTTCCGTGATTATGTAACCCCAGTATATACTATTGGGAAGCAACTGTAATGGAAGTTTTCTAACAAGTATCGCATCATATTTATGATGGGTGGCCTTCACATAGAAATGATGGTCATTAACTTACTCAGCAGGTGGTTAACTGGCAGTGGATGGACTGAATTAGTTACAACCACTGGTATTGCAAGTTCTAATGTTGCGGAATCCTGCCTCACATCGTCGCATGTAAAAAGATCTCGGTATGCACACGAAGTTACTTTAACTGCCTTGCATTGTCTACAGGTAAACGCATTCAACAAAGCATGTGAAACAAATTCCAGTATTAGTAGAGAAGTCATTGAACTGTGGATTTTGTCGATTATACAACTCACTGTACATTATTCCCATATGACACGAGAGGCTTAATAAGTGATAAGCCTTGTGGGATTATCGCGCTTGGTGGCATTTATGGCAAATTCTATTATAGACATTTTTTAAAATTTTAAAGTACCTATTACAGCTGTATGCAACATCCTCTTTTAACTTGAAAGCGCATTTTAAAACTGGTCACTTTTAAAAATGTGTATTCTAAGCCATACAAATTTTTAAAGGTACCAGTTTTTAAAAGCGCTTTTAAGTTAAAAGAGGATGTTGCATACAGCTGTTAAAGTTTAGTTCGTTGTATAACCTTTTGAATACCACTCGATGTTTCAGGATTACCTAATACTTTTACCTGACACTCAACGCGTTACTAGCAACACCACTCCTCCTTCGGAGTCGTGGTGTTGCTGCGTAACGCGTTTCGTGACAGGAGAAAGTATTATCCGGTAATCCTGAAACCTCTTGTGGTATTACATTCGATAACATCTGAATACCCTTAGTTTCAATATTGGAATAAATTTATTAAACTAAAGTCCCTTCTAGTTCACCTTGTATTGAGTATCCGTACATCTAACTTCATCATATGTCGAAACCTTGGGCCACTTATGTCCGTGGGTGGACATTTGCGTTGGACGGACGCAGTCCACTATTCTCGTTGGTTGCCAGTATCCGTACGCACTCTACAGAACCTTCCAGAAAAACACCCAGTAATACAAAAGTGTTTTTTAATCCCTCGACAAATTATAAACTTTTTGTCTCGGGTTTAAAAGTACCACTTTAGTCCCTAGGTATATAATGTACTACTAATTCTAATAATGAGGAATAAATATAATAACTAATGTTAAATCAGATCAAGGCCTAATAAGATCATCCACAAAAAAGGTTCAAATTCAAACATCCCGCCAAAATCATTTTACTTTGACCCATGCGTATAGATGGCGCAAAATATATAAACTTTTTTTAACATGGGAGTTACCATTCTATATCTCCCCTCAAACCTTATTCAATGATTTATGTGACAAGTTGTAAAATGACAAAGCACACTGCTTATTTATACATCAAAAATATATGTTCTGTACATGTAATATTTTAACCAGCTTCTTGGTTTGGTGTTCCAAAATATATCAGTTCCTGAAAAAGTGTCAATTTACGGAACATGGTTTTGTTGGAAGCTGATAATTTATCTGTCACCAAAATAACCAACGTCGCAACCGCTTGTTACCGACTGGTGAGTGAAAGTCTATATACGGAGCATATATCAAATATTCATGAAATATGAATTTTATCAGATCTTAACTGATCAAATGGAGCGCACTCTACTGTTAACTGGAAAAAAGTTTGATATCGGGCAATATCCTACAATGGCAAAAAGGGCATAGATGTCAATATTTATTTCCACTTGTGAGTATGTAACGGCGATTCCACATGAAAAATTTAATTAAATTCTTAAAACTTTATTTTTATTTATTATTATTTTACATATTCATTGGACGTCCACTTATCAAATTCAAGTTTGACAGATGTCAAAAATTGCTCAATTTAGGCTGTGGTCCGAATATAATAATATAATAATAAATAAAATCTGTTTTTTTTCTAAAGATAAAAGTCAAAATGACATTGTGTTGGCAATACAATGTAAAATTGTCAATGCTTTGAAATTTTTTATGTAGAAAAGGCTTGTGCTGCCAACATAGTTACTAAATTTTTGACTTGGGGAATTATCTTTAAAAAAAAAAACAGACTTTAATCAAATTACTTTGGTTCCTGGAAAAGTGGTTATACTTTGGGACCTCGGTTTCCTGAAATTTAGTTAATCAGTAATCATCTGTCAACCAATTCGGTTAACGTTTGGTTATATTCGGACCACAGACACTTTTGACAACTGAAATCACTGTCAAAACGATGCCATTTCGTAACTGAATTATAGGCTCTCCAAACCACGTGTTTTTTCAATATGGCGACCGTGGAAAATTTGACGTTTGTTTGTTTATCTTGAGTTTATTTGGAATATTTTCAAGCTAATTACAGTTTATTTTGTTATAATATACTTTTTGAGATGCAGAGTGAATATTTAAAGACTTGAATACAGGAAAATCGGGATCTGGGCGAACGGTTAGTTTAAAAAAATGTCCAGATGACATTTTGATCCACAGCAAAACAAAAGCTTAGATTCTTACGAATATTTCGAAAATGGCTTTATTTCAGATGCAGGAGCAGTGGTAGTGAAAAATGTTCACGTTTTAATTGGAAAATTTCAAAACAAAGAGCAATGAAAAAAGCCTGACATCATCCTTGTTACCTTGTTGAAACTACTTCCACAATCAACTACAAGACACGTTTGTGGCATTTTCAATTAGAAGAAACACTAAAGAAATCAATAAAATAAAAAAATAAACAGAGTTCATTCACAAAACAACTACAAAATGCACTTCAAAAAGCTTTAAATTACATACTCTCATATACGGGATAATGAACTTCCGCCACAACGCACTTTTTGACAGATCGTTGGAATGCCTAATTACAAAAAAATTATTGATGTCTTAGCGATAAATGTTCCTTAAAATGACATTTTTACATCAAGAAATGTCACTTTGAGGAATACTTATCGCTAAGGCTTTCTTAAAATGGTCGGTGCAAACGGCCATCAATCCAACAAGGAAATCCGTTTGAAGAAACCGATTTGGTGTCAATAGAGAGCTCCAAACTAATTCCAAATGTCGAAACTGTGAAGTGTGTTACGGAAGTATTTACTTTATGACTGAAGCAGTATGATGAATATGTCTCGTTCCGTCTCGATCAATTTCAAAATTCAATAAATTATTCCTTGAACCAATATTCACATCTTCAACACTATTACAAGAAAGAAAAACAGATAAGTCAAAGTAAAAGATTGCTAACTCGCGTAAAGATTGTATGTCGCATCTGGAGAACGAGATGGCAACATTAATGATTTTTTTCGCCTGATAACCAAATGTACCCCACCATCTATTTTAGATAATGGAAAACTCCGCAAACCAACCAACAAGTCTTATTGACTGCATTCAAACAAAATGTGACATTAGCTTGAATCCTAGCCAACCGAATGTAACGGATAAAATATTTGATGGGGCAGCTGTAATACATATGCTTAATCCTGCGCATGCTAGCACATTTTCCGGATACTATGAACATGTTTTCAAACCATATTTCACAAATCAACTGAATAGATATTGTATTCGACAGACATGTTAGTAACAGAAAGTAGAAAAAGTAGCATAAGTATTAAAATCTTAGACTGGTGAGAGACGAGTATCCTAGAAAACATGTTGTCTGTACTTATGATGACCAAGTCCTCACGTCAACAACTATGGATGTTTTAAGCATTTCTCCCGCCTCAAACGAAGTAGCAGATGACTGTTTACGTTTCCATGTTAAGCATGCAGTAGAAAGTGGGCACACTCGCGTCTTAATTCGATCTGTGGACTCAGATGTAGTTGGTTATTTCAATATCACTGTTCCCACAAATACAAGATATTGATGAACTATGGATTGAGGATGGTTGTAGGAAATACAGAAAATTAATTGCAATTCATAAGATTTGTTCCACCCTCTCACCGGAAATTTGGGCAATTGAAAATATTCCTCCTACAGCAGATGCTTTACACCAACACATCAAACGAGCTGCTCTCCAAGCAAAAATCTGGAACAACAGCCTCGATTCACAATACAAAATACCTTCGCCAACTAACTGGAAATGGATATTAATTTCAGGAGGATCATACCAACCTGTGTGGACAATAAATCTAGAAGTGTGAAAAAAACACTGTATATAACTTACCTACCACCTGTGCCTGTAGCAAGCGATGCACATCTTGTAAATGTGTTAAAATGGGAATACCTTGTACGAAACTTTGTGTATGTGAAGGGCAGTGCTTCGATAGTTGGTTGGCATTGGTTCAGCTACCTCACCGCACTAATACCAACAAAATCCAAAATTTTCCTGAGATAATCGAAGCAAAAATCTGAATTCGTGACAGACAAAAATAAAATGAAATTTAATCGACTGCCAAGCTGGAAAACAATCAGACAAAAATCGAGGCAATCAATTTTGAAAGGCAGGCATTTAATATTCCTGAAGGAAAAATGAGAGAAGGCGTGAACCATAAACCCAATTCTGTCACGCCATATTATTAGTCACTTTGGTTTTTTTTCTAAATAAACGTCTGTCTTCAGGAATATTTGACCTGATTTGATGATATTCGAATTCTAGAGAAATATTTTTAATTTTGTTGATTGATTGTTAAAATCAATGATTGGATACAAATAATTTTTACTGCTAAACATGCCCAACCTGCCTAGACGTAAAACTGGAAATATCAGGATAAATTAAATGCTATCTAGGGCAAAGCCGTTGAGCTTGACCTTTTTTAAAATACCACTCAAACCGCACCTGCTGGATAAAAATATGGACAATAGTGAAATAATGAAGAGAAATGGTTAGTTTCTTTATTAAAGTAGGTATCATTGATTAATTATGACACAAAATTGAAAGTTAACTAAGGAACTATAGTAAAAAAGTTTTTCATTAATGAAGTTTAGTAAAAATCGGGAAGAAAATCCTTTTGAGGCTGATATGGTAGTCGATTTATAATAGCTGAAATAATATCAGTATATAGTAATTTGAGAAATACATAGATATTCACATTACAAGTTCAGTAAATACAAGATCATAACGTTTCTACTATAGGATGTGGAAAGTAAATACTTAAATCCCTTGTAGGAATGATGATAAACTAGAAAGTGCCTTATTGTACTTGTAGGTACAAAATGAAATACAGTTTCCATCAAAATTAACATGTCTCTCGAAGAATTCTACCTCTTGCTTCTAAACGGTATGAAATAAAAATATTGTAGTTTACAAGTCTAGTAAACTTTTCCAGTGGTCATATTCGAAAGTATAAGTATATAAACTTCCTATGAAAATGTTCTTATCGGACTTGACTTGTAATTTCCCCTTGCAATATAAGAGAAGAAAATCTTCAAATGAATGTATATAAAATCAAAAGTTGAGTAACTTACGTGTATTGTAAAGGTCTTATACTTCTCGGAAGCCTTTCGTTAACTTCATTTTTGGAACTAGGCTGTTCTTGTTGGACTAAAGACGCTAGCGGACTGGATGCTTCGCCGTTACATCCTCTAGGAACTAAGAAAAATACAACTAGTCCTACTAAAACAGCCAGCAGAAGGGCACCTATAGCCATCAGTGTACACAAGGCTTTAGATATCACTAAGCTGCTACCAGACGGTCGGTTGACGGTGTACTTTTTTTGGTTTGTGTTGTTTTCCAGGTCCGCTGAGGTGGGAACACCTAGAAAAAAATGTATAAATGAAGAGTAAATAGAAAATATGGAAACCTCTAACAATCCATGATTAATGTCCAATCAAAGAATGGTAACTTTGATGGCTGATTTATGTAGTTGAAGCTCGAATAATCTTAAGGCATCAATAAAAATATATGATTAAGTACATTGTAAACAAAATGTTCATTATTTTCTCCAATTAATACGCTTATTTAAGTGCCCATCCTTGTCTAGTCATTTTTTTAATTGTCGCATTTTTAATTCATATTTAAAAATAGCCGGAATTGCGTTTTATATTGCGATAATTAAAGTAATTTAGGTGGAAGATCAAGTTCAATTTGGAATTTAAGAATATATTTTCAACAAACTCTTGTATTATAAAACTATATGTAAGTATATGCACATTTTACACCAGAATTAATAAAATCAAAAACATCAAAAATTAGTTAAAAAAATATACACACCCTGTGTACCTTGATTGTTATAGTATCCAACCATATTGCCCCTATATTTCAAAAAAACTTTAAAACTAATTAGTTGTCTCCTATTTTAACACGAAACAAACTTATCGATGTCCGCACCTGTCATTTGTATTTTTAAATTGGTTTAAATTGGGAAACTTTCACGCGAGTTTTTGTCAAAAGGAAATCCCGACGCGTCCCGGATGGTGGATTTTCGATGTTTCCCATCCGCGTCGCGACGTTCAACTAGACGCGTCTAATCATGCGTCCGGGAAGTTTCGCGTAAAAAGTAACTGATTTTCTATGGTCTATTTATGGAGATGTTGAGGAATTGCAGTGGAAAACAATACAGAACTATAATTTTCTAGCTTTTGAGGCACCGCTTTGAAGGTTTTCCAAAATTTAAACCAAAGTTTCAACTTTGAGACTCAATATCTCGAAAACTATTTTAGATGAATGACTCAATTTTATTTTATTTCAAAGAGCGTTTAATTCTGATTTAGAATATATAAATAATGCATCAGAATCTGTAGAATATTATTTGAGTCAGAATTTCAAAATTACTATGGGGGCTCGGGCTCCAAAAATTACCAGAAGTAGAATTAATTATACAGACAGGACTAGACTACTACACACATAGGCTTGAATGGGACCAGTTGACAGATAACAATTTCCCTGAATCGCTGCAGGATCCCCACGCTGGATCATGGATCGTCCCTGCATATCAATAGAATTCGTGCATTTTCGGCAGCTCGACTATATTCGGCTTATCTAGTCTAAATGCTTTGACCTTAACCTGGTGCTAAGTTTCGAGGTCTTTTACATATTAAATAAGATTCATGCTAACTCCGTCTTTAGTTTTTAATATTTTGATCACTAAAGAATGTGAAAAATCATCTAATATAGTTTGGAAGTACTTACCACCATCTATAGTGGCTGGATTGATTGGTCCGCAGACATCGCTATGTACCAGATTTCCCATAGCAGTCGAGGTTCTCTTATTCTCATTAAATAGATACCTTATTGTCTTTCCTTGCATGCAACTGCTGCATATTTTATCAGATTTTGATAAACCTAGCTGCACGAGTAGCTGCATGAGTACGTCATGACCTGCATGACCCATAAGTCCTTATCCACTTATATATGGCACTGGTAAGCAAAAGGTTCAATTAATCTGTCCACTGTTATACATATAGAGTTTCTTTTTGACTTCACAATGTAACGTAAAAATTCTTCCACTTATGGCATTGTGCTTATTGGATCTAAGAATTTCTCCATTTGCTATATGTATTGATACATAGTTTGGTAGCTCCTTTATGTCAAACATTTTGGCTTCTAGACTTTCCTGCACAAAGTGATTACTTGCACCTGAGTCCAATACAAAACTCGCAATTTGCCGTCATTTTCATTGCAATAGTTTGCAGCATATAGCATCACTTCTTCAGCTGTGTTTGCCTGATGCTTTCTTTCTTCATTCTCCTTCTATTTTTCATGAGGGCAGCCTCTGTAATTATCTCTAAATTCTCTATAGTTCACTGTGTGATTTTCACTGCCTCTAATATTTCCCTTTCTTTGTGGATACTGGTGTTTGAAAATGCTGCCACATACAAAACATGTTCTGGTATTTACTTGGGTATTCACATTTAAGCCTAATTCACTATCGTCATAGCTTTTTTCGTTCTTTGATTTTATTTTTATTTCCTCGTCCATAGCAGCCTAGCCTTTACTATAAATCAAACTTTACATTTGCGACGGTCTTCAGAGCTGTCACTACTGTGTCATACTGAGCTGGCAAGGACAATAATTAATGACATACTTTATTATTCTCACTCAGATCAGATCCATGCTCTTTGAGCCCTCTAAAAATATGGTATCAAACGTCAATAAATGGTCTTCAAGCCTCTCATTTGTGTTAGTTTTAAGATCTAAATGTTTTCTCAAACAGGACAATGTAGGTGTTTGTCGGACACACCTTGAACTATAATTGATAGAGCTTTATAATCCTTTTTTCTCCAATCTTCTTTTTCGTTACTAGAAGCTTCTCACTTGGTTCATTGCTTTGTATGGCCTCGTGACAGTTTTCCCTTCTCAGCAGAATTACCATTCTAAATTGCCAATTGTTGAAATTGTTTGCCTCTAACACTGGTACTATATGGGTATGTATTCCAGCCATAGTTTTACTATTTAGTCCAAGATTATACAAAGAATGACTCTCAGCAAAATCGAAAATACACTTACAGTTTGCAGCTGACCTGAGGGTTCATAACCTCTTGAAGTTAATGGACAAATAATACACTGAAAGCGATTTTTAGTAGAAGATATAATGTGAAATATGAAATAACGGGAAAAACTGACTAATAACTATTAACGTTACACCCTCTATCCTGTATAAATAGGTTAAGTAGTTACGTAAATGTCTATACCCTAACATTAACGCTTTATGTGAGCTGTGTTCACGTGGACGTATTAAGTTCCTAATTATTGCTTTTGGGCTTTTAACTTTACTAGGCCAATGAAGCTCTGCTATTAGGCTTTTTGAAAGCATATAAATGTATGGAGCTCTTTATATACCTTTATACCTAGGTATTTGTTATTTTTTTCCTTTTTATTTCGGTTATTGCAACTTCAACATATAGGTACTGAATTGGTGCTTCATCTCTTCCTTCTTCCCTTATCCTCAAACCTACTTCTCATATTCCATCATGTTTATTATCTACATTGATAATCTCCTTCCTTGTACAATATTGCCCTACTTTTATCCAATCTGTTTCGCTTGACTTTAATTTATACAAACCATCAATTTAAAATAAATAAAGGCAAAATGTATCAAATAGCCATATGCAATGGACATAAACGATTATTCTATTTGCGTAGAGAGAAATGCATTTTAAGTGCAATTTGAAAGATAAATTATTGTGATTGCTCGATGATTTTATGATCGGTTTAACGTTGGCAACACATATTTTCAGTAGTTGTTGTGGGTAAATTTTGGTAAAATTTTCCAGATTTCAATGGCTTCCTGAAACGTCACTCATCTGCATCACACATACCAGGAAGTTTATGTCAGCAAATACCAAAGCCTCTTTGGGTTTCGACCGAACTGATGTTTACTTCTAATTAACAGTCGGCAATTAAACGAAGAGCTCTTTGTAAATAATGGATCACGCAAAATAGATTTACGAGAGTTTATTGACCATATTGTGTATTAGATATTTTTGTTTCATTGTCAAAGGAAAAACTCGAATATAAATGAAATTACCTACATAGTATTCATAGATACATTTTATTAGTATATGACCATGCAATTTTATCATTAGTTAGCTGACATAGCATTTTGCTGACATAAGCAACTGCTCAGACGGTGAAATGTAATTACCACTGAAATAGGATAAGAATCTTTATTTTTAATTTAGCTTACTATTTAGTAAATTATTATTAATCCTATATATAGGTGACTCATTATTTGATAAAATAAAACAAACTTTTACTTCGCATTAGAACACTGATTTAAAAACTACGAGTGCTGAAATTTTCGATACTACTCTATGCTAAAAACCCAATAGTTTTCCAAAAATACCAGTTGTATACTATACTTGCGGAAATTTCTTGATTGATTATATTTCGTAATCGCGAATATCCTCGATTCAAATCTAATTTTATCGGAGCAATATCGGAACAAATCTAAACAAAATCTTAAATAAAAACCTATAGAGAACAAGATAAAAATAGGCTCAGAAACTATGCCAATGCCGAGCGCGAAAGTGATAAAACACGACCATATGGCTTGTCAGTGTTTACACGAATTCTGATTACTCACGTAATTGTGCCAAAAGGCTCTTGATTTGGAAAATAATAAAAAATCTTACTAAATTTGAGGTCTTGATGATAATGATAAGCCTGCAAATTGCAGTTTCATAAAACACAATGGACATTAAAATGAAGTACCTACCTATGTATGACCAGTTTTATACTGGTTATAAAATCAACGGTACTGTCCGTTTCTGCGAATCGTTTTGCCAAAAAATAATTTTATGATTTCCTTGCACGTTCTCTTATTGTCTTGGCCCTTTACTTTAACCCACTGGTAACTTTTGTGAAAAACAATTCAAAATTAGTCATAGATTTCGTAAGGAAATTACGTCAACTAGACACTGCGGTGCTCAAGTTTTTATAGTTCTACTTAATTTGTTATGGCGAATGAATTTTTAATTATTTTATCTCAACGAATAAAACTCAATTGCTGACTTGTTTGTATGATGTTATTTGACTCAATTAAAACCTCCTGTTTTAAAATTTGGCGTTAATCAGAAATTATAGTAGTAGAACGAGAACGACTTTGATAATTTGATAGAAGCTAATTTTACATCGAGAGCTGAGGAGAATTTAAGTATGTATGTGTTCCCACAAATACCTATCTATTTTATATTTATCATCTATCGTTGAAAAACATTCTACATTTTATATGAAAGTCTTGATCTTAGGCATAATAGGACTTAATCGCCTGAGATAAAATCGTGTTAAGCAATTTGGGGTAGTTTATCAATTTTTCAATTTTTCTGAGTGCCTTTTTTCATAGATTTTGGCTTCAAATCTGAGAATAATTTAGTGTATGGAGTTTGGGGTATATTGATTGACCATTAGGATACAAAATCTCGACAAAAAAAAATTGAAATTTCATCGTTTTAGTAAGAACTACCTTATGATTTAGATTTTGGAAAACTTTGAAAGGTCATAATTTTTTTTCCATGATAGATAGAAAGCTGAAACATTCAATAAATCTTATCCCAATCAAGGGACTACAATCCCTGAAACTTTCAGCTCATTTGCACTTATAGTTCCTATAATCCTCGATAAGTTATTCTTGAGAGTTTGTATGAGGTCATTTCATTTTCTTCCTCACACTTGAATCCTACATTTTTCTAGTTTAACATTTCATTGATCGTATAACAATGTTGATTTATCGTCGCCAATAGTCCTCGTAGGTTGACACAAAGTGATTAAATTAGCGAAAACGAATGAAACATCAGCAGAACAAACATTCAGCCACCCACAGTTTGTTTCTTTTCACAGTAGTAATCGTTATTGAAATAAACCTTGCGTCAATTAACGACTCACATATATTATTTTAATGTAGGTATGTTAGGTTGAACATAAACTAGTACATTATCTAATAATATAGTAATAAATTTTTCTCAAATATAACTTTGTTTCGATTGACTAAAATCATAAGGATTAGCACTGATGATGTTACAAAACCACTTCTGAAACGTTGTTTTAAGTTGTCCAAGAAAAATGATATTGTTACCTACGATGTCGAGAAGCTGGCGAAATTATTTAAAAACCATTGTGTCTTATTTCTTTATAACAAACAATTTTAGAAAGTTCTCGATTAAACATTTTTTTTAATGTAAAATGTAAAGCGCGTAGTTTGTTAGCTTGAATCACGAGAAAATGATCATTGAGTGAAATCGATTTTGTAGATGAACGATTAGTTTTTAATTTCCCACAATTCAATTTTTCTTTGTAAATCCATAAATTTTATGCGCAAACATGAAAAAATTTGGTTGTTGCTGTATGTTGTAACATCTATGTTAAAACATCAAGTTGAAAATATGAATTTATGATTTTATTACGTCATAAATTAAACGAAAATAAATATATACAAGTGCAGTAAAACTAATAATACATAAACGAAAATTATCAGAAATACTTACTTGAATAATCAATTTTTCCAACCATGATTTTAGTCTTTGAAATCACAAACTTATTGAGTCAATATAACAAACACTATGATTTTTTCGTACAAAATCACGCCATAGTTCAAAATGCTGTTGATTTTTCACACCAGTTTACGCAAAAGAACTAATATAGGAAGTCAAGTCAAGCTACCGAATCCTCTTCTTTAACATCTTTTTAATGAAAAGTTAACACACTCTTCCTAAATAAACATTACCCAAAACGTTTAAGGTCTTAAGTGAATCATTAAAAATACACAAACATTGAAGAGTACACTTTATGTTTAAGAATAATTACCATTTCATTTATAAGTTTGAAATTTTTGGAATGTTTTTTTAATTTATTTAACTGTTTTTCTTGGACAAGATATATGTATAAACATCTGATTTACATAATGCAAAAAAAAAATAATATGCAAAAACCATTTTCTAAAAATGATCTTAGTGTCCCAATGTACTGCCCACTAAGGTTTTTAGCCTACATTTTATATTTTGTGCGTGGGATCAAGAAACCAGTATAAATTGCCACTATATTTATTGATTCACCTATGACATTATCATGACTTTTTTGAAAAAAAATGTTTTTACTTCTTACCGGCTCAAAATTAAAACACAAAATAGCAATGAAAATTAATTATAATAATTGGAGCTAATAAATAAAACAAACTCAAACACAAATCCTACACATTTTTTCGAATTTCAGATTCACCTATTATTGCTCTCACCGGCAAAATTGTAGTAGTTAAGTACCACTTATTGTTCGCGCGAAAAAACTAAACAAATAAAATGAGACTTTTGTATCAGTGCGCGTACATCCATCGGGTTTTACTTAATCTTAAATGGCCTTACTCAGTATGTAATATCTCTCTCTTTTCAATGCCTACAAAAATACTCGGCGACATTAATTATCATGTGGAGGCACCGTTTTAGTACCAGTACGTTGTCCCCACCTTGTTCAGCGCATATGTTGCGAAACAGGCATATACATTTGGGGGACGGTGATGAATTTTTGTGTGGATTTAAGTAAATACAATAGATGTGTCATATATCAGATTAAAATGATGATTGTAACAATTCAATAAAAGATAAGATTGACGAACACCGAAAATCTTATATTTTTCAAGGATTTATCTAATTAACTAATTTTTGTAAAGAGTCTATTACCTAAGTCAAATGTTGTCTGCAGAAAATTTTGGATTCAGCAAGTTTTTTAGGGGGTTGATTTTAGTTGTATATGCGTGGTGTGGGTTTGAAGTGCTTTTTTCAGGAACTGCCACACATTTTATAGAAGTTTTCAAGTTTAAATTCCTCAAAAAAACAGATTGTACAACTTTACTTTTCCAAAATTAAATTACCTACTTTTTTCCGAGTTAATGATTTAGATTTTTTGAAAACTTTGAAACATCATAACTTTTTTTCTATTGAGGATAGAAAGCGGAAATTTTCAGAGATTCTTACTATCGTAGAGGACTACAGCTCATAGTTCCAGAAATGAAATCGCATTGAGCAATATGGGGTATGAATTTTTCAATAGGTATGTGTGGATTTTCTTCCAGATCATCATTCTGATTATCAGGTGTTTGTGCATCTTGTTTATAGGAGTTCCTTTCTTGTTCTGGGGAAAACGAACAAACGCATAATTTGGGTTTGCTTCCAGCAAGTATACTTCCTCCACAAACGGGTCGTATTTACTTTTTTTAACATTCTTTTTCATCCAAACTGGGCCAGGACTTGAAAGCCAAGAAGGAATACCTTGTCCGTTGTTGGATTTACGAGAATGTTTGAACATGCGTACCTACATGAGGTATTTAATTCGTTGCAATACACAAGAGAGATTGGATAGAATGCAATGCATCTTCGAGTACCCTCTCCTTTTGTTCTGTTTTCAGACCACAAGACTTCAGTGCGAGCGAAATTGTTTTCTATATTGTACTATTAAATCTTTCTATACTTAACCATTGCCTTCCGGAATATAAGCAGTCGTTCTACTAGGGGCTATACCAAAGTCTATTCCTTTAGTTCTTTTGACATGAAAGAGCTTCCTCGATTAGAATGTATGTACGAGTTCATTCCAAATATTGAATATAGATTTGTGAAACATTTAATCACAGTCCCTGCACTCATATCAGGGCCAGGCGTAAGCAAAAGGGATTCTTGAGTTCTTAATTTTTACTGAACGTCGGTTTGAACTTTCATAAAGTCTGTTTTTTTTTAAAGAGAATTTCATACATCTGTCAAAACTGGTATTCCAACAATAAATTGACATGTTTTGATTGTTGATTTGAACCAATCAGATTGTAATTACGCGATAATTTGCACTGGTGCAAATTATCAGATAATTGCAAACTAACTGGTGCGAAAACTGGTGTTTTGACATTTTTTGACAAAAAATTTAAATTCTGGATTTATGAAATTCTCTCATTAAATACAACTCGTGCAATGAAAATATATTTATAATTTTCGACAAATTTGCACTCATGCGTTTTTAACTGAAAAATGCATTCGAGCAAATTTCCCAAAAATTATCAATAATTTCCATTGCACTAGTTATATTATTATTGATAATTCCCTAAGTCAAAAATGTAGTAATTATGTTGGCAACACAAGCCTTTTCTACATAAAAAATTTGAAAGCATTGACACTTTTACATTGTATTGCCAACATAATGTCATTTTGACTTTTATCTTTTTTTTAAAAAAAAACAGGCTTTAGAATTTTTAATACCTATTTGGAAGTACCAGTCGTTCTAGTGACTATAGAAAACTAGTGACTGAACGTATGTCGCTTCTTGAATACACAAATAAAATTAGGTTAGGAATTTCCTATTTGTACATGAAATTGACGTATTAGCAATCGACGTTCGTTTTTCTTCGTAATTTTTTGTTTCATCTGATTCGTGATTGATAAATAGGGATGGGGTTATTCTTAATGGGTATTAAAAATACCTTACCAATAGTGCAGGCTGTAGTCATTTTTCGAAGATCGTCTATGGAATAAGGTAGATTTCGAGATCGATAATGGGAAACTTTTCAAAGAGATTTCCTTGAAGCTTTTCCTCAAAAAAAATATTAGGACGTCTACTTTTGGAAGCTCTGAATTTAATAGTGATGAATGTAACACTTACGAAGCATACGTTTTTCAGAAAGTCGAAATGTTGAGAAACTTATGGACTAATTGGGAGGAAGTTGATATAGTCGAACTCGTAATACACGCAATAAAGGAACGTGATTTACGTACTACTGCTAATAATTTGAACTTCAAAAAAAAATTCGGATTTATTAGTCTTTCTTGGATCTGTTTCTAAACAACCAACACAAGTTGATAAGGCTTCTATCAACTCAATCCCAACATCGTCTGGAGAACCGTCAAGGAAACGTACGATTTCCGTCAAGTTCTAAAATATTATGGTTGTGGTAATACTGGCCATATTCACAAGCACTGTCCTAATAAAACTTCTCAATCATTGACGAATATTGCTTCACTGAGTGAAAAAGGTACCGTCTGCTCGTTCTGCGCTAAAAGTGGACACAATTATTGTTTCACTTTGCAAAATATTGAAAAACGAAAAAATGTAAATTTTTGTAGTACTGGAAAAGAAATGGAAGTGGAAGAAGTCAAAATTTTGCATTTTCGGCTATATTCGGCTTCGGCAGCACCATGGGAGTGGCCAGGATTTTGTCTTGAGGAGAGGGGGCAAATTTCTAGGGAGAAATCCTCGAAGATCCACCGCAGGCGCGAAATTTTGGTCTTTTTACGGTATTTTTCGGACTTCTAATGGTAAGGGTAAGCGGAGATGCGGCCATTTTCACAAATTTTGATAAGAATTTATAGTATAATGTTACTTCTATTATAATATCATGTATGTATATCAAAGCAAGAATATATATTTTGAAAAAAAAAATCAAAAAAACGAGAAAAAAATTAATTGAACCCATTCAGGAGATATTTGGGATCCCCTTTAGACCGTAATGACGTCATAAAGGCTGTTTCGAATTTTTTTTCAAAATAGCCTTTATTTTTATTTTTTTCAAATTTCAAAGCACCCTAGCTGGAAAACGAAGCTTGGGAGAAAAACCTTAAATACAAAACTTGTAGATCTCATTGAGTACTACAAAAAAGCTTATTAGAGTAACCCCTCCACGGAGCACCGTTTTTGAAAAAATCGACTTAAAAACTTTCAATACATTTTCAGAGAAATTTCAACTTTGACGGCTTATACCTCGGAGGCAGAAA
Organism: Ceutorhynchus assimilis; assembly: GCA_917834065.1. Lineage (NCBI taxonomy): Eukaryota > Metazoa > Arthropoda > Insecta > Coleoptera > Curculionidae > Ceutorhynchus > Ceutorhynchus assimilis. The sequence goes on from OU892284.1 coordinate 31,846,893, forward strand.
CCACTTGGAATATCAAAAAAAAAAAAAACAATTTTGTAGGTAATTTATTGCTCTTCAGGAGAAAACCTGAGATAATCAGTTCCAAATTATCGAAGTTATAAGCGAAAAAAAGGCGCCGTGTCGGGCCTCTAAAATTTTCCAGGATCAAAATATATTTTATTTTTTTCCGGGCTTACGAAGTGTCGCTCCGAAAAACACCAAGAGACATTTTCGACGTATTTTTGGTTTCTCGGTCCAGTGGTGATTTTCATTTTTCAAAATTCGGAAAAGTAAATGCAGGGCCAGTATGCATGCCCTTTTCCAAAATTGGGGGGACAGGGGCTCTAACCCCTCCAATAGGTCGGACAGGGCTGAAACTTGGAATATCAACTTTTCTGGACCCTTTTCACCTATATCCCGAATTGCATCTGAATCGGCAAAAAAAAATATTTAGGGGCCCCCAGGGGGCTATGCTTTCCAGATAGGGGCCAACCGTATTTTTTTTTTCGATAGGATTTTCGGTTCGCCCTCAGCGAATTTTTCGAATTTTTTCCATGATGAACTAGGTAAAAAAAAAAACCTGTGTATTGGTACCTACATCATCAAACGGAAAGGAAATAATAATACGACTTATTGAATATAAAGGTTTAAATATGACACCACAAAATATTCAAACTGTTTGGTAATGTAGGTATAGCAAAAACAACGAAAACATAAAACACATAAATTTGATATAAAAATAAATAGTTAGGAACTCAATATTTTCTACCTACCCACTACCTACATATAATACCTAAATCAATATGAGGGATAGAAAATTCATTATGGGGGCTCAAGCCCCCATTGCCCCCATAATTCCGGCGCCTATGCTTATATGATGATAAAGAAATTACCACAATCACTGATTATAATGGAACCAAAGTTGTTCGAAAGGAGATTTCCCGTATTTACCGAATTATTCCAAGTGATGTTGAAGAAATAATAATAGATGTTCCTGAAGAATATAAGCTTGAGCTTACAAGGTTATTTTATTATCGCATTTTCCAAAATAGTTTTTTACCTGAAGTGAATAATGCAGCATTGCAGATCAAGCTGCGTGACGACTTCGTGGTAAATAGAAACCCGTATTATCTGGCTGCTAGTGAAAGAAAGGTTGTACGTAAAAATTTAGATGAATAAATTACCAATAAAATTATTCGGGAAAGTGAGTCGCCATTTGCTAGTCCGATCATCTTGGTGCGAAAGAAAGAAGGAGATTACAGAATATATGCGTTGATTATCGAGAACCTAAATGCTCACACTGTGAAAGATAGTTTTCCTTTGCAACTTATAGACGATCAACTTGGCATCAGGTTTCCATCAGATTCCGATTCCCTTAGACCCGGTAGAAAAGACTGCTTTCATCACGCCAGACGGGCACTTCGAATACTTGCGAATGCCATTCGGTCTAGCTAACGCTCCTGCTGTATTCCAGCGGGCTATAAATAAGGCATAAGGAGGTGTTAAGGACACCGTAGCGTTAGTTTGGATGATATACTGATACCTTCTGAAACAACTGAAGATGCTTTACGTTCGTTAGAACTGATGTTTGGGGTATTACAACAGTCCTTTGAATCTAAAAAAAAAAAAATTTCTTTCAAAATAAGCTTGGAAAGGGAAATATCTGCTGTAAATATACGTCCTGGAAATCGTAAGGTGCGGATGCACTTGTGAAATCTCCAACGCCTACTATACGGTAAAGCAAATTCGAAAATTCATGGGGCTAGCTGGATACTTCCGTAAGTTTATACCAGAATTTTCCACACGCGCTGCATGTATAGGTATCACAAAACTTACCCGTACACAAGAACAGTTTATTTGGACGAAAGAACAAGATTGTGCTTAAAAACATGTTATTGATCATCTGACGTCGAGACTACTGCTATCGATATTTGATCCATCATTGCTAACGGAATAACATACTGATGCTAGCTCACTTGGTTACGGTGCTATATTGATGCAAAAGAAAGATGGAAGCCCGAGAGTTATTGGATATTTTCTCGGATATTTTAGTAAACGAACCACCAAGTATGAAGAAAATTATCATTCATATGAACTGGAAACTCTTGCGATGGTTAACGCATTGAAACATTTCCGAGTTTACCTATTAGGTATTTAACACAGATTAACCCGTCCTAAAGATAGGAAACTTCCATGTTAAATGTACGTTCGGAGCTGTCTAAAAATAACACATATGAGAGTTTCATGACTGCCAAAGCTATGCGGCGTTAGTATAGCAAAGCCACAAGCCAATGTCATCATTCACAGACGATGATGAATGTAATTTGTCATTATATTTGCCATTAGTCACCCGTTTGATGTGTGTTAGTGTTCTTTATTTGATTTTCTATCAATTTTCGGTAAAACTTTGACTTCTTAATATGTTCTTAACAAAAGAGACTTTATGTTACATGTAAACATTGTGGAAATGGTTTTAGTGATAGTATTTATTTGCCATTTTTGATATTCACCTAACGTGTCATTTGTACACTAAGACCCTTCAACTTTTTAGTGTTATTTTTTCAATACGGTTTTCTGTTGTTGTGTTAAAGGCTGTTCTGTTAAAGAAGGAGATAGTACTGAAATATTGTTGTTTTATTATCAAAAAATAGGGTTTAATAATAAAATGAGATTTATTAGACAAATTATTTGAAAAAAGGCGGGAACCACGTGACTACTGCCACAATACTGGACACATCGAAGTGCACACTAGCGCCACCGTGCTGTGGCAGTCATACAACTCGCTGCATGAGTAAGACAAGGATAGGGAAGAAGGCCTGAGTTTCCTATCTTTAATCTGTGGTATTTAACTTCATTTTAATTACCGACTGTGACGCAATTAAATCTACATCAACTAAGAAGGATATTTTACCTCGTGTTGCACGTTGGTGATCTTATATATTCAGGATTTTAATTTTTCAATTGTTTATCGTAAAGGTAGTTCACTACCACATGTTGATTTTTTAAGTAGAAATCCAGTTGTTATACGCTGTGTAAAGACAACGGAAACTTGGTTGTTTGTCGAACAAAGGGGTGATGTTGAGGTTTATCAGTTAATAGAAATGCATCAAAAGACGGTACTTTGGACAAAAGTCAATATTTAGTAAAAAACGGAATTTTGCATTATGTTATTTCAAATTCGGAAGGTACTCACGTAAAAACATTTGTACCACGTCAAAGTAGACTTGGACTGCTGGGATTTTTTTACGATGACCAATGTCATATTGGGGTAGATAAAACCATTGATTCTATTCGAAAGCATTTTTAATTTCTTCGATTACGATCTTCCGTTAAAAAGTATATAAAACACTGCTTAAATGAAATTATATTTTGAACAAGTTTGTTTTTTTTCAAACAGTCGCTGCTTTCTTATCCTTATTATTCCAATATTTGACAGAATGTGTTGTTATCTACAAGATTTAATCCACCATCGAACTTTTTATTAAAAATCATTTTTAAAACCGCACCAAAAATAGTACCAATGTTTCTCCATTTTTTTTTTTTTTTCAACGACAAAAGTTGATGAGTTTTCCAGTAGCAAGTGCTCTAATTTATGACTGTTTTAATGTGGATTTATTTTGAAAGCAACAAACTGACTGGTATGTGCTATGGGAGTTTTTTTTTTAAAATATGAAGGCTAATCAAGTATTAAATATCATTGTCTAATAAGGGTTGGGACTACAAATCAACCCCCAGTATACCATAATCTGAATAATTTTAATATCGTCATCAGAGTCATTCATTTATATTATTATTGATCGTGAATAAATCATTTATTAATTTAATAAAACATACTAGCGGTGGCCCAATTGAAATATCTGAGGCAGTAAAATTTCAAGACACGCATGATCGTCAACACCAATTAAAAACTTAGTGACCGTATCACTATAATAATCTCAAATGATCTATGATGTCATAAAGCGGTCAAATAATAGAGTTATTTAAATTTTATTGCGTGCTTATGGAGGCTAGAAAGATAAACCTATAAAATTCGATAGCTTGAGGTTAAAAATAGTCATTAATTAAGTATTTTTCTTGATTAAGCAAAAGAACAATAATAATGAACCATTTTCAAAATATGTGTAAGTAAATTATTCCAGTCATATAGCTTTGTATTATAATATGCATCTACCAACTAACAATAGAAACTGTCCTACATATTAACCACATCATGACTTAAGTGTTATAAATAAAAACAAATAATTTATTTAAATAAATTTCGGTAAAGCCATATTTGACAAAAGGTGTCCCTGCAACGTTTTTATTTGATTTATTGGCTTTCAGCAAAAATGGTATAATGAGGTTCTAATATGTAAACAATGTGTCGGGGTACTGTAATTGTTATAAATAATCCTTGCAGTTGTTAATATACGTGCCGCGATAAATTAAAGAGTTGAGCACAAAGGAGCCGACAACTTTCATTTTAAACTGGACCATATTTTATGGGTTGATTGTGTTATTAATAATCTAAATGAAAATTTTACAGTGCCTTAATGATAGAGGTTACTAATTAAATTTTTCATTAGGAAACATAAACGAGTAAAAAAATTGCATCAAACTTCTAAATCTCAAAATTGTCGCATTGTTATTGACTCCATTGAGAATATTTTGGATAGATATCCCTGAATTTTCTTAAAAATTTAAATGATTTCTTTTTGACATCCATGACATTTTATACACCACCACAGACCCTATAGTTTCTTATTAAAGTAATATCGTATTAGGTAATTGGGATGATTTACTGAATTACCTTTAGAAATTAGGCTTTAATAAACAAGAATTAAACATGACATATTCAAAATGAGAAACAACTACTAATGATAAAGACAAAAACATGATTAATATTACAGGTCAACAAAATAACATAGGTACCTAATTAGGTATATACAAAAGATATCCAAAAGTACCACAGTGATAAAAGAATATGTATACATATGTAGGTAGTTCTTTGATAACGTTAATTTAAAATCACTTTAAATTTTGCAGCCTTAAGTCAAAAAATCCTATCTATCTTGATTAAATAAAATTTTAATACACATAGGTGTAGGTACTCTCCTTATTGTCAATATTCCTACTTTAATAGCATAAACTCTAGGAGAAATCGAGGAAGAAATTTGAATAATTAATTGTTAACAACTCTCAATAAATTATATTTCTTAAAGTGAATGTGATCTTTCGCATAATGATTGGAATTCAAAAATTTTGATGTAGAATTCAAATCAGCGAATAACTTCAAGCTTCAAGAAACTTTTATACGAGGTTTAGGTCTAGTATAAAGTTTTCATCCTTCAATAAGTGACACTGTTCTAGAAGCTTCAAACTACGAACACTAATAAAAATTTTACTCTTAAAAACAAGAGTTGAAAAGAGAATTTATAGATTGTTTATTCAAATGGGAGGTTGATTTGTACTGATGAATTATTTATGAAGTGATTATTTTTTTGTGGACTTCAATGTGAATTTTAAACTGAGCTTAGGTCAGAATTCCGATAAAGATAAACAGAAAAAAAAGTCGCTGAAAAAAAGTACATATAAAAATTATACAATAGTTATTAATGATACTAGTTCGATATGAACACCATAATGAAACGCGTGTAACGTTAAACCACAAGGCGTTAGAGTAGGTATATAGGTAGGTACCTACGTAACCTGATTAACCTGTCTTCATCGATAAACGGACATAAAGGTGACAGTTTGGGGTCATTTTCGGACTGAAAACTTTCTTCTTGTATAGAACGAATGACAACTTTTCTTGACACTTGTAATTCCTTTGGTGTCAAATAGTTCTTGTTTTCGGTATTCTTCTTTCTGAAGTTATTGACAAATCGTAGCATCTACGCAATCATGTTGACTATTTGGCTGTATTTTGAGAAATACCATAGTAATACCATAAAAAATTATTAGTCGCACTCAAAGAAGAAACTACAGTCTTTCTTTTTTCCTTCCTTACTTACTTCTTCTTCGTCGCACTCAAAATTTTGACTTGGCCACTCTGAAACTGGATTAAGTAACCATCGAGGTCCCTTCCACCATCTTCTTTCAGCTAGTGCTTTCGCAGAAGAGCCTCTTGAAGGAAGATCTGCTGGGTTCAATTGACCAGGAACATGATACCAATTTTCAGGTTAGGTAAACTTTTTTATTTCTTTTACATGATTCCAGGTGAACGATTTCCATTAGTCTTTTCCCCTATGATGATGAATCTGACCAAAAGAAAACCTCAAGTTTTAAACCGTGATTATTGTAAAAGTTTTGAAATAATCGTATACCAAGGATAGCAGTTAAAAGTTTAAAACCAAACCAGATAGTTAACTTCTTGACAATTTGCTACTCTAGATTTTGCTTCAATTAGTCTTAAAGAAACTTGACCTTCATCTACTCCTGTCCCTAAAAAAATACAAGCTGCATAAGCGTCGGCATTCTTTGAAATTTGTAGCTATTCATCGAGGAACTTTAACATAGGTCAAGTATGGAAAATCTTGTAGCTATTTCAAAAATATTTCTCGAATTTCTCCAGTGCCTTAGCGTCCCATCCCAAATTCGAAGACCATGTCTTTTGAAGTAAAATTTTGGGAATCAACGTAACTGGACACAAAAAGCCAATAGGGTCAAACAACTTAATGAGTTTAGTTACCTGTCGTATATCGAGTTTATCAAAAATCTGTACGGAATCTGTTCCAAAGTGTCTAAATTTCTTTTCTAAACAAGTCCAAGAATGTTGCTCCTTTTCTTTCTTCAACTTAAACGTACTCTGATAAAGAATACTCCCACCCTCTAAGTTCAAATTTACCATCAGCTAAAATTGACGCAGACTCTTCAATGAATTGATTTAGAGCTTCTTTATCTGATACGCTTGCTAGAACGTTGTCAACCTAAAAAGACTTCATTAATTTGAAAATAACATCACGACTGTAGATTACTTCTTGGTGTTATGATTTTTCAAAAGTTTCCTTGAAATGTTGTAGTCTATAACTGCTCCTAATAGAAAAGGACTGCATGATATTCCAAATACCACTCGTGTATGTCTCAACATTTTCAAGTTGTCGTCTTTATCATACCACAGGAACTTTAACAAATTTCGATCACTTTCTTGTAAGCTGATCTGAAGAAATACCGTTTTTATATCAGCAGTTACTCCAATCTTCTCTGTCCGAAAATGTAGAATCATGGAAGGGATCAATTCAATAAGATTGATACCCTTTTCCAAACATTGATGGTTGACTTTTTTCTCTTGATGTCTGATCAAAAACAGGTCTTACAGGTATTGCGGTACTACTAGATTTGTAAGTTGGATGGTGTGGCAAAAAATGATCTTTTCAAAACAAAGAAGTTACAAGTAACGTTGTTTTCGTTTTGTAAGTTGGCTTCAGTTTACCTATAAGCGTCCACCTAGTTATGTATGAACTACGACCAATCCGCACTCTAAATTATGTTTACGTCCCGAAAATAGCTTTCCAGCTACATCAGCGCCTACCAATAATACATCGATGAGTCCTTTCATAATATCTGTTATCTCGATTCCCATTTCTTTAAGTTGACCTAACCAGGGTCCTTTTGAACGGAACTAACATAGTTACAAATCAGTGGCTGATCCAAAACTTAAAAATTACAACACAACAGTCATTTTTAGTTAGATTATACAGACGAACCTTGTAGCATATGTAATTTACAGTTTCGGTTTGACTTCTTCCGAATAGTGAGTGAACTAGCTGCTCCTCTCTAATTGGTTTGTAGCCTACTTTTTCAGCCAACTTTTTTGTGAACCAGTATCGATAAGAAGTCTCACTCTACGTGATTCTCTCTCTCCTTTCAATTCAACAACCATGGTTTGCAGAAAAACTTCGGGATATATAGGTGTGATTTGTGGTTACTGAGATTTTGTTCACTGGTTTTGGAATTTTGGTCTTTAGCATTCGTGTCATTGAAGTTTGAGGACTTAACATTTCCTTTCGGGCACATAACTTTGCAATGTTTTCCTTGACAGGTAGGACATTTTGCTTTTAAACGATACATCGGAAAATATAGCCAAAACGTGTACAGGAATGACAACAATAAGCAGCATCTGCCATCCTTTGCAAAAAACACATCGTGGGGTTCGATTATTAGACAATTGAGACGCTGTTGGAACAGTATTACTACTTATGTGTTAATCTTCAGGCTTCCGCCTATCTTAAAAACTGGATACAGCAAGAGAAATTCTGTCTTTATCCACCACTTCTTGTCTCTGTAGCTTGCACTAAATCCTAACAGCTTATCCTCATCTTCTATGTCGGAATCTTCATTAATTCGACTAAATTGGTTTCAAAAACTAAGCCAACTCTTGATGTCTTCTCCAAACTGACTGAATTCAATTTTGGGAAGTTTTAATTTGGATTTAAATTTTGATTTCTGAGAGCTTGTAGCTTGTATCTTCCTTAGACATCTTATCAAAGTTAAATTTGATTTTGTGGTATCTAAAGTTCAACTCATCCATGAATTCTACTGCATAATTCATACTTGCTTCCTCGTCAACTGAGTTTAACATCAAGTCTAACATAAGTTGATTCAATTTGTTCAACTGAAGCATTTTATTGTCCAAAACTCTAATACTACTATGAACTTCATCCAAATCCTATCTTTCTTTAGATATTTCATCTTCTACTTTATCACAGATCCTTGTAAAAGCTGTCCGATTTACGTATCTCAATATCAATAAGTAGGTACTTGAAATTTATACTTATTAAGTTTTTATCAAGGAATACGCGGCGTTTTTCAAAATAATAAGCGTAAAATCGTCTAGGATAATCGCAAGATGAATCGTAATCGTTTATTCACTACAATAATGCTAAAAGGCCAATGAAAGATTTGCTTAAGTAAAGTGGCTGCAGCACATCTGCCTGCACCAGATATGCAATTTTTCAAAACTAAATGGCACGGCAAATTGAAATACATATAAGCTATTTGTTTTCTAGATTCACTAGTAGCAATAATAATTAGGTATGATGTTTTAGCTCAAAGGATGTTTCAATGCCGACGGGAAAAAAATCAAATGATATAGGTAAGTATAAAATCACAAGCTTCAAAATGTGGGTTTGCAGAGAAGATGAGACTAATCTTCCGAAATTAATTTACCATTATTTAAGACAATCAGATAAAAATCACGACAAAACTAGCCATAATTACATACTTTATTGAACTAGAATCAAGCATCATAACTAGTCAAAAAACTATCCATCAGTGTCACTATCGACTTATCCACTTAGCGTTCAATTCACCAGTTACTAATCTTTGATACACTAACGTCTAATGTGTCACTCACCTTTGTCGACTCTGTTTTATAGCGCATCGTTACTTCTAAAATTGTCTAGATAATGATTCGTTACGAATTCGCTGGTAAATTCCAGTTATCAGGCAGTGTTGAAAGAATAAAATGAAAAATAAAATAGCCAGTATTAAAGTTCAATTAGTTTTCCATTTACAGCTTTATGGAGCCCTGCGGCACTCCGGAGGGAACAGTCAGTTCGCTAGATTCGGAACCTCGCACGCCCACTCTCTGTGCTCTTTCGCTCAAGTAAGACTTGAACCAGGCAAGAAACAGTATCCCGAAAACCATACATCTCAAGATTTTGAAGCAATATTCCGTGATTAACGCAGTCAAACGCTTTTGAAAGATCACAGAAGACTGCTGCAGCCTGTTCTCTCTCATTCAGTCTTAGATATAGGTTATTTAGCAAAGAAAACACCGCGTCCTTCGTGTTTTTCCCTGCCCGAAATCCCTACTGAGACACACTCAAAATACCATGCCCATCAATGAAAGAGTTGACTCGTATCTTCATACCAACTTTTCGACTATTTTTGAAAGTGTATTCATTAATGAGATGGGTCTAAAATTAGCGGAAGACTCAGTGTCACCATTTTCAAAAATTGGGATAACTATATCGACTTTTTCAATAAGTTTGGGAAAATTCCCCTCAAGAAAGAGATGTTAATGGCATCAGCCAGAGCGCTGATTGTACAATCAGGAAGGTGCTGAAAAATCTTGAGAGAAATTCCGTCACCCGACTGCATACTAAGTTCTGTTGATATTTTCCACAACATGAAAGTTCATCCATGCTGCAAGTTTTAGCGATGGGCTGCGCTAGGACTCTTAAGCCTCCTGACCGATAGAGTTACAATAATTGTTATGATGTTGTTAATGATAAAAGCGTCTACACAACGTTCTTTTTAGGAACGACGTAGATAAATTAAAGATAAGGTTACAAGACACTTCTAAAGTTGTGTGGTGGGTCTCCGGCCTCAAAATGGAGCTTCGAAATGGAAAACAAGAGAAGAAGACTTATTGTATGTTGTAAGTTTCGTGTATCAACTTGTGGGGCTATACTATTATTCCACATCAAACAAACAACTTTTAAGTCAAACTTGGGGTGCTTTTCCAGTTTTATGATTTCTGGCTGGCACATTTTAGGTTGGAATCACAAGTATCTAGCCTATCCATGATGCCTTAAATGACCACCAAAGGGAGGTGAATCCCTTCCGTCTTGAATTTCCACTAAGTATAGTTAGAGGGGAAATGGATACTAAAGCCATCAATCTGTTGATATAATATGTATTTTTATTTGTTTTTTGAAATAAAAATGCCGAAATTTTATAGTAACTGTGTAGTGTATTTTCATTGCCATCCGTATACCTATCTCAAAGTAATTTAATTAACAAAAGGATGTATGTTGTTATAAAACCTGACAGCTCCGTACAGCCCTTATAGCCTCATGGAACACATCTTTGAGTCCAACTTGAGTCAATGCGGAACACTCCAAATATTTGACTGCGTTTATATCTTTTGCTAATGCCACACCCTAAAATAAATTGTTTGGCTTATCAATTAATGATGGCCCCCTGGTGCTTACTTGTGGGAAGTGACAACTTCTCTAATATAATCTGGCCTTCTGTTCTCTCTCAAATCTTGTTGCGTGCCAACTAGTATAATAGGAGTGTTTGGACAGTGATTTTTCACTTCAGTAAACCACTAAAAATTAAAAAAATCGAACACTTGATTTGGGAACACACTAATACAACCACACCTTTGTCCTAACATTGTCGTACGAAGTCGCCCTAACTAATGAAAAACAAATAAGGAACACATCAGTTTTTGGATAGGATAAGGGCCTGAGTCCATCGCAGTCTTCTTGACCGGCAGTGTCCCAAAGGTTTAGAATAATAGGTATGCCATCTACCCTTACATCAGCTAAGTAATTATCAAAAATAGCCCCTTCATCCAAAGGAAAACTGTTAGACGAATAAGAAAAAAGCATACATGTTTTACCTACGGCACTATAAAGGACATGTTAGCAATAAAATAATGTACACCGATTTGTTTGCCTTACCCATCACCAACCACGACACATTTTATGGATTCCATATTTGATTTGGATTGTATTGTTCGAGTGAAAGCTTATTTATACTGCTGCCTTGATTGATAGTGGTTTTTGGAGCAAATTCAATATTTTTAGTTTGCGGTAAGAATTCATTAAATGATTAGAATATTAATATTCACGAGCAATCAAATTTTGAATATAACTCCCACTGAATTCATTCGGGACAAATTTGATGTATAATACAAACTAAAACTAATACAAACAGACAAACACCAGATAGTCGAGAAAAAATTATCGAAACATTTTACCAAGACAAGGGGTCATTCACACCAGAATATCCAGTGTACACGAGATATTCAAAACTCTTCAGGGAAATCTTGGGAGGTTTGGAGAAATCTAGGGAAATCATGGTTGGCAAAAACCTGGATTTCTGAAAAATTTGTGCCCCTCCTTTACAATGTGATATACCTAATGCAAATAGAGCAAAATCATTATGGAATAAAATGTTAAAAAAGAGATAAAACGAAATTAGTACAATGATAATCAGACAATTTAATGATAATAGTTATTTATACACCAAGTGAGTTAAATTAATGTTTATTCATGAGAAGAAAGTTTAACCCACGAGCCCTAGCGAGTGGGTTAATTTTTTCGAATGAATAAACATTTTAACTCATGTGATGTATACAAAATTTTATTCCATTTTGATGGACATTTAAAAAATTGAGTACTTAATAGGAATCAAATTATAAAAAGAATTCATTCAGCGAGCGCTAATGTCTAATACCAACTGAAACTGGTAGTTGCTAGGGTATAGCTAGTTGTTTGTTTGTATTTGTAGCAGATTTTTGTACCAGCTGAGTGACTTAAAAGGCTGAGAGTGAGTTAAAAATATTTTAAGTCACTCAGGTAATAAACGTCTACTTACCTTTGTTATTATGCGTTCAATAATGTCATTTTTAAACGTCAAAATGGGATAAATAAGTTTAATATATTTTGTCCATAATCACACTCCCTATGAAAATATTCCTAATATTGTTGTGTTCTATCTCTTTCATTCTTGCCTAAAACTAGGGCAAACTTCAGGTCATTTCCCGAATTTGTCATTTTTGGCAAAAGGGCTTTTATTTCACAGTAGGTAACCCGATATCTTTTGAAAAGATAAAGGAAATAATAGGAAAGCGATTAAATGGGGATTGGCCCGATGTTCCACATTTCACTTAAATTAGCAACGCCTTTTAGGTAGTAGGTATCCAGGGCATGTTTTTGTTTTTATAGGAATTAAGGGTGACGGAGCGACAGGATGGTCTGGATCTCTTAAATGTGACTGGAACTAGGTCGCAAGGGTAAGAAGGACAAAATCTGTGATATTTATAATATTCTACACATCTATTAATAACACTTTCATCATAGAGTAATAAAAAATGATACAATAGTCAGAATGCTGACTTTAATTGCAAGTTTTAAAAATACATAATAAAACTTTATTTTTATGTTTAGTCGCACCTATTGAAAACTAATTTATAAGGACTTTATGACCGTATCGGACCTGTTGTTGATTGTTAATGTGGCACTTTCATGATGTAACTATTTCCTGTTTACCCTGATCTGTTTCAATGATAAATACACCTAATATCCTGAATTTATCCTTTAACGTGCACCTTAAGTTTATGATATTTTGCCTGTTAATGACAATTTAATATAACTCATATAGGTATTTGGTAAACTATTGGTATAGAGATACCTATGCATTTGATTACTTACAGTTCTAATTTTGTATGGGAAAAACTTTGCTTTATCGTAATTCGGAAGCTTCCATGAGGGCAAAAGCTTCAGTGCTTTATTTCAACGAAACAACTTTGAGCTGAAGATTGCTAATCTAATGACACAAATTATCTTAATTTTGATTCATTCCAATTCCAAGTTCTAATAATTCGAAAGTTTTGTAATAAATTATTTGATTTTTGAAATGTTTCTTTTTGAAAATCTATTTAATCCTATATGTTTTAACATAGGACCCGAACACCCCTTGAATCAGAACATCCATTAAGTAAAAAATATGTTTCACAGCTTACAGGTGATTTTCAGCCTCTTTGAACGTGATCTTTCACCGCCTCTATTTGTCACCCTTTAGCTACACGTGTGCTACCCTTAAAAACCTCAAATTTATTAGTCTATTAAAATTAGGCGCCACCAACTAGTCATATCAAGCAAAATTTATTGTGTTTAAATTTCTGGATAATATAATAAAGTAAAAATTAGATACTAGAGAGAATTATTGGATCTATTAAGGCACAGCAATTTCAAAATTTCCTACCTTTTAGCGAGCACAAATCCAAAACTCAAACTTATTACAAAATTAGTGTGTTGTTTTAAACCGAAACTCACAGTACCAATAGTGGACTGGCTGCAATATATCTGTCTTGAACCAGGTTAATGTAAAACGAGATTATTTTTACAGGTTGACATTTGAAGAAACAAAATAAAAAAACGAAATCCGGATCCACAACGAATATACATGTCATTACGGGTGCAACGGCGATGGTAATTAAATTTTGTTTTATGAGTTATTTTAACTTTTTTGTATTAAACAATACTTAGAACTAATTCAAAGAACAGTTTCTTGGATAATAAGGAGAACTTATATTGTCTTATGCAATGAATCAGTGTTTTCCAGATATCGAAAGTAACTTCATTTAAAGAGTTTGATTATTCTTATTGAATTTCTATTCAGCGCTTATTTATTTCCTGGCTCGGCTTTCTCGGATCTTTACTGGCATACCCGATTGGAACTTGCAACAGAAATAAATAAAAAGTTCCTCATAAAACATGAAGTTATCCCCTGGGTCCTTATTTTTGAAACAGGGAAGCAGCGTTTCCAGGAGAATGAGTGTTCGATCTTTGTTACTTATATTATCATTTGCATATCATTGAGAAAGACGGAACACTCGTTCTCCTGGGAACGTGTTGCTTCCCTGTTTCAAGAATAAGGACCCTGAGCTGTTGTACTGAGCATTTCAAAAACTTGAAGTAAATACTTAAGTACAAAAATATACTAAGGTATTTGACTTAAGTACTAATCCAAACATTGGTAGGTACTTGTATTTGTAATTTCAAGTTTTTCAAATTTCACTTGTAGGTACTTAATACTTGAAATATCAGTCAAGTGTTATTTAATTATTTAAGTAGGTAGGTACCAGTAAAATTACTTGAAGTAAATATTTTCAATTAAAGTATTTTTAAGTACTTAGGTAAAATTTACTTGAAAACCATAATAAATCCAATAATAATCCAGTATTCAGTTATGGAAGATGCAAGAATTGTCAATGCTTTCAAATTTTTGACGTAGAAAAGGCTTGTGTTGCCAACAGAGTTACTAAATTTTTGACATGGGGTTTTGTCTTATAGAAAAACAGACTTTATGTGAAGCTGAAAATCAAAACGCACAAGTGTGGACATGGCTATAGGTAAATGTTGAATTATTTGAGTTATTATGCTTGCAATTCTTGCGAAGCAGAGCAACGATGTTTTTTAATTTAAATTACGCAGGAGATGAGTTTATGAAAACTCAGAATATCGACTAAAAATCACATTTTGAATATGCCCGATTTTTGATTGGCTCCAAATTATCCGCTGACAAATAGAATTATAGACTGGGGGGCCCCGTGATTAAAATAACTCCAGCCCTTCGGGCTCGCGTGGATGTGAGAGTGGATAAGGGAATTGTATATCATCTTACGATGCGTAATGGTCATATAGTCCGATATTCGACCTACTATTTTTTAGATAGGAAAGATGGGTCGAATGCACCTTGTTTTAAAGGTATTTTGATTCTCGTCACAACTGTGTACTTTTTTTGAAAATCGAATGATTAGTTCTCAAGATATTGACAATCAAAGTTGCTATGGGCTGGATAGGAAACAATCTTCTGTCCCTGGGTATTCTCAAATTAACACTTCCTGACTTATCTCTCAGACACGTCAATTTTCTTTTTTTGTGTGCTTCCGAAAAAATTGAAATTGAGGTGTCCAAAAGGAAAGTCAGGAAAGTGTTAATTTGAGAATAACAGGGCCAGAAGATTGTTTCTTAATAAAGCCTATGGCAACTTTGAAAGTAAATATCTTGAGAACTGATCATTCGATTTTCAAAAAAAGTACACAGTTGTGATGAAAATCAAAATAGGTACCTTTAAAATAAGGTGCCAGTCGACCCATATCTTTCTTATCTAAGAAAGAGGGGTGAAAGTCATTCACCCAGGGGAGCACCCTAGCGAAATACCGATGGGGTCAAAAAGTTTCCCCCTTGAATACAAAATTGCCATGTCCGATGGTTTTTTTTTTTAAATCAACATTAAAATACTTCAAAACGCCTCTGTTTCGATGTTCGTGAAACACCCTAAATATGCAAAATGTGCATATCCCAAGTAACTTTTGAATCGACAAAAATTCCCAGCTATTTGATGCAGTTTGCACGAATCAATGGGAGGCCTTGAAAGTTTACCGTGAAGTCTGGCCAGGACTCAAACTTTGATATTACCAGAGCTTGATTTTTTCACATTTAAACCAAGTTTGTGGTAACAGGAGCCAATCTCTTATTTTCTGTAAGTCTTCTTCAATGATGATTTTTAAGCTAGCAGGGTCCTTGTCAAAATAAGTGATGCAAGTATCATCTGCATATAAATTGAGTGAGCCCTGAAGAGGTATGTATGACAGTGAGTTCATGTACACTAGGAAGAGTGTGTCGATACCAGAATTGAGCCTTGGGGCACACTGTGTACAATGTTTTCCATTTTACTTCTGTTAGCTTCACATTCAACATACTGTAGTCTGCCCGATAGATAATCCCTAAACCACAGTAGTGCTGAAACTCCAATACCAGTTTTTTCAAGCACCTCCACGAGAATTTTGTGATTTACTGTATCAAAAGCTTTTCTAAAGTCCAGCGAGACAAGTAGGTACACACTTATGTCTCGTATCAACCTTTTCATAAATATTTGTAGTTAGGTCTGTAGTTGTTGAGGAGGTATTGCTGTGTTTTCTGAATCCATATTGGACCGCATACCAAAAATTTATTTCATCCAAATAACTGCTTAATCTCATATTTACACAGGTCTCCAATACCTTAGACATAGCTGCGAGCAGGGAAGTGGGCCTGTAGTTGTTCAGTTCTGCGCTATCACCACCCTTAAACAAAGGGATAACCTTCGCCATTTTAAACAACCTACTTGGTACAGATGCAGTATATTAAAAACAAGATTTATCTTTTTTGCTAGTTCTGCAGCAATTCCGCCGGAAAAGTATTGGTTTAGCAGGCTGGAATGCTGGAAACATCCTGTGTGTCCTTCATGTAGGTACTAACTTGGGTAGCAAGCGGTCTTTCCTGGGTTTGGAATTGTTGATTATAGTGTTTGGGTGTTCTCCATATCCGTTTAACATCATTCCTTGCTTTACTAAGTTCGGCATTATAATAAGCTTTTTTTAAGTCAACTAGTGATTTTCTATATTCTTTTTGGGTTGATTTCTAAACTTCAAGTAAATAAGCAATGTTGGGAAACATTTCATGTCGTTGATAGTGGAAGTCCCGCCTCCTCATCAATTCAATTCAAAGTGTGTCACATAATACCAAGGAGCACTTTTAGAAAGAAATCTATTTCTATAGTGTCTATTATGATAATTATTGTTATTATAAGAACCTATTATTTGATCACATAATAAATTGGGATTAGACCAATTTAAAGTTTCAATTTCAGCTAAATATGCCTTGAAAGCTTCTTTATTTAAAGTGGTGACTGTATAACTATTGCATTTTGCGTTAGGTAAAATGCCAATACCTCCACCTCTCTTATCTCTACTGACATAAATTGATTTGCACCCACAGTGGTGTATCCAGCCTGAGGCTCTGGAGGGGGGGCAGACCAGATGCCCGCCAGGGGCGGAAATTTTTTTGAGGTGCCACGCCCAAAAGTCTTAAAAATCACGCATCTTGATGGCATATTCGCACGCTTTCAATACTTTTATAGGACAAAAAATATATTTTTACCGAAAAATAAGGTAGTGTTCGTATTTGTTAGAAAGATTTTTACAGGTAATGACCAACGTGAAAACAGGGACACTTCGGTCCCTGTTTGGGAATCGGCCCACTGAGCAGTGGACTCAGGTGTTTCTGACTGGTCAACGAAGTTCAATTTTGCTTGGACAGGGAGCTTCAGCCTATGTCCTTCTAATGAGTCCTAACAAGGACGAAACGCGTCAAGGATTGGCACGGGAAGCCTGAGTCCACTGCTCAGTGGGCCGATTCCCAAACAGGGACCGAAGTGTCCCTGTATTCACGTTGGTCATTACCTGTAAAAATCTTTCTAACAATTTCTATTGCCAACGAAAGCTCAGACCAATCAGTGTAGTTCAACGCCGGTAGGGGTATTTGCCCTCGGAGTAGTTGTTTCTGACTGGTCAACGAAGTTCAGTGTTCGTATTTGTTCCGTATTATTAGCCTGCGAGCCGCCACTGAAAGATGTTTTGGGCTGCTCATTGAAGCGATAAGAGGTTGATAACTGAAATTATTTATTTTCCTGAGAAATCGACTTTCAAGAAACAAGTAACATATAACACCAAATACAAAACCAGAGTTATGTTCCTAACAAGTGCGCAAAGTGATAGGTACTTTCCCGCACGAAAAAGCAGTTAGACGAAAGACGCGAAGCGGATTTCCGGATAAGCTTTCAGTGTGGAAAAGATACTTTGCACAAATGTTAGGAACAATACTTTTTCTACGAGTCACCAGTTCCAGAAGCTTAATTATATATGCGAAACAAAAATGAGTTCGAAAAGAGTTTCTAAGCGCAAAGTTCAATTTCAGTAATAACAAAGTAATAACTTTACACACGCGAGTAGAAAAAATATTTTTTTGTTATTTAAGATATTTTTCACACGTTGGCTGCCATGTGTAGCACCGGCGCTACACACAATCATATTTACCACAGGCCGTGTGTTGCACATTGGCAACACAAGCAGCACACATTTTAATTTTGCATATTTTTTTTTTGGCTTGCATTCTATGGTTTGTTATTTGAGTGGTGGCCTACCGATAATATAAGCCTCAACTTTCTGTAATTGGTTCGCGGATTGTGTTATTATGAGCAACTGCTATAGTAGAGCGTCAATAGAGAGGCCGAAAAACTACAATAAAATATTCCAAATTTGTCTCCGCATATTGCGACTTAGGTATGTGAGCTTTTTGCTTACCGTGTTTCACAAAGACGTACTAAATTTTTTTTTCATAATATTCTTTTACATTGATCACCGGTGCTACACATGGCCATGTGTATCACCCGTGTAACACAGTGTTTACTTGAAGAAAAAAAAAATTGTGTTTTTTTATTATTTTCACAATAAAAAGTATTCCTAAACAATATTTTCAGCTTTATTCATCATGGCCCCTCAAGAAGGTATCTACCTCCTTTATGGTGGCCGCCAACGTGTTGAGAAATAAAAGGAATAGAAGGTTTTTGCTCTGGGGGAGGGGCAATTGCCCCCTTTCCCTCCCCCCTGTATACGCCACTGTGCACCCATCAAAACTAAACTGGGCAGCTTCGTTGGAAACTTGGCGATTCAAGTCCATTTACGTGATATTTTTGGTATTTCCTTCTGTACTTAGCTATACTTGTACTGGTACTTGATTCGTAATAAAAAAGTAACTTGAACTTAAGTGCTTTTTCTTGGTACTTACAACAGCTCTGGTTACCCCTGATATCTGGAAAAATCGGCAGCATGGCTACATTGCTGGCGTCATCATTAATTAGCAAATTTCCTATTTTGTTCTGGTTTCCCAACATATTATTACAATTTAATGAACAAAGGCATGGATAAATTCTTGCAAGTCGGTAATAGTTGAGATTCAGATGTGAAATTTAAATGTGGACTTTGACAGGCTCTTAATTGATTGCCATGCACTATGCACTCTTACCCAGTAAATAAAGGAATCGTAACGACAAAAATTTGGATGTGGAAGCCAAATTTGGCTCTTGATTACCACTAGTTATCTACGGAATTAAAGCCTGATGTAATGAAGAAAATTTGCATTTTAAGCACACTTGGGACTTTTACTGGCTCTTGATTTACCTTTAGAAAACTTTTCTACTGAATCAAGAGCCGGTAATGAAAGCTGGATGTGAAAGTTAAACTTGGCTCTTGATTATCTACCACTAGTTGATCGGCAGTTAAGAAAATTTGCATGTCGCAGCAAAATTTGAACTTTTACCAGCTCTTGATTGCCTTTATAAAAATTACCCCAGTGAATCAGGAGCCGGTGACAATTGAAAATTGGATTGTAAAACCAAATTTGAATTCTGATTGCCTCTAGAAATATTATCTAGGGAATCAAGAGCCGGTAATAACGTTGATTTGAAGAACTCATTAGTTCAACTATTGAGAAAAAAATTGCCGACAAAAACTTTCGCTCCTTACCATCTCAACAAAACTATCAAAGAGACTTTGATCAAAGATTTTTTAAATTGCGCACTCTATGCAAGTCCCTATCTCAGAAATGCTACAAAAATTATGTCCAAGATGTTCAAGTCTCTCTCAACAATGATCCAAAACAGTTTTGGAAATACATAAACTCTAAACGCAACTCTCATAGCCTACCCTCCAACATCTCCCGTGACTCCCGTAACAATGTAACATGTGAAATGGGTGTGAATGCAGCCAACCTTCTTGCAAACTGCTTCGGATCAGTATACTCTCAAAATCAACCAAAATTTGCTAATGAAACCTCCCTAAATAATATCAATATACCATCTTATACTATTTCAATATCTGACATCATATATTCTGAGCTATCCAACTTAATTAGTTCAAGGGTCCTAGTCCGGATAAAATTCACCCTATTCTTCTTAAAAATTCCCCTTTTATACTTGCCAGACCTCTGCAAATTATATTTAACAAGTCTCTAAGCTCTGGTCACTTTCCAGACGTCTGGAAATCTAGTTGTGTCACTCCCATCTTCAAGTCTGGAAACAGTGGAGACTTGAAGAATTACAGGCACATCAGTATTATGAGCACTATTAGTAACAAATTATTTAACATCAGTACTCTCAGTTTGGATTTTGTGCTAGCCGAAATACGGAACTAAATCTGTTGTCACACCCATCAAATATCATTGAAACCTTTGAAAATGAATTGGAAGTACCTACATACCATTTATACAGACTTTGCAAAGGCCTTCGATAAAGTGTCTCACAATATCTTAATCCACAAACTTAAATCAATGGGAATTTCAGGTTCCATGCTTGACTGGATTAAGAGTGATATGACTGGACGAACCCAGATTGTAAAAGTAAACAATTTTCTGTCTCATACAATAAAGGTTTCCTCAGGAGTCGCTCAAGGTTCCCATTTAGCTCCACTGCTCTTTAATTGCTTTATAAATGATGCCGAATCACGCCTTAAGCACAGTGATCATAAGCTCTTTGCTGATGATATGAAACTTTCAAAAGTGATCTCTGATTCAAGAGACTGCTTCTTGCTACAGCAAGATCTTAATGAGTTCGTACAGTGGTGCAAGACAAATGGAATGGAGCTAAATTTATCAAAATATAAGCTTATGATCTTTTCTCGCAAACGCTCGCAAAACAACCTTTAATTACACCATTGACGGAAATTTACTTTTGATGGTTGAAACCATTTAATAACTGATTTCGGCATAGTTCTTGACTCAGAACCATCCTAATTACATTCATAGTAAATAAATCGCTTAGAATGTAAGGATTCCTAAAACGAAATACTCAAGATTTTAACATGGATTAAATTTGCAAACTATATCTACTAGGAGAAGTCTCAGGGACCTATCTTTGCTTTTTAAATTAAGTAACTCTATAGTGGATTGTGTCCACCTAACAAGCATGGTGAATCTTCATGTTTCCCATTTCAACACAAGAAATCGTCAACTTTTCATACTCCTTTTTTTCGCACAAATTATAGCAAAAACTCATATTTCCCAGTTCCCACGAACTATGACTATTGCCAATCAAAATACCAATCTAGAATTCTTTTTTGGTACCTACAACCGGGCATAAAAGTGAATAATGGTTTATGTATTGAAAAGAGATTCAAAGGCGCCTTTAATGACATCTCGTTGAAGACGTCTTTAGAATGTCTTAGTCCTAAATACGTATTTAGGTAGACGTCTGAGAGAAGTTGGGTTTTGTAACATACGACGTCTTTAGGATACCTTTCCCGTAAGCAGATGTCTAAAACGTCTTGAATGCCGTTTGTGGACATCTTAGGAACGACTTTAAGATGTGTCTGTACTGTCTGGGAATCTAACAATAATAACTCACAGTATGAAGTTTAGAAGTTCCCAAATGAT
The DNA here is from genome assembly GCA_917834065.1 of Ceutorhynchus assimilis. NCBI lineage: Eukaryota > Metazoa > Arthropoda > Insecta > Coleoptera > Curculionidae > Ceutorhynchus > Ceutorhynchus assimilis. Next base: position 31,868,624 of record OU892284.1, read on the forward strand.
CTATGCTCGCTTACATTTTTTACTTTTTTTTATAAAATAACAAGATCCAAATAATTCGAAATTTGCCTTTTGAGAAACTTATGAGAGAAAACTTGACGTTTTCCTGTAAGGAAGCTTTATGTGGAATAGGTAGGTACTTATTAATGCAAAAAAGACTTATAAAACTAAAGAATTTAGAATTTCTCTATTACAAAAGTTACATTTATGGTAAAAAACAATTTTGTTCCCACATTCTCTGGTCCCAGTTCTCAACCAATGAAAACACCAAAGATTTTAAATTTCACCCACCCACTTTGGGGTTTCGAAATCCTTATTGGTCCACTGAAAAGATAACTGTCAACTTTTCGATGCTAATTAGGTGACATCCTGTCCCGAAGGATCTCTGAAAATCTCAGTCTGGTTAATTACTTTAACAAATTTTTCAGTTTAGTTGTGTCTTATTAGTCAACAAGTGAGGACTGGAAAATTGTTGTTAATTTTACTCAGACCAAAGAATGAACTTGGCCCTTTTACAAATCACAATGGAATTAAACCCAACCTCATACGAAGAAGAATCTTCTCAAAGCACATCAAACCCTTTAAACATTTTCTATCACGATTTTTCGAGAACAATTGAAACTTATCCCAATATTAAACAAAACGAGTATTTTTATATGCCACCCCAAGCCAATTACGAGCGTTTCGATAGTTTTGACCATAATCAGGACTTGCAAAATTACTGGAATATTCAGCAGAAGCATTGGTGTAATAGTGATAACAATAACCAGTTTAGTGAAAGTGATGAATTCAGAAAGCCACATGAAGATTTTCAAGAAGACACAATGGATTTTGGACTGAATAGTAATGAAGAAGACTATGCAAATGCGTTGGTTAACGTTCAGGATATTGAATTTTCACGTAATGGTAAGACACACATTATAATCAAGGCCTAATCCCTTTTTTTGTGACATCCTAAATCTAATTTATGACTCAAAATATTTCACGGATGACCGAAATGACTAGAGACCACCCAAATTAGAGGGCGTATCTTACAAATTACCAAAACGCCCTGGAGATCAGGGGGCGATTTGTAATAAAAACACCAGAAGGGCTTCAACATCCTAAAACGCACGCTCAATTTATTTCTAGCATTCATACATATAATTTAAGACTTAATCTAAGATTAAAACAAACTTTGTAAAGGCAAGCCTTATAAAATCCTAATAACTGATTTAATTCAACAGACAGCACCAAACACACCCCAGAGTGTTTTCTGCAATCTGCACTAAAAATAAAATAAATGTCAACGGAGCCTTAAAAACGACCTTTTAGCATGCGATCATCAAAATGCTATTATAGGAATGTAAAGGGCGGTAAATAGGGCAAATTTTTTCGAAACAGAAATAGATTAATGGACCAGTTTATCCTTGAAATTCGCTATTTATTTAACCTCACGCCGATTAATTGAAGAAAAATTAAATAAACTACAAATTCATTAGCGGCTAATTTGAAATCTTATATTTATAAATTTAAAATCTGGATCAAAGAAATCTTTACGAAACCCGCCGACAAGGTTGCTACTTTTGTGTGGTATTATGGGGAAATAAAGGAAACAGCTGCAGGAGAATTTTTATGTTTTTACATAATTATGAAATTTTGAATAGAGACTACTTGCAACTTATAAAGTTTCGCTTTGCTTTCCATATCGTAAAGGTATCATCTCTTTTATATTTTTCATTAAAACATAGGTACCGAAAACTCATAAATTACGTGGTTGTAAAAACAACAACGAAAAGGTGTTAGAAATTTTAGGAAACAGATGTTCACTGGTACTTGATACCTACCCTTCGACTTTTTGCTATTTTTGCCCATCATCATGCATTCAATCTTTTTTTTTTTCACAGAATCTAAAGAACAAATTTATGTTAATAAACCAAGAAAAGAAAGGACAGCTTTTACCAAAAACCAAATTCGAGATTTGGAAAAAGAGTTCCTTAGATCAAATTATTTGACAAGGCTTCGAAGATATGAAATAGCTGTGGCATTGGATTTAACAGAAAGACAAGTAAGACTTGTTTAATCGAATATATACTTTTTGTTTCAAATTAATAATTTTAATAAGAAGAAAAGTTTAGGATTACTCTGTTCCAGGTCAAAGTCTGGTTTCAAAATCGAAGAATGAAGTGGAAGAGAACCAAAACAGGAGACAGAAAAAATGATGGGAGAAAATTATGCCGCACAAAGAAATAAGTAGGTATTTACTGTTGCTATCAAATGAAACTTATTTGATTTTCTTTGTGAAATATTATTTAATCTTGCCTTATTTGAAAAAAAAATAACTTCACAGTGTTTAGTTTAGGAGGTGTTTAACTCTTGAAGCTCAAAAGAAAAACGTATAGGATTTCTTTTCTTTAATATACTAGGTAGTTGTTAGTAATAATATTCCTATTGTATAAAAATATAATTTAGCTTTATTTTAAACCAATAAATATTATTGGCTATACATATTCATTATACCTATGTAAGATTTTTTATTTATTTCTCGGCACTTTTCTTTAGAAAGCTTTTGAGCATGACTTCCTAGATTTGTGTTGTGACAATACAATACAATATAATCGTGGAACTAATAAATGCTATGACTATGACTAAAGGGGGAAATGTCTTCAGATTAGGTATACAAGCCTAGTGAGCGTCGAGTATTTTATGTTTCAATGAGATCACGGTACCTCTGATTCTCCTGTCCCTTGTGAAGTCTAATCTTATACGAGCATTGATGTTATGGATTCTCACAATTTCTTGGTAATTTTAAACACTTTTCTAACAAATTTTAAGCAATTTATTATAAAACTGTTGCCTCATAAATTTAGGCATTTTTTTTTTTTAATTTAAGCAGTCATCTGACAACTTCTGAACCTTAAAAATTTGAGAGCGTCGTCTAGCAGTTTTTTCAAAAACTTTTAATGGTCTAAATTTTTATTTCTACCTAGCGGCCTTTAAATATTTAGACTTCTTAGGAAATTGAGACACTTACGTCTTATAAATTTTAGACAGATTTAAAGTTATTATCCTTAAAAGTTTGCATTTAGGTCTGTTTCTGTAGAAATCGCAAACCAGCCAAAGCAAATTTCATTGGTTGAAAACAGTCAGAAATAATCAGAAAACTAGTTTCAACCAATGGAACTCACTCTGACTGACTGCGGTTTGTGATTTCTGCAGAAACAGACCTTTTGGTAACTCCTAAAGAAGGAGCGACGAGCTTTGCGTCGACAGTTAATACCTACAACCTAGTACCAAATGAAAACATAAAAGGTCTATTCTCATAGAATGCCCTATATTTAATTCTATATTCTTAAAGAACAACATTTTCCGATTACAAAAATACATAGTTTTCCTATATTTGGTTGAGCCTTCTCGAACATGTTTGGCTCTGAAAATTTTAAAAATACTCTCAGAGAAACCAAAGTGCCTCATATTTTACATGCAGCGTTCAAGTTTACAGGTAGAACGGTTTACAGAATCAAGTCAGTAGAATAGTATTTTTACCTCGATATTTACAATGAGATGGCTCAACAAAATATAGAAAAACTATATATTTTTAGAATCAAAAAATTGTTCTCTTCAAAAATATATAATCAAATATAGGGTATTCGATTTGGAAAAAGTTGAGAGTACGCAAAATTCCAAAGGACCCCGCAATATTTAAATGGAAATTGGTTACCCGTGATATTTGAATAAAATTTAAATATGTTATTGGGGATGCCGTAAGCAACATTTTTTACCATGGGCACAATCCTGTATATATGACAGGTGAGGCGTGGTTAGCTGTCAAATATTGGAATCTTATATCCAAAAGCAGAGTAAGTATGGAAGATTTTGATGAACAAAAAATCTATTTCTACTAAGTCGACCAAGTTAAGTCGAAAAATGTCAATCATTTTAACACCTGTCAAAACCTTGCCAAACGGCAGCACTCATCTTTTCCAGTTTTCAATATTTTATGTTGTCATTTGACATTTTTAACTTATATGTAAATTCTAAATTCAAAAATTGAAAAAAAAAATGACAGAACTGTCAAAACCTGTCATTTGTTTTAGTAGAAAAAATACTCTAATCTGGTCCTTTCTCGTTTTAAGGTAGTTTATTGGTGATAAAACATTGAACAAAGTTTATGCACGTCACATTTTGAAAGCTGTCATTTTTTTTTTCAATTTTTGAATTCAGAATTTACATATAAATTAAAAATGTCAAATGACAACATAAAATATTGAAAACTGGAAAAGATGAGTGCTGCCGTTTCGCAGGTGTTAAAACGGTTGACATTTTTCGACTTAACTTGGTCGACTTAGTAGAAATAGATTTTTTGTTCATCAAAATCTGCCATAGTTACACTGCTTTTGGATATCAGATTCCAATATTTGACAGCTAACCACGCCTCACCTGTCATATATACAGGGTTGTGCCCATGGTAAAAAATGTTGCTTATGGCATCCCCAATAACATATTTAAATTTCATCCAAATATCAGGGGTAACCAATTTCCATTTAAATATTGCGGGGTCCTTTCTGACAATAAATTTTTGTTTCTGACTATGGATTCTAAAAATTTAGCTAAAACTGCACAACTTATTTGTATTTACACCTATCATTTACCTGTAAAATTGAAGGCTACAGGTGGGGGTCAAAATATACTGAATAACCTGGTACTTACCTCTGAAGTAAACCCTTCTTCAAGCCCGAACATTTTGCACCTCTCAGTTTTAATTCATATTTTAACTTATTCACTGTCCATTGTTCATATGTCATCTTTCCTTCTAGGTACTCATTTGGATTTGAACGTATCTTATAATTTCTGACACTTGAAATTCAAGCCCGGATTTACACAAACGTTAAAACCAGTAACAGATTATACAGGGTGATTCCAAAATGGCGCATGAGCTCTCCACTGTTGAAGGTAATATCCAACTAATGCGATTTTTTTGTCATATATCATTAAGAGACATCTAGAACTTTATAGGAAATATTGCAGAAAAATCGGAAATAAAGAAGTTGACTTCGCAACTTCACTCCTTCACATCAGCAAGATTGGTAGAGCAGTATTTTTTAAAATATTTTTCAGGGGTTCCCTAGTCCCCTACAACGTAGTGGAGACCTTATACGCCATTTTGGAGTCACCCTGTATATTTTTGAAATCAAGGGAAAAGGATCTTAGCTAAAGATATACAGGTTCCAGTGGAAAAAGTTGTGCTTGTTACCCACTTTGTGATGGGAAATTCTCTCGCCCCAAAAGATATGCAAAGATCCGTGAAATTTTAATAGTAACACCTTTCATTTACTAACTATAATCTAACCTCTAATCATCCTATTGCAAATTCTAGAGAATACCTAATTATTTATACCTTGGGATTATCACACAAATCAATAATGTTAGAGGAATTAGATCCAAAATCCATTCTTTGATGTGCAATAGTGCAATGTTCTGGTTGAGAATATTTATGTTATTTTGCTGACAGGAAGATTTTTAGATCCCAGTGTATTGTACAGTAATTGGGGCTCGATGGTTACTGTGTCTTTCGCTGTGATAGGTCAGAACAAACAAGCCAATGTGTTACACAGGGTGGGGTGTTGATTGCTACAAAAAATGTCTTCTCCTTTCGACAGCTTAGTACCCCAATAAATAATGTAAATAGAACATCTTTTAGTTGTGTTGTCTATTGGATCTCATAAAATTATGATTGGAAATGAAAAAATTCCTGGATCTTCATCCGTTGAAGTGTATGAAAGTTTCAGCTTTTCAATTGTTCAATTAATGGACCTGCATGACTTTACAGATGTATTGCTCTGGGGTGGTGCATTTTTTCTCTCAATATTAATTTTTACGAAAGCTTACCCTCTGACTATTTTTACTATAATTTTAAGAGAGCAGAGCAAATTAATTTATACTTATCATATGTAGATTGGAGTTTTATATGTGAGTGTACCGATATGGATATTGTTGTTGAAAGTTTTTATAAAACATTGTTTGACATAATCGACTTATTTGTGCCTACATAGCTCGCTATAAATCACCAAAATTCCCTAAATGGCTGAATAACGAAATTAAGAACTTAATTATGGAAAAAAAGAAAGCCCATAAAACTTTTAAAGCCACACATTCCTTGGATGATTAGTCTCGAGTCTCTGAACTAAGTCACAGTGTAAATTAAAGTTACAGTTATCACACAAAGAATACATAACCAGTTTAGAAAGTCAGCTCAAAGACAAAAAGAGCTTCTAGAAATATGTAAATTCAAAAAAAGGAAAATCTGAATATCCTCAGTGCATGAATCTCAATGAGAGGGAAGTAATGATCCACAGGATATAGTTGACATGTTCAAGGGTCATTTTGCATCGGTATACTCGGAATATGACAACTCTGAGGATGCTACTTTTGAATCGCAGATGATGGTTGATCTTGGGCAGCTTAAACTGTCTCCACTTAATTTTTTGGACAGAATTTGCAAATTAAAGCAGAGTCTCGGTGTTGAGCCAGATGACATACCTGTTGTTTTCCTAGAAAGCTGCAGGTTTGTTCTGTCTCAAATTTTGTGTGATATTTTTAATGTCATTGTCTACTGGTGCATATCCAGCAGCTTGGAATAAATCCTATGTTGTTACCCCAGTCTTTAAAAATGGAGACAAATCTAATATTGAAAATTATCGCGCAATATCAAAGGTCTCCTTGGTGGCCAAAGTTTTTGAAGGTATTGTTACAGATAAAATCACGCCACATTTTAAGAATGTCATTATCAATGGACAACATGGTTTCATGAAGGGAAATTCCACCATAACAAATCTTTTAACTTATGAGCAAGCTTTGTTGGAAGCTTTCGGGAAGAGGTATGAAGTTAATGCAATTTATACTGATTTCTCGAAGGCTTTGGATAAAGTTGATCATAACATTCTCTTAAAAAAGCTGGAGGCTACTGGTGTACATGGCATTTTAATTAGGTGGTTTCAGAGTCATCTAACAGGCAGAAAACAATCTGTCAAAATGAACAATTATTATATCCTCAGAAGTGAAAGTTACTTCTGGTGTTGCCCAGAGTGGACACCTGTCTACACGTCTTTTTAATTGTTTTTTTAATGATGTTGAACATGTTTTTAAATCTAGTACCTATGTTTCTTGCATTTGCTGATGATTTGAAATTTTTCAAGATAATTAAATCCACTGAAAATTGTATTTTGTTGCAAGAAGATTTAATTAGATTTTCTGCTTGGTGTAAATTAAATAATTTCACTTTAAACATCGAAAAGTGTAGTGTTTCTCATTCAGTAGATCTAGGGACCCTATTTTCGATTATACACTTGATTCATTGGAGTTGACAAACCCTAGTTAAGGACCTTTGCATCTGGCTAGACAGTAAGTTAACCTTTCCAAAACATATTGATATAATAACAAATAGAGCAACAAGGTTACTGGGGTTTATATTTAGAACTCTTAAGGGTTTCAATAATGTTTTTACGATAGATGTTTATTGTTCTCTGGTTCGATCCATCCTAGAGTATGGAAGTTCTGTCTGGCAACCATATTATGCTGTGCATAAGAAAAAACTGGAGAGAGTACAAAATAAATTTCTCAAAAGAATAGGACTTTAACTAAATATTCCTTATGAAAATGTTAATTGTGAAGAACTTAGAAAATTGGGAGAGTAGGAGAAACTCTTTTGACATCTGTTTGTTGCATAAAATCTTGAATAATATTATGGAGATCATTGAATTAATTGCAGATATTGGTCTAAACATATCTCCTATTAATTCTAGAAATAGTCAGCTTTTTTCAAGGCTTTTTTATATTGATTTTTACAGAACGAACTACAGTCTGAGAAGCTAGTTTTAGTTTTGTAGCTTGTAGCTTGACATTTATATTAAATTAATACCTAACGTTGTAAATAGTCCCCAGTACATCGACCTAAAAATGTTGTAACTCATGTACACGCCAAACTTCCTGAGCGGCTTCCTAACACCAAGTCGGACAATATTTTTCATATCTCCACCTTGGGCGATGGGACATTGCCGCGCTAGCTCTTCGTGAAGTTGTCGTTCTGACGTCCATAAGGAAGTTGATACATGTACGTGTGGTTTTAATGCCAATCGACTGTTTTTGACATTATATTAACGATATCACATTTGTCGGACAAAAACCATGTGGCTTTGGGGAAGGTCCGACACCCCCAACATGTCGCTGTGGCGTCCCTAAGGAAGTTGGTACATGTACGTGTAGTTTTAATGCCAATCGATTATTTTTTGTATTACATTAACGATATCATATATGTCGGACAAAAATCACGTGGCTTCGGAGGGGTCCGACGCTCTCAACATGTCGCTGTGGCGTCCCTGAGAAAGTTGATACATGTACGTGTGTTTTTAATACCAATCGACGGCTTTTTACATTACATTACCGATATCACATTTGTCGGACAAGAAATTTGAGACAATCAATGAAAAAATTAAAATTAGTTTGCCTTTAAGCAATGTGCATATTAGTCAACTTATTATTTACCTACTTTGTCAAATACCTGTGGGGACCTGTGTCATATTCGCTGATCTGTTTTTTTTGGATAATTCTCCGAGTATTTACGGGAATGATTTAGTGAACGGTCGTTGAAAACCACGCGTTTGAAAAAGAATGGATATTGTGTCGTGTTTTTTGTGCGATCTCAGGAGTAGAGATCCTGAATTTTGGCAGAAATTGATCAAAAGGACTTTTGTTGTCCGACTGACTTTAATACTCATTCTTTTTGTCCGACATTTACTACACATGTTTTAAAATTACATTGTTACTCATAATTATTTTTGTCGGACATACATGTATCAACTTCCTTAGGGGCGCCACAGCGACATGTTGGGGGCGTCGGATCCAACCAAAGCCACGTGATTTTTGTCCGACATATGTGATATCAATAATGTAACATAAAAACAGTCGATTGGCATCAAAACCACATGTACATGTATCAACTTCCTCGGGGACGCCACAGCCACATGTTGAGAGCGTCGGACCTTCCCCAAAGCCACATGGTTTTTGTCCGACAAATGTGATATCGTTAATATAATGTCAAAAACAGTCGATTGGCATTAAAACTACACGTACATGTATCAACTTCCTTAGGGACGTCAGAACGACAACTTCACAAAGAGCTAGCGCGAAAATGTCCCATCGCCCGGGGTGGAGATATGAAAAATATTGTCCAACTTGGTGTTATGAAGCCGCTCAGGAAGTTTGGCCTGTACATGAGTTACAAAATTTTAGGGTCGATGTACTGGGGACTAAAATGCTTTAATTGCGTTAATAAAATTTTGAAATTTGAATAAAAATGTATTGCAATTTCATTTTTCCATGAAAAAAAAAAAAAACATAATACCAACTCCTTACCCATTAAAAACGAATTTTTATTGAAATTAAACATTTACAAGTCACTTTTTCTTGCCAATTCTCACAGATTTAGTTTGTACAAGTGGAGTCCCTTGTACTCTTATCAGTTCCCTGGCAATCTTCTTGAGGACATCCTTATTGAGATCTAAAGGCTTCTTTTCCTTTTTTACTTTGGTAATTCCTCCTTTAGCAACTTTTTTTGTTTTAGATCTCAATTTTTGAGTTTGCGTCCGTTGTTCCTTCAAATCAACTAAATTCGTGTTTTTAAGTAGAGTTTTTACTGAATCCAATGACTTAGCTAATACGGCCTTGTTTGATGATTTGGATTTGGTTAATGCTTTAGCAGATGAAGGTGATGTTTCCAATGATTTTTTGGATTTTGATTTTTTCATGTTTGGATTTAAAACTAAATTGGCACTCGAACGCAGGCTCATCTTTGACTTTGGTTCAACTTTTATTTTACTAATAATCTCGTCATTTGAATGTAAAGGACTCACTTTACATTGAATGCCAAGACTTTTCAATTTTTTAACTTTAGCATTAAATCTGCCTAAGCTTTTTTTAGCTTTTTTGATGACAGTTTTGGAGTCTTGAATTTTATTTTTAGAATGTTTTTCTTTGCCTTGTCTTGTCCGGACTGAAGTATGTTTTAGGGTGCTACTAGTTCCATGGAAAAGGCCTTTTGGGCGTTTTTCATAAGGTACATATTCGGCTAGAGAAAAAAGGGATGTTGTCAATAAAAAAAATACCATAATAAATAAATACTTACTGACTACCCTCTTTTTAAACATAACATAATTATCCATAGTATCAGCTGCAATTTTGGCTACTTCAGGATGGTCAAATTCCACATATCCGTATCCTTTGCTATTGCCACTGACTCTGGATCTACAAACTTTAACATTTGTAACTTTTCCAAATTGTTTAAAGTAGTTTTTCATTTCCTCTTCATAAAAACCATGAGGAATGTGCCCGATATAAATTAAGCCACGACCTTCTTCCAGTTTTTGTTTTTTTTCTTTGTGATTCACAGTCACAGTTATTGAACCATCCTAATAGAAAAAACATTATTGTTTGGTTGCAAATTATTTCAAATTTAATGGTGCTTACCTTGATGCCTTTTTTAATGCGTTTTGACTCTCTTGCTACTTTTTTCTGTTTAGTTTTATCCAATGCAAGTGTACCTGAGCTAGTAGATGTGACTGATGTTTGAGCTGATGGTGTTTTGAGGTTAGTTTCTTCTATGGATGCACCAATCTAGAATACAATTTGTTTGTAATAATATTAATTAAATGAATAATTGATAAAAGACACAATAGTCTATAGAAAATTGGCGCAGGGTTTATGTATGTAAATTTTTTTAAGGTGGAATGAAAACTGGCAATTTTGGGCAATCGTTTGGACACTTACCACAGGATTTTCGATAGTGATAGTCGTTTTGGACACTTTTTTAGTCTTTTTCGCCTTTTCTTTCTTAATTTTGACCATTTTGATATCAATAGAAGAACTACAAAATTTTTCAAACACACACACACAAAAAAAACGTGTTAAAATGTCAAGAAATCAAATAAATGTCATTATTCGTAATTTGTCAATTTCATTACAGTGCTGCCAACTTTGTACCAAGATTTCATTTGTCGTAAACGATTCCGCACCTACCTGTTCTCCTTCTGCCGAACCGCTTCGCCACTAGTGCAGTGCAGGCTTTTTGAATTCCATTGGGAATCTGCTGCAGCACTTTTTACCCCAAGTGCAATCTGCCCCCGGATTCTATTTTACGAGTCGAGTCGGATTGTCTCGATATCGAATACGACAGCTCCGGACATACCGTGTAATAGTATCGAAATATCGTAAAATAGAATCGCTCTCAGGGTAAGCGTGTCCTGGCGAAAAAGGAGTAGACTGAAAGAAAATCGTATCGATACTGCTGAATATCGATAAACCCTTCTCTACTCTCAGGCTATGTTCCGATATCAACTGCCAGTACTGGATTAACTGTGCTGATTTTACTGTCATTTGCCGTTCCGATTTCAACAGCGTACTCTTGTGGTCATTCAGTACTGAATCGACTGAATCCAGTGTACTGAAAATAATATTGGAACGGCGTCCAGTAAATTCAGTACTGACAGATGATATCGGAACTTAGGCTCAGCCTGTTCTGTCATGTCTTTTACAACGTTGCCAAGCCAGTTCAGCGGATTCTTAGAGCAGGTAAGACGCTGTCCTACGGACTTACGAACATAAGGAGTAGGAACGCGCTATTCTGCTATAAAAGTAAAAGTGAAGCCAAGTTTTTCGCAGGTGTTTGGCACCAAGATACAGGTAAAGCATTGAATTTCCTATGCCGCCATTTTCTTGGTGCCAAAATACCTGGAAAAAACGGCTTCATTTTCCAAATCCAGGTTACTACTCCTCTTTACCTTTACCTGCTCTAAGAACGGATTAAATTTCAAATCGTAAATTGTGAAAATCCTCTTCTGCGTCATCTGTCATCTGTCAAATGTGTCAAATGAAAATTTCTTTTACATGCCTGTTTTAATGGCCGATGTGTTTATTTTTCGACACTGATCGGAAAATCCTTCAAAATCCAATCCATCTTCGGGAATATCCCTTCAAAAAAGTTAATTTAAATAATTAAACACCATGGCGGACAAGGTTAGTGCAATATTTTTTTCCAGGTTCATTCTGGAAATTGGGTTTTAGGTTGTTTTTGTTTTGTGTATGTTGGAGAGCCGAAATTTAATAATTACCATTGGTAAAAATTCAATTAAAAGGTAAATTATTGTTTTAGGTCGATGAGCAAGTCAAGAAGAAGAGGACTTTCAAAAAGTTCACCTACAGAGGAGTAGATTTGGATCAACTTCTGGACATGCCAAAGTAAGTGGAATTTTGCTTTACCCCCAATTCCAAGTTAAATCATTTTAATTCAGCTTTGATTATTTGATAAAACAAATCAATGTTTTATGTCACCACACTCCAGCCTCTTCCAAGTTTTACGTTTATTTGTTTTTTCTTTCTTGGTTTTTGCATATTTTATAATAAACTATTAAGAGTCGGTTCATTTACCTTCTGATAAACTAGCGGGTATGCAATCTGATGGATAAAAACGCAATCTGCTATCCCGGTGGTTATCCGTCAATCAATAGAATCATTATAAAACGGTTAATATGTGGGGTTTTTCACCTTGTTAATCGGTGTACAAATCACTGGTTAATATATGTCAATACCAGGTAAATACTATGTCAATTGTGTCAATACTATGCAATACCTACTTGTTAATTATCTAGGTAATATCAATACTTACAGATATCTAGGCAGTATGTGTGAATGTCATTGGTTGATACCCATTAATATCATGTAAATACCTGTGGATATGTCAATACCTAGAATTCTGGCAAAACAAATATTTGATTTTAGTCTGTCAATAGCATGGCAATACCTGGTCATATGTGATAATACTAGGGAAATACCTGGCAATATGGGGAAATATTTTTTTAATACATGGAAATAGTTGGCAATAACTTGTTATAAGGTAGATAGAAATATCTGTTAATAATACATGGAAACATCTCAGTTAGTACAGTTAATCGGTGTACAAATTTTGTTAGGTGAAAAACCCCTCGGGTTAATTTATCTTGCATAATGATGTGAGTTAAGAATATTCCCATGCGAATATTCGCTAACATTGGGAAATTTCCGAGAATATTCGCCGATAAAAAATGGAAACGTTCTCCTGAATGAGAATATTCCCAGAAACTTTCAATCAAAAACTCTCAAAAGAATATTTCCGAGAACTTTCGCGAATATTTCTGAGAACTTTCGCGAATATTTCTGAGAACTTTTGAGAATATTTCCAAGAATTTTCTAGAAGAATTTTATAAAAGTGCAAGATTATTGTGAATACAAGGTCTCAGTGACGTTATTTCAATTTATGTGAATGACGTAGCCCAGTCCAACTGTCTTTACGGAAACACTGATCCGATTTACCCTATCACCAGCTGATGTACAGTGTGGTCATTTTATCTTGATAACATTTCAAACTGTCATAATTTCTTTATTTTTGAAGTTATTTAAATAAGTAAAAAAACATACTGTAGGGTTGGTTTCCAAGTTTTAGATAGGGTGGACAAAAAACAAAAGACTGATATACTTTGACAGTTATGCACACAAATAGCATTTTTTTTAATGAAACACCCAGTAAATTTTTAAATTGTTTGATAATATGTTTCATTCTGATTGCAATACATATAATACAATACACTTTAATACAATTTACTCTATATTGACATGCAGAAGTGTTTTATTGATGCTAACAGAAAATTCTGTCTACCTACCTAACTTTGCAGGTAATCTGTGTAGGTAATCAATATTTGCAGTTAGAATAAATGAAACATTTCTGTATGTAAATATAAAGTGAATTGTATTCAATTGTATTCTATTGTATATAATGCAATTAGAAGAAAACATAATATTATCAAACAAACTTGAAATTTACTGGGTGTTCCATTTTAAAAAATGCTTTTTGTGTGTGAAACTGTCAAAATATATTAGTCTTTTGTTTTTTGTCCATCCTATCTAAAACTTGGAAAACAACCAAACAGTATGTTTTTTTATTTATTTAAATAACTTTAAAAATAAAGAAATTATGACAGTTTAAAATGTTATCAAGATAAAATGACCACCCTGTACAGTCGTGAGCATAAAAAGTGGGACGCCCGTTTTTTCCCATTGTAAAACAAGCTCATCAGCTATACCTACGGCCATAACAGGGATTGTCACATTTATTTGACAAAAAACACATTGTAGAGAAAAGACTGATTTAACCAAAATAGCGAAAAATGACAAGACCTGTCAGTCGGGTGTCCCACTTTTTATGCTCACGACTGTACCTAAAGTTTGTCTTTTATTTTTAAATAATCTTTATTGAAGACAGATAAAAAATACAGAGCTGAGAGATTGGGTTAATCAGATCAGCTTTTCCTTTAAAGCCTTATTCAACCGTCCATAAAAGTGTTTTTACTACATAGTTTAATTTTTAGCTGATCTTACAGAAAAAATAGGTGCTTTTCTACCAGCAAGTTTATCTGAAGATGAATAAACCAGACCTTAGTGTAATTTCATCATGAAGAATTTAACATTAGTAAATTTGGATAATAAATTGCAATTCACCTAGATTCTTTGACAGTAAATAATTTTTTACTGCGAAAGTTTGGTTCGTCCTTCTACTTTGAGGGGTGGGTTGAGTAGTACTATTGACCCTCTAACTACCATAAAAATTTCATATCAAAAATCCGGTCCTGGTTCACTTGTATGAAATTATTGATATTTTCAAAAGTTAGAAAAGACATGGGGGCGGATTACGAACTCTCGATTCGAACCGAAACCGCCATGGATTTCGAATGCATCAGAATGCGTTCGAAATTCATGGCGGTTTCGGTTCGAATCGAGAGTTCGTAATCCGCCCCATGATTTCCGAGTGATTTCTAAGTTGAAAATATTGTTATTGAAAATGTCTCATTTTATTATAACATAAAAATTTCCTTTTTATTTTAGTGAGCAGCTCATGGAACTCATGCACTGCCGTGCCAGAAGGCGTTTCAGCCGTGGTCTTAAACGTAAACCGATGGCACTAGTCAAGAAATTGAGGAAAGCCAAAAAAGAAGCCCCTCCTCTAGAAAAACCAGAAATTGTGAAGACTCACCTCCGTAACATGATCATCGTTCCCGAAATGGTTGGATCTATTGTAGGTGTATACAATGGGAAAGCCTTCACACAGGTTGAAATCAAACCTGAAATGATTGGTCACTATTTGGGAGAATTCTCGCTGACCTACAAACCAGTAAAACACGGTAGGCCTGGTATTGGTGCCACTCACAGCTCTAGGTTTATTCCTCTCAAGTAAATCTCGATTTTTCTGGATTGTTTATAAATAGGTTTTGTTACAATGTATTGAAATAAAGATTTTCTGGAGGGAATTTGCTATATTCATTTTTGTTCTAATAGTAGTAATTTAAAATTAATACCTATACCTATTAAAAAAATACTGGCAAGTTATAGAAACTAGAAACAGGACAAATGAACCTAAATGTATTTCGAAAATTTATTTACTTGAAACTGATGCAGCAACTCATTGGCATCCAGAAAAACATAATATGACCTTAGTAAAAAATGAATGGTTTCCGAGTCACTTTAATAGAATTTGCTAAAATCGTCCACTTGGATCAAATTTTCATTATTCTTAGATTCTGAATTCAGTTTTGCAATGGTAAATAGACATTTCATTTGTCATAGACCTACATTCGAAGTCGAAGTTCAAAACATTCACTTGAAAAAATTTTTAAAGTGAAGTTATACTTCACTTTAAAAAGATTTTCTAGTGAATATTTTGAACTTTGACTTTTAATGTTGGTCTATGACAAATGAAATGTTCATTCACCATTGCAAAACTCAATTCAGAATCTAAGAATAATGAAAATTTTAAGGTGACACTTGAAAATCTGATCCAAGTGGACGATTTTAGCAAATTCTATTAAAGTGACTTGGAAACCATTGATTTTTTACTAAGGTCATATTATGTTTTTCTGGATGCTAATGAGTTGCTGCATCAGTCCTTTCGATATTATCGTTGACTTTCCGGATACCCTGTATATGTGGTGACCAAGTTGCCCCAGAGTTGGGGCAACTTATTCACATTTGAGAATATGGATGAAATAAGTGCTGTAAATGGTTTGTTTGGCCATGTTACCTCGGATTTACTTTTAAAATGTATTCAGAAAAAAAAAACAACACAACATGCTAAAATCTGTAGAGAAGGCGCACCGGCGTATCCAGCCCATGCATCTGGGGGGGGGGTAATCAGCCCATTTTTTCCCGGGTGCCACGCCCAAAAACGTTGACTTTGAGCCTTCAAAAAAAAATTTTCTACGAGAGTGAGGACAATTAAACAGTGCGGAAAATCGATTTTCTCGCACGGTGCGGCGAATTTTTTTCCGCACGGATATCGGTGCGGAAAAATCTAAATCTTTTCCGCATGGCTGTCAAAAAAAAATCAATAAATGACTACAAATTATGTAGGTATATGCAAGGCAGTGTTGTCAATCTGAATTTGTGAAATTGCACGATATGCTGGTAAAATTACACGTTTTTACACGCTTTCATTTTTCACAATTACACGATTTTGACACACGATCTTGGTAACCAATCTGTAACATCAAGAAGCAAGTATTTTTTTTTGGGATTTTGGGAAATGGGTTAAATCGTAATGCCCGATTGCACCGTCTCTCTTAACCGAGGCTTAGAGATAACTATTCCTTAAAGTGACATTTTCCCATGCAAAACTGTCAATTTAAGGGATAGTTATCGTTAAGCCTCAGTTAAGAGAGATGGTGCAATCGGGCATAAATCCAGTCAAATCTGAGGGTTAATGCTCCTGATCATAATTCCTCAACGAAAAATAAAAATGTGGCAACTACAGAAAAGCGTTCCGAAAGTAATCGAATTACTAATTACTGGTTCCTGGAAAAGAGGTTACTTTTGTACCTCAGTTTCCTGCAAGGATACTACACACTACTACTATAGGATAGTCTATCCTCATAAGGCCTGTGTAGTTCAATCTGAAGCCGCCGCTGCCATGCCAAAATATCATCAGTGATGACGTAGACAGCGTGTCGTTTCTCGTCTTCACGTAGGGTGTTTGTACCACAGGTTATGATTCCGCGGGCTTTTCCTTTATGCAAAACTTGGTTTCACTACATTAATTAATATTCTGAAACAACTCTTTCTCGTTTTTGGTAATCGCCGCCATATTGGTTTTCAACTGTTTTCAACCATTGTCGACGTCATAACTAAGTTTTCAGCTGTTTAAACAGCCTACGTCAAGGCGAGAAACGCCATGCTGATACGTCACAACTGGTTGTTTGGCTAAAGGGGGTAGAGGGGGATTTTTTACAATCAGGCCTTATGAGGATAAGCAAAGCCCTCTATATTGTCTAACGACAAGCCGTGAAGTGCACAATCTGGCAACGTGTTGTGTGGTCCGATGGTTTTATAGGTTTTTACGAGGTTAGGTGTGTCATATTGTGCAGTAGGCCGGTAAAAATATCAAATATTCGCCAATAAACAGTTTAAATAACTAAAGTATATAATTTTTAAATTATTGCAAAATAATTCTGTGTATATTAAATAAAGAGATAAAGTCAGGGTGAGTAAATAAACATTATGCATATAAAAGTTGGTTGATACTTTTTATCTGATATTTGAATTTCAATACTAATAAAATAGGAATAATGTCGTTAATTTTAGGTGCCCAGACACTGCTGCGTCCCTGGCTGTACTTCAAATTATGCAAATGCAATTAAACATGATGCAATGAAATCCACATTTTCCTTTCCAAAAGAAGAACACATTCGTCAGCAATGGATTCGCTCCATTCACAGGGACAATTGGGAGGTTTCCAGTGGTTCAGTAGTTTGTGAGGAACATTTTGAAATATCGGAAATAATAAGAGTCGAAACATATAAAAACAAACAAGGAGTTTTGAGTGAATTTCCACTTAAGAGGCCAAGATTAAGTGAAGGTGCAGTGCCCCATATTTTTCCTAATCAGCTTAAATAGGTATTTGTCAAAATCTCTAGCGACTTCTAGGGTTGATCCCGAAGAAAGGAGAGAAAAAATTCGAGACAAACTACTTTAGGAAACACAGACTTTCTTGAAAAATGATAAAATAGAGAGTTTTGCGGAATTTCTTCAAATTTTTAAATCAAAAGTCTGTTTAGAACAGTGGGATTTTAAAGTTAAAGGAGAGAAAGTTTACTTTTTTTATTAAACCTGTGTGTTGGTGACTTGGACCGTGAAGAAAGTGTTAGTGTTGTTTCCAGTATTATTATTGACAATACACTCACTGTACAAGTCTTTATTGATGCGAATGTGGCGTATCATATTATAAAATGTATTACACAGTTGCTCTTATTTTTACTAATATTATTTTAAACAATTTCGTAAAAAATAAAAATAGTGAAATTCACAGGAATAAAAATTCAAACCTAAAGAAAAGAAAACTTGCTACTTATCAATAATAATAGTTGTAGGTTATGTTAGATATTAAAAAATTCACTTAAATTTTTATTTTTCTAATGTAAATTACACAATAAAATAATTGAAATGCCAAAAATTCTTGTTGTTTTTTATCCTCTTCATACCTATATTCTATTTAAAATTTAAAATCTCAAATTTAATGTTTGCCGCGCTAGCAGGCGGCCGGACCAGACCGGACCACTTGAAGAGAAATATGCAGCGTTGCCATTTTAACTTCACGGCTTGTCGTTAGACAATATAGAGGGCTTTGGGATAAGCCATCCTGTAGTAATAGTAGTGTGTATCATCCTTGGGTATATGTACCTACTTATTTCCGCACGTCTGTAAAAAACCAATTGTACCTAACACATGCGAAAAATCTGTCTTCCGAACTTGGCTGCTTCACCGAATTCCGCTACGCGTCTTTGGGTGAACGACAGACTCGTGTGGAAAAATTCATTTTTCGCACTTGTTAGGTAAATATGTTCTGTACTACCAACAAATAACGAAACCGAACTCTGATAGCGAATTCCATTGGAATAAAGGTTAGTGCGCACCGAGTGTATTCGTATCTTATTCTACCAGCTTATATAAGAAAGAGATAAAAATACACTCTTTCGCACTGATTTTACCAATGGAATTCGCTATGAGAATCCCCTAAAAGTTTTCAATTATAGGCATAGCGAATTCTATTGGTAGGATTAATACAAAAAAATTATTTATCTCTTTCTTATGCAAGCTAGTAGAGAAAGATATGAATACACTCTCTATAAATGGCATGCGGGCAGTGCGGACACTGTGCAAACTAGAAAACAAGTTAGGGCCAGTTGCTGAAAAGTAAAAATATAAAAAATAGATTTATTTGTAAGGTGTAGGGTACATTTTTTTCGTCCATCGTAACGATCTTGGGGGGGGTAATTACCCCCATTACCCCCCCCTTGTATACGCCGGTGAGAAGGCGACTAATATTAAAAAAGAAAAAAAAAAGATAATAATAAAAGGTTTAAAATGACCTTAACAATAAATAGACATTACATATTACATATGGTGATTTTTACAAACAACAGACTGTTTTGAACCAATGAAATTCGCTCTGACTGATTTGTGATTTCTACAGAAACAGACCTATCATCATAATTAATAGTCATTACTAATATTTTATTATCTATTCACAATCCGATGTCCAAAGGTAAAGGTAAAATTTATCACCTTTCAGAGCTATTTGATAGGGAAAGGTGATAAATTTACCTTTACCTTTGGACTAGGGATTGCGAATAGGATATAGTTTGTTTGAAAGTTTTTTCAGGTAATGACCAACGTGCAAATCAGGGACAAGAGTTCCTGTTTGGGAATCGACCCACTGAGTAGTGGACCCCGCATTCCCGTGCCAATCCTTGACGCGTTTCGTCCTTGTTAGGACTCATCAGAAGGACATAGGCTGAAGCTCCCTGTTCAAGCAAATTGAACTTCGTTGACCAATCAGTCCCTGATTTGCACGTTGGTCATTACCTGAAAAAACTTTCAAACAATTTTCATTGCCAACGAAAGCTCAGACCAATCAGTGTAGTTCAATGCCGGTAGGGGTATTTGCCCTCGGAGTAGTTGTTTCTGATTGGTCAACGAAGTTCAGGATATAGTTTGTATGCAACATGTTTTAAGAATCTTCATTGTACCCTGTCCAGTTGGTACTTATGTTACCAATAAAAGGGGGACCAAACAGGACTTGCCTACTCCAGAATCTGGCGAACTATAGCCGAATATGCATTCCTCAAGGTGTAAATGCTATTAAAATCTCTCAAATTACCCATTATAAATCCCAATATTCGCAGGGCTTTATTGGATATTCTTTCAATATGTTCAGAAAAATTCAATTTGACATCTATATAGAAATACCCTAAGATCTCTAATAATATAAACGCTGTGACTAGAGTCCCGACTCGGGATCCGTGATCGACATCCAGTCCCGATTAACATCAATGAATGACGTTAATAATAGTTTTTACGAGACTGGATATAGGTCCCGAATTGGGACTCGCATATGGTCCCTAAATCCCTAAAGAAGTATAACAATAATATGTAATTCCTTCATTAGGTGAAACAATGTTATTCAATTCAAATAAATAAGACAATGTTATATTTCTAAAGCGTAGATTTTATTTCAAAAACACTTTTTTACAGAAAATACAGTAGTTTACATTACATATTGATTGATGAAATTTTTCACATCAGTACCTAAGCTTAACTTTTTTGTAAATTTTCAACTTGTAAATTCAAGAGAAACAGTGATAGCCTTAGAAATTGAAGGCATGCTCACGAATACATTTCTGGATTTTCTACCTAAACTTATTGTCACCACTATTTAACACTTATAAACAAATGCCCACCTGTTACATAAAAGCACGTACCACCCATAATTTATATACATAACTTAAACTTCTGAACGCGTCATCTAATGTAATTGAAATTTTGAGGATCTGGGTAGCTTTTTTGCCGCTTCTATCTGTGTCATCCAATTTCACCACTTTTGCTCCAGTTTCGGGTTCGGTCAAGTAATGACAGCAATTTTGGAGTAAAATCTCGTGGGAACCCTAGGGTATCAACAACAATACATGATTTATGGCTATATTATAACCTTCGAACAGGTGTTTTAAGTCAGGACATGTCTATGGTCAGGACCGTACGCCGGTTCCGAGATTCTCGAATCGGGGCGGACCACCAGTCCCGAAAAAACTACTGATGACGTCATTCGGGACTGGTTTCGGTGATTTGAACTGCCCTATGATAGTTACGCCGGTGATAAACCCTATCAAGTTAAAAATAATAGGACTTTTAGATCTATGGAAAGACATCTTTGCACTTATTAACGTTTAGTGCCAAATGATTGTCTTCACACCAGCTCAAGAAATTGTAAGATTTCACAGTCATGGATATTTTTTGTAGGGACAAAGACTTTCTTTTCATGAGCAATTTACAGTGTTTAAAAACATCGTTAACGTCATTCAAGAAAATATTGAAAAGGAGAGGGGACAGATGCCTGATGCCCACCTTGTAAAACACCAGAAATTATGTTAATCTCTGATGAGACTGAGTTTTTTTATCTTCACTCTCTGTTTTCTTCCCGAAAGTTGGTCAATCACCCACTTCAAAAATGATCCATGAAACCCCATACTTTCCAGCTTTTTTTCTCAGAATTTTATGGTCGACCGTGTCAAACGCCTTAGAGAAGTCTGTATACATCATGTCCACCTGATATCCCTCCTCCACTGCATCAAACAAGGCTTGCTCAAACTCCAGCAAGTTGGTGACTGTGGATTTGCCTTTCATGAACCCATGTTGTTCTGGTATAATTATATTTTTGGATGCAGGTGTTAAATTATCTGTAACACTATTGACTCAAAAAACTTAGAAAATCGTTGGAAGAATTCATGTGGACAATGATCTATTGTAGATTTTACACAGGATGTAAGAGAACAAGTATACAGGGTGTCCCACCGGGAACCAAATCGATCTACATAGGTATATATGTATAAAAACTGTATGCAGAAAATTTTTGAAAATTTGACAGTATACTATATCAATGTGGGCAACCTGGCTAAAATATTTTCAAGATGTGAGCTGAGACCAATAAATATGCTAGCGACTTTTGAAAAAATTATTGAGAAAGTTATTTATGATCAATTTATCGAATATATTTCAGAAAAGAAAATATTGTATGCAAACCAATCGGGTTTCAGACAAAATCATAGTTGCGAAACAGCCATACAAAATATTTTTTCTATTTTGGTGTCATATTGAAGTCTTTTCGACACTAAAAGTAGTTTCGAAAAGAAGCTCTTTGTGACACTCCTTTTTTACTTATCGAAGGTTGGTAACACTGGCTGACTGATGGCCATCGAACTGTCATTCGCGATTTTATAATAGAAGATTTCTATATTTGGCAAGTAGTGTTACCAATCTAAACATATGAAATCAGGAAATATGAGAATAAAATGTTCAAGAAAAATTTGTTTTTCTTAATTAAACAATACCAAAATAGAAAAAATAGTATAAAATATTCGTTTCATAAGACATTTTATCGCACTCGCCCTTTAGAAAACTCGCCTCCGGCTCGTTTTCTAATATAGGGCTCGTGCGATAAAATGACGTCTTATGAAACTTGTATTTTAATGTACTATTATATAATTGGAAGAACCAACTGGATAATGATGTTATGATTGGGGCGGTTTTTCTTGATTTTAAAAGGGCATTTGAGACTATCAACAGGTGTAGCTTGGTGCAAAAATTGCAAAAATATGGTATAGAAGGTGTAGCTCTAAAGTGGTTTCAGAACTATTTGCAGAATAGGAAACAGAACACATACATAAACAAGATCACTTCTCCAGAAATTTTAAACGATAATGGCGTACCACAGGGAAGTAAATTGGGGCCATTACTGTTTCTTATATATATTAATGATATTGTTAAGTGTATAACAAGCTGCCAGATCCATCTATTTGCAGATGACACTTTAATTTACTTCTGTTCTAGAGATTTGAAATTGGTGACTGATGCTATTAATGGAGACTTGGAGAATGTATTATCGTGGTGTAATGGAAATTTACTAAAATTAAACGCATCAAAAACAAAGTTTATGCTTATTGCTAATAATCAGCAATATAATATGGCAACTCCATTTAAAATTGCCATTGGAAGTGAAGATATTGAGATGGTTGAAGAGATCAAGTATTTGGGTGTTATAATTGACAGAAGGCTTCAATTTAAGGAACACATTAATTATATTACTAACAAAATAGCAAAAAACACGGGTGTCCTGACTAGAGTAGCACCTTTTCTATCAAAGTGGACTCGCATCATGGTGTATAATACCATTATTCTACCACATCTTACATACGCATCATCGGTGCTGTACATGATGAACAAAAACGGAAAAGATAGGCTGCAAAAGTTACAAAACAAAGCGATGCGAGTAATACTTCATTGTCCCAAGGACACAGCGGTTAGATCTATGCTACTGTCTCTAAACTGGTTATCCATCGAGAATTTTTTAAATTATCAAGCCATGACATTCATTTATAGAATAAAGAGTTCTGTAATGCCAATGTACTTGTCATCGAAACTGCTGTACAACCGTAACGTTCACGATCACAATACAAGATCTCAGAATGATTTGCATGTAGCAACCAAGAATAAAAAGAGCACTGAAAGGGCATTATTCCATAATGGCCTAATTAATTATAACAAACTACCAAATGATGTAAAAAGCAGCTCAACGCTTATTTAAATCGAAACTGAAAAAATTATTAATCGACAATGGCCAATAGCTTGATGTGTGGCTGTTGGAGATACATAGAAAGGAATCGTTGAGTGCTTTATGTCTGAATGTGTACATATACCCTATTTGTAGCTTGTGTTCAGTGTGACAATGTACTATGTACTATTATTGAAATCTATGTTTACTTTCTATAGCTGTGCCTAAAATAATCTTAATTTAATTTCTTATTTTTATTTTATTTTATCAAATTTTATTAGACATAACAATGTATGATGACATGTATTGTATTGTGTGCTTTATGTATACATACACTGTGCAATTTATAGTTGTATATGAATATTATATTATGTACTCTATGTTTTGTAAATTAGCCGTACATGCTAAATAAAGACCTAATAATAATGGTCACACATCCGGTTATAGCGAAAGTAGACGCCAAATTGCTTATTTTGAATGAGAAACCCCGTTTGTGATTGCATATTTGGATTCGACGTAAAATTCTGAGCAGATTTCATGTGATATACCCTGCTATACCTGTCACAACCTCTCTGTAACGGGGGGTGTAGGGTGGATAGGTGAACAATCTGTCAGAGTTTATATTCTAAGTAGACCCTGGTTTCATTAGTTGAAAACAGTAATTATCAGTCAGAAAACTAGTTCCAACCAATGAAATTGATCCTGCTTTGTGATTTCTGTGTGAACAGACCTATAGAATAATTTAGCTTTTGTGAAACTGGTAGACTTTTGTTGCACCATGGTGAAATAGAGGTGTTAAGTCAACGCCATAAAATCGTTTGTCAAAAAATTCGCGTGAAATATCATCGAAATTTCTTTGTTAAAGGGGTGCTAAAAGGGTATTGAGCATGTCCAATAAGAAAATTACCAATATAGTTCGTCTACGAGGCGGGACCAATCATGATCCCGATGGGCTGAGTCAGCGCCATCAAGATTTCGACACGGTAACGCCAAAATCTCCTATATATGAATGCAAAGGCGTAATGGATCAGTTCGACAACATTTTATCCGAATACAAAAAAGCTTTGGGACCTTGTGGACATGCTACATGCCCCTATTCTCAAAATCTCACGGAAAAAATCTGCAAGAAAATGTGTGATGATCGTTCTGATTTGGTAAATGAAGTCAGTTCACAGTCCTGTGATGAAGTACCCTGTAAAAATGAGGGCTGCATTTATGCTGAGGATGCTGCTCAGAAAAGGAAACAACATCCAGCCGCTTGTGGAAGTCCAAATTGTGCATACTCGAAATATAAATTGGGGATTCAAGATGATCAAGTTTTGTCAGAAATGAAATTTCTACCGCCTCGTATTACTGATACTTGTGGTCATCCTAAATGCACGTTTCCTGAAGAAGTTCCACTGCCACCAATTCACTGGGACTGTCCAGATCCACTTCCTAAAGGACCATGTAGAAATCTCAACTGCCCTTTTCAACCAAAACCTTTGAAGAAATTCAAAACCATAAAGCAACTGAAAACTGGACCTTGTGGAAGTCCAATGTGTCCTTATGCTTTTCCTCAACCTTGCAGCCATCCTAATTGTCCATTTTCCGCTAAGGAAACACAAGACAAAAATGGCAAGGAAAATAAATGCAAAAATCCAGATTGTCCTTTTGCTAAAGAAAATGCTAAGAAAGAGTTAACTGATTCAAACATAAAAGGAGAATTTCAGGATTGTGCCAATCCAGATTGTCCTTATAAGCAAACTAGTAAGCCAAAATCTAAAAAGTATTGCGGTAATCCGCAATGTCCAGACCCTGGAGAAACAAAACAAGATTCAGATAGCATTTGTTCTAACCCTGTATGTCCTTCCCGTGCAAAAGCTTCAAAGAAAAAACCCAAAAAGAAAAATAATGAAGAAATTATTTGTGCCAATCCACTTTGCCCTGTAAGAAGCATAGTGAGTAGTAGTAGTTCGTCATCATCAGACAGTGACAGCATATGTTCTGATCCCAAATGTCCTTATGCAGGCTTGAAAAAAGTCAAACCAATCAAGCTGTGTAAAAAAGCCAGTGAAACTATTGAGTCTCCTGAAGAAGAATGTGATTGCCTGGCTTCACCGCCTTCACCTGAAAAAACTGACCCTTGTAGTGATCCCAATTGTCCATATTTACCACCTTTACCATCGTGTGGTGTGCCTAATTGCCCTTACGAACCAATACCTCTAAGAATCAGTTGCGGAGATCCAAAATGCCCTTCAAAATCGGTAAATTATAGTAAAAAAATTGACCACACAAAATTTGAGCTAGAAGTCGTAAAATCAACTTCAGAAACTCATGAAGCACCAGTCATACAAACGACCACCGTATGTGAAGAAGAACAACCGTGCACTGACAATGTATGCGAAAATCCGGATTGTACTGACGCTGACATGGCCATGGAAGAAATTAAAGACAAGAAAACTGGCAAAAGGAAGAAAAAAGGCAAATTTGTATATTCGATTGGAGACAACTACCCAGGGCTAAAGAGAGGCCACGAACAATGCATCACCCCAGTTTTTAACGTGCCACCACACATGGGCTGGCTTTGGAACATTTTCACTCCAATTTTACGTCTCAGACCAAGACGCGGATGGAGACCTGGTGCCCTAACTAAAACCATAGCAGCTCGAATTCGGTCTCACAGACAAAGCAAAGGCCTCGCCAACTTGAGACCGCCTGTGTTTAGAGGCGACGGCACGCAATATGATGAGGGCGGCAGCCCAAAAGTTGTACCCAAACCCACGTTGCGAATCCAAAAGAAAGATGGAACATATTTTATTACAATGAATCCACTCAAAGATCCTTTCAGTCTGGTGGAAAATGAGGACCCCTACATGGAATGCACCCCGATGTCATTCAGAATAGCGAAAAATAAACAAGACGATGATTATTGTTATTGCGATGGCGACGATGCTTCGGCAACTTCATCGGATAGTGACCTGGATATTGAATTTACCCCGCCAGCAGGCGTGATTCATCCGGAAAGATTCAAAAAGATTCCGAATGTTGTTTGTGCAGAAGTTCAATATGACCCCAAAGATTGTGAAGTTGTTAAGACGGCGAGTAAAGATGGCAAAGGAAAAAAAGGAAAAGGTGGCAAAGGAGGTAAAGGTGGAAAGGGGGGTAAAGGTGGGAAAGGAGGCAAAGGTGGAAAAGGAGGTGATAAGGGCAAAGGCGGAAAGGGAGGCAAAGGTGGAAAAAAAGGGAAATAAGTGAAGAAATTTGCATTTTTTTTGGAATTTTTCGATTATATTTTGTTCATTTTCTTTCAACTCATAATATATGTTTTTATAATGGAGAAATATGTTTTAATTATTATAATAATTTGTGATGAGGATAGAGGGATACATCGTTACGTCCTCGGTAAAGGTGCATATCGGTACGGATCCAGCGAAATTGAAACCGTTATCTAACGTCATATTTGTTAAACGCAAATGTCAATGTTTCAAATGATCAGCACATTCATATATTTTCTATCATAGGCTCTTGAATTTTCTTTATGTCGACAAATACGAGAGCCGGAAATGGACAAAAATTGAACTAGAAAAATTGGGAAATAGAGTAATAGTATATTACATACGTCATACCGAGGTGGAAAGTGTTTCATTACTGTCGAGAGATTTTAGTTAGACCGAGGCACAGCCGAGGTCTAACTAAAATCTCGAGACAGTAATGAAACTTTTCACCGAGGTATGTATACTATTTTATTTACAATCATTCGAATTTTGAAATTTTTATTTGAATTAAAACTAAAAAATACAATAATTGACAGTTTTATTTACTTTCAGCCCACGGGTCGAAAGTCCGAAAGTAAAAGTCAAAAAAGTGACATTTTCGAACTTTTTAAAAGTCAGTAAAGTCAACATTACATGTATGATTGTAAATAAAGAAATTTTCTCTGAAATTTCAGAGGCATTGGGAAAAAATTGGTAGACTAACATCTTTTTTTCAGTAATAGAAAACTTCCTTTCATGTCTCAAATGTTTTAAACTTTTCTGAAAGGTCATAAATTTTTTTCTATTATAGATAGAAAGCAGAAATTTTCACTGCATTTTATCCCAATCAAGGGACTACAATCCCTGAAAAAATCATCTCATTTGCACTTATAGTTCCTGGGATAAAATCGTGTTACGCAATTTGGGGTGATTTATCAATTTTTCAATTTTTCTGAGTGCATTTTTCATAGATTTCGGCTTCAAATCTGAGAATAATTTAGTGTATGAAGTTTGGGGGATGTTGATTGACCATAGGAATACAAAATCTCGAAAAAAAAAATTTTGAAATTTCATCGTTTTAATAAGAAGGTTATGATTTAGATTTTGGAAAACTTTGAAAGGTACTAACTTTTTTTCTATTATAGATAGAAAGCTGAAACTTTCACTGAATCTTATCCCAATCAAGGGACTACAAACCCTGAAAATTTCAGCTCTTTTGCACTTATACTTCTTGAGATAAAATCGTGTTAAGCAATTTGGGGTGATTTATCAATTTTTCAATTTTTCTGAGTGCCTTTTTCATAGATTTCGGCTTCAAATCTGAGAATAATTTAGTGTATGGAGTTTGGGAGATGTTGATTGACCACGAGGATACAAAATCTCGACAAAAAAAATTTGAAATTTCATCGTTTTAGTATGATTTAGGGCCGAATTTATAGTCATTCCTTGAGTCTGCCTTAAAGGTCGTGAGTTTAGAATGGACACTTGGTACTATTTGACAAGTTAGTCATGTCAATTCTAAACGTTCAAGGCTTCCTTAAGGTCCAAGGAAACCTCAAGGAGCGACTATAAATTCGGCCCTTAGATTTTGGAAAACTTTGAAAGGTCATAACTTTTTTTCTATTATAGATAGAAAGCTGAAACTTTCACTGAATCTTATCCCAATCAAGGGATTATATGCTTTTCACTTATTGGCGTAGCATTATCCATGGAAATTTGGCAGGTTGACCCTCGTATAATAATGACAGTATATGTCAAATTCCAGACAGTTTTAAGTGTGGTTTACATAATTTCGTAAGTGCCGCGGTATTAAAATTTTCTGGCCTATCTGGCAAATCAAATTTGACACATTTTTCAATGCATTTTTCAATAATGCTATATTATAAACAGTACCTAACCATTTTGCGTACCTGCAAAATCTAATGACATTTTTGATTCGGCATTGTCAAATTTATTTCGTATTGAAGATGTCGAAAATAATCTCAGAAGAAAAAAAAAGGGAAATATTAAAATGTCATGGTTATAAAAAAAAAATAAACCAGAGGCTCTCCAGCGAACAATTGAAGCCCAACTTGCAGATAATATTTGAGGTAGGTATAACTTAAATGTAGATGTGGAGTCATTTCTCACCCAACCAACATTTTCCCTAAATTTTAGTTGGGAACCAGGACTATTCAAAGAATTTTGACTGGACAATATACAATCAAAAAACCTTTAGGCCGACCGAAAAAGACAGAGACTATTATGGACCGAATGTTTAAAGAAGATTTACAACGACAAATTTGGAAATACAATTCTAAAAATGAATATTTTACATTACAAACATTACTGACATACGCAAAAGAAAATTTGGAATTTAAGGGAGGGCAAACAAGTTTATATAAAATTTTAAAATCTATGGGATATAAATTTAAAGCAGTAAATGGACGCAAAATTTTATGTGAGCAGAAACATGTTCTTGTTGCCAAAATTACATTTTTGCGGAAATACCTCCAATATAAACATTCAAACGAAAATATCAGATTCGTGTATTTAGATGAAACTTGGATCTACCAAAATAGATCTCAAGTTCGTCGATGGATACACGAATCTGATATGAAAAGCAACCCATCCAAAATTAAGTCAGAGGGGGCACGTTTTACTATTTTGCATGCGGGGAGTAAGTAGTTCTGGGTTTTTAGATGGGTGCGATTTTTTTATAGATTCAAGAAACAATGACAGAGACTACCACAATACCATGAACGCGGACATCTTCCAAAAATGGGTCGTTGATCAACTAATTCCTGCATTGAATATATTTGAGGAGAAATGTGTGATAATCATGGACAACGTTCCATATCATTCAGAGTGGAAGAATAAACCACCTTCATTCTCTTCAAAGGAAGACAGAATGCAGGAATGGTTGGTTAAACATAACGTAGACTTCGACACAAAAATGACCAATAAACAACTATGGGACCTAACTCAACCATTTCGGAATAGACCAAAACAATACAAAATTGACGACATTTTGAAAAGCCACGTACACGAAGTTCTTAGATTTCCTCCTTATCATTGCCAATATAATCCTATTGAAATGGCATGAGGGTTAAGTATATTAACACTTTCTCAAAAAATGGCCTTATGTAAAGATTGTCGAGATCTTACCCACCCTCCCATGCCTTACAACCCTTTCAAAAAAGATAAGGCTTTGTTTCAATCGATCCTGCAAGGGAAGATATTTGGAAAGAGAGGACCAGGAAGAAGAAGAATATCCTGACGGAAAAATCTCAGGAACCAAACCCGAAAAAAAAGTTACTGCTAAAACATATTTATGCTATTGAGCTTACTGTTATGGTTGGGTCAATAAATTGAATAATTTTATTATTTGAATTTACTCAGATATTTCACACATTCTGGCAACTCGGCTTTCTGTTTCATAACCCTGAAATTTGAAAAGTATTTTGTCATCAAATGTCATTATTATACGAGGGTCAACCTGTCAAATTTCCATGGATAATGCTACGCCAACAATAAGTGAAAAGCATATACAAACCCTGAAAATTTCAGCTCATTTGCACTTATACTTCTTGAGATAAAATCGTGTTAAGGAATTTGGGGTGATTTATCAATTTTTCTGAGTGGCTTTTTTCATAGATTTCGGCTTCAAATCAGAATAATTTAGTGTATGGAGTTTGGGAGATGTTGATTGACCACAAGGATACAAAATCTCGACAAAAAAAATTTGAAATTTCATCGTTTTACTCGTTTTAGTAAGAAGGTACCTACCTTATGATTTAGATTTTGGAAAACTTTGAAAGGTCATAACTTTTTTTCTATTATAGATAGAAAGCTGAAACTTTCACTGAATCTTATCCCAATCAAGGGGCTACAAACCCTGAAAAGTTCAGCTCATTTGCACTTATATAGTTCCTGAGATAAAATCGTGTTAAGCAATTTGGGATGATTTATCAATTTTTCAATTTTTCTGAGCAGGGCCGCAGCTAGAACCCTCGGCGCCCAAGGCAAGTCCAAATTTTGGCGCCCTTTTACCATATTGATTAACTTTTGGTCTATCGGTCTATCACAATTCACCAGGCAAAATGAAACACAACAACAAAGGCTCATATTGTGAACCGATTCCGAACCAGTTTAGAACTAATTGAGGACTGTCGTAGAGCGCATGCCCAGCTCTGGAATTGGATTGGTATAGAATTATTTTATCGCGAACAGTTTTGGAACGAGTTCTTCAGACTGTCTAATATGTAAACGAACGTTATGTGTCAATCCTAAAGTTCTTGCTAAAATCCTAGGACCGCTAGAACAGGGCTGGGATCACGACAAGTAGAATTCCACTTTCATGACGTCACCCAGGACCTATTTATCGCGTACAGTATAGGCGATGATGCTGGTTGCTAGGCAACCTGACGTCATCGAAGTAGAATTGTAGTAGAATTCTACTTGTCGTCATCCCAGGCCTGGTTCAGAAACGGTTCCGAACCGATTCTGGTTGATCCGCAAATCCAGAAACGTAACTAAAAGTTCGGAATTTTGTGATCCACGAATGCCATTAATTACTTGAACTGCGCGAACGAAACTATTGTAAAAGTGAAAGCTGTTTACGGAAACTATGATTGGGTTAACCAGCAACTTATTTTTAACCTATTTTGTCTTTTCTCAATCGTATTCGTTGAGGAAAGATAGAAAACATTCAGCTGCTGATCGGTGATCGGTTCAACCCGATTATAGTTTCGCGTAAAACCGTTGCATTTTTTTGGATTGTAAAATATGGATGGATTAAATAAGGCGCCTTCGGCGCCCCGATACTCCGGCGCCCTAGGCGGGCGCCTAGTTCGCCACCTTCGAGTTGCGGCCCTGTTTCTGAGTGCCTTTTTTCATAGATTTCGGCTTCAAATCTGAGAAAAATTTAGTGTATGGAGTTTGGGGGATGTTGATTGACCACAAGGAAACAAAATCTCGACAAAAAAAGATTTGAAATTTCATCGTTTTAGTAAGAATCTACCTTATGATTTAGATTTTGGAAAACTTTGAAAGGTCCTAACTTTTTTTCTATTATAGATAGAAAGCTGAAACTTTCACTGAATTTTAATCCAATCAAAGGACTACAATCCCTGAAAATTTCAGTTCATTTGCACTTACAGTTTCTGAGATAAAATCGTGTTAAGCAATTTGGAGTGATTTATCAATTTTGCAATTTTTCTGAGTGCCTTTTTTCATAGAATCTGGCTCCAAATCTCAGAATAATTTAGTGTATGGAGTTCGAGGGATCCAAAAGGACCATTAGTCCCAGTCTTAACAAAAAAACAATTATTGAAATTTCATCGTTTTAGTAACAAGAACCTTATTATGATTTAGATTTTGAAAAACTGAAAAGTCATAACTTTTTTTCTAAAATCGGTAGAGTTTCAGGGTACTTATGTCCCTTATAAGTTGAAAATGTTATTGAATTTGCTCCAAATTGAGTTTTTATTGT
The DNA here is from genome assembly GCA_917834065.1 of Ceutorhynchus assimilis. Taxonomy (NCBI): domain Eukaryota; kingdom Metazoa; phylum Arthropoda; class Insecta; order Coleoptera; family Curculionidae; genus Ceutorhynchus; species Ceutorhynchus assimilis. Next base: position 31,901,040 of record OU892284.1, read on the forward strand.
TTTTGTAATTGTTTCCGATCGACTACATACATTTTCGGCTGAAAAGTCACGATATAGGTATACTGATGATCGACCTCTCGTTTGTTTATTCACAATCCGTGAACTCAGTGGTAAGCTCATACGCTGGAAAGTTAGATTAGAAGAATTTGACTTTAATATCGTGTATAAAAAAGGAAAACTCAACATAAATGCTGATGCTCTATCAAGAATCCAAATCAATACACTTGAAAATAAAATTGATACAGAATCAATCATCAATAATCCAGGCGATATAGATCTAGAACATTAAAATATCCTTGAGTATTTACGAAATCTTGCAGAGAGTTTTTCAACATACGATATTCGTACCGACTAAAATACTGAACCAAACCAAACCAGTAATACAGAGACTAATGAAACCCAAATACCAGGCTTACCTGGATATCACTTTCGAACCAAGTACTTCTAAACAAAACCATGTAAAAATAATGTCAGATATCCAAATTAAACCTCCTAAAAATCCAACTAACTCTGACTCTGACTTACAAACAGTGCACACTACACGAAACGAAACAACTAATAATTGAATACCTGAATGAGGCTTGTCTGTCACTGGAAAAATATTCATTTTGCGCCATCATATAACTAGGGTACATAAAGACTAATGGCGCTCAAAGGGTGTTAACTCTCCAATTTGACGACATGACTTAGGTATTTTTGAGTTCTGGATAAATCGGATGCAATAGGCAATTACGTTTACTAACTTATCGTAATCCGAAAAGTCGAATACGGGGTTTCTAGAAGTATTAGATGAACTAAGAAATATGGATTTATTGTTTATCTCTAAGATTTCAGGATCGAAACTTTTACGATGGTAATTTGAAATATGGGTTTCGCTAGAAGACCAATATTCGGTAGGTTGTGACATAAATGATGGGCACCATAGGGAACAAGTTTTTAGATCCTGGGGAGCTATATGCCCCTGGAAATAGTGTCAGCTGGATTGTTTGCACAAGGAATATGATACCAATCAGGAGGTTTTTAATATGCGGGGCTCTAAAGAAAGCCAACAAAGAACGATCGTGGAATCTGTGTAGTAATATATTTTGGTCGAATTGCAATTTAGAGCATTTACAGCTTTATTCATTAAGAAAGGTACAAAGCTCCGCAAAGCTCAAGGCGAGCCAAAGTAAGCGCCTTCAAGGGAGCTACGCGGCTTTTGCGCATAAAAGGTTGACAGCAATATTTCCGATTCCGAGTGAGTCAATTGATCGTATATCGATGCACAAAAAGCATTTATCGAAGAATCACTAAATCCATGGAATTCAAGGGATATGACGTTTTTAATTGTGACTTGCCGAGGTATCTTAAAATAGTCAACTAGGGATAAATGATAGGTGAAGTTTTTCCAAATCCGAAATATCGCCTTGGGAACTGGATATTCCCGGTCTATTTTGAGAAGCCAGTTTCTGCAGGAGGCAGGAGAATTTTAACCTGAACTACCATTGGACCAAGGAGACCTTCTTTATTGTACTTTTGTATTGTTCTTTTGGTAACTGGTTTAGAGTGATTGGATTCAATGGCTGAAGTATATACAAACAAATCTTGGTTAGAGTTCCAAATAATTCCCAATGCCTTTGTGCTCTGAGTGTCATTAAGGATAAAGTGAGTGTCACTTGAAGCTTTAGAAGTTAAATCTGATAATACTTCGGGTTCATTTGAACAAAACTTTCTCAGGTCAAGCCCGCATAGTTTTTTAGCAAACCAACAAGATTTTTCCTAAGGTTAACAAGTTCTTCTTTGGTATCGATACCAGTTAAAATGTCATCGACGTAGCAAATCGAAACGAAGAACATGACTTTTAGGAGGATAGTCCGCTGCAGCTTGGTCGGCAATTTCCTTTATACAACGGGTAGCTAAGTAGGCGGAACTTGCCATTCCGTATGGAACGGTATTAAAGTTTGAAATGTCGAATTTTTTCATTTTGATCTTAGAGCAGGTAAAGGTAAAGAGGAGTAATAACATGGAATTGAAAATTGAAGCCGTTTTTTTCCAGGTATTTTGGCACCAAAAAAATGGCGGTATATGGAATTCACTCTTCACCTGTATTTTTGAGCCAAACACCTGCCAAAAACTTGGCTTCACTTTAGGCTCCGTCAAGTTAGCCCCCCACATGCGAATTTTCTAAAAAAATTGCAACCACTTACTGTGCTCGAAGTGTGCTTTACTGTGACGATGATATTTTGAACTGCGCCGTTTCGGTAACAAAGGTATAGGAAATAATAGATGAGGGGCTAACTTGACGCTCAGCCCCCCAAAAATTTTGGAAATCAGATGAAACCAAAAAGGATTCTTATCCAATCTGAAGTGTGCTGAGGATTTTGTATCAGGTTTTTCTGAAAATTTCCATATTTGGTCATGTTCCGACAAACTCCTACTGGGGGGCTAACTTGACGCTCAGCTCCCCCAAAATTTTGGAAATCAGATTAAACATAATTGAATTCTTATCCAATCTGAAGTGTGCTGAACTGTGCTGGATCAGGTTTTTCTCAAAATTTTCATATTCGGTTATTTTCCGACAAAATAATCATATTGGGGAGCGGTGAGCCAATTTAAAGCTCAGCCCCCAAAATTTTGAAAATCAGATTAAACAAAATTGAATTCTTTTCCAATCTGAAGTGTACTGAACTCTGCTCTCTGCTGTATCAGGTTTTCTCAAAATTTACATACTTATTCGGTTATTTTCCGACAAAATCCTACTAGCTAACTTGACGCTCAGCTCTGAGAATTTACATTAACATACATTCCTGTTAATTAAATTTTACCAGATTTTACGAAATTATAATAATTTTCCATTAGGTTTATATCGGGAAATTGCCAAACATGGAAACTTGGAATAACCTGATCAGGCACAATTCAGCACACTTTTTATTTAATAAGAATAAGAGTCCGTTTTTCTTTGATCTGATTTCCAAAATTTGGCATCAACTTAGCCCCCTCTTAGTTTTTTGTCGGAAAATGACCGAATATGGAAATTTTGAGAAAAACTTGATACAGCAGAGTTCAGCACACTTCAAATTGGATAAGAATCCTTTTTGGTTTCATCTGATTTCCAAAATTTTGGGAGGGCTGAGCGTCAAGTTAGCCCCTCATCTATTTTTTCCTATAACTTTGTTACCGAAACGGCACAGTTCAAAAAATAATCGGCACAGTAAAGCACACTTCGAGCACAGTAAGTGGTTGCAATTTTTTTAGAAAATTCGAATGTGGGGGGGCTAACTTGACGCAGCTCTTTACTTTAGTTTCATGAGCAGAATGGCGCATTCCTACTCCTTATGTCCGTAGGACAACGATTTACCTGCTCTAGTATAAGATTTGGATCTTTGCGCCATATTATACGCTGAACGTTGCGCTGGCTGGGATCTAACAAAATTTGCCTGTACATTTTGGCGATGTCACCTATAAGAACATAATTATGTTTGCGGCACTTTAGAAGAATGGAGAAGAGATCGTTTTGAATATTAGGGCCAGAGGGATAGGCCAGTACTTCAGATAGGTACACGAGGCATCAAAAACCTCTCTCAAACGCGTAGTGGTGCTATCAAGCTTTTCTATACCATGATGTGGGAGGTAATAGACAGTGTTGCCAACTATATGAATGGCCATTTTACCAGATTATAAAACTTGGAATACCAGAATATTACTAGATTTTTCTCAATCCTGTCAATACCAGAATATTACTAGGTCTTTGTTGCTAAACAAAAAATGTGCTAACATTTTTAGATTTCAATTGTTTATTTTAAGTTTTTTTTTTTTTGTTTTTTTTTGTTAGGTTTAAAAAAAATGCAATAACAACAATATCTAGTATGGAAAAATAACTTATTCAGATTAAAAAAAATAACACTGCATATTTAATGTTTACACAGGATACCTATAAACAAATACATTATTGTAAAAAAAATCCATTCTGTATAACATAACATTACAGATATTGGTAAACATGCTTAGGCCCGGTTTGTTCATCTTCAGATAAGCTCCTTGGTAACTATCTGCAAGATAAGTGCACCGTTGTATAATTCTATTGGTCGGCGGATAACTGGCCAACCAATGGGATAACATATTTCGTTTATATATGGGTCAGATTGCTTATCTGACAGTTTATCAGAAGTTAAATAAAACGGCCCTAATAGGTATATTGGTAACCTTTGGCATAACTATTTAAGACTAGTCTCCATAGACGCGAAATAGCGATCTATTTTTTGCGGAGTTCTTTCCTATTGGTTCAAATTTCACATTCAAATGTCCAATGTCAAATTCCAACATGTAAAAATGTCATTTTAAGCATTGATTATCGTTAAAGCTCCCTCAAAATGGACGGTGCAAACGACCATAAATTCAAGAAAAATAGATTATTGATTGCTAATGCGAAAATACCAGAATTTTGCTGGAATGAAATGTCAAATTACCAGAAATATTACTAGATATATTTTGAAAATATTCATTACTAAAACCGGGGTCGATATTACCAGATCTGGTAATTATTTTACCAAGTTTTGGTATATTCGAATGAATAGGATCATTAAAGTGATTTGGATTTGAACTTTGGAAGATCAGGTTATTATCGACTACATAAGGACTTACCTAGGAGGTTATTAGAACTGAAGGGTGAGGTTTGAGAATTGGCATTTTCGCTCAGAGTTGAGCTTGTAGGGTTAAAAATCCTTGTGTAATTTGAATTGGTGTCTCGGCTGGGTTGCGATTGAGCTTGTTGCATATCTCCCGATTGAGGTTGCAAAAAGGATTTGTGCTGATTAGAATTGAAATTTGAAGCATTATTGGCTTCATTATGTAAAAGAGTGTGATGTTCATCTTGACATTTTTTACAACTATAAATTGAACGGCATTCTCCATTCCGGTGTCCTGACCGCAAGCAGTTGTTGCATAAATTTACCTTTTTTGCCTCAAAAAACTTACTTGCAATTGGCTTATTGGCAAATCTAGGAATTTTCTACAAGAATAAACAAAATAATTATCTTTGCATAAAGGACAAGATGAATTGAAATTTTGAGAAATCAATGCTTTGCGTTCCAAAGGTTTTTCAAATTTAATAAATAATTTTTTAGTGTTTAATTTAAAATCTAGAGATTCTAGAAAACGGCAACGCTGGGATAAAAAATTTAAAAGGTCTTGTGTTTTTGGTTACTCAATATTTTTAGTAAAGGTTTCCCATTCCTTATACGAGTTTTAAAATATAATTTGGAACTTAAAATGTGAATAATAAGTGTGTACCACTGATCCACAGCTCATTGAGATTTTGCAGTGACTCAAAATTGTTTTGAAACGCATCTAAAAGTTTTCTCAAATGTGTATAAGACTCGTCCTTTATAGTGGGTAAATCAAAAATACATTTGACATGAGAATGTATGATCGCCTTTCGATTCTCGTATCTTTCTTGTAATATAGACCATCAGGCTGTGGCATAGCTATTACCAGTAGCAGCCAAAGAGCTAATTACTTGAGCGGCTTTCCCTTGTAGAGTAGATTGTAGATAGTAAAATTTTTCGACATTGTTTATTTGTGTATTTTTATCTATGAGTGAAACAAAGTTGTCCCTAAAATTAGTCTATGTTTCATAGGGACCATTAAATTTAGGAAGGGGAATGGCGGGAAGACGTAGACCATACTGGACTAACAGTTGAGGCTCCCACATGCAAAGGATTTATTTGATCCAGAATTAATTTAGCATTGGAAATGTTGCTATAGTATAACTTTCCAAAATCTTCGCGTTCTTTTTCTTGCTTGTCTGCTTCTTTAAAATTATAATTTTGGCACATTTGCTCGATCTCTTGTTGGATATTCTAAAAATCGCCAAGCATATCTCCGATTCTGCATAAGCGGGCTTTTGAATCAATTTCCAAAACAGGTTTATCTAAAACAGTGGATTTAGTTCCTAAAAAGTTTTGAAATCTGTGGACAAGAAAATATTGCACTTGTACACTGTATCTCAAAAGTTTGAGCAACATTTTACATTAGATTAGGCTACCATATTTTGGTGGCATTCTATGGAAATAAACCCAACCTCATGAAACTGCCCATGCAGCAAGGTTTGGTCGATAAAACGTTGAAAGTACGATACTTTCCAACGTTGCATTACGTTGTAACAACAGTTGAATGTACGTTGATAGGACGGCACAATGTCATAATTGAGACAACGTTGAATGTGATCGTTGAACTAACGTCGTTTTTTACGTTGGCTTGAATCTTATAACAACGTTGATCAAATGTATTCGAGAGGTCAGATTTCACGTTGAACTCAACCCTTATCACAACGTTGACCAGTTGTAATTAAGACGTCAGATCTTATGTTGAGCCTGAGATTGAGCTCAACCTTTATTTTTTTTACAACTTGAGTAAAATAGTACAAAGAACATGCTTCATAAGACATTTTATATCAAATTGCGTCTTCTGAAACTTGTTCTATAGCTGGGTCCGGGTCTGTCAGAACAGATTTCAAATAAAATAAAATCATCAAAATGTTTGAGGTTATAGGTACTTTATTCCACAACTTTTTTAAATAAACACAAAATCTTTGACACAAAATTTAATATATCGAAACAGTAAAGGGACACAAATTTGATCAAAATAAAACATGATTTGAAGGATCGTTAAAAGTCAACTGGCTTGCTCTTAAATAGGAATTGAGAAGTATACATACGCCCACCACCATTTTCCACCAATTGAAGTTAGATCCAGGCTGGACACATTAATGGACACACAATGACAAAAATAATAACACCTTTTACACCTTCAATAATTTCGAATTTACACAACATTAACAAAAACGTGAGTGAATAGGAAGGATGACGCGATGAACGTGATGACGCCAGCGGCCAGACGCCAATGCAATGATCAATGATGGGCTGAGCCCAGAGGGCGCTGGCAAATGGCGGAACGCGATGCACCTTAGCGGGAAGTTTAAATTAATTTGCATGGAGAATGGAGATACCACTTTATCTACTTTTGAGCAACTTATATAATATTATTTCATGTCGAATGTTGGAACTTGAAACATTAAACCTGCATCCATTGAGATACCTATACAGGGTGTCCCAAAAGTGATGGATCAAACTGAAACAGGGGATAGAGGGAGTCATTTTCAATCAAAATCACCCCCTATGTTGTTATGCAATTGTGGATAGTTTAAAAGTTATAGCCATATTTGTGTATTTTTTAAATTCCATCACCTTGTCAAATAAAAGCTTTAAAAAAAATTATACTGTTGAATAAACAGAACGTTTTTTTTTTGTTTGTACCTGGAAATGATGTGCCCTTCTAATAATTTTTTTTTTTAAACATTACTTTTCGAGAGCGCTAGAAAAAAGTTTCTTTTTAGACTTTTTACAACTTTAAAAATAAGTACTTAACTTTGAGTCCATTTTTTTGCGAAAAAAACGTAAGACATTAGAGTGACCCTGCAGCTTAAAAACTTCTGCGATTCATACTGATTCCAGCAAGGTACAACTTGAAGATATTATTTGTTATTGCCTAATAAAATTTTGATTTTTTCAAGAAATAGGCAAAAAAAATTCCATGGCTAAATCAATATTTTGCTTTATTATTTTACGAAAGAATAATAAAGGTACTCACAAAGTATTCCAAAAATATTTAAAAATATGTCGACTTCTAGTACTGACCGATTTATCTGCATTTTTTTTTTAACAATGTTGATTTGTCGTGTTTTTTGTCATAAACAAAATTTAAAAATAATTTAAAATAGGTAGTGTTGTGTTGTCCAGGCATCGGCTAGGTACATGCAATTTTGCATTATTTTTACAACTTAAAACATAATGCCTTATACCGTCCGTGAGTATGCAGAAATGCATTTTGTTTATGGGTTTTGTAATGGAAACGCTCGAGCGGCTGAAAGGGAATATCGTGAACGATTTCCTGGTCGTGAACGATATCCCGACTACAGGGTGTTTCAACGAGTGCATAACGCATACGTGGAGGGGCAGATTCCTGGAAATCCTCACAGAGCAGGAAGGCCTTATGAAAATGCTGACGCAGAAGATGACATCGTTGAAATGGCATTAGAGGAACCTTCAACTAGTGTTCGTCGCATATCAAGACGTTCTGGTATTCCGACAACAGTACACCGCATTCTACGAAGAAACCAATTGCACCCCTATCATGTACAACGAGTTCAAGATCTAAGACCGGGTGATTACGATAAGAGGGTGGAATTTTGTAGAGAAATGCTTCGTCGCAATAGGCAGGACCCACAATTTTTTAACAAAATTTTATGGTCAGACGAATCTAGTTTTCGGAGGGCGGGAATATTTAATATTCACAATTTACACCACTAGGCATATTTTAACCCCAGAATTGTTAGAAATGACCGCTTTCAACATCAATTTAGTGTGAACATGTGGAGTGGCATTTTTAACGGTTCATTAATTGGGCCGTTTGAACTACCGGCCAGATTAAATGGCGAAATCTACAGGAGATTTTTGACAAGAAACTTACCTGTTTTACTTGAGGATATTCCATTGAATCTTCGCCAATCAATGTGGCTGCAGCACGACGGAGCGCCCGCTCATTACAGCCTTCAGGTGAGACAGTTTTTAAATAGGGCCTACCCTGGTCGTTGGATTGGACGGGGAGGTACAATTCGTTGGCCACCGCGCTCCCCCGACCTCAACCCACTTGATTTTTTTTTATGGGGATACTTTAAGGAGTTGGTATACGCCAGGGAAAATCATAATGAGGAAGAGCTACGTCACCAAATAATTACAGCAACTAGATTAATTCGTCAAAATGAACGCTCATTCAGAATGATTAAGAGGAATTTTATACGCCGATGTAGGTTATGCATTAGAAGTCGCGGCAGACATTTTGAACACTTATTGTAAATAATACCAAGAATGTCATGTAAAACAATAAACCATTTTTTTTGCCTTATTGCAATCCACCAACCCAACAAATCACAATTCATTTCAAAAAACTTGGAAAATATTGATTTAGCTATGGATTTTTTTTGTCTATTTCTTGAAAAAATCAAAATTTTATTAGGCAATAACAAATAATGTATTCAAATTGTCCCTTGCTGGAATCAGTATGAATCGCAGAAGTTTTTAAGCTGCAGGGTCACTCTAATGTCTTACGTTTTTTTTCGCAAAAAAATGGACTCAAAAGTACTTATTTTTAAAGTTGTAAATAGTCTGAAAAGAAACTTTTTTCTAGCGCTCTCGAAAAGTAATGTTTTAAAAAAATATTTTTATTAGAAGGGCACATCATTTCCAGGTACAAACAAAAAAAAATCGTTCTGTTTATTCAACAGTATAATTTTTTTTAAAGCTTTTAATTGACAAGGTGATGGAATTTAAAAAATACACAAATATGGTTATAACTTTTAAACTATCCACAATTGCATAACAACATAGGGGGTGATTTTGATTGAAAATGACTCCCTCTATCCCCTGTTTCAGTTTGATCCATCACTTTTGGGACACCCTGTATAATAATAAATATCCGGTTTTTTATTGATATCTTAAATTTTACTGATAACGTATATTTATTTCAAAAAACATTTTCAACCCCCATTCAACGTTTATTCAACCCCTAGTGATGAGCTAAATCAAACAGAGAAAAACTAGTGTTATAAGTATTCAAAGTTGCTATACCTAGTCGAGATTTGATAAATACTTTGGTACCAATGGGTTCGAATTATTTTTCCAAAATTGCAATGTCTCCTGCAATCTATATTCAACGTTGAATAGACTTTGCTTAGAATACGTTGACGCATACGTTGTTTTCACAATGGCCATTAAACGTTGATTTTTGGTATAGCAACGCCTACGACATCAATCAATCTTTAATCAACGTTGATTCAACTACCCCTTGCTGCTTGGGTGAAAGTGAAATAATAAAATAATTACCTACTGCGCTTTAATTATTGTCAGGAAAATTAATTATTTATTATTTTTGTTTGGGTTATACACCTATATTTCCTAGGGAAAAATTCGATGCCAAAATTAATTGAATATTAGAGAACAAAAATAAATAATTTTTTACATAGTAAATAATACCTATAAGTACTTACGGAAAATTTAAAAAAATTTATTAATAAACTTTATAAAATATGTAATTTGATAAATTCAATTTGCAAGTTAAATTAGTTTATGATCGGCTGGGGAAATTATTCATCATGAATAATCTCGATTTAGGTTTTATACAGAAAATTATGTGGTTATTTCCGGAATAAATAGGTATATCGGTGTTACCCGTCACACATTGGGAATTTTAAATTACCTACAGAATTTGCAGATGTTTACAAAAATATAGTAATTCCTAATTGGGTTAAAGTATAAAATCCTATATTTTTGCTAAAAGTAGGTATATACCTATACCCAATTAAAATACAATTATTAATCATGATGCATAAGTAAGAATTTCCTTGGTTTTTTATTAATGGTGGAATGATTATTTAAAAATAGTGTATTTCCTACCTCATTCATATTTTCTTTAATTCTAAATTTACAGGGTGTGAAAGTAATTTCATACAAACCATCTTTATACAATTTACAATACTGTTTGTAATAAATGACACGTACTTACATAATTATTGATAAGATATGAAAATTGAATTTTAAAGACATTAGGTTAACCAAAAATTATTGTGCATTAATTAGCGCTTAGATAATTGACATTTTTTGATTGTTATAATTTAAAATCATGATGTAATTATTGAAAAATAGTTAAAAATCATTGTTATCTATAAAATTCAGATGTTATCAATTGAGTATATTTTGTAAATAAGTCAAGTCATTCAGGTATTAAAAACTACTTATATAGCCGAACATATGAGATAAATAAAATGTTAATTTAAAAATTGCATGTTGGTTTATGTTCAAGTTTAACTCTCCAAAACTCTTTTACCAACAACGCGTCTAGTAAATTTTTCTAAAGTAATTAAAAATAATGGGAATTTCCTTATTTTTTATATCTGCTACAAATTGACAATTATTTAGTCTGTTCATTACCTAATTCATATTTTGCTCGATTTTAGTCTATACATGGTGTAGAAAGTTGATATTTGGATAAACAAATAACATAAAGTGGCTAAATTGAAAAATCTACTAGGTAAATTTCCATTTAACTTTTAATACTTTTTGGCAACTGGTCGGTATCTTGGAATTCATAAAAGCTATATTAATTCTTAATAGGTACCTATATGCCTATTATAATTGATAGAATGTTGTTGTGAAACCCCAAAAAGATTTTCTTTGGAAAAAAAAAATTCAACCAAAGCACCAAACCGCACCTGCCAATAAATCATATACGATGAGTTTACATTGTGTAGTTTTACTCTATTATCTAGCCAGAACATAAAAACCAAAAGGTTCTTGATTTTGTATTTCTTTTTTCTAAAATTCAATTCAAAATATAATTTAGGTATGGTATGTCATCCACACTCCATAGTTAATTAATTCAAACTGAAATAATTCGTAAGTTTTGCATAAAAGATCTAATTGCTTCATAACGTTGATTGTTAAAATGTATTAAATAACCTTCAAATATAGGTGTCCTACAACTATGTATCACAACAACTATTGTGACTTACGGAAATAATGATAATTGCTTATTGATATATTGCTTTTACCGTACACTTTAATGGTGGGTAGCTGAAAAGGAAATGCCGCTAAGATTTTTCTTAAAAATTTTTTGTTATCAAATTGAATAAGAATAAAAAAGTTTCACTATATGCAGTGGTTCACAATCAAATTTTAGTGGCAGCAAGTACTGCAATTATAATTTTTATTTTAAATCTCGTATAGTACCTACAAAATAAAAATTTGTATCACCCTGTAAAAATCGTTGTGGGAAATATCGCTTTTTCGACAGAAGCTCCCAGTAAAGCGAAAAGCAGTGATGTGTATTTTCCTAGTTCAAACCGCATACTTAATTGGCTCACTTAAAATGTATATAAGCATCACTGGCGGTTATCAATTTCTAGTATTATTTATTGATTTATGCTCATAGTATTGTTAAACTTTTGTGCAAAGAACAATGAACAAAAAGGAAATGTGCCTGATTGGTTACTTCATAATATTTTTCGTTTTTTGTTGGAGTGTTTATTTCGCAGTTTTCTTCACTTCTAGTCCTACTCAAAATTCAACTACTTTGGAATTAGTCCATGTGGTAAGTCATAAAGTTTTGCTATGGGCTTAATATTTTTACATTGGTTTTTCTGCACAGATTATGAGACACGGCGACCGGAATCCGGATAAAGTGAGCATAGGTCTATTAAGTCCTTACCTGGACGAAAAATATTATGCAGAAGGTTATGGACAATTACACAAAGTAAGTCTCAAATTTTGTATTAACTCATCAGAATCTCAATGTGTATTTATTTCATAGGCTGGCATAATAAGGGCGCACCAAGTAGGCAGCTACTTACGCTCAAGATACAACAATTTCTTAGGACCAACATGGAATATTAAACATTTGGAAGCAAGAACCTCAGATTATAATCGAACTAAAATGTCGTTGCAACTAGCCTTAGCGGGTTTATATCCACCTGTTGGATCTCAGATGTGGTCTTCTATATATTGGCAACCTATACCTTACAATTATGTCCCTAAGTTTGAAGATAAAGAGCTGTTGCCTTATAATACGTGCCCAAGATTTAATGAACTTTTAAACGATATATATGAAGAACCCAACAATAAAAAGTATCTTGAAAGATATAATGAAACTTTTAGCATTCTTGAAAACAAAACTTTGAGAAAAATGGATCCGGAGAGTGCTTTTTATTTGTATATTGGATTTCAAATTCAGGTAGCTAAAATATTTTTTTTTGTTAGTAAAATATACCTATATAACAATTTTTTTCAGGAACAACTTGGTTATCCTTTGGAAGAATGGACCAAAGCAGTATACCCTGAACCTTTACATGCTGAAATGATAGATTTTTATCATTTAATTACCAACACTACGGAGATTAGGCGAATCATTGCAGGTATAGTTATTTTATAAACAATAATTGTTTTTCCAAGCTCTAATTACTTTTTTTTCTTGTGTTTTTAATTCACAATAAAATAGATATCTATTTGCGTCGGTACTATAATGGAAACATTTAAATTTCATGCATTATAATTACTTTTTCAAATGTAGTAAACAAATTAAATTGAATATACCAAAACAAGGTATAATTTTTTTAATGTTATTGAAAAAAATCATTTTTAGGATATTTTCTAAAGAAACTACTCACTGACACGAAAGCCAAAATTAACGGTACCATTGAACCACCTGAAAGAAAAATGTTTTTCTACAGTGCCCATGAAGTTAACATTGCTGCCATGCTTCTAACTTTAAATGAAGCAATATTTGAACTGCCACCTTATAGCGCTTTTATTATTTTCGAAGTTCATAAAATCGAGGGAGTTTATGGAATAAAAGTAAGCCAAAGATTATTTTTTATTAAAAATATTCTAACCCTTATTGTTTTAGATGTTTTATCAGAATTACAAGCAAGCTGATCCAGTTCTTCTCAAAATCAAAGGTTGCGATTATTTTTGCCCTTTCGATGAACTCTACAGGGTAGTGGAGAAATACTTGCCTGAGGGTGATGAAGAATGTTTTGGAGGAGCAAGGGTATCATGAGAAGCCAGTATTTATTATGTCAATAGTCATTGAAAAATGTAAAGGCGAGACAAAACCGGCATGGAAACTTTTTGTCTCGCCTATAAATAGTACGCTTTCAATTTAAATAATTTATTAACCAATTATGCAACCGCTAAATCGAGAGGGAAACCACCCAAAGAAGTGCGGAACAATTTGTGGAAATCATGAGAGGAGTTCCAATGGAAAGAGAAGACAAGGGATATTGAACATTGAATATTTTTCCAATTTATGAACTCGATCATTTTATCCAAAAGGAAACTGGAAGAAAGTGCTGAAAATATCAGAAAAAAAGAGGAAGATTGAAATGCAAAATTTGGGAGGTGGTTTCCATCTCGACCTGCATCAGCAGCTCAAGATTATGCGCCAAGTGAGATTATAATTAATTATCAGTATTTAAAACCACCATTATGTGTTCATTAACGGGATTAAGTAATAAATACCAATAAACTAAACAATTTATTATTATTATTATTATTTTTTTTAATTGAAATCCTTGATTTACACAACATTCTCATAACCATTCAGCCAAAGTGACTCCATCCATCTTTTCAAGTGACTTGATGAACTCCTCGGAAAGAGTCAATTGATCTACTGGGGTTGACGCTCTCTATTATTCGCAATTCTGCATTTTCCTTCAAATAAGTCCCGTCATTTTCTCTCGGGGAAACCATCGGGAAAAGTTATTGGTACTATTTCTATGGTATATGTTTTACTTTCCATACTCTCTGGTCATTTTCTGAGATGTTTTTTTACTTTTCCATCTAATTTAAATTCCTTTAAAAAAAAAATTCCAATAAAGTAAACCTTATGCGTCTAACTCTAAGAAGTTTTGAAGGCTAGATGGTGGATCTTTGAAGTCCGCGGGACTAAGATTTTACATTATTTATTTTATTTTATTTATTTAAATTTAGCCAGCTAATGCACAATTCATGTTTATGCCTAATTTTAAAACTTCAGTTTTATATAGCCGTTCAGCCAACTCTTAGGGTGGTTCTAACCTAACAGACATTTAATTCAATTTAGCCTTCAATATAAATATAATTTAATTTGAGGCAAATTTCGGAATGGGTAATGGAAAATTTTGATTGCGTAAGTTGTAACCAGTGTCTTTCACTACCTAAGTATATCATTATTTTTAAATTCTTTACATATTAGACAGGCCCGTTTCCAAAATGAATATATAGGGAATCGTCAAAATTCTTTTCTGTTTAAAAAGTGGTCTGCAGCTCTGTCCGTATCCTGCATGGCAAATATATCTGACTGCTTTTTTTTAGTACAAAACCCCCAGAATGCTATCCCATAGCGGAGATGCGATTCGATCAGTGCATGATATGTTGTTTTCGCGATATGCTTACCCAGTTCATGTGCTATAGATTTAACTATATGTACAGGGTGGTCCATTTAACTTGAGACAGTCTAATATCTCGAAAACGGTGCGTTTTTGAAAAAAAAAGTTCAAATAAAAGTTACATGGTATCATGTGGGAAACAAAATGGCGCTAGTGATTTTTTACTTTGACAACGTTTTCAAGGTTATTTCAAGGTCAACTCTTTTTTCTTCAAAGGAAATATATTTTTTTATTACAGAATCTTATTCTACAGAAAAAAACAAGTAACTTTTACTTGAAGCATTTTTCGATTCGGTTTCAATTTAAGCTGATAAAAAAGAACGAATAATTTTTTTTTCCTCCTCACAAAATCGAAAAGTAGAGAAAGGTTACCAAAAATACCTCAAAAATATAGTAATTGATCAAATTGACGACCGCCAACTTCAACACACTTGTTAATTCGTTGTAAAAAGCTTTCATGGCACCAAATTACAGTTTCTTTACTGACAGCTCTAAGCATTTCTTATGTGTTCCATCATATTATCCGGTGTTGTGGTGGGAACCTCTTGATAAACTGTGTGTTTGATTTTTAAAGTGATTTGACAAGTGTGTTGAAGTTGGCTATCGTCATTTTGATCAATTGTTATAGTTTTTAAGGTATTTTTGGTAACCTTTCTCTACTGTTCGATTTTGTGAGGAGAAAACAAAAAAATTATTCGTTCTTTTTTATCAGCCTAAATCGAAACCGGATCGAAAAATGCTTCAAGTAAAAGTTACTTGTTTTTTTCTGTAGAATAAGATTCTGTAATAAAGAAATATATTTCCGTTGAAAAAAAAAGAGTTGACCTTGAAATAACCTTGAAAACGTTGTCGAAGTCAAAAATCAGTACCGCCATTTTGTTTCCCACATGATACCATGTAACTTTTATTTGAACTTTTTTTTTCAAAAACGCACCGTTTTCGAGGTATTAGACTGTCTCAAGTTAAATGGACCACCCTGTATAACACCCCTGTGAAAGTTTTTTATTCAATAAATCTATATGTTTCTCGAATCGCAGCTTCGAATCTATGTGCAATCCAAGAAATTTAGCTGTTTCTTTCTCTAGTGAAATATTTTCTATGCTACACTTAAATGTTACAATATTTGTTTTCGGCACATTAAACACCAGACGATTACAAGCACACCACTCCTTAACCAACAGTAATTCTCTTTCCATAATTTCCGCAAGAACTGCAGCGTTTTTGTTTTCCCATAAAATGGTCGTATCGTCGCAGAAAATCACAAAAAGACCTCCGCAATGCCCAATGGGCAGGTCTACCAAGTCGTTTATATAGACTAAGAAAAGTATTGGTCCAAGTACAGATCCCTGAGGTACACCATAAGTTATTTTTTTTCTTTCAGAGTCTTTGTTTCGTGCTCTAACGAACTGACTTCTTCCACCACAGTGATCAAACTTCCTCATCAGTATCCCGTGATCCACGCAGTCAAACGCCTTAGAGAAATCACGTCTCCATCATTCAATCCCAGAAAAAGATTTTCAAGAAACGTAAAAATGGCATCGTGCGTTCCTTTCTTTTCCTCGAAACCAAACTGCTCTGGATGCAAAATGTTGTTTTCCTTCAAATATTCCAAAAGCCTAATCTTAACAATCTTCGCGACTATCTTTGATAGAGTTGTCAGCAGAGAAATCGGGCGATAGTTAGAGGGGTCTGTTTCGTCACCTCCTTTAAAAATGGGAATAATCACTCAAAGTCAATTAAATTTTTGCAATAATATAAAGTGTAATCTATTTAAATAGTATGCAATCTCAGCATAACTCTTCGCGTGAGTTTAAGTTCATCGCCTCTATTTCTAGGAATCGTTATCTTCGAATGACCCCTGCACCTGTGTGTCCTAATTTTAGTATTTATCGGAGTAATGTCGCAAGAATTTCGTTTCAGTTTCCGGTATTCAAAAACGCCGACAGCGCGTGTACACAATTAAACAAGTTACCCTTGTGATTAATGTCGTTTGGTGTTTAGATTTATGAGTTTATATAAAGGGTCAGGAATCTCGTAACTAATCCGGTTGCGTAAATATTTCATTCGGACCGCCTTCGGTAAAGGAAAAGACAACCCTGTAGCAGATTTCATGTCAAGAATGCCTAGAAAGGTGAGGACCATCTCCGAAGAATACTCTGATAAAGGATTATATATAAATTTCGCGGAGACAGTAAGTAAATGGCCTATAGACAATGAAGAGGTAAGGAAACAGTCACGCACGGATCCTGAGGTAAGTATGGTACTTGAGTATGTGAAAATGGACAAATGGCCACACAAGTTAGAAGAAAAATTAAGACCATACTACAATATTCGTGACCATTTGACAGCGGATAAAGACATATTGATGTGGGGACATCGAATTGTAATTCCTGGAGTTTTGAGAGGAACTTTGCTAAAGGAATTGCATGCAGGACATTTTGGTATGAACAGAACAAAGACATTGGCCAGATCAGTGCTTTACTGGCCAAATATTGACAAGGACATCGAGAACATGGTCAAAAACTGCCTACCGTGTCTCAAGAATAAACAAGATCCACCCAAAAACGAAGCAATAGCGTGGCCAAAATCTGAATGTGTCTTTGAAAGAGTACATTGCGATTTTCTTTATGTAAAAAACAATACCATATTAATCTTGTGCGACTCCTTTTCAAAATGGCACAGAAATTGAGACAGAAGAAAAACTAAGAGAGATATTCGCTAGAATGGGTCTGCCAAGGCCCAAGAACCTTGGTTAGCGATAATGGACCTCCATTTAGCTCTAAAAATTTCAAAAAGTTTCTGGATATAAACGGAATAAAACACTCAACTAGTCCTCCTTACCATCCACAAAGCAATGGAGCCGCAGAATCTGCGGTGAAAACCTTCAAAAACAAAATATTGACAGCCCTTACTGATCCACAAAATGGGAGCACTTCATTACAAACTTTAATTTCCAGATATTAACTAACATACAGAAATATAAGACATCCAGTGACTGGCAAGTCACCAGCGGAAATAGTCTACAATCGACCTTTAAGAACAAGATTGACTCTCTTAAAAGAAGAAAAAGTAGATAGAAGTGAAGAAACAAAGTACGCAGACTCCAGACTCCCCCAACGGGGGAGGAAGTGATGATAAGAAGCTACAAACTAGGATAGAAGTTATGGAAGAAGGCCTGGGTGGACAAGAAAGTTGGAAAACAGTGTATATCTGTCATTTTCCTTCAGGAACAACTTGCAAGAGACATGCAAATCAAAGGATGCATGTGGGAATTCCAGACAAGCCAAATGAACAAGACACTCGCGAATTAAATTCTAAAAATCAACATTTTAATAGTTCACTAACATATCAGTCTGTTATACCAACCCAATTTTCTGCCCTTCAATTCTTTTTGTATGTCAGTCAGTGGAGCCCGAGCAGGCCGGAGCAGTTGGAAACAATGTGAATGGCGAGAAAACCTCAAAAGAGATGACATTAGAACATCAAGAAGCACCAGTTCCATCGTCTATAGCTTGTGCGGTACACAAAATTCCGGACGAAACCTTACTTAGGGTAAAGAGTGGTAAAGATTTTAATTCTTATATTTTTTCGAATATATTAAATAATGTTAACGAGGATATCCAAAATCAAATAGATAACGAGCAGAAAACAGCTGAGAAGATTTCTGAGTGTAGGAAGGATGTAAAATCACGATTAAGTAAATTAATGATAGGGATTTAAACAAAGCGGTCGGTAGTAATCAAAACTCAAATAATGTATAATAAGAATGCTATTGAGATTAACAGATTACATCACATTGGACGAAATTGACTAGAGAAATTTTGAGGAAGTTAAGGAAAGTAATTCTTTTTTAGTTTAACAACTAAAATTTACGAAACATTACTCGAATCATGTATGTAATGAAGGAAATAGTTGAGCTTATTTTCATGTTGATCGGTATGATAGATTTGAATGTGTATCTTATGTTGTATAATAATTATAAAGGCACTCATACCTACCCAACCTTGCAGAAAATTGCCAAATTGTATTGTTCCAAAAACAAGGACATATTACTTTAAGTAATTACGAAACATCTAAGCGAGGGGGAGTGCAGTAACGCAACCAACAATACAATTTATTAATTATATTCAATGACATGCGCGCAGCCAAGAGGCAGTGAGCTCGCTCTATTTCCCAGAACGTTCTTCTGCTACCGACCGCCATACTGAATAGACTAAATTGCAAGTAGGGTGAAACCTGTTAGCCGGCCACCCCCTGTTGTCGGACACTTCACGACAAAATATCCAATAAATAGGAAAATATTATATCAAACCCTTTTTTTAAGTAATACCTACTTTCAGACACTATTTCCCCACCAGTTTTTGTAATACCGCCCTCTTTACGGGCCTAGACCAAATTGAGAAAAATAATAATATGTCGGCTGTTTTTCCAAACACAGCCCTTTTGATCAAGTGAAAAAATTTGCTAGTGTGAAGCTAAGAAGGAAATAGTAAGTAAAAATGTTCCTACTCCATTTTTCGATACTTTCTTGATGTTTTTAAGTTATATACATGTTAATTTACAATTATAACCATGAAAATTACATGAATATTAATATTTTGTTAATTTTATTAAATGTCCGGATAACCGGTCCTATAAATCGGCAGACTCCACTTCTCGGCCACTCTGTCCGACAATGGGTCCGGCACGTTGAAACTATATGTATCTTTTTCTAGCCTATTTGATTTTCAACTTAATTTTCCTTATTAGATACATTAGAAGACTGTATCGAGATTCTATGGACCAGTTTGCGGACACTATAAACCACAAAGGCGTCAAATTGTAGTATACCTGAAAAGGTGTCCGAGAAAAGGTAGGTGTAAAGTTCTCGGACATTTTACATTACTTATATGGGTATGGGGTATGGGTTAGTGCTTTCTGCTTTCATTTTAATAAAAAAGTGTTACAAGTGTACAGAGAATAAATTTGATAAATGTATTTATGTAATAGAAATTGAAGAAGCAATGGAAAAATCTCCTAAAGATCAAAGTGATTTTCCTGGAACTGAGAAACCTGATAAAACAACAGACATAGGACTGGAGGCTCGAAAAAACTCCCATTAAACTGCCAAATGTTGCCGTTGCTGTAAGTCCTTTCAGTCGCCACCCCCAATTTCGGGAACCTATCAAATAAGAGCCAAAGATACAAAAAAAAGAGAATTTACCAAGTGCCATCTCATTGAAGGCATGGAGATCATATTATAGAAGAAAGGAATGAGAAAAAAAAAAAAAAAACTTGAAGTACAAAAAAATAAACAAGAGGACTAGAGAAACAAAATACCAAAAAAAGTGCAAACAATGATGGAAGGAAATAAAAATTCCAAAATAAAATATTGGTTGTGAGAAGTGCCCAAACTGGTACTATTTAGCATGTACTAGTTTATGTGGACGAGAAAACGTATTTCTCGGACACGTGTCCGACAACGGGTCCCTTTGTGTCCGAGAAATGTAATGATTGTCCGACAACCGGCAAAAAGCATTTTTCTACAAAAATGCAAAACCTTTAACCTTTTTTTGTTGCAGGAATCAATTTTATATACTATAAGGTATCATAAAACATTATTTAAATTCGATTCGCTCTATCCACTAATTTTCAATCGCCATTTTATTCCAGAATTTGCCTTAAGTGGCCGACAACAGGTACTTTCACCCTACTTAATTGTGATGTAACGAACTGTGATATTTTATCATCATATAATAAACCTTGTATTAATGTGATTGTTTAATGTACACCATCCTGGACCCGAACCCAAAATAACTTAACTGAAGTGTAAAACTTCACAGTCACAACTCCTATACGTTTCGTCCTGGGACGTCACAACAGCAGCGTGACCTATGGGGACGTAGGTGGGGTTTAGGTAAAGAGAAACTCACTTCGTTTAGGTACAATAAGATATGTATTGATAAAATAGAAAAATATTACCCTAGGAATAATACCATGACGTCTCTTCTACGGAGGGACTAACTGGTTAGGCCACTCTGTATTATGTACACTCTGTACACTTGGTGTGGCTGAAGACTGAAGTTGGGTTTGAGACAGGTCCAGAAAGGCGTTTCCCAATAAACGTAGTTTGTATTCTATGGTAGTTTGCACTGGATCTAGTCTGCGCTGCGTTCAATACTCCCAGAAGGGCGTTTCCCAATAAAGGTAGTTTATACTGAAAAGAGACTTAGCTTGAGGAGCTTTTCCCAATTGAGGTACCTACTTTGCACTAGCCTCAGTCTGCCGGTAATGGATCTCGGCGCGATATTTATACCAAATTAATGCGGACTCGTCGATACACTTTGATGAAATTGATGTAGAGAGTGGTATTTACTTAAGTAGTTGACAATATGTTTATTTACAATCATACATGTATGTTGACTTTTCTGACTTTTAAAAAGTTTGAAAATGTCACTTTTTTGACTTTCACTTTCCACCTACGGGTCGAAAGTTTACTTTCCTCCCGTGAGCCGAAAGTAAATGAAATTGTTCAAATTTATTGTATTTTTTGACTTTTACTTTCCACCCAAGGGTTGAAAGTTTTACTTTCCTCCCGTGGGCCGAAAGTAAATGAAATTATTATTTATTGTATTTTTAGCTTCCTAGATAGGAAGCTATGGTGATAGCCCGATTTTGACCATGTCAAAATTTCATTAAATCTTGACGTTTTGGATCATTTTAAGCTTTTTTGGAAAGGTGGCACATTTCCGTCTGTGTGTGTGTATGTTATTAAGTCAAAATTCTAACGAATAAATCTATTTAGTGCAGCATTTTGCTATTACTGTGTGTCAGATTTGACGCATACGAGGGATATTTATATAGTGTGTGCCAATTGCAATGATTCCCACTGTATGTGTGTGTGTTGGCATTTTTCTGAGAAAACGGCATGATGAAATTTGATGAAATTTTGGAAATAGGTATCTATAAGAAGACGTGTAGGGAAAAGTTACACAGAGATATAGGAAAAAAAAAAATTCTCTCAAAGATATGACGTCATTGATCTTTTTTTTTTAAATGGGAACGCCATTATCTTTCTTTTCATTGATTGGATAGAGCTCATTTTGCTTTATATAATCTCAAAAATCTCAATAGGTTTTATTAGGTAGTTATTTATCTAGGCAGCGTTATGTTAAAAATTTGACATCTGGTTTTAGTTTTCATTCAAATAAAAATTATAAAATTCGAATGATTGTAAATAAAATAGTATACATACCTCCGGTTAAAAGTTACATTACTGCCGAGAGATTTTAGTTAGACCTCGGCTGCGCCACGGTCTAACTAAAATCTCTTGACAGTAGGTCATGAAACACTTTCCACTTCGGTATATACTATTCTATTCCAAGCTCTCGAACTTTTTCTGTTTAGAGATTTTAGAGAAATTTCGAAGAAAACGAAAACTCAAGAGCCAGGAACAAATACAAAAATTTGAACGGAAATACCTATTGAGAGATAGAAAGAAGAAATGTGAGAAATAGTAGTTTTCCTAATCAGTGCGGAATATTAAGTTTTCCCGCACGCAAAAGTAGTTAGACGTTGAATAAGCTTTAAGTGCGAAAAAACTACTTTGCGCACGTGTTCAGAAAAATATTTTTTCTATGAATGAAATAACTATAGATTTATGTTTTAATTTTTAATTTTTATTCGCATTAAAAACAATACCTTAAAACTACCTGTGTAACTAATGGCCGTTTCCACCAACTATTTTAGGGGAACCCTAACGATAAGTATTCCCTAAAATGACATTTTTACATGGAGAAATGTCAGTTTAGGGCATACCTATCGTTAGGGCTTCCCTAAAATAGTTGGTGGAAATGGCCATAAGTACCTATATAGATTATACCTACCTATAATTATGTTTTTTTTTCACGCATGCTGCGCATTATAATCAGCGATTATCGAACGCTGCAGCGTGCATAAAATGATGTTTATGATCCGCCTACCTTTTCAAAGGTTTGCTATAGAAACGTTTGATCTACCTTATAGATACCTATTTACCTGCCATTTAAATTACTATTTATCAAAATGAATGAACAGATTTAAAACATTTTTGAGATACAGCATTCTGCATTCGTAATAATAAATAGCGTATGATTTGCGTGTTTAATGGCCGTTTCCACCAACTATAGGAGGGCCTTAAGGATAAGTATTCCCTAAAATGACATTTTTACATGGAGAAATGTCAGTTCAAGGAATACTAATCGTTAAGGCTCCCCTAAAATAGTTGGTAGAAACGGCCATAAGAGCATTTAAAGCCCTTGGGCGTCGTGTTTTGAAATATGTCGCGTGTGCTTTAAAGGCCCTCTTAATAGTTGTTTCCACGAACTATTTTTGGGGAGCCCTAACGATAAGTATTCCCTAAACTGACATTTCTCCAAAGTAGTAATTATCCAGTCTTTATTAAATTATATTTCATAAGAGATACCTATTTCAAAATAATAAATTATGAAAAGAACGAGCACTACGAACAGTGGATATGCAAGAAGGTTCTTTTATTTCTAAATCCGGGCAAGCTGGAGAAAAGAAAAATCAGAAATATCGTAAGGTATTTATCGATATTTTCTCAAACTAATATCGATATGAAAAAGAAGTAAAAACTTTGAGAGAATATCGTATCGATACCTGAAAATATCGATAAACCCTTCTCTATTCTAAGCGACGTTGTCAAATTTAGCATCATAGAAACTCTTTATAAGCGTTTTCATCATGCTCCAGTTCAACATACCGCGAACAGAACATGAAACATAAAACATGTAACATACGGTATTCAACAAAAATTTTCGGTGGACGACCGGCCTTAAGATACCGTTCTGTAACCGCGGTATGTTGAACCGGAGCATGATGAAAACGCTTTATGTGATCTGGATCATAATCTTAAATTCGAAAAATCCAGAATCCAGAGCAGGAGCACTAGGAGCAGAGAGAAATGAAATATCTTCTCTAACTCTAACCTAAAAATTCTAAAAAATAAATAAACGTTCATCCAAATTTATTCGAATCGATTAAAAGAGGGCCTTTCTGCCTCAAAATAGAAACATGTTTAGCAACAGCCTCCTTAAAATTACCACCCCTGCATTAGCAATAACACGAAACGTTGGAAAATGTAAATTCAACTGGTTTAACGAGGGTATTCAATATCCTGGATTCAAATATTACCCCAGGTGAAATATCTTTTCTATTTAAATAAATATAATAAACAATATTGTAAAATCTTGTAGTGCTGCAGACTTTAAAGATCCACCATACGAGCCTTCGAAACTTTTCAGAGTAAGACGCACAAGGCCTATGAAAGGTTTACCTCATTGGGAGAAAAACATCTTGAAGGAATTTAAATTGGATGGAAAAGTAGGTAAGACACATGTTATTCACTTTATGGTTTTAATTTTTGTTGATTTAGGATTATGCCGTTATCAAAAACATCCCAGAAAACAACCAGAGACTATGGAAAGTGAAGCACACTATAGAAATAATACCAATAACTTTCCCCGATGGTTTCCCAAAAGAAAACGACAGGACTTATTTGAAGGAAAACGGAGAATTGCGGATAATAAAGAGCCTTAGTCCAGTAGAAGAGCAATTGAAACTTTCCGAGGAGTTCAGCAAGTTACCTGCAAGGATGGATGGAGACACTTTGAGAAGGAGTTTAAGGAAAAAGTGGTTGAATGGTTATGAACATTTTGTGTAAATTTAGGATTTTAATTTAAAAAAATAATAATTTGTTTAGCTTTTTTGGTATTTATTATTCAATTCCATAATTACAATAACTATAGGATATCATTTGGTGCATAATCTTGAGCTGCTCAAGCAGTTGGGGATGGAAACCACCTGTCAAATTTTACATTTCAAGTAACTGTTTTCTTTGATAGTTTCTGCACTTTCTTCCAATATGATGAACAGATCAAGTTCATAAATTAGAAAAATCTTCAATGTTTAATATTCCTTGTCTTCTTTCCATTGGAACTCCTCTTATGATATCTACAAAATTTCCCGCACTCTCTTGGATGAATGTAAAATCTTCATGGGTGGTTTCCCTCTCGATTCAGGTTGCATACTTAATAAATTATTTGAATTGAAAACGTACTATAGGTGATGAGACAAAAACATTATAGTCAATGTGGATAAATGGAAACACTAATCAAAATCATAGTTAATATATTGCATTTCAAAAATTGAGAATATTCCAAATATTTTCATTTGCCCTAACGCTTGATCATTTATTTCAATAAGTTTAACATGTTTTCAATTACCTCCAGAGCCAGTTATTTTCAAAAAATTCTAGAGTAATTCAAAGCATTTCATATTTCAGAAACTACAAGTAGCATAGGTAACATAAATGCATATAAATGTAGGATAATGTTCCAATATGCCCTTGTAAAATGCATTATAAATCATGATAACATTATTTGCCTCATATCGCGAAAATAACAAAAGTGTTTCCAATTACCCATATTGATTCTATAAATACTGGTCCTTGGTTCACCTAATCGATTCAAGTTGCATATTTAATAAATTATTTAAATTGAAAACTCAAAGACAAAAAGTTTCCATGCCGGTTTTGTCCTGCCTTTACATTTTTCAAGCTTGACACTATATCATAATAAATATTGGTTCACATGATATCCTTACATTGATCCAAAACATTCATCATCATTCTCCGGCAAGTATTTTTCCACTATCTTATAGAGATCATTGAAAGGACAAAAATAATCGCAACCTTTAATTTTGAGCAGAACTGGATCAGTTTGCTTGTAATTTTGATAAAACATCTAAAATAATAAGCGTCAAAGCATTTCAAATACAAAATAATCTTTGGCATTACTTTTATTCCATAAACTCCGTCAATCCTATGGACTTCGAATATAATGAAAGCGCTGTAAGGTGGCAGTTCAAATGTTTCTTGATTTAAAGTTTGAAGTACGGCAGCAATGTTATATTCATGGCCACTGTAGAAGAACATTTTTCTTTCGGGTGGGTCAATGGTACCATTAATTTTTGCTTCCGTGTCAGTAATAACTTTTTTCAGAAGATATCCTAGAAATTATTTTTATAAATAATGTTTAATATTAACAAATTATACCTTGCTTGGTATTTAATTTAATTTTACTTCATTTGAAAATGCATGAAATTTTAATGCTTAGTTATTAGAGCTTATTGCTTATAAAATCACTACCTGCAATGACTCGCCTAATCGCAGTAGTATTAGTTATTATATGATAAAAATATTTCATTTGAGTATGTAGCGGTTCAGGGTATACTGCTTTGGTCCAGTCTTCCAAACGATAACCCAGTTTTTCCTAAATTTTTTATTTTTTTTTATTATCAAAAACAAAATTATTCCAGCTACCTGAATTTCAAATCCAACATACAAATAAAAAGCACTCTCCGGATCTATTTTTCTTAATGTTTTGTTTTCAAGAATTCTAAAAGTTTTTTCATATCTTTGAAGATTCTTTTTAATATCGGGCTCTTCATAAAGATTGCTTAAAAGTTTAGCATATCTTGGGCACGAACGAAAAGCCAACAGCTCCTTATCTTGAGACTTAGGGACATAATTGTAAGGTATAGGTTGCCAGTATATATTAGAAGACCACATCTGAGATCCAACTGGTGGATATAAACCAGCCAAGGCTAGTTGTAAAGACATTTTAGTACGATCATAATCTGAGGTTCTAGCTTCCAAATATTTAATATTCCATGTTTGGCCGAGGAAATGGTCGTATCTTGAGCGTAAGTAGCTGCCTACTTGGTGCGCTCTTATTATACCTTCCTATGGAATAAATACACATTGAGATTTCGACAAATTAATACAAAATTTGAAACTTACTTTGAGTAATTGTCCATAACCTTCTACATAATATTTTTCGTCCAGGTAAGGACTTAAAAGACCTATGCTTACTTTATCTGGATTCCGGTCTCCGTGTCTCATAATCTGTAAAGAAAAAAAAAATTAGGAGTTTTATGCCCATAAGAATTGATAACTTACCACATGGACTAATTCCAAAGTAGTTGAATTTTGAGTAGGATTAGAACTGAGGAAAACTACGGAGTAAACACCCCAACAAAAAACAAAAAATATTGTAAAGTAACCAATTATACACACATCGTTTTTGTTCATTTTTCCTTGTACATAAGTAAAAGTTTAACTATACTATGAGCATTAATCAATCAATAATACCTACTAGAAATTGATAACCGCCAGTGACGCTTATATACATTTTAAGTGAGTCATTTAAATGTATGCGATTTGGTCCGTAAAATAAAAACTTATATTTAATGAGTTTTTAACAGTTATTGGAGCTTCAATTAAATACTTTTTTTTCCGAAGAAAATCTTTATTTGGTTTCACAAAAACATTCTATATTATAATATGTAATTATATTTCTTATAACTATTACTAATAAATATTGCTTTAATTAATTTCAAAATACAAGTTGCCAAAACACCCTGCCTAAAATAAAATGTTGACTTTATTCGTTTGTATGTCCCTAAGTAAGACTTCCACACCCTGTAAACTAGAATTGAATAAAATATGAATGAGGTAATAAATACACTATTTAAATTATCATCGTCATTATTGATAATTGTATGTAAGTATAAGTGCAAAATTTTTTTAAATTTATTATTGTTATTATCTTTATTCAAAGCCTACCAATACTTGAAACTACATAGGTAATTAATGGTGTAGTTAATTTAATAAAACAAAACAAATTACATATGGTCTCGTCGAAAAACTGCACTTTTATCCTTCAATGCTGTTTTTTGACCTTTTATCGTGTGTAAAATACCTATGATAGAATTGCTTTGTAGAATTGTAAACTCGTTCTACTTTTTTGAGAAGCAGTTGAATGGTTGAAATGAGCTAGATACCTAGTAGGATGAACGCAAACATTGATTCAATACAGGCCTTCTCTCTATAGAGGTATGGTGATAAAAATTCAAAACTGAAAAATACATACATATATCCATAAAAGCCATAGCTGGACGAAAATATTATCCAGATGATTCAAACCCTCAGAGATGTTGATTTGTCAATAACCATTAACATGAATTAATAGTATAAATATTTTACGCTGGCAAAAGAAAAGGTTATCAAGCAATACTGCTCTAAAGCAAAAAAAAAAAAACAAACAATAATTTAGGAAAATCCATTAATTCAGGATATTCTATTCACTAGTAGTATGGTATCTTATAATGAAATGTTATAAATATTTCCCTAATTAATCACACACAATTGGGAAAAAAACATTTTTCTGTAATTATCTGGTATCTGGTAGCACTTTTTCTAATTATGTCTTATCAGTCTTATCTATTATCAGCCTCTTTTTCTGCAACTTGCCCTGAAGAATACCTTGCAAAATACATAATATGAGTATCTAAAAACATATCAGTTCCAATTTGAGTATTTATGAAAGTTCATAATACCTTTGCATCTACATTTCTTATAGGCGAGACAAAAACATTTTTCAATGGCTTGACACTACACCTAATAAATTGTAATATGTATAGTAATGTGGGTAAATGGAAACGGGAGATTGGAAACACTTATCAAAATCATAGTAAATATATCGCATTTCAAAAGTAGAAAATATTCCAAATTTTGTCATTTGCCCAACGCTTGATCCAGAGTCTACCCCTCTCCGCAATACTTGTACATTTTTTGATAAAATTGCTGGCATTTCCTTGCAGTGGCGTAGCGAAACCAAACGTGGACGTCGGCGACATCTGAATTGCGAGGCCCTTTTTATGTAGGGTGGGGTGGCCATAGGATTTCTTGTGACAAGAAGCTGGGACGGGTAGCCACCGGCAGGTGTCACGCCCCTGTCTCCGAGCAGTGATTTTACATATTATACCATGTAGAATGTAGAGAACATCGAGTCTATTAGCTCCGCCTCCAAGCCTAGTCCGGTTTTGGTTCAGTATTGAAAATATCTGTAATGCAGTATAGAATGTAGTTAGGGCGCCAAATACGGTATAGTTTGTAGTAGGATTCTCAGAAACGCGGCATTCGGCAAAAGGAGATGGAATGGAGTGAGACAGCATGACACCTCCGAAAGTACCTATCCAGGGGTTCTAGAACCCACGATTCGCATGCATATAATCGTTCATTTTCATTTAGTGTGTGAGTGTTGGAAGTGAAGACAAAGCAAGATGGGTGAGCAGAGTAGGTAAGGAAATTTAATTAAAAAAAATTACAACCTGAGGTAGAAATAGGAATTTCGGAATTTGAAAGTTGTAAGGAAAATAAGGCTCTAATTAGATGCAAATGATGATGAGGAGTGATTTTGCAGAAGTTGAGAGTTTTATAGGAAAGCTTAGTGCTGATACATATACAAACTGGATAATTAGGAGAACGTTTCTCAGGGCCGGTATTTCAATGTTCCCTTAAGGTACAGAATAACGTTAAGTCTTCCTTAATAAAAGTTTCACCGTAAATCAAAGTTCACTTGAATCAAGGTGGATCTTAAGCCACCTGAATGAATTGATTTCAAGTTCACCTTAACATTGAGGGTACCTTAGTTAAGTCTTGATTTTAAGGTAATATTGAAATACCAGCCCTGAATATACAAAAATTAGCTTTTCGCAAAGTTTCCGTCTGTCGAAGTCCAGCATAACAACCTTAACAAGAATGCACAGAAAAAGGGCAGTTCTGATTTGCGGAACAGGAAAAAGGGATGCAATGCACAAATTGACATCAAAATTTAAAAAATAACTGAGGCCACTATCCGACGTGACAGTTATTTGAAAAATAGTCTGAATGCCCAAATACAGGTTTGTTATAGGTTGAAATAGTTATCCCGCGTGCGACTCTTGTGAGCGTATAACGCGATTACCTACTATACCCCATTATGCGCACTGCGGATTGCATTTTATACCGCATTACAGACATTTTTATACTGTACCAAAGCTGGACTGGCCTTGGAGGGCGAAGCTTATAGACTCGATGCTCTCTACATGGTATACTATGTAAAATATCCTCCGAGCATGCTTTATTAGTAGTAGTAGTAAGCATGCTATTTGATAACAATACTTATTTAGTCAAAAATATTATTTTTTTCCCGACAATCTACCGAAAAAAATAGAAACCATGTGACTTAAGAGTTCTATAGGTTAATTTGCAGCAAAATTGATAAGTCCTAGCGAAATCTATGATATTTAGAAGTTTCGTATAGGATTAGGTTTATTTGTTCTCTGCGTTTTATTTTGGAAAATCGAAAATTGTCAATTTTTAGGTTCGGTAACTTATTTTTTGCGAGGCTCCTTAGGGTGCGAGGCCGTCGGCGGTCGCCGACGCCTAGCTACGCCACTGTTTCCTTGCAGTAGTGAGAAAAAATAGTACAAACAAATATTTTAGACGCAAAAGACATCAATTGTGAGAAATATAATGCAGTGTATTATGAAACAAGGTATACAGAGAGCACAATACCCCGATTCCAAAAATATATAGTTTGTCTATATTTGATTGAACAGTCTCTCATATATTCAGCTCCAAAAATTGTAAAAATACTATCCTACTACTGATTTTGTGAACCATTATATCTGTACAGATGAAATCTGCAGGTAAAGTTTGAGGTACTTGGTTTCTCTGATAGTATTTTGGTTTCTCTGATACTTTTTGTCAATTTGCCTTTTAACAGGAATTAGTAATGTCACTTTACCAAACTCATAATGTAACAAGTTATTCAAGTACAAACGAGTGGATTGTTGCGGCATTTATGGGTGGACCTCTGTCAGTTATCTATTCATTAATATGTTGTTCAAGTACGATACTAACTTGACTTACTCAAATGTCAGTTATTCTCATTGGTTCAAAAACTACATGTTTCAGGTGAGTGTCTTATTTGAATAGTTCAACAGTATATTGGTGAGTAGATGGCTGCGGAACTCGCTGTGCTCGTATCACAGAGGTCCACCCATAAGTTCCGCAATAATCCACTTATTTGTACTTGAACAATAACTTATTATATAGAGTCAAAATTTGTTGGAGATTATCCACTTTTTGTCAATTTGCCCATTAACAGGAATTCGTAATGTTACTTTAACAAACTAGTAATATATTGACAAGTTATTCAAGTACAAACGAGTGGATTGTTGCGGAACTTATGGGTGGACCTCTGCGGGACGGGCGCAGCGAGTTCCGCAGCCGTCTATTTATCAATATGTTGTTTAATTACGATACTAACCTGACTCACTCACATGTGAGTTATTCTCATTAGTTTAAAAACTACACGTTTCAGGTGAGTATCTTATTTGAACAGTTCAACAGTATATTGGTGAGTAGACGGCTGCGGAACTCGCTGCGCTCGTCCCGCAGAGGTCCACCCATAAGTTCTGCAATAATCCACTTATTTGTACTTGAACAATTAACTTATTATATAAAGTCATTCAATATACATGAAAGTTTATTAAAATTCTGAGGAATTCTCGTCAAGTTACATGGAATTCCAGTTAATTTCCGGAAAATTATTTGAAGTTTTATTGGAATTCCCTGCGGAATTAATTACATTGAATTTTAGTGCAATTTCGAAAAAATCCCATATAATCAAATAAAGTTTTATTGGAATGCCGAGGAATTCCCTTCTGATAATTGAATATTCAGTCAAATTTCGAAAATTCTCCTCGTAATTACATAAAATTTCGAGAAAGTCCCGGTTGAATACATGGAATTCCAGTAAAACTCCGTAAAATTCTTATGAAATTTAAGTGGAATTCCGACAATTTCCATCGATTTATAAGAAATTTCAGCGAAATTCCGAAAAATTTCCAGGATATTACATGTAGTTGTATTAGAATAATGAAAATTTCCCGGCTTTCAGTGAAATTCCGTAATTTTTTTATGTAATTACATGAATTTTTTTGAGGAATTTCTGTTGAATTAAATATAATTTCAATGAAACTCCATAAAATTCTCAGGGATTTACAGTTTTTTTGCTTCCGATCTCCTATTACCTGGACTGCGCGCGTCGCTTGTAGGCTGCAGGTGAGCGTCCAATGAGAAGCAAGTTTGTTACAGGCATGCGTCATATTCTTATTCAGGTGCCAGTTCAGAATGAATCGTTCCTTCTTTCTTTGTAACGTGTAATTCGACAAAGAGCAAACTAATACTTTACATATTACTTGAACTCACCGCAGTGTCGTTTGAGATTATGTCATGGCGTTTCCGATTGGTAGATCTAGTGCGGAACTAGTGCAATTTTTTCTATTTCTGTCTTTTTCTTCTACGGGTCGGTTAAAAGGACGCAAATACACTCAGTGCGCACTAAATCTACCAATCGGAAACGCCATCAGATTATACTTGTCATATTTCTTTGCACTTTCATTGTGCGATGTCGCCGGATGAAACATCTATCAAAATAAAAGTGCAAACGATGTTAACATACACTTTTTAAGCCTTTCTTTTGTCTGATTAAGGCGTTGTAGAACACTTGACACTATATCACTTCTTTAATGTTACAATGTTCGATTTGTATTGTCTACATTTGTTCTGCAACAATACAATTTGGCTACACTGCACCTACGAGTTGCGCGCGCATGTCATCTTTCATTACTTTCCAACTTGTATTTATTACAATTAAGCTATCTTTTTCTATTTATGCGAGACAGGTCAATTAAATTCTCTACAAACCTGTTAATTTCAATTTTGATTTGGTGTCAACAGTATTGCAGCTGAGAAGCTTCAAAATTGAAATTATTGAACATTGAAAATTTTCCAAAAATGACACTGGGGCAACTTTTGCCTCACAGCATCGTTAATTTTTATTCAATTTCAACGTAATTAGGCTCTAATTAAAGCCAATCAAATTCTCTACAAATCTGTCAATTAAGATTTCTATTTGGTTTCAACCGTTTTACACCTGAGAAGTTTCAAGATTGAAATTATCAAACACTGAAAATTTTTCAAAAATTACACTAAGATAGTTTTTGCCTACATTAATTTCAATTCGATTTCAATGTAAGTAGGCTCCAATTAAAACTAATTGAATTGTCTATGAAGCTGTTCATTAGTATTTGAATCTGGTTTCGACAGTTTTACACCTGAGAAGCTTCAAAATTGAAATTATCGAACATTGAAAATTTTCCAAAAATGACACCGAAACAGTTTTTGCCTCGCAGCTCCGGTAAAGCTTTAATTAAGGCCAATTAAATTCTTTACAAACCTGTTAATTGAGATATTGATGGAGGAATTTCTTGAAATATTTATTATAGTGGAATTCTGAAAAATTTCATAGAATCTTGCAACAAAATTTTCATTAATTTATGTAAAATTCTGAGGAATTTCATGAAATCTTCTGGTGTATTTTAAAAATATTTCATGGAATCTTAAGTGGAATTCAAAAGAATTGTAGAAAATTTTAAAATAGAATTTCCGTGGAAATATAAAAGTTTCTACAAAATTGAATGAAGTAGTTTGAAATTTCGAAAACTTATGGAAAAAATGGAATTTTTGCAGAATTCCCATTGAATTACATGGAAATTTTACAGTAAAATTTCTATACATTTTTGTAAAATTACAATGGAATATCAAGGAATTTAGGGAATTCCATGAAATTTTATAATGGCATTCTGAAAAGTTCTCGTGGAATTACATCACATAGAATTTCTGCGGAATTCTTATAGAAGTACAGGGTGTTTTTTTATATATTGACACCCCACCTACAGCCTTTACCTTTACAGGTAGAAGAAAGGTGTAAATATAAAAGTTGGACAGTTTTGGCTGACTTTTTAGAAACCATGGTCAAAAACAAAATTTGAATGTCAGAAATGTGAAATTTTGCATGCTTCCAGCTTTTTTTTCATTTGGGCAAGAGAAGACAACATCCAAATTGTAAATGAAAATTTATATTTTATAGGCCTATAGATTTAGTTAGTATTTTTATAAAGATATTGTGATGTGTTTACTTTTTAGATGTCTTGACAAAAATTTTACAATATTCACGAAAATATGACAAGGCAGGGTTTGTCCTGCCTTAGCATCTTTCCATAGCTTGACACTACACCATAATAAATATTGGTTCTCATGATACCCTCACGTTGATCCAAAACATTCTTCATCATTGTCGGGCAAATATTTTTCTACTATCCTATAGAGATCATTGAAGGGGCAAAAATAATCGCAACCTTTAATTTTGAGCAGAACTGGATCAGTTTGCTTGTAATTTTGATAAAACATCTAAAATAATAAGCATCAAAGCATTTCAAATACAAAATAATCTTTGGCTTACTTTTATTCCATAAACTCCATCAATCCTATGAACTTCAAATATTATGAAAGCACAATAAGGTGGCTGTTCAAATATCTCTTGATTCAAAGTTTGAAGTAAGGCAGCAATATTATATTCATGGCCACTGTAAAAGAACATTTTTCTTTCAGGTGGGTCAATAGTACCGTTAATTTTTGCTTCAGTGTCAGTAAGAAGCTTCTTCAAAAAAAATCCTAGAAATGATTTTTAGTAATAACGTTACATATGTAACAAATTTCAGTATTTAATTTAATTTCACTTGATTTGAAAAGTAATTAAAATGCATGAAATTTCAATGTTTAGTTATTAGAGCTTATTGTTTATAAAATTACTACCTGCAATGACTCGCCTAATCTCAGTAGTACTAGTCATTATATGATAAAAATCTATCATTTCAGCATGTAAAGGTTCAGGATATACTGTTTTGGTCCATTCTTCCAAAGGATAACCGAGTTGTTCCTAAAAGAAAAAATCTGATTTATTTTATTATTAGAAACAAAATTATTCCAGCTACCTGAATTTGAAATCCAATATACAAATGAAAAGCACTCTGTGGATCTATTTTTCTTAACGTTTTGTTTTCAAGAATCCTAAAAGTTTCTTCATATCTTTGAA
The DNA here is from genome assembly GCA_917834065.1 of Ceutorhynchus assimilis. Taxonomy (NCBI): domain Eukaryota; kingdom Metazoa; phylum Arthropoda; class Insecta; order Coleoptera; family Curculionidae; genus Ceutorhynchus; species Ceutorhynchus assimilis. The sequence goes on from OU892284.1 coordinate 31,935,924, forward strand.
GATTCTTTTTAATGTCGGGCTCTTCATAAAGATTGTTTAGGAGTTTAGCATATCTTGGGCATGCACGGAAAGCCAACAGCTCCTTATCTTGGAACAAAGGTACATAATTATAAGGTATAGGTTGCCAGTATGTATTAGAAGGCCACATCTGAGATCCAACAGGTGGATACAAACCAGCCAAGGCTAATTGTAAAGACATTTTAGTTCGATTAAAATCAGAGGTTCTAGCTTCCAAATATTTAATATTCCATGTTTGGCCAAGGAAATTGTCGTATCTTGATCGTAAGTAGCTGCCTACTTGGTACGCCCTCATTATACCTTCCTACGGAATAAACACACATTGAGATTTCAATGAATTAATACAAAATTTGACTTACTTTGAATAATTGTCCATAACCTTCTACATAATATTTTTCGTCCAGGTAAGGACTTAAAAGACCTATGCTTACTTTATCTGGATTCCGATCTCCGTGTCTCATAATCTGTGAAGAAAAAACAATGTTGGAATTTTCTAGGAAATAGGGTAATTATAACTTACCACATGGACTAATTCCAAAGTAGTTGAATTTTGAGTAGAATTAGAAGTGAAGAAAACTGTGATAAAAATACTCCAACAAAAACCGAAAAATATTATTAAGTAACCAATAATGCACACATCGTTTTTGTTCATTTTTCAGTTTCGCACAAAAGTAAAAGTTTTACAATACTATAAGCATTAATCAATCAATAGTTGATAACCGCCAGTGATGCTCATATACATTTTAGGCGAGCCATTTAAATGTTTGCGGTTTGACCCAAAAAATGAAAAATTAAAGGGGTGTGGTGTGTGAAGTGGTCTTGACTATGCATAAGGTGTATGTCAAGATCCAAGGGAATAGATTAGACGATGACAGCTGTCAAGACGTATGGGTCATAGATATGTTGTTATGTTATAGAGACTAAAAAGAATAAAGATGTATAGATAAACATTAATAAAAAACATTACCCATTATTAATAATTGCCTATATAAGTGCAAAAAAGACAAAACTTATTACATGTTTTTGTCTTGCAATGCTGTTTTTTGACTTTTTATCGGCAACACGTGTGTAAAGTATGATAGAATTGCATTCGTTCTATTTTTTTGGGAAGCAGTTGAACAGTTGATATGAGCTAGTAATGTTTGTTAATGATAATTTTACTTTATTGGTGAGATAAACACAATTATTAATGAAAAAATGATTGAATCCTGATTTATTTTAACCCTCTCTTTACAGAGGTATGGTGATAAAAGTCCAGAACTTGTATATCCATCATAAAATCCCTAGCTGGACGAAAATATTATCCCCAAACCCTTCAAGTTTTACAGATGTTGATACGAGAAATATAGACATGAATTAAGGGAAAATCCGATATTTTATTCACTATATCATATTATCTTATAATAAATAATACATAATTTCCTAATTAATCAAACAAAATTGGCAAAACACTTTTTCTGTAATTTTCTGGTAGTACTTTTTCTAATTCCGTCTTATCCAACCACTGATAATCAGCCTCTTTTTCTGCAACTTGCCCTGAAGAATACCTCGCAAAATAGATGAATATCTGAAAACTTATAAGTTATCATTTATGCTCATAACTATGTTATTCTTCCCACCTTTGCACCTATACTATCCTCACTTCTTATAGTTTTAGGATATTTATATTTATAAAATCCACAAGGCGCGTTTCCAAATATTTGAGCTTTCATATCTGTACCGCACTTTTCCTTCAAAACTCTTTCAGCGCATTGTTTTAGGGTTTCACCCGCTTCCCTTTTGCCTTGTGGTAAAATATAGAATTTTGTATCGCCAATTTTTTGATTCAGCACAAATACTAAATGTTTGTCTAGTTTTCGTTGTAGCGATTTCTCGTCATTAGTTTTATCAGCTTCTGAAAATATTGAGTCAGAAACTAATTTTTGGTTGGCAAGAAAATATTGACTGAGGGCCGGTTTCTCAATAGCGAGTCACCTCCGGGTTGGTTTAAACCCTAGGGTAAGCGTATGTATAGATAATTATTGAACAAGATACAAGATGGATAAAAAGATTATATAGGAGTTGAGCAATGTAACTAATAAGTAATTTATTGCAGATTTTCCCATCATAAAAAAGCAATCATTGCCCATACCACCACCCACCACTGCCCAATCTTAATATGAATATAATATTTTAGATAACTTACTGGTAGTTCTATCTGCAGGCTTAAACTGTGCCAATTCTTCTGTGTAAGCGTCAATTAGATCTTGTGTAGTCTGACTTGTAGCAACTTCATCGATATCTACGTCTTTCTTTTGGCTGAAGGCTGCCCTATTGAACAAAAAATTACATTTTGCATTTCAAACAACAACAAAAAAATCCTTACTTTTCTTTGGCTAGTTTTATCTCAGTTTCATTTATAAGGCTTTTCTCGAATTCCACTGCTTGTAAGTATTCTGTGAATTCTTTTTCTATGTCATTTAATTCAGGACATATTACTGGTTTTCTTTCGACAAGAACAGCGGTAAGGAGGTCCCACTTTTCTCTTAGTGTGGCTGATGTTTGGAAAGTAGCTAGAATTAATAAAAAAACATAGGCAATAACTTGAATTAATTTGTTTGTTATAATAATAATAATACATAATAATAACAATAATTTATTCATGTTAATTACACATTATAGAGTGTTTACATACGTCACTAGAAAAATTACAAAATTTCAAAATTGAATACCAATTAAAACACAAATTAAAGAATATTACATATAATTAGTACCAATTTGGGAGAAAATTCTTCTATACATGATCTACGAAACTGTTACTAAGAAATTCATCCTGGGAATAGTTTATTTAATAATTTATAAATTAGGTATGTTTTTACTACAAGCTTAAACTGTTTTGTAGGCAACATTTTCACTGTGGCAGGCAACCTGTTGAAAAAGTTAGGACCATAGAATGTTATTCCACTCTTAATCTTATTTATTCGATGAAAGTCTGTGTAAACATGATCTTCATGCCTCGTGCTATGACTATGTATATCTTCGTGCAATTGATATTCAGACGCATGTTCCTTTAAGCATATCAGGCAATGAATCTTCTCAATGCGTACACACTGGAAGCTATATCTTCACAAAGCTTGTTTATGTGGGCATTCCAAGTTAGCTTGGTATGAATATACACACCCAAAAATTTAACCGGTTCATACATCATTCCCTCTAGATCCCTCATTGAGAGATACATTAGTTCAGTCTTTGTTGCGTTCAAGTTAAGTTGATAATATATTCTATTTGTTCCTCCTTTTTAAGCATTGTGGTGTCATCAGCAAAAAGGACAAAATCAGTGGTTGGGTCACAACTGCCCAGGTCATTAATATAAATCAGGAAGAGCAGGGGTCCAAGAACAGATCCCTGTGGCACACAATATAGAACATTTTACATTTCAGACATACCCCCATTAAATTGTACAAGCTGCATTCTGCTTATTAAATACGAACTTAGTAGATCAACTGCATTCTGATAGAATTTATATAATTTCAACTCACACACTAGGAGCTCTTGGGAGACACAATCGAACGCTTTTGTTAGGTCACAGAACAGTGCCCCAGTGTACTGACCATCCCTTTAGCCGCCATTTATTATTCCGTATTATTTCATTTATAGCAGTTGTTGTAGCTAGTGAATTTCTGAACCCAAACTGAGATTTGTTAGAAATACTGTTATTTTCGAAACAGTTTGTTATTTTTTTTTGGATTACTTTTTCCAGTATTTTTGAGAATATAGGCACTATAGATATTGGTCTATAATTGTTGAGAATGTTTTCATTATGATATCCCTAATTAGAGCTTGTGATACTTAAGAGAATTCGAAATTTAGGCCATCTAGTTTACTCCTTATGGATTGGCAATACTGTTCAACAAAATTTAAGGATGATTTTTTAGATGGAGTTTTTTTATTAATAAGTTCTTTAGGTATATTAGTGAAAAAAATTATTGAATTCGTTTGGGGTAATATTGCTGTTTTGATCTGAGGTTTTTCTTTTCATAAGATAAGTGCTATTTTTAACAACATTCCAAATGAATTTGGGATTATAATCGTGATTTTTAATATAATGGTCATTTTCCTATACAATTTTTCATAGTCTTTACAGAGTTGGACAACTTGTGGATTATTGTCAGACCAGTCAGACCTAGCTGACTCTTCATAAATACCTAGTCTATTGTCTATCACGCATGTTTTTCAAATCATAATTGAACCATAGAATGGGAGGAGCATTGTTATAATGCTTATAGCTCTTTTGTGGAAACGCTGTCTTTGAACAGCTCCTTAGTCCTTACTAGTGAAACAAGCATTTCAAACTTCATTTCTTTACTGATGTTTTTATTATCAACAAAGTCCCAACATTTTATCTCTCACCAGAGACCCAAGTAATTATTGAAAGGTATAAGTATTTCGCTTTTCAATATCAATAAAATCCCTAATCAAATTATCTGCATGTTACAATCTGGCAAGAATCTTCAAATTTTGGTCATTTCACATTAGCCACTTAAACTAAGCAATCCACAACTTTTTGGATAACAGTGGGGAAAATAAATTGCAGATTATTATTATTATTATTATTATTATCTAACCAAAGAAATAAGGACCGAGATAAGGACCCTATCAATTGATCAACTTGTCTTTGAAGGAAAAGAAAAGCTGAAGGCAAAAAATGTGGATCATAGACTGCATAGTAGGTAGCCCATTCTGGCTTTCAGTTTCAAAAATGCGCGACCCTCAGAGCAACCACCTCAGAAGCCATTGATCCTGAGAGATTTTTGTAAAAATCGTGAGACTAGACTTCTTTACAAGTATGCATGAAACCTCACTCTTCCACGCACATTTTAGGTCTTAAAGATACCAGGAAAAGTAAAAGAATAATTTGAAGAACATGGTTATTTTGGAAACCATTGAAGATACAGGGTGAACCAAATGGGGAAAAAGTTTCGAGATGAAGTGACTACAAATAATCTACTGTCATCAACGTCTTTGAACTCGGAATAGTAACAGATATACAGGGCAAAAAAGAAAATTGTGCATTTGCATTTTATAAAATCCTCTATATCTTGTTTAACTATTATAAAAGATACAATTAAGAAAGGACCCCGCACAAAAAGATAGGAAAAGTGGTCCCGGTCAAATCGTCTGAAATTTTGATATGATATACTTCTCGTTATTCTGATTAAAAGCTGTCATGGACGCAAAAAAATCTATCGAGGGGTTTTCGAGTTCTAGGTCGCCGAAGACGTCATTTTGGATATAGATGTCAGAGTTGAAAATTGTATGTTGAATATTATTTCGTTTACATAATTCGGTCAAATACTATTAAAAATAGAGTAAATAAACTTAAAAAGATCAGAAATACCTAAATAGTGTGATAGATATGTTACCGATATACAATAGAGGTGCTATTCGTTTGTTATTAGTTTGTACCATTGAAAAATCTGTCGCGTTGATTTCGAGTTATAGCGTGTTATGTTTTTATTTTTTTTGAATTAGGTCAAGTATTATTGAAACAGTAAGGAACGAAAAAAAAAAGTTTTATTTAGTTAAGTGGCTACCTAATTGAGTAAAAAGCTCACAGTTTCTCCCATAGACTGTGAAAGCAAAAAATATATTATAAAATAAATATATAAAAATAAATTCTATATTTTCGTTTTTAATGACGAAAGATCTATATACACCCTATACTTTTAATTTATTTTATGCCAATACCAACAATTATTCAAGAATCACATTAAAAATACATAGGTATAGTATGCTAAAAATTAGAAATAAACATAGGTATTAATGAAAATAATGAAGCTAGGTGGACTTTAGTTTCAATTGATAACACGTACGTTATTTGGAGCTACGTTTTCAGCATCTGATATAGTAACTAGGTCGATGGAAAATGGATATTTGGTTGGTGTTGCGAGTAACGCAAATATACCAATAATAACTGTTGCTATGTATGCACAAATGCCCAGCGTTCAGGATCATGACTTGCAGGTACCATAATGACCTCTTCGCCTCTTACATTATCAAAATCATATTCAATGAAAATCTGGTGCCTAACTGCATTTCTGAAGCGCGAAAACACCCTACCTGATCAGATTTGGGTAATTCAATAGCAGGTCTATTTGCAATTCAAAGAATGAACTTAACCACATTGGACCATATCCAATGCCCACAGAGGTTAGGAGGTTTAATTTCTTGAAAAAATTCAGGAGAACACTAAAAAGGCTCTTAGCACCTGGGGCATATCATACTTTGGCTGAATTTTATGAGACTGTTCTTGCTGATATATAGTATAGTATGTCCTGTCTGGATATTTTCAGTTTATTGATTTTGTCCATTTATACAGGGTGTCCCACGGTGGATGGCGTACTAGACGTTTATGGAGAACTAATAAGCGGATCATTTTGAAAATTTGGCAACTGGGATAAACGACCATGATCTACACTTTAAAAATATTTTTGACCATGGAGTGTTGCCCCTTCTACTCTAAACTAGTGGCAGCATCGCTAGTTTACATAGAACACCCTATATCTGATTGCATATTTGGATTCTATGTAAAATTCTGAGCAGATTTCATGTGATATACCCTATACCTAAGTTCAACTGTTTTGGAAATATTGACAGTTGAAAATTGACTTTTTGCAACTTTGACAGGCTGTAAAACCTGAACGGTTAATTCTAGAGGAAAACCGATTTTACATTCCTATCTTAGATTTTGATAAACTATCATTTGACACCAACTTTGAACTTAACCGGAGATTAAATTTAACTGAAATTTAATCATGGATTAAGGCCTAGGCCGGAAAAGTGATTCCCGTATTGTTATTCATTGATTTCTTAGCAACTATTGAAATATAATTAAAATACCAGAATATTGAGTTTTGCGACCTGCCAACCGGTCAAAAATGCTGACATTTCTTGTCAATCGCAGAAAATAGTTATTTGTGTACCAAGGCCGTAAAGTTGATCTTTTTTGGCCGAATCAGAAATTTGCGGCCGAGGCGCAGCCGAGGTCAAGCAAATTTCAGGTGAGGCCAAAAAAGATCATTCGGCCGAGGTGCACACAAAATTTTTTAGGCGAGTGTTTGTTCTTGAAAAAAGAATAAAATTCAACAGTAGCTTTAAACTTTATTGATCAAATAAATAATCCAGCAAAGATAGGTAGATACACAATTATTAATAACAAAAACTACGGTAAAGAGAATGTGATTATAGAAAAAATTGTTTATTTTCACCAAAGTAGCGGCTGTAAAGTAAAAGCGGCCGCGAAGTAAAAGCGGCCGCGAAGTAAAAGCGGCCGTAAAGTAATAAAGCAAATGCGGCCGTGAAGTGAATGCGGCCGTAAAGTAAATGCGGCCAAAAAAGATATACTTTAGGGATGATATTGAATCCGTGAAACTAATCTTTTTGTGACAGTCGCCTAAAAACTATTGTACCTAACACTTGCGGAAAATGTTTGTTCTGCACTCCGCTGCTAACTTGGAAAAAATCATTTTCCGCACTTGTTAGGTAAATAGGTATTCTGTCGAGAGATACGTATTTTCCTAGAATCCAAGCTTTTGATTTGTGACCAAAACATATAGGTGAAAGCCTGGGTGAAAGACTAGATTTTGAAATGAAAATAGGTTTTTTCTTACCTCTACTTTTATTGAGGATATTAGGTTTTGAATTATGCAGAATTTTTATAGCATTTTTAAGCATTTTTGATGAACTTTTTCTACAAAATAAAGATAAAACAATCCCAAATCAAATCACACAACACACAACTTTTATTTTCTTTTTAAAAAGTGGGGTTGAGGTCTTGATGTTAACAACCGGTGCAACGTTGCCAAATTGTTGAGACTTTGGAGCACTATAGCGTTTTCGGTTGGTAGAACTAGTGCAGCAAAAAGATTACTTTTATTTGTTTCTTTTACAGGTTGATAATATAGAAACGAATAGAAAACACCATAAGTAAACTTTGCAGAAGCAGATAGTTCATTATCTTTAGTTGTTTTTATTTAAATATCTCAGAAAATTAGAGAAAACGACGCTTTTGCTCTAAGTAAAGTCTGCAAACTTTCACCATTTTCATACAAAATGATTAAAGCACATACTTTCATTGAAGTATAAGTAAATGGCTTATACTTAATGGTTTCTCATAATTTAATTTCTTTCTTTTGGATAATTTGTAAAATCATTATTGATTTTTTGATTTAAGAATATTTAAGGCTATCTGGTTCACAAACACCTTGAGTCAAATTATTATCGTCGGGGGTGTAACTCAGTGGTAGAGTGTCCGCTTCGCATGCGGAAAGTCCTGGGTTCAAATCCCAGCTCCTCCAAATATATTTTTTTTTTTAATTTTAAATAAGAAATTATTATGTATACGTAGATGCCTATTAATTTATTTTTGTCCTACGCTCCCAAAAACAGCTATTTTACGGACTCATTCAAGTCCGTAAAATGCTTCTTTTTGGGACTCTTTTTTTCTGTCTGGATGCACCTTTATGATTTCAAAAATTAAGGAAATTTTGCAAATTTTAGCGTTGTGAAGAATTCTAAAAAGCGTATGACAAAAAATAGTGTTTGTCACACGTACCTAACGAAGTTTTTCAGGACTTATCTGCTATTCCGAACTCGGCTAACGCCTCGTTCGGAAACAGCAATGATTCGTCCTGAAAAACTTCATTTTAGGTACTTGTGACAAAAGTAACTATTTTGTCATACGCTCCCAAAAACAGCTATTTTACGGACTCATTTAAGTCCGTAAAATGCTTCTTTTTAGGATTTTTTTTCTCTCTGGATGCACCTTTATGATTTCAAAAATTAAGGAATTTTTGCAAATTTTAGCGTTCCTAGGAATTCTAAAAAGCGTATGACAAAAAATAGTGTTTGCCACACGTACCTAACGAAGTTTTTCAGGACTCATCTGCTATTCCGGACTCGGCTAACGCCTCGTCCGGAAACAGCAATGATTCGTCCTGGAAAACTTCATTTTAGGTACTTGTGACAAAAATAACTATTTTGATTTTTTTTGCGTACTCATATACTCATATTATTCAACTATCCAATCATTTTTCCGGCAACCCTTCGGAAACTAGGTAGGTATAGGTACAGGGTGAGTCACTATAATTTTGACACCCACTTGCAGCCGTATAATTAATTACAGGTGATAGGTAAAGGGTATAAACACAAAAGTTGTAGTATTTTATCTGAACCGTCAGAGTTTTCAATTAAATTGAACAAATGAGCAACGTAAAGTAAAAAATACAGTAGAATGTAGATGCTCGATAATGTCGATAATATTTACACAAGCGTAACATTCTATGATTTAACTAAAGGATTAGACTGTTATGTGTGGCACATAGTATTTTACTACAAAAACTGCGACTAAACAGTACAAAATGAATCGAATCATTCCTGACAAACAGACACCAATATGTACAGTCCAATAATAAGACTTCCACCAGTCCTGATGCCAATAAAAAATAGGGTTGTTCAGGGGTCAGTCCTGGGTCCCTCGTTGTTCCTGGTATGCATTAACGATCTCATACAGGCAATTCCTGATGGCTCTGTAGGTAACATTATTTGCGGATGATACCACACTTCTTAGCCGACACCCCGACCTTTTGTCAGCAACGGAAAATTCTAAAGATCTTCTATTCAATAGTCAACAATGGTTCTCCCAAAATTGTCTGGCCATTAACAGATCAAAGCGACAATAGACCTAGTCTTCTCCCAACGACCAATCACAAATACAGACAATGGAGAGTGTGCTAAATTTTTGGGGATTTATCTGGACACAAAACTGAATTGGCTGCGTCACATTGACTATCTAGCCACAAAAATCTCTAAAAACATATTTGTTCTCAGATGTCTATTTAAGACAGCAACAAGGGATGTATTGGTCACCGCATACCATGCTTTAATCGCCTCTCATATATCCTATGGTCTTATAAGCTGGGGTCTGGCTTCAGGGGTAAAGAGTTTGCCTAAAGCTAATTTCAAAACCTCAGTAAAGAAGTATCTCATGGATGAATCATACTATACCCTACAAGAATTTTTAACAGAAAATATAAACTTCTCTGACTGATATTTGACTGATATGTGATTCCTGCGTTGTATTTTGTGTTTTAAAACTTAATTATTTTATTGTAACATTTTATTGTAACTTTTATTTTACTTTATCTTAACTGACTCTGTGTAGCAAGTAAGACATTTATATGCATATTTTTTTCTATTTTGACGAATGCAAACACCATGTGTATAAGCCCGAATAATTAAATGATTTGATTTAATTTGATTTGAATGTGAAATAATATTAGAACAAAGCCAATTCACGCATTACGGAATTGTTCACACTATTGGATAGATATGATATGAAAAATAAAAAAATATTGGCTAACTATAAGTACCTATTTAATCTAGAAAACACAATATGTAAGGTAGATGTCCTAGCTATCGGCCAGGTCCTACTTATCGGCCACTTTACCAGATTTTATTCAATAATAAGATTTTTAGAAGCCATAAACAAAATATTATTACTCCACCGAAATATTGCATATTCTGGCAACATAGCTGGTATCACCTGCACCTGCTATACCTACGCTAATGTTTTTAATTCGCTTGTGATCACTGACGTGTCAACAGCTGTGTAGTGAACAAGAGCTTCCCTTAAGAAAGTAAGTAAGAAACCATCAATCAAATCAAATGTGTTTAATGATACTTTGTTCCCATGTACTTACATTAAAAATTTGTTTTGCAATATATTTAGGTTTAGTACACCATATTAAGCTGAAATATCTAGTTTTTGTGAAGAAAATAATTTATTTTCTGGGTGGTCGATAACTAGGACATTGAAAAATAGTCAAGTTCCAGTTATCGTCCGCCTGGCCGATGATAGGGACTCTGAGTAACATTTTTCATTGAATAAATAAATTAATATAACAATTAAACTACTTGAATATAAATTCGCCAACTATTTCCGAAAAGTACGAAGTTTACCCTACCCAGTTATCGGCCTACCATTTTTCTTCAAATAAGCTGTCTAAATATTTTTTAAAGAACTAGGACGATAACAGGGACAAAGGGTGGCCGATAAAATGGACATTGTGACCGATATTAGGTTTCTTATGATAAACCATAAAGTCCCAATCATCGGCTATACTGAAAGTATTAAGTAACTTGTACAAAATTTGTTTCTCTTGTTTGTATTTTTTTTTAAGCATTTCTAAAATCGATAAAAATTAACCATTAAACAGGGTTAATTATTTTTCCTTTCAGGTTTTGAAAATTAAAATGGCAAAAAGACTCCAATACTCGGAAGATGCCATGAAGCGAGCAATAGAGGCTGTTAATAGTGGAGTGTCCATCCGAAAAGCCACTAAGACATTTGGGGTTCCAAAATCAACATTGACAGATAAGAAAGCTGGAAAAACACCTATAGAGAGAAAGATGGGGCCTACCACGATTCTCAGCGCCGAAGAAGAAGATCACTTAGTGTTGTGGATTTTAAGCTCGGCAAAAGCTGGTTTTCCAATAACCAAGACACAATTGGCGGATAGCGTTCAGCTACTGGTGCGTGAACTGAAACGAGAAAATCCCTTTCCAAATGATCTACCAAGCCGACATTGGTATGAGAACTTTTTAAAACGGCATCCTCAAATAACTAAGAGAGTACCCCAAAATCTTTCTGGTTTGAGAGCTGATGTCAGTGAAATGAAAATTCGCCGATGGTTCGAAGAAGTTGCAGCCTATTTGAAGGATCATAATCTAAATATCGAAGAGCCGAATAGAATCTATAACTGTGATGAGACGGCGATGTCTTTATGTCCAAAAGGAGAAAAAGTACTTACAGAAAAGGGTGAAAAAACTGTATATACTGTTTCAAATAATGACGAGAAAGAATCTTTAACTACATTATTTATGTGCAATGCAGCAGGTCAGTTACTACCTCCGCTAATAATGTATTCCTATAAACGGGTTCCAAAGGCCATAGTTGACAAAGTACCTAAGACTTGGGGAGTAGGAAAATCTGATAGTGGTTGGATGACTGGGCAATCGTTTTTTGAGTACATTGCAAACGTATTTTTTCCTTGGCTTAAAACAAACAAGATAAAGATGCCAATTCTTTTATTCGTAGATGGTCATCGATCACATCTCACGATGCAATTGCGGTCAAAACTGGAGATGGCCTGCCAAAGAAGATGTTCTCAATTACCAAAGAGAAGATGTGATAATTAAAATAGAAAAACCAAAAATTATAAATAAGAGAGGTGTTTATGCAGTTCCTGAATTAAAAGATTTTTAATTTATGTTTAAGTATATACTTTCAGTTGTATACTCAGTGTCATACTAGTATTTTCTGTTCAAAATAAAATTACAAAAAATATCATAAATTGTTTCATGATGATTGTTTAAGTATTAATCTTGCTATAACCCATGGCCCATAACTAGGACACAGTTAGGCCGATAATCCGGACATTACATTTTTAGGGTGTCCGATTATTGGTATTTATGGTATTAACTTCATATTTAATTGTTTTTACGAAAACTAGTAAAATTCTTTCCCCATCTAATTAATTGGACTTACAGGTAATTAAATTAGCGAACCGCAAATGCAGTTTATGTCATAATCTATGTTCAAATGCAATTTTTACAATCCTCTGAAGTTGGACTTTGCCCTTAAGTGGCCGATAACCGGTACTGCTACCTTATCTATGTATCTACATCATGAGGTTTTTTTTTTTTTGAAAAATCTGTTAATTTTGTTTGTTTTTTTTTTTTTGATCCCAGAACTTTTTGACAATTATTCTGTCTTTACATCTTATGAGCGTTAACCGATCTTCTGCTGGAAGAAACGAAAAAACTTCATTTCTCAATATTCAATTAGGTACATGTGTTCTTTTTTGTATTCAAAATGGCGGACATATTATAATACGTGATATTGCTGTTCATTATATGTATAGAGATACAATTTGTTCATTCTACAGAATCTAATAAACATTTGCTTTGTGTGTCCACATTACTAGGGTAGTTTACATTAGGGGATGTTCACAGTAGTGAGCGTCTACTGTATGTCGATGTTCACTTTTTTTAAATGGAATGCACTTTATTTTCTTTCAAATTCTTAAAGTTCTCGTTTTCTGATTCAGATTATATAATATGTTAATATTGCTTGGAATAGTTTTGGTCATGTCTGGACTTAAGTTATTCAATGACCTATAGAGGAATCAGAATTTTTCATGACAGGTCACAGGTAAATCAAGGTAAAATATATGGGTCTTTGAATAACTAAACTCCAGATATTTCCAAAACTATTTAAAGAAACATTAACGTATTATACCTACGTATAAATCTGAATTAGAAAAACGAGACCTTTAAGAAACTCAAAGAAAATAAAGAGCATTCCATTTAAAAAAGTGAACATCGACCTATTTTTTTACTTTGCGTTGCTCAAAATGTCCAATCTACACCTTTTCCATATGTATTTCGGAGACCGTCAGTTTAATTTTAGAAAAGGTCAATTGCAATTTAGATTAGTGAAATGTATTTCGGAAAGCGTCAGTCAATTGTATTTCAGATTATTTAATTTCATTTCAGAAAGAGTCAATTGTATTTCAGATTATTAGAAATCATCATGGAAACTCATCAAGGAAAAGGATACTGCTAGCAGTTGATAGTGTTAGGTATGTAGCTGTAAGTTTTCCAGCAAATGGAAACTTTATACTATTATTAGAAACTCCATTGCATGAGCCGAAGCTGACGTTTGACGGAAACTCCTTTTCTAGCTACAGCTCCGCTTTCAAAGTCTTCCGGAGTTCCAGTTTCAGTTAATTTTCAGCAGGAAATCAGAAGCTTAAACAAGCAATTATTCTCCTGCTTTATTGCAGGCAGAAAAATCAATAATAGGAGGCAACAGGTTCGTTTGCAATAGGGAGAGTGATAAGCGCATGTAAGTATGTATAAGTAAATAAAATAGCAGATGTTAAATATTGTTTATTTAGAAGTTTAATTCATTATTATGGCAGCTTCTTCATCAACTTTAGTATTTTGATAGTTTAGAAAGTACTTTCAAAGACCAGATATATGACAACAAAGCAATGACTTGTTTCCATTTATTTAAATCGGAATTTCATCCTAATTTATACTTATCATATAAAATCCTCATACAACATTTTCTTACAAGTACAATTTTTATTATTTATAAAAATAAATAAAACTACAACACTAGTAACACATAAACACAGACATATTTTTAATTATGCTCAAAAATTCATCTCAATTTCACGTCGTACGCTGAAATTACTGCCACTTCAATATCATGCGTCATACGGAAACTTACAGGTGCTTCTTTACTTCGTCTTGGTACTAAGAAACATAAGAAACCTCCTAGAAGTACCACAGCTCCTACTACAAAAATAGGGATCTCACACTGGGTGTCCATGTAATAACCAAACAAAAAGCAACTGGGAACAGCTCCAAAACGCCCCGAACACATAATTAAACTTTAAACTCAAAGCTATGCCAACAACTTTAGTAGGAAACAGCTCAACAGCTATAGGTACTACCGATTGTCATATTTGCAGCAATCATACTATAGCTTGGAATAAACTAGCTACAACTAAATTTTGCAAGCAGCTACTTAAAAAGTAAATGCTGGCACTAGCAGCACCACCAATTAACATCGTTACCTAGTGGTACAACTTTGAAATGTACCTTAGTTGCTACACCTACAACACTGTTGTAATAGCTACACAACAGTGTTGTAGGTTACTGAGGCAAGTAACGTTTTTTGATTGGACTAGGTAAAGTTGAAAGTTCCGATATGGATGGATTGGCATTGGGATACAGTTTTTCGAATTGGTCAAAGCGCACGAAGATTTCTGGAAGCCAGAGTCCCAAACCAAACATTCTAGAATATGAAAGGTAAATTTCAATGAAGGCTAGAATAATTGAGATTTCACTTACCCAAACATATCAGTAAACATTATGATGCAAAGCAGTTACTGTTAACAAACGGTTGCTGGAACATACTCTTCATTTATCCTCCCATAGTTCTGAGTAGGTACCCTCAAAGTTTTCTTATCGCATTCTACATTGTTTGACGTATCCATTTTAACATCTGATATTAAATTCTTTACTGGAAAATCATCAGGATGATCTCCGGTATTTTTAGATTACATATGTCTCAAGATCGCTAAGCATTCTTTGTGTTCGCCCTTTTCCAGGAAATATTTAGGATTTTCGGCCTTTTTTAGTATCCACAAGGCAGTTAAGAGTTCTGGAATAGCTAGGATGATGAGGAATAATCTCCACGGGCAGAAAAATATAATATTTTCTAACGAAAAACTGAGAAGTATTAACCAGGATTCCATACCAACCTTATAAATTTTCTTTCATCCTGCTACTAGAAATCCTTATCATGGAAACTCCTCAAGGAAAAGGGTTTTAATGTGTAGCTGTAACTTTTCCAGCAAATGGAGACTTTGCACTATTATTAGAAAATCCATTGCATGGATCGAAGCTGACATTTGACGGATACTCCTTTTCTAGCTACAGCTTCGCTTCCAAACTTTTCCGGAGTTCCAGTTTCAGTTAATTTTCAGCAGGAAATCAGAAGCTTGAACAAGCAATTCTTCTCCTGCTTTATTGCAGGCGGAAAAATCAATTGTAGGAGGCTACAGGTTTGTTTGCAATAGGGAGGGTGATAAGCGCATGTAAGTATAAGTATATAAAATAGCAGATGTTAAATATTGTTAATTCAGCAGTTTAATTCATTATTATGACACCGTCTTCATCAATTTTAGTCTTTTGATAGTTTCGAAAGTACCTACTTTTAGAGACTAGAGATATGACAACAATACAATGACTTGTTTCCCATTTATTTAAATCGGAATTCGATCCTAGTTTATATCATATAAAATCCTCATACATTTTCCTACAAGTAAAATTTTTATTATTTATAAAAATAAATAAAACTACAACACTAGTAACACATAAACACAGACATATTTTTAAATATGCTCAAGAGTTCATCTCAATTTCACGTCGTACGCTGAAATTACTGCCACTTCAATATCATGCGTCATACGGAAACTTGCTGGTGCTTCTTTGCTTCGTCTTGGTACTAAAAAGCATAAGAAACCTCCTAGAAGTACTACAGCTCCTACTACAAAAATTGGGATCTCACACTGGGTGTCCATGTAATAACCAAACAAGAAGCTACTGGCCACAGCTCCAAAACGTCCCGAACACATAATTAAACTCAAAGCTATGCCAACAACTTTGGTAGGAAACAGCTCAACAGCTATACTACCGATTGTCATATTGGCAGTAATCATACTAGCTTGGAATAAACTAGCTACAACTAAATTTTGCAGGGAGCTACTTAAAAAGTATATGCTGGCACTAGCAGCTCCGCCAATCAACATCGTTACCAGTGGTACAACTTTAAAATGAACTTTAGTTGCTAGGATAGCACAAATTAAATTAAAAACCAATGAACTGGTAGCTATTACAACAGTATTGTAGGTTACTGAGGCATCAAAGGTGGCTTCACAAGTAACGTTTTTGGATTGGACTAAAGTTGAAAGTTCCGATATGGATGGAGTGGCATTGGGATAGAGTTTTTCGAATTGGTCAAAGCGTACGAAGATTTCCGGAAGCCAGAGTCCTAAACCAAACATTCTGGAATATGAAAAGTTTAATACTAGAAGACCAAAATAATTAACATTTTACTTACCCAAACATATTAGCAAACATTATGATGCAAGTCAAAGCAGTTACTGTTAACAACGGTTGCTGAAACATACTCTTCATTTGTCCTCCCATGGTTCTGAGTACCCTCAAAGTTTTCCCATCGCATGCTACATTGTTTGATGTATCCATTTTAACGTCTGATATCAAATTCTTGACTGGAAAATCATCAGGATGATCTCCGGTATTCTTAGAATACATATGTCTCAAGATCGCTAAGCATTCTTTGTGTTCGCCTTTTGCCAGGAAATATTTAGGACTTTCGGGCATTTTTAGTATCCACAAGGCAGTTAAGAGTTCTGGAATGGCTAGGATGATGAGGAATAATCTCCACGGGCAGAAAAATATAAAATTTCCTAAAGAAAAACTGAGCCCTTGCAGAGGCAGGATGAAATATGCTAGAAGCGGGAGTATTAACCAGGATAAGGTGAAGAAAATTCCGCAGCAGCAAACAACAGGAGTTCGGTATTTTGGTGGCTGGAATTCGGCAACGTAAGTGAAGATGATACTTCCTGGAGCACCTAAAATATTCAATTATGTGTTTAATATACAATAAAAAAACAACTGAAACAGTCTTACCAATCAAAAATCCATTCAAAAACCTGAGAACAAACAAATTCGTCGCAGTAGGCAAGACAGCACAAACTATAGTGATTAAAGCATCGAATAAATGAGTGCTGTACAGCACCTTCTGTCTACCTAAATTGTCGGCTAAGGCTCCCCACAGGAAACATCCGATGATTCCTCCAATCATAAAGGCCATATTGAGAATTCCCAGTTCGAAGGAGGTGAAATTGAGATCGCACTGGGCCGCTGGAAAAACGTAGGATGAGAGACCGTTCTGAAAACCCATGGAGAGGATGGACATTGCGCTGACTGCAAGGACCTCATAGTGAAAACGGCCATAACCTGGAAAGAATATAGGTTTTTTTTTATCTTCTTCACAATGTTATACAAATTTAATTAGAATATTTTCCAGAAGGAAAAGTTTATTCCATATACTTCGGTTGTGATCTATTCTCAATAGTTCTTTTATTTTTCTCCAATTCCAAATTCAGAACAAAATGGACGGAAAAAGATGGATTTGTCATCAGGGCACTTGAAAAAAAGCATTATTTCTATGCAGAAAAGTGAACAATTACTGTATACGGATTGACATTATTCCACGTGAATAAATCCTTACCAGTTCTTCTCACAGCTCTATCGTAGTCTTTGATATCACGAAGTTCAAAAATTTCGTCACAGTTTATCATTGTCACCAAAGTTCAATAATTACATTTCTTCAAATATAGATTGAAATAATTACAGGTAAATTAACCAAAATAGGCATAAATAGTTTCAGGAGCGTTATTCATCAATTTTAGTCTTAAACTAAACGGTATCTTTGAAAAAATGCCATAAGATGGATAATGCATAATTCACTTGACCCTATTCTTTGACTATCCCTTTGTAAGAAAAGTTTGTGATAAGCAATAATGTGTTTAAGATAGGTCTAGAAAAAAAACATCAGGGCCGTACTAGTCTATATCTATTATTTATTAATTTCCCTATAAGAACTGTTACATAACCCATGCTTAACAAATGTAGAATCATCTTTTATTTTCTTAAAATTTTTGCAGCATAAAATTTTTTGACTCCTCTACTGGCTAAAGGGGGTCACCATTGGGTTATCTTTAGATTTTTTCAATTCATTTTAGCTGATATAAATTATAAATATCATTATGCAAAACATCAATTTAATTTCAAAATACAAAAACAATAATATTTCTCAACAATAGACAATAAATCAGACCCCACTCTGACTGATAGTTTTTGATAAAAGTATCGTCATTATTTGTCCATTAGGAAGAATCTCTTTAATTTTTGGTGTGAAATTGTTTTCGGTTGGCACATTTTATTTATTTTAAGAACATTTTGGTCATCCAAAGGATGTGGGCCATTTAAGAAATATTAATTAGTGTCTTATCAGCTTTTGAAATTTTCCATTGAGAATGTTTGAAGATATTTTATTCGAAAGGTCAACAAATTTTATCGATTTCTGTGCCAATACCAGTGACGTTAAGAAAGAAGAATACTTACAATAAATACTTTTCAATTAATAATTGAACATTTCTTATTGAAAACTTTGTTCTAAATTTGATCAACATAGTAAATTTTCGTTTTTGTATTTATTACTTTAATTTTTAAATTTTGGTTGTAGTGTATGGTTTGCATCGATTTGCTTTCAGTCAGTGAGTAAGTGGAATCTGACCATACACTATTCTGAAATTTGACGAATCTGGTAGGGATGGTTTGAAATGGAATAATTTATCTTCTGAGGTTAAAGAAATCGTTAAACATTTCTTTATTACAAGGTAGAGGTTTCAATGAAAATGCTGCCATAGCTGAAAATTGTGCTTTAGCTAAAATTTCTTTAACTTTAGTAAATGATATAGATATAGTAATTTAGCAGCCTATACCGGGTGCCCACGAGATTTCTTTCCGGCTGCCATTTTTTTATTTGTCTATCGATATCAACGAAACTTGGTAGGCTTGATATTTTAACGAAACGCCATTTTTATGCATTTAGGACAATTTTTCCTGACTTCCGGTTTCACCGGAAATGACCGAAACTTTTGATTTTCAAATGGCACACCCTGTATATTTTTTGTTTTTCGGATTCTACAGATCGTTTTACGTCCTAATGTACCACTTTTAAATTGAGTTTTGTCCAAATTTCGTTTTCAAAATTAAATTTTAAGTAGAAAAAAAAATTACCTACATAATAAAACAGAAATATTTGGACGAAAATTAAGAAAAATGTCATAGTGTATTATATCGTTGGATTCGCTTTAAAAAACTGCATTTAGTAATGTTATGAAAGTGATATGTTTCTATTCTAGTTTTTGAGCTAGGGCAAAAATACCAAAATAATGAAGTTTACAGCCCTCTATCAAAAAAATTTACAAAGATAAAATTGAGTTTGTATTTTTCTAAACTTAAGTAAAGTATGTAGAGTCATTTTAGGATGATCACGGCACTCTAGTTAAAAAATTAAAATTTAATTTAAAAACAAGATTTGGGCAAAACTCGATTCAAAAATTGGACGTAAAACGACCTGTAGAATCCGAAAAACAAAAAATATACAGGGTGTGCCATTTAAAAATCAAAAGTTCCGGTCATTTCCGGTGGAACCGGAAGTCAAGAAAACTTGTCATAAATGCATAAAAATGGCGTTTGGATAGAATATCAACTCTACCAAGTTTCGTTGATATTAATGGACAAATAAAAAAATGGCAGCCGGAAAGTGATCTCGTGGGCACCCGGTATAGTAATATATATGCCTTAAATTGAGGAAATTTTGCCGCGCAATAGTCCAGCAAATTCGGAAGCCAATGATCTAGACAAGTCTACAAGCAACTGAGCACTATAAAACAGAGTCGTTCAGGAAAAAAAATTTGCATTGAGAACAAGCTGTGGGTACTTACTTTGGAATCGTTGACAAAAGAAGAAACAAATATTTTATGTATAGGATATCAATTCAAAGGAGACTAAGGATAGTTATTTGCAGCCCTCAGTTCAGTTTTGGACGAAAATAATAGTGATAGGGAGACAGAAATTAATATGGAATAGTTAAAACAATATTTATATAGAAATTAGGTAATAATAAAAGTTCTAAAAAAATCAAAACCTTCTAATTTTTGAATTTGAATCATATCGCTAATATCAATAAAAAAAAGTAACCACAAAATAACTCTTACCAGTTATTCTAAGCGCTCTTTCAATATCCGCAGTTTCACTGAAATACATCTCTTCCTTCAAATGTGCTCATTCACACTGTCACCAAACACCAATTAAAAAAAAAACAATAATCCTTATCCCGTCATTGGATATCGAAATCTTTTTAATATCGTCAAAAAAGAAATCTTTAAATTATTATTTCAACATAATATACGATTAGCACTCGACAATTTTTATGTTTTTCCTTTCTACGTAATTGTTTTTGTTTATAAAATGTTAGTTCGACAATGTTTGAAATAAAAAGTCAACGATTTGTAGAAGATTTCATTGACATTACCCTTGACAGTGAGGTAAATGATAATATCTTGACCTTAAGATAGTGATAATTGAAAAAAAGAAGGAAATAGTAAGTCCTACTAAATAACTACTTGCAAATTGAGCATTCAAGCTGTATAAATATAAACGTATAGGTAGAAGGTACATGAACTCACAAATATCAATATTGGAAGAAAGTATTACTATGTACATTCCTAATATAGACTGGGCACATCATATAGAGTGATACAATGTGCATTTATTCTCAATTACATCTCTCAATTACATATGCATCATTAACTTACCAGTTAATAAAATGGCTCTATCAAAATCAGCAATTTCGCTATATTGAATTTTCTCTATCATGATGTTCCCTTCACTATATCACCAACTTTTCTAAATCCTAATCCTTATTTTAATTTCGTCAAACGTTTTGTTTTATAAGATAGTCACACCTTGTTTATAAAATAAGTAATCAAACAAAAGAAAATTGTAAAACATTAAACGCCTTCACCCTTGGTTCTGTTAGGGGTAAATGGCAGGTATTTGACTTTATCCTTATTATGCCATCAGGCAAGAGTAAACTTCTAAGAAAAATGTGCCTACGCCCTATAGGGTGGTCTGATGAGATCCTAATTAATGTTTTTTTTTAAATCCTGGGTTCGCATAAGACAGCCCTAGATAATTTGGGATTCATATAATAATTATTGTAAAGGGACCAATTATAAAGTGTTGGATTGAAATAATGATTACATTTTTTCTGCAACTTATTCTCGGCCTTTTTTTCCTATTTCGTCTGGTATAAAGAAGGAAAAGCAAATATTGAACCCTTTAATAGATTAGGAAAATGATAAATGCGGTCCTTGAACACTCCAACAATGTTATTTGCAGACCCTTATTTCCTTGATTTTTTTTTTTATTCCTCCATTATATTTTTAGAGATATTTTATTAATGTAATTCTAAATTAAAAATCTGTAGTTTACTTCAGCCTTGGCCAATAATTTTGATGTGTGCTGGAATTCGGAAATCTTTGTATTGGGTTTTCAAGTAGGAAGTAGGTATATATACTTCTTGCAATTGCACTAGATAAATATCATCAAATACCAGTCTGATCACACTCCGAAGACAAAAAAGAACATTGAAACATTGGCTATTCCAGGTAACATAATACACTTTAGGTATGATAGAGGAATACCTACCAAAAATAGTAGATCATCACTAGAGAATATCTTTGAATCATTTTCCAAACACCAACCATCACGATGATCCTTTGGGTGAAGTTATTGTCAATGCTTCACCCATTAATGGTGAATCCCGATTAAGAAGTCTGGATACCAGTATATAAGGTTCCAGATACTGATGGAATTCTTATCTCCCCTTATTAATCTGTATTAGAATTTTATTTTGAACAGCATGGAAAAGGAGTTCCAGGTTGATTCTGTATACTCGGACTTCTCTTAAGCCTTTGACAGGGTTAACCATCGTCTGCTCATTAGGAAGCTTAATTATTTGGGAGTGAGAGGTCCAATTTTGAGTTGGCTTGCTGACTTTCTTGTTTGATGTTCCTTCGTTCACTATGGGCCAATCCTGTCCAATCTGTTCATATCCGATGTGGGAAGTTCCATTGCACACAGCTCATTTATACATTTGCAGATGATCTTGAACTTTATCGTCAGGTATCATCGTTGGAATGCTGTGGATCGAACGAAATGGACCTAATAATATTGCCAAATGTTATAAAATAACTTTTTCCAGGTTAGCTCTAACGGTGAAATTCCCTCACACAATTAATAACACATCAATCAGGAAAGTAGCATAAGCATTCGAGATTCGAGAGAGGAATTTGACTCCAAGATGTCATTTAATGGCCATATTACCAATACTGTGTCAAAAAAGGCTAGGTATTAGATTTGTTTTTTCCACTACTAATATTTACACCGTAAATAAATAAATAAATTTATTTGGTATTATTGTATTTCGAATATACATTAACAAAATCACATTACCTATACCTATGTACTTAGTTATGGAATAACATTGGAGCACATCCAGGTTGTTACTTAAGATGGGTATATTCAAGATTAACATAACATAAATGAGTAAAGAAAAAAGATAAATACTTGTTATTAGGAATAGTAAAGTGCAAACGTTATAATTGAATGCATAAAAGCTGCAATAGGTACATTCCTATCAATTACACAAGGTATATTATTGGCTCATTCAGTATATTATTCAGGATATTCCAGAGATTCCTTGTCAGAGAGATCAGGGAAGCATAAGAGGAGTTGAGAATCTTCTACATAATATGCCCTCTCTTAATAAATTTCTCCATGAGTTTTGCCTATAGAATAATAGTTATTATCCGCAATAAGTGGAATTGTGGATTCGGTATATCCCGATTCCAGAATATGAACCGGGAATATTCCAGTTTTCCGTTCTCAGCTACTAGGATTGCAGAAAGTGCGTGTTATATTAAATGCGGTGCATTTCTATTTATTTAAGGGAAACCCCTCTTGAAATTACTAAAGGGTGCTAATCGACTCCGCCCACGAAACGCAAGGGTAATATAGGGAAGGGTCTTATTTGTCAAATACAGAGGGAAAAATAATAATGGGTGATAATGAAAAGTAGGTATACCTATTTAATATAATAAGAGAAATGTAAATTATTTATGTAAATATAATAAATAATGTTGAAATGTTGTCCTTATTATACATTTGTCTCTATAGGTACTTATTCAAATTCAATTCACGCAAATATAAAGTACCTTATAGCTAATGGAAATTTATGGAATCAAATGAGCTCTCATCAGTTTCCTTTCACTATTTTACAAAATACAATACATCTTTATTTTCAATAATAAAATCTAAAGATACTTAATAGTAGAATTAATTATAAAATCTAAGAAATCTCCTGGACATGTGTTGTTCCAGAATTGCAAGATAATCAGTGACTTGACTTATAGCCATGTTTCCTTAATAAAGAAACTGCATACATATACTTATTACTACATATTATTTGATTTATAGACAGAGCCAATTAAGATTCATCCCTAGGTTGTTTCATAAGGAAGACTTGCTTATTAAAATCTAAGACATATGGGTAAATGAAAGACCAATTTTGCGGAGGCTTTAGTTTCTATAAAAATGAATTGAGGCTCTATTTCCTCCAAGCTGCAGGAAGATGGAGAATATATTTCCAAAGAAAACTTGGTTTTGAGATTTCTATCCTGATAAATAGGTATTAGGATTTATGATGAAGAACCCAATAACCGTATTCACAACGAGTAGCTAAGTCAAGGTACTGTGAGTACTGAGTAGTTTTAGTTCGCTCCATGGAGCTATCGATAATCTCCTTTGGATTATTCATTGTAGAATCCCAGTAGCCACAGTAGGGACAGCCTAAAATAAAGAGAAATTCCTGGTTGAATACCCAATTTGCGAATAAATTAACTGGACCATGACGACTAAAAAAAAACTCTGCGGCTCGCGAATTCGAAATTAGTTTATGTAGAGAGTGGAATAACAGCTTCTGGGCATAATGGAAATGCGTTTCACCACCCTGTAAATATTTGCTAATCAATTTCAGTTAGATGTTAGATGGAAGAAAAACTTTTAGCAAAGAAGAAGTTTTGGTCCAACAATTTAAAATACCTACATTGTAACGTAGGTTACTAAATTTTTATTGTTTTATCCGCGTTTCCGTTAATTAAATTAATTCCGTACCGATATGTTGTGTCGACGCGTGACCTCGAATGCAAAGCACTCTCCAGTATAAACCGACGTGCGCGCCGCGTTTCAAAAACTCGATTCCCCACCGCTGGTATCTGCGCTGCCGTCTGACGACGACGTGACGCGGCGCCTCCCGATTATTTATACGGCAGCACACACTGCAGTCGGCCACTTCTCTCCGAGCTCCGATTCCGACCAGACCTACCGACCAGCACCAGCCGCCAGCTACAAGCAATGTAAGTCCGTTTTATCCGCCGCCGCCGCCGCCGCCGCTTGCCGACGTCAGCACCGTCGCGACGCCAGATGAAGGCTCAGTAAGTAATAGGTATGGGTAAGAAGGCAGGTATTCTCTCTCTCTCTCTCACACTGCAAGAACGGAACTACGGGTGGGAACACGTACTGGGTAGCTCTGTTCTTGTAGTGAAAGACCTAAGGGGGCTACGGGCTGGAATACGTACAGGGTAGCACTCTTCTGTCTCGATTGGTGGATAGAGGAAACGAAACCACGGGTGGGAACACGTACTGGGTGGTTTTGTTTCCTCTATGGGAAGACAAAAGGGGGCCACGGGCTGGAACACGTACAGGGCGGCACTCTTTGTCTCACACTTCTTCTGACTTCATATTCCACGGGGACCTGCTTTCTGCCTATTGTTAAATTCACGCATGCGCCATAGGGCGCTGATCCGAGTTGCTGACGCCGGTAAGAGTCGGACCGTACAAACCATAATTCCGGAGCTTCTTGCCTGTTTCACCGCACCGTCATTGTTTACCGCACCGTCATTTTCACCGCACCGTCATTGTTTACCGCACCGTCATTTTCACCGCACCGTCATTGTTTACCGCACCGTCATTTTTACCGCACCGTCATTTCTACCGCACCGTACCGCACCGCCATCTTTACCGCCGCGCTATACCAGCCCAGCACCGTCACGCATATCACTCCGTCTCTCTCTCATACTCGTTCACACACTCTCTCCCTCCGGGTTAAGCATTTCATTTCAATAAATCCGCATCTTAATTAGGTTTTCTTGCATTTCCTTTCTATTGTTATTTCTTTGGGCATTAATAAAAGTGCATTGTTGGATATTATGTGTTTCATTTTGGGGAAAATGCGCATCGACCTCTGGTTTTTCCGTCTCCACTGTTTAAAAGCTACCTAGTGCCCGTGGGCCCTTAACCACATTAATCCTAAGGGTGGCGCCCGAGTTTTCCGAAAACCCCGAACCGACCGCTTTCTTACCGGAAAACCAAAGTAGCGCTACAACATAATCATAATAGAAAGGTTTCTTTATTATTTGTCAACTAAAATTGTAAATTCTATTCACGCACTGCATATCAAATTTCACAATCTTCCGCCTTTAGTAGGCAGGTTCGTTTGTGTCACGCTCGGAAGGGGTGGAATAATAAATTCGTTTATCGATTACACTTTGAGCCCTGCATGTTGAAAAATCTCCTTCAATTTATGCTATCCTTATAAAAGTGTACGGAAATCTGGAATATCCCGGACGTTTTCCTGGACAATCGTCTTTGCCAAATGGAATCCGGGGATAGGGAAAAACATTCGTTGTACTGATAGTTGGAAAATTTTTCTTATTTCCAAATATGTACCTATACTTTGGACACGATACCAATGTCCTTAAAATATATATCTACAGATTAATATAGGGTCACTCGTTGTATATATGTAGGTACGGTTACTATAATAATAATGGACGGATTATCCAGCCACACCCGGTCCCTGTCCTCCGGGTTCTCTAGAAGTCCGACCAATTTTTTCTCCTACCGTTAAATATGTTTTCTATGTAAATCCCCAGATATGGCTAAAAAATAACAAAAATGTTATGCAAATGACTCATATTATGTTTCACGTACCTATGTCTCGGATAACATAAATTATTATAAATCATAATTATGTGTGACTCATAGGTATAGGTTTTAATGATAATAAATTATTTGTTTGAAAGTGGTTACTCAGAAAAATTAGGTACATGGGTTGATTAAAAAAAAAAAATGTTGAATAACAATTCCGATGATATTGTCAAATAAAACTACAATCTGTTCAACTTAATCAGAGCTTGAAAGTTATTTTTACCAATAAAAAAATGTTGCGACACAAAACTTGATTTAACTTCAAAAATAGATATTATAACTATTGTTTTGCTCACTAACCAGGATTTTTGTTAAATTTTGTCAATCCATACTAGAAAATGTTTAACTTAGTTTTACCCATTATTGGATGGTAGGTATTCAAAAATTCCTGAGATCATCCTTATGATTTACCAGTGAAGAATTTAATATCAGATGTTAAAATGGATACATCAAACAATGTAGCATGCGATGGGAAAACTTTGAGGGTACTCAGAACTATGGACTGACAAATGAAGAGTATGTTCCAGCAACCGTTGTTAACAGTTACTGCTTTGACTTGCATCATAATGTTTGCTAATATGTTTGGGTAAGTGAAATCTCACTTATTTTAGCCTTCATTGAAATTTACCTTTCATATTCTAGAATGTTTGGTTTGGGACTCTGGCCTCCAGAAATCTTCGTGCGCTTTGACCAATTCAAAAAACTATATCCCAATGCCACTCCATCCATATCGGAATATTTCAACTTTAGTCCAATCAAAAAACGTTACTTGCGAAGCTACCTTTGATGCCTCAGTAATTTATAACACTGTTGTGATAGCTACTAGTTCATTGGTGTTTAATTTGATTTGTGCTATCCTAGCAACTAAGGTACATTTTAAAGTTGTTCCACTAGTAACGATGTTAATTGGCGGTGCTGCTAGTGCCAGCATATACTTTTCAAGTAGCTCCCTTCAGAATTTAGTTGTAGCTAGTTTATTCTAAGCTAGTATGATTACTGCCAATATGACAATCGGTAGTATAGCTGTTGAGCTGTTTCCTACCAAAGTTGTTGGCATAGCCTTGAGTTTAATTATGTGTTCAGGACGTTTTGGAGCTGTGGCCAGTAGCTTTTTGTTCGGTTATTATATGGACACCCAGTGCGAAATACCAATTTTCGTAGTAGGAGCTGTAGTACTTCTAGGAGGTTTCTTATGTTTCTTAGTACCAAAACCAAGTAAGGAAGCACCAGCAAGTTTCCGTATGTCGCATGATATTGAAGTGGCAGTAATTTCAGCGTATACGACGTGAAACTGAGATGAACTTTTGTGCATATTTAAAAATATGTCTGTGTTTATGTGTTACTAGTGTTGTAGTTTTATTTATTTTTATAAATAACAAAAATAGAACTCGTAAGAAAATATTGTGTGAAGGTTTTATATGATATAAATCAGCATCGGATTCGGATTTAAATAATTGGAATTGTTGCCATTTTTCTAGTCTTTAAAAGCACTTTCGAAACTATCGAAAGACTAGAATTGATAAAGAAGCTCTCATAATAATGGATTAAACTGCTAAACAAACAATATTTAACAGCTGCTATTTTATTTACTTATACTCACATGCGCTTATCACCCTCCCTATTACCGTTCTATTACAAACAAACCTGTTGCCTCCTACAATTGATTTTTCCGCTTGGGACAAAGCAGGAGATAAATTGCTTGTTCAAGCTTCTGATTTCCTGTTGAAAATTAACTGAAACTGGAACTTCGGAAAACTTTGGAAGCGAAGCTGTAGCTAGAAAAGGAGTTTTCGTCAAACGTCAGCTTCGGCACATGCAATGGAGTTTCTAATAATAGTGCAGTTTCCATTTGCTGGAAAAGTTACAGCTACATACCCAACACTATCAACTGCCAGGAAAACCCTTTTCTTTGAGGAGTTTCCATGATAAAGATTTCTAGTAGCAGGATTAGAGGACATTTATAAGGTTCGTATGGAATCCTGGTTAATACTTCCTCAGTTTTTCCTTAGGAAATAATATATTTTTCTGCCTATGGAGATTATTCCTCATCATCCTTGCCATTCCAGAACTATTAACTGCCTTGTGGATATCAAAAATGCCCGAAAGTCCTAAATATTTCCTGGCAAAGGGCGAACACAAAGAATGTTTAGCGATCTTGAAACATATGTATTCTAAGAACACCGGAGATCATCCAGATGATTCTCCAGTAAAGAGTTTAATATGAGATGTTAAAATGGATACATCTAACAATGTAGCATGCGATGGGAAAACTTTGAGGAAACTTAGAACCATGGGAGGACAAATGAAGAGCAGTGGCGTGTTTACCATGTAAGCTAGGGAAGCACAGCTTTCCCTCGAGGATTTATTAAAAACACTAAACTAAACTTTATGTAGACATTTTCAAAAAGAAATATATGAAACTTGTGAATGGCTGACTAGTTCTGAAATTATGAGTCTCTCCTGTCCTGTACTTTCACCATCTTTCCCCACAGCTTCCCCGTCTGTTAAAGTCTGGACACGCCACTGATGAAGAGTATGTTCCTGCAACCGTTGTTAACAGTAACTGCTTTGACTTACATCATAATGTTTGCTAATATGTTTGGGTAAGTGAAATCTCAATTATTTTAGCCTTCATTGAAATTTACCTTTCATATTCTAGAATGTTTGGTTTAGGACTCTGCGTTCAAGAAGCACCAGCAAGATTCTGTATGACGCATGATATTGAAGTGGCAGTAATTTCAGCGTACGACGCGAAACTGAGATGATCTTTTATGAATATTTAATAATATGTCTGTGTTTATGTGTTACTAGTGTTGTAGTTTTATTTATTTTTATAAATAATAGAAATTTTACTTGTAGGAAAATGTTGTATGAGGATTTTATATAAAATAAACTAGGATCGAATTCCGATTTAAATAAATGGGAAACAAGTCATTGTATTGTTGTCATATCTCTGGTCTTTGAAAGTCCTACTTTCGAAACTATCAAAACACTAGAATTGATGAAGAAGCTTTCATAATAATGAATTAAACTGCTGAATAAACAATATTTACCATCTGCTATTTTATATACTTATACTTACATGCGCTTATCACCCTCCATATTGCCAACAAACAGCTGTTGCCTCCTACAATTGATTTTTCCTCCTGCAATAAAGCAGGAGAAGAATTGCTTGTTCAAGCTTCTGATTTCCTGCTGAAAATTAGCTGAAACTGGAAGTTTGGAGAACTTTGAAAGCGAAGCTGTAGCTAGAACAGGAGTTTCCGTCAAACATCAGCTTCAATTCATGCAATAGAGTTTCTAATAATAGTGCAAAGTTTCAATTTGCTGGAAAAATTACAGCCATATACCTTACATCATCAACTGCTAGCAAAACCCTTTTCCTTGAGAAGTTTCCATGATAAGGATTTCTAATAGCAGGATTAGAGGAAATTTATAAGGTTCGTATGGAATCCTGGTTAATACTTCCTCAGTGTTTCCTTGGGAAATATTATATGTTTCTGCCCGTGCAGATTATTCCTCATCATCCTAGCTATTCCAGAACTATTAACTGCCTTGTGGATACTAAAAATGCCCAAATTTTTCCTGGCAAAAGGAGAACACAAAGAATGCTTAGCGATCTTGAGATATATGTATTCTGAAAATACCGGAGATCATCCTGATGATTTTCCAGTGAAGAATTTGATATCAGATGTTAAAATGGATACATCAAATAACGTAGCATGCGATAGGAAAACTTTGAGGGTACTCAGAACCATGGGAGGACAAATGAAGAGTATGTTCCAGCAATCTTCGTTAACAGTAACTGCTTTGACTTGCATCCTAATGTTTGCTAATATGTTTGGGTGTTTAAGTACTAAAATGTTATATTCAAGAATGTTTGGTTTAGGACTCTGGCTTCCAGAAATCTTCGTGCGCTTTGACCAAATCGAAAAACTCTATCCCAATGCCACTCCATCCATATCGGAACTCTCAAGTTTAGTCCAATCAAAAAACGTTACTTGCGAAGCTACCTTTGTTGCCTCAGTAACTTATAACACTGTTGTAATAGCTACTAGCTCATTGGTGTTTAATTTAATTTGTGCTATCCTAGCAACTAAGGTACCGTAGTGTCGGTATACTTTGCCATCCAAGGTGACTTTGCCAGAGTTGACTTTTTTTTTTGTAACAATATTTTTTGTAACTCCAATGGCAGAAACTTAGTGGAAGTTGTAGGAACTATTAAAGAAAACGTGGTTAACTTGTTGCAAATATAGTCAGACTTGCGATTGCTGCGCTATAGTGCTAGTGAACACGTGCTGCATATAAGCTAAGAATTTTACGATTTTTAATTCCTAAAATAGTAAGACTTGTGACACCTATATGAATACGATTAACCCAAAATAAATCCTTTTGCCAAAATATACACTTCAATGGCTAATGATTGTGAAATTTTGAAGTATTAAAAAATAATGGTTTTTGAGATTTTAATTTATTTAAAAAAAAAGTGTGACCTTGCAAGCCACTCGTAGGTGTCTTTGCCTTATATATTTCTTACCGATTTTGGTTTTTTAAATCAAAATATGGGTCGAATCTACAAAAAAAAATAGACAGCCGGCACTACAAAAACTATAATAAAGATACTGTAAAAAAAGCAGTGCGAAATATTTTAAGCAATGACTTAAGTTTTTTTGATATTTTGATATTAAAACGTATTTTTTTTGTTTCCAACAATGAAAAAAAATATGGTACCTACCTACCTTTTTTAAAATCATATTTGAACGCAAACTAACCCATATAATAGTCTTACATTTAGATTTAGGTGGTTTTAAACGCGTTGGCAAAGTGTCACCAATTTGTAGGAGACTTTGCCAGATTTTTAACAAAAAAAAAATAAATAGAAGCAGTGCTTTCTAATTGTTTGTGTTTACAGGGATCTATAGCCAGAACATGGAATTTATACATAGTCTGTAGCCATTCAAATTGCTATATCGGTTAAAAAAATATCAGAGAAAAGGTCTGAAAACCGTGGCAAAGTATACCGACACTACGGTACATTTCAAAGTTGTTCCACTAGTAACGATGTTAATTGGCGGTGCTGTTTGTGCCAGCATATACTTTTCAAATAGCTGCCTGCAAAATTTAGTTGTAGCTAGTTTATTCCAAGCTAGTATGATTACTGCAAATATGACAATCGGTATTATAGCTATTGAGCTGTTTCCTACTAAAGTTGTTGGCATAGCTTTGAGTTTAATTATGTGTTCGGGACATTTTGGAGCTGTAGCCAGCAGCTTTTTGTTCGGTTATTATATGGATACCCAGTGCGAAATACCAATTTTCGTAGTAGGAGCTGTAATAGGTACTTCTAGGTTTCTTATGTTCCTCAGTACCAAGACGACATAAAGAAGCACCAGCAAGTTTCCGTATGTCGCATGATATTGAAGTGGCAGTAATTTTAGCGTACGACGTGAAATTGAGATGAACTTTTGAGCATATTTAAAGTGTTGTAGTTTTATTTATTTTTATAAATAATAAAAAATTTACTTGTAAGGAAATGTTGTATGAGGATTTTATATAATATAAACAAGGATCGAATTCCGATTCAAATACATGGAAACAAGTCATTGCATTGTTGTCATATCGTCATTCTTTGAAAGTAATTGTACTTTCGAAACTATCAAAAGACTAAAATTGATGAAGAAGCTGTCATAATAATGAATCAAACTGCTAAATAAACAATATTTAACATCTGCTATTTTATATACTTATACTTTCATGCGCTTGTCACCCTCCCTATTGCAAACAAACCTGTTGCCTCCTACAATTGATTTTTCCGCCTGCGATAAAGCAGGAGAAGAATTGCTTGTTTGTTTAAGCTTCTGATTTCCTACTGAAAATTAACTGAAACTGGAACTTCGGAAAACTTTGGAAGCGAAGCTGTAACTAGAAAAGGATTTTCCGTCAAACGGCAGTTTCGGCTCATGCAATGGAGTTTCTAATAATAGTGCAAAGTTTCCATTCGCTGGAAAAGTTACAGCTACATACTTAACACTATCAACTGCTAGCAATATCCTTTTCCTTGAAGAGTTTCCATGATAAGGATTGCTAGTAACAGGATTAGAGGAAATTTATAAGGTTGGTATATGGAATCCTGATGGTTAATACTCAGTTTTTCCTTAGGAAAAATTATATTTTTCTGCCTGTGGAAATTATTCCTCATCACCCTAGCCATTCTAGAAAAAACGCCCGAGAGTCCTGAATATTTCCTGGCAAAAGGCGAACACAAAGAATGCTTAGCAATCTTGAGAGATATATGTATTCTAAGAATAGAAGTATGGGAGGGCAAATGAAAAGTATGTTCTATCATCGTTGTTAACAGTAATTGCTTTGACTTGCATTATAATGTTTGCTTATATGTTTGGGTAAGTAAAATGTTAATTATTTTGGCCTCTAAGTACTAAAAATGTTATATTCCAGAATGTTTGGTTTAGGACTCTGACTACTAAATAAACAATATTTAACATCTGCTATTTTATATACTTACATAATATGCGCTTATCACCCTCTATCGCATACAAACCTGTTGCCTGCTATTATTGAATTTTTCTGCCTGCAATAAAGCAGGCGAATAATAACTTGTTCAAGCTTCTGATTTCCTGCTGAAAATTAGCTGAAACTGGAACTCCGGAAAACTTTGGAAGCGAAGCTGTAGCTAGCAAAGCAATTTTCATCCAACGTCAGCTTCATGCTGTTAGCAATGAAGTTTCTAATAATAGTGCAAAGGTTCCAGTTGCTGGAACAGCTACAACTATATAAAACCCTTTTCCTTCAGGAGTTTCCATGATAAGGATTTCTGGTAGCAGGATAACAGGAAATTTACAAGGTTGCATGGAAGGCTGGTTTTAGATATCGTCATCTATGATAGTGGACACTGTGGAATACATATATTTATCAATACCACAAAAAATATTAATATGTCCAATAGTTTTTCCATGTAGGTATCCCACCTACCTAGGTACAGTAAATTTTCCTTTAGGCAAAGTTTCTTTGGCGAGTTTCCATGATACAGCTTTCAGTCAACAGGAATTCAGGAGTTGACAGGAAGTATAATGGCAAACTCGATCAATGGAAATACCATAGCGTCATCTAGATATACAGTTATATAAAAGCTGATAAAATTGATTGAAAGTGGCTTCCAGTTTTATTGAATTTAGAAATTATCTAATACAAATGAAAATACACATAATACAACTAACTCAAACTTTATTTTATTATAGTAATATACATATGACTAAACAATCTCAAAAAGCTCGAATCTTTTATCATATTTCGCACTATGAATGCCATCAGTCAAATCCCAAACAGTCTTTATCTCCATCAATTTTCTAATTCAATAAATTACCTACACTAAGATCTATGGATTACATTTAATTTTTACCATTTCCTTCTCCTTCATCTTTATCTTTAGTTAATTGTCTGCATAGACAAGCAACATTTCTAGGGCCCTCAGTTGCAGCAGCTCTATCTAATTTAATTTGAATACATTTCTTTTTGGCGGGGCATTTTCTAATAGAACTTATATTTTCGTCGACATTCAATTGCGTGGCTTGAGAATCTTTACCCATTGCAGATTGCATAATTTGAGTAGGTTTTTCCTTACTAGGAGAATCTTCGATAATTCCTCTACCACAACTTTCCTCATCTCTATTGTTTGCTTCTACAGTTTTAATTTCACTTTCTTCTTCTTCTGCGTTATCCTGTGTTTCAAGATTTTCAACTTTCATTAAAGTTTCTTCTTCAGAAAGTTTAAACATTTTCTGAGTTTTTTTCACCGGAAGTAAAAATCTTTCCTCTTTATTATCTGTTGCTTGTTGTTTCTCGAGTATTTGGCTTGCTGATGTTACTTTCTCTTGTGTATTAGCTGCACTCGTTGATTTTTTCTTGGATAAGGTTTTATGTAGTGTCATCATACCTTCAAAACAACAAATGATAATTCGAAGAAAAAAAAAAAAATAATATCTTACATTTGATCGTTTGTATCATGAAAGTTCTATTTTTCGGTTTCCTTAAAGCAATCATCCTTAAAAAATATAATTAAATCTAATTGAGCATTACATATTGGTATTACATATTTCGGTATTTCTAAATACTTTTACGTGTAATAACTTTATTTCAAGTTCAACTAACTTTCTCTGTCTTTTTCTAGCTTCAGATCTCATAAGAGCTAGCATAAAGCTCTCATCAGTTCTTGGAGGAAATAACGAGCATTCAACAATATTTCCATGACACTCCAGTTGGATTGGTCGTGTTTCCTTTTCCTTTTCGTCATGTTTGTCTTCTTTAATGTGGTATAACCAATGGAAAATTGCATTAAGGAATATCTAGAATAATATTTAATTTATATGACTTATGATTTATTTCTTGATTGCTTTACCGATTTGTATATGAGCAAATTAATCCAACATAATAGAGAAAGAAATAGCGTAAGTATTACCGGGTTTCGTTCTCTACTGAATAGTTTCATACCCATTGGTATTAAATATGATAAGGGGATAATGGTGAAATATACAGCACAGCTAAAAATTCAATGTAAAGTTTCCTAAATGCAAAATTGTATCAACTTACAAAATTATAACGGCTGAAATGTAAAGTGACCCAATAACAACATTACAAATAATATTATCTTTGTTCAATAGCGAGTAGAACATTTTAGATAATTCTTGAAATATTCCAGAAACTGCTATTAGAG
The DNA here is from genome assembly GCA_917834065.1 of Ceutorhynchus assimilis. Taxonomy (NCBI): domain Eukaryota; kingdom Metazoa; phylum Arthropoda; class Insecta; order Coleoptera; family Curculionidae; genus Ceutorhynchus; species Ceutorhynchus assimilis. The sequence continues at coordinate 31,971,058 of OU892284.1, forward strand.
CTGTAATTGTGAATGGTATTTCTAAAAACCTAAAGAAATGGTTATTTAAAAGTCCTACTTAGCTAATAGTATGAAGGTACCTTAAAATGAACGCTGTAGTACAAGCTATAGTCAAAGCAACATGCTTGAAAAAATGGCAATATCCCATTTGTGTACCTTCTCTGTAAGCCATACACAAGTAAAAAGAACATATCACAGCTTGACCAATCTTTTGCCTGTCTGAAATAACTCCATAATGGATTGCAATGGTTCTTCTATAGTACATCAAGTCTCCAGTATTATATTCGTTTATTGTTATTACGTAGTAGATGCAAAATGAAAAGTAGCAAGCTAGTAACCACAGGCTATGACTTAGACGGACTCGTAAGTATTGGGAAAATCCTAGTTGTTTTAGGTAGATCTGAAATTAAATGTTATTCAAAAAATATGAAGATTGTTTTTACTTACACTGATTAATCTGTCGTAGGCAAAATGTAGAGTTAGCCAAAAAATCACCAGCCAGGTAATTCCATTGCACAAGGCATTGTTGAAGTTAGGTCCTAGGAGTTTTTGCATTCCGCTGGGTATGTATGTTAGTTCAGTACCGAAGAATGCATGCATTAGGGATGACATCTTCAAATAATCCAAGAGTCATATAGATGAGGGAATAAAACTAAAATTAAAAACGTAATATCAGTCAGTCGAAGTGATGATTTTCACATGTGTTTTAGTTTCCATTCACTTTTCCGTTGATCCTTTGGGAAGACTTTATTCTAAAGTAAATTCATGGAGAAATGGAAATAGGTAGTGCATTTTCTACAATAAAGAACGAAGTTTTCAGTTTATTTATAGATAGTTGTGTTTAATAATCAATGACTGTGATCAATGACAAAAGCATTGAGGTACTTATGACATTGACATAAGCATTTGATAGTCAAATGAGAGCACAGATCTCACTGGAAAGCAACTTTCAACAATTTCATATCATCCGTTGATAAGCTAGAATATGATAGAAAACTAAAACTCTTGGTGAATTATGTAAGTCACAACAACTACGAGCACATATCCTGCTGTTCCTCTTGTTCCAGAAGCTAATGAGATTTTGGATTCAATTTTCATTAAGTCTAAAAATTAAATAAATATTTACCAGACACTGCCTTACCTCCAGGAAGACCGCTGACCAGTATAAGCACTTAAACATCTATAAATAAAGACTGCAACTTCAAATCTGTCAGCTCTAACGAAAATCAAATGACAAAATTGGAGATTTTTCCATTAGTGGCTTAAGCTCTTCCCAAATTCGACAATTATTGGAGAATATATCAGTCTGAAGCCTGATGAAGTTCTATCTCTAGGATCGGCACAAAAACACTCAGAAACATATAGCATATCTCAAGATGTCATTATGTCAATTCAATCTGAAAGTAGGGAAACACTTGAAGACCCAAATATCTTTATGAAGCCTTATTTCTGCTGCTGTGAAAGTACACAAAAGTCATTTCTGTGGAAGTACCAAAGGCATTTTCATAAACTAAACTACCTTCTAATTATACTCTACATGAAAAAATGTTCCGTCATTCAAGAAAATCAATGAATGGTACAGCAACACCCTAATGGCTAACTTCTGGAAAAATTTATATGAAAAAGCATGTTAGACCTGGTTTGGCTACAAAAGTTAGCTTTATGTGGTGATGATAGTCTACAGCAATTCGAAAATAATGCTGATAACCATGTTATAAATACGCCTACTCAGTCAGAAGAAAGTAAAGATCTTTTACAATTCCCACAGAACAAATGCGAGACATTGAACAAGAAAATTATAGTGAGACAATAAACCAGCGTCAATCTAGTCAAGGTGAGCCACGCAATTAGAATACCAGATGTCTCGTGGATCAAGAACTAGAAAATCTCCCAAATATCTTGAAGATTTTGTGGTAAATAAACCTGGGGAGAATGTGGTACTGTGATACCTTCTCTAGGTATATAGTTTTGTTTACCTTTTTATCATTTCATTAGTTGTTCCTCATTTTTGAATGCCATGTATAATTCTTGTGTTTACTAAAGCCTAATTTCTAAAGGTAATTTAGTATCACCACATCTCTGGGATCCGACTCTCTTTGAAACAAAAAGGGGCGTACCGCGAGCCAATTGCACACAAAGCCCTTTCCCACAACTTCTCTATTAAGGGGGTCCTAAACATGTGTAAGTCACACCGGATTAAGTCGGGGTGATATGAGGGGTGTTGGCACCCCGTGGAATAAAATGACACGTGACACGTCTCTTATCGGTAGGTTTGGACTAGTTGCACAACTTTTTCAAGAAGTCATGCTTTTTCAACGTATCTGCCTAGCGGAAGGAGTTTCCATTTTCTGGCACACTTGACAGGAAAACATAACATTGTTCAAGTATTTACAATAATCTGGAGCAACTGGAATAGTTATTCTAGAGGCTATATCCCGTTTTTGAATCAACGAAGAACAAAGAAAATCTCCATGTTTCTGGATATTTTATCAGGAATATAAAATTGGAAGGAGGTTGGTGAATTGGGGATCGTTTATACAAGGGTACGAGATAATCAATAAAAATTACGAGGGTGGTTATAATCGATATCCTCTTGACCCTAATCATAGGCTTTATATATTTGCGTAAGCCTAAATTGTAGTTATGTTATATGTAATATTAGATATATTACGATAATTTTGTACAGTATTTATTTATTAAATTATTTTCCACATTTTCGAAAAAGTCGTTATTGAACAATCTACTTACACTGCTGTTCTTATTCACTTGAATGAAATATAGCCTTTTGGCTTTTACTTAGAACTCTGAACGCAACAAGTTTGCCAGGAATGAATTTCTTGCAAACCTATATTGAAATATAGGGTAATTCAGAAATAATATTGAACGCAAGACGATAGTAAAACAGCGAGTTGTGATTTAGTTTTGTGATCAGTTAAGCTTGATTGCAGTTAAATAAAGTTTTGTAAAATTGTAATTGTAATCAAAGCGTCGTAGCTCAAAAACGATAAGTCTGAGAGGAAAATTTTTCATGCAAAACTTATAGATCTCGCCGAGAGCCACAAAAAAGCTCATAAGAGTTACCCCTCCACGGGATACCGTTTTCGAGAAAATCGACTTCGAAGTTTTCAATAAATGTTTAAAGAAATTTCAACTTGAACGGCTCATATCTCAGAGACGAAAACGACTTGGAATATCAATAAAAAACCATTTTGTAGGTAATTTATTCCTTTTTTGAAGGAAACCTGTGTCGGGTCCCTGAAATTTTCTTCTCGCCAAAATTGTAATTCTCTTTTTTAGTTTTTTTCCAGCTCTAAAATGCGTCGGAGATAAGAATGTCATATGAGCTTTTCGACTTATTTTTTGCTCCTCTATACGATGGTCTTATGTATTTTTCAAAATTCGAAACTTTTAAAATTGGGGTACGCGATTTAATTCCCCCCCGATAAGTCGGAAGAGGCTGAAACTCGATATATGCAGATGTAACTTGGTTAGTTTTGTCGCAATTTTCATGTCATTGTCTTGAACAGAGATAAATTATTGTTCCAGGAATCAGTTGACCTTAAGAAAGAGTTGATGACCGAACATTACATGCTTCTCTATGTACAAAATAAGGGAAATATTATTACTGAGAACTGAGAATCTCATCGCTTCATGGGTAAGATCGATTAGAATGTACATCCAGGGTTTGTCCAAAGATGGATCCACTTTAAATTAGAACAACATTGACCCGATTATCAAAATATTAAACAAAACATGCAAGGTCAACCATAAATAAACTGTTATAATAATAGGATTTCAAGTAATTATAGGTATCTATTAATACAGCTTGTAAACTGATTAAATTTACACAACGATTGAACTAAAACTTTAATATTCTCACCTGATTTTTGTTTCTATTTATCTCTGCTGCTAACTTTTCATGTACCCACAACTATCTACTGCATGCGACACAAACTTAACTTGAAAATAAGTAAATAAACAAGTCCTAAAATTGGCAGGGAACACTGGATATTGTATGGTAATCGCGGCATTGCGATCCAGAAAATATAGAATGGAGATCAATATACAAGCCGCGATATGTTTTACTGGTTGCCAAACCTTGGATTTTGAGAAACAAAGAATAAGTTTAAAGAAACAACAAACTGCACATTGTTGATTTCAAACTAAAAACTATTAAATTTTCTCCAACTCCGTACATATTTACTTCAAGAAAATGGCCTGTTTGTATCATGGACTTTTGTTTGTCTACAAGAGTCTGGCTTGTTATTAGGGCCCTGAAGATGCAAAGAAGTGTTCACGAAACGTTGGTGATTCAAACAATTGATTAACATTTTTGTAATATGTGATAATAAAAACAAAACACAAAAATCATATTTTGATATGTAGTTTATTCCAATCTAAACAAACACACCTTATTCAGTATCGTGGAAGTTTTCCAGGAAAAGTCCCCGGACCTATATGGCGGAAGGAGTTTCCATTTTCTGGCATACGTAACAGGAAAACATAACGTTGTTTGGGTATTGGCAACAATTGATTAATGGATGATTAATCCAGGAAACAAAGGATATCCCGTTTTCCGATCCGCGAAGAACAAAGAAATCTCCATGTCTCTGGATATTTAATCAGGAATGTAGAATGGGAAAGAGGTTCGTGAATTGCGGGTGGGTTTGCTTGTTAAAGGGGGCGAGAAAATCGATGCGAGGGTGATATCTAATAATCAATAGTTCCTTATCCCTAATGTATATAGACTACTTATATCAGGTATTTAATCAAATACCTAAATACAACTCCGTATTATATTTAAATAAATATTTAATACATATTTATCTAATTAGATTTGCTTATACATTTTTCAAACTCTATTAAACTTCTGGAAAGCGTCAAGATTTTCTATCCATTATGTCCACCAATATACCTCTTGCTACATCCTGTTTTCCTCATAGCAGAAATCCTTTTCATGGAAACTCCCTTGGGAAAAGGGCTTTCCGGAGTTTCCATTAAATTTCCCGAAATCCCAAATGGAACATGAAGAGTTGATTGTCCAGGAAAAGTTATGGCAAACAAGGAGAGGCTCCATGAAAAATACGTTTGCATAAACCTAAATATTGACTGTCCAGTCTTTTATAGATTTAGTGCAAAAGTTGGAGTTTGCAGGAATAATGCTGCTTCATGTGGTGGTTGGTTGCGTATTGATTTTCGAAACGAGTTTATATTTTATTCAAGCTTGTAGGTGATTCGACAAGATGTCGCTAGTGATTTTATCCATGGAACATGGAGTTGAATGGAGATCAGCATTACACATATAATTTGTTTGAGCATAGGTTGATTCGAGTCCACAGCTGTGAGAATGCTATCTTCCTCTTGTCCCTTATCATATACTTTATATACAGGGTATTTCAGAAATGGCGTTACAAACTTCAAGGGCTTTGTTTCCAAGATACAGGGTGATACGTTTTTCAAAAAAAAAATTTTTATTTATTAATAGTACAAAAAAGCTTTGGACGATTTCAATGAAATTTTCACGGTTTATTTCAACCATTATCAGACATGTACTGGATCAATTAGATTTGATCCAGAATTCCCAGGGGCGTACCCAGCGACCAAGTCGGTTGTTTTTGTGCAGAAAAAATATCACTCTGTAGTTTTTGTACGATTTTTATTGATTATTCAGATAGACACACTAAAAATACAACATTTTTGTCTCTTAAATTTTTCAATTATCTCGCTTCGTTTTCGCGGAAAAATTACAATTCCATAAGGAAAGATAAAAAATCATAGGAATTAAGGTATATCACCCATTCATTGAGTGACAAGGACATATAAATTCCATTTGAGTTTTTTTTGTTAAGTTTTCATAAATCAAGAAATTCCGATACATTTTTAATCAATTCCTAACCACTGGCCAGTCTTGGTTTTGGTCTCGAAAAATAAATGCGCTCTTGGTCTTGGCAAAGGTCTTGGTCTTGATAGTCTTGAAAAAAATTTATACCAAATTTTTAAAATATACATAACATACAACAACAGAGCAAAGATAATGGGTTTAGGACTTAAGAAATAAAAAAATAAACTCCCTTTCTGAAAATATTATGCCGATGTTTCGACCATACATTTGGTCTTCTTCACACTGTATTTTTACCAGTAAGAGCGTTTCATGTTAAAAAATACCGCATAAAACATTCCACAACACAGAGCAACAAACAAACATCAATTCTTTGATTAGAATTTGTATTAACGGAACAGGAAAGTTCACAAACACGCCATAAAATTGCCATTCTGTACCGAGGGAAAAATTGATTTCTATTTAACCATAAGAATATAAACCTACCTTACCTACCTGATCATTCAGGCAGGCCAGAGAAAGGTTTTCGAGAACTCTCACATATTCACAGAGCTCATCTGAATTGTATTGGCCTATTCACAATAATAAGATTTGGGTTAGTTTGGGTGAGATGTGGGGTTTGTTCATTTTTGCTCCTAGATTTTTTTTTGTATGATTTGTGTTCTGTGTAAATAAATGTTATCTACACTATGTTGTATTTCTACTCTAACAAGATCAAGACCAAGACCAAGACGAGAGTCTCGAGAGAGAGTCTTGGTCTTGGTCTTGAACGTCAAGTCTTGGTCTTGGTCTCGAGAAGATTTAGCCTAGTCTAGTGTTCTCGCGAAGCCCTAGAACCAATGAATTTTACAATGACTTAAAATTCGAATAGACCGTTAGCGTTTGCCTTTAATTTCAATATCAATGTGAATTCTGCCTGTAATAGTGATAAATAAATAGAATACTACTACTACTACTTTAAATATGAACGTGGACCAGAGCCCTACTGTGGCTTAATGAAAAGCCACATCAAGGAAGAACTCAACAAATGGGACAAAGACCAACTGTCATCATACTGGAGGCACACACCGGGACTCAGACAGTCAAAAAAGTTTATTACCCTTTCAGCAAAAAGAGCTGAACAGCTCCTAAACATGAGCAGACCAGACATCAGATTGGTGGTGGGACTGCTCACAGGACACTGCCCAGTAAAATACAATTCAAGGTTAATGGGCAGAGCAGAAGACGATCTCTGCAGATTCTGCTCAGACGCAATAGAATCCGCAGAGCACCTGCTCTGCGAATGCCCAGCCCAATTCTGCAAGAGGCTCAAATTCCTCGAGGGGGCAACATTGTCACCAGAAGTGGGCCAACTGACACCCAGGAAAATAGCTTCCTTCGTCCCCCGAAATCTACAAATCTACAAATATGAACGTGAGTTATAGTCCATAACTCACTAGTGAGTTATTGATTATAAGACACTAGTGTGTTATTTGATAGTTTACTTGCCTAAAATGACATTAATAATAACAGTCATAACTGTCATTTGTTGGATAAAAATAAAAATCAGGACTAACAAACAAAATGGTAAATAGAGCTGCAAAAATTAAGTATAATGTGTAAATTATAATATACTGAACAAAACAAAAATACATGACTAGGTCCTGACAAGATATAAACAATTAAATAAAATACAGAAAACAAAATACGCAGAATGCTACATGTCAAATAAAATCATTATAAAATTCGTCCACACTATAATAGGCCTTACCAATTAAAATCTGCCGAACTCTTCTTTTAAATTGTTCCATTGTAGGAAGCATCTTCACCTCATTGGGTAAGTAATTGTGCATTTTGATACTTTCATATATAACCGTTTTTTTGGTTAAAGTTGATGTAGGAATGGGCAATGGCAAACTGAGGTACTGGCGCGTATTGTAGTGTGAACTGCGGGGTGAAAAACTCTGACGGTTTTTGTAGACAATACACACGGTTTCCAAAATAAACAGACTGTAGAGAGTCAGGATTCGTTGGTTCAAATATAGAGGTTTGCACGAATCTCTCGGCCTTGCATGACATATATATCTTACTGCTCGCTTTTGTAAAACAAATAATGTATTTAGCAGATGTAAGTTTGACATTCCCCAGAAGCATATACCATGTCTAAGACGTGATTCAATAGGTGCGTAATAGATGGTTCGTCTCATTGAGGAGCCCAGTTCATTAACGGTAACTCTAACTGATACTATTTTTCTGCCCAGACTAACAATTTGTGACTCAAACCTTAGTTCCCTGTCCATAACAAGTCCAAGAAACTTGGTATCAGGGCGACTTTCAACAATAGTATCCCCAATAACTAAGCCCTCCAAGTCACATTTAAAGCTTACAATATTTGTTTTTTCAAAAAGCTTTAGACAAGTCACAAAACTTTGCCGCAGCCACCCCACCTCCGTTGAGCCGAGAATACAACTCCTCCTGCACCCTAAACATTGCATCCTCAGTGCTAAATCATTTTCAAAATTTCCGGAAAAGTCGTCATTGATCTGCTTACACTGTTGTTCTTGTTCATTTGAATGAAATATTGCCTTTTACTTAGAACTCTGAATTGAACGCAACAAGTTTGCCAGGAATGAATTCCTGGCAAACTTATATTGAAATAAAAGGTTCAAAAAGAGCAGGTTTTAAATAATTAAAAAAAAAAAAAACAAATACTGAACGCAAGACGATAGTAAAACAGCGAGTGATTTAGATTTGTGATCAGTCATAAGCTTGATTGAAGTTAAATAAAGTTTTGTACCTAATTGTAATTGTAATCAAAGCGTCGTTACTCGAAAACGATAACTCTGCGAGGAAAACTTTTTGTGCAAAACTTGTAGATCTCGAGAACCACAAAAAAGCTCATTAGAGTTTCCCCTCCACGGGATACCGGTTTTGAGAAAATCGACTTCGAAGCTTGATAGATAGATAGATTTATTGCAATATTTGCAGTTTGCAGGAATAATGCTGCTTCATGTGGCTGCGTACTGATTTTCGAAATGAACTTATATTTCCTTCAAGCCTGCAGGTGATTCGACAAGATGTCCCTAGCGATTTTATCCATGGAACATAGAGTTGAATGGAGATTCAGCATTACACATATACTTTGTTTTAGCATAGGTTGATTCGAGTTCACAGCTGTGAGAATGCTATCTTTCTACGAAAAACTGATTGTTAAGTTGGAAAAAGGTCTACGTGCCAAGATAATTAGTTTTAGTGAAGGTTGAGAGCAATTAGAGAACCACCAGTCCAGTTCTTGCAAAAACCCACAGGCAAACATTGTAACAGCAAGAGGAGATCTCAAATATCCAAAATCTGCTTTTTCACAGCAGGTTGTTGTGAAAATGATTTGTATTCAACAGTATATCATTGTTACCAGTTGTGATGTTTTGTGCCAGTTGTTTAATTTTGACATTTGATATATTATTGTCATCTATGATTGTCATTGTATTAATCAGTTTGTTATATCAAGTTATTTGTCTAATAAAGCCATTATTTTGAAATAATTCGGAAGTTCTATAGTTCGCCTCACGAGTCTACCACTACGACGTCTGAAGGGCAAGGGGGAATAACGCCATTCATTTCGAGCTATTAAGGTATTATCGTCCAGAAAGATTCGAAGTAGATTCGTCGACTAGCTCTGCTAGTCTGGATTCTGGAATGGACTCAATAGAAGAATACATTCGAAAATTTTCTTGTTGCCAACAAACCTAAAACTGAAGATCTCAGAGATGAAATTAAACTACAACTTCTGGTAAATCATATAGCTCCTAATGTGTACCTATGCATTGGTGAGTGAATGTTCAACATATTATTATGCTTCCGCTATAGCCATATTAGAGAAAGCTTACATCAAACCTAAAAATGAGGTCTATGCTAGACATATATTAGTGACCCGTCAACAACAAGCTTCCGAATCTATAGACCAATATCTACAATCCTTAAACCTTTTAGCTACTGAATGTTGTTTTCAAGCTGTTACTACATCAGAGATACTTTTATAAAAGGCCTAAACAACTCCTAACGCACTCGATTGCTTGAAAATATATAAAAACCTTAGTCTCAACGAGGCTCATAATCAAGCTCAATCTTTAGAAATGGCTGAAATTCACTCACAAAGCTTCGTACAAAACTCTATCAATGCAACTTCAATTGATTATACTTCAAATTCTAAGTCAGATCATTCGAATCAAATCTTAGCTACTTCTACCAAGAATCTAGCGAAATATTGGTTTTGTGGAGGATCACGTCATCCTGGATATCTTTGTCCAGCTTCAGATGCTACTTGTCAAAAATGTTCTTAGAAAGGACATTTCACCAGAGTTTGTAACAGTAAATAGTATGACTCTAGGGCAACGTCAGCTTCCATCGTTACTGCAATTATCGAGACTGCAGCTTCGACACAAGGACTTGGAAAAGCTACTATTGATGCAAAAATTTGTGGACAACCAGTTAAAGCTCTCATTGACACAGGAAGTACATCAAGTTTCATAAACGCTTCTCTTCTTGAGCAGATTCCACAAATTCCTGCTCAGCAACGAGTGAATATGGCGTCAATATCATTGGTCTCTCAAGTTGAAGGAAGTTGTACTGTGTCACTAGAAGCAAATACCCCTACATATGAAAACTTGACATTACTGGTTATGAAAAATCTCTACTCAGATATTATATTGGGACACAATTTTCTACATCATCATTCTAAACTTAAGATGTCATTCAATATAAACCTGGATACTTTGAAAGTATGCGTTTTGATGCAAGGAGGATATTACTCCTGCATCTCCATTCACGAATCTCAATAACACTTGCAGACATATAGCTATTAAATCTACGAAATAATCACTAGCAGACCTGAAATTTATCGAACAAGAAATCCGGATAATGCTTTCTGAAGGTAGATATCATTGAAAAGAGTAATTTGCCTTGGAGAGCTCAAGCTTTAGTCACTTCCAGTACAAATCATAAGAGACGAATGGTAATCAACTATGCCCAGACTATAAACAAATTCATTGAACTAGACGCATATCAACTTCCAAACATAGAAGACATTATTTCAAAAGTGTCAAGACACCAAGTTTTCAGCACTATAGATATAAAAAGTGCATATCACCAAATTCCAATTCTCGAACATGAAAAACCTTATACAGAGTTTGAGGCGTGCGGCGAACTATATCAATTCACGAGAATTCCTTTTGGTATTACCATTGGAGTTGCTAGTTTTCAAAGAGTTGTTGACAGTATAATCAAGAAAGAAGATTTTCAAGGCACATATGCCTATCTTGATGATATCACAGTAAGTAGTAAGACTCAAAAAGAGCAAGACAAAAATCTTCGAAAATTCTTCAAAGTTGCTGAAAAGTATAAACTCTACTAAATCAAAGTACGGACTTAGAAAAATAAATCTCCTAGGATATGAAATTGAAAATCAACAAATCAAACCTGATCCTGAACGACTTCGTCCATTTAATCGGACGACCTTTTCGACTAATAACAGATCAACGCTGTGTTTCTTTTATGTTTGATGATAAGCATGCAGGAAAAATAAAAAATGATAAAATATAACGATGGCGGTTGGAATTGGCCTGTTACAAATATGACATTGTATATACACCAGGAAGAGAAAACATAGTCGCTGATGCTTTATCAAAGGTTTGTGCCGTTATAAATACTAAAGAAGAACAACAGAAACTGTTAACTCTGCACTACAGTCTATGTCACCCAGGTGTCACGAGAATGATTCATTGGGTACGTGGCAAAAATCTACCGTATTCAGTTGAGGATATTAGGAAAATGATTGTTAACTGTTCAGTCTGTTTACAAGCAAAGCTCCGATTTCTCAAAAATAAAGGAACTATAATAAAAGCAGCAGTTCCATCTGAAAGATTATCCATGGATTTTAAAGGACCATTACCAAGCTCGACAAACAATAAATTTATACTTACTATAATCGATGAATACTTCCGATTTCCTTTTGCTTTTTCCTGCCCTGATATTTCAGCAGCTTCCGTTAAGATGAAGCACTTGACAAGTATTTTTCAACTATTTGAAATACCAAATTTTATACCCTCAGATCGTGGATCTGCTTTCATGTCTTCAGAATTAAAGAACTTTTTGCAAGAGCGTGGAATATAGCTACCAGTAGAACTACCAGTTACAATCCAGAAGGAAATGGGCAAATAGAGAAAGAGAATAGTACGATTTGGAGAACAGTTCAATAAGCGCTGAAATCGCGAAACTTGAATGTGTGCAAGTGTGCAGATGGAAATCTGTTCTGGATGAATCATTACGTTACACCAGATCTCTCCTCTGCACAGCAACAAATGTCACTTCACATGAAAGAATGTTTCATCATAATAGAAAATCTACTAAGGGGGACTCATTGCCATATTTGCTGACTTCTTCGGGAAAAATTTTGATGAAGAAGCATATTCGCACAAGCAAATATGACCCTTAAGTTGAGGAAGTTGAGCTGATCATCTCCGCATTATTCGTTTGTCAGACTGAAAAATGGGATAAAAATATTTGTTTCAAACAAGCATTTATCACCGAATAGTCGAGAACAAGTATCGGATGAAAATGAGGAAATCATTGAAACTCAGTTAAATATACCTAAACCAGTCCAGTCAATAGCAGATCATCTTCAATCAAATCAAAATAAAATAGAATTAAATCAGCCGCTACCGATTCGCTCATATAGCAACTCCGAGAGCAACTCTCAAGCTTCTCCTTCAACAGCATACAAATAACGTCAATATTTTGGTATAATTCGGAAGTTCTATTCATTACACAGGTCTTCATGATTTATGGATAATAACGATGCCTGTCTTGTCCTATATACTATACTCACCCATGAAGTAGAGAGAAGTTGAAGTCACCTTTATCCCTAAACCTGGGAAGGACGACTACTTTCATCCATAATCATACAGACTGATTAGTCTACTTTCTAAATACAAGGCGACGCAAGTCACCGCTCCAAGTCTTTATCTCTCTATCTATATTCAAAGAAAACTACAATTTTTTTTTTAAAAAAAAAACATCTATTAATATAGTAGGTAATTACAAAACAAATTTCACAGTCATACAATTATGTACTTAATAGAGAGACCTTAATGATTATTCACATTTATATTTTCAAAGAATTTTGGTAGAATTTAATATACAAATATAGACCAATAAAATGAATTACATTTATTGTGTTACTTTTCAACATCTCTTATTACTTTATTACAGTTTTCAATTTAATTCAAAGTGCGTATTTTATACAAGGCGCTACACAGTAAATTGTTTAAATGAAGGGGTAAAGTAATGGTCCACAAATTCAAAATTTTAGCAGCAGCCAATTCATAATTGTCTTGTAAAAATACTATTTTCATATAAGTTAGGCCTCAGTAATAAGCAAACCAAATATCATTTACAGCCAATTTGCTGCAATTAATAATGACACAACAGTCTTAATTATGTATAACCTAAATGCGAGCCTTATTTTCTAACTTTTGTACATAACAATAATATGTACATTCTTAAATGAATTCGGCCTCAAAAATGTGCTTTGTTCTGTATCAAAATATAACTATGACAATGTACAATGCTACTTTATGCGAAACCTGGTTTAAAAATCACGATAAGTTTGGTGAGTTGTACTGAGTTTAGATGAATTGACTAGCAGATATATTTGAGTTTCGATGAAAGTGAAATCGCTGTGAGTTGGGTTGGTGATTCTTGTCTTGACTAGAATGCAAGCTTGTTGGTAATATTTAGTATTAGAGCTTATCACACTGAATATATTTAGCATCTATATTTTCAAACACACACATCGATTTGTTAAGCTCTAGTAAACAATATTAAAAATATAAATTAACTTTGTCTTAATTCACTATGCTCTATCCTAATTTCAGCCTCTTTATTGGTCATTTCTGAGAAAAATTTTCCATTATCCACACTTTAGATCTCTCCACTTTTCAGTTCCTTAATATAAGCCCCAAGTTCATCTTCTATAGCACCATTTTCAATATCCTTAAGGCTGCTGTTGCTTATATCACAAGAGTCGCACGCATGACCATCAGCTTTGCTTCCATGCAGACGAAATTCCATGCTAAGTCGAGTTTCCTTGTTTCCATATGAAAACTTGCCACTTCCTGGACTTTTCTTTAGACACTCGAAGTATTGAGAAAGTTTGGTGAGTTTGGTATCGTTTCGTGAGTTCACTACTACCGGAAGGGACGCGTAGGTCGTGAAGGAGTTTTGCGATTTTTGCGAACTGTTTCTTGGATCGTTTTTCATTCGGTTTATGGAAAATTTAAACCTGGAACAAAATATTAATTAGAAATTTACGGGTGCATAATAAAACGGAAAACAAAATTTCCTACGCTTAGAGCTTCAATTAGTTTGTATGAAATATATAATAGGTATCCCAGTTACGTACGGAAATGAAGAAGCAACGTGGAATTATTCAATGCGGAGATTATTTTTGTCTTTGTACATGGAATTAATTTAGAATTGGGATTTTTTTCTGCTTGTGACTAACGAGTATGTAATCTCGTGTCTGCCATATTCCCCAAGGCTTCCATTAGCTTTTAAGCCCTCTAAGAGGAAATTTGTTCCCATTATCATATATTATAACGTCAGCAATTTTAGTTTAGCTCTAAACCTAAATTTGCTTATCACAAAAAAATATATTGAACCGACTCAAAAGAAATTTGATGTGAATTTAATCCAAGCTTGAAGAATTTTTCAATAGAAAGATTGCTGGATTTGAAAAGTTGCAATTTCCCTAGTTTTTAAGAAACAATAGTTACGGTTACCTTGTTGATCCTGCATTGAACGAATCGTTCGAATTCTTATAGGTTAAAGTAGAGTTTGTCTGAAATGTGTCGTCCTTAGCAGAATCCGTTGATTCGGGGCCTCCTTTCAAATTTGACTTGTTGAGAATCGAGTACTGTTTTGGAGGTTTACCACGTTGTATTCCGAGACCACAGCATTTGATGAAAGTTTCCTGGAATTGTAGAATAGTAACTGTTATTAGTTATAGAGACTATTCTAAGACCTAAAAAAATCTTTCAAATAAGTACAGTTTTCTTCACTACTACTACAGACCAAAGTACGCTTTAGGCATCTGATTCTCTTCAACATTTTTTTTTCTGATAAAACTAAATTTGGACTCATTATGGTTCCACATTATAATAATTGTGATGATCAAATCTTTTATTCTTTAACAAAACGTAAATGTAGAATACTTCCTCCTCATTTATCCAATTATCCAATTAGGTATGCCTATGTTAAATTAATGAAAAAAAACTCAGTCTTGGAAAAAATTATTCGAAAAGAAATTTTCTTTTTCGTTATGAAACTCAATCTTAATGTATTAAAATCAGGAGGAGAGTTTTTATTCCCTATATTTTAGCTTTCGGAATTCTGATTAGGTAATCCTTGGGGACCGATTCCAATATCGTGTGAAACTTTCCTAATAAATTAATAAATAATAAAAGATTCAATATTTTATTTGTTGCGGAAATAACCCACAACAGGTTTAATTTTTATTATTTCTAATTTAATATAATTTTCTTCTCTATTATTTACCATAAAAATGATATTTTGAAAATAGATGCTATTGCTGGACTATTTATCCTGTAAAACCGGCAACAACAACCCTTTGAACCAATAAAATTGCAGGTTTCTTCATTACCTTATAAGGTAGTGGACCTTTCTCGCCGCTGTAATTGGTCAGCTGCCACATTGTTTCCTATTTTCTGCGACTTGCTCCCTGGCAGAGCTAGTCGACGCACATTCTTCAGTACTATTAGAACAAGCATTGAGTTCGCGCCCTCTGATGCTCCCCAGAAGCAAAACCCCCAAAACCCCCGTTAGTACGCGCGATTTATAGTAAAATACTACTCTCTATGTCTCAAGGCCTGACATGGTCTATATTATTGATTACAATTCATGTAATTAACCCCTAATTATTGCAAGTCACCTCGGACGAGCCAAATTCTCTCGTAAGTGCCTGTTTTTGGCTCTCTCTCTCTCTCACTCTCGCCGGGCTCCAACGCGCCTGCATATCTTGTGTTTTTATCTCAGTGCAAAATTCCCTAGCTGCCAGTGTGAATAGTGATAAATGGATGAATAATCGCCTTGTTGATTTATCTGCATGAACCGGATTAAGCAAGTAAGACCGTTACAATTTCCCTAACAGTCGAACAATAAATATTGATTAGTGATTCGCTTGAAATGCACTATAAATTGAAGTGTCTTCAAACGCTTATGCAGAAATTTGTTTTCACACTCGTGAAATTAACATTTGTACATTTGTATATAGAAACTGAGCATATATAAACACTTTTCTTGCACATATTGTTTGCAGACTTCCGCGGAATAGTGGTCAAATTATTGAGTCTCAGTGAACTGATTGAAGTTGACGAATTATTTATGTTGTGCACTCGTGCATTTAATTAGTTAATTTGTGTTCTCGTTCATTGAACATTTAACTATAAATGATGTTATTATCATTAACAGATTTCCCTACCCTTTATAAATCAAGATACTCATTTACTTTAGATTAGTATAAAATTTGTAGTTCGACTGGACGTCCAATTAGGAATTTTTAGATAGGATTTGATTGCTGACTATACCGAATTACTTTCATTTATTAATTGAATTGATAATTATTCTATTTCAGCGTTTTATTTGTATAAATGAGAATCAAGGCAACCTCTAACCCATAATACAAGGCTTAAATGATCCAATACCTAATGGTTATTAGTCAGTCAAAGTAAAGACTTTTGGCATCCCTGGTGCGGTTTGACTGAAGCCCAAACAGGGGCAATAGCTAGTTCCGTCACATTAATGTACAGGATATTTTTGATTTAATATTTTCTGGATAAGGTGTAGGTACTTTGTGTAAATTTTGAAATTGGGTCATATTTGTAATTATTCATTAGCTGCAGTTATATAGCAGACTATAGTAACCTGCTTTCGGAAAATTGATAATAAGCATTCTACCTTAGTGTTGGAATTTAGTATTCTATGAATTTATTTAAATTTTCCATAAATGGGTACTTTTTTTTTGTAGGTGTACGTTGGTAGTAATAATTTAATTTGTTATTAGCAAAATCGTGTTTTTTTTTTATAATTATAGTTACATTCAATGTTACTTTCACCTTCAGTTTCAATATGCAAAGGAATATAGGGTGACTCTGAGTCAATTTTCCTTCTAGAACACGTTCTGTACATCCAACTTAATATTTGTGGAGGGGTTAGCACTGCTCGATGTTTACTGATACCTAATCTCATTTTTACTGATATTCCCCACCACAAATATTAAGTTGGATGTACATGGTACGTTCGAAAAGGGAAATTTACTCTGAGTTAAGGGCCCCATACACTACGATGAAACACGACGGTTTTCACCGCCACGATGAAACACGTCGTTCTAAAACCGAATTGTGTAATAGAAAAACACGACGGTTTTCTACAGGGCCCCACAGACTACGATAAAACACGACGGTTTTCATCGCCACGATGAAACACGTCGTTCCAAAACCGAACTGTGTGGTAGAAAACCGTCGTGTTTCATCGTCGGTTTAAAATTCAGTCCTTGATTTTTGGCACGACGGTTTAACATTTCGTACACACGAACGGTTTTCTACCACACACTTTGGTTTTGGAACGACGTGTTTCATCGTGGCGGTGAAAACCGTCGTGTTTCATCGTAGTGTATGGGGCCTTGTAAAAAACCGTCGTGTTTTTCTATTACACACTTCGGTTTTAGAACGACGCGTTTCAACGTGGCGGTGAAAACCGTCGTGTTTCATCGTAGTGTATGGGGCCCTTTACCCTGTTTAATATTTTTTGTAAATGGTAAATGTTTGAAGCCCCAAAATAAACAATTCTATGAAATCATTCGCAATAAATATAATGTGTATTTGATTACCCACCATTTGTAATTTGGAGCTGGTTACCATTCATAAAACGCCCTTTTCTTATCGTTTTTATCCACCGAGACATCTTTCAAAGCTTGCCTATTAACTTTTTTCCTAGTTCCACAAAAAGCCTCCTCTTTCTTCTCGGAAAAAAAAAAATGGGTCTATGACACTTATTGAATTATGAGGAAAAAATCTCGTATACGCCCATCTGTTGTCTAACAATCTTAATATTTTGCCAACAACTTAAAATCCTCTTTCGTTGATATAATAAATCAATGTCACCTTGTTGGGCCACTTGCGGTGAAAAAAAAAAAGGCAATTTTCCGCTACATCGTTTTATCGTTTTTCGCTTGGAATAGAGTTGAGGGTCTAATATTGAAAGCAAACAGATTTGAGGCTCTGTCAGAATGTGGTTGGCATAAAAGCTATGTTAGACTCTCGAAAACTCACTAGACTGGCACGAATTTTACTATGTAGAGCTGGAAATATGAAAATATTTACTGAATACACTGTTGGATCTGTAATGACCCGGAAAAAATAAACCCGTAATTTACAAGGACTTGAAAATGCAAAAACAATAAATAAAAACAGCGGTTTCGGAATTTTGGAATCAGTTCAGACATCAGTCCAGCTTAGAGTCTTGAGTCTTCAGTCTACAATACCTAATGAGTCATGAAGAGTTTCTTTTATTTTGTTGCCTTGGGAAAACGCGCTAGATTGAATCTTTGAAAAGGTAACGGAAAATTGTGAAAGAAAAAACATTTAAATTCGTTCAACATTATGTGTAAGCTGTAAATAATGAAAACAATTATTTTAGAACAGTTTAATGATTTATCCCTTTCGCTCGCCGTATCCATTTGGATGGACATGTTTTTTTATATCTGTTCCATGTCACTTATAATACATACCTAACTGGCGCAAATCATTTTGTCTATGTGGGGAATGCATTCGCTATCTACGTTCAAGATGGTGCACTTTGACGAATATTGAAATATAACCCTGTAAAGCGATATCCGCAGCATTGTAAACAAGTGCTCATATAAATTTTAAAATAATTAGTTCATTCCATAATTTTATGAAGTGTTTTGGTTTATATGGTAAGTACCAAGTATGTTGCATATCGTGATATAGATGAATTCTAAGAAGACTGAATGATTAGGGGTTCATAGAGCCGGTTGAAAAACCATGTCCATTCTAATGGACAAAAGTACATTCTTATACTAATTTAGCATAATATACTTTTTTTCAGTTATTATGGCTGATCGTCCTTCAACAAGTAAGAAAAAATCGTTGCAGAGACCATTGACGGAAGCAGAATTGCTCCCTTGTCTTCTTGATGATGATGATTCGGTAGTTTTCGGTCTGGCGGATGAAGAAGAGGAGAATGATGGACCAATTGCTGATATTACTGATTTCGATATAACTGGAGTGTTGAGGGATATCAGTGATATAGAAGATCAAGATGATGTATATAAAAAAGGAGAAAATGAAGAAGAAAGAGTGGAAGATGAAAAAGTGGAAGAAGAAAGAGTGGAAGAAAAAAGAGTGGAAGCAGGAAGCAGGGGATGTTAAAAATGAAGGGGAAAATCGAAAGAGGAAAATCGAAAGAGGAAAAGAAAGGAGTTTTTTGAGAATCTGAACTTCACAAAGACAAAAAACATAAACTGGAGGAGCAATATCACTTATGGGACAAGACCTATAAGATTCTTTTCTGCAGAACAAAGACCATCTGAAGAATTACAGGCCCCCATATCTTTTTTCATGGGTTATTATCAGGGTGGCTATTTCTCAAAAAACCTCGGGCACGTCAATTTTTGATTTTATTGGCCGTTTTTCTGATGATAATACCATATATACAGAGTGACCCAAAAACACGTTATGACAACCAACTTTATTTTTTTAAATGAAAACACTAATTTTTTATTTCATTTTTAAATTCTGAACATATTTTATGTATCATGTCCTATACCTATCTTCTACTCATTCGGAAATATTGACAGTTGAAAATTGACTTTTTTGCAACTTTGACAGGCTGTACAACCTAAACGGTTAATTTTAGTGGAAAACCGATTTTACATTCCTATCTTAGATTTTTGATACCAACTTTGAATTTAATCCATGGTTAAAAATTCCGGCTAAATTTAATCTCCGGTTAAATTCAAAATTGGTGTCAAATGATAGTTTATGGAAAACTAAGAATGTATGATCGGTTTTGCTCTAAAATTAACCGTTCAGGTTCTACAGCCTGTCAAAGTTGCAAAAAAGTCAATTTTCAACTGTCAATATTTCCGAAATTTTTGAAGATAGGTATAGGACATGATAAATGAAATAGATTCAGAATTTAACGTAGAATATGAAACTGAGATAAAAAATTGGTGTTTTCATTTAAAAAAATAAAGTTAGCTGTCATAACTTGTTTTTAAGTCACCGTGTATACATGGTATTATTATCAAAAAAACGGCCACTAAAATCAAAAATTGACGTGTCCGAGGTTTTTTGAAAAATATCCTCCCTGTATGTTTTATAGATTTTATTCCAACCTTTACGTGCTCACTGTATATAACCCTGTAAACCGATATCCGCAGCGTTGTAAACAAGTGCTCGTATAAATTTTAAAATAATTAGTTGAATCTATAATTTTATCAAGTGTTCTTGATGATGATGATTCGGTAATTTTGGGTCTGTCGGATGAAGAAGAGCAGAATGATGGACCAATTGCTGATCTTGCTGATTTCGATATAACTGGAGTGTTGAGGGATATCGGTGATATAGAGGACCAAGATGATGTAGATAAGAAAGGAGAAAATAAAGAAGAAAGAGTGGAAGATGAAAAAGTGGAAGAAGAAAGAGTGGAAGCAGGGGATGTTGAAAATGAGCAGGAAAATCAAAAGAGAAAAAGAAAGGAGTTTTTGAGAGTCTGAACTTCACAAATACAAAAAACATAAACTGGAGGCGCAAAAGCACTTATGAGACAAGGCCTATGAGATGGTTTTCTGCAGAACGAAGACAACCTGAAGAATTACAGGCCCCCATATAATTTTTCAGGGGTTATTTGTCATTGGTTATTTGTCAGACTCTTTGTTCCAGCAAATGTCAGAGATGACGGATTTATATGCAACACAAAATGGTATTGCTCGTTTCCCACCTAAATTTAAAATTTCCAAGGGCAAGAATATTGGGGTGCGTCTCTTGGTATCGCAATTATAAAGGAAAACATGACTTTCAACAGATTCTCAAAATTGAGAAATACAATTCATATGGTAGATGTGACGGCGAGACGAAACAATGAAGATCGTCTATGGAAAGTGAGAGACATACACGTCCATACGAAATAGGTGATAGGAGAGTTTCCTCTGGAAACTAATTTATGCGTGGATGAACAAATCGTTCCATTCAAGGGACAGATCAATATAAAGCAATACCTATACCAAATAAGTCAAAGAAATGGGGTATTGGGTTGTGGATACTGCCTTGTCAAAGTGGCCAGATTTATAATTTCATCATATATCAGGGAGTAAGCACTGAAATAAGTGATGAATATGCTCAGTTTGGACAGGGAGCTGGTACGGTGATGCAGCTAGCTGATAGAATAGACGGCAGGAACTACGGGCTTTATTTTGACAATTATTTTAGTTAGTTCCTACCACCGTTTTCAATACCTGACGCAAAAATAAATCTGGGCTGTTGGCACCATCAGAGTGAATCGTTTCTTTCATCCTAAACTGCTTTGTGAAAAAAACCTCAAAAAGCAGAGAATAGGCAGTTTCGATGTTACAGTAAGTGATGATGGTGTTGTGATAACCAAGTGGTTAGACAACAAACCAGTCCTTGCAATGAATTTTGTTGGAATTGGTAACTTTGACTTTTGTAAAAGATGGGACGTTTCATCAAATTCCTACATCAATGTACGTCGACGGGAATCTGTAACCCTTTACATTTATGGGATTTCCGTGAGAGAATCGCGTAGCTTTTCATTCTACACAAAGAAACAACCAAGCGAGGAAGACCTTCGGCTCCGGGTGAGCCCCAGCCAAACTTCAAGAAAATAAAAACAACAAAAACCAATATTGGAGCAGAGATATGACCATTTCGGCCACTTTCCCGGCATGGACAACAACGAGAGCACAAGATGCAAAATGGATGGTTGCAAGGGACAATCTCGAACATTTTGCGTCAAATGCAAAGTTCATCTGTGTTTCGTGAGTGGTCGGAAATGTTTCCGCAAGTTTTACTCTAAATAAAAAATGTTTTTTAATTGTCTAACCAAAATATTGTTGGTTTTGTACTAAAAATAATTTTGCATAAAATACTTATGATTTTTCTTTTGTGTTATCATGTCCATCTTGATGGACAAGTCATAGATCATAAACCATATGACCAATAAAAAAAGTTTCTGTATAAAACATGTTCAAAAATGTATTTTTAGGTAGTAGAAGTATGCCATATTTCGGATTTTTTTTTCCTTTTCAGAAAAATATGTGACCGAAAGCGTTAAGGACGGAATGTAAGTACTCTAGTGACATGTTTATTTGACTTTATCAATGATTAAAATGACTATATGTAAGTGAATTGACAATGGAACTTCGTAAATATGTTATTAACTTGAGTGAACTTTTGAATATATATTTTTTTGTTTTGTTCATTATGAATAGAAAATTATAATGACTATTGAATCAGTGAGCTCTGTCTAATGAAGTGAATCAATGAACATTGAATTAATGAATATAGTTGAATATTTGGAACTCTAATGCCCGTATTAAATCTGTGTATTTTTCCGTGTATATATTCATGTAGTTCAGGGTGCCAACATTATTTTGTTTTTCATTGTGCTGATTTATGTTGCGTTTGAAGTTTTTCGGTTGTCACCCTGAAATACATGAATTAAGACACGGAAAAATATACAGATGTAATACGGGCATAAGAAATTAAATCAAATGCGTAATAATAAATTGAGATGGTATTATTATGTCTGAGTATATATCGTAAAGAATTAATTGAAAAGTTTGATGTTTTGTAATAGTATTTATTCACTTTGGTTGATGTTGCGGAAATAACCCACAACAAGTTTAAACTTTTATTATTTGTGATATAATATAATCTCAATTTCTATTATTTATCATAAAAATAATATTCTAAAAATAGATGCCTGTAAAACCGGCAACAACAACCCTTTGAACCGGTAAAACTACAGGTTTCTTCATTACCCTATGAGACAGTGGAGCTATTTCGCTGTTGTGATTGGTCAGCCGCCACATTGTTTTCCAGATTTTTGCGACCTGCTCCGCCAAAGCTAGTCGACGCGCATTCGGCAGTAGTTTTAGAGTAAGCGAAGAGTTCGCACCCTCGCGCCCTCTGAATGTTCTCCAGAGGCAAAAACCCCCGTTAGTATGCGATTTATAGTAAAATACTACTTCAGTGTCTCAAGGCCTGACATGGTCTATATTATTGATTACAATTCATGTAATTAACCCCTAATTGTTGCAAGTCACCTCCGACGAGCAAAATTCTCACCTACACCTGTTTTTTGGTTATCTCTCTCTCACTCTCGACGGGCTCCAACTCACCTCAACTGTATATCATTGTGTTTTCTCTCAGTGGAAAACTCCTTAGCTGTCAGTGCGAATAGTAAAAAATGGATAAATAATCGCCTTATGGATTTATCTGTATCAACTGGATTAAGCAAGTAAGACCGTTACAATTTCTCTAACAGTCAAACAATAAGTCAATATAGTTATTTTCCTAACAAGTGCGCAAAGTGTTACTTTTCCGCACGCAAACACAGTTATACGAACGACGCGAAGCGGAGTTCGGATACGTGTTTGCGTGCGGAAAAGACACTTTGCGCACGTGTTAGGAACAACATTTTTCCTACGAGCTTCATATCAGGTAGGTTATAACAAAAGTTTAAAAAAAACGATAATTTGTTTAATTATTTTTAATTAACTTGAAGGGAACCTATGCATTTATCAAAAAATTACATAACAGAAAATCCTCGTCAGAGCTGTTCATCTTAAAGCGTTTAAATTTGATGAGAAAGTTTGTAGATTTTTGCATATAAATAAAGAACAAATCTGACAATGTGTCAAAGTTAATTTATATTTGGTGTTTGTATAGATGTTGGCTGATATAGAAACAGAGGAAAAATTTGTCATCATGTGTCAAAGTCGACAGGTGCACTTATTGTTGCTTGACAATTATAATTACTTTTCAGCACTCAGTGCGGATAAGGCCTGTATCCGCACTGAGTGCGGAAAAGTGTAACTTTGAGCCCGGAAATGCGTGCGGAAAAGTACTACTTTGCGCACGCTCGTAGGAAAAATACTGATTAGTGATTCGCTTGAAATGCACTATACATTGAAGTGTTTTTCTAATCTTTAATGCAGAAATTTGGTTTTCACACTCGTGAAATTAACATTTGTATATTTGTATATAGAAACTGAGCATATATGTAAAGACTTTTCTTGCACAATAACGACTTCAGCAAAAAAGTGCTCAAATTGTTAACTCTCGATAAATAAAAGAACTTTCAAGGATCAATAAACATTTTGTGATTACAGTGAGCTGATTGAAGTTGACGAATTATTTATGTTGTGCTCTCGTGCATTTAATTAGTTAATTTGTGTTCTCGTTCATTGAACATTTAACCATAAATGATATTATTATCATTATCAGATTTCCCTACTTTTTATAAATCAAGATACTTATTTACTTTGGATTAGTATAAAATTTGTAGTTCGACTGGACGTCCAATTAGGAATTTTTAGATAGGATTTGATTGCTGACTATACCAAATTACTTTCATTTAATAATTAAATTGATAGCAATTCTATTTCAGTGTTTTATTTGTATAAATGAGAATCAACGCACCCCTAACCCAATACAAGGCTTAAATCATCCAACACCTAATGGTTAATTTTTACAGTTAGTCAAAGTAAAAACTTTTGGCACCCCTGGTGCGGTTTAACTGAAGCCCAAAAAGGGGCAATAGCTAGTTCCGTCACAGTTGAGTTTTCAATTTTGAGTAAGGCTTTGTAAAAATTTGGCAGTAAGCGAAATCAGGGGTTTTTATACGCTTATAGAATTGGACGTTTTAAAAATTGTAATGTTTTGACGTGTAGGAGCATTGGTTAAAAACATTGTAGCCTAATGTAGTAGGGCTTTATAAAATAGTTATTTAAGTACAAGGCTTTTGATTGTAACATTTCATTTACAAGCTCAGAGATAGTATAGAGGTGACTGAAATTAGCATCATTTTAGAAGTGTTGGTTAGGGTATAAAATTGTACCATTGTAATTTGGAAAAGCTCTGTTTATTTTTTCGAATAAAGTATATTTACTAATGGAAAACCGTACTATACAGTTGTTTCTCTCACTTGCAAATAGACCCCCACAATTTTATTTTGCAGTAGCTGCCCAAGGAAATAACTACCATCAAATAGGACCTTGCAATTCACCATCTAACCTAAATAATAGAGTACTGGGTGCGGACGCTACAGATCTATGATAACTCTTACTTAAAGAATCCAACCCCATTTGCCTTATAACAATTTGTATTCTGAGAAGTTATAGAGGTTATCAGTAATTAAAACAAAATGAGTGAAACTAATTGAAATAAATATTGTTTGCATTATTTTAGCCTTCACATTTGTCGTCCAAGTAAATATAAATAAATACAATTATCATATAATTATTTGGGTATTTATACCTTACATTAAAACTAATTAAATCTATATTTAGTTGAACTATAATAAGCCTGGCCAATTATGATAGAATATAATAAAGCTTTTTTAATTGGTATTATTACTGTTAACAACGTTGTGACAAGTTAATTTTAAGTTGACAAAGTGATTACTTATGGTAATTGACTGTGAACTATGAATCTTAAATCAGGCGATTTCGCCTCAGTTTGGTACCCCAGTATGGTCTGTCAAACAGGTACCATTCAATTTCGGATGGGTGAATGATGCTGTCACAACAACTTTGGTAGGCCCTTTGGTCTGTCAGATGCTATACCGTGGTATGACTGGGTAGTGGAGGTTTGGTAGCCTTCTGTTCCTTTTTCTCTCATGTCCAAATAAACATGTCAAAGTCAAAATGTACCAAACGCCCTATCCACTGAATTCGGATGAGATTGTTGAGCTACGTCACTTATGTACCAATTGGTTAACCATTTGCCTACCAAACAGCAGATGAAAATCTGAGGCGAAATCGCCTTTAATATCAATAATAAATAATTAGGGAATTGTTATTTTTGATTATCTTTTTCCACTCTTTTATATGGTAAGTACCATAAAAATAAAAGCCTTACTTTAGAGATTAGCTGTAAATATTGCCTGTCATCATGCTAATGATATTATTTTTAGAAATTTTATTGTGAAATTATTGATGTTTTATTCAGCAATAGAGAAGAATATGAAAAATAAAAGTTCCGGTAAAATGCAAATAACAATACATCTCGCCCGGACAAAATGCGAAACAAATATATGGAAAATTAAACAGAAATATAAAGAGAAAATTAAAACCAAGGCGAGTATAATCTTCCGGTTAAACAATGGCAATAAGGATTTGGACAAAAATCAAATTCATATGGTTAATCAATAAATATCCGCAATATAAACCAAATGAATTAAATGAAATGACAAATGAAAATTAAATTAAATTCGATGGTTAACAATTTTCATACAAGACATGATATTGCCATTTCTATTATTATTACTATCTAGTCGATATGATATGGGTTGAGTTGATTCCAGAGGGCAAAGGCTCTGTTTGGTAGAAAGTTCCCCTACACACTGTGGAGTAGTTTTCTTTTTTTTAAGTTTGAGACTGTGACCCCGGAGTCTCCGGTCTGTGTTTGAGGCATAAACTTGTGTTCCACTCTATGTATTGTTGCTTTTGAATCTATGTTAACAAGTCCTGCTCACAGTGTTAGTATTAATGGTTCGTGGTCTGATTTACCGATGGGTCATAAGTGCTCATGTTTGGTGATCATTGAATATAACCAGATTCAAGAGTGTTGAGGTTTGACCCTCTCTGTAAAAGGTTGGTTTGGACCTGAGTTTGTTAGTTTTCCCTAGAAGAGCTGGCCTGTCCTAGTCAGTGGCCAAGGGATTCTGGGAAAGTTAAAGTCGCCAGCTATAATAGGATTTTGGAAGTTGGCAGCAAGGCAATGGGTATTTGTGAAAAGTATTAAATCATCATCTTGTAACGTTTTCAATTTTTTGGCTAATAAGCTACCTTGTTTTGCCATACTGGATATGATTCCATATAGAGCTACAATGAAATAAATGAATAAACAACTATCTTTTTTGTGCCCAGATTTTGTTACCTTGAGTGCTGCCTTCTATTAGAAGTTTTTTTGGTTCAGGTTTGCAAGTTTGGTTAATTGATCTAGGAAGGTTTGATTCAGTACGGCAGGGCCCGCTGTTATTGATTAGAATCTTAGGAAAAGGAGTTAGTACCATCATCATATCTGTTTGCAAATCCAATCAATAATCTGAGGTTATGATAATAATTGTGTTTACTCTTTGACTTTTCATTTCCATCATGTCATTGAACAGCTGTTTTGTCTAGGCGTTTTCTTTAGACCCGTTCTACCTTTTGATATATGTTCGATAGGCACTTTTCAACATTCACCAGTCATTTTTTACACAACCGATTCTCAGTTCGTACTTTTGGGGTGAAACTGAACACGTCCTTTTCTATAATTTTCTTCAATGTCAAAATTAGAAGTTTGACAGATGAAAGTCTTCTTCCGAAATCTAAATTCTAAATGAAGAATCTCCCCTTTTGATCTGCGACCTCACGCTGAGTAGTTGTCCGGTCTCGGGCCTCGGCCCTAATTATTTTTGAGGCGAGACTTTTTGGAATTTTGTGCCAGGGAGATCAAGTTTTAGACTAATTTCTTGCTGATAATTGTCTAGAGTCGTCCCTTGGTCATTTTTGGATTCTGTTTCGGTAAGTTTGAGATTTTCTTCAGGAAATATTAACCTACAACACGTGTTCCATTTTTTTTAGTAGGACTGTTCCGAGCAGCATTTGGAAGTTTAAGACTTCACCTTTGGTCTAGAGTATCCCTCAATTTGAGGTAAGATTATTTCTAATATTTGGGGCTTGATTTGTTTTTTTATACGAACATCGTTATAGGGTCCTAGTCTCAGGCTATAGTTGGACAATCCTACTCCTACTCTTAGGCTATCGTTGGACAATCCTAGTGCTAGGCTGTAGTTAGACAGTCTTAGGCTATAGTTGGACAGCTCCTAGAAAGAAATTCTAGACTAGATCTAGATTGCTCTTAGTTGGCTTTGGTAGCCTCCCTTCAGCAACCCTCTTGGTAGCACTCTGGTGGAACCACGTCGAGTTCTACGTTAAACAGATACCACGTGGATAGGACTCATGACTCACTTACCATACCATAGTCTATCTACAGTGAGACCAAACCTGTAGATAATCTCCCTTCAAAACTTCTGGAGTTACACATACATTTGAAGATAACTAACACTTGTATCCCATGTAAGTTACTTAACTACACTTGATACTAAATCAGGTTCGGTAAGTGCCCCTTAAATAAAATTCTAGAATTTTACCCTGAGGTTGCCCTAACTATAACTTTCACCTTTCTGTGTTTAATTTGCCTGATGGTAAAGTGTAACCCTTACTGTATTTTTCTTATCACTCACAAGTGTAAATACCAAAAGGTTTTTAGTCATGTTTACTTAAAATTCATATTTATATATGCATTATTTACATTCATTCTTTTGATAATCAAATATTTATAAATTGGTACAAGCCATAATGTATACACATTATTAACAACGTCATGGCTATCCCTATTCATTATTGTTATGATTTTTTTAATAAAGAAGCCAGATACATTATTGTACCTAATTAGTTGTTTTATTGATAAGCTCTCCAATTGCACAGGTTTTGTTTAAACATCATTAGGTTATCTTCCTAGTCAAGTCACAATTAACTTGGTGGCGCCCAAAGGTAAGATGTATACAAGGAACCCATAGACCCATGGCCTCCGGACTGATGCTGACTAGCCGTTTGCAGTATAATTGCCAAAATAAGTACGTTATAATCTCGCAAGGAATCATTTGGTCTGTACACACACACTAGAACGAATGAGAAATTCCTAGATATTATAATGTTCAACGCCAGTATGTCAATGTTCCCTCAATCAAAAGGTATTTTGGTTGTTGTGAAATTATTTCTTTTGTGTGTTAGTCTGTCCAATCTGTGTATAATATACCCTCCTGGCATATTATCGATAAGGGAGTTTGGGCCTGAGTTTCTTAACCATGTTTCGGATATCCTAAATAGCCCGGAGAAAATGTAGGTACTGAGGAAGACCACCTATTTAAAATATTATTTCTTCAAATCTTAACTTTTTAAAAAAACGTGTACTGAATAAAAGTAAATGTTGCAACCATGTAATGCGCAGTGAAGTTTAAGTTTATGAGAATGAGAGACTGGCCACAAAAAAAAAGAGTACGAAGAGGAGACAAGAAAAGGAAGCGACTAGACTAGGTAAGAAGATTTTTATTTATTTATTTATTTATTTATTTATCCACGGGAAAACCCCATTAATTTGTTATATACATAGATACAAAGTTTTCGAAGTTAGGTACATAATCCAATTCAAATTAATTAAACGAGATTAAAACTAATTATTCTAACAAACAATATAAAACAATGAATACATTTCTTTATAAATAATCCAAAATTATACAAAAATGCAAAGAACATATCAGAAAAGCTCTCCTGAGTGAAGGCAGAGTTGTATCAAGTATGTCTATATCAACATTATTTATTAAATTCATATATCTGTGCAATGGACTATTAAGTCCGTACGAAGTTCTATGGAAAGGAACACTAAAGAGACTCTGATTACGTAGACCATGATAATAGGGAACATTGAGACCAACTTGAGCCAGGAGATCAGGGTCAATCCAGCCATTTATAATTTTCGTTATAAAGACAGAGCCAAACATATTACGGTGTTCACTTAAAGGAGGCAAAAAGAGTTGCTGCTCAAGAATCCCATAGTCATGGTTGACAATCCTATATCTAAAATTACTTTTGAAAGCACAAACCCGTAAAAATTTATGCTGGACTCCTTCCAATGAGTCAGAATGGACTTGGTGATATAGCGACCACACAACTGAACAGTATTCCAAGGTTGACCGAGCCAATGAACAATACACCACTCGAGTGGACTCAATTGAAAAAAAATTGCAATTTCTAATAACAAAACCCAAAATTTTTGAACTCTTCATAGAAATGGCATTAATATGTTCAACAAAAGACAGTTTTTCGTTAAAGGTAACACCAAGATCCCTCAAGCCGCTGATCTTTAATGGTATAGCTGGTTACAAATTTATTTGATCCGCGGGTAAAGCTCACAAAACAACATTTTTTGACATTCAAATATAATTTATTTATTTCACACCATTTTGCCAAGCGATTCAAATCCTCCTGCAAAAGATCCTGGTCGGAAAAGCTTTCAACCGCTCTCATTGGGGAACAATAAACATTCACTATTTATAAAACAATCCACAATGTCATTCACTAAAATGTTGAACAGCAAGGGTGAACAGTGTCCGCCATGTGGCACACCAGACGTTACTTGAATAGTCTCAGAGCTGAAGCAACCAATTTTGACATGCCGGACACGACCTGTAAGCGAGCTCTCAACCCACGATACAAAGTTTGAGTGAAAGCCGAATTTATGCAGTTTCTGGAGAAGCACCCGATGATCAACCCGATCAAAAGCCTCAGAGAAATCTGTATATATAGAGTCTCTGCTTCCTGGCTTCCATATTTTGCAAGATAGCAGAATGATTAAGTATTAAGTTGGTTGCAGTTGATTTATTTTGAGAGAATCCGTGTTGTTCTTGTGAAATAAGACCTTTGCATTGCCAAGCTAATTGTTTGCTAATAAGAAAATCAAACAGCTTTGGTATGGCTGATTGTATACATTTACCTACCAGGATAGTTTTCAACATTCTCTCTTTCACCACTCTTAAATATTGGAGCAATACTGCTACTCTTCCAGACATCAGGAAAAACAGACCAGTCCAAAAATTTATTAAATAAGATATATAATGGCAGAACAAACGTACAAACACATTTTTTCAACAAGAAGTTGGGTACTGCATCAGGCCCTGATGTAAGTTTATCAGGAAGTTTACAAATTTCGTTGAAAATATCCATCCTTGATATGTTAGAGCATGAAATATTAGAGCCAATATTTGTGTTGATATATTCAGGAGAAAAAGAAGAGAAGGGAGAGTCCTGATTCCTTGTGTAAACCGTTTGAATTTTTTTTTTAAACAGATCTTGACCATTCTTTGCAGTTTCATCACCATAGAAAAGAGTACTAGGGAGACTATGACTAGAGCGCTTGTCACCAATGAACTTCCAAAACGATCTAGGATCATCCTTCAATCTCATGTCAAAGCCCCTGTTATAACTATTGAAATAAGCATCGGAAAACCTCTTGCACTCAGAGCGAAGCTGAGAAAACCTCATATAATTTAAATCAGACCGGTCGTTTACATAGCAAAAGTGTGCATGTTTTTTTTCCAGGGTTAGTTTGCGTAATGCCGAGGAAAACCACTTTGGGAAAGAGGACGTCCGGAACCGTTTCAGTGGAATAAAATTTGAGATACCAGTTGTCAGACATTCATAAAAAAGATTCATTAATATCTTCACCACTCAAGAATGTTACCCAATCAATAGTAGCAAGGTAGTTATTCAATTCCATGTAATTACCATTGCGAAAGTCATAGTAGAAATCTTCATAAATCAAGTTGTCAGACCTAGAATCTAGAGACACTGAAATTGAACATTCATAGCTTATATGATGGAAGTTTATATCTTAAAGCAAATCACTAGCCCTCCTTACTTCTAAATCCTTAACTTTAGAAAATATTAAGTCCAAGAAAACATTAGGATTATTTGGTATCCTATTATTTTGAAACAACTTGAGGTAGCCGAAGGATTGGGCTACCTGCATTGCTGGGACAATGCACCAGTGCTCCGAAGTCATCATTAGACCAGAGATGCTATCAGCACTAAAAAAATTGTACCAGAAAGTAGGGAATAATTGTACTAGATTGGCGACATTGTGTACTAGCTGGAAGCGCATCAAATTTTGAAATTTGAATACAAATGTAGACTCTGCTAAATGGGGGTAAATATCACTCAATAGTGAGTCACCTCAGTCAGCTGCTGGTTGGTTTTAACTCTAGACGTGTCCAGTTGCAATGTTTACCTAGAGTTATCCTTAACCTAGAGTTATCCTTAACCTAGAGGTGACTCGCTCTGGCTATTGAGAAACCGGCCCCGAATCACCTGAATGATAGAAATAAATAAATTTTTACATAGTTATAAATCGACTACCGATTACCATGATCCGCTGAATAACCGAATAACAACCGATACATGACACACGTCAAGTCACAGAATAAAAAACTACTCCACCATCAAATTCTGGGATACTCGAGGATCAAGAACACTTAATTTGTTCTATGAGAACAGATCGAAAATCACCTTTTCTACATTTAAAATCGACGAAAAAATTAACTCACTAACATAGCCTGAAGCAAGTATTCGATCGAGGTCTGCGGGTGGCGTCATCGCTATTTTCTGCTGATAATGACGACACTCGCAGGCCCAGAATTTGATGGAGAGGGAGTTAGGGAAGTATGACACAATTGACACATCACATAACCCAGCATAATCAGATTATGCTTGAATATCCTCGCCAAAAATTGCCTCATATTCGAAACGCCAATTTCTTGTTTGGCTTTAGCCGCACTGTAGTGGGACCTGGAACGTGAAACCCAACCCACAAGTAGAGAGTGGAGCGCAGAACTCGGGTACGGTACAGAGCGAAGAGCGACACTCGACTCGTAATCCAAATTGTACTAGATTTATGAGAGAGGTACTAGGTGAAACGTGATTGTGCTAGATCTAGTACAATTGTACTAGAAATAGCATCCCTGCATTAGATCAGCTTGCGTTTGGTAGGTTATAATCACCTAACAGGTACACATTCAGCTCAGAAAACTGCTGAAATACACTTTCAACTGTTGCACAGTGCCAAGTATAATATTCCTGGGGCGATTGAGGGGGTATGTATACTCAACCCACAACAAATTTTGTTCCATATATCTGGCAAAAGATATACAACTGCTCAACTCTATCCTCTGTTATTTTAATACAACTTGATTGCACTTTTTTGCCAATAAATCTCAACAATCCTCCACCGCTGGATTTTTTGCTAGTTCTGCCGTACCTGTATAGATTAAAGCCCTCACAGTTCACTTCGTTGTCTGAAAAGTCACTGCTGAGATTGCTCTCCACAAAAACAATTATATCATATGTACAATAGGCTACTTTTTCAAAGAGATCAGTTAGTTTAGACCTAAGAATAAATTGTTAATGGAATGCAGGTCTGTTTTTTTGTTCTTTAACTTCAACAACAGGTAATCCATTGCGATATTTGATGATTAGATTCGTCTCTCCAGCTGTCCTTCTACTTTCAAGATTTAATTTAGCTTTCTTGTAAGCCTCCTGCTGCATAGGTGTCTGATCAGCCGAAATTCTATAACTGGAACCCAACAATCTTTTTGCCGACTTGGTTGCCAGCCTCACGGTATCAACAGTATTGCAGATAACATTAATTGGTCTTGATTTGGTATTGTTGTTTCTAGTCAGGCCAACGCGAACCACTTTTTTGATGGAAGAAATCTCCTGCTGTAAACCTAATCTGGTGAATACTTCGGTAATAACAGTTTTGTCATGGCTAATTCGCACTTCAAGACTTTCAGAGTCAGATTCAGGAACGTTATACACCATAAGATTCTGTGCTCGAGCAACACGTTGACCAGCCTCGTAAACAATTGATTCAGCATTCAACGACTTCTCTGCTGACTTCTCTCTCTCCAAAATAACTATCTTCCTCCATCTTCATCAGTTTTCTCACCATAACAGGAACGCTTTTAATTGCATCACGACAACCATGGCAAAAGTAGAACAGTGTACGCAAAATAACTGCTTTATTCTCTGAGGTGGAAAGTCCAGAATATTTCTCAGCACTGTGTGTACGCTCTCTGCAGCTATCACACGTAACTATTAGCTTATCGTCAGCCCCCAAGTCAAGTGAGCAGACTATGCAGCAAAATACGCACCAATAAAAGAGATTCATATACTTCATCGAAAAACACTGGTCTCGAAGTATCCGTTGCAACTCACAAATACATTGTTAAAACATTATTTTATAGTAAAATACGAAAATCTCAGAAAACAATTTTTGTTTAAACATTAGCAGCCTAACCTCGAAATGATTGTTGATTATCCCTTGTTGATTCTCCCTTAGACGCTTGTCTGCCATTGTTCATTATTCAATTTCTATTTTTATTTTGTATTAAACTGATAAAGAGTAAATTAAAACCTAGAAAAATTATGTGTTGTCTTTTGTGCTGAGATTTTGATTTTTGGATTTACAGCGTGCATAAGGGACCTTGTTGAATTTATCAACATTTTCCTACCCTGACGAGTGAATATCCTAGCAAACAAATTAAAATAATCAATCTAGAGATATTGCCTCAAAAACAACTATAGCAGGTAGCTTCCCGAATGGGACCTCAGTAACTGCTGGGAAACTGGCTAACTAACCAAAAAACTCTTCAGTATTATATATAGGTAGTGTTGATTGAATATTTTGTGTGGAATTAAAATTTTAGCACAAAGACAAAGGATGGTACCTAATTTAAACTTTTATTTAATTGTTGAATCATTGACTCAAATTATTGAATAAATGACTTACAATTATCATTAAAATGACACAGTGTGTTTTGATTTTTGAGGAATGTTAGATCGAGGGTTTCTCTGCCGTGCTCTTTTCCCTCGTTAGTTCCAGGTCGAGAATGGTACGATTTACTTATATAATAATAAACTAGACGTTTTACAAATTTTTCGTTTCTTATATCACAGCTTCCCTTAAATTTCCCAAATAATTGCTATGTCGGGCGCATGTCCAGTAAGTAAATTTGAATAAGTTTCCACAACGTAGGTCCTATTTGTTTTTCATTTCGGAAGATTTGTTGTTTAAAAGGTAATAAAAATTCACATCGCTCAATCTTACTGAATGAACCCGGGGTTGTTATACCACAGTACATCTTATCAAACTAGTTTCACCACCATATTTCAATGTTTCAGCAACTTCACGGATTTGACTGAATCTACCATAACGTATTTTGGAACCAACTCATTCCATTTTATCTAAACTTACCTTGAAAGCTTCCCGGAACTTAACGCTCATGATGCTGTAGAGTATGGGATTGGTCGTGGCCGAAACGTAATACAAAACTCCGCTGATGTAGGTGACCATAGCGTAAATCTTGAGGTAGAGCGAGTGAGTTTTCTTATCTTCTGGGAATGTGGCGTAGATTGAGTAAAGTCGTTGAACGTGGAATGGTGCCCAGCAGATGAAGAATGCGACAACTACAGCAACTGGAAAAAAATTGTTAATGAATAAGTATATTTAAAATAAAGAGTCAATTATTATGGCTTGTTTTGATCATGTGCGGTATACAAAATAACATACAACGTACTTGCTGTTATCAGCCGAATATCGCAAAATTAAGTAGGTAATTATTAGTTTGAGAGCATAGCAAACATTTCAGTTTGTATTTGAATTATTACTGTTTGAAATGAATAAATATTATTGCACCCTCCATGGAGAGCTTTTACCAAAATAGCTACAACTCAATTAGACAAGTAAATTATCATTAATCATAATAGATTACCACATAGTATAGCTATTGTGTCCCAACTTTGCCACATAGAAGCTTGAGGCGTGGTAAATTCAATTTTGTAAGGTTGACGGCCCCTTTTCGTATACGAAGGATATTTAGGTTTAGTTCAGACAGCGCTTTAATGTAGAAGTATTTTTGAATAATGTGTCCTTACACAATAGTTTGAGGTACGATGCACCGTTAATTAATACACTACTTACGTTTGCGAAATGGATGCATACTATCCGTTCTAATAACACTTGATGAACTCCCTACTAAATTAGACAATCAGCTATAGAGCCTTAGATAGGATGTCTTTGACTCGAATGAGAAATGAAACAGTAAACACTCTAAAATACAGTGTTTTGAACTTGAACTTTTGTACTTTTTTTTTTGAGATTTAAGCCATGATAGTGATGAAACTATTGAACTATTCTGGTTTAATTATTAAGTTGCATGGCATTTCAGTTGCAACGCAACCAAAATTAGGTGCCTTATTTTAAATGAAACTGAGTGTATAATATTCATGATGAATTTTTGTTATTATTCTAGAACTAATTAATCTGACATTTCATATGCCTTCTGGAACCATTACTTCCACATCTTTTCCATTCGTTTAAGTACTCACTATCGCTGAACAAATGTTTAATTAAAAAATGCATTGCTAATGAAACAATTTTCATCTAAAACTTGTTTCATGATAGAGCATTATGCGACATATTGAACGACAAATTGTTTTTTAGAGGAAGTAGTTGCTACTTTTAATTAAAATGTCCGGAAAATCATCATTAAAAACCCTCTATACAACTTGCCCAACTACTCTAGCGATTTCTGTTTTAGTCGCTAGCAACAGGTTTCAATTGGAGTTCAGATAAGCCGGAGTGCTTTATTTTGAGCTTTTAACAAAACCACTCCAAAAGCGATTACCTACTTTTTTTGGCAAACTTGAAAAAAGGGAATAAATAAGGCATGTATTCGTGAATGGTCGAATAAAATGGAATTCAATTAACCCGGTCTAAGGAACCGTATACGGTATAGGTTGATGTTAATTTCAGCTTTCATCTTCTCTATCGTTGCAAAAAAAAAATAAGTAGGTACTCGATCGAAATTTGCCAATAGAGACACACATAAACTAATTCATTGTTAGGTATAAGAACTAGTCATTCTGGGAAAATAGACCCGTAATTTACAATGTCTTAACTGTAAAAATTAAATGTAATCAAATAATCAAAAACTGAATTTCCTGTATTTCAAATCAGTATCAATAAACTGAAAATGAAACAAATTAGCATTGACCCAAATAAATTAAAATATTTATATCGATATGTTCAAATTTTAAACAAGCCATCAGTGACCAAGCACGTGTCATCATTTGAACTCGTAGATAAAAACCCGGAAAAGATCAATTACAAGGTTACAGTTAGGTTACAAGCACCTAATTAAATTGGACCCAAAATGACAAAAATTTCGAACAGATTGCATAATCCTCTAAATGAAAAAGTTTTATTTTTGGAGTAATATCTAGGTCGACCAATAGAATTGAATTATAGATGGTCAAACGACCGCCTATATTGTCGATTTTGGTGTGTAATTAATAATATTTTGGGGGAATCGAAAAATATAAATACAGGG
This sequence comes from Ceutorhynchus assimilis, assembly GCA_917834065.1. NCBI lineage: Eukaryota > Metazoa > Arthropoda > Insecta > Coleoptera > Curculionidae > Ceutorhynchus > Ceutorhynchus assimilis. The sequence continues at coordinate 32,008,271 of OU892284.1, forward strand.
ATTTTAGAAGATCAGTTTAGTTTAAGTTCAGTCCAGTTTGAGTTACATCTTCAGTACCTAATGAGTCAGTCCGGTTAAAATTCGCGAAGAGTTTCTTTTATTTTGTTGCCTCCGGAAAACGCGTTAAAGTTTGAAAAATTAACGGAAAATTGTGAAAGAAAAAACATTTAGTCATTCAACATTTACTGTATTCCTTTTACCCGTTGAGTTACTCGGAGCTGCTCAATGTCAAAAGTTTGAAAGTTCTTTTTAAAAGTGCGTTAAGCACTCGAGTCGTTTATAGGGCATCCCCCTTTTCCCTGATGCACCAAATTTGTGGGGGGTGCAAGAAGCCCTTTTAGGTAAGGACGGTAATGTGTATATTAAAAAATAATGATAAAATCTGTATTGTGGGTTTTGGAGTGACTCCGAGGAGCTCGTTCGGTGTAACTCGATGTATAAAAGGAATACAGTAATTATGTGCGAGCTCTAGAGATTTTAGAAGTAAATTAATTAAGTAATTTAACGAGCGAGAAGTTAAATGTAAGTACTCTAGTGACTAGTAAAACTTTTTGACTTTAAAAATGATGAATGATAAGAAGTGGATTGACATTGAACTTTAATGCATAAAAACTTGAGTGATTTGACTGTAAAAAACTTTATTGCATAACTTAAATTGCCTCCTAGTATAATGACATTTTAATTAATTTTGCAAAGAATTAACAAAGGAAAATTATAATGCTCTTAACAATATTCGATTTTGAGTAGGAATTATTAAAGAATGTTGAATTGGATTGTCCAATTGAAGTTTAAGGGCTATAGTAACGAACTAATAAGAATTTAAATTATTGTGTTTGTTGGCTAGGAATCCGAAAATAGTAATTGTTCTGTTCAAAATGATCCTTAGTGAAGGATGGGAACCACTATGTGTATTGGAAAGTTTTGTTTGAAAATTATTGTTCATGAAGTACCATTGATGACCTTAAGTCCTGAAATTTTGAATTAGGGTTTTTTTTTTTTTTTTTTTTTTTTGATTTAGAAATTATTGTAAGGTTTTTGTAAAAATATAGATATAGGTGAAGGGTAGTTTTAATAGGAATGTGAATCGGACGTGTTGTTTAAAAGAGTAAATGTATGAACTTATTAAGAATAGAAGAAGTAGGGCGTTATAGTATGGATAATTCCTGGTCCGTAGTAATGAAATTTGAACGGATGTGAAATAAATTGATTTGGGAAAAATAGAAGTGGCTGTCAGACAAAGAAAGATATTTGCTTCATTTTAATTTTGGTTTTAAGTATAATAAAATATAATTTTGTAAACCTCAATAGTTTGTTTCTATCTTTTGCGAATAGACCCCCTCCACAATTTTATAGGTAGCCGCTCAAGGAAATAAACACCATCAATATACCGATTGCCATTTACCATCTAACTAATTAAAAAGAGTACTTGGGCGCGTTTAGCTACAATTCTTTTACCAAGCATGTTAATTTAGGTTTAAAATCAGTATAATAATCTTAAACTAAATAATATATGAGATTCGACATCAAAGTCAAAGAGGTGTAGGTACATAATCACCACAAAGTTTCATCTGAAAAATTTATATTTTCCTACCAATGAGTGATATTTGATGAGATGAGAAGCAGGAAACGGTAATTACAGCAATTTCCTGATAAACCAAGCTCATGGATATTTCTATTTAACACAGCACAAAATCTATAAAACTCTAGTTGAAATCAAAACGAAATAAAAAATACGAAATATCTGCATGCATTCATGTTACAACCGAAAATACAACTAAATGTCCAACACTCTACATTACGATATACGTCAAATCCGAAGAGATGAAAATAATAAATGGTTTTAGAACCAAAATTGCATTTAAAACATTGCTATGTTTGCATGCATGTCAATGCAAATATTTGAACATTTAACCATTGCATTAAAGAGAAGTTTCTGTGTAGGTATATTTGAATTGCTACTATACGGGCTATTGATTTAATTTAATTTAAATTTTATTTTGAAAATGCACATCGCAAATAACTCAATACACAAAAACTACCTCATATTATCGAATGAGCTGGATAAAGCTAGATTTTGCAACAGTTTCAGGGGGGTCAGAAGTTAGCTTTGTATTTAATTTAGAGAAATATAATAAATACATGAATAAGTAGGTACTTTATTCAGTACTAAACGAAAATTTATACATACTAATCAGCTAATCCTTATGACCAAATAATTTTGCCAAATGTCTCTTTTTTTAGAAGAAAATATCCCACGTTCAAGTTAAATTGAGATATATCCTTATCCTTATTATTTTAAATAGCCTTTACTAGGCAATGCTTTCAAGGCAATCATTTATATTAATGAAATTTCTTTTTGTGACAATATTAATCAGAACTTTGAACAAAGTTATACAATTTATTATTCACCTACCTAAAATTTTCTATTAAAAGTTTAAATATTTTAGAAAGCCTTTATAATAGTAATTCAAACAAATTTTGACTTATGAAAGTTATATAATATGATGATTAAAATTTCAGGTACCTAAGTAATAATTTTGTTGGTTCTGTAGAACTTATTAACTGTAATATAATTTATTATAACTCCATAGGTGTAAATCAAATCTTATTCCGTAATAATTAATATAAATTATTAGATATTTCCAGAGTTTCGGCTTTGCCTCTTTTCCAAAGAAAGAGCATGCATGTTATATTGCCATACACGTAATATCTATGCATGGTAAATATCTACCTAATTAAATACCCGACACTGATATAATTATACATCATGATATTTCACGCCTTTTGGAAAGTCAATAAACCCCACGTGAATAACAACATTTTGATTAATTAATATAATTATTATGCGTGCAGTAAATAGTTTATTGAATAGCGTACAGCAGCAAAATTCTGATACCTACCCTATAATATATAGAGGCGTGCGCTTATTACTTTACTTATGATGTTATTTTACTTGATAACTTGCAAATATTTACCCTAAACTACTCTATTACGTTAATTAGAAACCTTTCAACGTAGTTTGGTTGGTGCTTTTTAGGAGTCCCTACAAAAGGCCAAAAGGCACACGTGCCTGGCTACTTCAATAGAGTTTCCATACACATTCAACCACTTTTGTTCGGCTTAAATAAAAAATAAAAAAAAAATAATGAGAATTTGGCAATAGCTCAATAAGTACTTTCATATGAATAAAGTCCTAAAGTTTTAATTGCATGAGATCATTTCCAAGTACTACAACAGCTTGGTAAAACAAAAACAGGAAAGCGGAGTCTTTTTCTTGTGTTGGATTTTCAATTTGAAAGTGTTCTATAACAGTTTTTCCGTAGATTTTGAAGATAAGATCATGTCCAAGTGCTACAACGTCTTGTTAGTTCAGAAATAGAAGAAAGAAGTCGTTTTTAGTAGTACTTAATCTTCAACTTGAATCTGTTCTGGGACACTTCATCAGTTGATTTTTGCATGAGAGCATTTCCGAGTAGTACAACAGCTTGGTAAAACAAAAACAGGAAAGCAGAGTCTTTTTCTTGTGTTGAATTTTCAATTTAAAAGTGTTTTATTACAGTTTTTCCGTAGATTTAGAAGATAAGATCATTTCCAAGTGCTACAACAGCTTGCTATTTCAAAAATAGTAGAGTGAAGTCGTTTTTGGTACTTAATATTCAATTTGAATCTGTTCTGGGACACTTTATCCAGTTGGTTTTTGTATGAGATTATTTTCAAGAACTACAACAGCTTGTTAGATCAAAAACAGGAAAGCGAATTCTTTTTCTTGTGAATCTTCAATTTGAAGGTGTTCTAGAACAGTTATTCCGTAGATTTTGAAGATAAGATCATGTCCAAGTGCTACAATGGCTTGTTAGTTCAAAAATAGATGAGTGAAGTCGTTTTTTGTACTAAATCTTCAATTTGAATCTGTTTTGGGACACTTTATCAGTTGATTTTTGCATGAGATCATTTCCAAGTAGTACAACAGCTTAGTAAAACAAAAACAGGAGAGCGGATTCTTTTTTTTTGTGCTGAATCTTCAATTTGAAGTTGTTCTAGAACAGTTTTTCCGTAGATTTTGAAGATGAGATCATGTCCAAGTGCTACAATGGCTTGTTAGTTCAAAAGTAGAAGAGTGAAGTCGTTTTTTTGTACTAAATCTTCAATTTGAATCTGTTCTGGGACACTTTATCAGTTGATTTTTGCATGAGATAATTTTCAAGTACTACAACAGCTTGTTAGATCAAAGAACAGGAAAGCGAATTCTTATTCTTGTGCTGAACCTTCAATTTGAAGGTGTGCTACAACGGCTTGTTAGTTCAGGAATCGAAGAAAGAAGTTGTTTTTTGTACTTAATCTTTGAATCTGTTCTGGGACCCTTTATCAGTTGATTTTTGCATGGGATCATTTCCAAGTAGTACAACAGCTTGGTAAAACAAAAATAGGAAAGCAGAGTCCTTTTCTTGTGCTGAATCTTCAATTTGAAAGTGTTTTATAACAGTTTTTCCGTTAGATTTAGAAGATAAGATCATTTCCAAGTGCTAAAAAAGCTTGCTAGTTCAAAAATAGAAGAGTGAAGTCGTTTTTGGTACTTAATCTACAATTTTAATCTGTTCTGGGACACCTTATCAGTTGTTGATTTTTGCATGAGATCATTTCCAAGTAGTATAACAGCTTGGTAGAACAAAAACAGGAAAGCAGAGTCTTTTTCTTGTGCTGAATCTTCAATTTGAAAGTGTTCTATAACAGTTTTTCTGTAGATTTAGAAGATAAGATAATTTTCAAGTGCTATAACGACTTGCCAGTTCAGAAATAGAAGAGTAAAGTCGTTTTTTGTTCTCAATCTTCAATTTGAATCTGTTCTGGGCCACTGTATCAGTTGATTTTTGCATGAGATCATTTTCAAGTACTACAACAGCTTGTTAGTTCAAAAACAAAACGCGGATTATTTTTCTTATGCTGAATCTTCAATTTGAAAGTGCTCTAGAACCGAAGATTTAGAAGATAAGGTCATTTCCAAGTGCTACAACGGCTTGCTAGTTCAGAAATAGAAGATTGGAGTCATTTTTTGTTCTCTTGTTGTGGTGAAACTTCAATTTGAAATTGTTCTAGAACAGTTTTTCCATAGATTTAGAAGATAAGACCATTTGCAAGTGCAACAAATGTTTGCTAGTTCAGAAATAGAAGAGTTGATTGATTTGGTAGATGACATAATTATTGAGTAAACAATTATCTTTAGATTTGACCAGCTTTGCATCTTTATTTATGAAAGAATCCACTTTTTGAAACGACATCATCTTATGTAAATTTATCTACAAGACATAAAATTGGTTGTGAATATTTAACGCGACTTAATTTTATCATGATCAAAGTTTGTAATCTGGTTGTATCGCTTATGGAATTTCTGTTGGCACTAAACATGTGGAAATGTGGCCCATTTTGATGGATGATTATGCGATCATCATACTTTTTACGAACACCAAATTATTCAATTAACTATTTAATCTTTTTTTTATTCGAGTTATTACTTGGATTATTGAATTTTGTTACCGCTAGTTTACATGTGATATATTTTTCATGGGCTGTGAATGGGATTTCTGGCTTGTGCGATATTTCTCATGTAAATGTTGTTTAGGAATAGTTGCTAAAATCACGAATGAACTTCCCAATCAGCGCAACAGATTTGACAGGAAATTGCTCTTGTTGTTCGACCGTTGGCGACCATTGACTTCTCATGAGTCGAATCAAGGTCTTCTGGGTCAAAGGACCACGCACGGATCTTATGAGAAAAAATAAATTTCACGATTGTCATGAAATTGATTTATATTGAATATGTTATGCTTCTCGACCTCCTGAATGTAAGTTCTCGTAGGCCCAAAAAGATCCTATGATTAGTTTCGGAGATACAGGGCCAGGTTAACATACAAAATTTTGATAAAAAAATGACAATGTAGAATATGTGGTTAAAAACGGGTGGAAAAATGCCAAAGTAATTATCTGAAGCTTTGAAGGTTGAAAACTTGTCGAAAAATGCCAAAAATATGTCATTTTTGGTTATGAATTAAATTAATGTACCAGCAGATTCTGGAGATTTTTCTTGTACTACTTTTTTTTATCGGTCCTGTATCTCCGAAACTAATCATAGGATCTTTTTGGGTCTACGAGAACTTACATTCAGGAGGTCGAGAAGCATAACATATTTCAATTTTATGACAATCGTGAAATTTATTTTTTCTCATAAGATACGTGCGTGGTCCTTTTAGAAAATTTGAAACTTATAAAATGTTAGATAAAACCCCCTGTTTTTTTTTTTACTAAGGGTAACAATGTGATTATCCAACATCAGTCTGGTTCACATTTAGGGATTGACCATTATCGTTCCATATGGACAAAGGATTAATCCTACTCAAACAACAGCCTTATTAACATCTGGAAGCCTAATCTTATTAAAATCAATACGCATGAACGAACTGGTCCTGGCCTGGGGATAAAGTAATAATGAAACTACTAAGTATGCCAAATTTGATTAAAATATCTAAAGTGGTGTTAAAATATATTAATAATAAATGATTTTTTTTTGTGAAAATTTTATCACACTGTTTCTCAAAAGTTTAGACGTTTAGGATATACGTTCATATGAAGTTATCTTCTTAAAATGAACCCAACAATCGCACCCTTGACATTGAATTAGTATAATAGAGTCAATTAAATCGCATTTCGTCGATTTCTTATTCTATTTTTAGACATAACTTCAAGAGTTTGACTTGACATTTTCACTTTCTTATACATAAAAAATCCCGATCAACTATTGCAAAGTTGCCTTTTCCATTGGGGATTTTCACTTTGGTTGAAGTTTAATTAAAATATTACTCACGCAAGCACTTTTTTATCGAAACACTCTCAATTTTCCGGCAGGGAAATTATTTCATTTATGTGAAAAGTGAAACATTTAATTTGTGCGCATATTGTTGATGTTTTTTTTTTTTGTTTATACCTATATGAAGTTAACGGCAAATTAGTTTAATATAAAGGCAAACATTTTGATATTCCATGTAAAAATCTGCCAAATGTTTGTTTTTTAATTGCTTTTATTTCAATTCAAAACAATTTATTTTGTATGTTTCAAATTAATTGAAAAAATATTGGTTTGAAACAGAATAGCATAATGTGTTGGACCAATTTGCGTTTGAAATTTACATAGTTAGTTTAAAAGGGGTAATTTGATCCGTACACCCACTAAAATTTATCCAATTAAATTGATAAGTAAGTACATACAATAAAATCCTGGCTTTCATTAGATGAAAATAAATGTAAATTTTATAGCATATTACTTTGATTATTGGAAATGAATTTATCAACCTCGCCAGACGTCATCTAATGATATTGTTAAAACCATTTTTCACAACATGAAAAATCAATCAGTTCAAGTTGCAAATTAATAGTATTTATTTATAACATTTTCTCTTTAGCTGAAATTATGTTGCACAATAAAATAATTATTGATTTCTGCATATGCAAGTATTCCGGAGACCTTTTTCCATACCTACAACCAACTTTACCCTACGTTAATTAAACTCAATAAATTATTAATTGACCTTCGGCGCTTTGCTACATTTAATTATTAATTTATAAAGTGCTTTAATTATTATTTGAAAACATCTAAAGGCAATTTGCAACGAATTTATATCATTATAGTTTATTTACGCTTTATGAGTTTCGCAAGCAAATTAGTCTTGAGTTTGAATTAATGAATATAAACAAATTAACCTTAAAGTAGTTATATTAGTTTTGAAAACATGTGGGTATTAAATTTGACTAAAAATTAGGGAGGATTAAAAAAAAGCAGATGTACTAATTTGAGTTGGAGATATATGAAATTAATACTTCACCTTCAGAAAGCTCAAAACTTCAAATTTTCTCGTGTTGAGATTTTGATCTAAATTGATTATTCTCGAGATCACTTTGGACTACCCAAACTTCATCCTGTCAACCAATGCAATATTTGCAAGTTGAAACATTTCAAAATAATCCAGTTTAAAATTTTAAAATCTTGCTCTTTCACCTTCAGTAAGATTTGGCATCTCTGGAACTTTAATTGCAAAGCAGCCAAAATTTGTAAGATATGAAATCTTACACTACTATATTTTCAGAAAATTTCAAATGAAAATCTTGAGCACAGTTGACCTTCTTCCTTCAAAAATGTTGAAATTTCAAATTTTTCCATGTTGAGATTTTGTTATAAATTGATCACTTTCCAGATCACTTTGGATCAAGATTTGAGCTGGAAATATTTGAAAATAATCCAGTTGAAAACGTTTAAATAAAATCTTGTTCTATCGTCTTAAGTAAGATTTAGCATCTTTGCACTTTCAATTCTGGAGGACTGAATAGACAAAATAAAATAATACATTACATCAACACAGTGTTTAAATTTTATCTGTGTGCCGTAAATTGTGTCTACTTTATGGAAATTTTGTGATAATATCATGTAAGTTTTACTCCTATTTTATATATTTTAATCATTTTAACACCCTTACATTTCAAACTTACTAGTTTTCCCTTGCCAATGGTTTAACAACCAAAACGCGTCGGGATTAATAGAAATAATAATATACAATTTGTGAAGTTGAAAAAAGGACTTTCATTTTTCATTTTGCTCTGCATATTGTTGCTTCACCCTGGAGATATCCTCGATAACCAATGTAAGATTTAAATTAGAAATGTTCTAGTTGAAAATATTTGAAATCTTGCCCTTTCACCCTTGGTAAATCTGTGGACTATAGCTCCAAATTAGATAAAATTTGCATAATTATTTGTAGTGCTTAACCACAATTGTAACCATTAAGACACTAAAGCACCCTCTACCTCGGTAGAAAACACCCAATGACATCGGTCCATGACTAGTCGAGAAAAAAGGTGTAAAAGGGATTGTCATAGAAAGCGTCAGTGTTGTCAACACGTATTTTCTACTTCAGAAATCTTTATTGCTATATTTTTTGCCTTTTATTCAATAAGTACAGTATTTTGAAATAAATATTCGGGAATTCAGTTAATTAACGTTTACCGTATTACATTTTTTGCCAGTGCACTCCTAATCAAAACACCCCAGTTAAAGTGGCGCCTAACGTGGGGCCAAGTTAAAAAGTAATTTTTTTTTAACTGTAGTCTTGTTGACCAGATAGATTTGTGAAGATTTCCTGTGAGTATTTTGATTGTGGTCATAATCCATCTCACCAGCTTCACTTAGGACACCAATTTCATGAACTTACGTTCAGGTCGGATGTCTAAAAGCACTGAATCTAATGAAATGGAAAATAACGAAGACAATCATGATAATGACGTTATTCAACAAGTACTAATGTCGCCAGAAATGTTACAAACTCTTATACAGAGCCTAACTATAAATCAAAATGCCAATTTAAATAATTCAGAGCGAGGTAATTTTGCCAAATGCACAGCTCGTTTTGATGGTTCATATAGCAGTGATGTGAATACGTTTATTGATACCATCCTTATTTATAAAGACTGCGTGAATGTTTCTGAAAATAATGCTTCCAAGGGTTTTCCTATGCTTCTAGAAGGTCAAGCTGCAATATGGTGGCAAGGAGTAAAATTCAGTGTTGTTACATTTGACGATGGTATATGTGCATTACGAAATGCTTTTGGACAAAAAAAACTTCCACATCAACTATATCGTGAGTTATTTTCTAAAGAACAAGATAATGAAGATAAAACTGAAATTTTTGTAGATGTCGAGCCATTTTCTCCAAATTTCCAATTAATCACCAGGTTTCTGCAATTTGTCAGTTAGATATGGTTTACAGTCTATTGAACTACAATATTAGAAAGAGAGTTTCTCGAGAGAATGTTGATAATCTCAATGAGCTTATTCAAAATGCTCAAACTGCAGAAATCACTCTACTGGAAAAGAAAACTCACGATTCTGTTAAATCGAGCCCCCACAAAGAAGCTGAAACAGAAGGGAAGAAATCTTCAATGTAATGTGTTCATTGCAAAAATTATGGACACATCATAGAAGATTGTAGAAAATTGAAACTATTGAAACAAAACTCTAGACTGCAAGAAAACAGGTCGGAAGTCAGAAGATCCGCAAGAAAGAAAAAATTCTACGGCAATTTCTTGCTACGGTTGGGAAAACAAGGTTTCATCAAAAACAACTCTCCAAATTGTCAAAAATCGGGTTCTTCTAGTAATACCTTATCAGGTCAAACATTCACTGCAAGTGCCAAAGCTGCTGAATTCTTCTATCATTCTTCAGATGTTGATTCTCAAATTAAACCTATGGTTTCAGTCAATATTCTTAGTCATACTGGTCTTGACTGGATACAGGAGCAAAGCGTAGCCTAGCTAGTGCTGCGCTTATGAAACTTCTCTTGAAAGAAAACGCTCCTTATATTCAACAACAATTGTTGATTAAACTTGCAGATGGCATAGAGAGGACTGTAACTTCTCTAGTTTTTGATGTTGAAATCATTTTGAATGATAAAATTATTTCAACATTACTTGTTGCTATTCCAGAACATATGAATAGTAGGACTTTTAGTTTGGACTTCATTGAACTTGCCAATATTGTGATCGACATTCCTCAGGAACAATGGTATTATGCTGAAACTCCACAAGTTTCGTATTTATTTGAAGATGAGACTAATTATGTAATAACTACTGCGGAATCTACTCCAATGTTTTCTGTACAACTGGATGCATCACAATTGAGAGAAATTGAAGGTGTAAACTAAGCCAACGGGAAAAGCAACAAATTGAATTCTTACTTCACCAATATGCTGAATCATTCACATCCGGTACTGAGCCAACACCATATGCAGAACATATAGTAAAACTGATGATATTCCAATTTCTGTACCACCTTATCGGATGTCTGAACAAAACAAAAACATATTGAGGGAAGAACTGGATAAGCTTCTGTAAGATGGAATCATAGAAGAATGCAAATCCCCGTATGCTGCTCCAGTTGTTCTAATACCTAAACCTGATGGTAGTATTCGCCTTTGTGTCAATTATCAAGGCCTAAATAAGAAAACAGTTTCCGATAAATACCAACTTCCTAGGATTGATGATCTATTATGACACTGCAAAACAAACAAAGTATATGACCATGACCACTCTTGATTTAAAATCAGGATACCATCAAGTTTCTGTCCGCGAATCTGATCGAGATAAAACAGCATTTATTTGCCCATTTGGAATTTTCCGTTATACGAGGATGCCATTTGAAATGAAAAATGCACCCTCCACCTTCCAAAAACTCATAGATCGATTCAAATCCGGACTCCAAGATTTGACCATATTGGCTTATATAGACGATTTGATTGTATTATCCAGAACTTACCAAGAACACCTTTCTGATTTACAACGAGTTTTTGTCTTGTAGCTTTCAAATTTAACCTCAATTGATCCAAATGCCATTTTGAAATAATTATTCGGAAACTCAGTTAATTAACGTGTATCTTATTACATTTTTTCCCAGTGCACTCCTGATCAAAACACCCCAGTTAAACAACTAGGTACATTTTTTAAAAAATCCAAATAAATAGGTATCTTCAACATTGTCCCCTACTCAATTTATCAACAAAATGAACTTGACGCAGTCTTTGCTACATTCTGCTTCAATTGAATAGTTGAACTACACCAACATAATGTGAATATAATTCCTAAAAAATAAACTTTGGTGTAAAACATTGTCAATCAAGGGAAACTCATTGGGAATTTTATTTACTTTATTGGAAATCAAATTGTATAATATATTCTATATGGATTATATTAGGCTGATTAAAAGACAAGGTCATGTTATTAAACAACATTTAATTTAAATATTTAATTGTTTTTCCATCAGTTAAATTTTAAAAAACATGAAATTAAAAAGTTCAAAAAAAAAAAAATACTTGTTTTTTTTTTTTTCGGAGGGATTCACCACATATTATGGTGAATCCACCTTCTTGGAAGATACCTAATTTGTTTACACTTTGATGCAAATTGGTTGAAAAAAAAAAATCCATTTGGTAAATTGTTAATAATAATAATTAGGTCTCATTTTCAAAATTGCCTTGCATTAATCAGTGATCCGTGAAAAATGTACCCAATTATTTGTAGGGATATTAAAAATTATCACCAATTAGTGTCATAATTACAGTAGGTACCCAAATAGAGGTACCTACCTACAAAAAAAAATTTGGGCAATAGTACATATTTTGTAAATAAAATCATACATTTTTGGAAATGGACCAGAATATGTGCATTTGAAATCCTAACAGGGACTTCCGTCTAACAATCTTTGAACTAGTATGAATGAAACGAAAAACCGCCAATCAAGTGAAAATTGTCGGTTTTCCTGGAAACTGAATACTGTCGTCAAATTGGAAATTATTTTTTTATTCCCACGCCGTGTGACCTATATATTGGGTGCCTTTAACGGCCTTTTATACCCACCTAATCAAGGCGCTAATAAAAAAACAGTAAAAATAATGGACAAACTTTATGTCATCGGTATTATAGGTTTCAAGTTCGCGCTTTGTTGCTTTGTTATTTAGTTTTCTGTAGCTTACTTTTCGCATGGAGTTTTTCCAGGAAATTGCTTAGGTATTATATAACGGAGTAAGAGAGTTGTTTTTTCCAAAACTTGGCGTAGAAGCATTTCCAGGACTTGACAAATTGTCAATGATTACATTAGGTAAACGATAATTCTTCGTTTTGTATTGCAAGTAACATACAGAGTGTCAATTTGAAAACTTCCCACCCCTATTATCTCGGAGCGGAAAAATTTTCGAAAAAATTCCTGAAACCCGTCAACTTTAATTCGAAGGGGGATGAGTTTTATGGAAAATTCACCTTCCCCCTTTCAACCCCCTAGCCCCCAGAGCCACCCCCTAGAAAATTTTAAATGGAAAGGGGGGTCAAGTGATACATCGTTTTGAAAGGTTTTTAATTTCATACATTTTAGTACAAAATTTTAATTCCTAAGCTCAACTGTTTTGGAAATATTGACAGTTGAAAATTCACTTTTTTGCCACTTTGACAGGCTGTAAAACCTAAACGGTTAATTTTAGAGGAAAAACGATCTTACATTCTTGGCTTGGATTTTCATAAACTATCATTTAACACCATTTTTGAATTTAACCGGAGATTAAATTTTCAACCGGAATTTTTAATTATGGATTAAATTCGAAGAATTTTGTACTAAAATGTATGGAATTAAAAACCCTTCAAAACGATGTAACACTTGACCCCCTTCCCATTTAAAATTTTCTAGGGGGTGGCTCTGGGGGCTGGTATCCATAAAAACTCATCTCCCTTCGAATTAAAGTTGACGGGTTTCAGGAATTTTTTCGAAAATTTTTCTGCTCCGAAATAATAGGGGTGGGAAGTTTTCAAATTGACACTCTGTATACATAGTGCCAATGAAAATTTAGCAACACGGTGAAAAATAGGAATTGTACAACAGAAATCGAAATTCAACTTAGAATCCCTTTCTTCAGAAATGTTGAAATTTTAAATTTCGAAATTTTGAGAGTAGTCCAGTTGAAATTCTCGAAATCTTTTCCTTTCTCACTCGGTAAATTTGTAACTCTGAAACTATGGGGCAAACATTTCAGGATTTGTATTTCTTCACTATACAAAAAAATTTTCGAAAAATTTTAGTGCATAGTATTTGAAACACAGTTGGAAATATGATTTTTTTAAAATTTTTATAAATAAATATTTAAATGGAAATTGGTTACCCGTGATATTTGGATGAAATTTAAATATGTTATTGGGGATGCCGTAAGCAACATTTTTTACCATGGGCACAACCCTGTATATATGACAGGTGAGGCGTGGTTAGCTGTCAAATATTGGAATCTGATATCTAAAAGCAGAGTACCTATGGCAGATTTTGATGAACAAAAAATCTATTTCTACTAAGTCGACCAAGTTAAGTCGAAAAATGTCAACCATTTCAACACCTGTCAAAATCCTGCCAAATGGCAGCACTCATCTTTTCCAGTTTTCAATATTTTATGTTGTCATTTGACATTTTTAACTTATATGTAAATTCTGAATTCAAAAATTGAAAAAAAAAAGACAGCTGTCAAAATGTGACGTGCATGAACTTTGTTCAATGTTTTATCACCAATAAACTACCTTAAAACGAGAAAGGACCAGATTAGAGTATTTTTTTCTACTAAAACAAATGACAGGTTCTGACATTCTGTCATTTTTTTTTTCAATTCCTGAATTTAGAATTTACATATAAGTTAAAAATGTCAAATGACAACATAAAATATTGAAAACTGGAAAAGATGAGTGCTGCCGTTTGGCAGGGATTTGACAGGTGTTAAAATGGTTGACATTTTTCGACTTAACTTGGTCGATTTAGTAGAAATAGATTTTTTGTTCATCAAAATCTGCCATAGTTACTCTGCTTTTGGATATAAGATTTCAATATTTGACAGCTAACCACGCCTCACCTGTCATATATACAGGGTTGTGCCCATGGTAAAAAATGTTGCTTACGGCATCCCCAATAACATATTTAAATTTCATCCAAATATCACGGGTAACCAATTTCCATTTAAATATTGCAAGGTCCTTTAAAGGGGGTGTGCGCCAAAAAAACAACTTCATCTCAAAAAAAAGAGAAAAAAAATCTAAGAATAACAGTGAAATCCGCACCCCTCTATGACAAATAATACCGCAGATATGGCTCTATAAAGGTACCGCATCTCACCCTATGACGTCACGAAAGCTCAAGCGACGCACGAGAAAGTGGAGTTAATTAAATTTACATTATGTTTCTCCTGTGTTACCTGCAATAATCTAAGCAAAAACCACTCACACGTGCCGGGAACAATCAAAGTAACAATGCGGAGCGCGGTTGGACGAAGTTTTCGTGACGTCACGAGAGCGTCGTCCACACTTTAAAGCGGTATATCTCAGCGATGGTTTATCGTAGAATAACGAGGTTTGAACAGTTATTCTTAGATTTTTTTACACTAAAACTTTAATTTTTGGCGCACACCCCCTTTAACGGAAAATTGAATCCTTCAGAAATCAATGCAAGATTTAAAGTCGAAATATTTGTCTTGTAACTTTATTAACGATAGGAAATTTTTCTATTTTCGGAGAAATATCTTCAATTTTGCACCTATCGTTATCTCTTCAACTAACAACTTTTCAGCTGGTTAAACTTTCTCGGAAATTAGCCTCTTAAGATAGCCTCCAAAACTTCCGGAAACTGCCGAACGACCAGTGGCGTCGGAAATATAGGAAAATAATATTCTAAAATCTGCTTGTACTGACAAATTCATATTTTCGGGACAAATTGTGACAAGCATTTGCTCTTTTTCACTCTAACACCAGATTCCAATAGGCCGTCAGATGGTGTCAAAATATATAGAGTTGAAGATATAAAAAGAAACATATTTCAAAATCTGCTCGTGCTGACAGATTCATATTTCCAGGACAAATTACGACAAGCATTTGCTATCTTTTCATCCTAACACCAGAGCCCGATAGGCCGTCAGAAAGTGTCAAAATAGGGGTGAAGATATCAAAAAAATAATATCTCAAAATCTGCTCGTGCTGACAGATTCATATTTTCAGGATAAATTTGGATAAGCATTTGCTATTTGTTCACCCTAACATCAGATCCCGATGGGCCGTCAGAGGGTGTCAAAATAGGGGTGAAGTTATCAAAAAAAGCATATCTCAAATCTGCTCGTGCTGACAGATTCATATTTTCAGGACAAATTACGACAAGCATTTGCTATTTTTCCATCCTAACACCAAATCCCGATGGGCCGTCAGAGGGTGTCAAAAAAGGGGTGAAGATATCAAAAAAATCATATCTCAAAATCTGGTCGTGCTGACAGATTCATAATTTCAGGACAAATCATGACAAGCATTTGCTATTTTTCCATGCTAACACCAAATCCTGATGGGGTGATGAAGGTGTCAAAATAGGGATGAAGATTTCAAAAAAATCTTATCTCAAAATCTGCTCGTGCTGACTGATTGATATTTTCAGAACAAATTACGACAATCATTTGCTATTTTTTTCACCTTAACACTAGATCTCGATAGACCGTCAGAGAGTGTCAATATAGGGGCGAAGATATCAAAAAAATCATATTTCAAAATCGGCTCGTACTGACAGATTCATATTTTCAGGATAAATTATGACAGACATTTGTTAGTTTCTTACCCAAGGTTCCTAAAGTTAAAGTTGTCTAGTAATGGGTAACTTGATGAAGCATCTGGGATGCCTTATGGAGACACCCTCTGACGGCCTATCGGGATCTGATGTTAGGGTGAAAAAATAGCAAATGCTTATCCAAATTTATCCTGAAAATATGAATCTGTCAGCACGACCAGATTTTCAGATATGATTTTTTTGATATCTTCACACCTATTTTGACACCCTCTGACGGCCTATCAGGGTTTGGCGTCAGGGTGAAAAAATAGCAAATGCTTGTCGGGATTTGTACTGAAAATATGAATCTGTCAGCACTAGAATGCCGGTTTTTCACCAAACAGACAAAACAAAAACAAAATCCAAACTCAAACTTTTCCCAAACATTTTCAAGACTAGCGAGTTTTGTGACAGGTGGAGTTTTGTTTTTCGGGTTAATTTCGTGTTTTAAAACACAAACTCAACAGTCCATTTGGTGGAAAGCCGGCATTACAGTTTTGTTTTTGTTTTAAAATGTGTTCTAAAAATATGAATCTGTCAGCACGAGCAGATTTGGAGATTTTTTTGATATCTTCACCTCTATTTTGACACCCTCTGACGGCCCATCGGGATTTGGTGTTAGGATGGAAAAATAGCAAATGCTTGTCGTAATTTGTCCTGAAAATATGAATCTGTCAGCACGAGCAGATTTTGAGTTATGATTTTTTTGATATCTTCACCCCTATTTTGACACCCTCTGATGGCCCATCGGGATCTGATGTTGCGGTGAAAAAATAGCAAATGCTTGACAAATTTATCCTGAAAATATGAATCTGACAGCACGAGCAGATTTTGAGATATGATTTTTTCGATATCTTCACCCCTATTTTGACACCCTCTGACGGCCCATCGGGATCTGATGTTGGGGTGAACAAATAGCAAATGCTTGTCCAAATTTATCCTGAAAATATGAATCTGTCAGCACGAGCAGATTTTGAGATATGATTTTTGTGATATCTTCACCCCTATTTTGACACCCTCTGACGGCCCATCGGGATCTGATGTTAGGGTGAACAAATAGCAAATGCTTGTCGTAATTTGTCCTGAAAATATGAATCTGTCAGCACGAGCAGATTTTGAGATATGATTTTTTTGATATGTTCACCCCTATTTTGACACCCTCTGACGGCCCATCGGGATTTGGTGTTAGGATGGAAAAATAGCAAATGCTTGTCGTAATTTGTCCTGAAAATATGAATCTGTCATCACGAGCAGATTTGAGATATGCTTTTTTTGATATCTTCACCACTTTTTTGACACCCTCTGACGGCTCATCTGGATTTGGTGTTAGGATGGAAAAATAGCAAATGCTTGTTATAACTTGTCCTGAAAATATAAACCAGTCAGCACGAGCAGATTTTGAGATATGATTTTTTTGATATCTTCACCCGTATTTTGACACCCTCTGACGGCCCATCGGGATTTGGTGTTAGGATGGAAAAATAGCAAATGCTTGCTATAACTTTTCCTGAAAATATGAATTTGTCAGCACGAGCAGATTTTGAGATATGATTTTTTTGATATCTTCACCCCTTTTTTGACACCCTCTGACGGCCCATCTGGATTTGGTGTTGGGATGGAAAAATAGCAAATGCTTGTTTCAACTTGTCCTGAAAATATGAATCTGTCAGCACGAGCAGATTTTGAGACATGATTTTTTTGATATCTTCACCCCTTTTTTGACACCCTCTGACGGCCCATCGGGATCTGATGTTAGGGTGAACAAATAGCAAATGCTTGTCGTAATTTGTCTTGAAAATATGAATCTGTCAGCACGAGCAGATTTTGAGATACGATTCTTTTGATATCTTCACCCCTATTTTGACATCCTCCGACGGCCTATCGGGATCTGGTGTTGAGGCAAAAAAATAGCAAATGCTCGTCATAATTTGTCCTGAAAATATGAATCAGTCAGCACGAGCAGATTTCGATATATGATTTTTTTTATATCTTCTCCCCAATTTTGACACCTTCTGACGGCCTATCGGGATCTGGTGTTAAGGTAGAAAAATAGCAAATGTTTGTCATAATTTGTCCTAAAAATATAAAGCTGTCAGCCCGAGCATATTTTGGGATATAATTTTTTTGATATCTTCAACCCTATTTTGACACCCTCTGACGGCCTATCGGGATCTGGTGTTAGGGTGAAAAAATAGCAAATACTTGTAACAATTTGTTCTGAAAATATGAATCTGTCAGTACGAGCAGATTCTAGGATACGATATTTTCTTATATTTCCGACGCCACTGGCCGTTGGGCAGTTTCCAGAAGTTTTGGAGGCTATCTTTAGAGGCTAATTTCACACCGGTTATTCTGCTTTCTTATGAAACTGTTGATAACAAAACTACCTTTCTAATGCAGATGTTTCGCTTTCTATTTCAACTTACAGAAAACAAATGTCTGGGCACTCAAGATGCTATAAAATAAAGCGAAAAGTCCGCACGAAAAAGGCTCTAAATCCCGTCAACTTCGCCGACCATTACTTATTATTAGTCATTTATATTTCTAGAAACTAGCGTCAATTTGCAACGTTCCTTTATTCGAGGTGATCCATTACAAGCCAGTCTACAAGCAATTTTAGTTTAAACGGGATTTATAGTCCAGGACTTTGGACGATGTGGTTTTGTTCCATTGGTCTTTTAGGACAAAATAAAAATTACCTGCTATGAATTACTATAGCCTTGCGCAAATTTTGAATTGTTGATCTAAAAAGCAATATTTAAAAAACATTCAGCTCAGAACGGAACAATTCAGCGAATTCACGAACTTGACAATTTCAAATCATCAACGTAATATCAAGAAGAGGTGCATAAAACCAAATACAAGTTAATTCAATTTAAAACTGATAATAATTCAATTAATTAACGAAAAAAAAATACATGCAATACATAGATTTAGAGTAGATTTATTAATAAATATTAGTTATTGGCTCATAATAATTGTTAACAGTGAATACAAATAGTCTGAATTTAAAAAACAAACAAAAAAAAACGCAAATCAATATGTATCTGCTACTAATGCATTGGTCAATTATTGATAATAAGTAAATTATTTAATTGTGGTCCCAATGGATAATTGAATAACTTTGAAAAGGATGTTGGATAGTTACGCGAGGAAGAGGAATTACCGATTCCGTAATCGCAATGTGAGTTTGGAGTTTGCTGCAGTAATTTTTGAAAGTAGAGAGCAGCACGTTGATTTTCGGAAATCACGGCAACAGAGAGATTCACAAGACCGAGCAAAGATTAAGGATTGGTTTAACGAGCATCCCCTTTTTCCAAAATTAAATTCGCTGATGTCTCTGTCCACAGGTATTCTGGAAAATTCGAAAATTATTTGTCACCAAGCTCTGGATATTGGAACCAAAATCAGGCATAGTTTTATTAGCGGCAACTTTGGTGATATGAAGCAGTCTAGGAAAAATGTGGTTTTATCACTAGCAAATATGAGCAGTACCATTAAAATGAATGGCGAGACAGTTACCATTAACCCTCTGACGGTTTTTCAAAGAACTCTTATAGCAAAGAAGAGTAATGAAGATGTAGCAGATCTTTTGACATATGAACTTGTTACCCATCAAACCGATTGAAAAGTAAATAATAAAATTTGAGGAAGTGAGACAGTGAATGGGTAACTAAAACAAAAAAATAGAAAGAGAGGGTTGGTCGGTGGCTAAAATCTAGAAACGGGACTTCGTGTGAATGGTTGCCGACTAGCTTCCAATGCGGAGTGGGGTGTGGATCAATTAAATAATTAAATATAGAGCGCCACCTGCTTTTCCCTGCAGTACACGAAGTCAACCGATATAACGAAAGCAGGAAACTTCTACGGACCTATTGCAGCACAACCTGAAATATAAAAGTAAACAAGAAGGAAGGGCAGAAGTGGAACGCTTTGCTACAATCAGGTACGGATTTTTAATTAGAACCAGAACAGGTTTGACTTTAGAGCAGGTTCGGAGTTGGTTTTCCGAACGCCCTGGAGCACTGAAAATTATTAACACTGGAACCAGAACAAGAACAAAATAAATCGACTAGGAGTACCTAACCTTACGTTCTAAAAATAGTATTTACAATTATTACACTCAACTTGAGTCTCTAAATAAAGTAAAGAGTATTGTATAACACTTATAACAGCAATAATACCTGAAATGTAAATCAATAGACAAGCTTACTAAATGCAGTATCTTCGTAAATGGCCATTTAACCCCAGTGTACAAGTATTTTCCAGTATTCAGTGGATCATGTATTTATGGGATATTAGAGAGATATAGATCATTAATTATTAAAGTTGAAGTAACAATACGTAACCTGAGGGGCGAATTTAATATTATGGAATTATATAGGTAATATAGATAAATAATTAAAATTGAGGTAACAATACATAACCTGAAGGGCAAATTTAATATTGTAGAAGACTGCGTCGCTGTGGTGATTTATTCCAACAAGGGGTTGGTAAGGTTTGATAGGTTCCAGATATTAAGGCAATAAACACAACACAACACACTTATCAAACCCGAGTAGTCCCTAATCCCTTGAGGGAAACCTGAAGGATTGGATTGATATCTTCCAGCGTTTCCGGTGGCCTGGGACTGGATCAGGGTCGCGACAAGAAGCAACTGGCCCTGGGCAATGAAGTTTAGTAATTAGAAGTCACTAAAGCTTCAAATTATCTAGCGGAGGCTGAAGACAGGAGGTACGACTTGAAATATACAGTAAGCTTAACGTTTAGCTCTATACTCAAAGTTAAGGACTAAAGCGTGACGACTAAATAAGGCCTGAACCAAATGGACGTTATGAGATTGGGCGTGGAGCGATAGGTAGGTATGTCCAATATTCGGAATTTAACCATATAATTAACAGAAAACTATGCTTTCACATAGGAAATAGAGACACACAGAGAAGACTAATAAGAAAAACCACTTACCAAAATACTTTGGCCTTGAGGAACAAAAAATTGATCACGTTGCACTTTTTCGGCTCACAAAGAAATCCGCACAAGGCGATTTGGTGCTAAAATAACGGATTAGCCACCCTATATCTATGAGCGAAAACTGGACAACTCAGAAATCGGCAAAATGTGTCTGAGGAATTTTCCCGAACACTTAATCATGAAAAGTCCTCGACCTCAATGACCTCTGCTTGTCCCTTCAATATCCTTTAAAAAGGTTGTGTCAAAACTCCAAGGTGAAGGGTTCTGGGGAATTTTGATGGTAGTTGGGCATGGGACTATTTGAATTAAGTTGGTACCGGTACCTTATTCGGAGTCAATCAAGTCAATCTAATCGAATCAGACAATCAGCTGTTCTAATGTAAATATTGTAATTTGATTTATCAATAAATTAATTGTCTATTTATTTTAACCCTACTAAAAGGAAATCAATTCCATTATTCAACATCTAACTCGGTGATTCTGGGAAGAATGAAAAGTTTGAAGAAAAGTGTAGCCACATTTATTGGAAAGAATACAGTGGCTCGACGAAGGTATGCTGTTCAATGAGGCGAATACGCTTATTTCCTTTTATTTTGGCCCAGGAAAAATCATCCAGTAACAAACTAACTCCATTCCCCCTGGCTCTGTTCCGGAAGGCGGAATGAGGGGTACCTATTATTGAAACAAGGGAGCAGCGTTCTCAGGAGAACGTCCGTCTTGGTTACTTATATTTTCAGTTGCACCGAGTAATATATTTAGCACAATGGATGAAGCTAAATGAAGCAGTGGTTCTTCAGATAAAAGTGATGAAACTGTTATTGTTGATAGCAAAATGGTCTTGGTTGTTGGAAGTGGAGCCTCTATGGAATTTGCTGTTACAAGAGCTTTAGGAAAATTAAATACTTTCATTTACAGAAGATCCTATAGGAGAAAATATTGAATATACAATAAAAATTGAAGAAATTTATGGAAAAGATACCAGAGAAGAAGAAATTTCAGAACCCACCATTGAAACCCCTCCGAAAATTGTCGAACAAAAGTCTACTGAGAGTAGTAGCAGTATAGAAAATAACAGACTAAAACAACCGAGGCTGAAGCTCCAATAATGCATATCACTTATGAGCCATTTTTTTCAAAGACATCAACAAAATATAGATAGTGCGAGGATGAGTGGTATTGCTGTGAACTAAGAAACAAGACATGGGTTCTACATCATATGAACTCACGTGAAACCGAAGAAAGTGAATGCTATCAACCAGAAGAGGAAATAGCAGAGAAAATGTCTTTTGTGTTTCGAGAGCTTAAAATGAAAGCAAAAGTTCTCAATGGAGTTTTAGATGAACAAGACAATAATTTGCCAGCAGTGGAAACAGTAAGAGAAAGACTGTTATAAAATATAGGAAAAGGTTCCACAGCCCCAAATTATTAGGTTTATAGGTATCAGGTACAAATTTCTTTTTAGGTCAACCTAAATCGCTTTTGTACCTACGTGACGTAAATTTATGAATATTCTAAAACATGTATAAATTACATTACGGTCATTCATCAGTATAAGTGACATTTTCACATGCCCCCTATTAAACTTCTCAATGCAAAGCAACTTTAAGCGATAAGTAAACATGCAACCAAATTACAAACTTTGATGATAATGAAATTAATCTTGGATAGAAAAATTTGTGTATATAAAATATCTGGACAGATTCAAAAGTGTATAAGAAAACTTAACCCTATAAGATCATTTATCTAAACGACGAACTGTAAATACTAAATTTGAAGCAACACGTAACCTTAAGGGCCAATCCATTTGTAAATAATAATTACTTCGTCAAACTTCAGCAATAGTCTAATTAAGTTAATAAATTAGATTTACTTTCTAACTTTATATTATCGAAAACATTTAATCAAATTTGATTGGGTTTTATTTGTGTTTTATTAACGGATTTAAAAAAAAAAAAACAAGATTAATTGCTTGGGATTTTTACGGTGACTACATTCTTGTAGAACTTTTGAAAACACATAATTAGAATTTCGGTAATTGGTTATAAATCGTTAATGTATTACATTGGTGAAATGTTTTTTGCTTATAAAAGGTAGCCGCGTGCATATTATATTCAGCTCTTTTGCCCCGAGGCATTTCAAATTTTAATGATTTTATTCGGCAAACAAATTTTGAAATAATCTTTGACAAACTTGGATCACTTGGAACTTTGTACACCCTTTCTACCAATTGTCATTATTAATCATACTTTTTATTCTTTATACCACTGCAGACAATATCCGTGATTAGTATACTTTCCAAAAACATTATGCTTAGGTCGAAATCAATGTTTGCCCATCGTCTGACGACAATCGTCTGATAAATAATAAATGTCGACCTTATATCGTATCAACGTTGGATGCCAACTTAAAGTTAAATTTTTACTTAATATAACGTCGCAAGTAGTGAAAATCTGGTTGGAAGTCGAGAAAATGTTTCTGGAAGCAAGAAGAAAACGAATTTAATTTTTATACAAGGACAGCGAAGTTATTTACACGTGCATATCATAAAAATCAATTGAAACAAATCTGGTACATTGCATTAGAAGTAATTGCGATTCGTATTGAACACTCGGCAAATTTGGTAGGACGGAGCAGCAATTTTAGTTTATGAATGAATTATTCGGCTTTCCAATTTGAATTTGGAAATGCCTAATAGATGATTGCAAAAGTTTTGGCTCGTAAATTGTATGATTTGAGGCACTCGCAAAGTTACTGCGGGCTTGTTTTTATCGGTTTGAAGTGTTACAGTAAGAGTTTTTGGGTTTTTATTGGTGTGTGGATAAAATTCTGGTAACTGAAAGAAAATTATATCAAAAAAATAACCATCAGACTCACCATATGTGAGTCTTTTGGATTCAATCATGTCTATAATAGTTTCATCTACTTTCATCGATCGTCTTATCTCTTTATTTCTAATATGATCTAGTCTGGATGTTCAGCTGCTTCTTCTCCAGTAATCCATTTCCACAGCCAAGAGCTTTTCCCTGTTCCTTTTTGGTAATTCTAAGCCATACGTAGTTATAGTTCCAACAATATGGTATTTTATATTATTTTCTTGTCTTTTTTTGTTTAATAAGGAATAAGGTTGGGAAATAATTCTTCGCCCTTGAGCAACTTTAGAAAAAAGGGTTACACCAAGATATCCGAACGGAGCGCAGTTCTCCACCACACGATGTCCTAGTTCAAAGTCATCTGGTAATTCGTCGCCAACTGCCATAATATAGGTACTCCGTTTTCTTCATATTTATCGTAAGTCCCCAGTTTTCATATTCTTGTTGGAGTTTTCGCAGCATGTAACACGAATCATCTTTGTCTCAAACTATAACTACCTGGTTGTCAGCAAAAAAGAGAGTGGAAAGTATGTCCTCTCCTATTGGTATGCCGATACATTTCCTCTTCCAAGATTTTAGGGCCCTTTCAATATAAATTACAAAAAGCAGTGGAGCAAGGGAGCAGCCTTGCCTTAGACCCTTTGTTAATGGGAACTTTTCGGAAACTTGTCAATTTTGTTCGACTGAGCTATATATCATATTCACAATCTGTAGTCCAAAGGTATAGGTAAATTTATCACCTATCCCTATCAAATAGCATTGAAAGGTGAGAAATTTGACCTATACCTTTGGACTACAGATTGTGAATAGATAATATGTATTGGTATATAGAGCTTTGGTAGCATTTACATATGAGTTGCTTATCCAATTAAGACGCATTGCTGGTCACAACTTAGTGGCACCGTGTACTTTCTGTAAGTCCAGAAAGGTCAGGTGAACTTGTCTGTCTCTTTCTACTCTTTTTTCAATAAGACTTTTGAGAGTAAACACTCCATCTCTGCAAGAACGTCCTGCCCTGAAATCATTACGTTCCTCTAATGCTTGGAACTCGATTTCTATTCTGTTTTACAGAATACGTCCATATAATCTGGCTACTGAGCTTGGACGGTGATTCCTTTTTATTTTTTACAGTCCAATCTGTTCCCTTTCTTGAAGATCGATGAGATTCTTCCCTTCAGTCTAGTTGCGGACGTGGCGGTTGTCCTCCTCGGAGGCATTTGGGGAAGATCTTCGAAAGGATCTTTATCAGTTTTATTAGGGCGGCTTTTAACAGTTCAATATTTAGGTTGGGGTACCGCTGGGTGGATTGAGTAGCTCAGATGGTGCCACTGCCGGTCCCAAGCCCGGATAAAGGAGGAGGGTTGGAGGGCGAGGCTAGCAACCTACCCTCCATAAAACACTCGCTATGCTCATAGAACCCAAGCATTGCCTCGGAACAGGACGGATTCAATGTTGACGACACAAGCGAGGACAAGGAAAATGAGACGGAACAAACACAAAAAGCAAATAAGGCTGGGATATTGGAACGTAAGATCATTCAGTGGAAAGGACCAAGAAATTATACTAGAACTACAGCACCATAAAATAGACATATGTGCCATATCTGAAACAAAGAAGAAAGGAAATAGAACAGAACACGATGACTACAGTCTGATTTACTCAGGCAAATCAAAGGACACAAGAGCAGCTTCGGGAGTTGGAATGCTGATCGACCAAAAATTCGGGGACTCCATAACCGACATTAAGTACACAAACGACAGAATAATAAAAGTAACCCTGAAACTAGACAAACACACTCTTCATATATAGTGTCCGTTTACGCACCGGATACTGGAAAGCCTGTCCAGGAGACCATCGATTTCTACGAACAACTCCAACTGTTGATAGAAACAATACCCCAACATGAAGACATAATAATAATGGGCGACTTGAACGGAATAGTAGGAAATGAGGTAATACCTGAAGTCAAGAATAGATTTAATGAAGAGATAGTGAACGAGCGGGGTGAGAAGCTTGTTGAATTTTGCGCTTACCACGAACTAAGGATTAACAACACATACTTTAAACACAAACTCCAACACAAAGTCACGTTTCAGGGCAATGGAGGAGTAACGTCCACAATAGACTATATAATAACGAGTAAAGCCATTAAACCAGAGCAAATACAGGATGTTAGATCAGTAACATCGAATAACATCGGATCAGACCATAACTTAGTAATGGGAATAATCACCATGGCAAGACTGCCAGCTGATAGGAAGAAACCGGATAACCCAACAACAAAGTTCAACATCGAGTCACTAAAAACAGAAAGCACGCTGGATCTGTACAAACGGCCCATATTCCCATCCTCCAACAACACACCGTAGAACGCGCATGGGACATCCTACTAAACGACATAAACCAAGCAGCGGAGGAGGCACTAGGCAAAAGAACAGTTAACACAACGACAAAACACAGAAATAATAAACCATGGTTCAAACCAGAGGTGAAGATACTGGCCCAGGAAAAGAAAAAAGCCCACCTAACATACACAGCCAACAAGACTCCAAGAAACCACATCAAATACATCGAAACAAGGAAGGAAAGTGAACAACCGCATAGGGGAAATAAAGAGAGAGCATTGAGAGAACTTCAGTAGAGAAATGGAAGGTGACTTTTATGGAACCCAAAAACGCAGATGGAATTTGCTCAGAGCAACAGGGAGAGAAATGAATGAGACAGTACAATTAAACAACATCTCGGCAGCCGAATGGACCACCTACTTCCAGGGCCTGTACACAAACCGAGACGAAAAGGAACAACGAAGGCCCAAGAAGCGGGAGAGGCTGAACCGAGAGGAAGCCATAAACATCAAGGATGTAGAACAATACATGGTGGAGGAAGTGATATCCGAAATGAAGCATCTGAAAAACGGTAAATCTCCAGGCCCGGACAACGTCCCCAACGAACTGCTGAAGTGCGGAGGACAAGCTCTGGCAGGACAGCTAGCCGAACTATTCAACAAAATATATATACCAGCGAGATGGAGACCCAGCATCACAATCCCAATATTCAAAAAGGGGAAAACCTCAGATCCGGCGAACTACCGAGGAATATCGCTTCTAGAAATGACCATGAAATTGTTCACCCGTATGCTGCAGCAACGCATTCTCAGTTACACCATAATAAGCGAGGAGCAGCAGGGTTTTCGGAAAAATCGTTCGACGCTTGACGTAGTGTTCGTTGTCAGGCAGGTGGTTGAGGAGGCAATAGAGTATAACAAACAAGCATACCTATGCTTTATAGATTTGACGAAAGCGTTCTACAGGATAAGACTGGAGGATGTTAGGAACGAGCTGGACCGCAGGAGAATACACCCAAGCATCACGGAGGCGGTCAGAAAACTCAACACAAACATCACCACAACAATACCAACAAAATTAATAACAACAGAAAAAATAGAACAAAACACAGGGATACGACAGGGAGACAGTCTCAGTCCACTACTGTTCAACGGACAGAATAATAGAGCAAGTGCGCAAGATAGACCAGGGATACAAGATAGGAAACCAACAAATTGAAATAATATGTTACGCAGACGACGCAACGCTATTCGCGGACACGGAAGACGGGCTGCAATGGCTCTTACAGGCATTTGAGAAAGAGGCCGACAAGGTTAACATGGAAATATCTACCACCAAAACAAAAAGCATGATGATCGCCAGGGAACCACGCAGATGCAAACTAGAACTAAACAACAAAATAATAGACCAGGTTTTTGAATTCAACTATCTGGGAATTACAATATCACCAAACGGTGAACTCAAGAATGGCGTACGGAATCAGGTAAACAAGGCAGCCAGAATAGCAGAAGCCTTACGAACAACGATATGGAAAAATAAATGCATATCAACCCCGACCAAAGTTAGAATATATAAAGCATGTATCAGGCCCGTAATGACATACACGGCAGAAACACGAGCTGACACGAACCAATGAAATGAAAATACTAAGAATGATCACAGGGAACACACTTTTGGATCAAAGAAGGAGTAACAAAATCAGGGAAGAGTGCAAGACAGAGGACATTCTTAGATGGACACGCGCTAGGTGCTGCTTCTGAACGAGCACATATCTAGGATGGAAAGCCACAGACTGGCAAAAATCGCCAGAAATGGAAAACCAGCATCCAGGAGACCACCAGGACAACCTTCCAAGAGGTGGAAGGACAGCTGGTCGTCGGCATCCCAAGAGGGACAAATAAGTGGATGAAACAAGCCTTAAGGCTTCCGCAAAGAAGAAGAAGAAGATATTTAGGTTGCCAGGCCCAGTAGCCTTTCCGTTTTTCATATGAGTTAATGCATTTTGTACTTCCCTTGGTGATATTTCTGGGGTCCAGGAGTTTATCTTGTCGTTTTCAATTTAATCAGTTGGAAATTGTGCGGTCTATCTTCTGTTAGTGGTTTGCTCTCTGTAGTGGTTTGCTCATTTTTCAAGGTATATGAGGTTTATATCCGCTGAATCAGTGTTCTCCCTTTTCATGCTCTTTAGAAGTTTCCACGCTTTGGTCACATGGTTTTTCCCAGAAGTCGTTCTTTGCTCTTTTAATCTATGCTTGAGTGGACCTCCTTTTGTCGACGTATCTTTCTCGATCTTCGCGAGCCTTTGTTTCTAACAATTTCGTATATGCAGAAGAACAAACGAACAACTTCAAAAAGCGAGAAAGAAAGAAGCGAAGAAGAAGTTTTTCAAGCAATGGGAAACGATATACAAAAATCAATCAAAAATACAAACAACTCTCAACAAAACATGTGTTATGAAAAACAACGAAGCGATGTTAGAAAGAGCGTTATGGAAGAAGATAGAGGCCTGTAATGCGAACAACCAAAACTCGGTACCAACAGAACCGTGAAAACTTGGGCCCCAGTTTAATTTTAGATCTCAGAACTCTACGATCTGTGGTGAATCTGTTAATAATTTAAACATCTTTAATTACATATAACAAATCTAAAATCTTTATTAATTAAATTAATATTATCGGAAATTAAGTAAGCTACCTACCATATTTGATTAAACTACACATTCAATTAACAGCAAATTAAATTTCCACTTTGAAGCTCACGCAACCTGTTGCGAATAATTAATTATTATTGGAAACGATCAAACATTTGTGATAACTTTAATTCTTACTTCTCCTATAAAATAATTCCAGTTTCCAGTTTTTAATGGCCACTTATCGTAAAGCCTCTAAACCTCTATTCCAGCCTAAGCCATAAACCTAATCCGCCCTAAAATGACGGGCAATTATTGAATTAATGACTATTCGTATTAGGGACATTCACTAACTTAAATACTGCCTTCCCGTCATTATGGTGTATTATCCCTTCACTGTTACGTCTGGCATCTTAATGAACACGAGTTTCCTTGAGACAATATTGTTTACATTCAGGCTGAATTTGCTTGTATGATAAGACTTCCTCTTGCTTGAATTAGGTGCTTCAGGACTCTCATTAGTAGCAATTGAACTGAGTATTCAGAAAAAAAATATTGTCTTCAATTTATGTTATATAAGCAAATAATTTTTTCAAACATAAGGAATTGTATTGAAAATTAAAAAAACATCATCGCTAATATGGTACATGGTGATTAGAGTAACCTTTTTGAAATGAAATTTTCCCCTATTATTAGAGTCATGTGTGCCATAAAGTCGCTATAAAAGATAAAGAGGGTGCGTTCGAGGGGATAACGAATACCGCGTAATAGGCGACAGGATTCCAATGACCAAACAACAAACTTCTAATATCTCGCCCTTGAAATTTAGGGTTGGTAATAATAAAGCTATATTAATCGTTTCGTTTTTACAGCTCATAAAATTTTTCCTCGGATTTATTATAATGGAGGGCTTACTGGAAATCGTATAGGGCATTAGTAATATTATTACTTATAAAAACACCACTAGTTATTCAGAAATTTTTGGTAGGAGAACGAATTAAATAGGACTAACAGAACGCGAAATAATGGAAAATAGATTAAAGTCCTATTGACTATATGCGCAATACTGGTATTTACAAGTTTCCTTGACTCTCAAGACTGCGCACACTCCAGAGTAAACATCAGCAATGGCTGATAAAACCTTTCCTAATTTTAAAATATATTTTTCTCGTAGGTTAACAGAAATAGCAAGAATCGTTCTTTTTTTATAAGGTGAAGATGCCTAATGATAGCGACAGGGAATTTCGGGCCAATTTATTCAAGTTTTATTTTTCTCTTGAATATGAAATTATTATCTCAACATCTTGCCGTTCTACCTGTTTTCTTTGTTTGGAATCACAAAAGTTACTTAAAGTACATATTATATGAATAAATCTTGCCGGCTACTTAAAACTTCGAATTTCCTGCCCTCCAAAATCTGCAAAAATGCTTAATGCTTAATACTTATAAAGGAAAAAGGCCTTTCGACAAAAAAAAACTGTGTTCGACTGAATTGTCGATATTTTCTTTCACCTTTTAGCCATAAAAGAATCCAACTTGAAGACCTCAATTTACTTTGAAATAAAAATATAAGGGAAATTGATCGTAGTGGATCAAACATAATATTTTGATGTTCGACGATTTATTTAACTGTTCAGAGTGAGTCAACAATTTGAGCCTTAGTCCTAAGAAACGGATCCCTGAAACTCAACTTCACATTTTGTGATAAATACACGGCAGTTAAATCTTCTCGATGTTTTGGAAAAATCAAGCTTTTTCGCCACAACAAAAACGACATTTAAATTTAAATTAAAACTTAAAGCAAAATATTGTTAGCAATAAACAAAAATAATGGCTCCTGGAAACGCTTCCTCGATCTTGACAGTTCCAGCAACGAAATGATTTGCTGTATGGGAGAACTACAACGACGAATGGTTTCAGATAAAGCTTAATGAGAAAACTACTTGGAATAACGACTTTGGGATGCAAATAATGTATTATACATGTCGGATCTGTAGTAACGTATTATTTAATTCTTCCAAAATATGGTCGCATCTAAATTTGTCTTATAACACACATGTTTTTATTCGAAGAATGAATGTCTCTCCCAAAAATAATATATCTGATAAATGATCATGTCCACTCTTTTCTTGAATTCTCCATGACATGTTGACAAAACTGCTAGAAAGCTACAGTAATGTATTGAATATCTTTGAGAGAATTTTTAGATTGTTTTAAAAGTTTTTACATTGTTGTGCAGATCTTGGATTAACAAGATTCCCACTATCCCTACACAAATTGTTTCATTCCTAACTATCGTTTTTGAGCCTAACAAAGGATTTCGATTTGTCAATGTACACTTTATCCATGAGTCAAAAGCATGAAATAATTTCAAAAAAAGCTCAAATAAACATTCTTCACTATAAACTAAAATGAAGCTTCCAAATAACCAAATTTCACTGTGCATTTTATTTTGTGCTCCTGAAACTGCACATGCACGATTCATTTATTCCACAGGAATGGTCTAGACAGGAGTATCATGCAAGCTGATGCGATTCATAAAACTCGGAACGTTCGGAATCCACGATGCGGTGCGGTCTGGAATAGTTTGAGCATACCGAAACCTGAGAAACGAAAAGAGCAAGTTGGTGTTATATAAAATATTTATTCTATAAGCAAGAAAAATCAGCAAATATAAGCTAGCCAATTCCTAACGGTAAATGCAATTTAAATTAAATCAATATTTGAACTGCATTAATGCATAGGTAATTGCAAAATGTACTCTACCGATACTAGAGGATTTTCCACCAGATTCCATATGAAAGGGCGTATATTGAGTTTAATTTCCGAAGCTTAGTGTATTGGTAGTTTTAATTGCCAAAAAGCATATAATAACTTAGATGTAGATTACAAATCATCGATTACTTATATTCCTTAATGGAAATAACGCAATTATTAAATAATACCTAAATGCTCTCATAAATATTGGTTATGGAAAAAAAAGATGCAAAGTTGAAACATGTTGAAGTATTTAGTTTGAATAGATATTTTAACTACTTGTGAGGTTAGAGATCCATTGTACATAGTGATAATGGTCAAGAATTCGCCAACAAACTATTATTGAATTGGCTACTGGGAAGACATTAAAATTACAATCACTTGATAGATTGATGCTCCGAAATGACAGAAATGAGTAGAACGAAGGCTTACAATTCCTGCAATTGATGTAAATCCGGGCTTAGATGCAGTTTTTATTAAGCAATGTCCGATATATTATACAATAACTAGACTTGGCAAAAAATTACCTGCCTTTCACTGAAAGTAATGTTACGAAAAAAGAAATGGAAGAAATCATGAGAAGTGCCCATCAGGACTCTACAGTGACAATTTAGCCGCCAGAATTTACAGGGAAAGATTTCCTAATAGGACGGCACCTAATGAAAAAATATTTGTGACCGTTTTGCAAACATTATTGCGTGATACGGAAAGTGTGAGTGACAAATGACACCGGCCGATGAAAAGCAGATGTTAGCAATAGTGGAAGATATCCCTGATGAAATAGGCACTCGATCCATTGCCCGGCAACTTAGATATTCCCAGTCAACAATTTATCGGACCATCCGACAAAATTTGCTTTACCCGTATCATGTAAAGCGTGTAGGTACAGGCATTCTCTGCTGCAGATTTTACAGGCACAGTTCGTTTTTGTGAATGGTTTCTGCAATAAATTCAAAGATATCCAAATTTTGTACAATCTATTCTATCTACTATGTTATAAGTGTTGCTTTACAAAAGATAGAATTTTAAATTATCACAACACTCACACTGGTCGCCCCCTTGAGAAACAGAAAAATCAAGCATCAGGCAAACACAGCTGAAGAAAAAGTATTGCTATATGCTGCAAACTTTTGCAGTGAAGTCGACGGCAAATTGAGTTTTGTATTGGTCCCAGGTGCGAGTAATCAGTTTGTGCAGGAAAGGCTAGAAGCCAAAATGTTTGACATCCAGGTGCTACCAAACTATGTATAAATACATATAGCAAATAAAGAAATTCTCAAATCCAATAATCCGCCTCAAAACTGACTTCAAAAGGACATAAGATTATTATGGAAGCCATTAACAGTGGACATATTAATTAAACCTTTTGTTTACCAGTGCCATATTTCAGTAGATAAGGACTTATGGCATGGAAGATTCGGTCATGCAGGTCATGACGCACTCATGCAGCTAGGTTTATCAAGATGCGATAAATATGCAGCAGTTGTATGGAAGGAAAGACAACAAGGTGTCCAGTTGATGAGAATAAGAGGACCTCGACTGCTATGGGAGATCTGGTACATAGTGATGTTTGCGGATCAATCAATCCAGCCACTATAGATGGTGGTAAGTACTTCCAAACTATATTAGATGATTTTTCACATTTTTCAGTGATAAAAATAATAAAAACTAAAGATGAGGCTAGCATCAATCTCATTTAATACGTAAAAGACCTTGAAACACAGCACCAGGTAAAGGTCAAAGCATTTAGACTAGATAATGGAGAAGAATTTGTATCGAGTAGTTTAAAAAAAAAATGTAAGAAAAATGGTATGAATTTGGAGTGGGTATACCATGCCATATACCCCTAAGAGAATGGAAAAGCTGAAAGAATGAATAGAACTCTATTGGAAAAAATAAGAATCAAGATAACAGATTCAGGCATTCCAAAAACACTATGGGATGAGGCTCTATAATATTCTGTGTATGAAATGAATAGAAT
Organism: Ceutorhynchus assimilis; assembly: GCA_917834065.1. Taxonomy (NCBI): domain Eukaryota; kingdom Metazoa; phylum Arthropoda; class Insecta; order Coleoptera; family Curculionidae; genus Ceutorhynchus; species Ceutorhynchus assimilis. The sequence continues at coordinate 32,042,013 of OU892284.1, forward strand.
TCCAACTAGAGCTTCACCTGGGAAAGTAACACCCTCGACAATTTGGCATATACAAAATGATCTGAGTAAGCTCAGAATTTTTGGGTGTCGAGCCTGGTTAACAATTCTACCCAAAGGTAATAAGTTAGATGCTAAGGCAAAGCAGGCTGTTATATTAACCAGAGGCTCTTGTTTTAAAGACTTTTATTTAGGCCCAAATTATGGACTGACTGGTAAACGTCTGGTTGTTACCTAGCAGGTACTTCCTATGTACTAGAGAATAGAAAGTACCTGCTAGGTACCAACCAGACACTTACCAGTTGATCCATAATTTGGTCCTTAATACGATTACAAAAGGTTTATTCTAATAAACTAAAAAGTGCTCTAACAGCTGACGAACAACAACAACTAAACTTCGATGACACTCATGACAGACAGGATGTCGAAAAGTCATACATAAATTTGGGCTACGTTCGCGGAAATTTCGATGTTCGCATTTATGAATTGTAATATTAACACACTACTTATTGAAATTAAAAATCAACACAAAACAAAATTTCTGAATACTTAACTTAAAATAAACTACTCATTTAGCAAACACTAATATTTAATTTATTTCTAAAATATTTAAACTTTGCACTACTCAGAGATTTAGTAAACAAATCTGCTACTTGCTCATTTGTTTGCAAATATTTTAGAGATATTTCGTTTTTGAAAATACTGTCTCTAATAAAATGATGCTTGACGTCGATGTGTTTACTTCTCTTCGTTTCAAGCGTAGATGCCATTTTTATTGTTGACTGGTTGTCCCCATAGATTGTGATTGGACAGATACTACAATTGAACATTTCTTTCAAAAGTTGTTCCACGAATAAAACTTCAGTCAAACAGTTTGACAAAGCAACGTACTCGGCCTCTGAGCTTGAAATTGAGACTGTGTTTTGCTTTTTAGTTTTCCAAAAAGTTATGTTACCGTAAAATGGGGTGAATAGATTCGCTGTGGTGAATAGGATCAAAAAGAGGGAGTTTATCAGTTTAGTTTCCGAAACCTTAATATCGTAATGAATGCTTTCTATTTGAGTTTGATTGGTTGCCTAACTCTATATCTCATAAAGGTTACCAATATTTTATCATTCAGCAGTTGGTAGCACTGTAAACCAGGCCTTAATTAGAAGTACTGTCAGTCATCTGTTTTCATTTTCGCCAAAACTTTGTCTGTAAATACGAATTTGAGAAGCATATATTGAGAGTAGTTGGCCTAATTAACTCCAACAGGTTAGTAACTAAGGCACACAAAATTATTTTAGTTTATTCGTAAGCAAAAACAAAATTGAAAAATATTTTCTATTTCGTTGCACGATTTTCAGGTTATCGAGGTGAATAGGATCAAGAGCTGGGGTCAATAGGATTAAGGGCTGGGGTCAATAGGATCAAGGGCTGGGGTCAATAGGATCAAAATGCCTAGAGAATATAAACCCAAAGCAGGACAAAAACTTTACAAGAAACCTGATCCAAACATCACCTGTGAAATGTTTGATAATGTGCTTGTTCTTGGAGATTATAATCTTTCCCAAATAACGTGGTCCACTAGTGGGGATCTCTCGGGTTTATTACCTGGAAATGTAAGGTCAACTAAGGAAATATTGTTATGCGATAGTACTGCTTCTCTTAATCTGTCTCAATACAATGGGGTGGCTAACGATCATGGTTCAATCCTGGATCTATGTTTTGCCAACTTTGGGCCTATTTCACTTGTAACATCTGACGGTCTGGTGGGATGTGATCGTTATCACCCAGCTCTAGAGTTTTCCATACCTGTTGTTAAAGCTAAATTTCTGAAGCCTCTTAATTATTTTTCTTATGACTTTAAAAATGCCAATTTTGATTTAGTTAATGAATATTTTCTTTCCTTTGATTGGCGATCCATTTATGATGGACGATCTAAACGAAACTGTTAAGAGCTTTTACTTGGTACTGTTCGACTGCTTTAATATGTTTGTTCCAATAAAGGCACATTCTTACAGCGAGAAATTTCCTATCTGGTTCTCTAACGAATTGAAAAATCTGATTTTTCAAAAGAAAATTGCTCACAAACGATTCAAGCGGTCGAATAGAGGTTTGGATTACTTTGCATTTAGTACACTTCGGCGAGATTGTAAAAACCTGACCAAAGAGTGCTATAAATTATACATAAGTGATACTGAAAGAGCCATAGGCACCAATATGAAAATTTTTTGGAACTTTATTCACTCCCAATCTAATCAGGGTACTATTCCTAACGAAATGTTTCTTGCCTCAGAAAAGGCGTCCAACGGTGTTGACATTGCTAATCTTTTTGCTGTCTATTTCTCCTCCGTCTATAACCCTCAGAGAAATTCCGACGCTGGAACCTTTGCTGATCGATTTGAGAATGTTTCAAGCATTGTCATAGATCCAACAGATATTGAGAGGGCTTTAACGCAATTGGACATCAACAAGTCTGCAGGACCTGATGGTATTCCCAACAAAGTACTAAAATCTTGTTCTAACACTTTGTATCTTCCTCTGTTTAATATTTTCAACAAATCATTATCTTCTGGAATTTTTCCAGAAATGTGGAAGCTCTCCTACGTTTGTCCTATTTACAAGTCAGGCAGCAAAAATGATGTAATAAATTACAGACCCATCAGCATTCTGTCTGCGATTCCAAAATTATTTGAGCAGTGCGTGGAAGGAATTCTTTCAAAAATATTTCATCAGATTGTGATCAGTCAACAGCACGGTTTTACAGCCGGTAGATCCGTTGAGACGAACCTGTTTCTCTTTACAACATTCATAAATTCATCATTTGCTAATAATGCAGAAACTCATGCAATATATACTGACTTCAGTAAAGCCTTTGATAAGGTAAATCACAACATCCTTCTTTCAAAGCTTTCAAGTTTCGGCGTTTCTGGACATTTATTTTCATGGATGAAATCATACCTTACTAACAGAATGCAACAAGTCAAGATCGATGGCTATCTTTCTTCTCTTTTCCATGCATCCTCTGGGGTACCCCAAGGTTCTCACTTGGGCCCCCTTCTATTCAGCTTATTTATCAACGATTTAGGATCGTTGCTCTCGTCAAATTTTTTACTTTTTGCTGATGACTTGAAGTTGTATCGTCAGGTGACGTCAACTCAAGACATACTTATTTTGCAAAATGATCTTAACATCGTTCACGATTGGTGTCAGCTTAATTACATGTCCCTCAACATCGATAAGTGCTGTTGTATAAGATTCAGTAGACGCACCCATAGTGTTCCCTTGCAGTATTACTTAAACAATGTTCGCTTGTCTGTAGTTTCTATCATTAAAGATCTTGGTGTCTATCTAGATACTAGGCTAATGTTCACTGAGCATTTTGAAGTGGTAATTGGCAGGGCTAATAAAATGGGGTTTATTAAGAGAGCTACTAGGGACTTTACAAGTATACGCCCTATGAAAATTCTTTACACATCACTGGTCAGGTCCGTTCTTGAATTTTCATGCATAGTTTGGTCACCTTACTATCAGATCCACATCAATAGGCTTGAGAGTGTTTAACACAAATTTATTAAGTTTGCAAGGTACAAACTTTCTTTGAGTGGTGTGATTCTCAGTGATGACCTGACTATGACTTATTTAGACTTATCTACTCTTGTTCGCAGAAGGGAATATTTTGATGTCTGTTTTGCATTTAAAATTCTTAACTACTACATAAAAAGCCACGAATGTCTTGAATGTTTTAATCTACACATTCAAAGTTATCAGACACGAAGTAAATCTTTACTGCACATTCCTTACTGTCGAACCTGGTACCTACTATTCAGTCCTGTGAATAGAATATCTGCCAATGTAAATAAGTTCTGTGAGGGCCTTGAGTTCTTTGGTTTATCTCTGGATAAATTTAAGACGAAGGCCAGGAGAATTGTTTTAGGTTAGATTTTTTTTTTTAGATTTAAACTCTGTTCAACTTCAAATGTATTTTTCTTATACGTAAATAAATGAATGAATAGAATAAATAAATCATTGAAGAGGCTAAAAATGATGTTAATAACAACGGGTATAGTATTCGACAAGCCGCTATAAAACACAAAATTCCTTACACCGTTCTGCAAAGACGCCTCGCAAATGTGAATGTTAAAAGACAAGGAGGTCAAACAGTGTTAAGTGAAGCCGAAGAGAAATGTATTGCGGAAAAATTACTTACATGCAGTGAGTGGGGCTACCCCTTAGATACCTATGATTTAAGATTGGTTATCCAACAATATTTAAATAGAGCTGGTAGGGTGGTGCCCCGTTTCAAGGACAATCTTCCTGGTAAAGAGTTCGCATATAGCTTTTTGAAACGACATTCGCATATGCTGTCGGAGAGAATGTGCCAAAATATAAAACGAGCCCGGGCTGGTGTTACGAGGGTAACAATAACAGAGTATTTCGAACGCCTTTCTGAAGAACTAGAAGGTATTCCAGCCAGCAACATCATAAACTACGATGAGACCAACCTTTGCGATGACCCAGGACGAAAAAAAATTATTGCAAAGAGGGGATGCAAATATCCGGAGCGAATTATGAACCACAGTAAGTCGTCAACTTCAATCATGTTCGCTGCTTCTGGTAGTGGAGATTTACTTCCATGCTACGTCGTCTACAAAGCCTTGAACATGTATGACTCTTGGACTACTGGAGGGCCACCCCGTACAAGATATAATCGTAGTAAATCGGGATGGTTTGACAGCTATTGTTTCGAGGATTGGGTACATTCAATCGCCATACCATACTTGAAGAAGTTGCCTGGCAAAAAGATATTAATTGGTGACAATTTATCGTCGCACCTATCAGTACAATCGATACAAGAGTGCTCAGTGAACAATATTACTTTTATATTTTTACCCAGCAACTCCACCCACTTGACGCAACCCTTAGATGTTGCCTTTTTCAAGCCATTGAAGGTTGCATGGAGAAAGATTGTTGAATTCTATAAAAAAGGACCTGGAAGAAAGGAATCTGGTATTCCTAAAAACGTCTTTCCAGGTTTATTAAGGAAGCTATTAGAATCGATTGAAGACAACAAATCTAAAAATATAATGGCCGGATTCGATAAATGCGGCATTATACCTTTAAATGCTGATAGGGTATTGAACATGCTGCCTGTGGAGAATCCAACGAATGATAGGGAAGATGACATAAACACTTCATTTGTTCACATTTTGAAGTCGATGCGGTATGATGAAAATCAACCTAAACAACGAAAGAAAAAACTCCATGTACCTGCTGGAAAAAGCGTAGCAGTTGATGATTTTGAGTCTTCTGGCGAAAGTAGCCAAAATTTTAGCACTCACGATTCAAATTCAGATATGGATCCCATGTCCGAGTTTGAGGAGGAAATTGATGGAAATTCTGATGGTGCTGAAGAAGAAGACATTGTTCTGCCATCTGCTGACCCTCACATTTCGAATAGTTCACCCCAACCAGCAATCTCACATGGTCTCTTGCCCGTCACCAAGGATGACATTGATATTGGTGACTGGTTACTCATAAACTTACCTTATTTCTCCAATAACAAAGTACCAAGTACATCCAAGGCCTTTAACAAATATTATATAGCTCAAGTTGTAAAAATAAACAAGGACGGGTACGAAGGAAGCTTCTTACGCGAAAAAACTACAAGAGACTATTCAGGATATGTTTACACTTTTCCAGATGTGAAAGACGAGTACGAGTTCACTTTCCAACAAATTGCTGGAAAACTGAATCCTCCGGCAAAATATGGAAGAGGTCTTATGAGATTTGAAATTCGTTTATGTGAATATAATAAACAATTTAAATAGATTTTGCTGTTAGATAATACATATACCTGTTAACATGTACTTGTATCAATAAAAAAATGCGTTTGATCCCTGTTTTTGAGTGAAAAACAAAAAAAAAAAGAATCTGTAGAGTTCACATATAAAATTTCTGCAATCCTATACACCTCACAAGAAGGTGAATACGATAAGGCATAATAAGATCATTGCCGATCCTATTCACCACAATGGCAGGTGAATAGGATCAGCCAAAAAAAAAAATATATATATGGACAACAAGTCGGCATAAAAAATATTGGAACTCAAAAATGGATAGCCCAGGTATAGACTGATGTTTTGATATGTACATCAGAATTTTCACTCTATTACTTTGGGAGAGGCACCACTTCAAAGTATAAAAGTGATCCTATTCACCCCATTCTACGGTACTGAAAACTTTGAGAGCAAAACCTGAGACACTCTTTCTATCTGTGACGTCATTCGCAAAATCAGCATCAACATTAGCTGACAAAATATTTGACACACTTTTTTCATTGCTTTTTGTATATCTCAAACCAAAGTTTTCTGTACCTTTCAAGTAACGCAAAACATGCTTGAGATAATTCTAGTGAATTTCAGAGTATGAACTTTGAAATTTACTGAAATACGTTAGTGCAAAGCATAAATCAGGACTACTCTACCTATTATATACATTAAGTATCCTATAAGCTCACGATATGGTAAAAGTTCAGAACATTCACCATTACTATTTTCCAAATTAAGTTTATATTGAATAGGTTTTTCTGACATGTTGTCATTTGAAAAACATTCAAAACTTTTTGAATAAGCTCTTTTTGATCAATAGTTAAACCAAAATCTGTTTTTGTGATATTTAATCCTAAAAATGTCAACTTTTTAGCATCAGTTAATTCACGCATTTCAAAAACATTCATAAGCTCATCTTTAACTTTAAAAATTTCTGATGTTAATTTGGAAACTAAAATCAAATCATTTACGTGTATCAACAAATAGGTATGTTCAGAATAAAGCAAGCATGGATCACTTTTTGATCTCACAAATCCCAATTTAAATAAGTAAAAATTCAGTTTTTCATACCAGCATTTTGGAGATTGACGAAGTCCATATAGTGCTTTCACTAATTTACATACTTTTGAGTCATCATCGGATTTAAGTCCATCTGGTATTTTCATGTACACTGGTTGTTTCAAGTCTCCATTCAAGAACGCGCACTTTACATCAAGCTGATGTATTTCCATATCTTCTTGAACACTCAAAGATAACAAGATACGCCATGTGTGCATTCTTGCAACCGGTGAATACACTTCTTCACTTAAGTATGTTTGTTGGTATCCGCCACCTGCCACCAATCTTGCTATTTTTATTTTCTCACCATTAACATCTTTTTCACGAAAAATCCATCTAGAATCGATCACTTTTTCACTATCTGGAATACTTGATTTAGGCACTAGTTTCCATGTGTTGTTTTTCTTTAATGATGATAACTCTTGATTTACTGCTTCATTCCATCCACTATCTTTTACAGCTTCCTGATAGGTGTCTGGAACTTCACTCTTCAGTTGAGAAATCTCCAATTGATAAAGCCATCATCATTTCATAATAGTCATAGCGTTTAGGTAAGACTCTGTGCCTTGTTACTCTTCTTCCATTGTTATTTTCTTGTGCATTCACATGATTATTTTCCATTTCATCATTTTCACTTTGATTTTCACCCTCCAATTCAGATTCATTCTCTTCATTTTCATTCTCACATATTCTCATCTTATTCTCCTTCACTCTTGTTTCTCCACCCATCATTTTACTTTCATCAAAAATGACATATCTGGCGGTCACTATTTTTCTGGAATTTAGGTCCCATAAACGATATTCATTATCAGTATATCCCACTAAGAACATCTTACGGCTTCTGGGATCCAATTTTCCATGTCTCTCCTCTACTGGAATATGTACATGTGCTGTGCATCTTGCTTTTTCTAAGAGGGTTCTATTGTAACGTTCGGCAATTCCATTTTGTTCGGGGGTCCTGGGTATTGTGTATTCTAACTTGACACCTTTTTGTTTACAATAATTCTTCATTTCGTGAGAAATATACTCCCCGCCATTGTCACATCGTATTCTTTCAGGTAATTTACCAATTTTTTTCTTGACCATTGCTATGTATTCTTTGAAATTCTGGCAAACTTCACTCTTATGGGTCATAAAATAAATCACTGAAAAATGTGAGAAGTTGTCTATGAAACTAACAAAATACTTCATACCATCATGCGTTACTGGATTTATAGGCCCACAGACATCACTAGAAATCACTTCCATTATTCCTTTCGCCTTTCTCTCTTATGGCAATTGTACAAATGGTTTTCTTGTCTGTTTCCCTTGTAAACAGATTTCACAGATTTTCGAACAAGGATACTTGGACGAATGCCCCATTCTTTTGTGTAAAATATCTTTTCCTTGCACTGTGATATTTGCAGCATTTCTGGTATTTCAAAGTTCATAATATACAAATTTCCCATCAATTTTCCTGAAGCTACTTCATTTTCACCGTTCAAGACTGATATCTTATCTTACTTTTCTCAAAGATTATCTTAAGGCCTTTTTTTTCTATTTTCTTTACAGATAATAGATTATGCGAGAGATTCTTACATACCAACATATTTTGCAACTTAATGTTTATTCCATTCTTAGTTTTCAAGTGCAATGTCCTTTCTATGTGTGGTGTGCTTCAACAGAAACGCCTTGTTTTGCAACTTTAATGTAATGCTGAACTTTCTTTCTATCTACCAGATACTTTTCCAAATTTTGAGTCACCAAGTGGTTTGTTGCTCCACTATCCACTACAAAATCAATGGTACCATTTCCAGAGTTACAATTTTCTGAGATTAAGCATGTAATAAAAGTTATTTCCTGGTCTTCAGCAACATTTGCATTTCTTTATGGGTATTTATTTTGGTCTTCTTGTTTATTCTTGAAACAATCCGATTTCTTATGTCCCCGTAAGCCATATCCATAGCATTTAAATGGAAATTTTCCCTTCTGCATGCTTTTCTTTTCTGTGCTCCGAAAGCCTGTGTGGAACTTTCACCATGACTTTCACATTTCTTTTGTCTTGACTCTTTTCTAATAGCTACTTGCTCTTGACAAAATCTAGGGTAACAGCTGCCTGATTCTGACAAAAGTAAGTTGGGTTATCACTTCTGTGTCGCTTATGGTTCCACCACAATTCTTCATGACCGTTTTTTCAAATTCTATCAGAAAAGCATTCAACGATTCAGCTGAGTTGAATTTCATATTCCTCAACTTGCACTGAAGTTGCACCTGTGTAGCCAATCCACTTTTCTGATAAGTTCCGCTTAAGGTTTCCATAATTTCCTTAGCTGTGGTTTTCAACCTAATCATCTCCAGCACATTGTCCGCTAGACATCAAGTTTCGTGCTTTCAAATCTTTCTTCTTCCATGCGCTGAGTGTTGTTAGATTTGTTGCTGTTGGCGGATCCTCCGTCAAGACTCCCAGAACATAATGGTGTTCAAGTAGTAATTTCACTCGAAATTCCCAATTACTCTGTTCAGAACCATCAAAAGATTTCACGGTAATTGTTCCACTACTTGATGAAGTGAGGGTGACAGGTACCCCCAAAATTTCAAATGAAAAGGGGGGTCGAGTGATACGTCATTTGATAGCTATATTCATTAAGATTATATCCCCGAAGTTTTAAGTTGCTACTATTTACCCTGTCGAAATGGCGGCTTGCAAAGTTAGGAAAAATCAATGGAAAAATGCTGTGTGGTTTTTTTCCTGTTACCTACGCATAGGTATGACAGGTGAAAACTATACAGTTTAGATTATCGAAAAAAAGCATTTATCTTAGATTTGACATGCCGCCATTTCGGTAGGGTAAATAGTAGCAACTTAAAACTTCGGGGATATAATCCTAATGAAATTAGCTACTAAATGACATATCACTCGACCCCTCTTTCCATTTAAAATTTTAGGGGTACCTGTTACCCCCACTTAGGGGTTGACAGGTAGGGGGTGAAAATACCAATAAAATGTGTCCCCCAAAAAACAAAAATTGACGTGTCTAAGCGATTTTTGATTAAACATCTAACACCTGAGAAACTCTGGGTGGGAAGTTTTTCGTGCCCCACCCTTGTAGATATAAAATATCATTTTATCAAAGATTTATATTTGAAAGGAGATATATTACTTAAGTATGTTTATTCTGTAGAAACCTGTGCAGATAGGTTTACAAAATCTTTAGAAAAGAAAAATTTGTAAAGTTTAGATCATGTTTGTACCAATGGTACTATGTAAAGAAATTGTATTATACTGTGTAAGAACGTGAGTTCAGTTTGTTAATACATCTAAATTGAGACGTTGCGTTGAATATAATAATGTGTAGGAAATTCACTTAGTATTACCACACATATTATTGTTTTACCTGCACTTTACCTATTTTTGCGAGTGTTTTTGTATTGACGTCATTATATAATCTTCTACTAAAAATCGCTTCCAGTGTATTATTTGTCCATTAACTTCAAGATACACCTGGGCACAAGAAAATCTACATGGCATTGAACAAAACCGATTTCAATAAAGATTTTCGATAAACATTTGAGCAGGAATTCTTGGAAACAATTTAGTTGGACCTTTTGAACTTCCACCACGATTAAATGAGGTGGTATAGGGAAATTAATAAAACAGTGTATGTGGGGGATCAAAATTTCTGACGTTGGCATGTCGCAATATTGCCGCATCAACTTCGTTTTACTTTGACATAGGTACCATAAAGTTTGTCATTTACCCAGGTTACATTTTTATTAATAGATTGATAAGAATAATTATAATACCAAAAAACGAAATTCCGAATAAATTATACCCCAACTATCAATTCCCGACTCGTTAGAAACTGACAACAAGCCTCAAAATGTTAAAATCAATAACCAAAGATTTGCAGAAGGCAAACTATTGGCAACATTACCCACGAGTGCCAACCTAAATCCCATTTTATCGGCAGATTCAGTTATATGATCCAACATCATTCTGTCTCTTTTTACCTAGGGATAAAAAAGAAGAGAAAATGCGCTCTGAGCTTAAAACGAATTTTAATGTCTTACAAACTGCAATTGGCACTAATTTCGATGTCATTGATGATCTGCAACCATTATTTTAATAATTTGACTATACATATATCGAGCATTTCTACGTAATAATTTGCCCCCATTATTGGAAACTATTCCCTTAGAACAGCTGTATCTTCATAACGGGGCCCCTGTTCACAATGAAGGAACTGTTCCAAGATCTAAGAGATATATATTTGGCAATCATTGGACAGGGCATAAATATTCGAAAATGGACTGCTGGTTCACTTAAATCCCCTTGCTTTCCATTTTTGAGGTTATATGAAATCTCTAGTTTACAGTAGACGTGAAATTCAAGACGAAAATGACCTTCGAAATTCGAAATCCTATTTTCGCTGCAGTTTCTGACAACTGAACTGCACTCTTTCAACATTTAATACTTTAGTTTTTTATTGAGAAGTTTCTGTGCAGTGTACCTATTCTGTCTTCAAGTATGGTGATTTTAGTGTTGTAACAAAAATAAGTATTTTCATAATCAGGATTTGACAAGTAACTGAGTATTTAAGTATTTCTTTTGAATGTCTAGGGCAATTCACAATTTAATAAAATCCTGATTGAAATAAGACACATTATCACATGTTGAAATATTTGTACTAAAACCTGATAGAATAGATAAAACATTTTAGAATTATCCTTTCGAACCCATCTATCCAAAACTCCATATACCTACATATAGTCATTATGTGTATACACTGCCAGAGAGTGTAATTATTTACTAAACATTATCCAAAATGTTTATTAAAAGTTGCCATTAATCTCCAATATACTATCCCGATTTACTGGTAGCAAATATTTATTCGAATTAATTAGCCATTCGATGTTTGCAACTGCAACAATGTTCATTGTATATTATTATTCATTTATAATAACAAGCGTTAATAATTAATTAACTTAATTGTTGACATGTGCCATTGTTTTCATATTGTTCTAGTCGATTAGAGTTGAAATATCTATTTAATTAAAAACAGAATTAGTTATACCCAATTTGTTGCTTAAAGTTTATTATGTTCATAAAAATAAACAGTGAAAAATATAGAATACATATCTAGAAATTATTTATAGTTGTATGTGCACTGGATTAAATAAATCTCTATAGCGTGTATGAAACTACTATCGTAAGCTTCATGTAGCTTTATGACATCTCTTGGATAACATTGGCCTCACTTGTTAGATTTATATTATCGTTTTTACTGCGTTTGTTTGTGATATCCATGATCATGCCGCATTTATATATCACATTTTGTCAAGGCTTACTTGTTTCCAAATTTCCAAGCAAAAACATTTAAACATAATTAGGAGATCGAGAGGACTCCTAAGCCGAGTTGTTTACTTTCGGATTAGAGTCTTGAATTTATACAAGATTAGCAACGATGCCGGAAAATTACTCTGAATAAACTTGTAATAGGTTCGATTCTTTTCCAGATTTTTTTGTGATCGTGGAAAAGTTTATAAGACAGGCGACAATCTAAGCTGGGGCTTATTCGCCAACGCACGAAAGTTCGAATAGAATTTCTAATAACCAAATTAAGAGTGCTGGGCTTAAGTTATTTGGATCGCAAGAGAATTATGATGAGAGAAGAGCTCTATTTTAAGTAAAGTTAATGTTTTTGATTCTACCAAAGTGCAAAGTTAGGCAATAAAACGTCGTTACGATCTTTTCTTCTTCATTTATTAAGGTCCAAAAGTACCTACTTTATTTTTTGTTTGGGAATAATTGTGGTTATCGTGATTTATTTATTTTCTTTTCACGCAACATCTTGAAAGAAACATCAGGAAATGGATTGAGGTTTATCGACAATGTCGCTTAAAGCATCTGGTATGTACGGGATTGACCCGTCGACGGTTCCATAGAAAAGGGAAATGTGTTTCTGCCAAGTCCTGAAAGTTAACATGTATTTTTTAAGAAAGTCGGATTTTTCAAAGAACCGTACTTCTAAAGCAAATTGTATAAGTTTATCAATGTGCCTCTTGAAAATATTTTACCTAAATTGTGACGAAACCTGTCTTGGAAAGTACATATAAAAGATCGCTTCGCTTAGGAACATTATATAACCATCATATTGTTGGAAATAAGTCTGTACATACATTTATATGATATATGGACTGAAAAGGCTTACAGTGTGCCAGATTCAGTCGGGGTGGCTTAACATCGCTATCCTTGAAGACCTTCTCTGTGTAAATTGCCTTGTTAGGTATATTGTGTGAAGATGATTGTCACAGTTAAAATTTAATGTAGGTAAAATCGATTCTCCTCAACAACCATGAGTGATTAAGAGTTTATTACACAGCTGACACCACAGGCCTATTCAAATTAATTGAAACCGCCATTACCTAATCTGTTTGAAGGACACTAAATTAAATACCTAGCCTAATTACTAAAATGTAATTTTCACTAAAAAACAAATGTTTATTTTGTATCAAAAAGATCAGGATAATGAATACCTACTTTAATGATAGGTTTTCAGGTCTGGATCGAATTAATCATGTTTCCAGGTTGGGCAAGATTGAAACTTCATTTGATGATAATTAACCCAATTTTTTTGGCTATATAGCGATAGAGGGCTTTCAATTTATACTTAGTAAAATCAAAATTCAACTAAAGAAGCTTAAAAGTCGTATTCTTAGCTAGCAGAGTCAGAATCAAGAGAGTAAAAGTTGGGTCAGAGCAGCTTGAACAACTAGAGCTATTGGAATCTTATAACTTAGAGCTACAATCAACTAGAGAGACACTCTGTATGATAACTCTCCTATTATAAAATGGAGGGAAAGAAAATTACTTACCTGACCTGGCAAAAAAGACAGGGGAACAGAGTTTGTTGAGAAAGTGTGCTAAAAGAGTTGAAAGACTGTTTCTCTGTGTCCCTGTGACTAGGCGTTTGGGATATTGAAGATAAATTGAGGTATGAGAGATAATAGAGTTGTACTGTAATAATGTAGTATTGATTTGATATTGTCCACATTTTATGTTGTTGATTTGGTTGAATTATGCAACCTGCCTACAATTGTTGTAGGGGGACCTCCCCTCATTACTGAAGGTAATGTTGTGGCCTTATCTATGATTGTTGTAAGGAATTGCCGCCGTTCTTCAAATTGTGGCTTGCGCTTGGGGTCCTCGCATGCGGCTTGATTGACACAATTTGGGTTTGAGTGTCTCAGAACTATTGTTACATTTTTACTCTGTTGTTGGAATGCTAACTGTTTAGCGACAATTGGGCGTTCGGGGAAGCCTCTACTTATTTTAGGTGACACTAGTTAGTCGTCGAAGTTATGTAATATCCAGGTTTAACTATATTATATAACTTTCCATATTGAATGATGATTTTGATGGTTTTTCTCTGTGTATTTGGAATTGATGTTCTAAAGCAAGGGGCGGTGAAACCCCTCGGTGAGTACTTTTTCAAATTTATTTGGCAAACAGACCAGTTATCGTATTTATGTTTGTTTCATGGAATATTGGCTACAAATAATTGGCTTGCAGAATGAATGGCTTTGTGAAGTCCCACAGAAAGAGATCAGTAAGTTATTTAATTAGCGAATTTTACATAATTTTATCCAGAACATAATGTAAATTATATACATTCATGGCTTTATACCAAATAGAATCAAAACTCAACAAAAGAAGCTTAAACGTTGCATTCTTAGCTAGTAGCGTCACAAACAAGAGGGTAAAAGTTGAGGCAGAGCAGTTTGAACAACTAGAGCTATTGGAATCTTATAACTTAGAACTACAATTCAACTGGAGATTACAAATCTTACAGCCAACTTTCCTAGAGTAATAATTTTATCCAGATCATCATGTAAACCATATACATTCATGGCTTTATACTTAATAGATTCAAAATTCAACAAAAGAAGCTTAAAAGTTGCATTTTTAGCTAAAGAGTCACAATCAAGAGGGTTAAACTTGAGTCAGAGCAGTTTGAACAACTAGAGCTATTGGAATCTTATAACTTAGAACTACAATTTAACTGTAGACTAGAAATCTTAGAGCCAACTTTCCTAGAGTGATAATTTTATCCAGATTATTATGTTAATCATATACATTCATGGCTATACCTAGAGAAATCAAAATTCAACTAAATAAGTTTTAAAAGTAGGTAGCATTCTTAACCTATTGTAGAACTACATATTAACGTGAATACTAAACAACAAAGATGTTTTCCTTCTAAGCGAATGAACATAACATTTTCAATTTCAATTTATCTTCCATTTCATTTGCAAACCATTGCAGAAAATTATTCAGTCTAGTAAAAAGCACCCCCTTTACTACACTCAGTAGAAAAAAAGTTGCAGAAAGTTGCCTTGAGACAGGGTAATATAATATCAATCTAAACAATAATTCTAAGCACAGACTCTCTCTGGCGAATTTGATATTTTATTCCGTCCATAATAAATAGAAAATAAACAGCAATAAATCAAAATGTAACCACAAGAGTTTTCATATGATTGATGTTCTAATACGCGGTTTGGTTTAATACCAACTCACGCTTTTGTCATGTGGGTGTTTAATAATATTGTGTCCTTTTTGCATGGAGTACTAATCAATCAAAAAACTAAATAGTATCTCCTTTCAAACAAGTGATTTCTTAAATTATCAATCATCTATCCTTAAAGGGAAAAATATCACAATTTTCACGTTACAATTTCTCTGCGTTATTTTTAAAAGTTTTCTGGACAACTATGGCGAAGATCTGACGTTCAATTTTAAAGAAAAGATGCCGGAACGAACATTGTTCTTGTAGTGATAATGTTCAATAGTTCTCACCTTGTGCCTTGTGCTGTGCTGGAGCTTTTGCCCGAGTTCCAAGCGAACCCTGCATGCCCGTTATAAGTTCTGCTGTTTTTCTATTGACGTTCCCTTGCCTCCTAGTACCCCGCCTACGTTACGTTTCTATGACAGATACCAGAATGTTAAACAGGCATCCATCATGACATAGTTCGGGGACGCGTTTAATCACTACCTTTACGCCACATCCCCCTTTTGGGAGCACACTGGTAACACACTGTTTTAATGTCTAACTGTTAATGTTAAAAACGCACTAAAACAACTATCAATGCAACTATTAAATGTTAATGCAAATTAACTGATAGTTCAAGTTCAATGTCTAACTGTTAATGTTCAACTTCACGAAAACTACTATTAACTCGTTTATAGATAATTTTGCTTGAGCAATGCTCTCTATCTTTCAGTATTGACAACCAACAGGGTCATCTACGCAGCCACACCGCGGAGGTCTACTAACACGACCAAAACGCGTAGTAGTCTCTCTAGATCGTGTCATACATGCATTAGAGGTTTTCCCCCTATACCTGCCTCTTAGTGTTATAGACTGCTGAGGTCTGAGTGCCTTGTTCTCTACGTTGTCTTCTTGTCTCAGTGCCTTGTTCTCTGCGTTGTCTTCGTTGTCTTCTTCACTTCCTTCTTCGCTTTCTTCTTCGTTGCCTTCCTCTGTCTCTTCGTATTCTGCGCTTCCTTCTCCGTTATTTTCCTCTGTCTCCTCTTCACTTAAAGGAAAAGTCTGGCTTGGACAAGGGTTTGAATGAAAGATATCTGCAGGCAAATCGACCACAATGTTTGTGTTAACTAGAGCATTTTTTCCCTATGCAAGAACTAGGTGATGTCTGTTTCTTCGATATGCAACCACATATGATCTAGGTTCTGGCCCAATATTAACAATTTTTCCGAAACATTTTTGGTTGGTGATCCATACTCTATCATTAACTTTTAAAGGGTTGACATTTAACACTCTGTGGTATCAGTTGTAATTTTCAGCTTGTTTATCTATCTCCATCTCTCTTTTGTTTTTAAAATCTTGGATATAGGTCCAATTTGGTATAAGTTTTCTTTTTAGCTGAGGAACTGATGGACCTGGGCCTTCTGCCCATGATTAATTCAGCAGGCCTATATCCACACTCAAGTTTTGTGGTTCTGTATTCTAATAGTCTCAAATTTGGGTCTTTGTTTTTGAGTAGAATTTTCTTAGCAATTTTGACTCCAGATTCTGCTCGCCCATTTGACTGAGCAAAAGTTGGGCTGGTGGTGCAATGACAAAAACCATATTCCTTAGCAAATTCTATGAATTCGTAAGCCTTAAAACATGACCCATTGTCCGATCTAACCATTTCTGAAATTCCCCACCGAGCCATGAAATTTTTCATTTTGGATATAACTTCTTTTGCCGTTTGCGTTTGAAGGTGAGCAGCTTCGATGTACTTAGAAAAATAGTCAATTACTACTAGAAAGTTACGTCCATGAACCTCACATAAATCAGCCCCAATTAGGTATGAGCGGCTCGGTAGGCGTACTTCGATATTTTATACACACATCACATTTCGCCACCTTGTCACAAATCTGACTACTCAATCCAGGCCACCAAACAGACTCTTTGGCTCTGTTTCTGCATTTGGCTATACCAAAATGTCCCTCGTGAAGTTTTTCAAGTATTTCTGCTCTCATTCCTGGGGTTATGTAAATTCTATTTGACTTTGTGATGATACCATTTTGGATCGTCATTTCTCCTCGATATTGGTAAAACATTCTGTCTTTATTGATGAGGTCTGTTACTTTATTGGGCCATTAATTTAAAATGAAATTGACCAATCTGATACTTTGTTTGACTTTGCCCTGAGCATCTGAAATCTTTTTCAACCTTCCCTCTAAAATAGGTAAATTTTGGTAAATATAATCCACAAAAACCGCAACATCATCAATTAGCAGTACATCCATTTCATTGTTTGTGGACTCTATTGGGGCTCTAGATAGCATATCCGGAACTGTCAGTAACTTGCCAGGTATATATTCAACTGTATAGTTGAACTGCATTAACCCCATATGGAAACGCTGTATTCTAGCCGGAAGGTCAATTAAAGGTTTAGTACCAAGAAGCTCCACCAACGGTTTATGATCGGTCAAGATGACAAAATTTTGGCCTATCAAATACTGTCTAAATTTTTCACATGCCCACGTTGAAGCCAGCGCTTCTTTTTCCACCTGCGCATATCGCTTTTCAGTATCTGATAGCGTTCTCGAAGCATAACATACTAGACGCCAAGGTTGATCGCCATTCCGTTGTTCTAAAATTGCACCTAAACCATAAGAGGATGCGTCAGCTGTTACTCTAGTTGGACGCCCAGGTGCAAAATGTGCCAACACTGGCGCCGTCGTGAGTGCTTTTTTAATTTTTAGAAAAGCCTGTTCGTGGACTTCAATCCAGCAAAACTCAGAATTTTTAGCTAAAAGTTGATTTAAAGGATTAGCAAGGTCTGACAGATTGCGAATACATTTTGCGTGCATCTGAAGAGAACCCAATATTTTCCTCATACCACTGATATCAGTCGGCTTTGTCATGCTAATTATGGCTGCAATCTTCTCAGGGTCTATTGATCTGCCATCTTTGGAGACCACGTGGCCTAAGAATATTAACTCTTGGGCCCCAAAAACACATTTTCTTTTGTTGAGTTTAAGGCCACACTCCTGGAATCGTGCCAAAACTTTTCCGAGCCTGCTATCATGCTCTTCTTTGGATCTACCACAAATAAGGGTATCGTCGGCTACATTGACAACTCCTTGTAAGCCTTCCAAAATATCGAACATTTCGCGCTGGAATCTTTCTGTTGCTGACGTTATTCCCATTGGCAAACGACTGAAAGCGTAACGGCCAAATGGCGTAATAAACGTAGTTAACAGCTGCGATTCACTATCTAGTGGTATATTATAAAAACCAGAGGTTGCATCTAGTTTAGAAAAATACTGCAATCCCGGGTCAATTATTGCCAATGCCTCACTGATTTCTGGCAAAACTAAACGCTCCTTTTCAACACTTAGATTTAACATTGTGTAATCCACACAAGTTCTGACTTTGCCATCTTTTTTTGGAACAGCAACCATAGGCGCACACCACGCTGTAGGTTCAGTAACTTTAAAAATTATTTGTGCTTTTTCCAATGCCTCAAGATGGTCCTTTACAGCTTGTCTCAAATGAATAGCAACTCTTCTATGGGTGGAAATAGCAAAAGGTGAAGTATTTGGTTTCAGTTTTATACGATACTATTTTCCTAAGTTTCCAATTCCTTTGAAAAGCGAAGAGTATTTTTTGACCCAATTAACAGACCCGATCCACGAAAGCATCCCCAAATTTTCAATAGCGCCTCTTCCTAACAGATTTTCATGCACATTATTTGCTACATAAATTTTAGTTGAGATTTCATTGTTGCGCCACCGTATTTGAGCATCAAAGGTGCCCAAAACCTACATCATATTGCCGGATGCTGAAAATAACGGTTTGAGAGGAACTTCCAATTTTTTTACCTCTTTTTCATTAAAAAAGTTTGATCTTACCACTGTGACGTCCGCACCAGTGTCTACTTTAAACTCTTAGGTAAGGCATTGATAAGTACCGAAATTCGCCATGGCAATGAAGGCTTTTCTGTGATACTACCCAAGAAAAAATAATCGACATCCTCACTTCCTGTGGGAACTTCTTCTCCATTCATGTTTTGCCAAGATTCTGTGTTTGTGGGGTGCTCTGTAATGGTAGCCGCCATTTTTGGAACACCACCTACTAATTGATCATTTGGCTTATTTTTATATCTGCATTTGGCCTGCCAGTGTCCAATGTTGCCACACTTATTACAGACATCTTTTTTCGCTGAGTAATTCGCAAACGCATGTCTAGGTTTTAAACCACATTTTCTGCACTCTGCTTCAGTTTCGTAATGGAAATTTCCATCCCTAAAACTTTGTTTTCTTATGTTTTTACCTCGACTTTGACCACGATGCACTGTGTTCACTTTCACTCCATAAGATGTCTCATTATCTGGACCCATTGAAGACCCACTTGTACGCACAATGGACTGTTGAGCACGCAAACATTCTGCTAAGCGTACCCGCTTAATAACTTCATCCAATTGGTCATTCGCTCTTGCCTGTAACTGCGCCGACAATCTAGCATCAGACAAACCTGCAATTAGCATTAATTTTATCATCTCTTTTTCCATAGAACCCCATTCACACGTCTGTGCCAAAATTGTCAAATCATTTATAAAGTTGTCAGATGGTTCATCTGATTTTTGCACTCGCTGCAAAAACTTTACTCTCTCGTATACGAGATTCCTGCTGGCCGCGAAATACTCATCGAACTTCTCAAGAACTTTGTCAATGTCTCTTTCATCACCAGCTTGCATGTGAAAATATTTCAAGATTTTCTCACCTTTCATTCCTAAAAAGCGTATAAAATAATCTACTACCTGCTCAGAGCTGAAAAATTGGTTAACGCAGTGCGTTTGTAACGCAAAAATGACACTTTCCAGTCCTCCCAGTCTTCAGCTTTAAAAGAAAAATGAGACGGTTGCGGAATGGCTGCAGATGACTGTGCGAGTGCAACAACTGGTGGTGCCAAAACACGAGCAGCCGCATTTTGCTGTTGCAAATTTAACTGAGTTTGTGAAATTTGAGTTAATAGTTTTTGCTGTTCAAGAAATTGCGCAGAGTTTATAGAAATACCTGATGCAGAATGTTCGGAAGGTTCTGATCCTTCATTTTGGTCCTCTTTGTCATTATTCATTTTGCTAAATTTCCTTGAACGCACTTATTTAGCAGTTCCTTCTGAAATAGTTCAACAAGGATGATCTTCGACCAGAGCTTCTTTTACTTTTCGTACTTAGTTCACCGCTGTCACCATGTAGTGATAATGTTCAATAGTTCTCACCTTGTGCCTTGTGCTGTGCTGGAGCTTTTGCCCGAGTTCCAAGCGAACCCTGCGTGTCCGTTATAAGTTCTGCTGTTTTTCTATTGACGTTCCCTTGCCTCCCAGTACCCCGCTTACGTTACGTTTCTATGACAGGTACCAGGATGTTAAACAGGCATCCATCATGACATATTTCGGGGACGCGTTTGATCACTACCTTTACGCCACAGTTCTGAAAAGGAGATTACGATGCTTTCATGATGTTAAGTAGCTTCTAGTCGAGTTGCCAGTTAAATAAAATTCTCATCGATTTTATAAGTCAATATATTTCATAGCAATACAAACTAGCACAACAATGCTAGCTAGTACACAAAACACTAAACCAGTGTAAAAACAAAATTACTAGAACCAAAACTCCGAATATCAGACTAAAAAACTGTTTGCGTGAAAAATACAACAAGCCTTCAGGGGAAGCGTACTTGCACCCTTGTTAACCCGAACAACCACAAAAATAAGAATAGCTGCATAGGCAAGCGCGTAACTGTAAAACTAACGGGTTTTTAATTATTGTGGAAGACCCGAGGCCTATTTTTTGTTCTCTTACAAAAAAATAATTTTTCCTCTGTTTCTTTGTGACAAGTCTAAACACATGATTTTCAATTACATTTTTTGGATGAACTTGTGCATTATTCTGCTTTTTCGAAACTTAGGGTCAGTTTATTCACCTTCTGATAAACTGTCAGGTATGCAATCTGACGGATAAAAACGCAATCTGTAATACAGGGTATCCCAGCCGAGAGTGACCCATTTTAAATGCTTATAACTTTTAAACCAGGTGAGCTAGCTACCTGCGGTTTGTGCCATTCGATTTCTCTTGGTCTAAAGTTTTTTCTGATAAGTTTCATTTTTTTTTTAAACTTATACAGGGCGAGTAAAAAAAAAATCCGTTTTTCAACACCGAAATTCTCCACTATTTTCAATGGAACGCCCTGTATATCGCAACGTCAAAAAATAGATTCATGTTTAAGGTATCCATGTACCAATAGACATCGTCCCTAAAACTTGAAGTTTTAGCCGTAAAAAATCAAATTCGTAATCTTTGTATTTTTGCAAACACCTATTTTCAAAGCTTCAACCTTATGTTTGCCTAATAAAAAGTTAATAACAACTGCATTAAACTATACAAAAAGCTGTAGGTACCTATATGTATATGTTAGCCATTCTGTTCCAGGCATTTGTAGATCAATAAATGGTTGAATCAATTGTGTAGCATTTCCTGGAGAATCGCTTCAATGACATTAGAAATGTTCCAATTAAGATCTTTCAGGCTATTTTAGCAAAGTATTGCCGCATCTTTCCTTGACATAACGCCAGAGAAAAGACTCTAGAACTCTCGTCAAGAGAGTAAGGTGTCCATTCTATAGGCCAGCGGCCAGCTCTCCTTATCCGTCTTTCCCAAATGTCATATCTAGTGATTCCCTTGCTATTAATGAATAATGAGGTGGGGGCATCATCCTGCTGAAAATAGATATCATTCAAGATAATCTCCTGTCTCAACTATGGGAAAAAGAACATATCAGTGTATACAGTTTCTGTTATTGTTGGTTCATCAATGAAAATGGTCTGTATTTTTTCTCAATAGAGATTGCACACCAAACTGTTACTGTTGGGGTATCTCTATTTAATGAGTTCCAGAGAAAATATTTTGGAACTCGTTAAATCTTGGAAAATGTATCTCAACTTAATTGATATCTAACTACAGTTACAAAATTGTTTGCCATAGTGATATCAAGTTCCTACAACATGAAGTTGCATGCGTTTGCAAAAATACCAAGATTTCGATTTTGTTTTTTTTTGGCTAAAACTTCAAGTTTTAGGGACAATGTCTATTGGTACATGGAAACCTTAAACATTAATCTTTTTTTTGACGTTGTGATATACAGGATGTTCCATTAGAAATAGTGGAGAATTTCGATGTTGAAAAACGGATTTTTTTTTACTCGCCCTGTATAAGTTTCAAAAAAAATTGAAACCTACTGGAAAAAACTTTAGACCAAGAGAAATCGAATGGCACAAACCGCAGGTAGCTAGCTCACCTGGTTTAAGAGTTATAAGCACTTAAAATGGGTCACTCTCGGCTGGGACACCCTGTATTGTCACGGCTTTGGGTATCGTGACAGAAATCTTGGGTTCGTTTCGTTTATTCCAAAATCAAAGTCCAATTAACACAGCAATAATTTATTCCACGTAACAATACACTCTGACACTAATTACTTCAATAACTAACTCAACAATTAAACTCTTCACAACTCGCAACAATAATCACTATTTAAATCGTATCACAGTCAAACTTAAACTCTAAACTTCTAAATACCAGCTTGCTTTATATAGCCGTAAATCCATTCATGTACAATCTAGAATACACGCGATAACTCTCCTTTTCCCGATTAAGTAGAATTTACTCGATGTTATTTCTAGGGTATTCGACAGCCTAGGATTCTTGACACACTGGCGGCCGTTACAATATCATTGGTCGGCCAGTTACCCACCAACAAATAGAATTATAGAACGATGAATCTATTTCTCAGATAGTTATCATCAAGTTTATCTGAAGATAATAAATCGGGTCTCAAAAGCATGATATTATTCAAAAAACTCAAACAATTTCTAGCTTGGTCTTCACAGGTTGGTAAAAGGGTGTGTTTCACTTTAAAGTTTTTGTTTGCATGTTTTCTCACGCCTGGGGCCATTTATTTTAGACTCGACGCAAACTATTTTGTTTGAATTTTCAAATTACCTGAGGAATTAATGAAATTTTGATGCATGGTCGTTTGACATTGGAAAACTTTTACTCACACAAACAGCAATTAATGTAGAATATGTTTAAGAGAAAACTCTTTAGAAAAATAGAGATAATAACCAATCTCTTCATCCCTTAATGTTTCGCAAGAGAAAAAACATTCAGTAATATAAATCGTTCATATTACATATTATTATGTGTGTGCTTTTCATCTCCTCTTTAACACTAAATGAAAAGCTCGACATCAAGTTTATTTTTTGCTTGGTTTAAATCACCTAGAGACCCAAGTCTAACAATAAACCCAAAACCCTATTCCACCAGACGAGAGTCCTAATATTTATACTCTGTAGCTTTACGAGAAGCTTTTTATTTACTCACCCCAAAGTAGTAAGTTAGAACCTATTAGGGCCAACGTCCGTGTAAAACATTTGAAACTGGCCAGACGACCGTCTTTTTCTAGTATGAATTTATCTTGAATAAAGCTATCAAATAACTGGGTCCCTTTATATTTCATTCATCACAATTCTGTCTCTTAGGAATTTTATGGTTAAAACGAAAGAACTTAAAAGAATGTTTTCATCAAACCCCTGCTAGTTTTTTTTTTTAAACTTCCGAAGCAAGTTATAAGCAATGCTTCGACGTTACAAAGAAAAATTGCATTTTCCATGGATGATTTTACAATTTTAAAAGCATCTAAACTTATGACAGTAGAGTGCATAACTGATATATGAACCAAGTGAAAAGTTGCTAAGACGCTTTTCATTTTTCTTACGTGAAGTTTCAATAGGCTAAGAAGTTATATGAAGTCAAAAAGCCTCTTTGTCTGGAGAAAAGTTTATCGCAGACAATAATTTTCTATTGTCTTCGCCGAAATTTAATAAATCTCGATTAGTAGCTCATAAAATACAAACATACATCAAAATGAAGATTAATTCCTATCTTTTTTTTTCTGAATAATTAACGAAATACAAAATCAGATCGGCGTATCGAGCCCTGCCTCAATAAAGTCCTCAAATAAAAAGGGTCCTAAAAATTTTGTCTGGACACAAAGTGGACTGGCGTTTTTTTTTTGGTAATCCCGTTTGTTCCATAGAACTTCTGAATGAGGCACTTTGATATAAAATTCAGTCATTGGCCATTAAGTTGAGCACAAATGAACAAATAAACATTCACGATTAAGAAAGAAATTACTATGTAAGGGCTAAGGGCTATCAGGATTGGCAATAAACAAGTATGAAAGGGAAAAGGTGATTC
Organism: Ceutorhynchus assimilis; assembly: GCA_917834065.1. Lineage (NCBI taxonomy): Eukaryota > Metazoa > Arthropoda > Insecta > Coleoptera > Curculionidae > Ceutorhynchus > Ceutorhynchus assimilis. Next base: position 32,066,699 of record OU892284.1, read on the forward strand.
TGTGGTAAACAGGAGTCTGGAATAGAGCAATATTACTGGACGACGATTTTGTGGAAAAAAAAAACATATTTTGTGAAGTTTGGAACTGTTTAATAAACAGGCCTTGAAAAGTAACTTGACAGTCGTACATTAACAAATTTTATTATATTTCGCTATAATTGAATCGGCTAATTACGGTTTAATCACCCCATATATCCGGAATACCACTGAATATTATTGAACTCATGGCTCAGCAGCTATTCGAAACTGCTTTCAATGTCGAAAATGGCCATTACCAGTATGTCCGGATGCCATTTGGCCTAAAAAACGCTCCAGCTACGTTCCAGAGGGTAATGGATAACGTTTTGAAAGGCCCCCTAGGAGCAAATTGCTTAGTGTACATGGACGATATCATTGTGTTCAGCACACCACTTCAAGAGCATCTGGTTTATCTTTCAACGTCTCAGAGAAACTGGATTCAAAATTCAAATGGACAAATGCGAGTCCCTAAAAAAGAAAGTTGCCTTTCTTGGACATATTGTTACCCCAGAAGGAATAAGACCAGATCCGGCTAAAATTAAAGCCATACTTGACTATCCAATACCGCGAACCACGAAGGAAATCTGAGGATTTCTAGGCCTCTTTGGATATTACAGGAAGTTTATCAAGGACTTCGCTAAAATTACTAAAACTCTAAACTGACATCAGAATTTTTGAACTGCATTAGAACTTGCAAACATTTACTGACAAATCAACCTCTTCTGCAATATCCGGACTTCAGCAAGTCTATTAATCTAACTACTGGTGCTAGCAACTATGCAATTAGAGCTATACTATCCCAAGGACCAATCGGCAGCCATAAGCCCATTACATACGTCTCCAGGACACTTAACGAAACCGAGTTGAAATATTCCACCATTTAAAAGGAAATGTCAGCCATAATCTGAGCCAATAAGTAACTTCAGACCCTACTTGTTTGGGAGAAAGTTCAAGATACTTTCAGATCACCGTTCTCTCCCTTTTTTTCTATGAAAGACAATAGTTCCAAAATAGTTAGAAGGCGCTTAAAGCTGGAGTTTGATTATGAGATAATCTATAAGAAAGGAAAATCAAGCTCCAATGCAGATGCTCTATCCAGGGTCGAAATCCACACCGAAAGAAATAGCCCAACCACCACAAGACGAAAATAACTCATCTTTGTGCAATTCAAGAATGGACTTATAGAGGGATTTGTAGATACACATAAGATATCTATCAATTATATTACCCTTGATAACCCACAATCCAACGGGATGATAGAGAGATTCCACTCCACCATTATCGAACACCTGAGGATACTTCGAGAAAATAAAAAACCCTTAAGCGTTAAAGAACAAATGCCATATGCACTTCTCGGATACAAAATAATTCTATCCATTCAATGACAAACATGCAACCAATGAATATATTGACTGGTCACCTGGATCTGCAGGATCCGTTTGACGCTGATAAATCCAAAGAAAAGTACATAGGAAAAAGGAACATAATCAGGCAAACCCCCCTCACCTACAAACCTAGCACGAAAATCTACACCAGGAAAACTGTAAAGCGGAACAAACTACTCCCAAGATTCTCTCCCAAGACAGTTAACACTGACAATATTGTGACCATTGCCACTCAATGGACAAATTACGGAGGGCCTATTTTCAAAAACACCCTTTTCCAGGGAAAACCCTTACTTCGCTCCACGGTACATCGGGTACAGATTTCTTGAACCAGATGAAATAAATGTCCGACCTGAGAGGGCCTGCACCTTTCTCAACAGTTGCGGGATCCTGAGGTAAAACTGGGCTACACCAAGAGGAAGTTCGGAATTGTGTATTTTGATAATAACTGTTCAATAAGAGGGCCTTAAAAATAACTTGACAGTCGTATATTAACAAATTGTATTATATTTCGCTATAACTGAATCGGTTGATTATGGATTAATGACCCCATATATCCGAAATATCACTGAATATCATTGAACTCATGGCTCAGCAGCTATATGCGAAACTGCTTTCAATGTCGAAAATGGCCATTACGAGTATGTCCGGATGCCATTTGGCCTCCAGCTCCAGCTACGTTCCAGAAGGTAATGGATAACGTTTTCAAAGGCCTCCAAGGAGAAAATTGCTTACTGTACATGGACGATATCATTGTGTTCAGCACATCACTTCAAGAACATCTGGTTTATCTTTCAAAAATCTTTCAACGACTCAGAGAAACTGGATTCAAAATTCAAATGGACAAATGCGAAAAAGGAAGTTGCCTTTTTTGGACATATTGTTACACAAGAAGGAATAAGACCATACTTGACCATCCAATACCGCAAACCACGAAGGAAATCTGAGGATTTCTAGGCCTCCTTGGATATTACAGAAAGTTTATCAAGGACACTCAACGAAACTGACTTGAATTATTCCACCATTGAAAAGAAAATGTTAGTCAGAATCTTGGCCACCAAGTACTTCAGACCCTACTTGTTTGGGAGAAAGTTCAAGATACTTTCAGATCACCGTTCTCTCCAATGGCTTTTTTCCATGAAAGACAATAGTTCCAAAATAGTTAGATGGCGCTTAAAGCTGGAAGAGTTTGATTATGAGATAATCTATAAGAAAGGAAAATCAAACACCAATGCATATGCTCTGTCCAGAGTCAAAATCCATACCTACCAAAGAAATAGCCCAACCACCACAAGACGAAGATAACGCATCTTTGTACAACAATGTAGAATCAATCCTCGACATAGACGAAGTTCTGGAGAAACCCGCTTCGCAAGTGAAGATACGAAAGTTCATCAGTGAAATTCTTGATAACCATATAAGCCGACCCGGAAGAAGATAACGAAACTAGACCAACGCTCAGGAAGTACCTATACTCGGCATTCCAATAAGCGAAAGAGCCCTCAACTACTACAATAACCAAATTGTGCTCAAGTCTGTTAATTATAATCCAGCAATTCCGATAAGGGAAGGAGCCTTCCCTAAGAAATCCAGGCTACATGTCCAAGTAAGCAAGAATGACATAGAAGGAAGCTTTATAAAGCTTTTTAAAGAAAAAATAGACCCCAAGGAGAAGTATGCAATATTCTTTAGGGACGAAGATCTTTATGTTCCTCTATGCAATATCCTTGAAGAAACTTTTAAAAATTCTGCATTCGACTTTATCAAATGCAACTTTCTCCTAGAAGACGTCAATAGTAAAGAAAGACAAAGTGAAATAATCCATGCCTACTATCAAGGAAAAACAAATAATCGAGGAATTAACGAAACCGAAGCGCAAGTCCGAAGGAAATATCACTGGCCTAACCTCGAACCAGATATTGAAAATATCATAAATGTTTGCGTCACCTGTCAGTCAATTTAGACTCGTTGCACAATTTAAATTATTCATCAATCATCCTGAACAATTGTTAGTCTTTATTTTGTTATATTTGTTAGAAAAAAAAATTGATTTTGGTACAAGAAAGGCCTTTGAAACTGAGAGAGATGTGGATGAATTACCACAACTCTCCGAATTTTTTGAATTTTTAGAAAAAAGGTGCATAGTATTGGAAAACTTAAAAAGTACCGGTGCACAATTTACACCCAAATTCACAAAACCTCAGTTGAAGACCTCTCTTCATGCATTCGCATCCCAAAACAATGAGCATGCAAAGTGTTCTTATTGCAATGAAAATACTCATAAAATATATTCTTGTAACAAATTTAAAAATGCATCCATTTCAGACAAACTAAACTTTGTAGGCTCTAAAAAACTATGTTATAACTGTTTGGGAACTGCTCATAAAGTGGCGCAGTGCTCATCTACTAATGTTTGTTCTTTTTGCTCTAAGAAACACCATAGCATCTTGCACTCTCATCAAAATAACAGGGTAGAAGGTACTCAAAATGTCTCTAATAATAACCCCCCTAGTTTTGACAAAAATAAATGTAACAGTCAAACTAGATTAAATGAAAACAATGGTTTTCTGCCCCCCCTCACAAAATGGTGCTATTCCTAAGTCTCTCAAAGTTAATTCCTCGTGTAATTCTAGTGCACTTTCACAAGATATTCTCTCTCTGTCAGCTTCTTCTAGAAATACCCACGTTTTATTAGCTACTGCTTGTGTCTCTCTCTATGATGCTCAGGGAAATTGTATAGAAGCTAAAGCAATTTTAGATAATGGCTCTCAGAACTCTTTTATCATTAACAAACTCGTCAACAAATTAAATTATGTTTCCTATACTAAAACAACTTCTCTTTCAGGTATTGCACTGAGCAATAGCATGTCAAATAAAAGGGTTGATGTAACGCTCTACTCAAATGTGTACTCTAACAGAAAATTCGAAGTCTCCTGTGCAATATTAACAGCAATAACTTGTAAGTTACCCCAAATCGAAATGATAACATAACATAAATTCTTTTTTGAAATAATTGTAGCTGTCTCGTCCTGAAGCTATTCGCTTGATTGCTTTCAAGTTGGACAATGATAAATACCAAGTCCAATATTGACACACATCGCCCCTGCGAGATCGCCGATGCGCTCTAATATAATTAAACTTTCGTTGTCAAGGGCAGAGCCAAGATTGATTCCGACACTTTCAGGACATTCAACCTTAAGCTGTCAGTTATATATCTGTATATATTAAAATCATATAGACGTAATGTTGCAAAAAGTCGACTGGGTATCATACTTTTGTATATTATGACTGTTTTTACAAAATATAATTATGTTGATATAATCCACCGTGGTTTTTTTATGAATGGTAGTTTGAATTGACTTAATAACTATTTTTCATGTCCTATTAATATCCTTGATAATGGAAGGCTTAAGGTCTTGCCAGGACCCCCAAATTCGAGCTACAATTTTTTGTTGATGTTTGTAAGTATTTGAACTGTTCTCACTGTGATTAGCTTAAAAAGAAATTTCACCCCGACAAAAGATGGATTCAGAGCATATTTTACTCTCCACTCGATAGACTGTAGAAAACCCTCTAGGTATATTTCGGTCGATGTGTTTGTTTATTTGGTTGTAACCACCAGTTGATTAAAAATGCTCGTTGAAATTCCTAAAAAATTAAAATTGGCAAGGGGTAAATTCACTTCTCTGGGATTAAACTTTCCGTGCGATCAGTCATTTTCCAAGTAAAAAAGTTTCAATATTTAAATCTTTTTTCAAGTAGGTAACAGCCTCAGAATAAAGAAGATTTTTTATTTTTGAAACTTTATCGTTAAATGAGATTGCGATAATTAAAATCGTCGGCTGAAAGCAAAAGTGAGGTAAAAATTTCTTACACGTGCCAACGCTTCAATATAGACTTTCAAGTTGTTATAATTAAGATTTCAAGATTTAATTTTTAAATTTTCATGCATTTTTTTTCTGTTTGGAAATACCACTTTAGAGACATTGTGGAGTTTAAGTCGACTTATTTCTTGCTGAGATGGGGTCTTTTATTCCTATTATTTTGACAGCAAACTGGAGCTTATTTTGCCTGGTGTCGCTGATCTGATTTTAAAAAGCTGCATTGGGAAAGCTGTAGTAGATTGCTCCTGATATAAGGAAATCTGCTGCGTGATACATTTGTGGAGTTTCTCACGGTTCAAATCAAGACCTTACATGAACGTATCACTGCATAAGTAGGGGTCGCCAAGTTCTTGACAATTTCAAGATCTTGTCTTGATTTCAAGACAAGATCAAGACAAGAAGTAATTTCAGATTTCAAGACAGGACAAGAAATTTTATGTCAATACCAAGATTTCTTGCCAAGAAAACAAGAAATCTTGAAATATCTTGACTAACAATGAAAATGCTAAAACGTATTTATTTGTGAAAAAGATAACACATTCTAACATAAATAACAATATATTTTAATTTATTGAACTGAACATATTTTGCTCTAGAAAGTTTCACAAAAAGAATCTAGTACTTCCACCTGACGCAGAACATTGAACCTTGCTTCGATCAGGCTCTCCTTGAGAAAATTTTTTGTCAAATAATGTCCCATATTTTGCGTTTGAGTGTCTTTTTACCCAAGAAGTCCCGGAATTTTTAATTTTCAGGCATACACTTTTGTTAGGTTTTTGAAAACATGGTATACATTTGGCAAATTTATCATTTTTGTTTTTGCCGTTGATACTGGGGTCACCTCAATTTCAAAAAAGTAACAATTTTTTTTCTGCCAGTATTGCCACTAGTACCACTATCCTACTGCTGCTTTTTCCTTCTGCTTCCGCTACCGCAGACAGCTACGGTTTCAATTTTTTCAAATATTTACTAAAATCGCAACGCTTACGATTGTGTCTATTGCTCGTGGGTGAACATTCTGAGCCAGAATCGGAGCTAAATGGCTCAGCAGACGTATTGTTTACTGGAGAGTCACTGTCACTCATGGTAAAATAAGCGATATTATTAATATATAATATATAATACGTCATTTGCGTTCGTCAGAAAACAAATAACGATCGGGGAACCACCAGATTGCTGTAAGAACCACCGGTTAATCAAGAAATTTCAAGATCTTGAAATTTCTTGTGTCAAGACAAGATATACGATGTCAAGAAAACGTCAAGACAAGATTTTTTGAAACTTCTTGATTTTTTCTCAAGACAAGAAAAGAAGTTGTTATCAAGACAAGAATTCTTGTCTTGTCGACCCCTACATAAGTTTTTTCCGATTATTTTTATTGCTAATTATATACATTTTTGCGTGCCAATTTGCGTTATGCCTTTTTTTTGATATTATTTTGCTGACTTTGTATTTTTCCAGTTAAATTGTTAAATAAAAACATTGAAAAACAATGTATAGTACATAGTGTTGGAATTCCCTTCGATACCCGCTACATATTTGGCGCCCAACGTGAGGCCTAGTGTTTTGTAGTGAACCGCCACCCCAATGACTTTCTGGAATAATTTTGTGACTGTAGATCAATGAACTATAAAACGCGAGACATTATCGGTGTAAATGTGCATTAATTGACTGAATTGTGTAAGTTTTGCCACATTCAGATATTGTTCCTACAATTTCTGGAATATTCCACAAAAACTGACATTATAGTTTCCTGTGTGTCCAAGTTTATCCTCCATTTTTGTGCCGACATTACATTTTCCTGTGTTTCCAAGTTTGTCCTCCATTTTGTACCCACATTACAGTATCTTGTGTCTCCGTCCAAGTTTGTTGAAAGGGTTCCTATATTACAGTCGCCTGTTTGTCAGGATTTACCCGAGTTTGCTGTTTCTCAACACTACATTTCGATCACTTAGCTTACTCCAAGACAAAATGGGTGACCCTGTTGTTCTGACGAATGAACAATTACAAACATTACTCGCTGATATGAGAGATATGTTCCAGAATACGCCACAATCTACTTCGAACCAAAGTACAGCTGCCAATTTCTCTAAATGCGGCTCAAGGATTTCCGGAAAGCCACACGAAGATGCTGAAGCTTTTATTGATGCCATCACTATTTACAAAGACCGTCTGAATATTAGTGACGATAACGCTGTAAAAGGTTTACCCATGCTACTAGATGGTGCTGCTGCAGTATGGTGGCAAGTCACCAAAAAGCCAAACATCTTATGGTCTGAAGTTTTAGATGCGCTACGTCATACTTTTGGCTTTAACAAACCAGCACATCAGATTTATAGAGAGCTGTTTTCTCGAGAACAAGGCAGTACGGAACCAACGGATCTTTTCTTGAATCCAGCCTATGCACTGCTTTCAAAGTTGACAACAATCACGCCCTTGCCAGAGGAGCACAAGTTAGAAATGGTTTATGGACTCCACCATAGAATCAGGGAAAAACTTCCTCGACATAGTTTCCAGAATTTTTCAGAGATGATCGACAAATGCAATCGAATCCAGCCTTGCTGAATCCAACGTAAAAGTGACTTCCACGTCCGTTGCAGAAAAGCCCAAGTACCGGTGTGCATTTTGCAAGACCAGTCACTAATAGCAGCCGTCACAGTTACTATTTTGCTACCTAATAAATCGGCTGCAGAGACCAGAACCCAGCAGTATTATCGAGAATGCTGATTCTGATACTGTCGACTTTGCCAGATGGACCAATCGAGGCTACCTTATAGTTCAGGGGATTTTACACCGTTACGTCAGTGACTCCGATTCTGACGAAGCTCAATTAGTTGTTCCTCAAGGTCGAGTAGGGTCTATACTCCATAAGTTCCATGATTCTCCACTTGCATGCAGGACACTACAGCGTCGACAAAGCTTTGAAACGCATCTCACAAAGGTTTTACTGGCCGACGATGAGAAAAGCCATCACTGAACACATCCGAAAATGCATAGAATGTCGAAGATACAAACCAACGAATCTTAAGCCTTCTGGTTTGACTCAGACTCCTGGTCTGGCTCAGCGATTTAAAATCTTAGCTATGGATTTATTTGGACCACTGCCTGAAGCAGAAACAGGTGAAAGGTGGGTTTTCGTTATAGAAGATACTGCCACCAAATGGATAGAGTTATTCGCACTGGAAAATGCTACAGCTAAAGCTTGTGCAAAATGCCTTATCGATGAAGTTATTATCAGATATGGAGCTCCTAGAAAGATCATCAGTGACAATGGCACGCAGTTTGTTACAGGTGTCATGTAACAAGTTGCTCACTGCCTCGGTTTTACCCAAAATCTTATACCGTTGTATCACCCAGCTTCCAATCTTGAAGAGAGAAGAAATAGAGATCTAAAGACCCAGTTAGCAATACTTGTGGAAAGGGATCATACGAAATCGAAAGAAGTCTTGCCTTCTGTGAGATTTGCAATGAACTCTGCCAACAACCCATCTACTGGTTACAGCCCTGCCTATTTATGTTTTGCCCATGAACTGAGAACCCCGCAAAATTATAAAGATTGTTGCTAATGTTCTGTCCAACGTTAGAGAGACAAATGAACTGAGAAAGGATGCGTCCAAGATGTATGCTGACAAACATCGACGCAATGAACCACAGGAGAAAAGGTTTTGATCAACTCGCATTTGTTGAGCAAAGGATCGCAGTCTTACACATCCAAGTTTGCCCCTAGAAAAGATGGCCCCTATATATTCCTGAAGATAGTATCGTCAAACTCTTATCAGATTGCCTCCACCCAATCTCCAACAGTACCGGTCGGTACAGACCATTCATCTCAACTCTCAGCAAGTACATAGGTGACGAAGATCTAGTTCCTGTTAAGCTTATTCGACATAGAGGAGAGGTCGTCCACCTGGTAGAAGGATTTAAAGGGTTCGACGACCCAAAAGTTTTTTTGGCGATGTCTAATTTTGTTGGAACTTTGGCGAGACGCTGCAAGTTCCAAAGGGGGAGAATGTAACGCCTACACTTGCGACGCCACAGCCACTACCGTTGCCGTAGCCATAGCCACTTCCATGTCTGACAAGTGTCATCAATCAGTCAATCAGTTTCCCCTATCTCTGGTTTCCCCCAGTTTCCCCGATCAAGTTCATTATCAGTCTGATTATCAGTAATTTTTGCTATTATTTTGCCGACTTTGTATTTTTCCAGTTAAATTGTTAAATAAAAATATTGAAAAACAATGTGTAGTGCATAGTGTTGGAGCTCCCTTCGATACCCACTACAAACTTTCAAAAACAAAATAACATTTATTCAACTGACCTGTGAAGGCTCCTTATGAGACATAAACTAATTACAATTTGGATTCAACAATCAGTTTACTACAAAATAAAAATTGAATAATGAACAATGGCGGACAAACGGTGGCGCGCCCCCGTTCCGGAAAACTTCACAGCGCATACAGGATTGCAACATTCACTTTTATTTAGTAAACGTTTCAAGAATTTAAGAAATAATTAATTTGAAGAAACAATATTTTAAATAGGTGGTTTTCCTCAAAGTTTCTTTGCTCTGACCTTAAAGTCATGGCTACGTAATTATGAAACGCAAATCAAATATTCAGATAAAATTTTTTACAAGCCCTAAATTCAATTTGCAGAAAAAACAGCACCCGCAAAGATGCTTTCAAGCCACAAAGTTTCCCTCTGACCGACCGCGAAATTCCTAATAGAAAAAGAAAATGGGTCAACAGAATAGGTAGCTTTTTATTGTGCAGACCTGAACAGAAATAAATCTTTTTGTTCGTTAATAGAACATGGTTAATGTTGAGCTGGAATTGAGGAAGATTGCGAATAAATCAGAGTTTACTTTGCGGTTTCCTTATATTTGCGTTTCTGGCAATTCTAGAGTTCAATAGGAGTCATAATAAATGGAAATATTCCCAAGATAAATGGTAAAAGTTACCATTCTGTCGGAGAAATTTCAGAAGAATTTCATACTGTTTTGTATTTTGGGTAAATTAATTTAGAGGAAACACTTTAAATGTTTACGAAAATAAAGTGAGCACAAAAAATTACATCCCTTGAAACAAGCCAGAAAAATACCTGCAAAATATTTTTATAGACCTTAATGATGACGCTATTTCATGCAAAATTTTGCCACGGTCTCGCAAATTAGAGGGAATATAAAGCAGCAGAAGTATATTTTTACGGGCTTTTAGAGGTCCCATAATTCTGGAGAAATGATAAAATTAAAATATAACGAAATTTAAAACTTAAATGTCGGCATTTTCTGGCAGATTATCTTTTATTTTCGTGACATAAAAAATCCTATTATAAATTTTCTTTGTCATTTAACTTAATTGGGTTGAATGTCCTTTCCTTCAGAGAGATAATAATAATTCAATATTATAGGAAGAAGTTTCCTGATTTATATTAAACAGAGCATTACTCAAAATTTTTCGCCTTTTTCCGTTTGTCTCAGGGCACAATTTATTTTAAACGAATCGAATAGAGCTTAATGAAGCATTGATTTGCAGAGACTTAAAATACAAAAAGAGAGTTTTCTGGAAATAAAAGTAAATTAAGGTGCCAGTCCATAGGCGTATCCAGGATTTTGGTTTGGGGATGGCTCTGTTAACAAAAAGTGTGCCCCCCATTGGCTAATGCCGATATTCATGCGATAGAAATGTCGAAATATTTTAGGATCATTTTACTAGTTAGCAAGAGCCAAGAAGTTCACCGATTATACCTATTCTTCCTTTTTCCATAAATTAGTAAAAAATGAAAAAAGGTCATACGTTGTGGCTAGTTTTATGTCAGCCATGTTTTGGCATGGTTTACTAATGACTAGGGAAAGGCAAATATGCATATGAAAGTATAAGAAATATGCGCATATATATGCATATATTTTAGTCAAAATATGCAGAAGTTAAAAGGTCCATTTTTGAAAATTCTTAAGAACAATACCAAAGCAATGATAAAAAAAAGGGGAACTTAAGGCCACAAGTGTATTAATAAAATATTTTCGAAAGGGGCCTATCTATACGCCCACCAAGTTGGGCTAACCTTCCGCCAAACACCCTGTATAAAAGTGGTTTTTGGAAAAAAAAAACATAAAATATTATACCATACATGTTTTGTGTATGTATCAATTTTGTCAAAAAATTTCAAAATAATTATCTAAGTACTGAATCATTTAAAATAGCCTGCAAATTTTGCTATGACTTTTAAGGACTAGGCGGAAAATGAAGCTTTCTACGTACTGGAATGAGTCCGCAAAATAGCTATTGTTACAAAAAATAATATAGAAGTTAGGATAATAAAACTTACTATTTTACTACAAGAGGAGCAGTAAACCTTCCCCATGTCAATAGGTATACATTTCTTTGTATGGTTTTATCCATATGGAGATACTTGCACTTGAAACTTTAGGCATTTTCACAAAAATTTGAACGGAGCTGTATAAACGATGCACAGTACACAAAATCACAACTTCGAATGAATATGGACATCTTCAAAAATCGATACTTACTATAAATATTTATTGCTCTACTATTCCAGGCAAGTAGGTCCCAAATTACGTACATACTCAGGTAGGTAGTTAATGGTTGAATTAGGTTTTAATCACCAGTATGAATAGTGGTGCAATTTCCATAACAAGGCTCAGTGAAGCATCTTTCACGGTGGGTTTTCCGGTAATTACGTACCTGCTGAATGGTTGAATATTTAAAAATTCTTTCTTTCATTGAAACCTTTTGTCTAAATTTGATAGATTTTATGCACTATTTTCAGGTTTTCGAAGAAATATGCAGAATGAAATAAAAATGCATAAAATATGCAAATTATGCAAAATATGCACTTTGCATATATGCCTTTCTCTACAATGACTCTAATGAGAAATTTGGCATCCTCGCATGTTTGGGAAAGTGACGCCTCTTTCCTATCCAGCGTTTTCGCAGTAGTTTAAACATTCGATTTTCAAATCATTTTCAAAAATACCTAGGCGTTTTTTCTTTTGAAAAAAGTATACAGATGTTATCAGAATGACTAGCAAATTAATTTAAAAATGTGAAAGTTGCCTATTTTTGTCAGGAATTCATCTGTAACATACCCAAATGTTACGCGCCTATTCTTTTTTGCGGGGCGACAAAAATGTTCGCATCTGGCCACTTATTCTTTTTTTTTTTTTTTTGGTAAGGATGAGAAATTTTGTTCACGGAGCCTCTTCTCTCCTGAGGAAGGAAATATTACGGACATTCAAGATAATTGAGCACTGCCCTTGCTGCATTAGGCGCCCGCCATAGAAAAACTATTATAGAAAGAAATACATTCGTACAATAAAGCTTTACTTTATGTACTTATATAAACAGCTATTACATATTTCCATTTTTTTTTTTTTAATATACATGTCACATAAAATACGCTGAAAAAAAAGTCAAGACATGCCTTGGGGGGGCTGCAGCCCGGCAGCCACCCCCCTGGATACGCCTATGTGCCAGTCTTATATCATAGCGAGGTTCCTGAACCTGAAAATGAACCCATAAGTTAAGCAACAGAAGAAGGTTAAAGTAAGTAAATCGAGGGGCCAAGTGATAGATTCATATTAAAAAACAAAAGAAAATATCTATGGCCGACAGTAGGCATCTTTTGATACATTTTTACGATATCCAATAATCAAGGAAATTGCGACATCCTCGGTCGAACAAATAGGTTATTATATTTCTTAGAAATAGAAGATTTCAGGTAAACGTCCGAGATAGTCTGAGATAGTTTATTAGGTATGGAAACCTTATTACAGTTGTTTCTCTCATTCGCATTTATTTGTAGCTACCCAAGGAAATAAATATCATCAGTAAAACCGCTCGCCATTTACAATCTGACTAATTAAAATAGTACATGGGCGGACAGCTACAAGCTATTCGAATCTTCTTAGAGTAGGTACCTACTACATTTTAAATTTGTTCATAGATAATTCGAAAAAATCACTTACTCAACATCTTCACCACCTTCTTTGATGACTTGCTGTGCACTCTTCGACTATCGCTCCTGGTCTTCATCATATTAGAGTTGCTCAATGTGGAGCCAATCAAAATATAGAGAACCGTGATTAGAGTCATTGGTGCGATGAAGAAAACAAATGTGGAAATCTCAAAGGAGTGACTCATTACTGGTTCTGTTGGTAGACATGTCGGACAGTCGCCGGTTACTTTTAGAGGAATGGCTTGGGGGATGGCGAAGCTTATAGCAACCTGAAATATAGAGACGAAGTTTATATTTATATAAGATTTGAAACAGTTATTCTAACAAAGTCAATGGTTGATAGAAACTTCCAAGACTTATTATTATTGTCAATAAGTAGTTTCTGAAAAACAACAAATGATTCTTATTTGGAAATGGTAAACATAACATAAATTCAGATCAGAAGTATAAGTGCTGATGATAATACGAAATTAGATATAATTGATACAGGTATAGGTACCTATTTAGAAATAATTATATTTTGTTCCAAACAAAGTACCTACATATACAAAAATAGCTTCTGGGTATTGTTAGACTTTTAATGGTTTATTTAGGTTGTATGTTTATTAATAGTTTGCATAATAAATTCAGTCAAGTAACTAATTAACTATAGAAGCCATGAATATGTTTATATAAATAGTTGTAAGAAAAAACAATTATGCTTTATTTTTAGATATATTAAACTTTGAGGAAATAACTGTCAGGCGACAGGCATTTGAGATACTCAATGAACTAAACAAACACACTGGAAAGACGGCTGCATAATTATTTCTACGCGAGGGTTTGTGCCAGGAAGGACAACAAACAAGAGGAATTTGTGTCTCTCTCTACACTATGGCGGCTATTGAGAACAGCTGTTCAAAGTGTTTGGATCATTGAGGTTAGGAAGATGAAGAAGCTCTCCTTTCTTTTACATCAACCGCAATGAGTACGAGCGAGACACTAATCCCTCCGTATTGCTGGGTTGCATACATCAAAATTGGGCACGAACTAGTATGAAGCAGTGCGCCCGTTCCAAAGTGTTTGTTTAGTTCAATGGAGATACTCAATAAGGGAAACTAAAGAAGTACAAAAACTTTGGCATATTTTCAAACTTATGTATTAGTTCAATTTTAGAATTGACTTTTTCCCTGGACGAATATCGTGATGATTTGCATCATAATTCAACACAATTTAAGAATAGTTAGTTTTCAGCCATTCATCAATTTAGAAACAGTTTCATAAAACTTTCTACCTAGGTATGAATTATACTATTGCAAGTAGCAGTATTTCTAAGTACATGCTTGGTTATACACGCCTTATGCATCTATACAAGTATATTCCATAGCATAAATGCATAATATTACATTCCTTAATTTCCGCCAGACTAGGGCTCAAATCAACAATATAATTTGAAATAAATCAACTCGGCCTGTAATTATTTCCATCTAGGATGAATAATGCCGCTTTCCTTGTAGTAACAACATAATTATGCGTTTCATTGTTAAAATTATAATTGAACAAAATAATAGGGAACTTAAATGAAAATTAAATTGATTATTGTTTATTGCAAACTGTAGGAAATCGAAAAAAAATCTATACGTATTTTTTTTACTTTGTCCTAATATTCCGAAAGTTATACAAATATTAAGTTTTGTATATATACCTTAGATATACTGAGCATGTGTGACGTCATAGAGTATGAAAAATAAGCACATTTCAAAGCGTTGTATCTCTGGCAATTTTTGCCTATCAAGAAAAATCATAGGTTGACTAAATTTTCATCGACTAATGAAATCAGAAATAAAAAAAATTGAGTCAAGTTTCCCATTGATATATAGAGTCTCATACTACAAGTTTAAATAAACGGGACACCATGTTCCAGATTTAATTTGTAACAAACCCATATTTATCTCCATATTATCGAATGTAATACCACAAGAGGTTTCAGGATTACCGGATAATACTTTTACCTGTCACGAAACGCGTTACGCAGCAACACCACGACTCCGAAGGAGGAGTGGTGTTGCTGGTAACGCGTTGAGTGTCAGGTAAAAGTATTAGGTAATCCTGAAAACTCGAGTGGTATTCAAAAGGTTATACAACGAACTAAACTTTAATTCTTTATTAATTAATAATTTCATGAATCAAAAATTTAAATTTTTTTGTCAAAAAATGTCAAAACACCAGTTACCGTGCAAAAGGATTATCACTTTTTAAGCCTCTCGTGTCATATGGGAAGGATTATCACTTATTAATCCTCTCGTGTCATATGGGAATAATGTACAGTGAGTTGTATAACCTATATAATACCTATTACCTATCGCCACATGTAAACTGGTAGAATTTTTTGTCAACGGTAATAGGTTTGTTCGGACTTAGTTCAGAATCAGTTCTGAATTGAACTGCGCTTGCGCATTTGTTCATATCGAACATAGATAAACGAATGCGCATGCGCAGCTCAATTTAGAACTGATTTTGAACTAAGTCCGAACAAACCCATTGTTAATCAATCAATCAAAATAATTTAAAAATGTTAGTTTTCTGCGAAATAAAGTAGTCATATCAAACGAAACTTGTGTTAACAGTAATTTGGTATGTTGGCGCCCAACGTGAGGCCGACTTTATAAGAAATTCTGAGATTGTGCTGGACCTATCAAACCGATCTTGGCAATTTGGAGCGAATTCCCAAAATAAATATACTATCTCGGAGATTGTTGGTTGCATCCAGTGAAACAACTTCACCGGCCATCAATGACTTTAGTTCTCTGAGCACTAATGAAGGAGCTATGTTAACGTTGGAGGAGCGGAATCAACTGAAGAAGATGTTACGAGCAAATTCACAAGTCTTTAAGTCCAGTGGTCAGGCCACGAAATTTGCCACATTGCACATTAGAACCCAGCCTACTGTTATTCCAATTTCTTTACCACCCTATCAACAAAACCAAACGAGAAATATTAAAGGTAAAAATTGATAAAATGCAATACAGACGAAATATATGTCCTCAATAGACTTACAGTTCCGATTTTGGCAAATATGAGTAGAGGAAAAGGATCGGGATAAAAAGGCATTTATCACCCCCTTTGGTCTATGCAGGTTTAAAAGGATGCCGTTCGGTCTTAAAAACGCTCCGGCTGTATTCCAGAGGCTAATAGATACATTCAAGAGTCGTCTTGATGTCATGGTAATTGCATATTTGGATGATCTGCTAGGGTTATCAGGAACACTTAAACGACTTGCAAAAAGTATTTGACCGACTTCAAAAATTCAACCTACGAGCTAACAGAGAGAAATGTACCTTTGCCAGTACAAACATTAAATATCTTGGTCATGTATTGACTTCTGTTGGTTTGTTACATATAAATATGGGTTTGTTACAAATTATATTTTCTGACCATATATAATTTAACCTCATAGAAATTATTCTACTTTAGCATAGGTCTATGTGATGAAATAACGTCACATAATGAAATTCTATGTTGTTGTGATCCAAGTTCTGAGAACGTTTCTAAGTATTCGCCTCTCCATAATAAATAAATTTTCTTCATACTACATTAAGCTATAAAGCTTCATAAATTTAAGATGCCTTCGAAACTCATTTCGTTAAACATCCTTCCATCTAAAGTCCGTGTACTAAATGTTTATTAAATGTTTTTCTTTTTTCAATTAACTGGGCAGAAATTATGGGCCGTCGAGAAAAAAAATGGTTCATTTTGTGCGTTCCGGGAATATGAAACATAAATCTGGATTACAGAAAGAATAATTTCGAAATTAAAAATGACGAGAAAGGGTCCTCCTATATACATAATGCTGCTTTTAGAGATAAAATTACTATGCAATGACAGTTTTGAGGTTTTAGGCGGAGATCATGTCCGCTTAGGATATTTTATTTCAAAAAGCCATTTTTTCGGGAAATTTTAATGCAAGAAGCTTGTTTATGCAGAATCAGAAATTGAATATTTGGTTTAGCTCGTAACATGGAAAAATATCTTACTAAATCGACGTTTCGCATTTCATCAGTTTTGAAAAAATAATACAATATATTATTGAATAAATCAAAGATATGAAACAGCATAAATAAAAATGTTTTCCAAATATCTCTCTTATTATCTGATGTCATTGCTACTTTTTGCACTTTGTTTGATCGTTTGCCATGTCTAGACTAGAATTTTGAGCACTATAATATCCATTCTCTCTCCTATTAATATTATTTTTTTGTTGTAAACTGGAGTCCTCTTTCTAAAGAAGAGCATCACTTCTTTTTCCAGTTATCACACTCTAGTAGAGCATGTGCTACACAAACTACGACAAAAAGATAAAGGATGATGGCAATTTCTCAAATACTATATAAGGAATAAAATATTTTGCAATTGCCGAAACACCATTTACCTTTCCATTATAAAAGCAGATGTCATATTTAATTAAAAAGATTTTTTTTTGGTAATTGGAAATGTCAGGACCCAAAACGAATTGTTGGCCTCAACAATCTTGGCAAACACTTAATATCTCGTCAAACTTTTTTGTCTACTTATATTATAATACCCATATCTGCTTCCTTTCGGATGTTTCCTAAATAAAGTCTGCCTAAAAGATAACATGCCCCTCAGTAATGGTAAATATTTGTGTTCAAATATTTCGCATCGAATAAAAATTGACAGCCTGAAAAAAGAAAAAAAAACCAGCTTTTCCAATTCCTTATTCAATATATTATTCTATAAATAAGTTTCCTCTTCTTAGTTAGTGGCAAGAACCTGCTTTCCAGGCATTAACCTGACAAAAAAAATCTTACCTACACAATAAACTCATGAGAAAGGACAACGGACAAAAGAAAATTAATGAGATAGAAAGGGCCAAACATTGTTTTCTGCAAAATATTAGCCCGACTCCATCATATTGTTGGTTATAAATAGTGATATCATTTCGTGTTCGGATCATCGACACATACAATTCAAGCTCAGTGTAGGGTCCAGGCACCTAATATCATTTTGCGCTTGATGCATGCAAAGGCTGTTTTTTGTTCAGTAATTTTGTTTTTAGTTTCTAAAAAAACATCTTGGTGTGAAGATATCCATCCAAACCACCTGAATTATGATAAGTGCACTACCTGAAAGTCTGATGCAATGACCCAAAAAGACCCTTAAAAAGCCAAGAGGTAGTCTTGGCTAGAGAATCATCCGACCGAGTCGTGTCTCTGTGCCAGAGCCTTCTTTTCTATTCTCATCTGTGGATTATTGCTAGAACATTTATATTTTTCGAGCCCGAGCGTTTAATTTTGAGCAGTGCAACCCCTTTTTTAACGAATTAACAAGAAGCCCATAATATGCTCGGTTTGCTCAGCCAATAATTATTAGGGGTGGGTTGATAGTATTTAATAAGTACAGTATGGCTAGGGCGCCACTGAATTTTGGAAAAATATATAAAATTGCATAAAATATGTGTGAAAATTCAGAAACACACCTAGAAAATAATTAGCAAACGGTAATTGGTAATCCTGAAAAAGAAATAAATAATGCACATAACTCAACAAACCTTGACCTAGGTTAACCAATAAAATAATTGAGTAAGTTTCAAATTAAAATAGTATATTTCACAGTGAGGTTGAAAATCAAAAACCAACCAATATAGTTAGATAAAAGAATTTAAAGAAAATCAACCAATAGAGGTCAACTTTCAATCTGCAGTTTTACCAAATTCAAAAAAAAAAAAGATAATAATAAGAATAGAATGTACCTTAATATACCTAGTATGTACCATATCATTTCAACAAAAAAAATAAAATAAATTTGATAAAATCAATTTGTACCTGAAAGAAATCAAAAGTTGGGCTGGCTATATAACGGTTAAATAGTCTGGAGATTCAATAGAAATCCGCAAATATACAAGTCGTAGGACCCAGGGTTAAAAATTGATCAATTTTTGACGTTTAAGGTACTTACACAATAATTTAAAATTTAGAACATAGTGTCCAACCTTGACCTCAGTTCAGATAAATGATTATGATTAATAGGAAAAGATAAGATGTAAGGCAATATTTAAATATAACGGTACTAAAAGTTAAGTAAAAAATAATCTAAAGTAAATACGGCAAAATAAAATTTAAAAAAATAGAGTTCACTCTGGTGTCAAGAATAACATAATTGAAATCTATAGGTAATGTCGGTCAAAATGTAATCAATTAATTACCTATGTTAATTGAATATAGAACGGAATTAAGAAGAAAAAGACATAAAAGATAATAACTAAACTCTATACAAGCCTCAATTCCAACTTTTAACGGAAAGGTAGATTACGGTAGTCGGTAGCCATCCAGTTTTTATGGTTACTGGAAATCGTAGATTCTAGCCTGGAAGATAGAGGCCAGAAGTTCAGTTTTCTTCGTCAAAGATAGATGTACAGGAATTGACACGTGCAGGACTCAAGAGCTTTATGCCCAGAGATGGGGCTTGTAAAAAAGGATCCCTTGAGAAAAATAGCTTCTCGGAAGATAAAGGTCAAAGTAGGCCCACGGTAAAAATAGGCACTCGGAAAAACCCACGTGAGTTTCGAAATTCAAACTTGAATAAACCGACAATCACAAGACTTTCTACTTCAATTTTCTCGGCAATCAATGTACTTAGGCAACGTTATTTTGTATAATAAGATACTTTTTCCACGAGAACAGTAATTTATTTTGGAAGATGACTGGCCCCCGAAGCCACAATTGAGAGTCGAGCTCTCAGGGCAACGGCCAGATAAAAAAAGGGACTTTTCAATTTTCTCTTCGAGAATAAATAGATTTCATTTGACAGTACTGAAGAAAAACACTGTCAACCTGTCGACCCTCAACTATGTAAAAATTACTACGTTCGAAAACTATTAACGAGATTAAAGAGCAACTAAGTAATGGGCGGCGAATATTCAGCCGGCAATAGATGCCGCCACATGGACTGAATAATTAAAGAAAATTTAAAATATAAATATTATTTATAGAAAAAAAACAAGTGACATTTGTAATGTTACACTGTCCTCCTTCAGAAAGAAAAAAAATATATACATGAAGTATATATTTTTTTTCGATAAACTTAAAAACAAGGTAAGGTAAGCAGATATATAAAAAAAAATCACATAGTTAAGGTTTAAAGTCAGGCCTATAGTTTATTACAGCAACGCGAGATGTCAATGCTGTCGCCCCTATAGTGTGCCCTAACTTGACTGTCAAAAAAAAATAGAAATCTGCATTTGGTTAAATTATGTGATGGAACGTTTTTTCTTTTTTTGGCGGAAATTCGGAGTATTATTCTGTTTTACGTAAACAGGGTTGTAGTTTCGACCAACGCAAGTAATTTTGAACATTCATCCGTCGGATTTTTTTCTAAACAGTGTAGCTACGGGCGTATTTCCAACTATTTTTGCAGTAGCGAGAAAAGTACAAGTTCAAAAAATTTGAAAAAAATATATGTCGCTTAGAATTGCAATAGTAGTTCGTAATAAAAATAATGGGAAACTTCATCTATTCGTTTTGAAATAAATGGTAAAAAACTACTTTTTTTTTCAATTTTTGCGATATAACTCAAAAATTGCGAGTCAAATTTGCTCAAAAAAATTATGGATTAAAGTATATCAATAACCATAAAACATATATTTTTTTTTGGAATTTTTGAACACAAGGTTCAGAAAATAGGGGTTGACTTTAAACCTTAAGGAAGAAAAGAAAAGAAAAGAAAAGTGTTGAAAGTCGTTGTCAAGTTTTTTTAGTCTGATATCTATCGCGTATCATCCGTCGATAACAGAGTCATTTTTTGGTAAGTCATAATCAAGAAGTCATAATTGAGAAAAAATCATATAAGTAGGTGGGGTCTTCTAAAAACTTGACGGAACTTTCAGCGTTATTCATTATTATTTTGCCATCCATAACACTAAGAAGAGAAACGGTACAAAACAACTACACAGGGAAAGAACCCATGCAGTGAAAGGATAAAACGCCAATTTATACGTAATTATTTAGTTCTGGGCGGAGTTCCCGAAGAGGAAGTAAGAGAGACCTTTCATCCCTTGCATACAACGGGGATCAGCCGCCATATACAAGTTATCCGTAAAAAGGTTCAACCAAGAAGGGATAGAAAAGAAATCAGTGTGCGGACGAACACACCTAGGAATGCAATTTTTCCATTGAAAGCACCGTTATTCCCAAAGAACCATCCGACTCTATCTCCTACTACCAAGCCGGTGTCAATAAGATGGTATATAGCAGCCTGTCCAATTGATTCCCCCCAACGGACAAGAGAAATCACTTAAACAGAAGTCGGCACAGCTCTTATAAAGGAAAACTTGAGATAACTTCATCCCGGAGCAAGGTATGCAATCATATTCAATTCAAAATTTCAATTTTTGGTTGTTCTTCAGTAAAGGCAAAGTCTTTACTGAAGAAAATCAATCTAGCCCTCAACCACTCCCCAATACAAACATATTGTAACTATTAAGTTCCGCAATATTGTATTAGGCCACAACTCAATTTTCTCTTCGAGAATAAATAGATTTCATTTGACAGTACTGAAGAAAAACACTGTCAACCTGTCGACCCTCAACTATGTAAAAATTACTACGTTCGAAAACTATTAACGAGGTTAAAGGGCAACTAAGTACTGGGCGTCGAATAGATCGAGGTAGTACAAAAGAAAACGCCTACTCCATTCTCGAGGTCGCCGATAAAATAATACATTCAGCCGGCAACAGATGCTGCTACATGAACTGAATAATTATAGAAAATTTAAAATATAAATAAAGTCTGTTTTTTTTTTTCAAGATAAAAGTCAAAATGACATTATGTTGGCAATACAATGTAAAATTGTCAATGCTTTCCAAATTTTTATTTAGAAAAGGCTTGTGTTGCCAACATAGTTACTAAATTTTTGACTTGGGGAATTATTTAAAAAAAAAACAGACTTTATTATTTATAGAAAAAAAACAAGTTACATTTGTAATGTTACAGTAGGTGCCTGAAGTTGTCGGAAGTTTATATTGGAAACAAAATCATAGACATTCAGCCTTGTATGAGTGTGGATGTGCCTTATAGATTTCTAACATTTAATTTTATACAAAAAGTTAAGATTTGGGCCGTTGATAATCTCAAAATAATTCTGCTGGCGTATGAGTTAGAAAGTTTATATAAATCTGGGTGAACTGAAGCGAGATTTATTGTAGTCTTTATCTGTCGGAACCTATATTAAGTTGCTAAGCTAAAAAAGCCATCTTCCAAGAATATTTCATCCTAAGTTTTCATATCCATTTTCTTCTAATTGTACTTAAGAGCGGCCTCTTATTGTTGAATATTTAGCGTATATTATAATCTTAAGAAATGATAACAGTTCAAGCCTCATATTTTCTTTAGACATTCCCTTTTATCGTCTGATAATGGATTTTCTTACTCCATTGTTAGTCAATATGAGGAAATGCCCGGAGAAAATGAATCCTTTACTGAAATACGGCAAAAGAAAGAACCAGATTTCAGATCGCATTCAGCAATATTGCAATTTCCACATCGTTGATGATATCGAGAAAAAAGTAAGGAATATAATGCTCCTAATTTTAAAAGTAAACTCAAGTTTAGATAAAACTCAAGAGACTGAAAGCTTCTACTTTTCTTCTCAAAAACTATTTTCCTTAAGTGATTTCTAGTTAAAATTTCAATATGCTTTAAAAGTGAAACTTACCAGCCATATAACTAAGATGAACTTAACAGCCCTGGACAGCTTGGACATCGTATAAGATAAAAATGGGTGACAGATGGCCAAGTACCGTTCAACTGTAAAACCAGTTATAGTAAGTACAGTGGCGTTTCCCGAAGTTTCCGCTAATAATCCTCGAAGGAAGCAGAACATTCCACCAAAAACGTAGGGGTATCTGGAAAACAAAAATAAATTGACCATAAATTAAAATTGCCACTTTTATTAAGTCTTGCTTCTATTCATAAATCACCACCGCAGTAGTTCATGCTAAACTTTTCCCCAAAAAGAATTTAATATTCTTACTTCACAAAGGAAGTAATCCCCGGTACAGAAAAATGTACGCAGTAGTTCAAAATACGAACGAAATATTTCCACCAACAGCTTATATTGTGCAGTGGAGCAGGAAACATGGGAATTTTTTCGTTGGATTGAATCTTATTGAAAGATGCTATTTTTTGGTGGAAAATGTGTGCTGATAAAATGAGCATCTGAAGAGTATTCATGAATGCAAGCAATATAATTTACCATAATAGGAGAGCTTTTTTCTAAATTTAGATTCCACATCTTTCAATCATAAAAACTAAACATTTCCGTGACGGCCAACATAAATAGTTATTTAGGTTTATTATATCTAAAAATAAAATCTCTCGTCGATTTTTATTAATTTGAGCTTTGATACGAATTTAATGAATCAAAGTAAACTGTTAGGCTAGATGTGATCGAAATTGGTAAGTAAATAAAATTGACCTTATTGTTTGCCCGATTTGTTTGCATTATTGTCATTATTTGGAAAAATTCAACAAATATTTTAGAAAACTAATTGTTTAATTCACTTTTTTTTCTCATAAACTCAAAGTTAATTTTGGTAGAATAAATAAAACCATCCTCCAATCTTTTAACTTTCCGGAGGCAAGGGTAAACATTTATGTTTGCCTATGTGACTTATATTTATTGGGAAACTATAGATTTTTATTATGTCGTAATGAAAATGTGCAAATTGTATACACACGTTGAATTTTTTGTAAATATTTTGGTGATTAATTTAATGCGCTTGCATTATTAATTGTCTTGTACCTACCTATGTACGTACCTGATACAGATACAAGCAATGTGTTTCTAGATTGGACGAGGTCCAAGAATTTACATAATCAGACAGTTTCCTTTCCTTTGAAAAAAAATATCAGAAAAAGCTTTGAATATTAAAAGTATTCCAGTAAAACTCTATCGATTTCAAAGTAATAATAATTCCGTTCAATCACAATAATAGACAGTTATTGTTTGGTCGAAATTTTTACAGCCAATAAATGCTGACGCGCAATGAAATTTATATGACCGCTGAAATACCAGACACGTGTTTTATGATGTTTATTTTGCCCTGTTTTACATTGCATTAGCTGCACTAATGAAACAGGAAAATTGGATTATTCTAACTGAATGGATTTTTGCTAGGCTAAATTTTAAGGGAATAATTTCCTGGAAAAAAAGATTTTACTACCCATGAAAGTTACTTAAAAAAAAACATATTCTGATAGTGTTGTTGTGTGTTTCCGGGATGAGTCTGTCTGTTTATATATTACATATCACGTTTTTCTCATAGTGGAACAGGATTTTTCCCCCTCCAGCAATAGAATTAATTCAACACCCAAGCCCTGAAGATCATGGCAACCATCATCGAAAGACGAAACGTAGGCAAAATTTGAAAAATCTTCAAAAATTAAAGACCAAAAGCTTGTTACTTCAACTCAACTTCAATATTGTTTGATATCAACTATTTTCAAAGTTAATAATGCTCACATTCACTTTTAAGTTCATAAAAGAACAAATTAATTTATAATAGCTGGAACTTTTCATTTGAATGTAGCCATAACTATCCACAATTCTACATCTTCAATGCATGTCTAAGAAAAGAGTATCTACCTATACTTCACAGCAGGTCAAAATTAGAGTTTTTTCCTCAAACAAAACTCAGAAAACCCAAAAATTGCAGACTGGTGTCTCTACTGGATTCAAAAGGGAAAAGTCTTCGAGAGGACAACAAAATCCTTCTAAGAGCAAAATCTGGTTTCGGAACTAGATCTACTGAGCTCCAGCTGGCGAGAGTGATCGACCAATAATATGATACTGTCGCGGTGCGCTTTCGCCATGGTGTACAGAATCTAACTTGAAATCTAGAAAATACTGCCTTATTCGGACAAAGAGATAATCGTGTTTATTCTGGATTCTACAAGAATGGATTACAGATATATAAAGGACGGTATTAGTAAATAGTTTTTAGTTTTAAGATTGACTGGGATACGATTTAGATAGTAAGTTTTGTGAGAGTTGTAGTATAACAGCAAGATTAAACGGTTTGAATTTTTATTATTTCTTCTTTTAACAAATCTTCTGAAGAACGAAATGAAAAGCCAATAGAACCTACGTTGTCGAAACTTACTCAATTATACTTACTTGAAATGCGCCGGACAATAGCAAAATTAGGGAAATTTAAGAGAAGTTGTGATAAGTAAAATAAACGAAAAATTTGTGAAACATTTAATTTATTATTAGAAAATCGTACCGTTCTCGACCTGGAATTCACGAGGGAAAAGAGCACGGCAGAGAAACCCTCGATCTCCATTCGTCAAAAATCAAAACATACTATGACATTTTAATAATAATTGTAATTGTAAGTCAATAATACTTTAAATTAGTTACCGTCCCTGTCCTTGTGCTAGAATTATAATTCCCCACACTACATTCAATCAACACCACCTATATTCAATACTGAAGAGTTTTTGGTTTGTTAGCCAGTCTGCCAGCAGGTACTGAGGTCCCATTCGAGGGGCTACTCAGCTATAGTTGTTATTTATCTCTAGACTTATCTTTCAATTTTTTTGCTAGGATATTCGCTCGTCAGGGTAGGAAAGTGTTAGTAGATTCAACAAGGCCCTGATGCACGTTCTGAATACCAATTTTGTCATACGCTCCCAAAAACAGCTATTTTACGAACTCATTCAAGTCCGTAAAATGCTTTTTTTTAGGATTTTTTTTTCTTTCTGGAAGCACCTTTATATACTCCTGGACAAAATTACATAAGCACCATAAGCAGTGGTGCGATAATTTTGTCAAGGAGTATAATTTCAAAAATTAAGGAAATTTTGCAAATTTCAGCGTTTTGAAGAATTCTAAAAAGCGTATGACAAAAAAAAGTGTTTGTCACACGTACCTAAAGAAGTTTTTCTGAAAAACTTCATTTTAAGTACTTGTGACAAAAATAACTATTATTCAACTGACCTGTGAATGCTCAATGCTCCTCATGACACACAAACTAATCACAAACTTGATCGAACAATCAGTTTAAGAAAAAATAAATATTGAATAATGAACAATGCCCGACAAGCAGCTTCTTCCATGGTCTCTCATTTTCTGTGTCTACCCTTCGGTACCTTTTCGTGGTGCGTCCTCGTTCCCATAAACTTTACAGCGCATATGGTTACAACATTTACCATTTCCTTTCTATAGTAAACGTTTTGAAAAGTTAAGATTTGAAGAAATAATATTTCAAATAGGTGGTTTTCCTCAGAGTTGTAAACAATTAAGTTGTTTGAGCTAATTAGTGTAGTAGTTAGTGCCAGAGTGTATAGTAACGTAGAATAAATTATCGTTGTGTTAATTAGACTTTGATTTTTGGAATAAACGGACCCAAGATTTCTGTCGAGCACTCCAGAGCCGTGACATTGGTGTCAGAAGTGAGATAAATTTCGAGGACTGCACAGTGAAATCCGATTGCAGAATAGTGCGGACACTAGTGAGTAGTTTGGACACTAAGTGAACACTGTAGATGTATATGCCTATTACGAGAGAACAAGACGAAAAGGCCAGACGACAAAAAGAAAAACAGGAAGAAAAAGCTAAACGACATAAAGAAAAATAAGAAGAAAAAGCTAAACGAAAAAAAGAAAAACAGGACAATGAAATTGCCGAGAAGTGGAGCCTGAAAGTAAGAAAGAAGAAAAGAAACAACAGGCTGACAACAAAACTGGAGAATCTAAAGTTGAAAGTGATGTCAGCTCTACTAAAGAGAAGCCAGAGCTTTCCGAAATGGAAGAGACTGTTACTAAGAACGCTGAAGATGAAAAAGAAAACAAAAAAGACATCGCAAACGGTGTAGAGAATGGGGATTCGGTTGATAATGACAAGGCGACTAATGGAGAATCCAAGGAAACTCGCTTTCTCTTTGCAACCAAAAACGTAGAAGTTTGGAAAAGCAAATGGAACGATGACTCGATTGAAGCGAAGAAGACAAAGACCTTAACTTCGAAGCTGCCATCAAATTGGTAAAAGAACTCACTGAGAATGGTAGTGAAAACCAAGGCTTTAAAACCATCCATTGCGTCATTTATGAAAAAGGCTACGAAAGCAAAGA
Organism: Ceutorhynchus assimilis; assembly: GCA_917834065.1. NCBI lineage: Eukaryota > Metazoa > Arthropoda > Insecta > Coleoptera > Curculionidae > Ceutorhynchus > Ceutorhynchus assimilis. The sequence goes on from OU892284.1 coordinate 32,094,090, forward strand.
TCTAGAATCTCATGTCTTCAGTGACGTTCTTGCTGCATTAGAAAGTTGGGAAAAACGCGAAAAATTGCCTTCTATTCCACTGGCAGCACTGACTCCCAAAAACAACTCTTCTCCAAAACTGCCAAGTCAGCAAGTTTGATGTTTGAAGTAATTACTCGTGAGAGCAATACTAAGAGCTAAACTAAACTTCCAGACATCAAGGATGTTACAGTTATTTCTAGCTTCAAAGCAATATGCTTCGAAAATGCCGCAAGAAGACAAATTCCTGGCGAGGCTACAACTGAGGAGCTTCCAAGTAAATTGGCTAAAATTGAGAAAATAGAAGAGAAAAAAGCTAAGTCTAAAGGGAATGCTGCAACAACCGAGAAAATTGAATCTGAAGCAAAGGAAGTAGAAAACTTAAATTGATAAATTATTGAAAAGTCAAATAGTCCATGGTCTGCGCCAGTACTATTGGTTACGAAGAAAGATAGAAGTCTTAGATTTTATGTGGATTACCGTAAGCTTGATGACGTCATCAAGAAGGACAGTTTCCCTCTCCCGAGGATAGACGATATATTAACAACGTTTTCCACCGTGGATCTCAAAAGTGGATACTGGCAAGTGGCAATACACAAAGATGACAAAGAGAAAACTTCCTTCAGTACCGGAAGCGATTTATACCAGTTTAACGTACTGCCTTCCGGATTCTGTAATGCTCCAGCTACGTTTGAGCGACTGATACATCTTGTTTTGCGAGGCCTTACATGGAGAACTTACCTGGTATATTCAGATGATCTCATGATTCATGATCATGGGAAATTCGTTTCAAGAATATCTCAATAATTTGAAAAAAGTTTTTGACTGCTTCCGGAATGCCAATTTAAAACTGAATCCAAATAAGTGTTTTCTATTTCAAAAGAAAGTGGAACTCTTAGGTCATGTGGTATCTGAAGATAGCATACAAGTTATGGAAGGAAAATAGATGCTGTCGGGGATTGGGCAAAGCCAGGCGACAAACATGGAGTAAGGAGTTTTCTAGGATTATGTTCTTATCATCGAAGATTTGTAGAAGGATTCTCTGATCAGTGGCGGCCAGTGGCAATCTAGTGTGGTTGTGCGCTCTTGGAAAATTTTTTGGAGGTGCCACGGTGCCACGTCCTGTTCTACATTTATTTTGTATGTTGAATTTTTTTATCTTTACTTTAGGAAAAATTATCGAAAACAAAAATATTTGTATTTAAATGGGGCTTGAATGTTTGTATTCTAGCCATAATACATAATTGATATTGAAATTTATAATTAAAAAAAAAACCGCGAACAACAGAGTTGTTGTCAAACCGCCAAAATGGTGAAAAAACATCGAAATATTCTCGATTGAGTGGAAACAACATTGGAAGTGTGTATTCAAATAGCGCACGGCGCATCCCTTTCATCGGGCGACTTACCGTATATTCCCGATCAATCGCACAGCGAGAAAACACATTTACCCAGAGCGCCGAACGATTCCACACCGACCACCCGGACCACCAGCACAACCAAGCGGGAGAAAAAAATATACAAGACAGGCGCAAGGCGCGCTTTCGTTCCGTTCGAGTTCGTGCGAATTTAAAAATAGAAAAATGCGTAGATGTTTATCCTAATTTAGAAAATTGGGTAGGTATTTTTTAATTGAAGTTTCTTTTCTTTCCAAAATTTTAATTTTATTTTCTTGCTTGGTTTTTGGAGGCAGTGCGCGCGCACGAGCGCACTTATTGAGAAGCCGCCCCTGTCTCTGATATAGCTACTCCGCTTCATTGATTAACGGAAGAAAAAACAACATTCAATTGGATCCAAGAATGCGATTCCGCTTTTAAAAAATTGAAAGGAGCATTATGTATAAGCCCAGTGTTGTCCTATCCTGATCGGAAAGGCATGTTGATTTTGGACATAGATGCGAGAAACACCAACACATTACAAATCCAAAATTCACAAGAGCATGCCGTAGAGTACTATAGCAGAACCTTATCAAAGCCGAAACGAAATTATTGTGTCACCAGAAGAGAGTTGCTTGCCATACTAAAAGAGTCATCCATAATCTCTATGGACGTAACATTCTAATTCGAACGGATCACGTAGCTCTAAAATGGCTTTTAGAAATGAAAACTCAGCTTGCTAGATGGATTGAGTAATTTCAGCAATACGATTTCCAAATTAAACATCAACCTGGAAACCTGCATAAAAATGCTGACGTTCTGTCTAGACGGCCATGCAAAGAAAACTGCAAGCATTGTCAAAGAATCGATATGCATGAGAAAAATACTGTTCCAGCTGTGAGAAGAACGGGTCTTATCGTCGATGATAAATGAACTGCCAAACAACTGAGAGGAGATCAACAAGCAGACCAGGACATGGGGCAAATTCTACATCTTAAAAATAATGATGAATTTAGGCCAGAATGGAGGGAAGTGTCGTACAAGAGTTTGATTTACAAGGTGTTGTGGGCTCAGTGGAACTCTCTGGCCGTTGAAAAGGGTTCACATAAAACAGTTTAGGAAAGTGCCGATGGGAAATCCATTAAGAGCCAATTGGTTGTTCAAAAAAATCGAGTAGAAGAAATACATGACGGAACTTCAGGGGCACATTTTGCAGTTAACAAGACTTTGGACAAAATTCGGGAACGTTTTTACTAGGTTCACTTAGTTCACTATCATGAAGACGTTAAAAATTGGTGCCGAAAATGCGACATCTGTGCTACCAGTAAAGGCCCTAAACTAAGATATCCGGGTTCCATGAAATATTACAACGTCGGTCTCTCATTTGAAAAAATAGCGATGTTGCCGGACCGTTCCCTGAGTCAGAGCGTGGTAACAAATACATTTTGGTTATCATGGATTACTTCAGTAAATGGGCAGCAGTTTTCGCTATTCCCAATCAAGAAGCCATCACTATTGCAAGGTGATAGTGGACGAAGTTTTCAGTCGTCATGGTGTGCCACTAGAGTTGCATTCAGATAAGGGACGAAACTCCGAATCTGCCATCTTTAAGAAAATTTGTGAGATCATGGGCTTTCGTAAGACAAGGTCCACACCTTTACATCCACAGTCTGATGGCATGGTGGAACGATTTGATAAGACCATAGAGGAACACCTGACAAAAGTGGTCGCAAAGAACCAGCGAGATTGGGACAAACATTTGCCTCTATTTTTAATGGCCTACAGAGTAGCTGTACACGAATTACCAGGTGAAAGTCCAGCTAGACTCGTTTTTAGAAGGGAACTCAAGTTACCTTGCGATTTGATGTTTAGAATACCTGAAGAAGAACGAAAAGAAATTCGAGATTATGCCGACAAAGTAAGGGCACGACCTAGGGAGTCATGATTTTGCTCGGGAGCATATCCAGCTGGCCAGTGAATGAATACCAGGAAGCCAATTCAGACGGATTTCAAGAAGGTGATATAGTGTGGCTGTATAATCCAACAAGAAAGAAAGGAGTGTCTCCGAAATTGTCTTCAGCATGGGAAGGACCGTACAGAATAATCAAGAGAATGATTTGATTTATCGAGTTCAACGCCACACCAGGAGCAAGATGGAAGTTGTACATCTGGACAGATTGACGAAATATCATGGGCGTGAAGTTGATCGGGACGATCCACCTTAAGAGGAGAGCAGTGTCGCGGTGCGCTTTGGCCATGGTGTACAAAATCTAACGTGAAATCTAGAAAATACTCCCTTATTCGGGCAAACAGATAATCGCGTTTATTCTGGATTTCACAAGGATGAATTACAGATATATAAAAGACGGTATTAGTTAGTAGTTTTTAGTTTTAAGATTGACTGTGACAAGATTTAGATAGTGAGTTTTGTAAAAGTTGTAAAGAGTTAAGTTGTTTGAGTTAATTAGTGAAGTAATTAGTTGCAGAGTGTAGTAACGTGGAATAAATTATTGTTGTGTTAATAAGACTTTGATTTTTGGAATGAACGGACCCAAGATTTTTGTCACGCACTCCAAAACCGTGGCAATACTATGATAATATGATACTGAAACTTGAAAAACTTCCTGCAACACAGCCAGAAGATTTCTCACTTAAGACAAGACATACTATACTAAATAGATTAAATACTGAAGAGTCGACGCCCTACAGGCCAGTACCAGTTTTTGCTATAGGAATTAATGGACCAGTATATACAATTTTAACTGCTAGTTTCACGGTTCAACGTTTTATAATTTATGACTCTTTAAAATGGGTCTCCATTCCTGGAATATCTACTATAATGGATTGCTCGATACGCTGTTTTCCTGTTTTCTTTTTTCTTCTTTTATGGAAAATTTTGTTCATAATAGGTTTTGGGTACTAGATCTTTTATTACGTTTTTTATTTCCTGTCCATCATTTTGTGCAAAGCATTAGTCTTGTTCTTAGGAATATTAGTTGAGATATACCTATTAATGCTTTTACAGATAAAGTGATTCATTCTTTAAATTTATATAAATATAATTTTAAAATTCATTTTTTGGTTATAAAACATTGTATGCATTTCAGTCATAAACTGCATTTCACGCCCTCAGCGTTAAACAACCCTCGCCTAACGGCTCGGGCTATTATTTCTATACCGTGGGCCTCAAACATTTCCTTTATTACATATATACGTAAATAACTATTATCGGTATTGGCCTTTGAAAGCTTTCTTACAAAAAACAAAAAACTCCTTTGACAAATCCTTGTCTTATTGAACAAAAACTTAACGCTCCTAAAATCAAATCCGGAATTTTACCAAAGGAAAGTTTGCCGGGATGTGCGAAAATTCCATTTTATTTGTTTGAAAGTTTGCGGAACTTTTTTTTTTCAAAAGAAAAACTTGGAATGGAATAGGAGGAACTCGGTCTTGATGAAACTAATTTAGTTTCGTCCTTATTTGAACTCGTGTTTTTTCATCTTTGTTTATTATTTTTGATATCTTTATGATCCAGTTATCTCCAAGATATTGCCTAATTTGTTCTGATATTCGTTTACAGCTGAAAAGTTTCATTTCAACTGTGTAATTTTGTAATCTGTTTCTCTAACTCTGGAAACTTTAGCTTAATTGGAGTTATAGTTCGAGAGATAAAATCCCGCTGAAGAAATAGGCGGATATTTTTCCGCTGCTCTTTCGCTTTCACTAGGATATATTTATTAGCTGATATGTCACTCGTGTGGGGCTTGCTAGTCCTCCATCGGGCGCCTCCCCAGGTGGCGGATAGGGGAATACCTCTCAGATATGAGTGGTACCGGGGAAATTAAATACCCGGGGCGGACCAAAACTAGCACTGCAGCATCTGTCTCAGAGTGAGCGACTGATAACAGCGTCTGTCCCAGAATGGGCGGCTGAATCAAAACTCACCAACCCGCCTGGCAAGCGTGGTGTTTTACTTGCTATTACCCCCCTTTACATACCATGGTGAATTTTAAAACGAATGGAACTGGTCCCCAGGTGGGTGGGAAATTACCCGAATCCCACACCTCTATGGTCTGCCTCACGGAATCTGGGAGAGGCAAAAATTCGCTCCCAACAAAGACAAAACCCAACGAAAACGACTAACACAACAAAAATCAAAGAAACTGATCAACCTAACAATAGGAACGTACAATATAAGATCAATCAAACTGACAAAAAGATACATGAGCAAGAGCTGACAAGAATAAAGTGGGACATAGTAGGCTTGTCAGACACTCGAAGAAAAACTGGAAATCGAATAAAATTGAACTCCGGTAAGCTGCTATACTACAAAGGTAATGAAAACAACAGTAACTTTGGAGTAGGATTAATTATAAATAAAGCGATAAGTAAACACGTCCAAACTATCAAGGGAATCTCAGATCGGGTTGCTTATCTCGTAATTAAAATGAAAAAACATCTCTTTAAATTATTCAAGTGTGCCCCCTTCAACATACGACGGCGAGAGCATCGAAATATTCTATGAAGATATCTCAAAGGCTATGGAAGAACATAAAACTCGCCTTACTCTAGTAATTGGAGATTTCAATGCCAAGCTTGGTTAGAAGCTGAATAAAGAAGAGACTAAAATAGGGGACTTTGGGTACGGTGAGAGGAACGATAGGGGAACTACCTTGATGAAGTATCTAGAAGAAAAACATCTATATGCGATGAACTCGTTCTATAAGAAGAAACCGCAAAGAAAGTGGACATGGCTCAGCCCTAACGGAACGAGAAATTAAATTGACTACATACTGACCACTGAAAAATATATTATTAAAGATTTAACAGTCCTGAACAGATTCACCACAGGCAGCGATCACAGAATGGTCAGAGCAAAAATACATATCGATGACAACTTTGAAATGGAAAGAAAAACTAATGGAAACAAGGGACAACTAGACATGACCAAACTTGCACAAAATAAAACCATATACAAAGAGAGACTGAAGGAACAACTGACTCAGAACATGAACAGCGATAATGAAAATATAGATAAAATATACGATACATTAGCGGAAACCATGGTTAGGGTAGGAAACGAAATCGCACAAAAAGATAAAAAGAAGGTAGATTGCATATCAGAAGAGACAAAGAAACTCATGGAAAGAAGGCGGAAACTGAACGAAGAAGGGAAAAGGAAATCGATAGAATACACAGAAATCAATAAGACCATCAGGAAGATGATAAAAGAAAAAAAAAGAAAGAACCAAGAAATAGAAATAGAAAAAGTCAAAGAGAATAACAGGAATATGAAATACCTAAGACCAACACTGGGAAGATGAAATAAATAAAATAAAAGACAAGAACGGCGTAGAAACTAATATTAAGGAGGATATCATAAAAATCACACATCTGTTTTATAAAGAACTATATTAAACAAAAAGGAAACCAACGCAAAAAACCGTGAAACAACTACAAACTAAAATAAAGAATCTTAACTCAGAACTACAACCCGAAATAAGCAAATCGGAAATAAAGAGGGCTCTGAAAGAAATGAAAAACAGCGAAGCACCTGGAAAAGACGGAGTCACGGCAGAAATGCTAAAATACGATGGAAAAACGGTCATCATAACTCTCCGTACCCTCCTAAATAAAATACTGAAAGAAAAGAAAATCCCAAACAACTGGAATAAATCCATTACAATCATCCTTCATAAGAAAGGTGATAGAACAGACTTGAAAAACTATCGACCTATAACACTCCTTAATGTAATTTATAAGCTCTTCACAAAAATTCTCACCACCAGGCTAACAATAAAATTCGATGGTTACCAATCGAAAGAACAGGCCGGCTTCAGAAAGGGTTTCAGTACAAGTAACCACCTATTAACCATGAAAATCCTAATAGAATGAGCCAACGAATATCACATCCCACTATATATTGCATTGAACATTGAGCAGTAAAGAGCTCATTAATTAATAGCAGAATAGACTACAGATACACAGACCTAATAACCAACATATATAGCGAAGCAACAACAACTATTAAAGTCCATGAGGGAAAAAAACCAATACCCATAGGAAGAGGTGTCAGACAGGGCGACACAATATCACCCAAACTTTTCAACCAGGCTCTGGAAGATGTTTTTAAAAAACTAGACTGGGAGGAGAAAGGTATAAAAATATGCGGACAACACTTGAGCAACTTAAGATACGCGGATGATATCGCCATTATAACTGATAAGTAAGAAGAGCTGACAGAAATGCTGGAAGAACTTGACACAGCATCCAAAAACCTAGGTCTCAATATGAACTACGCTAAAACTAAAACAATAACCAACACAGACGATGACATCATAATCAGAATAGGACAGGAAAAAATAGAACAAGTCGACAAATATAATAATATATATCTGGGACAGATTATTGAACTCAGCAAAGAAAACCAAACAGCAAAAATCAAGAGACGAGTTAGATTAGCTTGGGCAGCATTCGGTAAATTAAGCTACATCTTGAAAAATAGAAAATATCCACAATACCTCAAATCCAAAGTTTATAATCAATGTATACTTCCTGTTCTCACCGATGGAACCCAAACATGGACACTTACAAAGTCAAACATGGATAAAATAACAAAAGCACAAAGTTCAATGGAAAGACAAATGTTACATGTGAAACTGATAGATAAAAAGAGGAACGAGTAGATAAGAAATAAAACGAGAGTAAGAGATGTTAGAAAGGAGGTAGCAAAATTAAAATGGAAATTTGCAGGTCACAATATCAGACAAAAAGACGACCGATGGAACAAATGTATCTTAAGCTGAAGACCTTGGGAGAATAAAAGAAGTAGAGGAAGACCCCAGATGAGGTATGCTGATGACCTGAAGAAGCACGCTGGAACCAGGTGGATGAACATGGCAACAGACAGAGAAGACTGGGGGAGGCCTATGTCCAAATATGGACTGAAGAAGGCTGAATAGATAGATAGATAGATGTCACTCAAAGAGCCTAAGTAGCCTCCGATGCATCCAAAGGTCTACAAATGGAGAACCAGAGTTGGAGAAAAGGACTAATAAACCGAAAAAAACGCCTCAAAAGAAACATGAATTGAAGTGGTGGTATGGTACCAGAGCTGTCAATATTTGAAGTAAATTACTTGAAATTCTACTTCAAGTACATATAAGTACTTTAAGTATTTTACTTGAATTACTTTTTTTTGTTATGTAGAGTACTTGTACTTGTACTTGCAATATCTATTCTATAATACTTGGATTTTTACTTGATTGTGTAATTTTTTTTTTTTTGACAGTCTACAACTATCTTACGAAATATCAAAATATGACAAACATTTTCGAATCTAGAATTAGTACAGGCAATTTGATTATATTTAGGCCAATACCTTTATTAATAGAGAATTTAATGCTGTTTCCAATGGTATATAATTTATTCCAATTTGCTTGAAATTTAACAAAGATATGCGCAATTGCTCATGATCATGTCAAGATTTTGAAAATTTTGCATAGCCAAACATAGGATTTTATTTTTGTTTCGGCCTAAAATGGCCATTTGGAAATGATGGCACGATTGTTTTCCACTAATTTTGACCCACTCTATCGATGGTAAAGTCAAAATTGAGCAAAACTGAAAAATTAAAAAATCGAGTTTTTCATAAGGGAACCCCCTTTAAATTCTGATTTTGAAATATTCAAACATCAATTGTTCAGTAACCGTTGAGCAAATTGCATTAAAATTTTTAGAATTTGTAGCTCTCAATGAGCTCTAAAAACCCTGTAATTTACAATATTTCCAGGTTTATAGTTTTTGAGCAAATTGAGTTTGAAGGTTTTGACAAAATTTGGACTAAAAATCAAATTTAAGGCTCAGTTACTCAAAAACTATTTGAGCTAATGATGTCAATTTTGCACCGATTCATAGAGAATTTATTGATCTTTCCAATGGTATATAAGTTAATCCAATATGCTTGAAATTTAGCAAAGATATGGGCAATTGCTCATGACCATGTCAAGATTTTGATAACTTTCCAGAGCCAGAAATAGGATTTTATTTTTATTTTTGTTTCTGCTTGAAATGGCCATTTGGAAATGATGTCAGGGTTGTGTTCACTAACTTTGACCCACTCTATCGATTGGTAAAGTCAAAATTGAGCAAAACTGAAAAATAAAAAAAATCGAGTTTTTCATAAGGGTAACCTTTGAATTCTTATTCCAAAATATTCAAACCTCAATTGTTCGGTAACCATTGAGCAAATTGCATTGAAATTTTCAGCATTTGTAACATTCATCAAGCTCTAAAAGACCTGTGATTTACAATATTCCCAGTTTTATAGTTTTTGAGAAAATTGAGTTGGAAGTTTTTGACAAAATTTAGATTAAAGGACAACTTTAAAGCTCAATTACTCAGAAAGTTTCTGAGCTATAAAACTCAATTTCACACGGATCTATGGACAATTTAATGCTCTTTCCAATGGCTTATTATTTATTTCAATTTGCTCAAAATTTAACAAAGATATGGGCCATTGCTCATTACATGTCAAGATATTGAAAATTTTCCAGAGCCAAAAATAAGATTTATTTTTATTTTTGTTTCTGTTTAAAATGGCCATTAGAAAATGATGTCAGGATTGTTTTCCACTAATTTTGACCCGCTCTATCGATTGATGAAGTCAAAATTAAGCAAAACTGAAAGTTAAAAAAATCGAATTTTTCATAAGGGTAGCCCCTTTGAATTCTGATTTCAAAATATTCAAACCTCAATTGCTCGGTAACCGTTAAACAAATTGCATTGAAATTTCAAGCACTTATAGCTCTAAATAGTCTCTAAAAATCCTGTAATTGAATTGAAGTTTATGACAAAATTTGGACTAAAAATAAACTTTGAGGCTCAATTACCCAAAAACTATTCAAGCTATTGAAGTCAATTTTGCACGGATCTATAGAGAATATATTTCTCTTTGCAATGGAGTATAATTTATTTCAATTTGCTCAAAATTTAATGAAGATATGCGCAATTGTTCATGACCATGTCAAGATTTTGATAATTTTCCAGAGCCAAAAATAGGATTTTCTTCTTATTTTTGTTTCTGCTTAAAATGTCCATTCGGAAATGATGTCAGGGTTGTTTCCCAGTAATTTTGACCGACTCTATCGATTGGTGAAGTCAAAATTGAGCAAAACTGAAAAATAAAAAAAATCGAGTTTTTCATAAGGGTATCTATCCTCTTTGAATTCTGATTTCAAAATATTCAAATCTCAATTGTTCAGTAATCGTTGAACAAATTGCATCGAAATTTTCAGCATTTGTAGCTCTTATCAAGCTCAAAAAGACCTGCAATTTACAATATTCGTAGGTTTATAGTTTTTGAAAAAATTGAGTTTGAAGTTTTTGACAAAATTTAGACTAAAAGTCAACTTTACAGCTCAATTACTGAGAAGCTTTCTGAGCTATCAAACTCCATTTTACACGGATTTATAGAGAATTTATTGCTCTTTGTGATGGTACATAATTTATTTTCATCTGCTTAAAATTTACCAAAGATATGGGATATGGGGAATTGCTTAAGACGTGCTAAGATTTTGAAAATTTTCCAAAGCCAAAAATAAGATTTCTTTTTTATTTTTGTTTCTGTTTAAAATGGTCATTTTAAAATGATATCAGGATTTGGTTTTTCCAGTAATTTTAACCCGCTCTATCGATTGGTAAAGTCAAAATTCAGCAAAATGAAAAAATAAAAAATCGAGTTTTTCATAAGGGTACCCCCTTTGAATTCTGATTTTAAAATATTCAAACCTCAATTGCTCGGTGACCGTTGAACAAATTGTATTGAAATTTTTAGCATTTGTAGCTCTCAATAAGCTCTAAAAATCCCGTGATTTACAATATTCCCAGGTTTACAGTTTTTGAGCAAATTGAGTTTGAAGTTTTTGACAAAATTTGGACAAAAAATCTAATTTGAGGCTCAATTACTCAAAAACTATTTAAACTATTGAAGTCAATTTTACACAAATTTATAGAAAATTTATTGCTCTTTCCAATAGTGTATATTTTATTTCAACTTGCTTGAAATTTAATAAAGATATGGGCAATTGCTCATGACCATGTCAAGATTTTGATAATTTTTCAGAGCCAGAAATAGGATTTTCTTTTTATTTTTGTTTCAAATCGATTTTAATGGCTTTGGGGTTTGCATATTTACAAAAGGACCCCAAAAACGTCCAAATTGGATTCAAGAAAATCTACGTAGGAATATTTCCTTGGATAGTTCCTATGCATAACATAGCAGGACCTACGTATTTTGACAAGCTGTATCTGATATCACAGACATATTATGATCCTCTTTACATTTTAAATTTTTGTTGGCAATGATGATACCTTTGAAATATTGAAGTTTGGTTGAAATTTACGGGAACCTATTTTCAATGTTAAGCGTGCCTCCTTCTTTCAAGTTTACTTGATAATCAAAGTATAATTTTTAAAACTTCAAGTTAATCTATTAAATATATTCACTTCATACTTGTACTTCAAGTACTTTCGTAATGTACCTGTGCCGGCTCTGTATGGTACGTAAAATTGTATTATTTGGGGTAAATTGAAACAAAATAGACGTGTCTCAGTCATTACAGATACAGAATACAGAAAAAAATTCTACAACAAAATAGCTTTGTTCGAACACAAAAAGAAATAAACTGGTTAACTTGCCTTTCACCAGTAAACTTCTAAATTATATCTGCCACTTGGCAATGAAGGTGATAAATATCATTTTTAGCAATTTAGCCACCCAAAAAATAAGTTAGGGGCAAAACGTGCCTAGGATAAAACCTTTGTTCAAACCAACCGGCTGACCTCATTACTTTCCTGTGTCCTTTAAACTTTAACCTACCATTCAAGGGATTTTTAATTGCTGATGAGCCGAGCTTAAGCTACCTATTTATTAATTCAATTGAATTAGATGAGGAAGAGTCGAATTTGAGACTCATTTCCTAAACGACTGGAAACTTATGTTAGTTTTGAAAAACTGATCAGGTCAAAATAGAAACATCGTAGGTACCTACTTTTAAACTTATTGCAGTAAAAACTCTTCAATATTACCTACTTACACTGAATAATTAAGCTTCAAGTAAAACTTTTCACAATGCTTGAATCAAACAGTAGTTGCAATACTTTGAAGGCATTATGATACTCTTGCTCTTAATAAACGCTTGTCATTAGAGAAGCGACTCTCTGTTTGTTTGTATCAAACTTTGGTTAATGATAAATAAAATATGTATATAATTTGAAAATGGAGTAGCTAATCTTCTGTAACAAAGAGCGAACAGTGCCGAGCTTAAAACTTGAATTTTCTTTGAAATAATTTAACGCAAGCAGTAGAAAAAGTTGTAATCCTTTAGATAAGGTTTCACAAAGAGCTTAAATTCTCCTTAATACTCTCACTTACAAAGGCTTTCTGGATTATTTAAGAAAAGAGTCATAATTCTAAACATAATTAAAATAAATATGGCTAAAACTTAACACAAATCAATATCATTAGCGACGAAAAACATTAAAATCTTGCCAACATGTTTAGGTATATGTACAATATAAATAAAGATTTATGGTAATGAGACTGCTTCCGAACTAGTAAGTGCTAAAAACATTTTCGATGGTTCCTAATTGCCTAAAGTGAGAACATATAGCTGTCATGATGCCTCGATTAAAATGTTTGGTAATTAGGTATTTTGAATGTAAACTTTGAATTTTATGTCTATGTGAAAATTAATGTGAGATGTTGAAAATATAACTACGGAGTGAATGTTATACTAGGTAGGTACCATATATTTTTTTCAACAACTTGTTAAACCACATTAAAATTTTGATTTTTTTAATTTCTGATTTTGCCAATCGAAAAAGGAGGTCAAATTTATTGGAAAAACATTTTCGTGATTTTCTTTTTTGAGGTTAACCTGAAAAAAAATTAAAATGATTTTGATCATCCGACATTGACTGACAATATTGCTTATAACTCCAATAATATTCCATAAATTCTAATGCATATTTATGTATTCTGGATCAGAATTAAACGCTTTTTAGGATAAAATTAAATTAAATAAATTATCTCAAAAAGTTTTGGAGATATTGAGCCTCAAATTTTTAAACTTTGTCTCAAAATTTGGAAAATCTTCAAAGCCGATTATCTCAAAAACGAAGCCCTAGGGCTCGGTACCCCAAATAACTTGTTTTGAAGCCCTAATCGAGATCTGCGATTAGACAAAATTGTGACGGTAGATTCTCTGGTTTCCAAAATATGGCAGTTTGAAATGAAAAAATAAAATTTCCTTGCATACCACTTAAAAAAATGTTTTCAATGTTCAAAAAAATTTTGTAAATTATTGAAAATTAACTGTCTTGTGAGTGTCTTTGGAAAATAATAAATTATCATTTTCATAATGGTCCAAGAACTGTCGAAGATTTAGGGTACCTATTACAGCAAAGCTCATATTTTCTCCAGACAATCCGCAATATATACCGACTGATAATGAAATGAGGCCTCTGGCTGAACGTCGTTAATCAATGCGATACCAGCGCCTGCCTTTAAATGGGCATAAGCCCGTATATTTCAAAATTATACAAAAAAAAAAACTGGAAAAGTATTCATTATGAAGATTGTTAGAGCAAAAAAATAAATACGAATAAAATAAAAGAATCCTTAATTTTTTTCCATAATAAATAAGTATTTTACGGTCCATTTACCGCAAGAGATTGCAAAAGACCTTTCGATTTTGTCTCACTTATTTCCAAGATATCACCCCTTTGAATCAAGGTCTATTATGGATCTTATTTAAACCGACGATTTACAGCTTCTATTGTCTATTATTGGTATAGTGGTGGAGAAAATATAATAAACTTTGTTGAAGTAGGTACCTACTCCAGATAAAACAGTCCGTTCTCAGATAATAAAAATATGTATTAGGTATTGATCCTTAAGACAAGACTTTGATAAAAAAAAAAGTTCCACCTACCTGTTCCAAATCAAATAAATCTCCTGAGGTAGTCCAGACACTAACAACACCAAATCTGACAAAGCTAAACTAAACAAATAATAGTTTGTTGCCGTATGCAACGATTTGTTCCTGCTTATCACGATGCAAGTGGTCACGTTGCCCACCGTTCCAGTGATAAATATCACAACGTAGATTATCGTTATCGGTATCACTATGTAAAGTTCGTCCCGTTTCGGGCCGTAAATTTGTTCGCTGCATATGGATTCGTTGCTGAGGAGATCCATGTTTGCGATTTTGTTCTCTGACTATGGGTTGAATCGGCAATGAGTCATTATTTGATGGATTTCGCTTGTGTCCGTTGTGGTGGCTTTCTGCATCTGGAAATAAAGGAAATTTCTTTAAATCTGGCAAATTTAATGAATAAATTTCAGAAATTGTAGCATTCAATGCAACTGCTTATAGAGTCTGTCTTTTTCAATTTAATTTTATTAAACAATTCTGTTTTCTAGAATGAAAGTGTAATGCTGGAGAAAGTACTTAAATCTTTCGTTATTGTTATTCTACTCTTGGTAAATGCATTTCATTCGATTAAGAGACTGGGAATTCTTCTTAAAGCTGATCCGAAAGAATTACACAAGGTTGCTTTGTGTTTGATTTCCAAGAATTTATATAATCTTGCATTTAATTGCATAAATGGTTTCTAGGGAAAAACAGCTCTAAGATATTTGAAACTTATCTATTCTTTCATCTATTAATTCTGAATTTCAACTGGAAAACGTATTTCTTATATTTTTACACGCTTACTAGGATTAAAATCCCATTCACCAGTAATGATTACTGTTATCTGTTTTAGAGTAATATGAACGTAAGTAGGTTTTCCGCCCACTATTCAATTCGATATATGGACCGTATTCATAAAACTGAAGGATATCCTTGTAAGTATAAGGTAGAAGTATAAGGTTTTGACTTGAAGAAAAAGGTAGAAGTATAAGCATTTCCTTTTTTTCGTATTCATAATCATTACCTTATACTTGCAAGGATATCCTCCAAGAATAAGTAAAAGGTTCAAAGGTTGAAGTGATAACAAATGTGAGTTCATTTTTCAATGAAGGACAAAAAGTCAAATCTCACAATTCCAAAAAGAGAAATTTATTTTTCAATAATCACTCATTAGACTAACATGGTTTCGGGGCTTAAAATTCACACCCCATCTTCAGGTCAAAGGGCTACAAAGAACAATAAAAATAATTTCCTAAAAAAATCTTCCAAAGGGTACTTACAATTCAGGTTACAAAGTCATGTATAAAAAAAGTGTAAAAAAGTTGTAAAAAAAGGTGTAAAAAATGCAACAGCATACAAAAAACTCTATGCTGTCGATTACGGCAGTCACTGTACGAGATACTGTAGCTTGACTTACACCCAGTTCTTGACCAATGCCTTTCTGATACCCAGGGTCACTGAGATAACGTAAACATATCTGCATTTTTAGGACGGATGATAGCGCACCTCCTCGAGTTTCAACATTATTTCCCAAAAATCTGTTGACATGCCATTGCACATTTTCCTCTTCAAACCGGTATAGTTCTTTGTAATCACGAACAGGTATATTGTAATGTTTAATTTCTCCCAGTTCCACAACATCTGCCATCGCTACAACTGATCACTACACGACTGAGTCTGCTTCTGACCACACTCGAAATTATTGAAGGATATCCTTTTTATTTAGAGTAAAAGGTAACGTTTATGAATAACCAAATACTTTTTGTGAAGGATATGCTCATACTCTATAAGTATAAGGTTTTACTCGGAATATTATGAATGCTAGCTGAAGGATTTCCTTCATATTCTGCAAGTATAAGCATAACCTTTTTTTTATGAATACGGCCCAATATTGAGTGTAATGAATAAATTAAATCAATGAATTATAGTGATTTTCTCTCAAATTCTTAAAAAGAAAGTACCTAACATGAAATGATGGATATTTTAACCGTTTCACCGAATGAATTCCAGTATGTATAAAATAATTAAACTGAAATAAGTAAACACTGAGACAGTTAGTGCAAGCAGTTACAAAAAGAGACTTAACAGATTGTGTAATTATCCCGAAAGTGACTGTATACCTGATTCTGACTGTGATAGTGAATTTTTGAGTAAATTCTAGAAAATTCTATTTGGAAACCAAGGGAGATATCGAATTTGTGACTTCCCTGACGTACCTGCTTAATACATCAATCGTCATTCAAAAATAGAATTTCGAGGAATTTCGGGAAAATTCTAGAACATTCTATTTGGAACCCATGGGAGATATCGGATTTGTGACTTCACCCGCCTGTTTGGAACTTGAATCAACAACCAGGAAAGATATTTGGAGAGATTTTGAGGAAAATTCCAGAACATTCTGTATATGCCGTCACCAAGAAGGACAGCTTCCCTCTTCCAAGGATGGACGATAAATTAACAACTCTATCGGGCTCCAAATAGTTTTCCACCATGGAGAGTGGATTCTGGCACGTGGCAATACACAAAGATGACAAAGAGAAAACTGTCTTTAGTACCGGAAGCGGGTTATACCAGTTTAACGTAATGCCTTTCGGATTGTGTAATGCTCCAGCGACGTTTCAGCGACTGATGCATTTAGCTTTGCGAGGCCTTACATGAAGAACTTGCTGTTAAATTTAGAGGATGTCATGATCATGGGAAATTCGTTCCAAGAACATCTCGATAACCTGAAAGAAGTTTTTGACCGCTTCCGCGGAGTGCCAACTTAAAACTCAATCCAAAAGTATTTTCTATTTCAAAAGGAAGTGGAATTCTTAGGTCACGTGGTATCTGAATATGGCACACAAGTTATGGAAGGAAAGATAGATGCTGTCAGGGATTGGCTAAAACCACGCGACAAACATGAACTAAGGAGCTTTCTAGGATTATATTCTTATTATCGAAGATTTGTCGAAGGATTGGCTAACCTAGCTGCTCCACTTCATCGATTAACGGAAGAAAAATCAATATTCAATTGGACCCAGGAATGCGATACCGCTTTTAGAAAATTAGTAGGAGCATTATGTACAAGCCCAGTGTTGTCCTATCCCGAGCAGAAAAGCATATTGGTTTTGGACACAGATGCAAGCAACACCAGTGTTGGAGCTGTCCTTTCACAAATTCAAAAATTGCCTAAAATTCCAGAAAATACTGCCTTGTTCAAGAAAGGAGGCTATCGCGTTTATTCTGGATTTTACAAGTATGGATTACGGAAATATAAAGGCCGGTATTAGTTAGTAGTTTTAAGTTTAAGATGTGATATGATTTAGATAGTGATTATTGTTAAGAGTTGCAAAGAGTTAAGTTGTTAAAGTTAATTAGTGTGAGAGTGTATAGTAATATTGAATAAATTATTGTTGTGTTAATTGGACTTTGAATTTGAAATAAACTGACCCAAGATTTATGTCACGCAACCCAGAGCCGCGTACTAGAAGCTTATCCAAAGTTGTTTCCTGTTTATTCCAAATGACCTCAAGAATTATAATTTTAAAACACAAATAGTTAACTTCTAGTGAAGTAGGAAAAACCTATTTCTACTTTATAGTGGGCGCATGGATATATCGTCCAAACTAACCTAGACCTAATAAAAGATTGAAGTTCAAGGGGTTCAATAACATATCGGTTTGATGTAATTATGCGTTCAACTGAAAAACGACGATTGCAAAAACAAAACACAATTTTAATGTTTCAAATTGGTTGTTAACATGGTATTACTTTACAAGGGTTTTTGCTATACGAGACAAAAAAAAGCGATCAAGATTTTACGTGTATCAATTTTGAATTACGAATGTGGAATTCACGAATCATTATTTACGAAAAAAGGACAAAATGTCCCAACTCCTACACCTCACAAAAGAACATTCGTTTGTCTAGGATTTACTGCCCAATAAAGCTATTTATAGGTTTCAGATAAGTAATGATAGTTATGAATAAAGTATATTTATATCGTGATTGAGATACAAAAACATTTGTTGGCTTATTGACCAAAAAAGTCACAATCAATTGACCGTCATCGTATATATTGAGATTTGATATAGGGCAGTGATACTTACCAATACTCGTGTCTGACAAGATTTGTGATATAAGTAGATTGATATTTTTAATTATAGATTTTTTTTTTCCTCACTCATTGATACCTATCTATAGGTAGTCTGAAACGTAGCTACGAGCAATTTTTTGTCTCCTCAATTTAATTTTTTAGTTAACAGATAAAAAACCCTATTACATAATAATCTGTGTACTTAGGATAATTTGTGAATAGCCCAACTGAAGCCTTTCGTTCTCGATTACAAATTTTGTTTCAAAAAACTTTTCTAGAACTCTTATTATCAAATTCGCGAAAACCCTTTATCGCGTTTTTCAAATTTGCCTGGCACAATTGAGGCAGTTTTCAGTGAAAATGTTAATTCAACTTTTTGATGGGGAGAAAAATGTCGTCAATTTATCAGTTTTATGATTTATTTGACAAAAGTAATTTTCTTGAAGACGTTTCCGAAAAGGGTTTGACTAATCAATAATAATTTAGAAAACAAATTATAATAAAGTTGAAATTTTATGGTTAAAGCAACTTAAGGTCCAGACTCATGCATATTGCATTATGGAATACTGGGTTTGAAAGGCCGCGTTTGCCTTTCCAAGCAAGTTGCTTCCAGAAGGTTTTTTGCTTAAAAAGGACTTTTCCAAGAATTTTCTTTACAATGCTGGCTAGACGTTATTATTAGAAAATATTTGGGCCGATTGAATAAATCAACACAAAATTATATGCTTGAATATTTTACTAGTACAATTTAAATATGTGTACTTGTTTCAATTATAATAGTAGCTGAATTCTCTCGAAATCAAGTTGCGTCTATTTCCCAAATTTATTTTTGTGCCAACGCAATAAAGGGTTTTTCCTATAGTTTCTGACATTAATTTTGCGTTTAACATTTTCTCAAAATAATATAATTTAAATTGAAAGTTCATTAATTTATTCGATATCTTCATAGTAATTAAATTTTAATTGGAAAATTTTGTCATTCTATGAAAAGTGAAAAACCAACGGTTATTAAAGCTTCTGTTCATTAAACGATAATAATTTTTTGCTATCTTAGAAAAATTCTGCAATGATGAATGGTTGAAATTGAATCAATTTTCATTATATAATTACAGTAATAAATTATGCCAGAGTTTAAAATAATAATGGTAGGTATATACAGGGTGACACTTAAAACACGAATGGAAATTAAATTTTAGATTAATCTGGATTATTATCATTATATTTGGTAATTTTTTTGACAAATAAATTTTCACTTATTATGAGTCAGAGGGCATAAAAATCTCTTAGAATTTGTACTTTATATTATTTTATATTCTTAGTTCTCCTGGAGCGAAAATTGAAAAAACTCCGATTACTGATCATACTAGAGTTTAAATTAAGCTTGAAGAACTGAAAATGAACAACAGAAGCATGAAAATCTTCACATGTAAACACTAGATCTTAAGTCTGGTTATCATCAGGTGTCAGTTAGACCCTGTGATCGAGACAAGACTGCATTTATCTGCCCGTTTGGAACGTTCCGCTACACAAGAATGCCTTTTGGACTGCGTAATGCGCCATCTACCTTTCAGAGGCTAATTGACAGATTTCGCTCAAAACTTCAAAATAATAATCTGTTAGATCTTGATGATATAATAATCTTGTCTGATTCCTTTGAATCTCATATTGATCATCTACAACAAGTGTTTGAGCGCTTGAGAATATTCAAACTTCGTCTAAACCGCAAGAAATGCAGATTTTTTTGTTCTTCGGTATAGTATTTAGGGCATGTGATAACACCGCAAGGAATTGCAGCATATCCTGAGAAGATTAATGCTATTTTGAAAATCCCAGTACCACGAAACGTTAAGGAACTTCTGTCATTTTTACAAACCTGCTCATGGTATAGACCATTCATTATGAGCCAGAGGGCATAAAAACCCTAGACTACAGCTGAAATTTGAATTAAAAATGCATCGAAATTCTAATCCAGGTCCTAATGCTCGACAAGCTTAAAAATCTCTTAGAATTTATACTTTATAAAGCAGTATAAAAATCCTATTCTTAGTTCTCCTGGAGTGAAAATTGAAAAGAATTCCGATTACTGGTCATTCTAGAGTATAAATTAAGCTAAAGGGCATTAAGAACTGGAAATCAACAACAGAAGCATGAAAATATTTAAAGACACTTCACATGAAAACACTAGATCTTAAGTCTGGTAATCATCAGGTGTCAGTTAGAGCCTGTGATCGAGACAAGACTGCATTTATCTGCCCGTTTGGAACGTTCCGCTACACAAGAATGCCCTTTGGATTGCGTAATGCGCTATCTACCTTTCAGAGGCTAATTGACAGATTTCGCTCAAGACTTCAAAATATTAATCTGTTAACATATCTTGATGATATATTAATCTTGTCTGATTCATCTAAATCTCATATTGATCATCTACAACAGTGGTTCCCAAACTTTTTTAACCTACCGCCCACTTTTAGAAAATAGAAATTATCCAACGCCCCCTTTGGCAAGGATCCAAGATATTGAAGCGGCTCCTTCTTTTTGAAAATTTTAATGGTCGTGCGTTCTCTGGGCAAGAGGCTGAGCGTCAAGTTATCTCTCCAGTAGAATATTGTCAGAAAATTACCAAATATGGAAATTTTGAGAAAAACCTGATACAGCACAGTTTAGCACACTTCAGATTGCATAGGAATCCATTTTTGTTCCCTCTTATTTCCAAAATTTTGGGAGGCTGAACCACAGCCTGAACGTCATGTTAGCTCCCCCACTAGGATTTTGTCGAAAATTTACCGAATATTAAAATTTTGAGAAAAACCCGATACAGCACATAGTCCAGCACACTTCAGATTGCATAGGAATCCATTTTTTTTAATCTTATTTTCAAAATTTTGGGGGAACTGAGCGTCAAGTTCGCCCCTCACCTTCTTTTTCCTATAACTTTGGTATCAGAACGCCAGAACGTCAAGTTAGCACCCCCAGTAGGATTTTTTCAGGAAATGACCAAATATGGAAATTTTGAGAAACCTGATACAGCACAGTTCAGCACACTTCAGATTGCATAAGAGTCCATTTTTGTTTCATCTTATTTCCAAAATTTTGTGGGCTGAGCGTTAAGTTAGCCCCCCCCCCCCAATAGGATTTTGCCTGAAAATTGCCGAATATGGGAATTTCGAAAAAAACCTGATACAGCACAGTCCAGTACAATGACCGAATATGGAAATTTCGAGAAAAACCTGATACAGCACACTTCCGATTGCATAAGAATTCATTTTTGTTTCATCGGATCTCCAAAATTTTGGGGGGGACTGAGTGTCAAGTTAGCACCTCACTTTGGTATCAGAACGCCACAGTTCAAAGTGGTTGTAATTTTGTTAGAAAATTCGAATGTGGGTGGGCTAATTTGACGGAGCTAATTTTTGAGCTTTTTGAAGTTATTTATAAGTAAACTACAATTACTTTAATGCAGCTGTTACTGATCAATGCGTGTATTAGCGGTATCACATTTTAAACAAGTCATAGCAGACTTAGTTGAGATGCGTGCGGGTTTCGGGACTTGCGTCGGAACTCTCGGGTTGCGTCATAACTTGAAGCATGCCAAAATTGACTCCGAAAAGACTGACTTATGATGAGCCTTATCTTTATAGTGTTGAAGAGTAATTTCCGTAAAAAGCCAATTACTATTTAATTTTAATTTTTTTTATGATTGTTCGTTTATTTTCCACCGCCCACTAATTGATGCTTACCGCCCCCCAAAATCAACTGAGCTCTTTACCGCCCCCCGAGATGGTTGTAGCGCCCACTGGGGGGCGTTATCGCCCACTTTGGGAACCACTGATCTACAACAAGTGTTTGAACGCTTGAGATTATTTAAACTTCGCCTAAACCTCAAGAAATGCAGATTTTCTTGTTGTACAGTATTCAGGCCATGTGATAACACCGCAAGGAATTGAACCAAATCCTGAGAAGATTACTGCTATTTTGAAAATCCCAGTGCCACGAAACGTTAAGGAACCTATGTCATTTTTACAAACCTGCCTAGACGATTTATTATGAGCCAGAGGGCATAAAAACCCTAGACTACAGCTGAAATTTGAATTAAAAATGCATCGAAATTCTATTCCAGGCTCTAATGCTCGACAAGCGAGGCTTAAAAATCTCTTAGAATTTGTACTTTATAAAGCTGCATAAGAATCTTATTCTTAGTTCTCCTGGAGCGAAAAGTTAAAAAAAATCTGATTACTGATCATTCTAGAGTATAAATTAAGCTAAAGGGCATTAAGAACTGAAATTCAACAACAGAAGCATGAAAATCTTCACATGAAAACACTAGATCTTAAGTCTGGTTATCATCAGGTGTCAGTTAGACCCTGCGATCGAGACAATACTGCATTTATCTGCCGGTTTGGAGCGTTCCGCTACACAAGAATGCCTTTTGGACTGCGAAATGCGCCATCTACCTTTCAGAGGCTAATTGACAGATTTCGCTCAGGACTTCAAAATATTAATCTGTTAGCATATCTTGATGATATAATAATCTTGTCTGATTTCTTTGAATCTCATATTGATCATCTACAACAAGTGTTTGAACGCTTGAGATTATTTTAACTTTGCCTAAACTGCAAGAAATGCAGATGTTCTTTTTCTGCGGTATAGTATTGAGGCCATGTGATAGCACCGCAAAGAATTGCATCAAATCCTGAGAAGATTACAGCTATTTTAAAAATCCCAATGCCACGAAACGTTAAGGAACTTCTGTCATTTTTACAAGCCTGCTCATGGTATAGGCGATTCATTATAAGGGCATAAAAACCCTCGACTTCAGCTGAAATTTGAATTAAAAATGCATCGAAATCCTATTCCAGGCCCTAATGCTCGACAAGCGAGGCTTAAAAATCTCTTAGAATTTGTACTTTATAAAGCTGCATAAAAATCATATTCTTAGTTCTCCTGGAGCGAAAATTGAAAAAATTCCGATTCCTAATCATTCTAGAGTTTAAATTAAGCTAGAGAGCATGAAGAACTGAAATTCAAAAACAGAAACATGAAAATCTTTTAAGACACTTTACATGAAAACACTAGATCTTAGGTCTGGTTATCATCAGGTGTCAGTTAGACCCTGTGATCGAGACAAGACTGCATTAATCTGCCCGTTTGGAACGTTCCGCTACACAAGAATACCTTTTGGTCTGCGTAATGTTCCATCTACCTTCCAAAGGCTAATTAGGGCCCGGATTGCGAACCCACGATTCGATAGTATCGTCTATCTATTTTATATTGACGATAATTTCAAATCGTGTGTTCAGAATCCGTGCCCTGCTCATGGTATAGACGATTCATTGAAAATTTTGCAAATATCTCTAGACCGTTAACAATGCTAACAAAGAAGAAAGCTACTTGGACCTGGAGCCATAGTCAAAATAAAAAAATTGAATAAGAGAAGATGCAAGAAAATCATATCCATGGCCCTGCTAAAGTCAAAAATGAACTAGAGAAACAAAGAAATCCTATTTTTGTTTGTATTATTCCAGACTCTTGGGTTTTCTCGATTTTTGATTCTGGGCTCTTGAATTTTTCTGGCTTTTTTATTCTAAATTTTTGAATTCGTTTGATTTTTGAATTTTCCTTATTCTTTCATTTCTATAATATTTTTTATTTGGGGCTCTTGATTTTTTTGAATTTTTCTCATCGAGGCTCTTGGATTTTCTCATTTTTTCTGTTCCTAGCTCTCGAATTTCCCTAATTTTGCTTTGCCAGGCCCTTGAGTTTTCTGTATTTTTTCGTTTGGTAGTAAAGAAACATTCAAAAGCCTGGAATAAACAAACAAAGTCAAGGAAAAAATGAGAAATGAAGAAATAATTATAAAATAAACGCATCAAACCAAAGCATTTATCCAACATTTTATTTCTTATTTTTTCATTATCCGTTCTTAAATGTCTTTTTAAGACACCATTGGTAAAGCTATGATATCCAGGTTGTTAAGTAAGCTTTAAACGTCATCGATAGGTTTTATGAGTCAATAATAAACTTCATAGAATTTCCTGGTTTAAAGTGACGTTTATCCATTAGATATTTCATATAACATCAATTAAAAACACACATTTTTGGTAATAAACTTACATTATATCGTTATCAGAAGAAATGATAAGTTACTGACTTTGAGAATATTATTGAGATAATACCTATAAATTTAATCAACTTTATTTTGAAAACAATTTTTCAAAGAGGCTTAGAGAAAATAGGTAATACGGTATTCGAAATTGATTATGCCATGCGAGGAATATGAAGAGAATTTTCTGAATACTTCACTTATTTTCCAATTCTTTTCTAAATCCGAGATCCCATTTAATAAGTTGGATAATAGAATTGTTCCTACTATCTTAGTTTGTTTAATTTTAAGGATAATTGTTGTTATAAATATTAAAAAACAGAATTTTGCACTTTTTGCACATACTGAGCTACATCTCAGTCACAGATAGGAATCTGAAATTTTCAGAAAATCTTATTCTAGTAAAGGGCTAGAAACTTTGAAACTATCAGCTCATTTGAATAGTTATAGTTCCAGAGATAAATACCCAATAGTGAAGGATATTTTATAATCTTTCAATTTTTCCGCTGCTCTTTTTTCTTTTTTCGAACATCTCAAAATAATTCGCAGTATTTAGTTTGGAAGGTTCTAAATTAATTACTGGTTTTGCTATACCAGCAGCACCCCTACTTAGCGCTCCTAGAGCAGACATTCAGAGTCGAAATCTGAATATGGAAAAAATTGAAATTTAAACATTTTTGTGACTACTAAGGTACATCGAAAACATATTACCAAAGTCCAAAATTAATTGGGACCGCAAGAAAATGATTAACACATGGAAATGCTAGATGTAGGGGAAAGAGAGGAAGTGATCAAGACCCCAATGTTGGACGAGGTCAAGCAGGCAATTAGCATTGGTTTCAAAGATCTGAACAGAAGAGGGAATCTATCGGGGAATTACTCTATTACGCACGATTTTCATTGAATTAAATAAATTTTTAAACTCTCCAATAAATCTAACATTTTAGGTCAAGCAAATATCTCGAAGAAAGACCTCTACGGTTGTTAACCTTTCATCGTAGTGTTCTCTCTTGTAGCTTCTAGCCATAAATATTACAACGTAAAAGCTGTCCACTAACTCTCCACTAAAATTTCCCCAAAGACTCGAGAAGCCTTCAATTTTGAACTACATCTAAAGGCCAGAATCTTTGAACATAAATCAAGAAGTCTTTTATTTTTTATTTTTAAATAAAACTGAGTGCTGTTAGGTACATATATTTTAATTAATTAATCATTTTCCGCAACTTTGGAAAATGATTAATTATAAACAACGAACCTCGGATATTATAAATTATTTCAGAAATGTTTCAACCCGAAATGTAATATTCGGAAAATGTCAAGTTGTGTTTTATTATTATGTCGAGTGCCTTGTGTAATTAATTCATTTAATCTCCCCTACTAATTTGAATGTGTTTGAATAATCCAAATTGAAATTAAATTGTTGACCATTTAATTACTCATTAAACCGATTTATTTTTTTAAAACAATAAATATCCCCATATAAAAAGGTTTTTTTCATATTTAAAGTGGGCACAGGTGCTTGTAAAAAGTTTTAAGAACTTTTCAGGAAATGTTTGAGTAACACGTTAAACTTTGTTTTAAAAGGTATTAATCACAAAATAACTTTATTTAAACGGTACGGAAGTTACCACACAACTTCAACAAAACATCAAGACATTTATCCATTGTCCATATGACAGTTAACAGTTAAAAAGCTACAAACAGGGTGGCCAGCTTGGAGGGTTATGTTACAGTGTTCACTTTCCTTATTTAGGAAGAAATTTTAGAAAATATATTCTTGGAATTCTTTTTTGGATAAGGCCAAATAAAAATAAAAAACAAGAGATTTTTTTCTGAGGGAAATATTTTTTCAACTTTTTCATTGTAAAGTGCTTAGTGTGCCTTAGCTCTGAAAAATTAGCTTATTTAATTAAAATAGTAATCATAGTTACCTTTGAAAAAAAGTTAAAAGCTAGAAAACAAAATATTTTTGTTCGCACTCGAAATTGAAAAGTTTTTAGCTTTGGACAAAATAGGTGGGTAAAACTTTGTTTGAAGTTTGTTTATTGGGATAAAATTTGGAAAATAAACTTTTCTTTATCCTCTTTTCAACTCATTATTTTCACAAATGAATGAAATAATTTCAACAGAAATTATAATTTATTTTCTCTCAAATGTAACAACTCGACAAGATTCACGCTTCATTTTGATCGAAATAGTTGATTATGCCGTAAGCTTGAAGTTTTGATTGAAATTAGCATGGAAATAATTTCCAAGAGAATGTTGGATGCTGATGGAAATGCAAAGCAAACAAAATTCATCGTGCTCAATTGAAATTCGGAGGTTTTTGGACTTTGGACCAAAGTTTGTGTGACGAAACCAGCTATTGCCAGTTTTTGGACTTTAGTCAAACCGCACCAGGGATGCCAAAAGTTTTAACTTTGACTGACTGTAAAAATTAACTATTAGGTATTGGATCATTTAAGCCTTGTATTGGGTTAGGGGTGCCTTGATTCTCATTTATACAAATAAAACGCTGAAATAGAATAATTATCAATTTAATTAATAAATGAAATTAATTCGGTATAGATCAATCAAATCCTATCTAAAAATTCCTAATTGGACGTCCAGTCGAATTACAAATTTTATACTAATCTAAAGTAAGTAAGTATCTTGATTTATAAACAGTAGGGAAATCTGAAAATGATAATAATATCATTTATTTTCTACTTTACTATTATAGATCCATAATACCTAGCAAACGAAATACGTTAACAACCTGATCCATAACGCCCGCTTTTGCGGGCGTTATGATCTATAACGCCCGCTTATAATACCTTATAGCTATTTATGTACCAAGGGGATTATTCAGGCGAAATATATCCCTCGGGCCATAGGCCCTCGGGCTAGTTTCGCCTTCGAGCATTATAATCTTGAAATCCCCGTGGTGCATACAATGCATACAATGTTTTTTCATCAATTTGTTATGAACAAAATCAGTTAAAATTGTGTGACAGAATATTGTTTTGTATTTTGACATGTACCTGTACCTGTGACCTGTACCTGTATCTGCGACCTGTACCTAGAAACGAAATAAATTAATATATCTATAAACATCTCATAAGGCAAGGCAACGGTGGTGGTCCTGTGGGTTAACGCGCTGGACTACATGGGAAACATTGATGGTAGACCGGGTTCGAATCCTGGCTAGACCGAAAATTATTTTCGGTCAGACATTTAGTGGCTGCCTAGGGTAAAGTGCAAATTAATAGAACAACAACAACAAAAACACCTTAAGGTATTATAAGCGGGCGTTATAGATCATAACGCCCGCAAAAGCGGGCGTTATGGATCAGGTTGTTATAGGTGTGTTAACGTATTTCGTTTCCTAGGTATTATGGATCTATAATAGTAAAGTAGAAAATAATAGCTATTTATGTACCAAGGGGATTATGTAGATTATAATGCCCGAAGGCGAAACTAGCCCGAGGGCCTATGGCCCGAGGGATATATTTCGCCTGAAGGGCATTATAATCTTGAAATCCCCGTGGTGCATACAATGCTTTATTTTCTACTCAACACAATGTTTTTTCATCAATTTGTTATTAACAAAATCAGTTAAACTTGTGTGACAGAATATTGTTTTGTATTTTGACATGTACCTGTACCTGTGACCTGTACCTGCGACCTGTACATAGAAACGAAATAAATTAATATATCTATAAACATCTCATAAGGCAAGGCAACGGTGGTGGTCCTGTGGGTTAACGCGCTGGACTACATGGGAAACATTGATGGTAGACCGGGTTCGAATCCTGGCTAGACCGAAAATTATTTTCGGTCAGACATTTAGTGGCTGCCTAGGGTAAAGTGCAAATTAATAGAACAACAACAACAAAAACACCTTAAGGTATTATAAGCGGGCGTTATAGATCATAACGCCCGCAAAAGCGGGCGTTATGGATCAGGTTGTTATAGGTGTGTTAACGTATTTCGTTTCCTAGGTATTATGGATCTATAATAGTAAAGTAGAAAATAATAGCTATTTATGTACCAAGGGGATTATGTAGATTATAATGCCCGAAGGCGAAACTAGCCCGAGGGCCTATGGCCCGAGGGATATATTTCGCCTGAAGGGCATTATAATCTTGAAATCCCCGTGGTGCATACAATGCTTTATTTTCTACTCAACACAATGTTTTTTCATCAATTTGTTATTAACAAAATCAGTTAAACTTGTGTGACAGAATATTGTTTTGTATTTTGACATGTACCTGTACCTGTGACCTGTACCTGTACCTGCGACCTGTACATAGAAACGAAATAAATTAATATATCTATAAACATCTCATAAGGCAAGGCAACGGTGGTGGTCCTGTGGGTTAACGCGCTGGACTACATGGGAAACATTGATGGTAGACCGGGTTCGAATCCTGGCTAGACCGAAAATTATTTTCTGTCAGACATTTAGTGGCTGCCTAGGGTAAAGTGCAAATTAATAGAACAACAACAACAAAAACACCTTAAGGTATTATAAGCGGGCGTTATGGATCAGGTTGTTATAGGTGTGTTAACGTATTTCGTTTCCTAGGTATTATGGATCTATAATAGTAAAGTAGAAAATAAAGGTGTTTTTGTTGTTGTTGTTCTATTAATTTGCACTTTACCCTAGGCAGCCACTAAATGTCTGACCGAAAATAATTTTCGGTCTAGCCAGGATTCGAACCCGGTCTACCATCAATGTTTCCCATGTAGTCCAGCGCGTTAACCCACAGGACCACCACCGTTGCCTTGCCTTATGAGATGTTTATAGATATATTAATTTATTTCGTTTCTATGTACAGGTCGCAGGTACAGGTACAGGTCACAGGTACAGGTACATGTCAAAATACAAAACAATATTCTGTCACACAAGTTTAACTGATTTTGTTAATAACAAATTGATGAAAAAACATTGTGTTGAGTAGAAAATAAAGCATTGTATGCACCACGGGGATTTCAAGATTATAATGCCCTTCAGGCGAAATATATCCCTCGGGCCATAGGCCCTCGGGCTAGTTTCGCCTTCGGGCATTATAATCTACATAATCCCCTTGGTACATAAATAGCTATTATGGTTAAATGTTAAGTGAACGAAAACACAAATTAACTAATTAAATGTACAAGAGCACAACATAAATAATTCGTCAACTATAATCAGTTCAGAGCAATCACAAAATGTTTATTATTCCTTGAAAGTTCTTTGATTAATTGGGAGCTAACAATTTGACCAGTTTTCTGCGGAAGTCTGTAAACAATATGTGCAAGGAATGTCTTTATATATGCTCAGTTTCTATATACAAATGCACAAATGTTAATTTCACGAGTGTGAAAACAAATTTCTGCATAAGCGTTAGAAGACACTTCAATTTATAGTGCATTTCAAGCGAATCACTAATCCGTATTTATTGTTCGACTGTTAGAGAAATTGTAGCGGTCTTACTTGCCTAATCCGGGTCATGCAGATAAATCCACAAGCCGATTATTTATCCATTTATCACTATTCACACTGGCAGCTAGGGAATTTTCAGCTGAGATGAAAACACAACGATATGCAGGCGTGTTGGAGCCCGGCGAGAGTGAGAGAGAGCCAAAAACAGGCGCTTACGAGAGAATTTTGCTCGCCCGAGGTGACTTGCAATAATTAGGGATTAATTACATGAATTGTAATCAATAATATAGA
Organism: Ceutorhynchus assimilis; assembly: GCA_917834065.1. Taxonomy (NCBI): domain Eukaryota; kingdom Metazoa; phylum Arthropoda; class Insecta; order Coleoptera; family Curculionidae; genus Ceutorhynchus; species Ceutorhynchus assimilis. The sequence goes on from OU892284.1 coordinate 32,124,340, forward strand.
CCATGTCAGGCCTTGAGACACACATAGAGTAGTATTTCACTATAAATCGCGCGTACTAACGGGGGTTTTGGGGGTGTTGCTTCTGGGGAGCATCAGAGGGCGCAAGGGCGCGAACTCATCGCCTATTTTTATAGTATACTGAAGAATGTGCGTCGACTAGCTCTGCCAGGGAGCAGGTCGCAAAAACTAGGAAGCAATGTGGCGGCTGACCAATCACAGCGGCAAGAAAGGTCCACTACCTTATAAAGTAATGAAGAAACTTGCAATGTTATTGGTTCAAAGGGTTGTTGTTGCCGGTTTTACAGAATAAATAGTCCAGCAATAGCATCTATTTTTAGAATATTATTTTTATGGTAAATAATAGAGAAGAAAATTATATTAAATTAGAAATAATAAAAACTTAAACCTGATGTGGGTTATTTCCGCAACAGTATATTCGAAAAAAATTTAAACTTTTAAGCTATTGAATTTGAACAGTGAAAAATGCTATCATGTTAACATTCAATCAATCATTTATAAAAAAATATTATAATTATTAGATTTGCATTTTTTAATTCATTATTTTTTTTTTGGTAAGTATACATTGTTTATAAATCAACTTTGGGTATAGAGGACCAGACATTTCGTTGTTTTGTTAATGCAGGTTAAAGGTGAACCTTAAAAAAAAATTTAGGAACAACCGACGTATATAGTCGCAATCTATTTTTAAACTTTTTTTTTCAAGGTACTTAAAACTCAATTGTATTGTAATGAGTATTTATGACCAAAATTTTTTGGCAAAATTAAAAAACTTTCTCGAGTTAATAATCAAGTGCATTCACCTCCAGGACTTAAGCCATCATTCTGCCAACGTGGCTTTAAACGGCAGAAAACCTCAAATAGATGTCCCTAAAGCCCTTTACAAATTAAAGGACACTTGACAACTATTAATTCTCGCCGTTTGTCTTTTGGACACTTTTGCTAGACTTTTTTTTTTGTGGCAATTTTACCAGACTTTTAGCAGACGAACGCCTCAGACTTATAAAAACATTATTTATTAAAATATTGTTCATTTTTTCTCGTTAATCATTTCAAAATGACAAATGTAGAGCTGATTTATTACGTCTCAAGTGTGAAATAATCTCCTCATGTCTTGGTGCTCTTTTACAAAATACAAATGCGATTTTTTTTCGAATGTGTGTTATTGTTACGAAATGGCATCAGTGCGGAGAAGACGGCGAAATTGTCAACGAATCGAACAAAGCCCAGAGAGGAGAAAAACAGGAAAAGCCAGAAAAATTTCAAATTTCAGCATGATAGAAAACAAACCCAAGAGTAGAGGTGAATCCTGGTAGGCTAATGTAATGGATTCAGAAATGCAATGGAACAAGAGCAAAAAGAATTATATAATGTGTTGGAAAAAATATCCAACTATTTTGGTTGCCATGTCCAACAATGCGTGACAACTTCACATTTTTGATAAGTATCACAGAACATGCAGGTTTCGTACCTCATTTGGAAGCTCTACCTTCTGGGTATCTTTCCAGTGTAAAATGTGTTAATTATTAATATAGTTATAGCTTAGTGGAAGTGCGAAGGTTTTCATTCAACACATGTGCGAGTTTGCATCCCACATAATAAAATTGGGTTCCTCAAGATGTTGCAAATTTTCATCAGGAAGTTGGAACTTTTCGCCAAGAAATGTATAGTGATGTATAGTGTGAATAGTGCCTTTTTATTCCGTCCATTTGAAGAAGTCTGAAATTCTGGATATAGTGTATCACTGAATAGTTTCTGATGGGATTTTGGTGTTCAGAAAGCTGCTACTGCGTTGATCTTCTGTTTTTTCAGGTATTAAATTTATAGAAGCAGAAATCATTGTTATGCCTCTAGCTGTTTTCGATCGATCGATGAAAGCATTACCAACTAGAAGTCTCAGTGCAAGCAGCAGGCCCTCACACTACCACTACATGTATGTTGATTGTTTTTTCAAACATCTCCGTAGAATATTGATTCTAGTGTATGGAATTTGTATCAATTAGCTCCCCTTGCATATTTTTCTGATAATCAGGCCTCTGATGTACCATTTTCTGTTATTTTAACAGTAACGTTAAGTTATCTGTCACTGTTTATTCTACGTCAAAATAAAGACAGAAATAGATGTTGAGCATTAACACAGCTGTTAGGGCCTCTAACTGAGGTGTCAACATTTAATTTAGGGCTAGATCACTGGATCATAAAGGGGATGGGGACGTCACTGCTAAATAATGCACTCACACTTTCAGTTTATATCTCTCTATTGTTGCCAAAATAATCGTTTAATAAAGTAATAAATACTGTAACCACATTCAAGTACTTTTAATTATTCACAGGTTAGTTAACAAGTCGCATTTGAGTTATTCGAGAACATTCACTAATCGGTATAAATTCACTAGTTGCTAAGTGCTCAATAGTCAATTTAACAATAATTGTCAGTATTAGCGGAACGCTAATATTTTAATTGAGAGCACAAGATAAAGTTTATTCTTAATAGAAATCTTCGGGAGTTGAGAGTTTTTATATTTTTAGAGAGCCCTTAACAAAGGGGAGTGTGATTAACTCAATGTTTTATGCGATATTATATCACTTGAGTTTTCAAGCCAGCAGCCAGAGAGATAAAAAAATAAGTCTTTTTATTTAGAGAGCGAGAGAGAGAGACTGCACAAGGGTGCAACTAGAGAGAATAATTAAATAATTAGAGAAAAGTGAGCAGGTTCAAACTTGTATAGAGCTAGACGTTTTTACGTACTATTTACTGCTAGTGAAACCACACTACTAAAATCACAAATCACACTGCGAAGTGAAAAAGAGAAGGAATGCATTTTTTCCCCTAGCGACAAACAACCAGACTGGATCGATACGGTACAGCCTGGTACGGCGCCATTTTGCAAGTTTTTCACGGCGGGGGGCTTTTTTGCAACGTTGCCACTGTGATCATAAAAAATAAATATGATTGTTTGGCTGTTTCCACAACAACAGCCATTAAAATAACAGGACATGTTACATCATAGGCCTGAATTTCCTATTTTAATAAACCACCTCTCACCTTTATCTTATCGTTACCAGTTGAAAGTCTCAGTGCAAAGAGCATGCTCTTACACAAAGTTTATATTGGACGCGTTCACCAACACTCAACATGTTGAGTAATTAGTCAGCAACTTAGTTGAAAACAGATGAAAATCAGCTCTAGGTCAATCAGAAATGTTTTTGTATGAATGAGCTCCACTGGCAAATTTTTCTGAGAATTTCCTACATCTGTCAGAACTGTCATTTTCTGTGCTGCCATTCCAACAATAAACTGATAATCAAACATTTTACAACAACTTTCTCAAGCTTGTAGTTTATAGAGGCCCCTGAAGGCGGAAAATCTCTCAATATCTTAGCTGCATTTTCATTTGGCGATTCATACAATCTCCCGTGACTTTATAAAATTTCTGCTCCCTTGCCACAAACATATTGTAGCAAATCATCCGATACAATCCTAAAATCTGAGCTTGAATCTCCAAATTTTGTCTTTAAATCATTCGCCAAGTTTGGATATTTTGCCGCCAGCTCCGAAATATCATCTTGGATCGCTTTTCTCTGCATTAACAAGCCATAGCAAAGAATTCCATAGGTAGCATCTATTTTGGATAGAATTGTTAAGCTCATCAACCTTTTAAAGTAATATGAGAGAGTTGTGAGTTTATTTACAACTGAGCAAATATGCTTCCCGCTTGCAATTTTTTCTGTGGTTCACTATATCTGATTTTATTCCATGAAGATTCACCTAATTTCTGGCACTCAATGCCGCATGCTACTTAATTTCTGGGTCCTTAATCAACGGTTCCTGCTCTTTTATAACTGGCTCAAAAGAAAAATCATTGTTATTGTTCCAGGAGAATTGAGGAGCCATCCACTTGGCCGATGGTCCGGTAGAAGCTGGCTCTTTCCGAATCATCCTTATGACTATCTTCCTCTGACAAACATTCTACATTAGTTTTTGGTGACATTACTTTATGATGTCCCAATAGTTTCTCTAGCATATTTTCGATCCTAGTTTGTCGCACTTCCATTATTTCCTTCCATCTCTGCTTTCTCGGAGGTTCCTTCCTTAGAGACTGTGCCATAAACGGTACAATAAACCACTTAAGGGAACTTTCTATAATGCTAGAAGCTAGAAAACAGGATAAGGTTGGAAGGGTCTTGAAGTCTTGAGAAATTAAGACCCATGTAGTTCGTTTCAAGTGTAAACTCGAGCGGATGACATTTAAGATTATTATAATATACGAATTTTTGAAGAACTGTATTTTTTATTTGAACAATTGTGTTAGTTAAGAGAGCAGTGGCGGGATAATTACGCTCTATTCGAGGAGACTTGATTATTCAGTGTGTTCTTTGTCTTTTGTGAAACTGTAAGCTACATCCCTAATAAATAAACACGAAACCTTTGCATGGAATTCACTACAGCCATTGTTTCCAACTTGTACGAGTGCTGTTCCCCCTTGCTGGTTTGTCTACTGAAAGAGAGCACATTAGATTTCAACTTGAAATCTGGTTGCTTTTGTAGTAAGCTTCCGGCCACTCCATGCTTAGATTCGTCAGTATGCAGTTCAATGTATTTTGGGTAATAAATCGCAAGTGACGCAAGTACCGGTCGGGTACAAAGAATTTCTTTCAGGCAAGTGAAGGCAGCTTGCTTGCTTACTGTTCTTCATTCCAATTAAACACATCTTTCTTTGTGAGTTGTGTTAGCAGTCTTGCAACAACTGCGAAGTCTTTGACGTATTTTCAAAAGTAACTTGCCAGACCTACAAATTGCCGGATTTCATGTACATTCTTTGGAATTACTACCGATATTTTTGCAAATACTGGGCGCACGCCTTCTTTGCTGATTTCATGGCCCAAGTACTCAATAGTCTGTCTGAAAAATGGTACTTCGATAGCCGTAGGGTTAACCCCACACGTTGAAACAGTTGCAAAAGGGTTTCAAGGGACTTTAAACTTGATGAAAAGTCAGTAGAAGGAATCAAAATGTCATCCAAGAATGCAAGAGCGATAGTAAATCTTAAAGATCCTGAAATTTGGTTTACTGTTCTTTGAAAAACTGCTGGAGCATTTGCTAATCCAAATGGCATCTTCGAGTACTCGTATTGCCTATCTGGGGTTATAGAAGCAGTTTTTGCGAAAGGCCATCACCACCTAGGGCATCATCAGTAAGTGGTAGTTTAAGAGAAAACAATAGTGTTGACTTACTTGCTGACCAGAATAAAAAAATTCAAGATTAACAGAACGTTGTAAGAGAGCTTTTAAATCAGAAATCCAGTGGTCCATAAGTAGCGATTCGTTCTAATTGTGTTCTCGAATTTTCTCCGGACTTATTAGGCATGAGTGCAAAAAAGTGGGTAAGTAAGATAGATCAATTGAAATCAATTAATAAGTGGAATGACATATTGACTGTGTATATGCAGTCTCGTTTGAAAGATTTGGCGAAGTCATGGTATAACAGTTTAGATACTTATGATCACACTTGGGATCAATGGAAAACTAATGCGTTTCCAGACCAAGATGATTATCCAACAACATTGAAAAAAAAATGATTAATTTGTTGAAGACGCCTAAACAAACATGGACTGAATATTACTGCACTAAAATGCAGTTACTGCGTGCGTGTGAGATTGAAGGAAAAAAGACTGCAGCTATGTTGATCGATGGCATTGAAGATAGTGCCATACCATACAATATGGTGCAAAAGCAGGCAGGTATAGCAAACCAGAAGATTTATTTAGAGAGTATCTGTCAGCTCTGGCTTCCACATCAGAACGCCCGCGACACTCTAGTTACTTTAACAAATTTGACAAAAAGTTCCACAGTGATCGCCAACATCAAATGATCCCCTCAGAGAACCAGTCAGTGCCGGGAGCTCAGATCATGCCAAATTCAAATGCTATAATTGTGGGCAAAGGGGAAATGTATTTAGAGACTGCCGTAAAGCCAAGATTAAATGCACTATATGTAAGAAGTTGGGCCATACTTCAACTAATTGCTACAAAAACCGATCATCTACTTCAAAGTCAGCTTTGACTCTCCATACGAAAAACCAGGACTTTGAGAAATGCTATCAAGTTACTTGTAAAGTGAATGGAGTTTCCTGTGACAAACTTATTGATATAGGGTGTGCGGTTCTTACTATACACTTAACCACTGCTGAAGAATGCAACATTTCATGGCAGCCATATGCTTTGGAACTGCAGAAGTGAATATTGAAGTCGATCTAATAAATATAATAGTTTCAACTCCTATTGTTTCTGACAATATACAGGGTGTATCTGTCATGATAGGACAAACTGTTTTAAACCATCCTGATGTAGTATTAGTCGTGAAAAATAAAAAAGTGCGACTATTTAAATCCCCATTGTTGCCGTTACCCGAAGTAGATAGCCTTCCACTCAGTAAAATCAAGATGTTCGTCGATAAGCAGGTTACGATTCCTGCTAATCATATAGGTCATATGACTTTTCATGTGGACGACCATTATCAAGGGGGACTCTTTGTGGATCTTCAAGAGTAGAATGTTACCCATCTTCAACATGTCTGATTCTGACCTGACATTCAAGGACTCGCAAGTAATAGCCAGAGGTCAGGTATGCTTACAAAATGACGTTTTCGAGGAACATGAGGTGAGAGTACTCCATATAAATGCCAATGATTATCGACCATTTATGGTGTCGAGATGAGTATTCAGCTGAGCGACTCAAGCCTGTGATCTATCGATCTTACTTAGCATCTTTCAATGAGCGAGAGAGATTTGGTACGAGAAATTGTGCAAGACCTGCTGAAAGTGGGTGGTATAATACAAGAGTCCAACTCTCCTTACGCGAGTCCCATTCTATAATTCAAGAAAAAGAACGGAACGAATAGAATGTGCGTTGATTATAGAGCTTTAAATCAGAAAATGCTAAAAGATTGCTACCCTCTCCCTCGAACTGATGATCATCTTGAACGATTGAAGAATTGCTAATATTTCACATCTTTAGACATGGCCAATGATTATCACCAAATACCGATAGCAAAAAATGCCATGGCAAAAACTGCTTTTATAACCCCAGATGGGCACTACGAATACTTGAGGATGCAATTCGGATTAGCAAATGCTCCAGCAATTTTTCAAAAGAACAGTAAACCAAATTTTAGGATCTTCAAGATTCACTATCGCTCTTGCATACTTGCATTTGTTACGGGATGATTTTTCCTGGGTTAAAATGAAAGGAAATAGGCGTATTCTCCTCAATGAATAGCATACCTTCGTCAAGCCACTGTTGTCTTTTCAATAGTTGTAGCCAAACTATTCTCAAACTTTTCATTCTTTCCAGAATCATTAAGTTAGAGGTTTAATAATGGAATTGATTTCCTTTTAGTAGGGTTAAAATAAATAGTCAGTTAATTTATTAATAAATAAAATTACAATATTTACATTAGAACAGCTGATTGTCTGATCCGAATAGATTGTCTAGATTGACAGCGCTCCAAATAGAGTCAATGACCAGTACTAACTTAATTTGAATAAGTCCCATGACCCAACTACCATCAAAATCCCCAGAACCCTTCAGCTTGGAGTTTTGACAGAGCCTTTTTTCAAGGACATTGCAGGGACAAGCAGAGGTCATTCAGGTCGAGGACTTTCCACGATTAAGTGTTCGGGAAAACTCCTCAGGCACATTTTGCCGATTTTCTGAGTTGTCTAGTTTTCGCTCATAGATCTAGGGTGGCTAATCCGTTATTTTAGCACCCAATCGCCTTGTGCGAATTTTTTTTTGTGAGTCGAAAAAGAGCAACGTGACCAATTGTTTGTTCCTAAAGGCCAAAGTATTTTGGTAGGCCTTTATTCATCACCTTTAGAAGTTACACTTTAACCTTTACCTTTAGACGTCACCTTTTATTCGTCACGCTTTAGTCCTTAACTTGAGTAAAGAGTTAAACGTTAAGCTTATCTACTATACATTATATTCCAAGTCGTACCTCCTATCTTCAGCCTCCTCTAGACCATTGGAAGCCTTAGTGACTCATAGTTACTGAACTTCAGTGCCCAGGGCCAGTTGCTTCTTGTTGCGGCCCTGATCCAGTCCCAGGCCATCGGAAACACTGGCAGACATTACTCCCATCCGTCAGGTTCCCCCAAGAGATTAGGGACTACTCAGGTTTGATAAGTGTGTTGTAATGTCTTAATATCTGAAGCCTATCAAACCTTACCAACCCCTTGTTGGAGTAAATCATCACAGCAACGCAGTTCTACTACAAGATCAAATTACCCTTCAGATTATGTGTTGTTATTTCAATTTTTAATTAATTATCTATGTTACCTTTTTTTTTATGAAACTTGCCATTCAGGTCATGTATTGTTAAGTACTTCAATTTTATTAGGTATTTAGGTATCTATACTACCTATATTATCACATAATATTAAAGCCCTTCAGGTTACGTATTGTTACTTCAACTTTGATTAATGATCTATATATCTCTTTAATATCCCATAAATACATGCTGCACTGAATACAGGTAAATACTTGTACACTGGAGTTAAATGGCCATTTACGAAGGTACTGCCTTTAGTAAGCTTATTTATTAATTTATATTTCAGGTATTATTGCTGTTAATTGTTATACTTTTTATTTCTTCATTTAGGGACTCAAGTTGAGTGTAATTAATCATTATTGTAAATACTATTTTAAGAACATATGGTTAGATACTTCTAGACGATTTCTTTTCTTGTTCTGGTTCCAGTGTAAATAGTTTTCAGTGTTCCAGGGCGTTCGGAAAACTCACTCCGAACCTGCTCTAGAGTCAACCTGTTCTGGTTCTAATTAAAACCCGTACCTGATTGTAGCAAAGCGTTTCACTTTTGTCCTTCCTTCTTGTTTACGTTTATATTTCAGGTTGTGCTGCTATAGGTCCGTAGAAGTTTCCTGCTTTCGTTATATCTGTTGATTTCGTGTACTGCAGGGAAAAAGCAGGTGGCGCTCTATATTTAGTTATTTAATTGACCCACACCCCTCTCCGCATTGGGAGCTAGTCGGCAACCCTTTACACGAAATCACGTTTCTAGATTTCAGCCACCAACCAACCCTCTCTTTCTATATTTTTTTTTTTGTCTTAGTTACCCGTTCACTTCAGTCACTCCCTCAAAGTTCATTATTTACTTCTCCCTCGCGTTTTGCGGGTAACAAAGTGGCAATGTCCGTGTTGCCACGTAATACATTTTGTTTCCTTCTACTGACTTTTCATCAGGTTTAAGGTCCCTTGAAACACTTTTGCAACTTTTGAACTCGCATGGCGCACGTAGATGTCCTCAGCAGAAACCCCATAGGTGATTCCAGTAATTGTTATGAAGATGTGCAAAAAAAAAGTGACTGGGTTTTGACAGCACAGCTCCAGAACGAACGTTGTCAGTTTTTTAAGAATGTATTTTCAAGAGCATCAGCGAATAAGGAAGAATGTGGTATCCATGAAGAGTACAGAATTAAGCATGGGAAGATATATCGAAAAACAAGTAAAGGGTTAAAATGGGTAGTACCAAAATCGGCTCGCCATGCGGTTGCAAATTACTTCCATGATCAAGCAGGACATCTGGCGGTTGATAAAACGATATCGCAGATTCAAAAAAACAATATTGGTTTCCACGTATACGAAAATACGTAACCGGACATATATGTTGTTGTCTAAACTGTTTATACAATAAAAGTAGTGGTGACCACAGCCGGGATTTTTACGCCCCATACACAAAGAGTCCACCCCAATGGATACTCTACATATGGACCACTTAGGCCCTTTTGTGGAAAGCAAGCGAGGCAACATGTACCTCATCGTTTCTGTGGATACTTTCACCAAATTTGATTTCGTAAAGGCAGCCCAAAGCTTGCCAGTGATATATTTTCTGAAAGATATCTTCAATACTTATGGTATGCCAAGAAGAATAATTTGCGATAAAGGAACAGCTTTTACTAGTGAGGAATTTAAGAAATATTCAACTGAAATTGGAGTGAAGATTGTGTATAACGACACAGGAACACCGAGGGCAAATGGACAAGTCGAGCCCTAAAACAGAACAATTTTTTCTGCGATAGCTGCTTCCACAGATGAAGATGATACCTGGGATCAAACATTACTTAGGATAAAATTTGGAATCAACTCATCTGTTAATAAAGCTACCAAGAAAAAGCCCTCATGAGATGCTTTTTGGTTATCAACTTAGAGGAGTGAACGATGCATTTTTAACTTCTGCAGTTTGTGTAGACGCCAATCCCGTCAATTTATCTGAAAATAGACCAAAGGCAGCCGAAGCAATTGCATTGGATCAAGGAAAACAAAAATGCCGTTTTGATGTGAAAAGGAAAGATGTGAAATTTACAGTCAGCGATTAAGTAGGTACTTATCCAGAAGCAAAATACCCAGAATGATGGAAAGAGTAAAAAAACTATTACCTAAGTTTGAAGGACCATATATAATTAAGAAAGTATTAGATTATGATCGCTACTTGCTGGAAAGCCTGCCTGATGAAAATGGACGGGGAAGACAATATTGTGGAATTTAGGCTATAGATAAACTGAAGCTCTATGAGACTCGACGCGAAGAAGATAGTGATGGTTTGTCCGATGAAGGATCTGAACCTAGGATTGTTGTTACACAACCAATATTAGAGAACAAACGTCGCTTTTCTTCGAGAAGTTTAGGTGGCAATAATAGCGAAAATTTGCTGAGTGGAAGTTGCTCTGTTGGTGAAAATATGCTGTGGCAAAGTGCTACCAGCATTGATAGTGAAAAGTCACTCGGAAACAAAAGTTGTTCAAGTATACGAGGAAAGGCTCCGCAAAGAGATGAAGGTCTTTCGGGTAGAAAGTCACTCGAAGAACCTGAAGATGAGATAATGAAGCAAAACGTCGTTGAAGCGCCTAGTGATGTTACTTGAGAGTAAAAGCCGCTCCGGGCATAGTGCGCAAAAAGTCTGCGTATCACTTAGGGAAAAGTCCCCTATAGCAGAAACCAAAGCTTCTCTGAGAGATTCTACACCTGTTCGTGAAAAGTCGCGAAAACGAAGCTTGATTGGTTCAAGTATGGGTAAGAATCTCAAAAAGGGCCCAAGGGTGAAACTGATAAGAAAACGATCAGCGGAAAATAAGTCTCGCTGGGTCGTCTTCAGACATTAGGTTAATTATTTTGTTCTGTATTGTTGCAGGTTTCGTGGATTATGGTAGCATTGGCCAACGTTTCTGAATGTAAACTCGAGCGGTTGACATTTAAGATTATTATAATATACGTATTTTTCTGAAGAACTGTGTTTTTTATTTGAACAATTGTGTTACTTAACACGATGTTTTATGCCAAGGAAACTTTTTCTTCTCTCGAGATAACACTCATATCCTTGGATCAGACTCTTAAACATCCGTACGAAGCTGATAATTCATAACGACGACAGAATTATTAAGCAAGAAAGTTATTTGTAATCAGTATGTGCCAACATCAAAACGATATTGAGAGAAGACAATAAGCACTTCCAAGTTCCCTTATTAAAATTAGAGTAATCCGAAGCATAATGTAAAGTGTTGCAAATTACAATATGCTTTGCGGTGTCGAGTGTACTTAGAGTAAATAATTCCATCCCTATAGATTGCGCTAAGAAGTGCGGATCCTTATCCTAAGGCGATGAATATTGATCAAAGCAAAAGATTCAAGACAGACAAACTGACCACTCCGCTGTTGACTCGGCAACAGTTCAAAGAGACGTTGGTTTTAGTGGTTTCGCATTGAGCCAGTCCAATGAGGACCCTATTAAAATCTCAGCTGGCTAATTTTATTTCGGTTGAGGATCCTTTCAATTGGACATTTTATTATACGATTTTGTTCTTTTCGTAGCTGTTAAGTTGAATATTTCCCTCATGTATAAAAAATCTCATAAGAGGAATACAATTATTGAAAACTTACAGCGATTGCCCGACAGGTACCGATAAGTGCCCGGCAGGTACCGATAATTTTTCCAGCAGGTCTAATAATAATATTACCCTAAATAGCATTCGTGCTTCAAAATAACCAGAACATTTTGCGTTCAAGCGTGTTTTCTTGAAAAACTGCATTCGTTAATTTTCATATTTTTTTCGATGTCGAGCTCTTTCGCAAAAAATATCAAAATCAGCACGCACTTGTGCTATTACCTCCCTTGTTTATTTGCTTTCAATAACCATATTTGCCGAAAATTCGGATAATGATAGTTCTCTGAAACAGCACAGTATCTAATGATGATGATGACATTGACTAAAACACAATTTTGCGCAGTGGGTAACGTAATAAAAAAATGTGTATAGGTAATTTGTAACGGATGAAAGTGCTTTATAATGTAATAAGTCCCTTCTGAAAACAAAAAAAATCGCTGGAAAATTTGAATTTTATTGAAATGGTTATTAAATTTTGGAATTGAAATAAAATTGGCATTTTTCGTTTATTGTAATAAAAAGAAAATGACTCTTTTATCTAATGGAAGCTTTCGTAATTAGTTTATTGCTTCGTCAGTCTTACTAAAATACATTATTGAATATAAATATAAAGTTAAATGTATAGATTCTAAAAGCTACTCAGAGATCATGAGTTCTTATGTAATCTAGATGTCATTTAGATTGTATAACAGTGTAGAATAAAATATAAACTTGTACATAAATGTAGACAGATTTAAAGATTTTTTGACTATGAATTTTATAGAAGTAATTCTTTAAAAATTTTAAGTTCTTATCTTGTAGGGATTGATGACATATTTTTGTTTTTCTATTTTTCATACTAAGAACTAAATTGTTGTAAAAATGATTTGTATTCAACAGTATATCATTATTACCAGCTGTTTAATTTGCCAACAAGCCTAAAACTGAAGATCTCAGAGATGAAATTAAACTACAACTTCTAGTAAATCATATAGCTCCTAATGTGTATGCATTGATGAGTGAATGTTCAACATATGCTTCCGCTATAGCCATACTAGAGAAAGCTAATATCAAACCTAAAAATGAGGTCTATGCTAGACATTATTAGCGACTCGTCAACAACAAGCTTCCGAATCTATAGACCAATATCTACAATCCTTAAACCTTTTAGATACTGAATGTAATTTTCAAACTGTTACTGCAGAAGATCATAAGAATTGCTACATCAAGGATGCTTTTATAAAAGGCCTAAAAAACTCCTCTATACGCACTCGATTGCTTGAAAATACAACCCTTAGTCTCAATGAGGCTCATAATCAAGCTCAATCTTTAGAAATGGCTGAAATTCATTCACAAAGCTTCGTACAAAATTCTATCAATGCAACTTCAATTGATTATACTTAAATTCTGTCAGATTATTCGAATCAAATCTTTGCTACTTCTACGAAGAATCTAGCGAAATGTTGGTTTTGTGGAGGATCAAGTCATCCTAGATATCTTTGTCCAGCTTCAGATGCTACTTGTCAAAAATGTTCCAAGAAAGGACATTTCGCCAGAGTTTGTAACAGTAAAAAGCATGACTCTAGGACGTCAGCTTCCATCGTTACTGCAATTATAGAGACAGCGGCTTCGACACCAGGACTTGGAAAAGCTACAATTGATGCAAAAATTTGTGGAAAACCAGTTGAAGCTGTTATTGACACAGCAACTTAAGATTCCACAAATTCCTGCTCAGCAACGAGTGAATATGGCGTCAATATTATTGGTCTCATAAGTTGAAGGAAGTTGTACTGTGTCACTAGAAACAAATGCCCGTACATATGAAAACTTGACATTACTGATTAGGAAAAATCCTCGCTTATATTGGAACACGATTTTCTACATCATCATTCTAAACTTGAGATATCATTCAATGGAAATCTAGATACTTTGAAAGTATGCGTTTTGATGCAAGCAGATATTACTCCTGCATCTCTATTCACGAATCTCAATAACACTTGTAGACCTACAGCTATTAAATTTAAGAAACAAGCACTAGAAGACCTGAAATTTATCGAACAAGAAGTCCGAATAATGCTTTCTGAAGGTATCATTGAAAATAGTAATTCGCCTTGGAGAGCTCAAGCCTTAGTCACTTCCAGCACAAATCATAAGAGACGAAATATAATCAACTATGCCTAGACAATAAACAAATTCACTGAACTAGACGCATATCCACTTCTAAACATAGAAGACATTATTTTAAAAGTGTCAAGGTACTAAGTTTGCCGCAGTATAGATCTAAAGAGTGCATATCACCAAATTCCAATTCTCGAACATGAAAAACCTTATACAGCGTTTGAGGCGTGCGGCGAACTATATCAATTCACGAGAATTCCTTTTGGTGTTACCAATGGAGTTGCTAGTTTTCAAAAAGTTGTTGACAGGGCCGGATCCGAATTGCATCCCACAAGCATCCACCTTTGAAAGTTACCTTTTAGTTGAATACAGGTAAATTTCGCTACAAAGTTGCAACATTTTACTAAAATTATTTAACAGCTTGTTACCTTTTATTAATAAAACTCTATTATACAGGTAGTCAAAATTATTATATTCTTTACAATACAATCATATCAAAGATGACGATCTTGCTCTATGGATATTTTTGCGTACCCTTTCCATGTCTTCGCTTGTGATGATGCCCATTTCCGAATTTTTGATTTGCTTCCTCATTAATTTACTTAGATTTTCACCACTGCCCCCCGCCCACTGCTGCACGTTTTACAATATTACTTAATTGTTTTCAGTTTAACACATTTTCAGGCCACTTTTCATGATTGTGATCCAAATACACGTGCGATTACAGTTTCACTAGAACAGTTTGTCTTCAAAAATGCAAGTTCGCTTTATACACTGCCACCTTTTTAAAGTATTGTTGGTCAACATTTTTTGATAGCAAAATGTATAACCACCAATTTCGATTAAAGTTTGAACTTTTTCACTTGTCAAAAATTTTGTATTGATCTTTGTAACAACTGTCCACTTCAAACGATAAGAACTAACTGAATTGCATAAATGATCTCAATCGCTTAGGAAATGGAGGACGACCTTTTCGACTAATAACAGATCAACGCTCTGTTTCTTTTATGTTTGATTATAAGCATGCAGGAAAAATAAAAAATGATAAAATACAATGATGGCGGTTGGAATTGGCCTGTTACAAATATGTCATTGTATATAGACCAGGAAGAGAAAACATAGTGGCTGATGCTTTATCCAGGGTTTGTGTCGTTATGAATACTAAAGAAGAACAACAGAAACTGTTAAATCTGCACTACAGTCTATGTCATCCAGGTGTCACGAGAATTATTCATTGGGTTCGTGGCAAAAATCTACCGTATTCAGTTGAGGAAATTAGGAAAATGATTGCCAACTGTTCAGTCTCTTTACAAGTGAAGCCTCGATTTTTCAAATGTAAAGGAACATTAATAAAAGCAGCAATTTCATTTAAAAGATTATCCATGGATTTTAAAGTACCATTACCAAGTTCGACAAACAATAAATTTTTACTCACTATAATCGATGAATACTCCCGATTAGGTTGCTTTTCCTTGCCCTGATGTTTTCAGCAGCTTCTGTTAAGAAGCACTTGACAAGTATACATGATATCTGGTCTTGAAGTGTATGCCAGGTACATCAATGGTCCAATCAGTTTTCTGTAAGGAACATTCAAAATCTCATTAGATTTTTCTACAGCGACCATTGAAGTTGTAACACCTTTACAATCAGCCATGTTAAATTCTTTGAGAATCTTCTGTGTGTAAGTTTTCTGTGTTATCGTCACTTTTTGGGATGTTCTATTTATTTCCATCCCTATGAACTTTTTAACTTTACCCAGAAAGGACCCCGCACAAAACTTATGGAAAAGTGGTTCCGGTCAAATCCAATAAAATTTTAGTATGATATAATTCATGACTTCCTAATCAAATTTCATCATTGCCACAAAAATGCGCCACTTTGCCCCAATTACCTACCCATCTTCGCTAAGTAGTTATCAAGCTCCCAATAACAAATATAACTTTATTATGAAAATCCATAGTCTATAATTTTACCTTGATCCGCAACCTGCCACCTTGAAAAGGCTATAACTCGAAAACGGCTCGAACGATTTTTTTGTGGCAATGATGAAATTTGATCAGGAGGTTATGAACTATATCATACTAAAATTTGATTGAATTTGACCAGAACCACTTTTCTATAAGTTTTGTGCGGGTTCCTTCAGCATTCAGTTTTTCCTTCAGGATACTGAAAACACTTTGTACCTTGTCCTTGTTTCCAGTTACAATCAAGTCATCCACGAACACTAAGAGCCAAACATCTGCTTTTGAATACAGACAAAAATCATATTTAGATCTTCTAAAATCTAAATCTGTCATGATTTGATTCAATTTGTTGTTCCAACATCAAGGGCTCTGCTTAAGACCGTACAGTGCTCTGTTTAATTTCAACACTTTGGATCTGTCAACATTTGGCCCGTCAGGTACTTTGATATAAACATCAGACTCGACATAGCCATTTAGGAAAGCTATTGGCTGACATATATTCCAACCCTGTATTAGTCCATTTACAAGAAACGCTCTAATGGTCGACAACCTTGCAACTGGAGCATACATAGTGCCAAAAAAATTCTCCTTAATCTGGAATCCCTTAGCTACTAGCCGTGCCTTCTTTCAACCATCTTCTTTGGTTCTAAATACCCATCTGGTATCAATGGTCCTCTTGTTCTCTGGAAGCTCACATACAGTCCAAGTTTGGAGATTTTTATGTGACTCTAATTCATTGGCTATTGCATTTTGCCACACAACAGATTCTTGAGCGTCAGAAAAAGTTTGAGGATCGTCTTGAGACTCAATGGTGTCGTAAACCGCATATATCTCGTAATCTTCCAGGTGTTGTGGTTTATTTACCTGTCTTCCAACTCTTGTAATTGTTGGTTCTTGAAAATCTTGTATCTCTTCATCATGTAAATTATCAGATTCATTATTCTCGGCTTGTACAGAATTGTTTTCTGAAGTTCCAGAACTCTGCTCAGAACTGTCTTCACTCTCCAAGTTATTTTCATGAAAATCTTCTCGATTTACTTCTTCATCTTGTATTGGCCATATTACTAGACCATCATCTTTTTCTGCAGGTTTTGTTTCCCTGATTATTGCCTCATTTTTATTATTGTTCTCGAAGAAAACCACATCTCTGCTGTGTGTTATTTTCTTTATTCTTGGGTCTATCAGCCTAAAACCTTTCGTATTTTCGTCGTAGCCCATAAAAATTAATTCATCAGATTCCAGGTCCCACTTCTTCCTTAATGCATCTAGTAGATTAGCTATCGCCTCTCAACTAAATATTCTTAAATGTGATAAGTCTGGCTTTTTCTTGAACCATGCTTCATAAGGTGTTTTATTTTTCACTGCTTTGGTTGGAGATGATATAAATAGCAGTATTTACTGCCTCTGCCCAATATTCCTTAGACAAGCATGCATGCTGTACCTGACTGTTGTCTGATGGACTATCTACTTGTTTAAGTACATACATTTCTCAATTTATTATTTACATATTCTGTCCCGTTGTCAGCTCTTAATATTTTGATTTTACAATTAGTTTGATTTTTTACTAGTCCCTTTAATTCTTTAAATACTTCAACAATTTGGCTCTTTTCTGACAGAAAATATGCCAATATGAATCTAGAATAATCGTCTATCAAAGTGAAATAGTATATTACATACCGAGCAGGGAAGTGTTTCATTACTGTCGAGAGATTTATATAGTCAATCGAGACGCGAAGCGTCGAGATTGACTATTAATCTCGAGACAGAAATGAAAACTTTCCTCCGAGGTTTGTATACTATTTTATTTGTAAGCACACCATTAATTATGATTAGTCAATCAATTTTTTTAATATTAAAAAAATAAAACAAACATGCCAAAATGTGTCATTCACTGCTTTGACGTTTTTACCTGACATGTTCTCATTGTTGCCAGCAAAGGTAAATAAATTAGAGTGAGGGAAATCGGTGAGGGAAGTCGAATAGGGAAATCGGTGAAGGAAATTGAAGAGGGAATTGACACAGGTAAAGTGTCACTTCCAAATTTTTAAAAAGTCAGTAATGACAAGATTACATATCAAATAATAGTATATTACATACCGAGTAGGGAAGTGTTTCATTACTGTCGAGAGATTTATATAGTCAATCGAGACGCGAAGCGTCGAGATTGACTAATAATCTCGAGAATATGTCAGAATTGGCTGAATTTTGTATATAATGTAGATCACGCCTTTCTGATTAAAAGTTACCATTGCGCAAATCCTGAAAAATGATTCCTTTTTGAGAAAATTATGAGTCACAAGCTTACCTTTTCGTGTTTTCAAGCTACATTGAACGTTCATTATAATGTCCAAGCGTTTCACTTGCCACCTATAAAATTATTTTTTTCAAAAAGGAGTAATTTTTCAGGATTTGTGCAATGGTAACTTTTAATCAGAAAGGCGTGATCTACATTATATACAAAATTCAGCCAATTCTGACATAAACACAATTTTTGTATACTTTGGGCAGGGTCCTTTTAACTAATTTAGCTTGTGTGAGGTTGAGATTATTGTGTCACAATAGGCTTCTACTGATACAGAATCCTCTAACATGGTTGTTACCAACTTTCTCAGAAGACCGACCCTTCTTGTAAGTCCCGAGTCCTCAAATGCCTTTTCTAGATTATCCGAAGCTTCTTTGGATGTTTTGGCTGTCTTCAGGTGAGTAGTTCAACTTGACCACCGACAGAATGATTTTGTAGAGAACTTTTTTATCAAATTTTATACACTCAGATCGTGGACTTGCTTTCATGCCTTCAGAATTGGAGAACTTTTTGTAAGAGCGAGTAACTTAAATTTCAATTGTAAATTGAATATTTGGATTATACTTAGTTATTGAAAATATTAACAATTTCTTGTTGTTTTCCTCGTGGTATTGCACAAATAATGTCATCAAAATATTTTGTTACAAAAGATAATTTTGGAATAAAATTTTCAAGAAGATCGTCCATTACCTACATATTGAGTAATAATTTTGATTATTGAAGCATTGTTGAAACGGTATATATGAATAATCTTGAATAAAAAGGTTCATCAATCTATATATATATAAAAATTAATGCCACTTTTCGTTGTAATTTTATAACTCAAGAACGGGCTCACCTAGCCAAACCAAATATTTAGGCTTTGTTCGGACTATTTATCAGATGGTTTATGTCAAGTTTGCACAAAATCGGTCGAGCGGTTCTTCATTTATCACATTTTTTGTAATAAATGAATTATTCAATAAATGGAGGATCATTTTGTTAATGGGGATTTTGCTGTCAAATTGCAACTTTTTTCAGCGTTGACAGTACCAGCATGTTGTTATGTCATTAATGTGGTCATTTCATTACTTATTTTATTTATTTATGAAAAAAATGTACTAAGCCCGCATACGGCGCCATCTCTTATAACCGATACCGAGTTTATTTTGTATTTTGTATACCGCGCCATCTCTGATACCTGGAATGAAGCTCGGCATTGCAGATACAGTAGAACAATGCTGCTCCGGAACTGGAGCTATTTCGAACATAACTATTCCACTATTCCGATCAGATAGAGTGGTGCAGAAAGAGAAGATCAGATAGAGTAGTGCAGATAGAGTAGAACAGATGGAGTAGTGCAGTGCATGCCGTGCAGATAGAGTGAAACAGGGCTGCGCTAGAGATTTTTTTGTTTTCTTTACATTCTTTGAACATTCCTGTGCCTGAGTTTATTTATTTGGTGGTACACTTTACAAGAATAATGCCCACAAGCTGCCTAAAAAGGATGATGTAAAATTTTAATTTTAGGTGACTTCTGATCCAGAGAGTAGACATTAATTTTCTTCAATCAAAGCCAAATTCACCATCGAAAAAAACTTAATTTAATTCAGCTAATAGATACACTTGGCCAAACATAAAACTGGTACCTACGCATTTTCCTATCGTGTTGTATTGTGTAAATCGATCTTTTTTATCACCTCAACAATGAGAAAAAGAGTCAAGTCAGTGTCATATTTAAACCAATCATAACATAAAAACATGTTGTTAAGCCTGATTCAGACTAGGCAAATTTGAAGTATATATTTTGCCTGTACCAGTTTTATGTTTGGCCAAGTGTACGTTAACACAACATTTAATAGGTATATTTACTATTTCAGAGGCGGTACGAAGTTCGCCGGGTCAGCTAGTTGAGTATTATTTCTGAATTGGAAGTGAAATAGTTTTGTCAATTTTTAACTGATTTTACTAGCATTTTGCAATAAAATATTTTGGATAATATACAACAATGAGCTCTACTAAAAGGGTGTTGATATTTTTTTTTGTCAGGGACATAATGTTGGATCGTGTCTACTTTTCAAAGGGTAAATTTAAAAGCCTCCCAACACAAAAAATCATCCCAATTGTTACGCAAAGGTCCACTGAAGTGTGTCCGAATCTGCTTTTGTGAATTTTCGATTTAGAGCTTTGACTGACGGAGAATTAATCCAGATCCAGGATTAGTCAGATCAATCGTTATAATATGAACAAAATTAGACGACCCATTTATCAAATATAATAGCTTCAGTATGTATGTTTGTGGGCTTTGTGGCGTACATAATAAAAATTCAATCACTATTAATGCTAAAGTTTACCAAAAAGTTTGACTTAGGTTTTCACAGTAGTTTTCGAGAAAAATATGAACGTAAAATTAACACGTGACTGGCACGCCAAAATTAAACTTGAAAACTTTTGTACTTGGTTTAAATTTATATGAACTTTTGGAGTTTCGAACTTATAAACACTAATTTTCCAAGTCATGCAAACAGCAAAAAAACAACTGATAAAAGTACCTACTCCATGGTCAATGGTTTTATATTTTTACTCTAAAAAAAAAATACACGTTTTTGCCTCACGCCATGGAGCATGTGATCGGACATTTAAAAAAAAAAGAAACCGGAAATAATTATTATAAAGACTTAATGTCCTACAACTACGTATAAATTAATTTAGATTGGTTTTTGTATTTAAATATAGGCAATTAGATATCTACAGTTTTGCATTTTATGTATTTTTTTTTTTAACAAATCAGGAAGTTAACAATTTAAATAGGAGTCTTGTACTTGAATAGCCATACTTTTATTTACTCTCTTAGAAATGCAATTCCAAACTTTCATAAATATAAATGTCCATTGTTTGTTTTAGTTTGGAAGTTACATTTATTTTTCAAAAGGTACATGACATGTATTACTTTTCCACTTGCTTGTTCCAAAATAATCACGCACACTTTTTAGTAGTTTGTTTAATTTTGTCTAAAAATCCAATTAAAAAATGCCGTCCATGAAATCACAGACTAGGAGGAATTTGGAAAGGTCGCCATGTGCAAAGTAAGGGTCGGAAGTCGTATATTATTTCAAAGTATTTATTTTCAACAAATCCTGTTTTTGAACGTCTAGCTTTGTTGACATTCAAAAAATAAATTGATTTTTTCGGGACAGTCATATGCCTATGTTTGTTTATGTCTGGATCTGTGTTTTTTAATTAGTGAATTTTTCGTTTTTTGGTATTTTAATTTTAAGTTTATTGATTGTGAAATTACTTTAGAAAAATTATATACATTGTGGCGTGCAGTCGGTTATTCAACCTCCATCTGCTTTGGATCGAGGGACTGTGTAATTTACTCGGGAAAGTTACAAAATGCTAAGGCACCGGAGACTCACTAAAAAACTTTATTTAAACGGTACGAAAGTTACAACACAACTTCAACAAACGTCAAGTCATTCAATAATTGTCCTTATGACAGTTAACAGTTAAAAACTACAAACAGCAGAGTGGCCAGCTTGGAGGTTTATGTTGCAATTTCTCCCCCTTTACTCTACTCTCATGAGAAAAATTATTATTGGCAACCGAAGCATTTTGGTTTTACAGTCAGTCTTCTGGAATGGGTAAAGTTGGCGGAGTTACTAGGGTCACCATCATCCTCTTCATCTGTAGCATGTTCTATAGTAGTGGATGATAACATCTTATTTGAAACTTCACCTGCATTGTCTGCAACTGACGTTGTACTTCGGGGTCTTCCACGCTTTCGAAGATGTCTGAATTTGGGTCCTCATTCTGACAAGACCTAAACGGCGTCAAAGCTGCTATATGGTAGATACTTTCCTAATACAATATGCGGATTTTGGAGTGAATAGATTTCATAAGAGGTAGGTGATACGATTTTTGATACTACATAGGGACCATCTCGCTTTGGTGCAAATTTTGAAGTAGAGTCTTTGGCCTTACTTGGGATATGTGAGTTGACCAGCATTTTATCTCCACAGGAGTATTTGGGAAGGCTTTTATCTGCATAGTATTTTGCTCGATCTTGCTGGATCTTGTGGTGGTCACTGGCTTTCCGGAGTTTCTTACTGAGGCATTGCAAGTACGGAGTTATTTGACAAGTTGTCGCTTTCTACAATGGCAGGAAGATCCGATTCACATCATCTGGAGTCCTTAGTTCTCTCCCGAAAGTAAGATAGGCGGCGCTGAAACCTGTGGCTTGTGATCGGCTGGTATTCATTGAAAACCTGATGGCTGGTAGCTTATCTTTCCATTGTGTATGGTCATCCTTCACCAGGATAGAAAGTTGGGTCTTCAAGCTATTTTTTCTCTCAACCGGGTTTGCTTCAGGATAATAGGATATATCCACCTGTAATTATCTTTGGTATCAGGTAGAGGTCCGAATAGATCAATTGATATTGTTTCAAAACGTTGGGACTGAACAGGAGTTCGAAATTTTCCTGCTGGCTTTAGATTTGAAATTTTGCATCTTTGGCATTCAACAGACTTGCTGACATAGTCGACTATATTTCTGCGCAAACCTGGCCAGAAATGGCGACTGGCTAGTCTTAGGTGACTACACACTATTCCATAATGACCATACTTAACGGTGAGTCATGGTATTTGAATAATATCTCGGGAATCTGTGGGCACAACTTGTTGTGCTTCTTCTTTGTCCAACTCTGGTACGTACCTAAACAGTACACCGTTATGCATGATATACCCTATCTTTGTGCATAGTCTCAAAAGTCTGTATTATCTTGTTAATATCTGGGTCATTCAACTGTTCACGGCGAATTTCCGCACCATTTTCTCGTGGCAAATCCACGGTTACCAAGTTTGCTTTCATTTCTTGGTCTAGTGGCCGTGATAGCATATCCGCAATGACATTACATCGGCCTGGTTAATCTGAAGATCCAAAGATTGATGTGCCAAAGCCCATCTGCCTAAACGTCCTGTGGGCGATTTCAATGTCATCAGCCATCGCAATGGTTGATGATCACTTTCGACAACAATTGATGCACATTCTAGGTAACCACGGAAATTATTACGGCCATACAACAGCTAAAGCCTCTTTTTCTGTGGTCGTACAGTTTTGTTCAGCAGGTGTAAGAAGCCGACTTGCGTATCCAATGGGTCATTCGTTTGTATCCCACCACTGAAGCAGACATGCTCCAAGTGCATAAGAATATACTTAGGGCTCACTCGTATCAGCTTGGCGGAGGATTGGACTAGAAGTAAGCAATTATCAAGTATCCCGTTTAAACCGTCTTGAAATCGGTTAAAACACGTTTTCAAAACCTTTCAAATCAAAACAGTTTAACGAGATAAAACGGTGTATGGGGTGTTTATATAAGCGTTTCATTTTTGTGTTAAACGGTTTAACGGGAAGCATAAGGATGGTTAATGACTTCAACTTTTCAAATGCTTGCTTTTTGACTATTATGGCTCCAGGACCAAGTGGCTTTCTTCTTTGTTAGCATTGTTAGATAACGGTTTAGACATATTTGCAAAATTTTCAATGAATCATTTACACCATGACCAAGTATGTGAAAATGACAGAAGTTCCTTGAAACATTTCGTGGCACTGGGATTTTCAAAATAGCAGTAATCTTCTCAGGATTTGGTGCAATACCTTACGGTGTTATTACATGGCCTAGATACTGTATCGAAGAACAGAAAAAATTCCATTTCTTGCGGTTTAGGCGAAGTTTGAATGATCTCAAGCGCTCAAACACTTGTTGGAGATGATCAATATGGGATTCAAAAGAATCAGACAAGATTATTATATCATGAAGATATGCTAACAGATCAATATTTTGAAGTCCTGAGTCCATTAGCCTCTGGAAGGTACATGGCGCATTAGGCAGTCCAAAAGGCGTTCTTGTGTAGCGGTACGTTCCAAACTGGCAGATTGTTGAGGCAGTGAACCACAAGTTGATCAGAAATGGTTTTTATTTTCACTAAAAAAAATTCGATCAAAATTACTGATAAAAATTAGGGAAAAGAAGTAATTTCCTGCTTCTTCTTTTTGTTTGTTTTTTCTTCTCTATCGTTTCTCATTGTTTTTTGTTCTCTATGGTTTCTTGATTGTTGTTCTTTCTGGTTTCTTGTTTTTTTTTTCCATAGAATTTTGAATTCCTTTTTTTTTTTTTTAAGGCGCGTATCCAAGTTACGAGCAGAATTGGCGTGCGGTGAGGTTTGCCAGTTGTATTATAAAGTCCTAACACAGATAAATGCAGTCTTGTCGCGATCACAGGGTCTAAACTGACACCTGATGATAACTAGACTCAGGATCTAGTGTTGTAAAGAGTCTTCTTTGCTGCATGGAGAATGTAGTCTATCCACAACAACGGATACCTATCTGGCATCGTCTTAACATTAAGCCGGCGGTAATCAACGGTCAGCCTGTTCCGACTATCGTTCTTGGGAACCAGAACTACAGAAGCAGCGTGAGGAGATTCACATTCTTCAATTATCCCTTCCGTAAGTAGGTTGTCAATTTCTTGCTTTAACTGGAACCTTTTAGTCTCAGACAGGTGATAAGGAGGAACGGAAATTGGGATGTCATCTGTCAAGGTAATAACATGTTCTGCAAAAGGAGTCCGTTCTACATTGATATTGAAAAGATCTTGGTTCGCCTCAAGCATCTTGCTGAATGTATGATTTACGCTTGGCGAAAGCATTAAACCTTCATTCTCTCTAATATTGTCTGAACAACTAATGTCTACAGAATTGGTTGCGGTTTCTTGAAGGTAAACAGGTTTAATTGGTTCCGACTCAAACTTGTTGCTAATTTCAGGTTCATCGCTATAGAACCATGAATCATTGGGAACATCCAGAATAATATTTGCTGATTTAAGAGAATCTGTCCCTAGAATTGTTCTGCTTTTCTTATGATCTGGGACAGAAATCATGGTAACATGATGACTTCTATTTTTCAAGACAACTTTCACATCAAAATAAAAGGCATTTAGAAGTTCTACCATCTGCTAAGGTCATATTTAAATTTTCCTGATGATAAGGGACTTTTCCTGTTAGCAGTCAGAGATACGTAAGTCCTTGACGACCTTCAATACTTACAAAGGTGAGTGGCGAATGGAAAAATCACACTGAGCAAAGTATGAAATAAGAAATTCGGCAAGCATAGTTGAATTGTCTGATGTTAGCGAAACACGAGGTGAGCAATTTGAGCAATTGCTTTTTACTTAACCAGGTTTTTTGCAACCATAACATATTACGGACTGTGCTGCAAAAAAGTTTCTAGTACCGGTAACGGAATAACCTGAATTTTCATGTTTTCTCATTACCTTGCACTTTTGAAAAAACCTCTCTGTAAATTTGATGAGGTGGTTCCGAATAATCAAAAGCAAGCCTTAATGACAAAATAGCTTCATCAAAACTGTTAATCGATGATTTAATTCTCTGCCACCAGGTAGCAGCAGCATCATGCAGTTGCATTGAAAGTCCTTTGAGAACATGCTGGTCTGGTATATTAGGGAAATCTTTGTAAACAGTTATGGCATCGATAAACGCATCGACATCTTCCTCGATATTTCCGCTAAACCGAGATTTGCATGCAAAAAAGTTAATTGTGGTACATTTTGTTGGACTTGAGTTGCCTGTGTACCAATATTCACATTTTGTATAGCAGCTAATAATCTTTGAAGCATATCTGGTGTCATGAAAATCTGTTGTACTGGAGCAGCAGTTTCATTGTTTTGTGGCATCATGCTTGATTCTAGCTGAAATCCTTTACCAGATCTTGAAGGCATCCACTTTAAAATAGAATAGATATTGCGGAGTGGCGCACCCAAGGGGGGGGGGGGGGTTGGGGGTTAAAAACCCCCCCCCGAAATTAAGCACTGGTATAAAGAAATTTCCGGTAAAAATATTTTTTTTTTGCGATTTTGGTTAATAGGTATCTACAAACTTTCTATTTTACATACATGGCACCTCTAAAAGGTTTTTCCTCCGACAGTGAGAAGATTTAGGTGAGTGAACAGCGAGGTAAACACATAACTTATACAATCACTTGGTTGGTTGGTTGGTTGAGATGCAGAATTAACAGGCCGGGTTGGGGCCCTGCAGCCATCGGCTTATTCAGCTTATTGTATTGTCCTGTTCATCTGTATAGTCAGTAAAAAGTTTCGTGACCTTGATTAGGTTTTGCAGCCTCTTCACCGTGTTTCTATCTGTATCTCCACCAGCGTAAAGCCTCACATTCAAAGATTATGTAATTGGCGGTTTCATCCTCCTCGTCACAAAGTCTGCATATAGGGTCTTCTTGGAGGATGCCCATTGTGTGAAGGTGTTTTCTCAGGCTACAGTGTCCAGTAATTATAAGTTCAGTTATTAGCCTGATTTGATTCCTGTTTAGTTTGTAGGATTTCTTCAGTAAGTTTAGGTGATGGTTGTTATACCATAAGCTTATTGTGTCTGAGCTTCGGAAGAGTTTGCTAGTAGGTTTTGTGTTGTCTATACACCCACTGGTTTATTTTTGTTGCCGGTTCAGGACCAGTATAACTCGTGCCCCCTCAGACAGGGTCCATGGCATATATTTCTGCTTGGAATACAGTAGTGTATTCTCCTAGAGGTTGACATACTTGCCGTTGGTGGGTGTGCTTCTCTGTGCACCGGTAATACAAAGACACACAAGTCTCTGGATTTTGGCTAGCTCCAGGTTTGCTTGTCTTTGGTTTACTTTGGGCCACCATATAAGTACACCATATGTTATCATCGGTCTTACAACCGTAATGTATATCCATTGTACAACTGAAGATTTTAGTCCCCATGTTTTCCCAATCGCTCTTTTTAGTGACACCAACGTCATCTTGCTTTCGGTGGTTATGTTTTGGATGTGTTGGTTCCATGTCAGCTTCATATCTAGGATGATACCTAGAAATTTAGCTTCCCTGCCAAACTCTAAGGTTTTTTGGAATAGATTGGGGGCGATTAAGTTCTCCAGATTTATTTTTCTCGTGAAAGGAATGAGTTTTGATTTGGCGGGGTTGACGCGAAGTTACTCCCTCGTGCATCATTTCTCAATGATTCCTGGGGCGTCCTGCATGAAGTTTGATACCGTCCTCCCCCAATGACAACGACTATGTCATCCGCGTAGCCTAGGGTGGTGTAGCCTTGATCGTTTAGTTTCCTCAGAAGTTATCCACGACTAGATTCCGCAAGAGTGGTGACTATGACCTGTGAGCATCCTTTTGTCGTGGTTATTTTAATAGAGGTTTCAGCCATAGTCGAATTTCTAGTCCTGTGTTTTAGAATGGACTTGATCCATCTGCATGTGGTATCATTAATCGCATGTTACCCAGCAGCTCTGACTATACAATCACTTTCAAAAAGTTATTTTTTGAAGGCTCAAAATAAACGTTTTTGGGCGTGACACCCGAAATTCTTCCTATGGCGGCCGGCCTACGGCAGCGCCTGCCTGCGGCAAGCCTTCATCATTATGAAACCCCCCTCCCAAATAAAAAACCTGGGTGCGCCACTGATATTGCGATTTTGTCAAAAGTAACTTGGCAACTATGGATTGCGCTTGACAAAACGACAGAAAGTAACAATGGCTTAAAGTCAGTGGTCACTATGGACGTTTGGGAACAATGTAACGCAATTATTGATTATTGCAAAAAAAAAGACATGGTATGGCGGCCATATTTCTGGAATGAAACTGAAAGGATTATGTTCAACGGAAAGTACATTCTAAAACAAAACCAAACTGAGACAGTGTCGATTCAATGTCTAAAAACACACTTTCACTGTAACTCTTACCGAAATCACATTTCACAATCCTCGAAGGCCCTACGTTGGGCGCCAATTTGTGGCAGGCAGTCGGTGGTTTAACCTCTATCTGCTTTGGATCGAGGGACTGCGTAATTCACTCGGCAAAGTTATAAAATGTAAAGGCCCAAATACTACATCGGAGATTCACTAAATAACATTATTTAAATGGTACGAAAGTTACAAAACCACTTCAACAAACGTCAAGTCATTCAATAATAATTGTCCATATGACAATTAACAATTAAAAACTACAAACAGATTTGCACCGCTATCACTTAAGGGAATTTGATTTAAGTGGAGCTTTTGAATGTGACTTTTGTTTCTACGAGTCACATTCAAAGCTCCACTTGGATTAAATAACCCTTAAGTTATAGCGGTGCAAATGGCCATTAGAAAATCAAAGTCTAATTCCAGAGACTAAGGAAACACGTATTCCAGAATAGGAACTTGTTATTCAGAAAATGAAAATTGTAATGCAGAATAGTAAATTAAAATTCAGGAAATTGTTAATTATGATTTAGAAAAAGGAAATTGTATTTCAGAAGATGTAAATTTATTTTCAAATAATGGAATATATATAATTCGGAATAGTATAAAGTAGGTACCTCATGATAATTAGCTATGTAGGTATAGAGTGTGATATTTTTGCTAATTTTCTTGAACGTATGTTAATTGCATCGATAAAACAGATCCAAATTAGTCCAAAAAGACTCTAACATCATTTCCAAATGAGAGTTTCAGAGGGAGAAAAAAATAAAAGAGAAAAATCTTGGCTTCGGAAATTTTTTTAAAATCTGACAGGACTATGAATAATTGATCAAATATTCACTTAAATTCAAGCACATGGGCATAAATTATTTATCATTGGGAAAAGCAATAAATTATTTAGAAACTGTGCCAAATTTGTTGAAGTGGCTCATAGAGCTTTTGAGCTATAGAGCTTCAAAGTTGAATGAATAAAAACCTTACTTGTATGAATATGATTTTTCAGTTTTGATTCGCAAAAAACTTTTTTGTGTAAAACTTTACCGGCGATAAAATAATTAACGGAAACAGCAATTTCCTCTAAGCACACAAAATTTTTTTTTTTTAAAAAAGCACCAATAATAGATATTTACTATATTCCTGAATTACATCATGTAACCAATTCTGAATTAAATTTTCCTATTTCTGATTTTCAAAACTGCATATCTAAATTACAATTTCCAGCTTCCGAAATTTAATTTCCTTTTCTCAAATACATTTTCCGCTTTCACAATTAGAAATGAAAAAGGTGTAGATAAAAAAAAAATCCTATTGGCAGCAATTGTAAATCTGCCAATCACTTGTTTGAACGTAGCTTACTTTAAACGAACTTGCCAGTTTTTATTTCGCCGAACGCGGTTTCGAATGTCAAAAAGCCGGATAAATAAAAACCGAACTATTATTTTTACTTTTTATGTCGCTGCCTTACATTTTTGAAATGAATGCAAAAATTTACCCGCGAAGCTTTAATGAAATTCGAAATTAGAATTGCTGTGCGGTATACGAAATACATTAACACTTTTTAGTAAATTTACAGTCGAGAATTTTTTTTTTTTTTGGTATGAGAATTTAGTGCCGTTTTCATTCTAAATCGAGAAAAATGTGGTAGAAGCATGTAATTTATTACTGCCTTATTTTATATATAGACTTGTCTGCGTCCCTTTTGAAAGTTCTGTTTTGTGTCAGATTACTCTATTATTGGCTGATTCTCAAAACTGTGCAGTTTTATTTATTCCAAAAAAACCTTATTTTAGTCTCTCAATGTTTCGTGTTTCGGCAGTTTGTGTATTAATTCAATCCTAAGAAGTTCAATTAGGTTGTTATAAAAAAGTTAACTACTATTAGATTTATTTACAGTTTATTTAGAGTCTCTAGTGAACATAGACTCCCGCTCTTTATGTAGGTACTGATTCACGTTCAATCTCCTACATCAAAAAAGTGCATTATACATATATAAATCAAATACGAACACAAAACTTTGTTGAACTAAACTGCTAGCCAAAGAGAAATTAAAACTGTAATTTTAATAAAACATGTTTCATAAATCTTGTTAATTATTCAATTATAAAGCTGATGCAAACCTTTTAGCATTTATCTTTTTTTTTTAATAACATTTTGTTAAGAATTTGCAAGTTATTGTTTACTTCTGCTTCTTGAATAAGAATTGTAGACAAACACCGAAATAAATAATGGGAACCAAAGCTGAACGATGTCAACAAGTTACATTTGGACGAGAATAATAGGCCATTAATATTACATCTAAAATTGCCGTAGATTGCAGATAACATGAGCACCAGGTAAAATGGATTTGAAAACTAGAAGAGTTAAACAGAAAAATTGGCTAAAACATTTATAACACCAAGACGTATGTATCGATGTGAAATGTACAGTGGAAATCATTGCAATTGGCACACACTATGTAAATATCCCTCGTAATGTGTCAAATCTGACACACAGTAATAGCAAAATGCTGCACTAAATAGATTTATTGGTTAGAATTTTGACTTAATACGGGGGATTTTGAAGAGTGTGTGCCAATTGCAATGATTCCGACTGTACATACTCGGAAAACAATCTGGACAGAGTCCGAACCCACTCTGTCCAGATACTCAGATTGTTCTTGCCTCAATGTCGAATTGGTCAATTTACAACACATAAAGTCTATCCACTCATTCAATTATCAACTCTTCACTGTAGAACAAATTTTCTCTGTTTTTTAAGAATTTCTGTGAGAGTCTTGCAAGAGTATCATGAGTGCATTTTTCAAAAATCGTTCGTAAGCAGTATTCTTCAAGTACATCCTTTTCCCTATCTACAGAATAAATTTTAGCAACTGTAGGATTGGTAATTCCATAATACCTGGCCGCATTCCAATACCTATGTTCACCTAGACCTATTTTACCTTATTGATAGTACCTATGTTAGTTTTAATCAAGTACCAGTGTTGATTGGTACCGGTTGTTGTTGAATTGTTATGTCAGAGAGAGTGACAAATAAAATAAGTCTGTCATAAATGTGCTAGAAGAACTGTGTTGTTTCATTCACCCCTAGACAACTACTAAAACCCTACATTTTGGGGGCTCAACCGAGATAGAAGGAGAATAAAATACGACGATAGTGATCAATAAAGCCAAAGTATTGAATCAAGCAGTGATGGTTGCTTGTAAAAGATATCAGCCTGGATGTTCCCATTGCTGCTATAACGACGAAACGACATGGAAGAAGTGCTGCAATATTGCGCGTGACATATAGTCTTGTGAAATTAGAAACACGTGAAGACGAAAGACGTGAAGACGACAGACGTGAAGACGAAAGACGTGAAGACGATAGACGTGAAGACGGTAGGCGTGAAGACGAAAGACGTGAAGATGAAGGTTTTGCAAAAGAAAGACGGAAGAAAAGAGAAAAAATTAACCATGAGAAAAAACAGAAAGACGAAGAGAAGAAGCGCAGAGTTGAAGAAAGACGAAAAGACAAAGAAGATAAACGTGCGTATGACGAAAGACGAGAAGACGAAAAAGATAAACGAGAATACGTTACACGACATAGAAATGAAGACAGACAGAAAAATGAAGATGAAAGATGAAAATATGCTTATTGGCGCAGAGAGGAAATTGCACCAAGATACGACCATAGGCGAGAACAAGAATTTAGGCGATGGCAAGATGAAGAAAGATCGCGACGAGAAGACGACGATAGAGGTTATCGCTATTTGGATACGATGCTTAATAAGAAACAAGACTCATTTGCATTAAGTTTGCGAGATGTGGAAGATAGCATTAGGTCTTTCGATGGGAAAGATGAATATCCTATCGAGACGTGGATTATGGAATTCCAAGAAGTGGCAGAAGTCACTGGGTGGAACGAACTCCAGAAGTTAATTTACGCGAAGAAATATCTGAAACGCCTCGCAAAACTTTTCATACAATCTGAAAAAGGAATACGAAATTGGTCAACTCTAAAACAAGAAGAAAAAAATATGATGAAACTGTGCAAGAGTATATGATTAAGATGAAAGAAATGGCAAGTCGCGCGTACATAGAGCCTGTGGTGGTCATAGAATATATAATTGATGGAACTCAAGACGATTCGTCAAATAAGATGGTGTTGTACGGAGCTAAAAATTTTACTGATTTGAAAGAAAAAATTAAACTGTTGTATGAACGAAAGAGAGAGAATTTCAAAAAGAATGAAGATAATAGTACTGCTAAAAAAGAGAATTATGATGTTAGAAAAGAAAAAAAAATCACTTGTTTCAATTGACCTTTTCAATTTTGAAGCCTCTCTCTCTCTGGCATCAAACTGTCAGACGCCAAAAGAGTATGAAAACAATGATTGACAGCCGTTGACAGTGGTTTGTTGACAAGACTTTTATACGTGTGGAAACTGGAAACTATTTTTTCCTCGGTTTTTTCCTAACAATAGTGATTAGAATAAAAACCAGGGGATTGCTAAACATCCAATACACATTGACATTGACAAGCAAGCAAATGTTGGAGGGAATATTAATGTTTTCATACTATATCGTCCATCTCTTTTAATTGAAAACGTCAATTGTGGGGATCAGGATCATAAATCCAATGCTTGTCCTGATAAGACAAAGGGAACGAAGTGCTTCAGCTGCAATAACTATGGGCATGTTTCCAGTAAATGTTTAAATAGAAACCAAGCAAATAGTAGCGCAGGGTGTTCAAGCGTTAATGTGATATGTGAAACAGAACGAAAAAACATATATTAATATTAACTGCTCTATTTGACACTGGAAGCAATGTCTCTACAATAAGGGAAGACGTGTATGATGAACATTTTTCAGATACTGAATTAATCTCATAGTATTTAAAGGACTTGGAGAAAACGCAAAAATAAAAACATTGGGATCTTTTACGATGCAACTCGGCATAATTGACGAAAAATTTGAAGTCAAATTCCATGTTATCCCTAAATTATCTACTTCTTTTAAAGCTATAATTGGAAACAATATTTTGAGGCAAGCTACTGTACCATCGTCACCAAAAGTAACTGGGACAGCATCACATTAGCTCTTGTCCTATTATATGAATTTTAATGTCAAATATTTGTCAAACTATGCAATAAATGCATTGAAATGAATGACAGTAGAATTAGTCCAGGAGATTATTATGCATTATTTGTGTCCCAGATACTTTTGGTGACGATGGTACATATCAATGAAGAAGAAATAATGATATACAAGAAATCAGACCAAAATTTTACCATGCACATAATAACAGAAGATTTAAAGGAATCAGAAATTGTAGTAGAACATATAGAAGACAAAAATCAAAGAGAGATAATTAGGATTGATTGATGATTACAAGCCGGAAAAAACGAAGACAACAGATAGTGAGATGAAAATATTACTAAAAAGCGATGAACCAATTTACCAAAGACCAATACCGCATTCCAATACCTATTAGTTGGGGAGCTGGCGTCAAAAACATGCAAGAGTTTTCGCAAGGCGGATATTTTCAAAATAGGTCGTACTTTAGTGTTAGAATGCTAGTGTACAGTCAGCACTCACAGTTCCGGGACAGCTGGCTCTGGGACGCGGGCAAAGTTGTAATTTTAAGAAGCATCTAAACTGTTTTCTCAAAGCTCAAAATTTATAGAAATTTTGCACATTATCTGTTTGAAGGTCACAGATAACGTATGTAAATCGTCAGACGTCTAGTTCGTTGCAAAAAGGTGGTCAGACGTCCTCAAAGTTTTTATTTTATGGCATTTTCTTCGGTGTCCTGTCAAAATATATTTTTGCAGGTATTTGACAAATATAATAGAAGAAAATGCCATAAAATAAAAACTTTGAGGACGTCTAACCCCCTTTTTGCAACAAACTAGACGTCTGACGATTTACATACGTTATCTGTGACCTTCAAACAGATAATGTGCAAAATTTCTATAAATTTTGAGTTTTGAGAAAACAGTTTAGATGCTTCTTAAAATTACAACTTTGCCCGCGTCCCAGAGCCAGCTGTCCCGGAACTGTGAGTGCTGACTGTACACTAGCATTCTAGCACTAAAGTACGACCTTTTTTGAAAATATCCGCCTTGCGAAAACTCTTGCATGTTTTTGGCGCCACCTCCTGGACTATATGTTCACCTAGACCTATTTTACCTTATTAGTACCTATGTTAGTTTTAATCAAGTACCAGTGTTGATTGGTACCGGTTGTTGCTGAATTGTTATCTATTGGCGTTTCCGATTGGTAGATTCAGTGCGCACTCAGTGTATTTGCATCCTTTTAATCGACCTGTAGAAGAAAAAGACAGGAATAGAAAAAATTGCACTAGTTCCGCACTAGATCTACCAATCGGAAACGCCATATGATTATGGTACGCGCACTTGTATTGAACGATCCTGGCCACTTTTAATGTGCCTCAAGCCGTATATATGTACCTACCTGAATAAAAATATTATAAGTCCAACGATTGACAGACACGATTTTTCTATCTTATCCATAAAACGTTTCAGTCTTGGTTATTACATATTATATTTATTTCTAATACTGAGGGTTAAATATAATAACTAGGTAATGTTAAATCTGATCAAGGCCTAAAAAGGTCAACCATAAACAAAGTTTCAAATTCAAATATCCCGCCAAAATCATTTTACTTTGACCCAAGCCTATAGAGGCGCCACATATATAAACTTTTTTTCTTAACATGGGAGTTACCATTCTATATCCCCACTTAAACCTTATTCTATTATTGTTATGTCAGAGAGATTGACAAATAAAATAAGTCTGTCATAAATGTGCTAGAAGAACTGTGTTGTTTTATTCACCCCTAGACAACTACTTAAACCCTACACAACTATCAACAACTCGGTGCCATCTAAGATCCAGGAATTAATAATTCTTACAGACAAACAATTTTAATCTATTGGCACTCCATGTCTTTTAGAATCAGCATGCATTTTCAACAAATCATTCCACAACCACCAACTTAGCAGTATATCAGAAGTTTTTAACTTCACATCCAAGAATGCTTTCCAAAAACTGTTGGCTTTTCTATGTAGAATTTTGTAGTCTTTACAAATATCAAGAAAATTACTGGTTTTTAAAAGATGGTCAACAAAATGGGATTTGTCGTTTTCAGTCTATAATAAATAAATATCCCAGTATGGTTTTCAGAATCTAATTTGGAACTTATACGATTTATTCGTTTTTCAAAGTTGCGATTTTGATAAATCAAAACAATTTCGGAGAAATCCCTACAAATCTGTTGAGTTTTGTTGAAACTGGTTCTATCGGATGAATGATCTTTTTCTCTCATGATTCAGTGCCGTTGTAAAAAAGTCATAAAAACTTAATTGGGTTTCCGAAAAATCCTTAAAAGTTTGTTACCCCAGGTAACATCTGCTTGATGTCCTCTTGGATTATATAAACTTTGCCAGCATTTGAGTGATGATAGGGATTAAGGAAAATATATTCCATATTTAGGGTAATTTTGAATCAACAATTGTTGGAAAATATTTAAATGGATTGATTTTGCAAAATCCGTTGATTGTTTCATTGAACAGTAGTAAACAAATTTGAATTCAATATTTGATGTTAAAAGTTTGAAATTGTAAAGATACAAAAAAGTAATTAATATATTTAATAGAACGGTTTGGAGAATCTAAATATTTTATATTCCGTGACTCAAGTTTTTACAGGGAAATTTGGAGCTATTTTTCCTTTTAAATGTATCGGAACGAAGATTTATTTTGCAGGAAAGGAAATGGTGTTAACAGAAAGTGGAAATTTTTCCCTCTTATAGGATACAGGCTGAATGACAGAAACAAGAGAAATGTGTCCAATACATTGACCCTTTTAATTTTATTAAATTTTGTGAAAATATTGAAAAAGTACTTTTATTAAGTAATTTATATTTAAGGACTTTAATTTTTTTTTCTCTATGACTGAAAATCACAAAAAAATAAAATATTATTTTGTCAAGATACCCGAAAAATTGGTTAAAACTTAAAAGTTCATCAGGGTATAAAAATAGTACCTATTTAGAAAAGTATATTAAAAAGTTAATATTTACTTTTTTCAAAATTTCCACATTAGAGTCATCAACCACAATCAAAAGTCCATAAAGCAACGATCGGAACCACCAAAAAAGTTTTAAAAAAAGTTTTTCTCAATTTCCCAAAACTTTTGCGCTCCTTTCACAACGAAAAATAATCGCGCGAAGCGTATCCGAGCTCTTGCCGAAATACGAAGCAGAAATCCTCCCGATGTTGTAGAATTCGTGGTGTGCGCGACACTAAAAAGTGGTAAAAGTTTTGGACGGTCTCTTCCTTCGGCAGGACACGATGTACGGTACGGCGCAGTCAGGACAAAATGATTTTGTGAATAAAGTCTGGTGCGTGTATTTGAGATGAAAGGGATTGCATTATTGCTTAGGTTAGGGTCTGGGGATTGTCTGCACTTTGATCGATTTAGTTTTTCATTTATAGATACATTAGATCGTTGAAAATTCTTTGTGCAACAGGCAAAATAGTCGTCGATTCTAGAGCTATCAACAATACATTGAAACGTATGGTCGTTTGGATAACCAAAAGAGTGCTGAACTCCTCTACTTATATGTACATTTTTTTAATCAAAATAATCTCAACTCTTCCTGTCTTCTCTCACTGCTAACATTATAATATGCATTTCGTATTGCTTGAAATAAAAATCCTTTCAATTAAATACCTAATTTCCCTTTGAGATTGCTTCTATCCATACATGCTTATCAAATCTATCAGTCCGATCTTCTACTGTTTTGGATACATCTCTTGAAGTTAATGGATAAATAATACACTGGAAGTGATTTTTAGTAGAAGATATAATGTGAAATGTGAAATAACGGAAAAAACTGATTAATAACCTAATAAAGTTTAAATTGCCGTAAAATATAATATTTTCTTTACATAGTACATTGGTTTAACAAACATGATCTAAACTTTACAAATTTTATCTTTTCCTAAAGATTTTATAAACATATTACACAGTTTTCTACGGAAAAAACATACAAATATAGATCTTTGATAAAATTATATTTTATAACAGTCACTAAAAACACCATTAAGATTCATAAGTTCTTGTACTGCCAGTCCCGCAGAAATGTACCTACTCTGCCTCCATTAATGAGGATAATGCGATAAAGTTCTGATCTCTTAAATACCAGGCTATTGGATTCTTTCTATGAAAATATATTTACCTAAGTTCATTGTCCGATCTGGTAAACGTCAGTCCATGTCCATAGTCAATAGTACAGCTTAGATACCGAGTAATTCTCTTAGCTGCTTTCCATGCACATGAAGTGGGTTTATCCAAAAATCGGGACAAATAAGCAACGCTATATGCTATATGGTCACTTAACATAGATACACTAAACTCCATACCAATCTTCGATATGGAGTAATATCTACCATTGTAGCATTTATATTCATTTGAAAATTGATTTCCATTGGAGTGGCAAATGTCCGAGTCTCGTCCATTTAAAATTCTAATAGCCTTTTAATCATTCTTTTCTGGGTGATTTGAATATCATTGTCACTCTCAAATCCATTCCAAGAAATGCTTTCACTTCGAGTTTCACTTCATACATTGATTTGACTTTAAATTCCCGAAACAAGTTGTTAATAAGTTCCTTGACTTGATCTTCTGGTCCAATTACCCAATTATCAGAGAATCATCAACAAATAGTACTAGGAAAATGTCATTCACAAATAATCAATAGTCATATTGTGATCTTCGAAAATTTAAGCTTGTCATGACTTCATTAAACTTCATGTTCCAACATTTGGGCGCATTTCTAAGTCTATGTAAAGCCGTCTCAATTTTAAATATTTTGCATCTGTGTTCAAGCCTTCAGGTGCTTTGATGTATATACACATCATTTTCTAGGAATCCATTTAGAAATGCAGTAGTCCAGTCTGTAAAGACACTGATATAAGTAGTCTTATTGTAGCTAACCTACACACTGGAGCATAAATGAATTCATCACTCTCATTATATGGTACTTGGAAACCTCTTGCAACCAATATTGCTTTCTTTGTACCATATTTTTTTATTTTAAAAATCTATTTCGTCTCTATAGCTGTTTGACATTCAGGAACTTCTGCTGGAATCCAAATCTGAGAGTTTTCATGAGATCTAATTTCCTTCTCTATGGCTTCTCTCCATTCTGCAGTTTTACAGGCTTCTGCATAATTCTAAGGCTCATCTGGAGTTACTATGAGCAAACAATAGGCAATGTACATTTCATAGTCATCAAGAATTTTGGGTTTGTTCACAGTTCTTCCATGGCATATGTTTTTCGATCTCATCACTACTTGAATTTCCATTGCATTCTTGCTAATTATTAGTCTTTTGGAAAGGTCTCTCTCCTTGTATCTCTTCAAAAAAATTTCCTTCTTGTCTCTCTTCTCCCTCTCCTCTTTCCTCATCTTTTTTATCAGGTAAGTAGTTTGGCTGTTTTTCTTTTTCCTTTGGCCCACTTTCTATCCCTATCTTATCATGGTTTTTTCTTGTACTCTATCAAATTCTCATCAAATCTTACGTCTCTGGAGCTCACTATTTTCTGCAGATCGGGTAAACACAATCTGTAGCCATCACCACAATATCCCACCATAACAGCTGCATTGCCTTAGCATCAAACTTATTAAACCAGGCTCGACACCCAAAAATCTTAAGCTTACTCAGATCATTTCGTCCATGACAAATTGTCGAGGTTGTTACTCCCCTAGGTAAAGCTCTAGTTGGAATTCTATTTAGTTCATACACTGAACATTTTAGCGCCTCATCCCATAGTGTTTTTGGAATAGGTACCTGAATCTATAATCTTGGTTTTTCTTTTATTCAATAGAGTTCTATTCATTCGTTCAGCTTTTCACTACAGGTAAAACAATACTATGTGTGGTAAAATAAAGTATATTTCCATATCCTACACATTATTATATTCAACATCTTCACCATATGATATTGCATTGAAAGCTATGTACATTTAAAAGTCACTTTATCTGGTTGGTGATCATCTATTTCTCTTCCTCTAGTTCTATTTCTAGTGTTTCATCTTGTATTTGTTTCCTCTCTTCTTGTGTGTCTTCTTGCCCATCTTCACCTTTTTCTCCTCAACTTCTGTTTCAGGTGAAGATTCTTTCAGCTTATTAGCATAATGCAATTTTATTGATATTATCTTCTATCTAAGAATTAACTGATCTGAAATGATGAACTTTTTTCTCGTATCTATATTCTAACTACTAAATAGGCTAGAAACTGTAGGTATCTTTTCCTCTAATCAACTTGCGTATTGTCCATCTTTTTTTTTGCTTTTTTTTGCTCTTTTTTCCTTTATTAAGGTACATACATCTATTGTTTAACTACCATGTTGAAGGTAGTTAAAAATAGATGTATGTACCTAAACTAGAGACCCTGAGCTGGAAAGCTATGCGGGTCATTCAGTATCACATATAACATTATTACAATATACCATACCGTATTATTATACATTATACAATAACACACAAGAGAAAATATCCAGTACAAGCAGGTACTGTATCAGAAAGTTGTTGCATTTTTAAATATATTAGTTCCAAATTGCAGATAAAGTCTTTTATTGTACAGTCCCAAAGTATCCATCCAAGATCAGCTGCTTCAGCTTACACTTGAAGCAAGTTATGTTCAATCTTTTAACAGATTCTGGAATTCGATAGTAGTACCTTAGTCTTTCTGATAAGATGCTACGTTGGCCAGTTGTAGTGTTCATTGCCGACGTTCTTAAGTTTTCATTGAGTCTGGTATTGTGGTGATGGATTGTGTTGGCTGGGATGAGACTTATTATAGAGTGAATATTGGAAGTCTTGCAAGAATGGATAAAGATACAGGATTGCAAGATATACAGGGAGTGAATGTTCAGGATGTCATTCGGATAATATAAGTCTATTGTTAGAAACAGAAATGGCAGCTTAAACAATTTTTCTTATAGCACGATTTTCGAGAACTGACAATGGATGCAGTTTGTTAAGGGAAGCATTGCCCCATAGCAGAGTTAGATAATATGATATGTGAGAATGGATAAGGGAATTGTATATCATCTTACGATGCGTGATGGACAGATATTCCGATATTCGACCAAGTACTCTAATTGCTGGTGTAATCTTTTTACATATACGTATGCAAGATGTGCATATCCCAAGTAAGTTTTGAATCGACAAAGAGTCCCAGATATTTGATGCAGTCTGCACGAGTTAATGGGAGACCTTGTAAGTTTATTGTGAAGTCAGGCCAGGACTCAAACTTTGATATTACTATATAACTTGATTTTTTCACATTTAAACTAAGTTTGTGGTAACAGAGCCAATCGCCTATGTTCTGTAAGTCTTCTTCAATGATGATTTTTAGGTTAGCAGGGTCCTTGTCAAAATAAGTGATGCAAGTATCATCTGCATATAAATTGAGAGAGCCCTGAAGAGGTATGTAAGACAGTGAGTTCATGTATAGACTGGAAAGAGGGTCGGTCCCAGAATTGACCCTTGGGGCACTCCGTATACAATGTTTTCCATTTTACTTCTGTTACCTTCACATTCAACATACTGTAGTCTGCCCGATAGATAGTCCCTAAACCACAGTAGTGCTGAACCGCTAAGACCAGTTTTTTCAAGCACCTCCACGAGAATTTTGTGATTTACTGTGTCAAAAGAATTTCCAGTCCGGAGAGACAAGTACACACTTATATCTCTTATCAAACTTTTCATAAATATTTGTAATTAGGTCTGTAGTTGCTGAGGAGGTATTGCTGTATTAATCTCATATTTACAGGTTTCCAATGCCTTAAACTTAGCTGGGAGCAGGGAAAGGAGCCTGTAGTTGTTTAGTACTGTGCTATTACCGCCCTTAGATAAAGGGACAACCTTTGCCATTTTAAACAAACTTGGTACAGCTGCAGTATTAAAAACAAGATTTATCAACTTACCTTAAGTAGGCGATATTTCATTTTTCAACACCATGATTGTATCAATGCCCAAGGTATCAGTTCCAGGTGTCTCACATTATACCAAAGAGCACTTTTAGAACGAAATCTATTTCTATAGTGTCTATTATGCAAATTGTTATTGTAAGAACGTATTATTTGATCACGCTCGAATTTAAAATGTTGAGGTTAAAATCTCCTAATATCCAGACTGTCTTTTTTTTTTATTAGAAATAATATTCAATTTTTCATCACAGGTTCAAATATAGTATTCCTATAATAATATCACATTTTTCCACCGGAATAAAGATCATGGAACAGTTTGAGTTATGTTTTGCAAGTTCTTTGAAGTTGTATTTGTCGTTAAGTAGAATGCCAATGCCTCCACCTTTCTTATCTCTACTAACATAAATTGATTTGTACCCATCAAAACCAAAATGGGCACCTTCGTATGGAGATAGCCAGGTTTCAGGTTTCAGTTAGGTATAACAATAGCATCTGGAAGATTTAAACTTACCAGAGCTTGTATATCATTTACTTTATTTCTAATGGACTGAGCATCCAAATATAAAATAGAAAAATTTTGTTCTAGAGTGTTAGACCCTGGACTGTTGCTATGTTGATTTAGACTAGCAAAATGCTTTATTTCTTTCGTAAATACTGCCATTTCAAAGGTTTTCTAGCGAATGTTCATTGTTAACGAGAACTACTGAGGAGTCCTCATTTTTTCTTAGATAGACTCCACCATTTTTAGTCCAACAGAATTTATAGCTTTTTTCTTTTTTGGTTTTGTAGGCTAAACTAAATAAATACCTGTTTCTTCATTAACATATATTCTACTGTTAGTACTTTCTGGTTTCGAGGGGTTGTATTT
The DNA here is from genome assembly GCA_917834065.1 of Ceutorhynchus assimilis. Taxonomy (NCBI): domain Eukaryota; kingdom Metazoa; phylum Arthropoda; class Insecta; order Coleoptera; family Curculionidae; genus Ceutorhynchus; species Ceutorhynchus assimilis. Next base: position 32,166,336 of record OU892284.1, read on the forward strand.
CAACATTTTAGAATCAATGCTTTGCGATGTTTCCTACTGGCCAATAAGCCATTTTTCACTTCAATCTTTAGAAGCTTCGCCAGAAATAATTGTCCCTTTCTTAGTTTCTTTTTTGATGCATTGTCGAATCTCATGATCTTCCAGTTTATAGTTTAATAGGTCATTACTTATTTCTTTTAAAATATCCTGTGGGTTCTCATCTTTCACCTGTGTACCTTGAATGTCTATGTTCGAGGCTATACCTCTTTCATTTCAAGATATGAAACTCTTTCTTCCATTTTAGTGAGCTCGCTTTTAAGCACTGAATTTTCCTTTTACACCACTTTTAGTTCGTCCAAAACCCTTTTGTTTTCTTGAGTTAGTTCATCGAATTTGTCACTTAAAAAACTGAACGGAATGTTGAAGTTCCATAACTGTTTTTGTGAGCTGATCAAAAAAGTCCCTGGACCAACCAAAATTAACAGAAGAAGCACTGGAATCACCCTCAACGGCGGCAACATGCGTGAGAGATGATGATTCCTCACTTACTCTCGTGGTAAAAACTTGCCTTGCAACTGTTACATGACATAATTAATAACAACTTTTTTACAATAAAAACAATATTTTTCCTGAGGACTCATTCATTACAATTCGAGGTTAGGTATTGATCCTGCTTTAGACTAATCACTATTGAAATCATTTTCATCAAACTCTTTCATAATAGACGTAGTTGAGAACATTTTTGTCTACAAATAAAACACTCATTCTAAACTTCCATAATGATGATTAAATCTATTCAGTAATATTATATATGTTGAAATAATACAGACATCTTGACATTTTCACTAGCGCGGCTATTGAATTCCATTTTCCAATAGGTAAGTAATTATTTTAAATTTTTTTGTATTTCTGGGAATCTGGGCTTATGACCTGTTGCTGTTAGAGTCTGTTTGAATGATGCAAATTTACTATTTCAGATATCTAACCCATTTCTAACCGTGAAAATTTCAAAATTTCAGCACACAATCAAAAAATCTGAAATCATCACAACATAAAATTCTGAGAACGTTAGAGGTACTTATAGATATCATATTATAACAAAGACGACGTATATTGAAAAACCCCTTACAATATCTCAAACCAAACCAACTGGTGACTAAATGACGATAGTTTGCATTTTAAATCCTTTGAAGGAGAGCAAGTATCTCGTCAGACATCATGAATGATTGGTCAAAAAATAAAAGCTGAAGAACAGGTAGGTATCGCTTTTTGAAGTCTTTTAATTAATTTGATTATGAAAAAAATTCGATGCATTTTTGAATTTAGATGACCATGCACGAAGATTCGGATTTCAACATTAATCTCATAATTGATGATATAAGTATAGAATATTTTTAATAAATATTTCAAATAAGTTTTATTGATGGCTATATTTTTCACACCAAAATATATACCTAATATTTATATTAAACGCCCTTTTGTTAAAAAAATAACCTAATCATATTGTAAGTTGTTTATGCAACGGATCGGCCGAAATTCTTTGTAGAAAAAGTCTAAGTACAGACAGAAAAACTAAAAACATGGAAGAAAGAAATAAAACATAGAAGAAAAAGAAATGTATCATCAGAATTTGTATGTAAAGAAAGACATTTAAAAATCTAATAATAACCGAGCAAATATATAGTAAATTAAAAAATCCATCAGCTTTTTCTCAAATCGGTTATTAATAACTTTGAAACGGAATCGTGAAATCTATTTCCCCAAAAGAAAAAATTATTTCCTGAAGCAGATTGTGGGCTCTAATTGAAGTTCCTTGTTTCAATTGTCTGAAAGAAAATATTTGCAAAAATTATTCTTCGGCGAGCGTCGAAATAAGATTAGCTGGCTTTGCCAGAATAAACTACTAGAAATAATAAGTTTTCTTGGCATCAGAGAAAACTGAAAGCAAAGTCTAGTTTCAAATGCGGGTTAAACGCCAACGTGTTTTTCGTTTTAAAAGTTTTTTTTGTTAAACATTTCATAATCTCTATGGTCAAATAATAATAATAGTTATTTTGGTTAGCTATACTTTTTCAGTTTAAAAGCTTTTGGGAACATTTAAGATAAAAGTACGTATAGATATTAAAACAAAATTTTAGCTAGAAAAAAAATTCCCTAATTGGTAATTTAGTTTTGTATTTCCGGAAGCTTTGCAACAAAGTGCAATACATCCACATTTATTAATGCTCCAGTTTATGAAATGCCGTTATTACACTTTAATTTTAGATAGATAGATACGTTCTTGGATTTATAGGAAATTGAAATGAGATAAAGTGACAAAATTTAAAAAAAACTACCTACACAAAAATAGGGATATACTGTTACTTATACAGCAAAGGCTAGAAGAAATATTTATGGAAAATTGACAAAACACGATTAATTAGGTACACAATTCATTGCCTGACTGGCCAAAACCATTTTTTTCTTTCAAATAAAAGGGCAAAGTTGGCCTAACACGGTTACATAAAAGAAAATTTATAATAACTGGAATTAATTAAGTAAATTGCCCTCTTGAGAGCAGAAGCCCATAGTGAAAGAGAATTAATTAGGCTCAATCCGAAAAAAGCACTCAAATCTCTGGATTTGTTCACCTATATAGGTACAATAACTTGAAAAGGCGCAATAAAAAAAAAATTAATAAAAAGGCTCTCATTACTGGAGGCTTATCAAAAAGCGACACTAATTTATCAGGCTTTCATGCAACTAATCCTAATATTAGATAATAATTTGGAAGCAATTTTTCTCGATGTTGAGCTATCTTTTATTGGTGATATAATATAAGATGTAAGGTACCTTAGTCAGAAGGAAAAAAATAAATAAAATAAAAAAAATACAAACAAAAACTGAAAAATTGAAAAATTACAAGGAACAACGGACCAATGGCATCTTCTTTATTCATTCAACTTTACTCTCATTCATTTATTGAGGACCTCATACGTCAAAGCTTTTCGTGACTAAGCCTTTTCATCGAAGATAATTATTATTATTAACTAGGTACCTACTTTACTTTTAACGCATAATTTAAATTTAACCAGATGTATTCAATAATTTATTGAAAACAAATTTATTTTGACCTTCGATTATACAAAAAAAAAAACAATTAATGAAATGAGCACATCTTTTTTTTAGTAGATACGATGACCCCACTATACCTAGATTGTCATTCGAGGAAATGAGTCAAGATTAGAGAAAAATGAGTACCTATAAAACCATATACATTTTGTGTTTGGGCAAAAGGCCAAAAGTTAGAGCTTGTTCAAGAAGTGAAACACGAACTTAGATAGGTACCTACATACGTGGTTTGATAAAGAATGAGTGGATTACTTACATAAGAATATGCCTTGCCTAGGTAGGTATAATCTAGCAAACTTTTGAACGTGGCTTGGTTGCCATTTTAATAATGATGAGCACCTATATACAATCGATTTCGATTTCTTAACCAATTATTGATATTCGAAATATATTTTCTTTAAATAATCCCCAGTGGATTATTTTTAACCTGTTTGTTTTTATAGAGTCTAAAATATTGCTTTTTAAAACAACAAAAGTGTAGCCATTAAAAATTTAAGGAACTGCATGCCATTAGGGTTCAATTATGAGTTAAAATTAAATTTTGCGGCATGCAAATATGTTTTTTTACAAAGTTTTTGACCTAGAGGTATATTTTAATTTAATCCATTGAATATAATATACGTCTAATTAAAACACTTTACGATGTACTTATGTGCGTATTTGAATAACTATGTTTGCCAGGTAAAAAAACATCAATTAATAAGTTGTTCGATAGAAATTTGGCAATAAACACTTTCCTCAATAAAAATCCACGATCTTGTATAAAACGCCTATACATTTATCCATTTTTTATGCTTCATAAAATTTCAAAAATGGAGGTCTTGTTATCTTAAATCTATACAATTTAGAATTTTTCAAGCGATGGTAATTTTATGTAGTCTCGTGCTAGAAAAGGAAAAGGCAATCTTGAGGAGCAGTGGAATACATAAATAAGAGCCAAGAAAGTAACGATAGGTACAGGCCATATTAATTATGCAAAGTGGAAGTGTTCATCTCAAATAGGAAGATTGATTGAAGCAGATTTGAAAGTGCAGGTGGTTTTGATCACCGAGTGCCCCGTCAGAACGCGTGTGATGGCTTTTAGTTGACTCCAGTGCAAGACGGATTCTCGTCATAGATCCCTCCTCATTATACACCAACCCCTGCCATTCTTCCATCAGAACCCCTTCGGCTTGAGAAAACCTTGGTAGGGTTCTTGCCGGGATGACGATCTTGTACTGTCTGAGGGGCTGAAGTTTTTGGCATTGCATTCCTTCTGGTAAGAAGGAGGTCCTGTCTGATAGTTATCAGTCCAGGCCCTTGCATTTTGCATGTTCAGACCTCTATGAATTCACTGTTCCCAATCGTTGAGTCTGACTGAAGCGCCCGAAAAGAGATGAAAAGTGATTATTACAACAAAGCTGTTGGATCTAACTTCACCAAGTCATCCATACCACCACTTACAGATAAAAATAATCACTTAGCCACAACATCAGAGGAAAAAGCCAATATGCTTGCCCAAATGTTTTCCTCCAACTCCAACCTAACAGTGCCAAACGGAAAAACTCCACCGTTCATTGAAAGGGTTTCCCATAGTATGCCAGAGGTACCCTTTTGTCACAGAGAAATACGAAAATCCCTAAAAAAGCTGGATACAAACAAAGCAATGGGTCCGGATGGCATTCCCGCAATAGTACTCAAAAATTGCGCCAACGAACTCACCCCAACTTTCGCAAAATTATTCAATTTGTCTTACAGGCAAGGAGTATATCCATCATCATGGAAGTCTGCCGCAGTACAAGCCATTCCAAAGAAAGGAAAAAAGATAGATCCGTTAAACTATAGACCAATTGCTCTACTTCCGGTGATATCAAAAGTAATGGAAAGAGTTGTGAACAATCACCTAACCAAGTACTTGGAAAAGTACAAAATTATCAACGATAAGCAATACGGATTTCGAAAATATAGGTCAACTGGCGATTTACTTACATACGTCACTCACTTATGGCAAAAAGCGATTGAGTTGCGGGATGAAACAAGAACAATTGCCTTAGATATATCTAAAGCATTCGACAAAGTTTGGCATGAAAATCTGCTCAACAAGCTCAAAGCAGTGGGATTATCGCCGAAACTTTGCACTTGGTTTGAAAGTTACCTAAAGGACAGATCCATTTATGTTGCACTGGTAGGCCAGAACTCCAACTCTTACCAAATAAATGCTGGTGTGCCACAGGGAGCAATCCTTTCGCCAACTCTTGTCCTGATTTACATAAATGACCTCATAGATAGAACAGTAAATCCACTTTATTGCTTTGCAGACGATGGCAATGTAGTCTCCTCACTCATACCACCCACAGGTCTTTCCGCACGTGAATTCCATCATCTTAGACTAACTCAAATATCGCAGATAAATAACGACCTGGAGATAATAGAGGACTGGGGTAACAAAAACCTTGTACAGTTCAACGCGCAGAAAACCCAAGCAGCTCTGTTTTCAAAAAAGACCAGCACCGGTGAGCCAAACATCATGCTATCTGGAAGTGCTGTCACATTACAGAGTCAGTTGAACATCTTGGGGGTTACTGCAGAGACCAACAAGTCTTGGCACAGTCACGTGGCAGATATTGCTAAAAGGGCCTCCCAAAAGCTGGGGGTGCTATTTCGTACAAGACATCTGTACACACCAAGCCAATTGCTGACACTCTACAAAGCCCAGATTCGACCAACTATGGAGTACTGCTCACATATATGGAGTGCAGCACCCAAACATACCTTAATGCTTTTGAACACCGTGCAAAAACGAGCTATCAAGCTGATCAATGACCCCGCACTTACTCGTAACTTGGATGGTCTCGAACATCGCAGATCTGTGGGCGATTTATCTCTCTTCTACAGGTACTATCACGGAAAATGCTCTGAAGAGTTGGCACGTATGATTCCACCGAGAGTAGCACCTACCAGGCGAACCCGTCAAACAGACGGTAACCATGAATTTACTGTCAAACTAGAGGCACCAAGAACCTCATTATATCAGAATTCATATCTCTGGAGAACAGCATCGCTGTGGAATAAACTCCCTGCGACGGTTTTCCCTGCAGGTTACAACCTGAACCGTTTCAAGACCAACATACACCGACATTTCCGCGCACTTGCCGCTTCTCGAGCGTGATAGGACATTTCCTTGCGAGTGCGCATATCCGTAAAAAAAAAAAAAAACATCTCTCGATCATGTTAAGAGCTCTTTACATACCCAACTTCCTCGTTCAGAATGCGGAGACTGGCCAGTCTCGGTCTTGGTCTCGAAAAATAAATGCGGTCTTGGTCTCGGTCTTGGTCTTGATGTTTCAAGACCAAGACAAGACTGGCTCAGTCTTGGTCTTGGTCTTGATAGTCTTGGTCTTGGCCTTGAGAGTCTCGAAAAAAATGTATACAAAATTTTTAAAATATGCATAACATCCAACGACAGAGCAGGGATAATAGGTTTAGGACTTCAAAAATAAAAAATAAACCTCCCTCTATCAAAAAATTTTGCCGACGTTACGACCATGCATTTGAACTTTTCTTCACAGGCTATTTTTACCACCAAGAGCGTTTCATGTCAAAAAATAGCGCATAAAGCATTCCACAACACAGAGGAACAAAAAACATCATAAAATTGCCATTCTGTACCGAAGAAAAAAATAAATTTCTTTTTGAACCATAGATTAAACCTACCTTACCTACCTGAGCATTCAGGCCAGAGAAAGGTTTTCGAGAACCCTCATATAGTCACATACCTCATTTGAATTTTATTGGCCTATTCACAATAATTAGATTTGGGTTATTTGGGTGAGATATGGGGTTTATGTTAGTTTGGGTTAGTTAGTTAAATAAGAATTATCTTTGAAAATTACAATACTTAGGTATTGTATTATGTAGGGATAGGAAAATATCGATGTGTTCAGTGTAAATGAATGTTACCTACACTATTATCTATTCACAATCTGTAGTCCAAAGGTACAGGTAAAATTTATCACCTTCCAATGCTATTTGATAAGGAAAGGTGATAATTTTACCTGTACCTTTGGGCTACAGATTGTGAATAGGATATATGTTGTATGTATTATCCATTCACAATCCGATGTCCACAGGTACAGGTAAAATTTATCACCTTTCAATGCTATTTGAAAGGGAAAGATGATAAATTTACCTGGACCTGTGGACATCGGAATGTGAATAGGATATATGTATTTTTAAAACCTATAATACCTTCTCGTGAATTTCAAAAAATAATAAATTTGATGAATTGATTTAATTAAAAGACATTAAGAGAAGATATAGGAATTTGCATATTTTTATAAATATTGAGTCGATTTTTCTTTCCAAGGCCAAGACCAAGACGAGAGTCTTGAGAGAGAGTCTTGGTCTTGGTCTTGGTCTTGAACGTCAAGTCTTGGTCTTGGTCTTGAGAAGATTTATCAGGTCTTGGTCTCGGTCTTGGTCTTGGTCTTGCTACCAAGACCAAGACAAGACCAAGACTAGTCTTGTGGTCTCGCGAAGCCCTAATGTAGAAGAATACATTGAACAAATGGAGAGAGAGAGAAAAACACAAAAGTGGCAAAGATAAGAAATGACAATGACAAAGAATATGTAAATGAAGATCTACAACAGAGATATTGTAAAGAAAAAGGAATAGTGATGGATTTGACAATACCATATACACCCCAACTTAACGGAAAGACTCAATAGAATCCTGATAGAGAAAGTGAGACCTTTATTATTTGATTCAAACATGGACAAAAGATTGTGGGAGAGGCGGCCAGAGTTGCTGCTTATACAGAATAGAAACCCTACAGAATCTCTACAGCAAGATAAAACTCTTATTGAAATATGGATACCATATATGGTTCAAAATAAAAATTTGAACCATATACCTATGTAATTTCTTACTGGTTTGAAGGTTCGAAAATGTCACTTTACTTTCGTCTACTTTAAAGCGGGCCGAAAGTGATAGTTCTTCTGTCACTTTTGGCCTGGAGAACTCACTTTCGGCCTGCTAAATTGTTCTTCCACACCTATACACAAATCCAGAAAAAAGTTTGTATTTAAAAGTGTAAATTTTATGCTAGGATGTTGCACGTTCAGGTGGCCTAGGAACTGGTTAAGCTTTTCTTCCCCATGACTCCAAACCACAAAGGTATCATCTACGTATCGAAACCATACCGTTGGTTTATGATCAAACGATTCGATAGATTTCCTCTCGAAATCCTCCATAAAGAAGTTGGCTATGACCGGGCTCTGAGCGGACTTCCCATGGCTACACCGTCCGTTTGCTCGTAGAAATCGCCATTCCACAGGAAGTAACTACCAGTGAGACATGTTTGGAAAAACTCAACTGTCATTGAGGAAGGTATTTGATATCAAGTTAAGAGATTCCGTCAATGGCACTTTTGTGAATAGATACACGTCCAGAAAATTAGGGATATTATTCTCTAGCCTAAGTACCAAAAACCCTTGTCTTGGTTCTCCGTCACTACCGCTATAAGATTGTCTGGAGTGAACCTTGTCCCCGTTAGTGTTTCACAAGACAAAATTTCTTGTCCTGCTGGGCCTATTATTGTCTTGTCTTGCAAAGCAAGACAAGAAATTAAATTCAATCTTGTCTTGCCCGACTCTTGTAGAAAAAAAATCTTGTCTTGCAAACAAGATTTCTTGCAATTTCTTGTTCTTGCATTATTTGTTTTTTTGTTTTTTGACGTCATAGCAAGAGTCTTGTTGAAAGATTATTGCTGCAAGACTCTTGCATCATCTTAGTGCATCATTCATTTCGTTCAAAAGCGTGTCGGGACAAGTTGGCACATGCCGGTAGGAAAACACGACGGTTTTCTACCACACACCCTTAAAGGGCCCCACACACTACGATGAAACACGACGGTTTCATCGTAGTTTGTGGGGCCATTTTCAAGCTTATGATTGGTCTCATTGTCATTGATAATGTGCTGTGATAACGTGGTTGTCATCTTTCCTGGTTTAAAGGCGTTTTTTCGTGAAAACAGTTTCAAAAACCGTTTTAAAACAGTTTCAGCTGTAACGCCACTATTTTATGCAATACAATGCTAACAGACCTTAAAATCGACTTGATTCTTTGATGGTTGAAAACGAAAAGGCCTTCACATTGAGCTTAATATTCAATATTGTGTATGCAGTGTCGTTGTCCATCATGACCAAAAATTTTCCTAGCCATACTTGCTGCAAGAACTGTTTGAAACTGACATCTGTTTGAGTGTTTTGAAACTGCAATTTCAAAACGTCGCAAAAAAATGCCTTAAACTTTACAAACTGATATGCTGATATCTCGTTGTTAACTGCCGCAACGTTGCCAAAATTATTTTAAAAATATGCAGAGAAGGAGACTTCATTTTTTTGCAAGATTTATTGCAAGATTGCAAGAGTCTTGCGGAATAATTTCTTGTCTTGCTTGACAACTTCTTGTCTTGTCTTGCTTTGCAAGACAAGAAATTTAAGAGAGTCTTGTCTTGTTCTTGCAGCAAGAACAAGAAATTTGCAAGAATCTTGTGAAACACTAGTCCCCGTGTTATTGAAGCACGCTTCCCTTTCTGCATTCCATTGTCTACAATGGAAAAAGGTGTTCTCAGCGGTATCACACTCTCCGCAATATAAGCATTCGCTGTCAGCTGATTTGCCCAGGCCATAAATATAATATCTAAAGCATCCGTGTCCTGTCACCAATTTCGTCATGTAGTGGTCCGTGTCCCCATGTTTCCTGTCGAGACATGTTGCTATATCGGTAATGAGTCTGGCCGTCCATCTTCCTTTGTTGCTGAAGCGCCATCTTTCCTGCCATTTTAGTAGAAGTGTTTCTCTGCTTTGTCTTCGTACTGCGTTTCTTTCCGGAGTGTCAGCCTTTGAGATGGCTCTCGCCTCCTTTATAAGCAGGTCGATGGGTGGGAGTTCGGCTAAAACCAGGAGCGCGTCCGTAGACGTGGTTCGGTAGACGCTGGTGACCCGTAACGCCGCCTGCCTCTGTACCCTTTCATATGTCAGTAGGTTTACCTTTCTACCAATCGCCACTCCCCAGGTGGCCGATCCTCGGGCCAGGGAGTAGAGCTCCCCGAGAGAACAAATTTTTCGTCTTTATCATTCTTGTTCACTTTTCGATAACGTTGACAAGGACAAAACATTTGTTCCATCGGGGAGCTCTACTCCCTGGCCCGAGGATCCGGCCACAGGCCGGCGCAGCGTACAGAAGTATGGATCTGCTCACCGAGCATATATGAGCCTTATTTTGCAGGCCCTTGGGCCTCCGATGTTAGGCATCAGCCTGCTTAGCGCTATCATTGTGTTGCCGGCCCTGGTCGCCGTTTTCCGGATGTGTGATCCAAAACTCAGTTTTGAGTCTAGACACATCCCTAGGTATCTTATTTATTTCTTCGTGGTGACATCTTTGCCTCTGAGGTTCAGGGTGAGCTCTGGCGTTTTCCTCTTACCTGAAACTAGTAGTATTTCAGTGTTTCCCATGGCCAGCTCGAGGTGATTGTTCCGCAACCATTCCTCGATTCTCATCATTGCCGTGTCCGCCTTCAATTGTATTCCCTCAGTGTCCCTGGCCAGCACTATTAGTGCGATATCGTCTGCGTAGCCAATGAGGGTGACTCCATCCGGTTGTCTTAGGTAAAGCAGTCCATCGTACAGGAGATTCTACAGTGTGCGGCCCAAAATGGAGCCCTGGGGCACCCCGCATGCCATGGGTATCTTCTTAAATTCGCCGTCTGCTTCTATAAATATGTTCCCATTAGTTCGGTAATTTTGTAGTAGCTTTACCAGGTATGGGGGAACATTTCTCCGTTTCACCTCGTTTATGATTTCCGGCCAAGGTGCCGAATTAAAGGCGTCCCTGATGTCCAACGTAATTATGAATCCGATTCTCCTGTGTCTGTGTGATCTTTTGTATATGCTGTCTTTAATTATTTCTAGTAGGTCATTTTTGTATCGCTGACGTTGTTGAGAGAGGTTCTCCTTTAGGTTTAGTCCTTCCGCTAGCCTGGCGAGGATTATACACACAACAAAAAAAGTTTTGCACCACCCTGTAATGTAACTACATAATACCCATGGATAAAAAATAAAAATATTGTTATCTTCAACATTCTATGCTTCAACTATGAAATGTGTCCAGTACATTTACTAAAAAAGAGTAAGGAATCTGAAACTGTTTACTATTTTTTTATTGATAATCTTTCAATCTAGATATCGCTGAATATATAAAATGATATGGTGCAAAACTTTTTTTGTTGTGTATACAGGGTGTCCCAGGGAAAACAGTCCACCCCGATTTATTGGATTTGGGATGAGAATTTGGAAAAACGCTCGGATACGTCGATTTTTGATTTGAGGGGGAACTATTTTTCAGTTTTTTTCATCCCCGTAGTTTCAACCCCCTAGCTAGGGGGACAACAACCCCCCAAATTTGAATAGGGGATAGGGGTCATGTCATATCTCTTTTTAAAGGTCTCATCGAGTTCTTTATGCCCCTAGAATTTCGTCTCATTATTTTCATCCGTTACGAAATGACAGCTTGTCAAATTCTTGGAAATAGACTATGAGTTTTAGTGGGAGCAAAAGCGATACTTACCTCCCTTAATAAAAATACTTGAAATGAAGTTTTTTCTTATTATTATTAACGAGGTGTACACGAGAATTGTAAATTGTAGGTATTTTTACTCGTATTTTTATTGAGGGAGGTAAGTACCCGCTTTTACTCCTACTAAAACATAGTCCATTTCCAAGATTTTGATAAGCTGTCATTTCGTTACGGATGAAAATAATAAGATGAAATTCTAGGGCCATAAAGAACTTCATGAGATCTTTAAAAAGAGGTATGACACGACCCCTATCCCCTATTCAAATTTGGGGGGTTGTCCTCCCCCTAGCTAGGGGGTTGAAGCTACGGGGATGAAAAAAACTGAAAAATAGTTCCCCCTCAAATCAAACATCGACGTGTCCGAGCGTTTTTCCAGATTCTCATCCCAAACCCAATAAATCGGGGTGGACTCTTTTCCCTGGGACACCCTGTATGTTCCAGTAGCTTTCCCGGGAGTGTCAAGCAGGCATAAAGGTCTATATTTCTACTTTTCAGTATCTTCCTTTTTCGGCTTTTCGATGAGAACGAGCTTGGCCCTCTTCCACAGTTCCGGGATTTCTCCGCACTTTACTATGTTATCGAGTACTTCGCAGAAGAGTTCCGGGAATTTAGGTGCGGTTGCTTTGATAATTGATAATGTCGGCCGGTATACCATCCAGTTCGGGAGCTTTGCGGCCATGTCGTCTCCGGGCGTACTGAGAAGAGCTCTTTTGCTGTCTGCATGGCAGTCTCCATTGTTAGTTCCCGGCTCGCTGACCTCATTTCGAGTCTTTTGGTGGTAATTTTGTAGCCGTCTCCTTAGCATTGTTCGTTGATTTCCTCGCATAGCAGCTTCCAGCACTTTCTCTTGGCAATGCCGATGACAATGGATAGTTCCTTTTTTTGTTTTATGATGTACTGTCCCTTGACTCTCTCGTATTGGTCCGAGTTCTTTCTTCGGTGGCTCCTTGTCATTTTTCTTCTCGTCTCCACACATGTCCTCCTCAAGTCCACAATTTCCTGCGACCACCAGTAGGCGACCGAAAACCCACACACACAGACAGGTACCTGAATGCACTCTCAAACCACCATTCAAGGCAAAAACGTGGAATTATAGCTCGCGCTAACCAGTGGCTAATGCATATCTGCGTTTCATTTCTCGGTTGAAAGACAGGAAAGGGAAAGACTTGAAGAAACCCAACATACAAACGATCTTTAAGTCAACAAGTAAAATATAGCAATCAATCAGATCACCCACTGTCAAGCGCTGGAGTCTCTCTTATACGATGCACATGTGGTACGGTATAAATAGGAACAACAAAAAGATTCATAGGAAACAGGATCAACGAGCACAAAAGAAACTCAGACTAAGATAATCGGGAAAATCAGCAGTGGCGGAACATGCGCTTAGTGAAGGGAGTCACGAAATACTATTTGGTGATGTCAAGCTTCTTGCACCGACTTCTGGATACCACAATCGTGTTGTACGTGAAGCTAAAGAAATCCACAAACATACTTCAACAGGTAAGAAGAAACACTAAAACTTAACCAAAATCGGAACCCGATCCTCAAAAACGCAAGAAAGATCCAATTGAGTACAGAGAAAGTTCAGATTAGCCACGTGCTGCAGAGGATAAAGAGATAGAAAAGAGCACTACTGGCTATGAAGTATTCTACTGTAATTCCAGTAAGTTGGTGTTCCAGAAATGAGAAAACAACCAGTGACAGCATTGAGTAGAAGAGAAGCTGAACGTATCGCCCCAGCTGAAAGCGTAATATAGGTACTGTACTTGAAAGTTCTTTTAGGAAGCAGGTTTTTGAAAAATGTAACTGTTCTCTTAGATATTAGATAATCAAAGTGCAATCAGAATCATTAAAAATGGACAATTTAACAAAAGATCAAAACATATAGATGTTAGGTATCATTTTATTCATGAGAAAGTCAAAGAAGGATCGATTGAAATAGATTATATACAGAGGGTGGCCCATCGAAAACGCCCATACGAATTACCGTATTATCCACTGCCAAAGGTACTCCCAATATAAGAAAATGGCGATTTTGAACACAAATATTTTAGATACAACGAACTATACTTCAACAAATGGGGGGCCAATGGGTAGTGGAAAACCTGCATCAGGCATTCTTAGATGGACAAAACTGCCACTTTTGTACCAGTGGCGTAATTACTGATTTTATCAATGCTCGGTCCTTTTGACCGACACGCCTGTATGTACTCCCGGGCTAGTAGTCATCTATATATACATAAATCAATGTTTGTTTGTTTACTTGCTTGCTTGCTTGTTTGTGCCTTATGCGCTCCTACACCACTTATCCGATTACGATGAAACTTTGGTAGGTTGTTATGGCCATCCCAAGGAAGGTTTGTGAATAGGTTACGCACCTCGGAAAAAGATATTAACTTCGAATTAATTATTCATTTAATTATAAACTCATTCATATTACATAACAACATAACCCAACTTTTTTTTGACAACATGAAACAACGTTGCCACATTTCATTTATTTAGGCTTGCGCATTCAACCGACGTAACTTTATTATTTTTTGAATTCGAGAACGGCTGGACCGATCTTGAATTTAATACCACGTATCTCTGTATAAGCCGAATTCGAATGACTTTCATTTGATCGATTTGGGTTCAATTTAAGTGAACTTCTTCTGACCTAGATCATTTTTTTTGTTGATGAGGGTGCACTGATCCAACCTCAATCGGACACAGTGTGGTTCACTTAAATTGAACCAGATCGATCAAATCCGGTCAATCGGATTCGGCTATAGAGGGGAGTGATATAGGCTATTATTTATCCCAAAAAAAAAAATCAGTTGCGCGAAACTCTGATACACTGGAAAGCCTATAAACAGCCCGGGACGCTCTAGAGCAGCTCTGGAGTGCTTAAAATGCGTCACTGAACTCACTGGTAAGCGACTCTGGTATCGGATAAAAAAAAAACTTTTAGAGAATCAACAACAAAATTTGAAAGAAAGTGTATTATTTCAAAATGTATTTTCTCGCTGGCAACGCAGCACGTCATTAGCTAGTAGAACATAAAATTCAAAAATGATTCACAATATATTGTACAAGAATTTTGGGAAATCCATACAAATTAATATCTTTAAAATGAAAACCAAAAAGTGGCTCACTAATTAGTTATGTTTGTGTTTCCCAGTATTTTTGCAAATACACAATTTAATTTTAATATTCTTCGTTGATTTTAAAATCCTCTCTACTACCTGTTTGGCTTGCCCACGTGTTTGAAAACAAATTGGGTTTTATATAGCGATATTGTAGCTTGTTTCCGAATTCCGAAGTAACTTCCGGATTTTAGTTTCAGTTTAGTAGTAACTAAAGAGGGAAAATTAAATAACCCTATCGTTAATTAAGAAGCAGTCGCTATGTAGCGACAAGCGACTTCCGGTATTTTACTTAATCAACCCGTTGTAACATTGTGTAAACTCGAGTGAAAATAAATTTTTGTGGATTATTTTATCTATGCAGCGACGAAATATTTGAATTTGCATGTGCAGGATTTAACAGGAAGTGCATCTGCTAAACTTACCATAAATTTAGAGATAGTTCCGAATAGTTTTGGAGTGGATACCAAACTTCGGCGTGTCGGTAGGAAGTTGAAATATAGGTACATAACTCACAATATAACAAATAAAAACGACTCTCCCTGTACAGCTTTATTTATTTGTCATTATATTTTTTGTATTGTTGCAAATATTATTTTGACAGTGAAGCATGCGTAGTTTCTCTGTGAATAAGGAGTGAGGACCAACCTTAATAGGGATTGGTCTTTGCAATCTGGAATCTGGGAGCATAGAATTTTCACTTTATTATTTTATTTATATGTATATATCTAGGTGTTTTTTGCTAAAAATCAACGTCCTAAAAGTCTAATAAGATTCTCGTGACTAGACAAAATAATCTCCAACGTGATTGAACTTCATTGAACTCGAGATCCCTTTGATTTGGTTTGAATTTAATAGAAAATATTCAGGCACATGATATTCATACAAATTTGATTTTATAAAAAAAAAAATGGCATTTCGAAGACTGTAACCGATTCGATTTTGCAGCGACTCCCTAGAGTGACGATGTCGTGGTTATAAACATGATAAGGTGTCATGTGAAACGAATATTTTCAAAAAATTATAAATACTTACCTTTGACAAAAAGATAATTATTTTGACAGTAGAAGACCCTCAAGTTATTCAAATGAAAATTCAGAGTAGGGTAGATAAATTCAAGGGCCTATTTGTAAGTAGCCAAAGGGTATAGAAACATCAAACGGAAAACAGATTCCAATTAAAATAACTAGGTTATATTGAATTGATTTATCACCTTGAACAGAAAAGGCACGTGCCATTGAAAATTAAAAAGTTGGAAACATTTGCTTGAATAACTTAATGCATCAAATATTTTCCCAGTTATAGCTTTTGAAATATAATTGCCCATAACTACCTACTATAATAAAGCTCTAGTCAATATTAGGATTTGTCTATTATAATTATTCTGTCTCTATGATCAAAACGTGGGTTATTGAATTTTATAGGATTATGAGATTAGAGTGGGAGAGTTGGATACGCTTTATTAAACCCCAATATGTTGGAAAATTAATTAAATGCATCAAATATTAGTTATAATGGGAAGAATGAACTATTTGGCCTCTTCTCATATTTTATTGGTAATAAATAGGATCGTTTTTAGGAGACCGTTTGGAGCTAATTGAGTTAGTCGGCAGAAACGATAGTAAAATTTTTATACTGTCTGGGATAAAAATGATCTCTAATAACCTTACAATTTTTGCTAATATGCCAATGATATTGGCAATATATCGCACAATGAACTATGTAGTTTGTAAATACAACCACAGAGCAAATTGGAATGTTTGTAAACTCTGTCAGCTGTTATCAGAATAATCAGAAACGACAAATGCCCCATTGACTGGATGCAATTTCGATAATGTAATTATTGTCTTGATTCGAGAATAATTCCATTAATAGTATATTGTGTATTTAGGTGGAAAAGTGACACATTCTCGGCCGACCGCGTAAGTTGACGGGCGAGGCGTAGCCGAGGCCGGCAAACACCGAAGGCCGAGAATGTGCTTTTCCACCGAAATACACATACTATTTTTTCTGCGATCGGTTCAATACCTGTTAAATGTTTGTCTTTTAGTTCCAATTATTCAGCAGTACGAGAATCACTTTCCCGGCCTAGGCCGGAAAAGTGTTTTCTGTATTGTTATTCATTGATTCCTTAGCAACTATTGAAACATAATTGAAATACCAGAATAATGAGTTTTGCGACCTGTCAACCGGTCAAAAATGCTGACATTTCTTGTCAATCGCAGAAAAAAGGTTTTATGATTTCTATAAGATTGATGATGTTTAGAATATGGAAGCTTCCTCTCCTTTTTTTTATTCACTTGGGACTAAAACACTCTGTTTATCAAATATCGATTTTATTTGGCAAGATTTATTTACATTATATTTTTCTTAAAATAGCAGTCATTAATTTTCCTGTATAAAAACTAATCTGAGTAATATGGCAAAGTGTTCCAACTAATCTTATAACAAACTTTTTCAATAACTTCCAGAATGTCCTTCCTGGTTCCTGGTCTTGACTTGATAGCAGGACTGAAAGTTTTGGTAGAGCGAAAGTTTTTATTATATTGCCGTCTGTGGCGTGGAATTATTTAAGGAAAACGATTTGTAATTGTTGGATTATTCTACTACCTACTTGAATCTAAAAATTATTTTTACTACGTTGAGGTAACCTCAAAACTTTTACTTGTGCCACTGTAAGGATAGATTCCACCAAGAATGTACTTGCGGTATCCAAAATGTTGAATTCTGTGAATGCCTGGATTTACTTTGCCATCAACGATGTTCCATTGAATTTCAGCTTCGCTGCCTCCCTTGATTAAGTTAGTTCTTTTCCAGATAAACCTAGAAATAAAAAAGGATATCTTTAAAATAATAATAATAGTGATAATTCTTTCATAAGGACTTCGTGAAACAAGAGTTATATAGGGTGATAGTTCTGGTGCAGGTATACGTAATGTAGCATCCGCGCCAAGTACTCTTTTATTTAGGTTAGATGGTAAATTGCGAGCGGTCGTATTTGATGGTAATTATTTCTTTAGGCAGCTACTGAAAAATTAAATTGTGGGGACGGGACCATTTGCAATTGAAAGAAACAACAGTGATATATGGTTATCCGTTAATAATTATACTTTATTAATAAGAAAATAAACAGATTTTCATTTCCTATAACAACGGTACAAATTCAGTAAAATTCATTTCAATTAACAGTCATTTGAATTAAATTTTTCTATCTATACTAAGTACAAAAATATCAAAGTCAATTCACTTATAAAAAAAAGTTAATAATATTTATGGAATAAAGTTTCATAGTCAATTCACTTCATAGTCATTTCAACATTGATAAAATCAAAATAAGACTTGTCACTACAGTACTTACATTAAAATTATCGCCCTTGAAAGTCACTTAATTGTTCTAATTAATATTTACTCAAACACACATAAAAACTGAAAGGTTTACTTCTTTCCTAATTCGAGTTATTTACTGTAATTTTTACTTTGCCCAAGGCCCAACTTTTTTATACTTGAGATAATTCGCCACTTCTGAATACTATTTGAGTCTACTTCTCGATAATTGATTGATGATTCCTCTCTACTTGAACGGTCGCCCTTTTTATACTATTATTTACCCACCAAAATCGACAATATGGGCAATCGTTTGACCATCTGTAATTCAATTCTATTGGTCGACCTAGATATTATTCCAAAAATTTTAACTTACTCATCGGATGATGATGAAATCCGTGTCGAAATTGTATGATTATTTGGGGTAAATGAAATGGAAAAAAATATAGAGGACTCTTAATTCAAAGAAAAGCCGACTTGTGCCAGCAGCAATAAATTATACGATCTTTTGAAATTTCTGTCATTTTGGGACCTAATTTAAGTAGGTACCTAACCTTGTATTTAATCTTTTCCGGGTATTGATTTATGAGTTCAACTAACTTGATGACAGGCTATTAGAAATTGAACGTATTTTAAATATTTTAATTAATTTGGGGTCAACGCTAATTTGTTTCATTTTCAATTCATTGATACTGATGTGAATTATTGGAGATTTAATTTTTGATTATTTGCAAAGGCAATGAGTTTTCTCACGCTTGTAGCAAAGTTTATTAAAATTTCGTAAATCCTGAATTCAGAGTTTCTTGTATTCTTAAAGTTCTTTTGTAACGAAACGTTTTCTGTAGCTCTTTGTAACATTTTCAAGATTCAAATATTTCAAAGAGTATTTTATGTGTCGAACTTACACTACCATGAAATGAAGTTTTAAATCTTTTTAAATGCAATTTTACTTGAATAAAAGCTAACGAGTTTCTATTGAACAAGCCAATTAATAGTTATGAGGCTTTAATAGTATGAGGCTTTGTGCATGTGCCTATATAGATTTCTATACAGATAAAAGGAGGAGTTTATAACATTATATTTTAGCTTTCAATGTAAGACCGGATCCCAAAATGCAAATTCAATAGTTCATTGATATTCAAGGTGTGTTATAGAGTTTCGTTCAGGAAATTAATACATTTTGGGTTTCCCTATTAATTACCTACTACTAGAATTAAAACCACTTTATATTTTGTTAATGGGATTAACATTTTGCTATTTAGAAAAGGGTTTTGTAAATTAGGTAATCACTTTCTTATTATTAAAGTCTGTTCATTGTGTTTTATCGCTATCTATCTTCTCATCTTTTTTTATTTTAGTTCTGCTTCATTTGAAAATATAATTAAACTTTTATCTAAAATCTGTAGTTCTAGTTCGCAAGTAATTTTGGTTAGCCAATGGGTTTTGAAAGCTGTAGATGTAGAGCCACCTTTAGGTCGTACTTCGTACTAAAAAAAAAAGAATATTGCGACTGGTGGAAACATCATTCTTATCACAAAGCAGCGTCGGGAGAGACTCACTCCGCTTTTGTTGTTGTTGTTATTGTTCAATTTTAAAGTTTAGAATTTGAAGTGGTGCTGGGAAAAAAGCGTGCAAAACGTCAAAGATCAAGAAGTTCCATGACTTCTTCCATCAGTTCGTCGAGTAGCGACCGTGGCCGTTACAAAAGAGACAAAAAACGTGCCAATAAGTATGGTACAACACAAACTCAAAACATGAGTGAAAGTTTGAGAAGCTATACGCCGACTTGAGAGAGAAACCAAACTCTAGTTTCTTCCAATCGTCCCTTAGATAATGTTAAAGTTGCTATACATAATACATCCAAGTCTCTTGTGACAACAAGCACAACAAACTTTCGAAGTGACTCTACTTCAAGGCAACCAACAAATAGAGCTGATGACGTAAACGTTACGCGCAGCATTTCACGTAATTTAATTAATTACGGATGTAAACGTAAGCCCAAGAGTTGGTTTTAATCTTAGATTAATCGAGTAACAAACGAGAATAAGACAGTTAGAAGACCGACCTTGTGAACCAATTATTACAGAAAGACATCGGACGAAATACTACAAGGGTTTCTATTAGACCAGATTGCATACCAGAATTTGATCCGGCGATTCAAGGTGAAAATTGTGGGAAATGGCTTGATAAAATCGATCAACTAGCTCAAATAAATCATTGGGATGAAAAATCTACAGTCACGTTTATCTGGGTTAGCCAAAACGCGGTATAATAACCTGGATAGCTATAAATATACCTGGAATCAATGGAAGAATCTTCTGATAAAAGCATTTTTTGACCATCAGGCATTCAAGATAATGCGAAATAATCTAGAGCAAGAGTTGGTAAGTATGGAACACCTGAAGATCTATACAAAGATTACTTGGCTACCTTGACTTGTACAGTTCAACGTGAACCTGCAAGACCTGAGTCTACAAAGAGACAGCAAGAAAATGAAAAGGCAAAGCAGAAGCGTAATCTAAGAATGGGAAAGTGTTTTAATTGTAAAGAATTTGGACATAAACAGTTTGACTGTCCAAAACCACGACTAGAATGTACAATATGCAAGAAACTTAGACACTTAGCGACTAACTGTTTTAGAAAAAAGGCGCCTACATCAACTCGCAAAACCATGATATGCAATGTTATAGTTCAACTTCCAAGAGCAATGGGTATTACGTAAGCTGTTCAATAAATGGCTATGATAAAGAAGTATTTGTAGATTCAGGGTGTGAAGTAGTTTCCATAAAGGAAAGCGAAGCCCAAAAAGCCAGTTTAACCTGGTCTAAGTGTGACATATGTTTAAAAGATTATGGTGGCGGCGTATCCAAGGCTTTGTGTACGAGTAACGTGCACCTTAAGTTCCCGTTTTTATTGTTCCAGACAGATTACAAACTATGGCTGTACTGAGTGGACGATCGGTACTGGATAAGCATAACGCAGTTACAGTTTTACGAAATGCTACTGCTCGATTTTTCAACTCGGAATTGATCGAGTTACCGCAGCTTGACATTTTACCCCCAATTACACTTCTAGCAGAAACGGGCAGTGAAATAGCCCCAAATCCTATTGGACTGATCAGTTGTGTATCCAAGGAGACTGATTATGCTGGCGATATATTTTCGAATTTGAAACATTGATACGAGCCTATGAGAGAAAACATCCTTCCAAGGTGTGTTGTTTCCATTCAAGTTTTGAATATTTCTAACAACACGATTCAGTTTGGAAAAGGAGAGGTTGTAGCACGAGGTTGCGCCTGCGCTCCTGATGACGAGTCACAAACGATAAACCTGTAACGTACAGAGGCCTTATCGCCTCTCATATAACGAACGGAAAAAAGTACGAGAAAAGGCCGGGACACATCTAGCCCGGGACACATCTATCATGCATTCTTCCGATCCGACTCCGATCATACAATCAGGGTCCTTATTCTTGGAACAGGGAACAGCGTTCCCAGGAGAACGAGTGTTCCGCTGCTCTCCTGTTCCAAGAATAAGGACCTTGATTGTATGATCGGAGTCGGATCGGAAGAATGCATGATAGATGTGTCCCTGGCTTCTATCATGCATTCTTCCGATCCGACTCCGATCATACAATCAAGGTCCTTATTCTTGGAACAGGGGAGCAGCGTTCCCAGGAGAACGCATACGAACGCTGCTCCCTGTTCCAAGAATGAAAACCCTAATTGTATGATCGGAGTAGGATCGGAAGAATGCATGATAGATGTGTCCCGGGCTTAATTGTTGGTTTCCTGTTATCAGCTGATATAATTAAGGAGTCAAATTCCCCATTCGCAAGCCCGATAGTACTTGTTGGAAAGAAAAACGGCGAAACAAGACTATGTGTGGATTACAGAAAATTGAACTCAAAAACTGTAGGAGATTCGCACCCCTTACCACGAGTAGATGATCATTTAGAAATTTTGAAAAACTGCAATTATTTCACTACACTTGATATGGCTAGTGGATATCATTAGATGTCAGATACCCGTGGCAGAGGATTCGAGACATAAAACAGCATTCGTAACACCAGAAGGGCAGTATGAATGCCTTTTGGGTTGGTCAATGTACCCGCAGTTTTTCAAAGAACAATAAATACGATCTTAGGATCCATTAGGTTTTCCACAGCATAAGCCCACATGGACGACATATGGGTACCTTTTTTTGACGGGTCTTATAGCTCTGGGCGACGTACTGGAAACCTTTAGAAAGGCGGGAGTTGGGCTCAAGCTGACAAAGTGTCAGCTTTCCCAGACAAAAATTGACTACCTTGGTCACAAAATCAGTACTACAGGTATACGGCCTGGAAAAGCAAAATCCAAGGCAGTTAAAGAATTTCTGCCACCCAAAAACGTGCACGAAGCCCGACAGTTTATTGGTCTATGCAGCTATTTTCGTAAATATGTCTAAGACTGCTGATATGTCTGACCAAAAAGGATACTATTTAGGAATGGGGTAGAATTCAATCTGAAGCGTTTGAGGAACTAAAAAATATACTGATTCAGAGGCCAGTGGTAATTTACGATCCCAAACTAACAACAGAAGTGCACACAGATGCTTCTAAATTCGTTCTAGGTGGTATTTTGCTACAAAGACAAAATGATACATCACTCAAGCCTGTCTTATATTTTAGTCATCAAACAACAAAAGAAGAGCAATGATATCATTTATTTGAACTAAAAGCTTTAGCCGTCGTTAACTAATTACAACGTTTTCGAGTTTATCTGATTGAATTAAACTTTAAAGTGGTTACAGATTGCAATGCTTTAAGAACTGTAATGACGAAACGTGATTTCATCCATAGGATTAGAAGATAGTGGTTGGTTGTACAGGAATTTGAGTTTTCTGTAGAATATCGTCCTGGGATCAAAATGAGTCACGTCGATGCGCTGAGTCGTAACCCTGTTGAGGACGAGCCTGAAGCAAATAAATTATATGTTCTTCAAGTAGACATCACTCGAGATGATTGGATTTTGGCTGCTCAAATGAATGATGAACGATGTAAATACTTGATGGAAGTTTTAAATAGGAAACCTATAGATAAAGAGGATAAGCAGATCCACAAATACTATGAAACTAAAAACAATAAACTAGATAGACGAACACCAGAAGGGTTGAAATGGTACGTTCCAAAGCTACCTTTAGGTCGTACTCAGAAGAAAAAGAAGATTGCGACTTGTGGAGTTTGTGGAAACATCATTAATCAGTATTGACACACACACGGAGAAAAAAAGAAATAAGGGTAACGGATGGTCGTCCATTTTGGGATATATTTTTTTGACAAGAGTTTAATCATTTTATGCAAATAATAAGAGATTCGTATAGAAACTGTTGTGTGCTTATTATACAGTGTCCCCCATAATGTTCGCTATGGGGAAAGACCATCTCACACTTCTTATGGATTTGGGTCACCGACAGATTTTGTTGAGACTTTAGTATATTATTTGAGATGCTGAAATAAACATTTTCTTTCATTGCACCGACCTTGTAGTAATACAGGGTGATACTGAAAAATTATTCAAAGTTTTTTTTTTATTATCTACTGGTAAAATATTGCAATTTAATTTTAGTTGATAAAATAAAAATAATATAAAGGTACTCCATAGAAGATATTACTTTAATTTCTAGCATGTACAGGGTGGTCCAATTTGAACACTTCTAATAGGAAAAGCTTCATAACTTTTTTATTCATGAAAATAATTAATTTCCATAAAAACTTTCTAGTAGCACTTTTTCAAGCAGTATCCAGTGATATTCTCAGTGTTTTTATATTTGGCACTGATTTCGAGATATCGGGTCCGATAGGACACCTCATAAGTTACTTATTGGATAGCTCTGTTTTTGCTGATTCGAATTATATTGCATTAAATCTTCAAAGACTTACCCTAGAGCACATATGAGTTCAAATCATTCGCTTCTAGCGAACATCCTGTTGACACTAAAAAGAAAACGAACAGCCCGAAACTGGATCTGACAATACTAAACAACTTAACAACTCTGGCCGAAGTTAGAAACGGATTACGGATTAGATAATAAACTAAACGTAAAAAACAGGGCAGAGAATCAAGGAGTGGAGACTATATGTATCGGGATCAGGGAGGCCTTTATTCAAGAAAATTGGCCAAACGAACAGTGTGAGGAAATCGAAGACCTCGAAGCAAAATATGACAGTTTTATTATGCATAAGAAAATTAAAGGAGCTGCGGGTGTATACATATTCGATAGACCGACATTCTGTTTGAACAGTCAAGGTAAGATAATTCTTGATGTTAACGACAAAAAAGTAAAACAGTGGTGCAGCTACATTAAAAGCCTGTTTCAGGACGAGAGATTGGACATTCCTGAGGAGAATTCACGAGAAGGACTAGACATAACTGAGGAAGAAGTCTAACACGCCATTCAGTTATACAAAACCGGAAAAGTGACAGGACCAGGGGACTTATTCTGTAAGGAACGAAGCGTTCGATTCGGTAGAATTTTTTCGATTGTGGCGTCATTTTAGGTTTGGTAGCGCGAAAACGAGCGAAAACTAAACCGAAAATGACGTCACAATCGAAGAAATTCTACCGAATCGAACGGTTGTTCCTTACAGAATAAGGCCCCAGACAGTGTCTACTCAGAACCTATTAAAATCCTAACAAATGAAGAGTCACTACACGCAATGGTGAAGGTTTTCAATATGGTTTACCGATCGGGCATCATTCCCTCTGACTGGCTTATACCAACAATTGTGGCGCTTTCGTAGAAAAGCTCTGCAAAAACATGTAGCGATTATCGGCTTGTTAGCTTAATGAGCCACTTTATCAAGATTTTTCTAAAGATCATCCATAAAAGAATATACGCAAAGTGCGTGTCCTTCACGGGCGAATCCCACTTTAGTTTTCGTAACGGTTTTGTCACAAGAGAGGCCCTGTTTAGTATTCAAGTGCTAGATCAAAGATCTAGAGATGTTTCTGTTCCTGTATACACATGCTACGTAGACTATGAGAAAGCGTTTGACAGGGTACAACATGAGAGGCTTATGAAAATTCTCAGGGATGTAGGCCTAGATGATAGGGAACTCAAGATAATTGCAAATCTCTACTGGAATCGGACTGCACAAATCAAGGTAGACCAACAAATGTCTGACGGAGTACGTATAAAAAGAAGTGTCCAGCAGGTTGCATCCTTTCACCATTACTTTTTGATATTTATCCGAACAAAATATTTAAAAAAGCATTAGAAGACTGCACTGAGGGAATTTCTATAAACAGCGTGAACATTAGCAATCTTCGATATGCCGACGGTCTTCAAGTATTACTTGATCATTTGGCTACTGAATTTGGATTAAAATTGAATGCCAAAAAAACTAAATGGATGGTGATTAGTAAGAACAAGGTTGAAGGAATTATTCTCAAGGTAAGACCGGGATAATATGTAGGAGGTTCATGTCAGGAATGAACAAGCCACAGTATCATTTATTTGTAAAAATTAAGTCCGTGTGGTGTAGTCAGGTCTCTCCGCTCTCCGTTCGCACTTGATAACTACATTGATACGTCTTCAGTATTCTCTATTATGAGATTGAGGCCTTCTGAAAGGTGGACATATAGACGAATGTTAAAAATCTCTTGGACAGACAAAGTGCGCAATGAAGATGTACTAACGAGAATGTCACAGAACTTGAAGGTATGTTTACGCTTAAAAGGCGAAAGTAAGAGTACTTCGGACACATACTCAGGAATGACAAATACCTACTTCTCAAACTCATAATCGAGGGAAAAATCGAAGGCAGGAGAGGCCCTGTACGTCGAAGAATAGCTTGGCTAAAGAATTTGCATCGCTGGTATGGCGAGACCACGACAAGTTTTTCAGAAAAGCAGTCGACAAAGTACAGATAGCGCTGATGATTGCCATCGTTCCTAGAAGACAAGGCACTTGAAGAAGAAGAATAATAATATAAAATTCGATAAGTTAATCTCTAACAGTTTTCGAGAAAAAATCAATAAAAAAAACATATGTTTTTGTCATAAGAAAGTGTGCTGGAAAATGACCTTCCTCGTTTTCCTTACACACATAAAGTCCTTTTCTAAAACAAAAAGGTCCTCATGACAAAAAAGGATTTTGATTTTTTTCTCAAAAAATCCTTAAGATAATCCTATCGAACTTTATTTATATCATTGAAATCAGCAAAAGCAGGGCTATCCAATGAATTATTAGAATATAGGGTTTCCTATTCAGAAAAATCTAATATTGGTCAATATCTCGGAATACTGAGAATCTCATCAAATTCTGCTTGAAAAAGTGCTTCTAGAAAGTTTTTACGGAAATTAATTATTTTCATTAATAAAAAAGTTGTGAAGCTTTTCCTATTGAAAATGTCCAAATTGGACCACCTTGTACACGCTAGAGATTAAAATAATATCACTTTTGGAATATATATTGTTCTATTTTTGAAAAAAAATGCTTGATTTTATCAACCATACCTAAATTACCTATATACAATATTTCACAGTAGATAATGGAAAAAAAATATTTGACCTAATTTTTTAGTAACACCCTGTATCGCTACAAGGTCGGTGCCATGAAAGAAAATGCTTGTTTCGACTTCTAAAATAATATACTAAAGTTTCAACAAAATCTGTCGGTGACCGAAATCCATAAGAAGTGTGAGATGTCCTCCTGCATGTCCGATAACCTAAAAGTACATTTTGACATTGGTCACGTGATCACTGTTGTGGCGGCAAATTCGAAAATTTTGAATATGGAAACGCGAAAAGTGGGGTTGGATGGCAAAATTTCGGAAAAAGTTATTTGGAAAAAGTGATTAGAACGATGTTTTAGGGCTGTCTGCGAAAATGAAATATAATATCAGTACTACCATCTATTTATCATGAGCATAAAATGCAAAATATCTATTATTAAAATAAGGTACCGCCATCTAGTGCCGGATAGATTCATTTTTTAAAATATGATTTTCATTATTTCTCATTGACAGTCATTCGTATTTTCATTTTAAAGAAATTATATTTATCCACAATCATCAAATAATGGCAGTTTTATCCATTCATATTGTTCCAACTCGTAGCTCAAAAACCGTAAAATTTGTGGACTGTATTTTTCCTTAGGATTTTTCGACAGTTTCCAAGTAAAATTTATTCTATTTGGATCCGTCAAAATAAGACACCGTTAATCAAGCACTCAATTTTTACTTTAACTTCATGTAAAACTGGTAAATCAAAAACTAAATTACATCCTCTAATAAACTGAACAAAAATCTCCTCTTCTCATCTGAAATTCCAACTTAAAACTAAAAACTATTTCTTTTGGGGATACACAAAAGAATATGTCTATCCCTTCTCTTGAATTTCAACACAAAAGGCTCAAGCGAGCAAAAACTTCTTATCTACTTTAAATATAAATTTAGCCTATTTTTTATTTTCGAATAAATAGTGAACCCTTGGAGAGTCGATGATAACCAGCGGGCGCACGCTTTCTGTGCTAAAATGGCTCGACCGCAATGTAAATGTAGTAGAGCACGAACTAAATAAAAATAGTATTATATTGTCTGCGAGTTGCAACACATATGAAGCATCTAAAGTGATACTTTATCCACTAGTGGAATAAAATAACTTTATTCCACTAGTTGAATAATGAAATCAGGAGAGATACGAAATTTTTATTTTATTTATTGATATTAACAATAACATTTACATTAAAAGATACTCCGTTGTTTGATTTGTCTCCTATAACTTCGTTATTGTTGGTAAAAAGGTGATAATTTCCATCAGCTTGGGAACTTACATTTATGGGTGTATTGGCAGAATTACCAGGAACAGGAATATAAGGTGTCTCCTCTTGTAAGGGACATTTTCTCCTTGAATTTTGTTTGCAATACTAAGCTTATTGGAAATGGAATCCTCGATATAACTTTCAGCAACAGAGGAGCTCTTCCATCCGCCATGTGTATGTACCATCGTCACCAAAAGTAACTGGGACAGCATCACATAAGCTCTTGTCCTATTATATGAATTTTATTGTCAAATATTTGTCAAACTATAAATTAAATGCATTGAAATGAATGACAGTAGAATTAGTCCAGGAGATTATTATGTATTATTTGTGTCCCAGATACTTTTGGTGACGATGGTACGTGTGATTGTGGATAAAACGTTGTATTACATTCGTGTTTTAGTTGCATTTTATCCACTTAAGAAAATTAAACGCTCTAACTTCGTTCTCGCGTTAAAACATTCTTGCGTGGATAAAATGCTTCCTAAAACACTTATACAATAAATAACTATTATCTCACTTTCAGCAAATAGATATATTTCTGACTTTCTTTTACTTCTGATTCTGAAATGATTATTTGTGGCTTTTTTCAACATAACCTCAATTTAAATTATTGTAAGTTGTAAACAATTGAAATAATTATTCTAGTGTGTTTTTATTTATTCCCTTTCAATCAGCATGGTATTTCATTATGAAGCGAATACTGTCTTTTGTGTGTGTTGAGTGTTGTCTTCTGATTGGTCGATCTGGTTAATATGCAGTTAAGTATAAAAAAAAAACACAACATTCGTTTTGCTGCAGGGTTTGGTTTCTAGAACGGTCTCTTCTTCTGGCAGTGGCCTAGCAAGCAAGTCGATTTTGATTTTTGTAATTTTTTCCTTCAGATTTTTAGATTTTCCTTTAATAATTTTTCAATTTATTTTCCCATCAGTGTATACTATCATATCACTGTTGAGTTTTTACCTGATAAACCTTATCTTATCTACTTTTGAAATATAAATATTATATTTTAATTTTTTATCAAATTGTGAGCATCCATTTTGTGATTGGTGGTTCCAAGTTTTTCTGAGGTAAGTCAATTCAGATTTTTGGGCTAATAAATAGGTACTGCTGCTCTGGTTTTCAGAATCAATTGTTAAAGTGGGATTATTGGACCATTCGCTCTAAATAGAGTCGGTGAAAACCAAATTTGTGTGTCCATCCCTATCAACTCTTTACTGAATCCAGGCAGAGGCCTGTATAGCCATTTTCTGTTTGACTCCTTCAATTATTATCTTCTCGAAGAGAAGAGTGTTGAAAAGGGTGTAATTTTTAAAATAGAAATCCAGACAGGTCAAAAAGTTTTAATTAAAACATCTCAAGAATTTTGACATATCCTGGATTTGATTGATTTCACCCTCAGGTTTATCTTGTCGTATCTATGGTAGGTACCTTGACTAAAAAGGAAAATTTGAAATTTGTTTATTTGGGGAGAATCTAGAAATTGAATTTTTTAATTTTCTTTATCTGATTCAATTTTTCCTACATTTGTTTTTATTCTTGCCTGTTTATTGCTACTGCCAGAAAAGCAGCATTTTGCTCATTTGTAATGAGCATCTATTTTAATTCAATCTTGCCGTATCTACCCATTTTACTATTGTTTTATTAATACATATATATCAATTATTTTTTCCATAGCTACTGGTAAAATAGCCTTTAATCTACTAAAAATAGTAGATAAAGTAGTACTTTAACCGCAAGGGTAGACTAAATGATACTTTAACAGCAAGGATAGATAAAGACGTTTATTTTGTCAAAAATATATACATATTTTGATTTTTATTTATTTGTCAAACTAATTTCTACTTATGGAAAAGTGTTCGTCTCAAATAATTTCTAAATATTTTTGATACTACAGGCGTCCATAATTAGGCTATGGAAAAAAACTTTGTTTTACACACGACGATGAAATGCCATTATCGTCTCCCGGAATTAATTCACTCGCGATTCCGCTCGTGGATTAACTTTTCCGGTCAACGATAAACTACCATTTTATCGTTTTGTATAAAAAATAGCTATTAATTGTTTTTTTTTTTAATATATATATTTTTTTTTTCTTCAATTTGCAATAGTTGCTCATACTTACTTGATTCTGTTGGAAAGAAGTGTCTGCACAACAATGGTTTTATAATAAACTAATTTCAATTCAAATCTTCTTTGCAAGACACTCGCTTTTTGACAGAATTCAGGGATTTAATAGTCCAAATCTTGGTGAACCTGATACTGCCTTATCTTTTTCTTGGTACCTAACTCGACATAAATATCACTATTTGGAGTCTGGATCAGCTGGAGTGACGTCACACCAGCAATATATCCCCTTTCCTGGATACAGGAAACAACACGAAGAGCTCCAGTTCACGAAAGTGAAACCCCAACCTCCATTGAAGACCTCCGGATTGGAAAGGTACATATTGTATCAGATTCACCAGTACAACCAAGCTGTCAACTGTCAAATTTTAAAGAAAAGTAACATTGTTACTACATTGTAAACAAATATTAAATAAAATTATTGTTTGTTGGATTTTGAGTGGTTTCATTTGCACATAAAGAGGCTACACGTTATCTTATTATTTTTTTTTTTTTTGAATTCCACACCCCTATAGGTTCTCTTGTCTTGAAGTTCAAATAACTAGTATTATTTGTAACAAGCGAACAATATAATCAAACTATGGAAATCCAATAATGCTAAATCACATGTTTGATGGAAAATATTCGATATGTATTCGTGGAATATTACCCAATTGACAGGAATCAGCTATTTTGTCTCCTGATTACAAATTTAGATTATGTGGAATTTGGGAACAATTGCCCGAATTCGGAATCGTTTTTTAATTAGCATTTCAAATGTCTAAAGGCTAATTTGTTAGAAGCTACTTACTTAGTCTCGAAGCTAGCGTCCGTAGCTACAACTGTCCAATTGCCATTAGCGTCTTGCCTTTCGACAGTCAAAAACGTTTTCTCTGCCATTACGTTGTTCCTTGGATGGCCTGCTATCTGTAATATTAGAAAGTTTTTTTTTCTACATATTTTCTAAAAATACAGACATTTATTGCATTAAGAGTGGAAAACTATGGTTGAAAATCGTCAGTAGACTATACAAAAATTGTTCTTCAGTAACGAAGATAATTTCAAAAAAAATATTTATATTATGTATTGAATGTGATGGAAACGAAAGTAAAATTTGTAATTATTACAACCCATTCTGCTGTAATTGCCAATAGCTTGACCCGTAGACACATATATAGTTGCCAACGTATCAGACACATTATTATCAAAACCAATCCCCAAAAAGCTTTATTTCAAACTAATGACACCCTTAATAGTAAAAGCTAGCTTATGTGAAGGTTATTTTTGTTAAGTGAATTCTTTAATTTTAGTCAGTATTTGATTTTTTATGCAAGGATGGGTTGATTAATTGGACTCTGGCCATGACACAGCAATTGAGTAATCAGGTCATGTTTGTGGTTCAATTTTATTTATAGATTGAGCGCAAGATAGATGATTGGAAGTTCACATTTTCTCTGAGTATTATGGGTCAAGGATTGATTTTCTTCTCTTTGTCAAGTTTCTGTGCATCACACTATTCAACAACAATCTTTGAACCGTAGAAATCGTGAAAACTGACTTTTACAACTTTCGATACGTTGACTTAAGTTTCTCTCCCGCTATTTCTAAGTAATATAATTATTCGTTCAACCAAAGAAGTTGCAATGTCATTGATTATAGGAGTCAAAGGATGCCAAAACTAGTGTCGTTTAATTACTTCAGCCTTGCTTTTGATGTCTTTCCGGTGCCTGATTTATGGGTTCAAGTTCCGGAAACTCGTGATGTCACAACTGTGCTAATTATTCGACAGTAGGAAATCTATTTCTGGGAGCTTTTATGTCTTACGGCCTTTTCGTTGGCATGTGGTAATTTAGTTTAATTTCGGTCACTCTGTTGTATTGATAGTTTGAGACAGGACTGGAGAATTCTCTAATACTTTTCAAGATTTCAAGTAATTTGTACAAATGCCAATTTCAATTATTTTCAATTTATTGCTACTAAACTCAGAACTTCTCTCAAAATATTGGAGATTTAATTGAAATTAAATTATTTGATTCAATTTAAATTTACCAGTTATTTGAGAATTTTGAAATATTCTATTTTATTTACTTATCAATTTAAAGTTTTGTTTCACCCACATTTTCAAGTAGAATTTTCAATTGCGAAATCTATCTGGCAATTTTTTAGAAACCTCTAGTGTACCAATAAATTATTTTATTTACTTGTAACTAAATATTTGCCTCTAACTAATTATCCTATTGATAATTTTCCGTAATCTTTAGCAGTAGTTCAATGCTCTATTTTTCCAGCTCTCTACACTTGTATAATTCAATTAATCAACATCTAAGCAAACCAATATAACAATTTGTGTCAGTAACTGGATTTCCATTATCCCCATCTGTACGTACTCTCCATTCTCCGTTGAGCAAACCACAATAATCATTAATTTAGATAATTCCAATATTGCAACAGTGTAACAGCTCCTTGCAATTTACGATCTCAATTTATTGAATTGGCAAGAATGGCCGAATTGAAAATAATCCACTTACGAATTTAACAGATACAGTGTCTCCAATTTTTACTGTGTCTGGTGGTTGTTGTGTTACATCGCCAAAGTTCCAGAACCATCCAGAGCTGTCAAAGAAAACTGGAGTGATGAGGGACAATAGGTTTAGTTTGGATAGATCAGGCGGTGAAGGACCAGCATCTACAGCTGTACGCTGAAAAAAAAAAAAAAAAAAACAATTCGATTGTACTAACAATAAAAATATTGCGAAATAGCAAGCCCTGATTGTTGGAGCGAAACATCTCCTACTGTTTTGCTATTTGCTAAATGAGATTTTTTTATAGTCTAGATTCAGCTGTTTTTCGGATATTTATGAGTCGTAAAATTTACATTATCTTTTTGTATCCTTTTTGAGCTACACGATCCTTAAAACAGCCGCCTAATGGAGAAAAATAATACTGAGGAAATACAGTGCTTTCATGGAATTTTTGCATCATTTGATATATGAGAGTTGAATCATTTTTATGAAAAAATATTGTTACTTATACGGGTTCGCAGATAAGTGAGACTACTTTTTCGAACTTTAACGAATTTTATTTAACATAATAACATTAAAATCACACGAAATTTAACACTACTTTACACTCCGAACTACTCCAAATAAAGCTTATACGGCACGATTATTCTCGAACGTGGTTATTTAGTTCCTGACTTTACAGTTTACTGCACTTGTCGTACGTCAATCAGAACTGATCCTTACGCGGTGCGCACCGGGGCTTTTATAGTTATGTGCGTCCTTCTCTAACACGCTCGAATTTTCGTGATTCAGTTCACCTTGAAAATAGTCAAATTTTCTGGCTTCTTTAACTCTAGTTACAGGGGGCAATCAAAAAGTACGAGTGGCGGGTTTATAACACTCCCCCTTCCTCAAAGCTGTTCGCCCCGAACAGCTTATCCCAATCGCATCCAAGTCGCTTTTGCGCTTGTATGGAGCCAGCCTCTCCATGTGAACGACCTTGGGCTTGGTTTTGGGTGTGAGTTGTATCCTGTATACCAAGTACTTGATTTTCTTAATGACCTTGTATGGTCCTTCCCATGGTCGTTGCAGTTTCGGACTTAGTCCCTTTCTTTGCTGTGGTTGGCACAATCAGACAGCATCGCCTTCATTAAAGGTGTTCAGTGACTGCCGTTGGTCGAGTCTCATCTTCATTCTGTCATTGGTCAGACGTAGCTTATTTCTGGCGAAATCGTGTACCACTCCAAGTCTGTCTTGGAGATCAGCCACGTAAACTGGAAGTACAGCCTCTCTTCATCGACTGGAGGCCTGCCAAACATTAAATCTTCATTTCTCTTCCATTCAACAGCATAGATGGTGTATAGCCGGTGGACTCATGCTGAGAGCTTCTATAAGCCCGAAGAAAAAGAGGCACTAGTTTATCCCAGTCTCGCTGGTGATCATCTACAAACATCGAGAGGTATTGATTGATGGTCCGATTGTGCCTCTCGACCATTCCGTCCGACTGTGGGTGAAGTGCAGTCGTCCTCGTTTTTCTTACTCCCAGTAACCTTATCAGTTGTTTCCATACCTCGGACTCAAAATTCTTTCCCTGATCGATATGAAGTTTCATGGGTACCTCATGTCAGGATATGATGTTTTCCAGCAATGATTCCGCAACAGTAACTTCTTCCTGATTGGGTATGGGAACTACTTCTGGCCACTTTGAAAAAAAGTCCATAGCAAAAATGAGGTACTTATTCCCTGACTCCGTCGTAAGAAAAGGACCTGCAATATCCACGGCAATTCTCTCCCAAGGGGAACCGGACAAGCACTGCTCCATTTCTGCACAGGATCGCGTCTTGGGTCCTTTCTTAGAAGCACAGAGATCGCATCTCTTGTACCACTCTTCAACATCCCTACGAAAGTTGATCCAATAGTACCTATCTCTTACTCGAGCCAAGTTCCTCTTGACTCCAAACTGTCCGACACTCCTACTACTGTGCAGTTCTTGAAGCACTCTGTCCACCATGGTCCATGGCACAACAGTCTGATAAACTAGGTTTTTTCCATCTGGACTCTCCCATTTACGAGTGATCAAGTCATCTCGCAGGCACAACGAGGCCCATTGCAGCCAGTATCCCTTCGCCGTTTGACTCAAAACTGGAAATTTCTTGCCATCCAGGTCGTTTCCGTCTTGTAGCCAGCCACGCACCATTTTCAATTCCTTATCCATATTTTGTTGTTCTTCGAAGTCTTCTCTCGTAATGTCCTCATCAGTATTAGCGTCGTTGTCAGAGTTTTCAAGCCTTATTTGTTGAACTACTCCAGAATTTTTGATTGCCTCCTTTTCCTCTTGCTTTTGGCAGAATTTGCATGAGCTGTCAATACATGGTATTCATGATAGGCTGTCGGCGTTGACATGACTCCTTCCTTTGCGATGTTTGATTTGGAAGTCATAGCTTTTTAATTTCTCTAATCAACGCGCTATTTGACCCTCCGGATTTCTAAAATTGAGCAGCCATTGCAATGCAGAATGGTCGGTTCTAACTAGGAACTTCCAGCCATAGAGAAAGCTGTTCAATAGATCTTACTACTGCCAGAAGCTCCTTTCGGGTGACACAATAATTCTTCTCTGCCTTTCCAATGGACTTACTCAAGTATCCAATTACTACTTCTTCGCCGTTTTGAATTTGGAAAAGAACAGTCCCTATTTCACGTTGCGAAGGGTCGGTGTCTAACATAAATAGACCTTCATCCCTGGGATACGCCAGAACTGGAGCACTAGTCAATTTATTTTTCAGCTCCACGAAAGACCGTTGACATTCAGGTATCCAATCAAAACGTGCGTTCTTTTCAGTTAGTTCATGTAAAGGCTTCGCAATCTTCCCAAAATCTTTGACAAACCGGCGGTAGTATCTGCAGAGTCCCAGGAAGCTTCTAACTTCATGTTTATTTTTTGGTGTGGGCCAATCTCGCACAGCTTGGACTTTATCTGGATCTGTCCCTATCCCTTTTGATGAGACGACATGGCCGAGGAAGTTTACTTTTTCCTGGAATAGGACACACTTCTTGGGATTTAGTTGCAGATTGGCACTTCGAATCCTGGCAAAAACTTCCTTCAAATTCGACAGGTGTTCGTGGAAATCTTCGCCAATCACCATGACATCATTCAGATATACCATGCACGTTTCCCAAGTCAGTCCTCGCAAAACTAACTCCATCAGTCTTTCAAAAGTGGCAGGTGTATTGCCTAACCCAAACGGCATGACGTTAAATTGATATAGGCCGTTTCCTGCAGTAAATGCGGTCTTCTTTCTTGTTTTTAATAAATGAAGCACACAATTTTTCTACTTATTTTCCAACACCGGAATCGTACAAAAACCTCCAAGAGAAAAAGACAACTCAAAATTCGTTTATTATTATACGCTGTTTCCAACTTGACAGACGGTACCATAACCTAACTTAATTTTTGCTCCGTCTCATTTCTGGCCACTGTTCTGTTTCTTCACAACAGTAACCAACACAGAAATAAAAGAGATTTTAGTGTGAGATAAAATACCACTTTTCAGCAGCCCCCCTCCCTAAAATCTCTCAAACCTATAAACTCTTTAAAATGTTTAAACATAGGAGCAGGCAATCCCTTTGTCAGAATATCAGTCTTTTGATTGCTAGATGAAACATATTGCAGTTTCAAAATTTGTTTATTTATGTATAAATTTATATTTCAACTCCAAATGTTTCACCCGGCGATTATTGGCTGGATTATTAGCTATTGCAATACAGCCCTGATTATCCTCGTACAAAATAATTTCATTTATTTTTAAAGAAAAATCCTTCAACAGCTTCAGAACCTACAAATTTTCTGTCAATGCACTACATAGAGCAACTAATTCCGCTTCGGTAGAAGAGAGACTTATGCAGTTCTGTTTGCGCGTTATCCAAGCAATTGTGAAATACCATTGCCCCTATCATAATATATCTCAAGACCAAGAAAGTGACTCAAATTACCTTTGTCTTTCATTTTAAATTATGACATCAAAATTTCCTTGATATAATTGATTTTATGTAAAGAAGGAACGGACAAAATAATGTCATCGACATAAATTAGTAAATACACTATATCCAAAACATTTTCACACATTAAATAATACAAACAAAAATCATTTTCGGACCCCACAAACCCTATACTTATAAGAAAACTATTAATATTATCGTTCCAACATTGGCTACTTTGCTTCAAACCGTACAAAGACTTTTTCAATTTAAGCACTTCACCTGACTTAACCTTTATACCAACAGGTGCAAATATATATACATCCTCATTAATAGATCCATTTAAAAATGCTGTCTTAACATCTAGTTGCACAAAATAGTATTTATACTGATTACCTATCACCAGCAACAATTTAATGGTTGACATTCGTGCTACAGGAGATCGAATATTTTTAAAATCTACATGTTTTTCTTGCATGAAACCTCTAACAACAAGTCTGGCCTTATACCTATCTTCTAAATTATCTTCCAAATTTTTATATGTGAAACACCCACTTAGTATCTAAAATTCTAACATTCACAGGCCTATCTATTTTTTCTTATGTCTGGTTTTCTATGATTGAATCTAACTCTCTATTTACAGCATCTAACCAGTAATTTTTATCAGCTCTATCCTTTAATTCTGAAAAACACTTAGGAATATCCCTGCATGAATAATTCATAGTCCCTGAACCTGGATGGCATTTTTATTTGTCGCTTTTCTGAATTTATATTACTATCTGAAATCTCATTCTCATACCCCAAATCAGACTGCTCTTCTCTTTCATCCTCATCTTGATTTTTCTCATCTTTCTGTAAGTTTTCCTGTCTTTCCTCCATTATACCTATGTCTTTCAAGCTATTCTTGTAATAAAATTTATCTTCATGGAACTCTACATCCCTGGATAAAATCAATTTGTTATCTGCAATATTCCACAGCCTATAACCATTTGGTGAATACCCCAACATAATACAATGTTTAGTTTTAGAGTCAAATTTTGCCCTGAATTGTTTTGGAATTAAACTATAAGCCATGCACCCAAATATTCTAAAGTTTTTTATGTCTGGTTTTTCCCCATACCATGCCTCGGCTGGTATGATAGGTACCTTTTAAATTTGCTGTTATTCCCCTATTCATCAAATAGTTTGCTGTTAAGATCGCTTCTCCTCAAAATTCTTTAGGCATACCTGCATCATCCAACATAGCCCTACGACCTCTTTCGACCCAGCTTCTATTTTTTCTTTCGGCTTTCCCATTATGCTGTAGGGTATAAGGCACAATATAGTTTAAACTTATTCCATTTTCCTTACAAAAATCTGTTACCTCTTTTGATTTATATTCTCCCTCATTAGCACAACGCAATTTTGATATTTTACTATTAAATTTTGAATCAACCATGTTAATATATTCACATATTTTTTCATATGCCTGGCTTTTATTTTCTAACACAACTGTTCGAAACATCGTCTATAAATCTCATAAAATATTTCTTTCCGTCAAAAGAAGTGGGGCTTATTGGTCCACACAGATCAGTATGGATCATTTCCAAAAACCTATTGCTTTTTGTACGTATCCCAAATGGTATTCTTGATAACTTTCCTTTGACACAAGGTTCACAAATTTCCACATTTTGAACTTTTAAATTTTTCCTCAATACCGTATACCATCCCTGACCTAATAATTTCTTTTAACCCTGAAAAACCATTACGACCATATCGCTTATGCCACTTTATAAAGTTATTATTCTCAGATTCAACATTTAAGCATTCTGATTGGAATAAACTAAATAAATTCTCATACAGATTATTTCCTAACCCAACAATATTGTTATGTTTATCTAATAATTTTACTTGGCCATTTTCAAAGAATACCCGAATGTCAACCATCTCTAGCCTTTTTACTGATAAATGGTTTCTGCGCAAATTAGGAACATAAAATACATTTTTGATGCTACATCTGGATCTTTTCATTGTTAACAATACCATATTACATTTCTATGTCACCAACCCCAATGGCCAATAGATAACTAGTATCCTTAGCAATTGCAATTTTTATTGGCTCTTTAAGCATAAGTAAGTTTTAAAAAAATGTTTCTTATTAACCATATGGTCGGTGCAACCAGAATCTACATAAAAACTCAATGTGCCAATATTTTTATTGTCAGTTAAATCTCCATTTCTATCCCCCATGAAGCATACACTTTTATCAACTGAAGAGTCATTCTGATTCAATACATCATTTCTGTTAGCTTGACTGTTATTTTCATTTGTATTTTCACTATAAGTTTCGGCATAATATTCATAACTATGAGTTCCCTCGAAAATTCCTATATCTATTCCTTCCTTGAAATCTTCCTCCGAAGCCACCTCTACCACCTCGATATGTTCTTTGATATCAGTGGCGACGCGTGACCATCAGTCTGAGGGGGAGTAAATGGTACGGAGGGGATTGAGGGGACGCCCTCCGAAAATGCGCCGCAGGCTAATTTTTTTGCAAATTTCAAGGTCATTCACTTTTCCAGAACAATTATTTCCTTTGTAAGAAGAATAAAACAAAACAAAAATTTATTTTCTTCGATATATTTTGTATTTTCTTTTGGGCATCCTGATTTTTCTCTTGATAATTCGATCTTGAGGGGGGGGGGTAATTACCCCCATTACCCCTTCCGACGCGATGCCCCTGCTTGATATCCACCTCCTCGAAAAACTCCTCTATTATTGTTTGCATAACCTCCACTTCGAGCTCCACCTTCATCTTGATGGCCGTGCCAACCCTGGCCCTGATCCTCACCTTGATTTCTTTCAGGACACTCACGTTTGAAATGGCCAACAAGTCCACATTTATAGCAAGTCTTCTGTGCATTGAAAGCAGTAGCTTCTGTACTGGAACTGGCTGCTGAAGTAACTTTTCTTGAGTTCAAATTTCGTTTATCACTTTCAGCTACAAGCTTTGCTTTAACATCATTGTATGAAATATTTGGTATATTTTCAATGACTGTGACAACTGTCTCATAAGAAGCTGGCAGGCTTAATAGCAAGTTACATATCAGGTCGTCATTTTCCATGTCAGCTTTAGCAGCATTCAATTTTCTGACAATGTTCTCAAAATCCTCAATATGTTTCATGAGGCAATCATACTCCTTCAGCTTCATAGAAAGCAACTTTTTCTTAAGGTAGGTACAGCTGGCCTGGTAATTAATCCTTTTCATTCATATTTTTCTACCAGCATATTCCACATTTCAAAACTTGATCCACAGTTCCTCAGGCACTCCAATTGTGTGTCATCAACACACTGAACAATTAAGCATTTTGCTTTGTTGTCCTTTTTAACTTCATTTTCTTTTGTTGGATCAACTTCTGCCTCAGTCATTAGCTTAACACCATTTTCCTCCAGAATAAGCTCCATTCTGAACTTCCAATTAATGGCTCAATTGAGTAGCCTTTTCCTGCTGCTGTACCAGCTATTTTCCCTGCTTTCCAATCACCAGCAAAATCACTTTTAAACCTCGGATTTTCACTGTATCTTTAACGCCACCGCTCTGGACCCATAACCTCTTGTTTTTAATAAATGAAGCACACAATTTTTCTACTTATTTTTATTTTCCAACACCGAAATCGAACAAAAAGCTCCAAGAGAAAAAGACAACTCAACATTCGTTTATTATTATACGCTTTTTCCAACTTGACAGACGGTTTTGGCCACTGTTTTGTTTTTCCACAACAGTAACCAACACAGAAATAAAAGAGATTTTAGTGTGAGATAAAACAACACTTTTCAACATTCTCTTCATCCTCTTTATTGAGTTCCACCTGCCAATATCCACTTTTCAAGTACAGGGCTGAAAACCACTTGGATCCTGATAGGGTGTTAAGGGTATCGTCAATCCGAGGTAAGGGATAGCTGTCTTTCTTCGTAACGTCATTCAACCTTCTATAATCCACGCAAAACCTGGTAGAACCATCCTTTTTCGTAACTAGTACGACCGGCGATGACCATGGACTATTAGATTCTTCTATGATATTGTCCTTCAGCATTTCCTTAAGCATGGTGTTAACTTGCTGTTGCTTTGCGAAAGGGAGTCTTCGTGATGGTTGGCGAATGGGTGTAGCACTTCCTGTATTGATGCGATGATCTACCAAATTAGTTCGTCCAGTAATTTTATCTTGCACAAAAACACCAGCCTCTTTCTGCACAAAGTCAATAGCTTTCTTCTTTTATTGCTGGCCTAAGTGATTCCAGCTCTTTTCAAACTTCTCCAGAAGCTCTATTGATAAATGTGCTTCATTTGACACAGGCTCCTTCTTTGCGCCTCAGACTACTCGTATAGCTGGTGTACATCTGCCAACGACGTCTCCTTTCTTCAATGTCATACGGTTTGTTGTTAGATTGGCCACTCTCACTGGAAAAACATTGTTGAAATTCTTTAAGCAATATGCCACAAGTGTTTCATTCTGCATGTTTCCTGTTGGTTCCACGATCATGGTGTTCACGCCTTCTAGCTGTTTTTCTAGGTGTGCCTGCACA
The DNA here is from genome assembly GCA_917834065.1 of Ceutorhynchus assimilis. NCBI lineage: Eukaryota > Metazoa > Arthropoda > Insecta > Coleoptera > Curculionidae > Ceutorhynchus > Ceutorhynchus assimilis. The sequence goes on from OU892284.1 coordinate 32,207,450, forward strand.
TTCGACTCACTATTTCCAGGAATTCGTGTATCTTCATCAACGATTATTCTAATTTGACAGTCCTTATTTGACGGTGATGTGAAGAGTATTTCTTCATTGCCCAAACTCAATATTTTATTTTTAAAGTCCACTGATAGGAAATCAAAGGTTTCTAGGACATCCACTCCCAATATAAATTCATCCACTATGTCAGCAACTATCACTTCTACCTTAAGTTCGGTGCTGCCTATTCCCAATGTCACGGTGGTCTCTCCAAAAACATTTATCAAATCTACCCTAGCTTTTGTCTCTTGAATTTTTCAATTATCTAGCTTTGTTTTCGCGAAAAAAATATAATATCATACCTCGGCACGCCTTTGAACTTCATAAGGAAAGATAAAAATTCATAGAAATTAAGATACATCATCCATTCATTGAGTGACAAAGACATAAATTCTATTTGAGATTTTTTTTGTTTTGTTTCCATTAATGAACAAACTGCGATACATTTTTAATCAATTCCTAAGCATTTTTATTTTTTTCTTATGGAGTTTAGAGACGTGCCGAGGTATGGTATTGTAATTTTTCCGCGAAAACGAAGCGAGATACTTGAAAAAGCCATAAGACAATAATGTATTTTTAGTGGTTTTGTCTGTATAATTGATAAAAATCGTACAAAAACTACAGGGTGATATTTTTTTCTGCAAAAAAGCAACCGACTTGGTCGCTGGGTACGCGCCTAGAAATTCTGGAACAAATCTAATTATTCCAGTAGATGTCTGATAATGGTTTAAATAAACCGTGAAAATTTCATTGAAATCGGCCAAAGCTCTTTTGGGTTATTAATAAAAAACGAAATTTTTTTGAAAATCTTAACACCCTGTATCTTGGAAACAAAGCGTTTCCGGACCTATATCTATAGGAACTTTTTTACTTATTTTCATAAATAGTATCTGTCATTGAAGTTTGTAACACCCTGTATACACAGTAACATAATCTAACATTCTGTATCAATATCCTGTGGAGTGAAGTTCCCAAAATTTACCTCAGAAACAAAAACCTAAAAGTTAGTGAATACATACATTAAAAACTAATTTCAACAACATGCCCGTTCCATTAAAATGCTACAGACTTTGTTACCTGACTGTTCTGCAACACTGACGAATTCTAAGCAGTTTACTGCTTGTTTCTACTTTAAAAAACAATATATTTTATTCACGCTCCAGCTCCTCTCCAACCTTCTCAAAATTAGAAATTCCACTGAAATAAAAACAGAAACCTTTACGGTTTATTTTTACGACGCGTGCTTATCAGTGACAGATATACGGCGACGAACAGAAAAAACTACTTTTGGTTTAATGTCCTTTTATATGTTTGTCCACCAGAGACATTGCATACTTTGACCCACCCAACAGTCCTTAAACTATGCAGACATTTAGAAAATATATTCTGGATGATTTGTTTATGGGTAATTTGAATTCCGACTTCAAAGCCTCAACGCATTTTGTGTCTGTTATAAATTAAATTCAACTTTATTCAGATCAGATTTCAAATCTGAAAATAAATACTTACTGTTCGCCAGCCCACACCTCTAAAAGTAACTTGAACTTTAATAATTACTCTACAAGTGGATTGTATAATTTGAATATAAAGTGATAGTTTGCATGATAAAAAGCTAAGAGAACATAATCGAACTTAGTTTTTTCTCATTTAAATACCGTTTTGATTTTTGACGACCACACTATTTCCTTGGGCAATAAAATAATAGGGATTTCAAAAAAATTATCTATTTTTTCAAAATTCCATAAAGCCAAGGGTGAAATAAAGCGCTATGGGAAAACTCTCAGACAAAGTAAATAAATTTGCTTGTGTGGGAATATAGGCACAACCCTAGGGCTTTTCATTTGTCTGAGAATATGTATTTTCCAAGCCTTTATAGCTTCATATAATAACAATACCGAGTAAATAATATTCGAAAATTCATTTTACCTTTATCATAGATTCAGCAAGGCTCTTGTAGTTGCTCTGGTAGATTTCCAAAGTGTGAGGGCCGAAAATTGTCGAGGCCCCTTCATATCGTTGAAGCTGAAAAGATAAGGAGAAACTATTTAAAGCTCGTATCAAACAAAATGTGACTCAAGTTTTAATATTCTTTTTTGATGTTCTATATTTGTTGTATAACTTGTGTGGTTACGATGATGATTTTAAGAAAATATTTCAAATTCCTATATTTCTCCATAATTGTGTGGCTATGACGCTCATATTATTTAAAAATGATCGAGACTCAATTATTGTGTTGAGCAATTTTCATTAAAACTTTTTCCAGGATTTCAAAAAGCTATAAATATGAAATTGGTAATTGATTTCAAACTGTCTAAAAGTATCGTTTATGTAAATGGTTTAATTAATTGCTTGTTACTTGTTATGGCTTCAATTGAAATCCTGAACTTGGCAGTTTCCTGTAATTTATTCGTTTTTGCTCTTAACGGACGGTAATTGAAAAGAGCTTTGGTTTATGGAGACAACTTTATTTTTTTGCGAATCCAATTTAATGAGGAGTAAAGTTTTTAAATTTTTGGAACCCTATTCTCCAGAGACGAAACCCCTCATTATTTTTAGTATGAAACAAATTACTGTAAACTACTACAAAAAAGTATTCTAGCACTAGGGTCAGCGGTTGTGAGCAAATAAATAAACCTCTGTTGCGGTATAGACTCGTAAATAAACATTTCCTTCAAAGGGTTTTTGCAATTCGATATTTGCCTATCACGAAAGGAGGATGAACCCATTGCATGTAAACAGTTTTAGATTGAAATTTTCGACAATTGATATAGGTTTGATGTATAGGGATTATAGGATTTTTACTTTATATTGGAAAGCTTCGATTATCTTTTGTCTAAAGCCAACAAAATGGGTTTGTTGTTTGTGAAGTAGCTACTGAAAATCTTGCTTAATAATAACAAATACAAAAAAATTGAAATTTACCCGCTTTGGCAAGCAATAGGAAAGCTCTATGGTGTTCGAAATTAATGCATAGCTAACAAAAATTGCAGAATAGCGTGATAATTTCAGGAATTTGCATTCTAAAATTCTGAAGCCAATCCAGATTTATTGTTTGCTTTTTCCAGAAAAATATCCTGACTCTCATATTATTATTGTTTATTTGCAAAATTTTGCGTATTCATATCGAGAATCCTAATTGTGTCAAGGTAGCGCCATAAAAAATAATGGTTTGGGGGTCAGTTCAATTTGATACAAGTACGCTCCAAAACGTCCTTGATTCTCCAATTAAATTCTCCACTTTGAGAGGATTTTTTCGAGGATGTGTTTCTGAAATTCTTGTCGTTTCTACAAAAACTGAGACGTGATTATTTTCTGCGTACATAAGCAGTTTGAAGGTCAGATCTGTTTACAGCCTTCAATTCAGTTTGTCTTTGATATGTTGACGAACTTTTATAATTTTGTTGTTTAGGGATGATAATCTATGCAGTTTCATTCATAGGATAAATTAAAAGTTTCCGATGACTGTTTACAAATTGGAACAAGCGAGATGTTTGACATATTTTCAGTTTCTTATGCTAGTTTAGTGTTTTAAATTTTGCGAACATAAATAACTATGAGATCAATCATGGGAAATGTAAGCTTGCTCTGTACGCATAATGCATGGAAAAACAACCCCAGTTCGACTGTGAAAAAAAAAGGCAATATCAATGAGCAAAAGCAGAAGTTCAAACGCCAACGCGAGCATTAAAAGAATTAAAATTTTCACAGGTTTGTTTTAGGGTAGATGCACCTCAAAAGCGAAAATGGGCACTCCAGGTCACTACTTGGATCGTTCTGTTAAACGCTCAGTCATCTATAATTTTGTGTTTGAGCCGTCTTACAGATCTGGAAGGCCTTCTAGCGTCGATACCTACCCAGAAGTGTTCTGAGACCCGTTCAATCTGCTCTTAGTTCAGTGAACGGCAAATATGTTTATGGTTATTGAATGAATTTGGACAGCGAGTTTGTTCCTAATAAAATATTGTAAAACCATAATGTGATATTTTTTTGAGGGGTTACTATTTAATTTTCCATTCAATTAATTTGTGATTATTCCTGGTTCCTAAATTTGATTAGTTTTGTATATCAAAATCAAAATGAATCAAACTAGCTCAATCAAAACTTGAATTTTGATTATTTTCCACTCTTGATTGGCTTTAGTTTATGTCTCAGAAATAATTCAACAATGAAAAACAAAACTAGCCTATTCAATACCTGGGAATACTCACGGGTTGAATTTTGATTATTTCCGGCTCTTGATTAGACTGATTGAACCCAGTCGTCAGCGGGAAATAGTCAAATTTTGATTATTCCCGGGTCTTGATTGGGTTAGTTTCAGTTCTTAAAATTGAAACTAACCCCAATCAAAAGCCAGGAATAATCAAATTTTGACTTATGATTCCTGGCTCTTGATTGGGTTAGTTTCATATTTCAGGCACAATTGAATAAAGCAAATAAATCAACTTAATCAAGAGGTTAGTTCAGTCGGTTTGTGGGCTCAACAAGGTCACCCTTGTTTGGGTCCCGGGTCACAGGGCATATTGTGTTAATGTGGATGGGAAGTTAACCAAAAAAGCTTAAGGTGTACCTGATTACGTGATCAAGAAAGAACTTAGTTTTGAATATTATAAGGCTGCAGTTGACGTGGAGGGTAGGCTTATTCATCGTCAGATAAACACTTTCCGTTCACATGGACATTATATGTATATCGAACTTAAAAATAAGGTAGTCTTGTCTTACGCGGACGATAAGCGTTACGTTATACCCAATACGGAGTACACGCTTGATTGGGGTCATCGAAACTTAGCAAATTATAAGATAACATCGGAAATTCCTGCCGAGAGTCGAGACTAATCAGGTTATACCTTTCTTAGTATTAACTTTTGCTGCCTGTAAAGGTTGCCTTTTCGAATTTTGACTATTCCTGGCTCTTGATTGGTTTAGTTTCAGTTCTCAAATCCAAAACTAACTTCGATCAAGAGCCAGTAATAATCAAAACTTGAGTTTTGATTATTCTTGTTTCTTGATGAGGCTAATTTGAGTACGATTTGACTGATTGAACTCAATCTTTAGCCGGAAATAATCAAAAGTCAAATTTTAATAATTATTCCTGGCACTTTATTGGCTTAGTTAGATAGATCGATACATGGATAGAAAGTGTGCACATAATAATTAAAGTTGAATGAAGTTAATACCGCACAATATAGCTATTTATTATGTACCAAGGGGATTATGTAGATTTTAATGCCCTTATTTTCTACTCAACACAATGTTCTTTCATCAATAAGTATTAACAAAATTAGTTAAACTTGTATGACAGAATATTGTTTTGTATTTTGACATCTACCTGTACCTGCGACATGTTCCTAGAAACGAAATAAATTAATATATCTAAAAACATCTCATAAGGCAAGGCAACGGTGGTGGTCGTGTGGGTTAACGCGCTGGACTACATGGGAAACATTGATATTAGACCGGGTTCGAATCCTGGCCAGACCGTAAATTATTTTCGGTCGGACACATAGAGAAATATAATAGTAGTAAACTACGAGAGAAGTCATACCCCTGTACTTAACTGGCACAATGTCGACGTTAGCTCCCCTGGTGGCTACGGACAGCAACTAAAAGAGTGAACATTGTTTGACTGCAGGTTTCTTCTTTACCGACATTGGAAAGGCAGCTTTTTCAAATAATTAAATTATTAGCGTTGATTTTATTTAGATTTATTAAAAATAAAGTACTGTAAACGCTCAAAACAGTTAATTGCAAAGCAATACATTTGTTGAAAAAACTTGCTAAAATTTACCGAGCAACTGTTTAGAACGATAACAGAGCTTATTTTTAGCAAATCCAAATTAGGTGAAATGAGATTCCTTTTAAGGGGGCCAAGGAGGTAATTGAACAATACAAAAATTGAAATATCTTCGAACAAACTTATTTTTTTATTACAATTTTATAAATATATACAGTAACTAAAAATGTTTGTATTAAGTTTTGTGTTTACCTTTTTACTGCATCTCGCATCATCGCAAATTCGAAAACGCACTATTATTGGTGTCGGTTTTGTCTAAATAATTAATAATTATGGATATGATCACAGAATGTTTTCCCATTTCTCTAATATAAATAATAGAAGAAATTTCAAGTTATGAAGATGAGCATTCAGTTTTTGATTGATGGTCTTTAGATTCAATCATTTGTCAAATTTTGTATTTTGTATGTGTTAAAAAAAAGATAGAAAATTTTCGGGCAATTTGCTGACAAAGACAAATTAAACCGAGTTGTCAGAAACGATCGAAGTAATTAGTTCAATAATCTGCCACACCATGCGAAATGCGCTACGGGAGTATGCACAAACACACTTCCAAATTTTTACATTAAACAAACTTCTCTCGTAGTTTACTACTATTATATTTCTCTATGGTCGGACATTTAGTGGCTGCCTAGGCTAAAGTGCAAATTGATAAAACAACAGCAACAAAAACACCTCAGGGTATTATAAGCGGACGTAATGGATTATAAGGCCCGCTGGGCTTATAATGCCCTCAGGTTGTTATAGGTATGTTAACCTATTTCGTTTCCTTGGTATTATGGATCTATAATAGTTAAGTGGAAAATAAAAATTATAAAAATCATAACAACATATACCTAACACAATTATGAGTTCTAAAATAAGTTAAAATTGATAAAGTTAACAAAAGTATATAAAATATAATATGAAAATATGAGTTGTTTTTCTTGGTTTTTCCATCCACAGACTGGTTTCGATCTATCAGATCGAAGATACAATACGATGGGAGATTTTTACTAGTGGCGCCATCTATATTTTATCTTGTTTGCCTACAGGCACGAATCTGAGTTGGTTTTCTTTGCTTTCCTACCAACACTGATGGGATCTGATAGATCAAAACGCGTATCTGGATAGAAAAGCAACTCACATTTTCATGTTTTTCGAATTTAGTTAAGCCAACTAAATGTTGTTTAGTACTGTGTTCTAGTCATAGATGGCACCACTACCAAAAATCTCCCATCATAAAATATAATGCCGTCGTGTCGTTGACCTGAACAGACACGTGCTTGTGCGCTATTCATAAAGTTCCAATTTAAGTAGTAAAACGTAATAAAAAATCCACAATTTTTTTTTCTCCGAGTGCCTTGGATGTTGGCGGTAGATGGGTGAGTAATTTGTTCCACCATAGAAATTGCGTAATCGTAAGCGGCCATCAAAGCAAAAACCTCGGAATGTCTCAGTGTGGTTTTTGCAACACGCCAGCATCGAGCTCTCGAAGTAAGCCGTATCTCACCTGCGCCGGTACCTGCCTGAAGCGCTTTCATATTGAATGCATGCGTATACCCAGTGAGGTGACAAATTTAATATCGACGGTCCCTGGTCTAATTTAGCGCTGCCCGTCATGCCGCAGTCTGCCTTTCGCCGACATTCAGAGTACCATAAAGACATCGATTACTGAATGTCTGCCCATGGATAATTTCAAGAAAGATTTAATGCTGACCATAAATGAAAATATAAACAAAATCAAGGATTCTATATTGCAGACCATTAATGCCAGTATTGACGAAAAGTTTCTTGGCCTACAGCCGAAGGAAATAATACCTAAGCCTAGCTACGCGGAAATGTTGTGTCCTAAGCAGTCCAGAATAATTGTCATCAGACGTAAAGATAGCAGCCAAGATAACACCCGAACAAAAAATGATATTCCTAACCATATTAGACCTGCGGATGAAAATATCCAGCTAAGCAGGGTTAAGCATATATCGGACTGGGGTATTCTTCTAACAGCAGACTTTAGTAGCGTAAGAAGAGTTAAAAACATTGCCAAAGCTCGCAGAAGGTTATGAAATTCGAGAATTTAGGTCAGCACTACCAGTTGTTACCATCGTCTGCCATCTGCAGATTGATACGGTGACTTTTAATAATCTAAAACAGCATAACCGAATTGTAGTTGGCCTTGACAACTGCAATATATACGATTGTACCTCGATTACCCGCTGCTTTAAATGTAATAACTTTCGTCACTCTCTAAAATACTGTAAAAAAACTGTAACGATTTGCCCCCTCTGCGCAGGCTCACACGATGTTAAAGCTTGTAAAGTTAAAGCAGAATCTTATAAATGCTGTAACTGCGATTTTTTTAAATGTCAATATACCTAATCTATCCATTAATATAAATCATGCGGTATGGAATAAATCTGCTTGCTATGCTTTTAAGCAAGCTAACAAAAAGTATAAAGCCGAAATTTTTGGGTCCACTCTGTAGCAACCAAATTCCAACTCCCCCTTCTACAATACCCTTTCACCTGATGCATGCACAAACGATCTATACCCGCGTTGAATACAAATTCATTCACTGTCGATCAATCGAACTCGAATGCCGATGCCTGACCTTCGCATATACTACCAAAATGCCAGGGGACTACGTACGAAAGCTAAGACTCTTTACAATTCAGTATTAACGTGTAATTTCGACGTTATCGCTATATCCGAAACATGGCTAAATGATAGCATATTTGACTCTGAACTTTTCTCGTTGGATTATTCGGTATACCGCTACGACAGAAGTTATAATGAGCTAAGTGTGAAAAGAGGTGGAGGGGTAATGCTTGCCGTTAAGCAAACTTTTGCCGTCTCAGACTTAAATTTAGTACTTCCACTATCGCTTCGCAGTTTGGTGGAGATTGTGGGGGTAAAAATTGTATTTGATTCATCCAGTATTTTTGTTATTCTTATTTATATTCCACCTAACCTTGCGCTTGATATATATGAATTTATCTTTGAGTATATAAGCTCACTAACGTACTTGTATCACTCGAAAACAGTATTTCTTGGAGATTTTAACCTGCCGGAGTATAGTTCATATTTAGAAGGGTCAGTACTCACTAACAATGTCTCTCAGATCAATAATTTTTTAGAGTTTTTTGACTGGAAACACTTAAACATGATAAAAAATCTTCAAGGAGGACTGTTGGACTTGGTCATAACTTCGAGGTTTGATTCTTGTACAGTACAAAGGTGCCATGATTTTTTGCTTACTGCATCCATCTCTTCTCATAAAATTCAAAATGTCTGCTGACAAAAAAATTTATAACTCCAAAGTTGAAAATGTCTTTTACAATTTCAACCGAGCTGATCTCAGGGCTTTATATGCTAGCTTTTTGGACATCAATTAGGATATTCTTAAATCAGTTGGTAATATTAATACTGCTCTTGAACTATTTTATTTGAAAATATATCGCTGTCTTGATGATCATGTTCCTCAAACCTATCGAGAAATGTGGTTTCAGTTGGAAAATACATTGATCTTTCTTACAAAAACTACTGCTCAGATCTTGAAGTAAATATCGGCTTAAATCCAACCCATTTCTGGAAGCTCATTCAGAGCTCACAAAAAAATAATTCTCTACCAAACAACTTCACAGATCAAACAGTCTCACTTTTGTCAGACCCACAAAAAATTACTGAAGCGTTTGCGCAATTCTTTCAGAGCTCTTACACAACCCCGACCATTCAACCCTTAAAGCAGATAGATCCAAAAACCACACTAACAGATACCATTAATATTGACTGCATAACAGAAGAGCAAGTTCTAAGGGCTTTGAAAGGCATTAAGCCCAAGGCAACTGTGGGGCCTGATAAGATTCCTGCGTTTCTTGATTGTGCCGATGGCTTTGTTGAACCCCTTACGATATTATTTATTCTTTTTTTAAAATACGAAGAATTTCCCTACTTGTGGAAACAATCCAAGATCATACCAGTTCATAAAAAGAACGACAAAAGTCTCATTGAAAGCTATCGTCCGATCACAATTATTAACAACTTCTCAAAATGTTTCGAGCGCGTTCTTCATAGTGCCCTTTACTTCCCTATGAGAGATCTCATAGATACTCGTCAGCATGGCTTTATGCGAGGCAGATCCACTACTTCTAACCTCATTACAATTTTTGAATATATTTCTGATGCAATTAACTCAAGCTCACAGGTTGACGTTATCTATAAAGATTTCTCTAAAGCCTTCGATAGACTGGACCATGGCATTCTCGTCGAAAATCTACATAATCATTATGGTTTCTCTTCGCGCCTTATTAATATATGTAAATCTTACCTCGCAGGTCGCTCTCAGCACGTTGAATGCTTTAGTCGTAGTTCTTCAAAAATCATTGCCTCATCTGGTGTTCCACCAGGCTCCGTTCAAGGTCCACTCTTCTTTAACTCTTTTATCAATAAAATATCCGAGAATCTTAATGTCAAAAGTATGCTATATTGTGATGATATGAAACTGTACTGTAGGGTGGACAGCATATCTGACTGCATTCAACTTCAAGCCGATCTAACTTTGGTAAACCAATGGTATAAAAATAACAATCTGCCACTCAATGCTGCTAAGTGCCATATTCTCTCAAAAAAAAATCCCATGGAATTTAATTAAAACATCGATAATTCTTCTCTACCCAGATCACACTCTTTTAAAGATCTAGGGCTGACCTTTGACACTTCTCTGTCATTTCTTCCTCACATTTCCGATATAATAAGAAGAAGTTACAGAATGCTAGGCTTCATAATAAGAAATTCTAAGGCTTTTATTAGCATTCATAATCTCAAAATATTATACTTTTCATATGTTCGTCCTATTCTATAGAATATGCTTCCCAAGTTTGGTCACCCCACCATCAAATTCATATCCACGATCCAGAAAATATCCAAAGGAGATTTCTAAAATATCTTTGGTTTCCTTGTGAGGGAGTGTACCCGGAAATCGGTTTTCCTCATGAGCGTCTGCTTGAAAACTTTTCTACGAGGATATTAGTTGAGAGAAGGCAGTCGGCTGATATAAAATTTTAATTCAAATTAGTGAACGGTAAAATAGACTCTCCTGAGCTCTTAGAACAACTCAACTTTCATATACCTCGGATATCATCAAGAAATCCACAAACCTTTTATTTGGCAAGACCGAGAATTGATATAGGAAAATTCTCTCCTCTGCGCAGAGCATGCAACATGTATAATTCGGTTCAGGATCAGTGCGACATTTTTAACTTTAGTCTATCAGAAATTAAAAACGTGCGCTTAGCTCAGATATAAATGTTCTTTCCTGTATTTTTTTATGTATACCGACTTACTTTGCTTTTTTTAATATGTATTTATTTTAGTATTTAGTTAGTATTTATAGCTGTAAGTTTTCCCACTCAATAATTGGATGTATTTCTGTGGAGTGGTGTAAATAAAATAAAATAAAATAAAATAATAAATATAAAAGGACGTTTCATTCATAACACTACAAATCCAAAATTATCAAAATAAAACTAATCCAAGTCGTAATAGGACCTGTCTATGTATAATAATAAGTTTTAGTTTCCTCTTAAAATTAGACGGACTTTTGGTCTAGATGTCGTGAACTCTCACGGAGGAAGGAGATTGATGAAACGGGCATTTATCTCTACTTTTGAGAATAAATATTACGTCCATATACTGATATTCTCCAAATGGATGTGATTATTGATCGTGAATAAATACATTTTCAAGACATAAAACAAAATATAGGTCGAATTTCCCTATATTATCATATAAAATACCCTTTTGTAAATGGTAAATACCCAAAACAGTCTGTCACAGTTTTAATACAAAAACAGACAAAACAACATTTTTATTGAGTTTGTAGTCTAGTCTCGCTACCGGTAAAAGTTTGACCGAATTCGGATGATAGATTGTGGAAGTCTGGGTAAGTTTCACAGATAAGGATAAACCTTTTAAAACTCATGGACATTTTATAACACGGTGCTTCCTTTGGTAAGAAAAGTTTAATATATTTTTTCTATAGAGTAAATTACGTACTGCTTTGACGGGAAATTTTGTTCTAGGAGTAAAAAAATCTAAAATATCAGTGAAAAAGTTTCTCAATGTGACGTTCCATTCTGGTTCAGTGCTGTCTTCAATGATTGTCCACCTATTCAAAATATTATTTTTTCAAATCTCAACTTTTTAAAACGTTTCCTATAGAAAAGCAAATGCTAAATGTTGCAACCATGTATGCGCTGTCGAGTAGGGGCGAGCGTAGACTCGCCACACAAAAAGAGTACCGTAGAAGAGGGGAAGAAAATGAGAGATAGAGAGGAAGCTTGCCTCTTAGATCGCTTGTCCGCCATTGTTCATTATTCAATTTTTTTTGGATTAAACTGATTGTTCAATCCAATTTGTGATTCATTTGTGTGTCATAAGGAGCATTCACAGGTCAGTTGAATAAATGTTATTTGTTTTTGAGAGTACACGTATTATTTCTTTCATTTTTATATTTTTTTGTTTGTTTATACTATATTTTATAATATGTGCATTCTTCATGTATTTAACAAAAATCGTTTCATGCTGAAGATGATCGCCGAAAATTTGTTGTGTTTACGTGTTCTTGTATTTGGAGTGCAAATATCTGTCAGATCTTAGATTATATTATATACCTAGTTTGCACTAAAAGAAGAGTTATCAACTCTCAAATATGGTACAAAGATCTCTCTCCAAATATTTTGATATGTTTGTTTACGCTGGTTTTCCATAGTAGAATTTCCGAATTCCGAAAACCCATTCAGATTTCAAAGTCTTTAGAAATCTCTCTCTAACGCAATAGGTGAACAAAGAAAACGCTGTATTAGTCTAGCTAAACAGAGTAATATATTGTTTGGGTAGTTCCCGATAGAAACCGAACCCCTTCGATTGACGTACAGCGTAAATATAATGGGTCTTCATAAGAAAAGTAAATCAAAGCTAGCTATGGTTTTTTAAACGTGTCTTAGCTATATTTTTCCTTTGTCATTGAATTTTGTAATCTCAAAATTCGAAATGTAATGTCAAAAATCCTGACAAATGAAGAAACGTTTTCGTAATCAAAGCACCCTTTGATTTAGTTTTTTTTTTTGAGGACCATTGACATTTTGTGTGTTTATTTCAAGAGTTTTTGTGCGTTATGTCTACGTATCGCTTGGAATAGGTAGAGATATTTCACACATATTTGTGCTTTTAGATAGGGCGTTACCTATCTTGTCACGCTAGTGATATTAAATCTGTGTCTCAGATATACAGTTTTTAGTGAATAAAGGTAAATACGTAGACTATTGTATGTGTTACATATTGCTTGAAAACTCCTTGATAGATTAAGATATGGAGGGCAGATTTCTGCATCCTCTAGTACTTATGCGTCTCGAAGGATTCAGTCGAGATGCCTGAGTACTAAAGGATGCACAAATCTGCCTCCATATCTCTATCTATCAAGGAGTTTTCAAGCAATATAGCTTCCAAAATACAATTTGGTAATAGAATTGTATTACTGAAGGTGTCACTTTTAGTATTTTTTGTAATTTTTGTAATATACTGACGTTTTTTGTAGGATATGGCGTCAACGGTGGGCTCCTTAGTTGATATGGCTGTAACGTCCAACTATAATTTATGCATTATCTGCCAGAAGAGAAAATATTCGAAAGATAAATTATCAGATCTGACAAATAACGGCAAAGAAACTCCTCTGAAGTACGCAGGCTTGAGGAAAGAACTTCATGATGCTGATTTTGCTGCCACTATTGTTAGGATCGAACAAACGTTGACAAATAGTGGCGAGAAATTCAAGTACCACCGCCGATGGTACTCAATCTTTGCCAATTCTGGAAGATTGGAAAGGTTAAAGAACAAATCAGCGCCTTCACAAGAGGTGGAATGTGCTGCTACAGAACCGTCGTCATCTCGATACGTCACCAGGGCTCGGACTGTCTGTGTCGACATGAGCAGGTGTATTTTCTGCCAAAGCGATAAAAGCGAAGCACTGAGGCAGGTGATGTCAAAGCCAATGGATGAGACTATAAGAATGCTGGCTAATAATGACCGCATTAATTGTATGCTATGCTTGATAGCATCTAAAGTGAGATATCACAGTCTGTGTATAGTGAAGGCCGAGAGGATTCAGAAAAAAATACAGATGCAAATGAAGGAGTCTGGCAAAAGTAATTTACCTATGATCCAAATTTGCAAAGAGCTTAAAGTATCAGCCTCACTGGGTCACGTTCTGCAACTCTCGGATGTTTGGGAAGGGAACGATACGTTCACCTGGCCAGAACAATCGACGTTGCCATACCGAAGTCATTTGAATCGCGCTTGTCAACTTTTGAAGATAAATTGCAGAACACCATCAAGGACTTGTTCCTTTTTATCCAGCCCTTGAACAAGGACATCACAGGAAGGCAGACTCTCCTTATACCCCGGAAGTTTTCGGCCAAGGTGACTGCGGATGTTGCTTTAGGAGACATCGATTAAGATGTCTCGATCGATGACACCAAAACATATCAGATTAGCTTTATCTGTACATCAGCAGACACGATCTCGTAAACTTGTAACTCTGCTTCACTCAGCGGGGCATTGTATGAGCTATAAGCAGGTCGTCCAAGTGGATAAAGCTCTCGCAAATGTGACTTTTAAGTCTCTTGACAAGGCTACCGGTGCCGTCATCCCAAGGCGTCTAAAACTGAAGACAACAGTGAACCAGCTTTGCATATAACGGCGGACAACATCGACATTCTGACAGATACCCTTGATGGTAAGAGGACCTTCCACGCAACCCAGATGGTCGCTTTCCAACGAGGTGGCCAAAGAACGGATGAAGTGTTGAGCACTGTGAAGCTTGACCCCAAATCAACATTGAAGGTTCCCGACGTGCTGAATCAGTTGTTGCCACCAAAAATTCCTAAGGTGAGACCGGAGCCATATTTTTCGAAAGCAGTAGAAGCGGATTGGTTTCGCGTTAGTGAGCCGGGAGATATGAAAAACCTGCCGCTATGTGTCCAAGAGTCTCGAATACAAGATTTGGCCTTCGGGATTTCTCGAGTAAACGACAGGATTAAGGTGGGATGGACGGAATTCAATAAAAAATCATCCAGCTCTACTTACGAAGTTTCGGCAATGGGATATATGCCCTTGATCCTGAACCCTACTCACGAGATGAAAACACTAAACACCCTCGTTCGAAGATGCATTATGGCTGCTGACAAACTTGGAAAGCATCATGTGATACTGACAACAGACCAGGCTTTGTATTGCAAGCTGTTGGAAATGAAGTCCAAAGAAAGCCCAAATTTTGAATTTTGGTGGTTTTATATGGACATGATCCTGACGCTACTAATGTTTACGAGGGGCTAACGAGCTCCAACGGAAATACTTCTATTCATCGCCCGATATGGCCACGGAAATTAGTTCAGATTTCTCACAGCGTACATCTGTGACATGAATCAGTTGCCGTCCGAAGTTGAAGGAGAGTTCTTGAATGGAGACTTTGCAGTGCTACGTTCCCCGCAGAAATTCTCCCGAGTTGATCCAGACCACGCACAGGAATGGGTTATAGGCATCAGCAAGGGCGCAGGTGGATTAGTCGGGATAACTCAAGATGTATCCATGGTTCAGCGCTGGGCTCTATCGTTCCACTGGAGAGGAGAAATCACTCAGCAAACCTTCGCTATGTATGGAAAAGGCCTATCCAAAACCGGTTGGGGGGGAGAAACTAGGTCGAAGAAAACGAGATAACTCCGACTAAGATGCACTTCTCAAGGTTATGCAGTCGTTCAATTTGATGGACCCTACGGCTCCCAGCTTAAGTGTCTGCAACATCGAATGGACTGACTTGCACCAAGTTGTGCCACCGCTCTCACCACTGTCTTAACTAGTTAAATTGTTGATTTATTATCTTTCTTGTATTATTGCCTTCAGCTACCGACACTAGAATAATTTTTTTATTACCTTTATTACAATCTTGCAATAAACAATGTTTGAACTCTGAAATGGTCGTTTTCTTCACTTCCTTCGGCGGCCATCTTGGAGCCCATGCACTCCAAACTTAAGGGAAGTAAATTTCAAGCATTGCGATGTAGCTAGCATCTGAGAAAACCCCTAAACAGATGTTTGAATCATTATTACAAGCCAACGGACAAGGGAGATATAGGGCTACAGAGTTTTGACCACTATCTTGGTCGCTATCTTGGATACCGGACTACTGGTTCAAATTTGGCTATGGCAACAGGCAGATTCGTATTCAGCGGGGTCGTAATACGCTTCTTGCATTGTTCGTTTTTGAAGACGTGCCTAGTCGATTGGCTCAAAATAACAACAATAGCTGAGTAGCCTCCCGTACGGGACCTCAGTACCTGCTGGTGAAACTGGCTAACTAACCAAAAACTCTTCGGTATTGAATATAGGTAGTGTTGTAGTGTGTGGAATTAAAATTTTAGTACAAGAAAAGGGACAGTACCTAATTTTAAACTATCACTGAATTATTGACTCACAATTATTATTACTAAAATGACAGTATGTTTTGATTTTTGAGGAATGTTAGATTGAGGGTTTATCTGCCGTGCTCTTTCCTCTCGTGATTTCCAGGTCGAGAACGGTTATACGATTTTCAGTAATAATAAATTAGACGCTTCACAATTTTTTTGTTTATTTTATATATATCACAACTTTCCTTAAGTTTCGACATTGTGGGTCCAATTTGTTTTTCTTTTCGTTTTCCAGAAGATTTGTTAAAAAAAGAGTTACCTAATGAAAATTCTAATCATTTAATCTTGCTGAACGAACCTGGGTGTGTTATACCACACTACAAAGGAAGGCATCTGTCTTTATTATCAGAAAATTCAATGAGCGATAAATGAAACCATCTCAGGAGCAAAGATAAATGGCCTTTCGCTTCTGCTTATTCAATAATATGTAATTAATCATAATGCTGGATGTTATTTTATTGAAGTGCCATCTTTTTGATGCGTTCACACAAGAATACAATTTCTTTCAGTTTTTCTACCAGTTTCTTTTTTTTTTCTCTGTATCAAAATATTATTTGCTAGTGTCATTCCTTTTAACAAGGATATATTGAATTGAGCCAATGACCGAGAAAATGAAAAATAATATTTGGATCTGTTATTAATATTTTGTGATGATGTTTTTGTAGAGAATAAAAGGCTATTTTTCTTATCCTCAGCATTAACGTCACTTTTTCATTATCAGGGCTTACTAGATAGAAAAAACCTGATGAAAATTTGAATATTTTTTCTTGCGTAACTTCTAGCTTGGAAATAAAACATAATAGACAGACAATTGAATCATTACTTAATGACCTAAATAATCCTGTAAAGTTTCTAGACACTTTTTTGCATGTTTACTTCAGTACTTTGTTAATTTGTCTTTAATTTCGTCAATGTCATCTAGCAGAGTTTTTCTTAGGATCAAAATAATTGCTGATAGATAGAAAAAAACGCACTTAAAAATCCGACATTAAAACTGACGAAATAAAACTTTTCAAAGTTTCCTAGTAAAGATTCTAATGATAGGCTGTGCCAGACCGTGGCACACAGTATGATACTATAAAGAGGGCAAAATTCCTTCAAAAGGCCATCATTAAAAATCCCCTAGCAAATTTTCACTCGTTTCATGTCTAGACTATATAGAAAACCAGAAAATTAAATTTATGCACTCAATAAAATTCAAAATTTCTTACTTGATATTCCTCAAAAGTAGCAATATAACTTGTGTAAGTGTTACTTAATCCAGCCAAGACCACTTGAGTGCTGGGATCTCCACCACTAGATATAATAGCGGTTTTTACTGTATCACGAAGTCTCCGTCCGGACATTGTAGTGAGTTCTCCTGGCACACCTATAATGGCAAAGTTCCCCAGTAAAAGAATTTGATTGGAGACGATTTTTGGTTGCCACGAATAAGGAATTACGATCTAAAATGTACAATAAAAAACGTGGTAAAATTATTATTTTCTGTAAGCGTGCGTTTTAATTAAAAGTTGCTGCTTCTTTTTTATGATTCGTAAAAGTTAAACTTCGACTTTATATCAAGAGGGTTTATGACAGCTTTTCAAACGGGCCGACTTTTATGGCCTGATAAGTGTGGATAACGAAATTTTTTTGCCAGTAAAGTAAACGTCTCTTTTGGTGGTCAAATTTTTAATTATTTTTAACGGCAAGCAAAACAAAAGTAGCTTACCCTTCCAGTGTTCAACAGGATTGGTTTTGGATAATGACAATTGATATCTTCAGCAGTTGGAGGAGAAATAAAATCTCTAACCAAATTCCAGAAAGGATTGGCACTGGTTGTACCTTGTTTGAAGTCAAATTCTCCAGGTCCGTCAACTGTACCTGCCGCAAAACCATAGCCCATTGCTGAATGACAACCATGAACCTGATAAATTCAAATTGCAAAGGACCAATAAAAAATAACTTAAGATGCTTACAATTTCTGTAGTTCCATTTTCTAACTGTATTTCTACCGATTGTTCTGGCATATTTACCCATTGATGTACAAATTTGATTGGGCCGGTTACTTCAACAGCGGAGTTTGAATTCAAGAGTTCCTTTTAAAAAAAATCATGTTGAATATACAGACTATGATTAAAGATATATTTGCTAAATCTACGAAAATATATCAAAAATATTTAATATCTAGATTTGTAAGTCTCTCTCAACTTGAAAGAAAATGTGGTATTGTTACTGATTCTGCAGGTCTTTTCACTGACAACAACTTTTTTTGAACTAATTTACTAAGCGAATCAGAAACTTAACTTTTTAAAAACAATTTATTTAAAAATAAAAATAAATAAAAAATATTGTTAAGTGACATACGAAAATAGGTGGAACTAATTACTCGGACAATGTCTGAAAATAATAGAACGCTCCTGCTTGGTTGCCATTTCTTTTATATAATTATATTGGTGAATAAGCAACTATGTTGTTTACCAACTTACAATGTATGCTTATGCTAAAAAGCGGTGGGGATTAAATATACTGCTAAAAGCTAGTAAAAAAAGGTAAACAACCATATTTATTTGTAAGGAAGTTGGACCATATAACTCCTCCCTCCTTAAGTTGTTGCAAATTGAGTTTGTCGGTGCTTTGATAGGTCTGACAATTCAATTTCAACAATAGTGACATTTCGTTGTTCACGGTTCCTATTAGTAGGTGGTAGACGCTTTTTACTCATTGGGCGTCGACCGGTGAGATACCACCATGCCAGAATTGAGTAGCGCTAAGTGGTATCACCACGTTCCGCTACTGCGCTGGCAGTCCGGTTCCAACAATGAGTAACAGATAGCATGATGGCGCCTCCAGGATCAAAATATTCCGGAGGTAAAATACCCGACCACTCGGATCTCCGGGCGTCGGGTGATCCTGGGGGTCCTTCATGCAAAGATATAAAGAGAAGATCAAAAACTCAACTCAGAATTGATTTTAGCAATATTAGAGGAATAAGTACAAATATGAATTCAGTTCACCAACATCTTGAAGAACAAAGACCTGACATCCTTGTTCTCACTGAAACTAAAATCAGTTCTGCAACACCTATTGTGAATTATCTTTATCCCGGCTATGACCTACACCACCGATTTCGACATAATTTTGGGATCTGTGTGTACATTAAAAATGACCTTTCATGTCATCGAGAGGAGAAGCTAGAACCAGCGAACCTTGATATCATATGGCTAAAATTCACCTCAAAGTCATCGACCAAGTTTATCTGCTGCCTCTACCGACCGCCAAGTAACACCGATTACCAAAACTTTTTCGCGACATTATCCGAAAGCTGTGATAGTATACAGTCAAACTATCCACAGGCGGAAATTGTCTTTTTAGGCGATTTCAACGT
The DNA here is from genome assembly GCA_917834065.1 of Ceutorhynchus assimilis. Taxonomy (NCBI): domain Eukaryota; kingdom Metazoa; phylum Arthropoda; class Insecta; order Coleoptera; family Curculionidae; genus Ceutorhynchus; species Ceutorhynchus assimilis. The sequence continues at coordinate 32,227,149 of OU892284.1, forward strand.
CCACAATATACCCTGGCTGAAACACCACAACAAAACAGATAACGAAGGCAGAGAAGCAGAAGCTTTTGCCATAAGTTGTGGTCTAACGCAGCTTGTCGATGAACCTACCCGTATCTCAGAAAGGGGCGAATTTGCGCTTTTAGACTTGTTCCTAACCACCAATCCTGACTCGTACACAATTCAAGTAGATGCTCCACTTGGTTCGTCCGATCATAAACTTATAATAACAAAGTGCGAAATGCTCATCCCACCAAGCCTACAACCGCTTCCTCGTAAAATGTGGCACTATAAATCGGCAAAATGGAATGACCTAAAACAGTATTACCTGGATTTTCCACGGCAAGAGGTTTGCTTTAAAACAGCTGATCCCACTATTTGCTGTAATGAAATAACACAAGTAATCTTATCTGGAATGGACGCATATATCCCACATACAACTAAACGTAGAGCTAATGCAAAACCTTGGTTCAACAGCCAGTGTCAAACGGCTGTACAGAAAAAACACAGAGCATATAACCTTTGGAAACGACAACAAACCGCTCAAAACCACACAGAATTTATAGAAGCCAGAAATAGTTGCAAAATTACTATTGACTCCGCTAAAGAAACATACAATCAAAGAATAAAAAACAGGTTGCTGAATTGTCCAAGTAGTTCTAGGTCTTTTTGGTCTCTTGCAAAAGCTGTTGGATCTAACTTCACCAGGTCATCCATACCACCACTTACAGATAAAAATAATCACTTAGCCACAACATCAGAGGAAAAAGCCAATATGCTTGCCCAAATGTTTTCCTCGAACTCCAACCTAACAGTGCCAAACAGAAAAACTCCACCGTTCATTGAAAGGGTTTTCCATAGTATGCCAGAGGTACCCTTTTGTCACAGAGAAATACGAAAATCCCTAAAAAAGCTGGATACAAACAAAGCAATGGGTCCGGATGGCATTCCCGCAATGGTACTCAAAAATTGCGCCAACGAACTCACCCCAACTTTCGCAAAATTATTCAATTTGTCTAACAGGCAAGGAGCATATCCATCATCATGGAAGTCTGCCGCAGTACAACCCATTCCAAAGAAAGGAAAAAAGACAGATCCGTTAAACTATAGACCAATTGCTCTACTTCCGGTGATATCAAAAGTAATGGAAAGAGTTGTGAACAATCACCTAACCAAGTACTTGGAAAAGTACAAAATTATCAACGATAAGCAATACGGATTTCGAAAATATAGGTCAACTGGCGATTTACTTACATACGTCACTCACTTATGGCAAAAAGCGATTGAGTTGCGGGGTGAAACAAGAACAATTGCCTTAGATATATCTAAAGCATTCGACAAAGTTTGGCATGAAAATCTGCTCAACAAGCTCAAAGCAATGGGATTATCGCCGAAACTTTGCACTTGGTTTGAAAGTTACCTAATGGACAGATCCATTTATGTTGCACTGGATGGCCAGAACTCCAACTCTTACCAAATAAATGCTGGTGTGCCACAGGGAGCAATCCTTTCGCCAACTCTTTTCCTGATTTACATAAATGACCTCATAGATAAAACAGTAAATCCACTTTATTGCTTTGCAGACGATGGCAATGTAGTCTCCTCACTCATACCACCCACAGGTCTTTCCGCACGTGAATTCCATCATCTTAGACTAACTCAAATATCGCAGATAAATAACGACCTGGAGATAATAGAGGACTGGGGTAACAAAAACCTTGTACAGTTCAACGCGCAGAAAACCCAAGCAGCTCTGTTTTCAAAAAAGACCAGCACCGGTGAGCCAAACATCATGCTATCTGGAAGTGCTGTCACATTACAGAGTCAGTTGAACATCTTGGGGGTTACTGCAGAGACCAACATGTCTTGGCACAGTCACGTGGCAGATATTGCTAAAAGGGCCTCCCAAAAGCTGGGGGTGCTATTTCGTACAAGACATCTGTACACACCAAGCCAATTGCTGACACTCTACAAAACCCAGATTCGACCAACTATGGAGTACTGCTCACATATATGGAGTGCAGCACCCAAACATACCTTAATGCTTTTGAATACCGTGCAAAAACGAGCTATCAAGCTGATCAATGACCCCGCACTTACTCGTAACTTGGATGGTCTCGAACATCGCAGATCTGTGGGCGATTTATCTCTCTTCTACAGGTACTATCACGGAAAATGCTCTGAAGAGTTGGCACGTATGATTCCACCGAGAGTAGCACCTACCAGGCGAACCCGTCAAACAGACGGTAACCATGAATTTACTGTCAAACTAGAGGCACCAAGAACCTCATTATATCAGAATTCATATCTCTGGAGAACAGCATCGCTGTGGAATAAACTCCCTGCGACGGTTTTCCCTGCAGGTTACAACCTGAACCGTTTCAAGACCAACATACACCGACATTTCCGCACACTTGCCGCTTCTCGAGCGTGATAGGACATTTCCTTGCGAGTGCCGCATATCCGTAAAAAAAAAAAAAAAAAAAAAAAAAGATACAATAAAATGAAAATTATAATAATAATACCTAATCCTATACGTATTGACATTATCGGTGAAGTAAGCCAAATTTTTCAAAGGTTGCACATGTAAATTATTTGCATTATTGATGGCTTCTTGTAGTGCTTCGTGGTTGATTTCCTTTAAGTTCTGGATCGTCATATTTTCTGGTAATTCCGGAATTTGTATTTTCGGAATTTTGAATTAAAAGTTAAAGTTTTCATTAATCTTTGAATACGTCTAGTTTCTTATAGTCGCTTGACATTCTTCAAGGCTGACTAACGTTAGATAGGTTAATAACTCCATATGATTTTTCTTGTCACAATTGAGTACCATGGTCAGGCTCTTCTTGGGAGTTATCGATAATTGTCCATTAGGAAGTTGCCTAACTGTTGGGTCTTCATAATGTATCTTCAGGAAAGGACACTAGTGCTGTCTTTTAGTTATAAGATCATAGATGCACGAATCTTCTTGTTTCAATGTCTCAAAGTTACATAAGTACACATCCTCTACTTCAGGGCATTCCATATATGAATTGTAGTAACTTTCGGTAGTGAGTATAAGGTAAGGGTACTTAGTGTCTATATTAGGTTTTTAATAGGGATAGGATACATTTTATACAATAGAAATGGTATTGGATCGAGCATTGGTGTATAAATTACAAATATTATTAGCTCTTCCTGAATTCTTACTTGAGTAATCATTGTTTTTATAGAATTTGTTATTTTTTCGGTATATTTGCTAATATTTGATTCAACTCATTGTGTTGCAAAATAGTATAGTGCATAACACCTAACTGTGCAAAATTTATGGCAAGCTGAATATGATCGATTAGATCTTTGATTTTATTACTTTCCATATTGATATTGTTCAATATTAAATTTAAATCCATCGTATGAATATTTTCATTATCAATGGAAATGTTTTTTTATTTTATCCGTTATGACCTTTTGGTTTGTCTCAATATTTAGAAATTGGTCATGAAACGTTTTAGTTACTTGTTTAAGAACTTGGGATTGACTTTTTAAATTACTTTCAAGGGTTTGCTGATTTTCATTTAATGTTTGAATGTATGAATCATACCTTGCTCCGTCATCTGCATCTAAGGTGCCATAAAGCCACTTTTCTGCTGTTCCCATGAAATTTAGTAATCCACTCTTATTTCTTTTATTATTAAGAGTCTTTATTGTTTGTTTAATGGGCTTAATTTGAGTTTTACTAGTTTGAATATTTGTTTGAAACAGTGTCGAAAAGTGATTTGACCAAGTTGTGTCATTTAGTATTTTTGTTAGTTTGGGTAATACCGATTCTCTTTCGTATACTTTGTAATATTATTGTCGTATTTATGTGGTAATCAGCCGTGTTGTGTTGATTGGTCATGTAAGCTGTTCCTAAGGAAATAGGAAGTATTGGATATTCCAAAGTTGTCGTCCTGTATGTTGCTTGGGCGATTCCCACAATAATGATGACTAAGATTAGTTTAATTCTGGTACCTGAAACGTGATATTATTGTCGCTTTACAATTTGTTTACTAAAGCGCGGTTGTAAATTAGTATCATAACGTGGGCTTATGTTGTCTCTATTAAATTGTTTAATAAAAATGGGACTTTCTAAGTCGGGTTTTTCTCTATTCTTGTTACGTTTTTCAAGAATCTTGTTTTGTTTTATCAACAACTAGCTGTTGCCCGCGGCTTCGCACGCCCTATAAAAATTTTGTAGGTGTAGGGTGTAGGTAGCATTAGGTAATCTTCTTTCAAAGAGCTAAGGGGATAGTTGCGTTAGACATATGGTCATGTAACTCTTATTTTTGCAGCACCTCTCTGTAAACCACATTTTTTGTTCTGCTTTGTGGCTGCCGAATATGAAGACTATTTTTTTGAAGTGCCACTCGCTGCTAATAGCTTTGTTCGCGGATCATATTTTGAACCGATTCCGAACCAGTCCGGAACTAATTGAGGACTATCGTAAAGTCCGTTTTTTTTTTAAAGATAATTCCCCAAGTCAAAAATTTAGTAACTATGTTGGCAGCACATACCTTTTATACATAAAAAATTTGAAAGCATTGACAATTTTACATTGTATTGCCAACATAACGTCACTTTGACTTTTATCTTTAAATAAAAAACAGATTTTAGAGCGCATGCCCAGTTATAGCTGGGTTCGGCTTGCTCACTCCGTGCACTCCGAGTGATTCCGTTCGCACTCCAGCCGTTCGGGTATTACCTTTTAGCTTATCAGATAACGGCTGGAGTGCGATCGGAGTAACTCGGAGTGAGCAACCCGAACCCAACTTGTGAATAGGTTCAGGTTCCTATTTTATCGCGAACAGTTTTGGAACCGAACAAAAACTCCAGAACCTTGCTCCAGACTGTCGAATACGTGAACGAATTGCGAATTTCATGTCTCAAACTTGAAGTTAGCTTAGCCTGGGACCGGTGGAATTTGTTCAGAATCGGTTCCGAATCGTTTCTGGTGAAAGCATGAAAATATAACGACAAAAACACTTTTTTTTTTTTCACTGATTCTGCAAATGGAAATCGTTATGAATTTGATTCTGCTTGTCATATTTCTGAATTTGACAGCTGACACGTCGTCTGTTTCTGTTAACACTTTTTTCCCCGCGCTCCCGCACCACACCGTTTCTTATTTTTGGTTATTTAAGTCGATTGCTTAAGGCCATGTTGATATTATTTCTTAGTGAGCATCTTCAACCTATTACCTACCTGTTTGCAAAATTTCATCTCGATTGGTTTAGTAGTTTTCTAGATTTCGTGTTTAATCAGTCAGTCAGTCAGTGAGTGAGTGAATTTCACGTTTATATATATAGATTTATTTTGAATCCCAGAGATTCTGGCAAATTAGTGTAATATAATCAGTGGTCAAATTATTTGGGGACTGCTCAATTGGCATTGCATAGTTCAAATCTCCTTTGATGATCTGAAAAGGCGTATTTTCGGTTATACGATGCGTACTGTTGTTATAATTAAGTATAGCAAGTATCATAAGATCAATTACATTTTTATTAGGATTTTGTAATTTTAAACTTGTTATACTCTCTCGCAATGTTGAGTGGAGTCTTTCTATAGGACTATTTGAGCTAGGATTCCGCGGAGTTTTATAGTGAAATTCGATATTATACAATGTACATAAATCTGTAATGATAGCATTTTTAAATTCTGCTCCATTATCCGATCTTTGGAATTCCATGGTTGCTGAAATACTTTAATAGCTGTGTCGTAATTTCTACAGCTGTTTTTGTAGTTATTGGATATGCTTGACTGAAAAATTATCAATAATAGTTAAAAATTTCTGGTTATTATTGATATAAGTATCTATATGCTTGAAGGGCTTTGTTCCAATTGCCGTTGGCTTGAATATTATCTTATACGGTTGCCTTTCGTATTTAGTCTTGTTGCATATTTTACATACTTTGACATATTTTTGGACATCTTTTTCCATATTTGGCCAATAATATCATTTCTTTAATGCCGAATTATTTTCTGTCATTCCTCTATGGGATGTTTTGGTCTCATGGAAAAACTTAATTTTTTCTTGTTGTTCGTCAAATTCTATAACGTCTTCCACTAAGGAATTAGAAATGTACAACTTAAACGAGTTAGAATTAAACGCTGTTTGTAATACTCGTATAATTATAGGTTCTAACGTCTTATTCAGGAAATGAAGACAATAGGTTTCATTAGGTGGCATATATTCTTTAATCAAATTGATTATTTGTTCATTAGAAGGTTCATTCGGTAAAAAGAATATTATTCTCTTTTTATTGGGAAATAGTTTAACAATTTCTAATATTACTTGATTATTAAATACATTTAGTTGTTTCTTTGTATAGGGTGCACCTAAAATTGGTTTAGATAAAGATTTTCTTTCATTTCTTTGGGTCTTTGAAGATTCTCCTACCTCTATACAAATTTCTTTCTTTGAAGATTATCCTACCTCTATAGAAATTTCTTTCTTTTCTTTTGAAGTTATAATTATTTGCGAAATTATATTAATCTTCGATTTTCTTTAGGTTTTAATGTTAATTTTTCTTGATTAGGATCTACTTTTGGCTTATAAAGCTCAGTGTCCATGAAATTATTTCATCATTGTTTAATGATAATGCACCTGCATTCATATTCAATGTCCCTTTTTTATATTCTATTTCATAGTCATATTCCGATAGTTTTAGTCTCCAACGCACTAATTTAGAGCCTGGTTCTTTTACGTTGTAAAAATGTATGATCGGATAGGATGGTAAATTTTCTTCCAAAAAGATAGGGTCTAAAATATTTAGTAGCCCAGACTATCGCTAATAACTCTTTTTCAATAGTTGAGTAGTTACATTCCGCTGGATTTAGCGTTCTGCTTGTATAGGCGATTGGAAGATCACTACCAATAGGTCCTTGTGATAGCACTGCTCCTATTGCATAATTTGAAGCATCCGTGGTTAACAAAAAAGGTTTACCAAAATCGGGATGTTGTAAGATAGGATCATTCATTAGAATATTCTTACAAGTCTCAAAACTATTTATAAATTCTGAATTATGCTCTATCTTTTTGTCTTTCTTTAAACAAGATGTTGATGGTTTTGTGAGTTTGGCAAAGTTTTTAATAAACTTTCGGTAATATCCGACTAATCCAAGAAATGATTTTATTTCTTTATTAGTTTTAGAAATTGAAAAATTCTTAATTGCCATTACTTTTTTCGGGTTAGGTTTAATTCCATTAGGGGTTATTACATGTCCTAAAAATTCGACAGTTTTATGTAGGAACTCTGACTTATCAAGTTGCATTTTTAAATTATACTTTTCTAGTCTTTTGAAAATTCTTTTCAAATCTTTAACATGTTCCTGTAGCGATGTAGAAAATATAATAATGTCATCCATATATACTTAACATATTTTATTTTGCAATCCTGCTAGAACATTATCCATAGCTCTCTGGAAGGTGGCAGGGGCATTTTTTAGACCAAAGGGCATTCGAGTAAATTTGAAATGACCATTCTCTACGTTAAACGCTGTTTTCGGAATTGAATCTGGATGCTTTTCTATCTGATGAAATCCAGATGCCAAATCTAATGTTGTAAAATAATTACTGCGGCCTAATCTGTCCAATATATCAGTGATATTTGGTAATGGATACCTCTCATCGATTGTTTTTTCATTAGTTTTTCTGTAATCCACTATCATTCTCCATTTCCGAATATTAGAAGCGTCTTTTTTCTTTGGTACAATCCAGGTGATGACAAAGGACTGCAGGATGGTTGTATAATGTTATCTTCTAACATTTTTTTTATTTGCTTGTTGACTTCCGTCTTATGAACATATGGATATCGATATGTTTTAGTATTTATCGGTATCTCATCAGTGGTTTTTATTTGATGTTTTACCTGATTGGTAAATGTTAATTTGTCATTAGGTTTGTAAAATATTTGAGGAAAGGCTTGTATTAATTCTTGTAATGCTTTAAATTTTTCTGAATTCAAATGTTCCGTACGTAAATATTTTACAGGGTCATTTTCATAGTTAAAATCTGGCGATAAAGTTACTTGTAAAATTATTGTCGTCGTTAACTGTGCTTATTTCTTCAAGTTCATCTATATGATAAGTGAGATGAATAGACGTATCAGTTAAACTATGAATTTCTAAACCTTTCTCAACCTTGGCTAATGTTGCTGGAATAACATAAGCGTCATTGTTTACTAATGGTGTCCAGATATCTACACCATCGGGTAAATTTGTGTTGAAATAGCATAACTGTATCGAGTTAGATGATTCTTCTAAGGTCTGATTATTAAAATCTGTCCTATATTGAAAAGGAATGCTTATTTCATCATTTGCAAGGCACATATTAGGAAAAATTATATTTAAATTATTATCTTGAAGGGCTCTAAGTCCTAATATTCCATCAATATAATCGTGAAAATTATACATTATTAATTCAATGTTATTTCCAATATTAAATTCATGTAATATGGGCACTTTTACTTTACCTTGAGTTTTTCTAGTTTCCATACAGGTTGTCAACTTATTTTGAGATTAATTATATAGTTTGAAAAATACTCTTCTGCAATTGAAGTTCTAATCAAAGCAGCGTGACTTCCTGTTTCAATTAACAGTTTACAAGGGGGGTCTGTAATTTCAATAAATGGACGTTGATTTATTTGATAAGTGTTTAAATTTAATGCTGATTGATTTCCGAGGCTTTTAGCTGAAAATTTTCATCATCGGCATTTTCTTGTTGAATATTTTCTTCTGAAAAATATTCAAAATTTTCATTTGATTCTGAACTATTTTCAAAAATCTCTTCAGGGTCTGGTAACTCAAGTTCATGGATATTCTTAATTTCTTCTATAGTATATCTTTGAGGATCAGCATTCGGATCTGGTTTGAAATAATTATGAGTATTTTGTTTTCGAGGTTGTACAGAAACTCCAGACATGGGTACAGGTTTCTAAAATTGTTGGTTTGTATTCTTTGAGAAGGCTTTAAAATTCTTATAATTTTTGCCAAATGTTCCCGAAGTAGTTGGAAATTTGTGTTGATAATTGGTTTCGATTGAATATTAGTCGTTTGTGAGGGAAATTGTTGTTTTTGTTGAGCAAAATTAGGTTTTTGCTATGTAAATGTCGATTGTTGGTTATTAGTAAATTTCTTGTACGTGTTTGTATTGTTTTGTGTATTGTTATTGTTGTTAGAGAATCCTTTAGATACTTAATTTCATGTGATTCTCGGCAAGCTGTTAGTTTAATACTAGCGTTGTAGCTTCATCCAATGTTAAAGGATTGCGAACCATTAAAATACTTCTTAATTCAGTAGGCGAATTTGTTACTAAATTCTGTATAGCAATAATTTCATTTTGCGATTTTAAAACATCTGCAACTTGCAATAGACTTTGATCACACATTATTTTTGTTGTGATTTTTGACATTAAGTTTTTAAGTTTATCAAGATAATCCATAATTGATTCATTTTTAGCTTTAGTAGTGAACATTAATTCTTGTACTAGGTTTTGCCTTGAATATGGACAACCATGTTTTAATCTTAAAGCTTCTCTTATATCTTTCCAAGATTTCAAATCAAGGCGAGACATAAGAAAATTACCCGCATCATTAATCAGTTTTGATTTAACTGCGGTAATTACATACTCTTTTTGAGCATTTTCACCAGTATAATATGTTCGATGAAACTCATTTATGTTTGTTATAAAGTATGCTAAATACTGACTTTCACCATCGAAAGGTTTTAATAATTGCACTATTAAATTTTTAAATAAAATTCAAAAACAAAAAAGTTATTTTGGCCCTCTTCAGTAAATCAATGATTATACAAAAGAACTCAAAATTCCCTAAATATGAAACACCAGTCACAAAATATAGAAATGAAGGGATTACTCACTGCGTGATGCAATAACTGTAGCCTTCTTCCACACGTTGATTCTTTCAATGTTTTGTATTCCCAGTTAACTCAATTGAATGAGAAGTGGACATCAAACTGAACCATTAACTTAATCCAAAGTTTCACTGATAATCCAAAGTCTTTCGCGCGACCAGGTTTCAGTTTTTCGAAACTTTTCGCGGCGGTTTAAATGTCTAGCTTTTCTCAGTTTGATCGCACTCTGAGAATCCAAAAATCCGCACGACTGCGCCAATTATATTTTCGAATCAGAAACTTAACTTTTTAAAAACAATTTATTCAAAAATAAAAAGAAATGAAAAATATTGTTAAGTGACATGGAATTAATTACCCAGACAATGTCTGAAAATAATAGAACGCTCCCGCTTGGTTGCCATTTCTTCTATATAATTATATTGCTGAATAGGCAACTATGTTGTTTACCAACTTACAATGAATGCTAAAAAGCGGTGGGAATTGAATGTACTGCTAAAAGCTAGTAAAAAAAGGTAAACAACCATATTTATTTGTAAGGAAATTGGACAATATAACTAACACTTATCGCTTCTACTTTAAACTAAACATGTCTGACCTGAGCAAAACTTAATAATTATTTTAATGGAAAAAACGTAATTATTACGTAATAATACTTACTATTGATTTGCTAGCAATTCTTGTAGCAATAATCTCAGTACTCTCGTACATGTCTTTCCCAGGGCCGCTAGCAATACAGTACTTGTTTTCCCCATCACATGTACTTGTCTGATAGTCGCAATCTTCCCCAGTGTTGATACATTTTGGACCTTTTGTGTTTGGCGACACGTCACCGAGGTTTGTCGAGGCGAAAGCACCCACGAAACTGCCCTGAAATATAATTAAGCAACAAAGTTTATTTATCCTTTTTGCAACTAAATTATATTATTGGTCTGAAAAAGTTTTTTAATTTAACTTTGTTACCGGAGAAAAAAATGGGTACATATAAAGGATAAGCTATAAGGAATTAAAGGGGTAAAAGTATTTGTACAAAGCTTTATTGATATCTCATTGAAAGGCATGAAAAGATCAATTTCTTCTCTAACGAAAAACTAAGCTTGAAAGCATTTTTCTGTGCTCTATACTTTTTTTTTTTTTGTAACAGAATAATAATTCAAGTGAAAATTTCACACTCGTATCGCAAGGTATCGTTCTAATAGATGGATAGATATTCTGGAACTTCGAAATCTTTTATTCAAACAGGAGTAACTAGAGACGTTTTATCACTTTTCAGTACAACAAAGTTATTATTAACACAGCGATAAAGGACACGAGTTTATTTTTTTTAAACTAAAATGCATTTAGTTTCAATTGCAGCAAAAGTTAAATTTCCATCAAATGATTGTAAATATATTTTATATTTAAGGCAAATATTTTTTTTCCAATTTTCTCCTGTCATCTACAGCACCAAACACGAAATTTAATTACTTACTTGTCCAGGCATGCTATCGATATTGAACTCAGACTCCAAGAGAAGAGAAGCGTAGCCTACATTATCAGAAGTCACCAAACAATTCGAATTGTTCATTGACGTGCCGTGTACGGCATACCAATTAATCGCCCCTATTATTTGATCATCCGAAGCTCTGGTAATTTTCAGTTGTGTTAAGATTTTGTCAGTATTTGTGGCATATCTGGAACAAATTTAAGATTAGTGAGATTATAAATGTGAACCCAAGAAGTGGAATTTAAATTTGGAATCCTCATTTTTCTGAATGTCCTTTCGGCCATACACTATTGCTATTTTTCATTTTAAATCGGTATTTTTCAATATTCATGGAGAGTTGCTGAACATTTTATTTCCGATGGAGCGTTTAAAACAAGGAGGATATTTTTGTCAGATATTTCTTTTATTTCTTTAGGTATTTTTGAGACATTCTGTTTCAAATTTTATTGAAAGCGCAATGGGAATGTTGCAATTTTTGGACTAGGAGAAGTGGAAATGTTATTATCATCACTGAGCTATTTTCAAATATTACTTCAAATCTTGCATTTGAGAGGTCACGAATGATTATTTCAAGTCAAAATCTTATTATGGAAAAATTTGAAATTACGACAAGAATATATTGTTATTTGAAGCAGAAACTTATTTACAAAATATTTTATTATAAAATTAAAATTCATATCAAAATTGATTTACTTCAAGATTTCCCAAGAGCTATAAGTCGAGAACTTTTCTCAATAAATCAAATACATTTTTTTTTCCTCACTATAGCTACAAAGCTAACAACAGATTTTTTTGTTGAAAAATATTAAATTTCAATATTATACAAAATATGTAGGTAGATAAGTTAACAGAATGTGAGTTAAGAAAGAAAGAACGATTTATGAAATGTTCCCTATATATTGGTTATATGAAACAGAAAAAAAAAGGTTGGGACGCATAGAGTGTATTTTATCACCTGCTAAGTTTTTAATAAAAGGGTGGGCAAAATTTGTGTATGGATTTTTACCTAAAAAATAAATTGTGTATTAAAATCTATTGGAAAAATATCTTGAGTATACAAGCTGTTTCCTTCTAGTATCTACAAAAAAAAATTTTGAAGTTGAGCAACTTTGATACCCAGGAACTTTCTTTGAAGCTAATTACTATCAAATTTGTCAGGAATATGCAGACTTTGCATTCTTGTTGAAGGAAAATGTAAAATTTTAATGGGCTTTAAGATACCTGATATAATAGTTTCAATAGTTGGCAAAATAATATATACTATTCAAGTACCAAGAAATTGTTGGCAGAGATTACGATTTCATGTACTTGAATATATTAATAATGCTATTTAGAAACCATTTTTTATCAAGAGGTTTGAATTGCATGCGAGCACTCATCAAGTTATCAACCTTAATGATAATCTATATTTCTATTACCTATTTGCTAGACACTTTATGGATACTTATTATATGAAACTTCAAAATTGTTAAGAAAATTCCTATAGGTATTTCGGATCCGATTCTGGAAAGTAATAATTGTGAAAACTCAATCAAATATGCATGATGAAAATTACTATTTTCACAATAAGAAAAGTTTTCTCACTTAAAAATATTAATGCTTACTTTTTCTTTTCCTCTTCTGGATTACAGTCATAAGATGCCGGGCTACGGTTTATGTTTGCATCCACTTCACCTGTACTCATAAATACTCGGGCTTCTACCATATTATCGTGAGCTCGTTTAATTGCCTAAAAGAAACAAATTAGTATTTATTATCGAAAGATCCATCGTCACAAGCAGTTTTTCAAAAGTCTTTTAAAATTTATTTTAAAAGGAATTCACTGGAACATTCTTTTTTGTTTATTTTTTGCTAAAGTCTGGTGCTTTGTTCAAAGCCAAGAAACAATATTCTATTGTAGGTATCCGTCCTTTCAAAAACTTTGATCATTCATGATTTTTATCGAAAATGTTAGAAAATTAGAATTATAGGTATAAAACATAAAAACTCCTCCATAGCTTCACGGAGTTAATGGTAAAAAATAATAGGCCATGAATGTTTGGAATTTCATCATTTTCCGCAGTTTTACTCTTTACCTTTTTAGGTTATTGCTACGATAAAGATTACTGCTGGTATAAAAACAATTTATTTTGTGGTGTTATAATAAAAATAGAAATTATATTGTGCGTACAAAAAAATAGTATTTTTTCTGTGACGGGAAAAAAGTAACAGGTACCAGTCAAATTTTTTTCTCAAAGGGAAAAAAGTATAAGTACGGTCACAGAGAAAAAAAATTTATAGATGAAAAATGGTGAGATTTTCCCGTCACAGAAAAAAATAATGTATTATACACGGGAAAAAAGTAAGATTGCTTGCTGTGTTGTCTCCCCCAGACAAACCACACCTCGCGCTAAAATCTAGTACTTTTTTCCGTTGTATAATAAATAACTATTATCTAAATTACCAATTTTGAATATAAATTGGGGAACTCTGGGAAAAAAAAACCTACAAAATCTAACGAAGGCGAGTAGGTAAACCCAATATCATTAAAGGATCTTTGTATTTATTACCATTACATCAGATTTTTGTTTCAAAGCCTCTCTACGAGTGCGGATAAAGGAAAAACTTGAAAAGGTGAAACCTGAGGATATTTTTATATGTTTATTTCGGGTCTGTGCTTTCGCTTGACCCATATAAGATTACTTTTCTACCTTTCATTCGATTTCCATGCGCTGCTACTAGAGGCGAATTCGTTCTGGTTCCTTCGCCCGTCTCTGAAATCAGCTGACTCTGACAGCCCACGTGTTCCATGTTAACAGTGTGTACTGTTCTGTTTATTCTTATTGTGCTAGGCAGTAATAGTATTTTTGAAATACTGGATAATTGCATTAAAATTAAGCAAATTTTGAAATTGATATTAGCAAAAGCATTAAATTATTGGGAAATCATCTAGTAGACTAGTCATTTCAGGTTAAATCTGTAGTTTTTTGTGCCCATGATAATTATTTTTGAAGGATTTTGTGCCGTGAAGGCTCACTTTAGTTACTTTGAGAGCCGTGAGCTGGTATGGTCGCGACGGCTCACTTGACGAGCCGTAAAGGCCTATTTTTCGAGCCGAGAATTTTTCTTTTCTGGGCCGGAACGGCTCATTTATGGGCGGTAGAGGCTCACTTTTGAGCCGAAAGGCTCATCTATAGGCAGTAAATGCTCACTTTTGGGTCGTAGAGACCACTTTTGAGCCGTAGAGGCCAACTTTCGAGCCGTAGAGGCCTACTTTCGGGCCGTAGAGGACTACTTTCGAGCCATAGATGCCCACTTTTGGGCCGTAAGGCCTATCTAGTCGTACCTGCTAAGGGTCACTTTTGGAGCTGCAAGAAGTTTCAAGCTCTTCTGACTCCCACTGTTGAACTATGCAAATCATGTTCAACCTTTGAGAAATATTAATAGCGATTGAGCTGAACTTACAAAAAGCTATTTAGCCTAACTTTTCGGTCAATCTGACTCTCCTGTTTGTTACAGATGTCTTTTCCTGATCGAGTATTGCATGCTAAATTGGGAGAACTACTCGAGAGGGTCAAGAAGTTAGCCAAGGAATATTTGCCAAATGGATGGACTGAATGGCAAGTCATTGATGATGAGGAAAAAGAAAATTTTTTGGTAGGCCAGCAGACTCTTAACAAATTTCGATTGCTCTGCCTACGGTAGGGACTGCAAAGTGTTTCAACCATAACGCAACGTGCTTGATGAAAAGATTGCATCAGTATGTGTATTACCATTGTTTACTATTATACAGAGCAGCTGTGCCTCTAAGCGCAGTGGGGAATGGATTAGCAAATACGCGGATTTTAGATTTCCAATGTTTACTGCGATTCAGTACATCGCCCAAACTATAATGTTTTGAATCGCAGTAAATGTTGGCAATAATATCCACGCGTGTGGCTATTGGCCATTTCTTACTGCATTAAGCTACTTAATAAAATTTTATGTCAGAATATTGTTTCGAAGAAAATAAAATAAATTGCAACTATCCTTAAACGAAAAAGGTGAGATCCAAACAAACAGCATGCAAAAGTACAAATTTATATTTATTTTAGGTATTATCTTGTAAAACTTAAAAATCATAATAATTTCTACTGTGTGATTTGGCATTTGGCATATTTTCTGCAATGCTGTTTCCCAGATTTCGTTTGCGCTTTTTACTAATTGCCAAATACAGATAATAATGCATTTCTCTTAGCTGCACTATCATCTGTAATGAATACCTGTGGATGAGGAGCATTACCAAAGCAGTCTTCTGGAAGAGATTCTAAATGCTAGGGAATAATTTGATTCAGTTTGCGTGGTATGCGCTGTAATGCAGTGAGCAATCGCCAATAGCAACACGCGCTTATATTAGGTCTGTTTCTGCAGAAATTACAAACCAGTCAGAGTTAATTTCATTGGTTGAAACTAGTTTTCTGACTGTTTTCAACCAATGAAATTCGCTCTGACTGGCTTGTGATTTCTGCAGAAGCAGATTTACTATTGCCAACATTCACTGCGATTCAGAACATTATAGTTTGGACGATGTGCTGAATTGCAGTAAGCATTGGCAATCCAAATTACGCGTATTTGCTAATCCATTTTCCACTGCGCCTCGGAGCACAGTTGCTCTGTATAATAGTAAACAATGGTAATACGCTATCGGGATATGAAGATTCGAATGCCTAATTAACCTTTTTATCATGGTCTGATAATTAGCCCTCAAGATTTATCCATTAAAATCAGAGCGTCAGTCTCACAACATGAACTGGTTGTCCAAGCTACAGCACCCTTAAAGTATCTATTCCTGTCAAGAGTGGAGGCGTCAGTTCAATTGAGTAGGCCATTTTCTGATGAGGAAGAGGAAGCCATCTCAGGAAAAAGGAACTGGAGATCAGGTTGGAAGAGCGCCAAGAAAGAATTGAATATCTGCTGCATGAACTTATCGATCAAAGGCGCGTTGGAGAAAACCCTTCAGATGATGAACAAAACCAGGGTAAGGAAAGAGAAACGATAGCCAATAGCGAATCGGATATAGAGTCAGGCACTGCTACTTCCACGAAACAGGTGTGGCAAGAACCTCCTTTAATAATGGAGAACGAAGATATCACTTTTGAGTTCAAACCAGCTACAAAACAGCTAGATCCGATGATACTTGAAGTGGATGAAGTCTTGAAGACAAATGCCATTAATTGTCAATGCCTCAAGACTTCTGTTAGTGATAAAACTCGTTATGTGGAGGCTCAAAAGAGATTACAAGCAAGTGGTGTCTCCTCTCAACTTAACATTAATCTACAACCTAACTCTCGGACCTCTGGTCAATATGTAGAGTTACTGGCCAAAACAGATAATTCGATGGGTATCCTGTGTTATGGATTACTACTTAAGCGAAAAACGTTAGTGGAAGAAATGCACCAGGAAATGATTAGGAAACACCCAGAGGTTACGAATAATTTGAAAGAAACTTTTTCATTGCCTGACGCAAACTTTCGAAGCATCTCAGACAATCTGCTTCAATATGTTTGTGGTAAAAGAGCAGAGATCATAGGGGCTAGGCGCAAGTTATACGAGCCAAATAACAGCATTACTGCTCAGTTGATAAGAGAGATACCCTCTCAGAGACCCATCTCTATGATGAACAGAAATTAGAGACTCTGTTATCAAACCCACCGAAATCAACTTTTTCATCCTGCAGTTAAAGAAATTCGTTCTCATGCAAGCATCTGGATAAAAAGATAGGAAGAACTCGTAAATAACCCAACAAGATGTCCTCAAAAGCTAGGTCTGAGAAATCAATGATCAAAAAAAAGGCCCGAATTCAACACTAGCCATTAAATTGACCGTTAACGAGATTCCGACAACAAAAAGTAATCTGGCACCAGGTTTCGTCGCCCCTGAGATACTATGTCCCCCAAGCAATTGAGTTTTTCAAGGGGGTCAACGGGCCAACTACTGCACTTTTACACAAAACAGTGGGAAGTTCTAGGGGCCCCACAAAGTTAAATAAATATCATCAAAGGCTATTCAATTTCTTTTTCAAAACCGCCGCTCCTGATTTCGTGAGATACGTCAATTTTCCATGAAGGAGGGTCATCAGATGGATTTGGAAATAAAACGAATGAGTCGAAAGTTCTGAAAACAACCAATCAGCGCTCAGGATTTCTCTCGACTATGTTTCTGGTATTAAAATCCGGCGGCGGCTACAGGCCAGTGGTAAACTTGAAAAAACTCAACGAATTTCTAGACCCGAAAAAGTTCACGTTGATCAGTCATTACAAGGTACAGAGTTTCCTTCAGAAAGGCGACTTTCTGATAAAGATAGATCTTTCACAAGCCTATTTCCACCTTCCGATAAAGGAACCCCATCAAAGATTTTTGGCACTGATTTACAAAGACGAGGTCTTGTGCATGACCTGGCAACATCCCCCCAAGTGTTTGCCAGCCAGTCAAACTGGGTAGTCAGCTTTCTTCGGTCGTTGGGTATGCGAGTAGTGATTTATCTGGACGACTTTCTTTTCGCAAATCAAGACAAAAACCAATTACTGATTTCTGCGATTTTTCAAAGAAATGCATTGTGGGACAAATGACTTAAGTCCCACAGCAACAGGAATATAGTAGCAGAAGGAATAAATGGTGATATTCACCATAAAGTTTTCGTTCACGATTTACTGGATGTATATCTTGCTTCATGCTTTGCATCATCATCAGGAATGTATTTTCCTTCAATAAAAAGTCGTCATCTGAAGATGAACTAGACATCTTTGTAGTATGGAATTTGCGTCTAAACTGGCCGAAAACCGGCATTCATTGTGTATTAGTGAGATGACTTTTAGGCGCTGATTAACCTGCTTTCTTTGTGTGCGTACCCCTACAAATTCATTCCGTTAAAAAGTCAGCGCCGATCTGCACTAACAACAAGCACCGATCTGCTTTGTCTATGTGCGGTTTCAATTATTGGTGCTTATAAGCGCTTGTTACCAGCAAGCAGGCAACCGCTTTCTTTGTGTGAGTACCCTAAGGTTGGTGCTAGCCCGCGTTAGAGTCAGCTGATTTCAGGGACGGGCGAAGGAACGAAAACGAATTCGCCTCAAAATGACACTGGTGTTAAAACTGATTATATACTTTTAGTACTGAGTGCTAAAAGTAATCACTTTTAGTGCGTTGGTAGAAAAAATACCGTATGATAAATAGGTATATCATAAATAATTAAGTATTTGCTACAGTTATCATTTTATTATCCTTATAAATTATGTTATGAAATATGTAATATGAATGTACTCAATGGTTTTGTTTGAAATTCATGATAGCTGGAAAAAAAATCTATCAATGACATCCACTATTCTTTGAAATTTTGATTTGTTTTATTCGCATGAAAAAAGATCAAATACGAGTGTACGGATTGTGTGCTTTTTGTGTTGCGGCTTGACGGCTTTTTGATTAAAAATTTCAACAAACAGCATTGTTTCAGCAATATATACCCATTACTTACCCTCACTATACCCTTGGAATAAGCATCCAAAGTTTCTTTACAAAATCCTAATTGCGTGATATCATACAGAACGTCCATCAAAAATCCACCAGGGGTTCCATGAGTATGGGTTCCACTCAGAACAAAGTTCTCATAGTTGTAGGTGGTGTTGTAAATTTTCTGAAGTCTTTCCACTACCTAGAAAGAATGAGAGTTTTAGAATTAGACAAATATGTCTGATATCTTCAAGTCATGCAAATGTGAAATAATATTAACAATTGCTGAGAATTATCTCTATTTTGCCCATTTTGTTCATTGGAAATCGTGCACCTAGTTGTTCATAGGGATGCATACAAGATGTCTTGCATCAATATTTCCTGTCAACTTTACTTTCAAATAAAGACTTCTCGAAAAATTTATTTGAGCCAATGTCGATAGAATAATAGACATGTTATATTTCCTACGTTTTGAGACATTTTATATATAGCAACCTTATTTGAAATTCTGTACCTATTTTCTCCCTAATATATGTTTATGAGCTCGGGCTGCACCCAAAGTTAAATTTTCCCATTTATCGATCAACGACCTAGTTTTTCCTATAAAATGTTATTCAAAACAAACTAGCGCATCTTCAAATTGAGCTTGCAATGGTATAGTACCTACCTAACCGACAAAAATTTGAATGAAGTATTTTGTATTTTGTATTCAAATTTTTTAAATGGATTGAATGTTACGTAAAATTGTGTTTAAGTAAACAGGAAGGTCGGTTATTTGTTTTTGAAGCTGTCTTTATTCGGCCATTTTATGTATATTTTATCACAAAAAGAGTTTATCAGTCTACCACCAATAGACTTAAATTTTAATATATTTTTGCCAAAATATTATTATTTCAGAAAAATCCAATTAATAATACATAATATAAACGAAAAAAACTGTACTTATTGCCACTCGATATTATCAATGCAAGCAAATTATAATAACGTCTAATGGCCGATTCAATACGGTGGTTAATTGGCTTGTTTGGTTGAAGACGAAATTACGTCTTTTGAGAAATTTCTCGTAACGAATATAAACAATTTCTGAGCGACTTTAAACAGAAATCCAAAACCAGAAAACTGAACTAATTAATGAATTTTATGTTTTTTGTTTTATTTCTTATTTGAACTTTTTGCTTCAGTAATTAATTATGTTTGTTTTTTGGCTTGTTACAAATAAGCATTATAACTTCGAATGATGGTTTTATTTTCATACAACTTCAAACATTCATTTGCTTGTGTTTAACATTTTCCAAAGTTTTCGTATAATAATGTATGAGAAAACTTAAGCTTTCAGAGATACCTACTAGAGGGCAGAAAACATTTTCATTCAACGTAGAGGCCTGAACTTAATTAAAAGGAAAAACAGTATGAATAAGTTTTCTTTGTAGAAAGCCAAATAAACAAGGACAGGGATGATTGAATGTAGGAAAATAAAGTAACAACAACGGAATAATTCCAATTGAAAATATATTTTTCACTTTACTTACAGCGTGTCTAAGTCCATGAGAAACCATACAAGCATCGAGCGAAACAAACAGCACCCTTGTATTACCATCATCGAAAATAAAAGCACGTGCAAATTGTCTTAAATGTATACCGCAACCTTTTTGATTCAATTTAGCATAGCCCATCTGAAAAATTAAAAAATTACTACTTGTCAGAAATTTTCGAATTCAAATTTACCAAAGTAATTTCTGCCGATGGTCCAGTCATATCGGCTCTACCAACTCCAACTTGGTACGTTCCTGTGGTTACTGGTACCAAAATCAGCAAAATCCAGCATCCTATATAGTGCCATAGTGGATTGTTCATTGTCTAGAAGCAGAATAATACAAAAAATTAAATATCTAAACCAGGATTCAATTATTAATCGTATTTTAGTAGAGAGGAATAATAAACAATTTCGACAACAATTTTATAGGACTAGTTGAAGTAATGCCACAACCTAACTCAGTATTTTGCAAAACCTCATGCATATTATTGTTCAATTGAAAATGAAATTTATAGTGGCTTACTGATGTAATTTTCAAATTCTTTCTGGACATCTTTGTTATCGTGTTTTATTTCTGTTATTTATTCTTTTTGTAATAATCTGGGGTGTAAGGGGTGATGGCTAGATACTGGTCCAATAAGCCAACCCAAATGACAACCTCGCCTGCTCGACTTCGGTCATCCGGTGCACCCTGCTAGAAAACCAAAGAGGCGCTGTCGACCGAACCATGGCGGTATAACCATTCCACCGAGAAACAAAGGAAATGTTGTTCTCAAGAGACCTGCTACCAACCCGCACTGGCCAGCGAGGTAGCGAAAAGGCCAGATTTCCCCTCATTCATGGAAGATACATCCTACACACGGCCCTCAGTCCCCGGCGGCTCCAATATCCCTGACCAAGGTGACGGTCAGAACAGAGTTGGAGCAGAAGGTGCTAAGAATCCCCGGAAGAAATCAAGTCACCA
Organism: Ceutorhynchus assimilis; assembly: GCA_917834065.1. Taxonomy (NCBI): domain Eukaryota; kingdom Metazoa; phylum Arthropoda; class Insecta; order Coleoptera; family Curculionidae; genus Ceutorhynchus; species Ceutorhynchus assimilis. The sequence continues at coordinate 32,248,479 of OU892284.1, forward strand.
AGGAAAACAACTTATGCATATAGCCTCATATAATGTCCAAACTCTCTCATCAGAAGCAAAACTATTAGAAATGGAAAAAGAATATGGGATATCGTCGGTATTAGCGAGGTGAAGCATAGGAGAGGAAGACCCATCATATGGCGGCGTCGGCTTCTTCGTTCATAAAAAAACATATACCCAACCTAGAGAAGATTGAAAGTTTATCGCCCAGAGTTATTTATTTAGTTCTCAGATTAAGTCCAAGATACAGCCTCAAAATTATACAAGTATATGCACCAACAACGAGTTATTCAGACGAAGAATACGAAGATTTTTATGAGTCGGTCAGAATAGCCTTTCAGACGACACAAACACACTACATAATGATAATTGCAGATTTCAATGCTAAGCTGGGTTTCAAGCAAGATAACGCAGAAACAGCTTCAGGAAACTTTGGCTATGGCGAAAGAAACTAAAGGGGAGAAAAACTTTTGGACTTTTTGCATCAGGAGAACCTTTTTGCAATGAACTCCTTTTTCAAAAAGAAGCCCCAACGCAAATGGACATGGATAAGCCCAAACAGAAGAATTAAAAACGAAATTGACTTCATAATCACAAACAGAAGGGATCTCATTCACGATATAACGGTCCTGAATGAAATTTCGGTCGGAAGCGACCACAGAATGATCCGAGCAAAGGCATGCATCAATGTTAAGAAGGAGAGAACAAGAATGATTCTTAAAGATAAGAATAAAAAGTGGAAGTCTCCAGAGAGCATTGCGCAATATCAACAAGTCGTGACCCGAAATTTGGCATCACAAGATTACTTGGAAGAAACAGACATGGAAGAAATGAACAAAAATATAGTAAATGCTATAAAAGAAGCCGAAAAATAATGTTGTACCGTAGTTAAAAACAGAAACAACAAATTAAGTCAAAATACCAAGAACCTTTTGGATAAAAGAAGAAAACTGAAGCAAAAATACGGTAAAAACTTTGACTTATTGAAGCACCTAAATAAGGAAATACAGAAGAAAATTCGGAAAGACATTAGACAGCACAACACTAAAGAGATAGCAAGGACAATTGAAGAAAACAAAACCCAAAACCCTAAAAGTTCTTGGACAAAATATGTCCTCTGGAAGAAAAACCATTCATAAGTTAAAAAACAGTCAAGGGCGAATTATTTGCGCCAGGGAAGACATTCCGAACGTATAGAAGATTTTTACCGTCAGCTGTATGAAGAACAGGGACAGCGTGCTGAAAACCACACACTGCCCCAAGTGACGAACCAAGGCTCTGAAGAAATTCCAGACATAGCATTGAATCAAGTGAGAAAAGCACTCCAAGAAATGAAAAACGGTAAATCTCCTGGTGAAGATCAAACTTCTACAAATTATTCACCAAAGTTCTGTCAAAAAGGCTATCAGTCGCGAGAACAGGCAGGATTTAGATCTGGATATGGAACAAAATAAATGATCATGATGTGATGATCCAGAAATTTGACCCTATAATTACAAAGTCTTTACTGTAAAAATTTTAATTTTTATCAAATAATCAAAAACTTAATTCCGGTATTTTTAAATCTGTATCGATAAATTAAAAATAAAACCAACTAAACTATCGTATTACGACACCCGGAAGTCGTTCATCTAAATTAAATTCTTAAAAACTGATAAAACCGTGGTGGTGTCATCCTAAAATCCGATTCAATGAACTTTATTTAGCCAAGGCCTTTCCGTTTAACACACATTGAGTCGAATGAATTATGGATTCTTGAACCCAAAACGTCTTGACCTCAATAAATCAGTATATTACGACATAATTAGTCGATTTTTGGGCTACAAAAATGATAAAATATTCAAGGAAATTGCATCATTCTTTTAATAACAATGAGGGCGTCCAATGAAATTCGAAGTCCTAAGTTAACGACCGCCTATATTGACGATTTGGGGGAAATTTACTAATAATTTTTCGGGGAGAGCGAATTGATATAAAAAACTTGCAGAAGAGAGTTCCCAGGTGATCTGAAGATAGTTCCCAGTAAACAGTTGCCAGAAAACAGTTGAGTCGTCCATTTGAGTTAAAGTCTGTCCAGGTTCGCGAAAAGTTTCTTTTATGGCTTATGGCCTCGGGTATAAATTAACTTAGAAAATTTACGGAAAATCGTGAAAGTAATAACATTTGAGATTCGTTCAATAATTATGTGCGTGAAGCTAAATATTTTGAGTAGTTAATTAAATAATTTTACGTGTGTTTTATGGACAAAATGTAAGTACTTTATAGTGACAAGATTTATTTTGATGAACATGACTTTGAGTGATTAAACTCTGACTTTCTTTGCATAAAACAAACTGAGTGATTTTTTACTAGAAGTACTTTTGAATTTATAAACTTGAGGATTGCACTACTAGAAAAACTTTTGACTTTTAATTTAACGGTGGAACTTTATTACAACGAAATTAGTAGCTTGAGTGTTTTATAAATGGAACATTATTGCATAACTCAATTACCCTCAGACTTCAGATTTAATGACATTTAAATGTGCAACAAAAATATGAAGAGTACTTACAATGCATTTAACAATATTCAATTTTGAGTTGGAATTATGACTTAAACAGTTGGATTTATTAGCTAGGCATAGGAATCCGAAAATAGAATTTGTTCTGATAAACTATTAACTGCAATAGGAAATTTTGAAAAGAAAATTTGATGACATAAATTAGAAATGTTTTCTTAAAATATTGGACACTTGATAAAAGGAAACTTATATTAGAATTTGTTCATGAAATAGAATTGTCTTAGAATATGGGAAAGCCGTTAAAAGAATTTATTGTCCATGGAATGAATTTTGAATTAGGGAGTTTATTTTACAAGTAGGGGTTATTGTAAGACCTTATGAGAATAAATTAGTTGTTAAACAAATAGGTAATTATTTTGGGTTTTTATAAGTAATGGACTTAGAGATTTTAAGGAATTATTTGACTAGGTAAAGGGTAGTTATTAGGAATGATTTCGATGTAGTAAAATAAATAGAAATATTATTTTGAGAAATAGTATGAATAGGGCGTTTCGTATTAAGTAGGCATATTTCAGTGGTCCGTATAATAACAATATAGAACGGTTGTGAAGTATTAATTTTACAGACTTAAAGAAGGATGTAAAGTATTGGAAGATATTTGGCTAATTGATTTTGAGTTTTATGTGAAATAAAATATAATTTAGTACACCTCCTTAGTTTGTTTCTCTCTCTTGCAAATAGACCCTCTTCCACAGATTTTAGATAGCAAGCTCCAAGTATATAAACACCATCAATATACCGCTCGCCATTTACCATCTAACTAATTTACATAGAGTACTTGGGGCGATTTGCTACATTGGTGTCAGGTGTGGGGTTGTCTATTATTTGTACATTGAGAGCAACTAAGTGGTTATTTTAATTGTATTGTGAAAGCATCGGTAGGGCTAAAAATAATTTTTGAATTGAGAGAAACTGTAATTTTGTTAGTTAAATTTGAGTTGAGATTAATCAAGCGACGTCAAAAATGTCCAACCCTCCTAGCCCCGTACCACAATTCAACACCACCATGCCTAACCTTTTTATAGGATTAGATTCCATACCTACCTATGATGGAACTACTAGTGCTGAAGAATTTTTAAATGTCCTAGAAGAAACCAGTATTTTAGCTGACTGGACAGACACACAGAAAATTTCAGTAGCTCGATTGAAACTGAGATATCGAGCCAAGCAGTACATAGAGTCAGAACCAACCCTGAAGACCACAACAAGCTGGGCTCTACTCAAGGACAGTTTAAAAACTCAATTTGGCAGGCATTATGTGAAGGGAACCGCTATGAAACATGTTATTGAATGCAAGCAACGAACAGGTGAAGCTTGTAGACAGTACCTTACTAGATTAAAGGTATTGGGGCACCGGACCGCTACATTCACCGGAAATCCAGCAACAGATAAATTGTTGGAAGAGAAATTGCTTGGGGACATTGCTACACAATTTACTCTAGGATTGTTGATGCCGATTAAACAACGTGTCCTCTCAGGAAATCCAGCAACCTTGGACGAAGCATTAGAAATAGCTGAGAGGGAAGAATCGATCGAAAATTTTCTGAAGCCACACAGTCGCGAATGCCGCGGAATTATGAATAAAAAGAAGACAGCAGGCTCAAGCCGTCAGAACAGTTGGAACCGAGAAACGCCACAAGCTAGAAAAATGGTGTGCTACAATTGCAACCAGGAAGGTCACGTAAGACCAAATTGTCCAAAACTAAAGGACGTGAACAGACAAGGTAACAGAGGTACGCTTGTTTGTTTCAGATGCCACAAGGAAGGGCATTTTGCTAAGAATTGCCGCACGGAAGTCGGCGCTTTTTCCCAGCAATCGGGAAATAGGTATTTAAACTCGAACGCAGCCCCCTATCAACCCCGAGACGTGGCTGCCAACGAGGCAAGTTGGGATTAAATGAAGAGAAATGGGTAGGGATATATACATGCTCCAAGGTGAGAACCCCAGAAAGTTGTAATGTAGTAAGGATTAGGGTTAATGATAAGTCGTACCTAGCCTTAATAGATTCTGGAGCTGTAGTATCCCTAGTTAAGCCCGAGATTGCCAAGGGGTTCAAAAAGGAACAATGTGATGTAAATTTGGTGGATATACAGGACAATAAAATTCCTGTAAGAGGTATGGCAAATATACCTGTGATGTTCGAAGGAGACATCGTTGTGGGACACAATTTTATTGTGGTGAATACAGATTCGTTAAGGGCAGATTTACTATTGGGAATAGATTTTCTGCGCCAATATGGTATTAAAGTAGATTGGCAGAACAACTGTATGTACGCTTTTGAGAAGCAAATCCAAATGTATGATGAGAATATTGATGCTGAGTATGCGATACAGAAAGGAGAAAAAGAGTTGATGAACAAAGTTAGAAACTTGGAAATGGAGCTTGATGAGCTGAAAAATTATGTGAAAAATTTGGAGAGAAATGGAAATAGAGCTAATATGGAAGATAATGTAGGAAAAGAAGAGACGATGACATTTTCAAAAGGGAACGATCCGACGTCACTGCATATGATGAAGGATCAGGGTCTTACGGCGATATGCAGTCGCTGTGAAACCAAAGCCAACTTACAGCTTGGAGCGACCCAGGAGAAAGTTATGACGTCATCAAGGAACCTGGCCAGTTCCAGAGAAATCCATAGATCCATTCCACTTCGACAGGAGGAAGTTAATAGAGGTCCAGTGAAGGACGAGATTTTGTTGTTTCCATTAGAGAAAAACTTTAATGAAGGTCCAGTGAAGGACGAGATTTTGTTGTTTCCATTAGATAAAAACTCTAATGAAGGTCCAGTGAGGGACGAGATTTTATTGGGTGAAGGTTTTCCGGCGTCTCTGGGAGAGAAGGTTATTAAACCGCCGATGATTGATGAAGTGTGCCATGGAACCCTACGCGGAACTTCAAGGGCTAAGGCTCAACACATTAAACAATGTGATGAAGTTTCGACTGGCTGGCCAGTAGCACCAGTTTTGGAGAGGAAGGACAGTGAACTTCCAGGAAAATTCCGAAGGAATTGTGAGGGTCCATTAGAAAGGAATTCTAATGAAGGTCCAGTAAAGGACGTGGAATTCAGAAACCAAGATGGTTTTCTGGTGACTCTGAGAGAGGAGGTGATAATACCGCCGATGAGTCAAGTAGTGTGTCAAGCGACTCTACGCAGAGCTTCAAGGGTTAAGGCTCAGCACATAGTTATCGAACAATGTGAGGAAGCTCTGTCAGGATTGCTAGTGGCACGTGTTTTGTGTAAGAAGGACAGTGTAGTCCCAGTAAGGTTATTGAATATAACAGAGAAAGAATTAACTCTAAGAAGTAGATCTGTAATCGCAAGAGCATACGAAGCGGAAATTGAGCAAGCCAAGAAGAAGGAAGAAACTCTGCAAATAAGGAGTATTGACCAGAAGGGAGTCAAGGAAATTTTGGAGAAGTTAAATTTAGACAATCCCAAATCGAGTGATGAACAAAGACTTAAGCAGCTTGTTCTTGAGTTCATTGACGTGTTTAAAGCACCAGAAGATAAACTAAGTTGTACAACAGAGGTCGTACATAGAATTATTACGGAGGATGTGCAGCCAATCATAAAGAGACCATATAGAGTACCATATCATCGACAAGAGGTTATGAAGCAAGAAATCCAGAAATTACTTGAAGACGGAGTAATCGTAGAAAGTGAGTCACCATGGAGTTTTCCCGCAATCCTTATAGAAAAGAAGAGACACCCTGGAGAAGACATCCAGTATAGGCTTGTCATAGATTATCGGGAATTAAATACCATAACAAAAACTGATTATTTCCCATTACCCAATATACAAGAGACCATCGAAAAATTAGCGGGATCTCACCTATTTTCTACCATGGATTTGGCATCTGGTTACTTTCAAGTGCCCATACAACCAGAGGACCAGGAGAAAACAGCATTTTCTACTCCTGATAACCATTACCAATTTTTGAGAATGGCAATGGGTTTGAAGAATGCACCGGCTACTTGGAGCCGTATGATGAATCATATCCTAGGAAAATTGACGTATACGGAGTGTCTAGTATACCTAGACGACATAATTGTATTTTCCAAAGACGTAGACTCGCATTTAGAACGATTGAGGCACATTTTTGAAAAATTACGTGGAAGTAATTTAAAGTTGAAACCGACGAAATGTCATTTTATGAAGAAAGAAATTGAGTATCTAGGGCATCTCATATGCGAAGGTGGATATACAACCCACCCCGATAAAACCAGAATAATAGAAAATTATCCGGCACCCAAAAATGTCAAAGAAATAAGAGCTTTTCTTGGACTATGTGGATTCTATAGAAAGTTTGTTCCTAATTTTGCGAAGATTAGTCAGCCGTTAACGTATTTAACCAAGAAAAATATTAAATATCTTTGGGGACCAGAACAAGAGAGTGCTTTCGAAACCTTAAAGAAACTACTTATAACACCTCCTATTTTAAAGTACCCAGATTTCAGCAAACAGTTCATGGTCAATACGGATGCAAGTGCGACCGCAATTGCAGCTATTTTAACGCAAGAATATGAAGGAAAAGAACATCCTATATGTTATACCAGTAGAACACTGAATGATGCCGAACGCCGATATAGCACCATAGAAAGAGAATGTTTAGCTATTGTTTTTGCCGTAAAAGCTTACAGAAACTATCTAACTGGTACTCATTTCGTTATTGTGACAGACCATAGGCCTCTCAAATATTTATTGACGATTAAAGACGCGAGCTCAAGACTAGCCAAGTGGGCCATGTTTCTTATGGAATACAGTTTTACGATTCAGTATAGAAAAGGGAATCTAAATAGCAATGTAGATGCATTAACTCGATTACGTGAAGAAACTGATGAAAAAGAAGTAAGGAACCACCCGTGATAGCTGTCGTTACTAGAGGACAAGAGCTGAGACCTGTATCATCTGCAATTTGGACAAAAGAAGAAATACAGAAATTGCAACAGGAAGATGAGTCGATAGACCGAATAAAGGAAAATTTGGATAATGAGAATTCCCCGTATTTTATTGACGACGGTATTATCTATAAACAAAGAGAAGAGTGGCAGCGAACTGACAGAATACTAGCTCCTAAGAAGATAATTCCAGAAATTTTGCGGATTTATCACAACGCAATTTATTCAGGACACCCTGGTCAGAAGAAGACAAAAGAAATAATAGAAAAGGATTTCTATTGGACATCTATAGGTAAAGACGTTAAGGACTTCGTGGAGAAATGTAAATCATGTAGTTTACACAAGACCAATTACCAACCACCAGTGACTTGGCAACACAACTTTGTACCAAAAAGTCCGTGGGGACGTATAAGTATGGATATAGTAGGACCATTAAATAAAACTAATAATGGAAATCGATACATGTTGACCTGTATAGATTACTTGACGAGATATCCAGAATGCATTCCAATACCAGACATCAAGGCGGAAACAGTTGCAAAAGCTTTCGTCGAGAAGATTATATGTCGTTTCGGAGTTCCACGAGAAATACTAACCGATTGTGGAACACAGTTTCTCAGTAAACTCTTTACTGAAATTTGCACTATTCTTGGAATTAAAAAGTTAAAGACTACACCATACCACCCAAGTGCCAATGGAATAATAGAACGTTTTCACAAAACCATAAAAACGATGATAAGTCATTACGTCGATGATCACCATGATAGTTGGGATGAAGTGCTACCCTTTTGTCTTCTAGCGTATAGGAATTTGCCGCATGAGGCGACGAAAGAATCTCCATTCTTTTTAATGTTCGGGAGAGATATGGAGCTTCCAGTACATCTAATGATGCCACATGGGCCGGTAAAATACGACATAGACGAAAACTATGCTACAGAGTTAGTTACCAGAATGCAGAACGCCCACGAGTTAGCTCAGAGGAACATAGAGGTTTCTATTGAAAAAAGATGCGATAAACACAATGCAAAACGGACTAGGAAAGAATTCCAAGTCGGGGATTTAGTTTATGTGAAGAATCCAGTTTTACCAGGGAGGAATTTAGCACCAAAATTCCGTTGTAAATGGTCAGGACCGAGTCGAATTACTCAACAGCTAGGACCGGTTACCTTTAAAATAAAGGAGTTGCATGGAAAGAAAGAGCAGATTTTACATGCTGAAAGGCTCAAACCATGTAAAGGGTTGGAGGATAGAATGATAAATCCTACACCAGATCACGGAGATAGTGAATCCGATGAAGAGGAGGACAATGAGGTTCTACCCAGAGGAGAAGATATTATAGAATTTCCACTAATCCATAGGGAAATGGCAAGAGACGAGAATGAAGAAATCGTCGATCAAAATGAAAATAATGGCGTAAATGATGAAATAAGGGAGCAAGAAGAAGATGAATTTTTAGCACGAGGACAAGAGTTACCCGTCAGGCATAGAGAAATAAAAGAAAATATAATTCAAGAAAATGAGGAAAATTTCGAAGATGAAGAGGAAGAAGAAGAGGTCGAGGAACACGAACCGGAAGTACGAAGAACTACGAGGACACGGGACATAAAATGGCCCGCTAGATTTAAGGATTATGTAATGAAAAAGCTGTAAAATGTAGAAAAATCCGAGTATGTCTAATCTATGTATAACTAACTAGGAATTAAGAAAAAAATAGAATACATAAGGAAGGATGTTAGCTATAAAAATTGAGAATAAGGAAAATTAGAATCGAATGTAAGGATTCATTATTATTAAAGGCGTAATTAGGTATTTAGGGAAATATTTGTATAAAATTTGTTAGACACTAGAAACATGCCATCAGAAAATAACAGGTACCAAGAGAACGACGAATTCGTTCCGCCACTACGTATCCATGTTGAAATGGAAAATTTGGACAGTGTTGTCCTAGTAAAACTCCGATGAGCCAGTAGGAGCAAACACGAAGACCATGGTAGCAGTAGCCAACCAGAGCCAGTAACCACGAAGGAAGTGTTGTGAAAAGTGAAAAGTCAAAAAGGGTGTAAGTGTAACGTGTAACTAGCAAACCAGCGAGACCACCCTTGAGCAGCATCAGCATCCAGATCGTAGCTATCCTAGCTATGATACCTACTACTGTGAGATTGACAGCGACACTACAGGCCACCAACCAATGAGTCGTAGTGGAAGGCCGCAATATAGGTCCAATCGATATAGGCCTAATGAGTAACCAGCGCTTCAAGTAAACTTTGCTACAAGCAAGGATAATTATCTTGTTAGATTGAAATTTGTTTTGTGTCGTTCTAGCATCAACAATTTTGAGGGGAAATATTAAATGAAAATTGTATTAATGGAGAAAAATTAAGAAAAATTTTGATGCAAGGATAAAATCTAGTGTTGAGTAAAGATTCATAATTATGCTTTTATAATTATTTTTGTACATGAAGTTGCGAAATTACGCAGAAAAAATTAATTTCGTATTACTTTTGTTGTTTTAGTAAAATTTTGAAATATAACAGATATTTTTAATGTGAAGTTTAGGATAGGGAAAGCACGTACATAATTAGATTGAACGATCTGATAAATACGCGGATAATATTATCGTGAAATTTTTGAAATTGAGAAAAGTAACCCATAACTCACAGAGGGTTCACCGACCGAACCTTTTACAAGGCAGGCACCTAATTTATGGTGAAATTCGATACTTTGATGGGACAATTGAATAAGAATTGTCCGAAATTATCTTATTCAATATAATTTCGGTTTTAAAGGGCGGAGGGATGTGATGATCCAGAAATTTGACCCTATAATTACAAAGTCTTTACTGTAAAAATTTTAATTTTTATCAAATAATCAAAAACTTAATTCCGGTATTTTTAAATCTGTATCGATAAATTAAAAATAAAACCAACTAAACTATCGTATTACGACACCCGGAAGTCGTTCATCTAAATTAAATTCTTAAAAACTGATAAAACCGAGGTGGTGTCATCCTAAAATCCGATTCAATGAACTTTATTTAGCCAAGGCCTTTCCGTTTAACACACATTGAGTCGAATGAATTATGGATTCTTGAACCCAAAACGTCTTGACCTCAATAAATCAGTATATTACGACATAATTAGTCGATTTTTGGGCTACAAAAATGATAAAATATTCAAGGAAATTGCATCATTCTTTTAATAACAATGAGGGCGTCCAATGAAATTCGAAGTCCTAAGTTAACGACCGCCTATATTGACGATTTGGGGGAAATTTACTAATAATTTTTCGGGGAGAGCGAATTGATATAAAAAACTTGCAGAAGAGAGTTCCCAGTGTGTGTGATCTGAAGATAGTTCCCAGTAAACAGTTGCCAGAAAACAGTTGAGTCGTCCATTTGAGTTAAAGTCTGTCCAGGTTCGCGAAAAGTTTCTTTTATGGCTTATGGCCTCGGGTATAAATTAACTTAGAAAATTTACGGAAAATCGTGAAAGTAATAACATTTGAGATTCGTTCAATAATTATGTGCGTGAAGCTAAATATTTTGAGTAGTTAATTAAATAATTTTACGTGTGTTTTATGGACAAAATGTAAGTACTTTATAGTGACAAGATTTATTTTGATGAACATGACTTTGAGTGATTAAACTCTGACTTTCTTTGCATAAAACAAACTGAGTGATTTTTTACTAGAAGTACTTTTGAATTTATAAACTTGAGGATTGCACTACTAGAAAAACTTTTGACTTTTAATTTAACGGTGGAACTTTATTACAACGAAATTAGTAGCTTGAGTGTTTTATAAATGGAACATTATTGCATAACTCAATTACCCTCAGACTTCAGATTTAATGACATTTAAATGTGCAACAAAAATATGAAGAGTACTTACAATGCATTTAACAATATTCAATTTTGAGTTGGAATTATGACTTAAACAGTTGGATTTATTAGCTAGGCATAGGAATCCGAAAATAGAATTTGTTCTGATAAACTATTAACTGCAATAGGAAATTTTGAAAAGAAAATTTGATGACATAAATTAGAAATGTTTTCTTAAAATATTGGACACTTGTTAAAAGGAAACTTATATTAGAATTTGTTCATGAAATAGAATTGTCTTAGAATATGGGAAAGCCGTTAAAAGAATTTATTGTCCATGGAATGAATTTTGAATTAGGGAGTTTATTTTACAAGTAGGGGTTATTGTAAGACCTTATGAGAATAAATTAGTTGTTAAACAAATAGGTAATTATTTTGGGTTTTTATAAGTAATGGACTTAGAGATTTTAAGGAATTATTTGACTAGGTAAAGGGTAGTTATTAGGAATGATTTCGATGTAGTAAAATAAATAGAAATATTATTTTGAGAAATAGTATGAATAGGGCGTTTCGTATTAAGTAGGCATATTTCAGTGGTCCGTATAATAACAATATAGAACGGTTGTGAAGTATTAATTTTACAGACTTAAAGAAGGATGTAAAGTATTGGAAGATATTTGGCTAATTGATTTTGAGTTTTATGTGAAATAAAATATAATTTAGTACACCTCCTTAGTTTGTTTCTCTCTCTTGCAAATAGACCCTCTTCCACAGATTTTAGATAGCAAGCTCCAAGTATATAAACACCATCAATATACCGCTCGCCATTTACCATCTAACTAATTTACATAGAGTACTTGGGGCGATTTGCTACAATCTACTGGCAATAAAAAATATGATAGAAAAGAGTGTCGAATTCAAGCCTCTAGTACTAGGCTTTCGATACAATTAGTCACGGAAAAATGTTGGAAGCTTTAACAGAATGTCGTGTAGACCATCGATATACAAACATCGTTAAACATATATATCGGAACGCCACATCAAGTATTAGACAGGACGATAGACAAACCGAAAAATTCCCAATACAACGACTGTTTACCACACTGTTGGAGTATGCATGCAAGAGGGCAAATCTGAGTGAAAAAGGTATCAATATAAATGGAGAAAATCTAAACCACCTTCGATTTGCGGATGATATTGTTCTAATAACGGACCGTATAGACGAAGCTAAACAATTACTGAACAGGCTCCACCCCTCCTCCCTAGAAGTAGGACTGAAAATAAATATGTCCAAAACACAAATTATGACAAATCTAATACTCAGCGAAAGCATAACATTGCTGGAGCAGCCATTGATCAGACTACTTCTTACAATTACCTAAGATACGAGATTTGCCTTGGAGGAGATAACCAAACCATCGAACTAAACCGCCGCATTAGATTAGCCTGGGTAGCTTTCGGCAAACCTAATTATATTTTCAAATCAGATATTCCAGTAAGCCTTAAAAGGAAAACATTCAATCAATGCGTGTTGCTAGTTCTTACCTACGGAGCAGAGACCCTGACACTTACGAACAAAACAGTGCACAAAATTCACGCAGCATAAAGGGCAATGGATCGCGTCATGTTGTGTATTACTCTCAGACAACGAATTCCAAACCGAGAAATTCGACGCCGAACAGGAGTTTTGGACTCGATATAGAAGATAACAACCCTCAAGTGGAATTGGGCAGGTCATGTCGCCAGAATGACGGACAACAGGTGGATAAGGCGAATATTAGAGTGGAGGCCGAGACAAGAAGCCTACCGAAATCGAGGCGGTCCACCAACAACATGGACCGACGATTTGAAGCGTTGTCACAGCATGGATGCAGACAGCACGGGACCGGGATGCATGGAGAAGAATGAGAGAGACCTACGTCCAGCAGTGGACACGAGATGGTTGACTGATGATGATGATGCTGGATAATCTATATCGTCATGCTATTGGTATAGATTTTTCTAAAAGAAAACTAATATTTCTCGGCCGTTTCTTTCCGAACTACCACCATATTTTGCCAGACGTCAAGCCCAGTTTATAGCATTAAAATCGCCGCACATAATATTGAAAACTGTGTGCAGTCTTCTGTGAAGTTCTGTCATACCAATATGCAGCTCTAATATAATCAATTTGCATTTTATACAAAAACCAATAAATATTCCAAATATAAAACAACATTATTATAACTGAGATGTCTTTAACTTTCTGAGCAATGTTGGTTACAAACAGAGCCGACACAAGTACATTTCGAAAGTACAAGTATGAAGTAAGTATATTCAATAGATTAACTTGAAATACACGTACCGTAACATGGAGATACTTTAAATAGGGGGTATACTTTGATAGAAACTTCCCAAAATATACGAGGCGCCATTGCCCCACCATCTTGAAATTTTGTGGCTTACCGGCTCGATAGTCGTGTCAACTAGTCAAAGTACGCCGAGCGTCGTAGTTGTACGGATATGGTCAAAAATATTTCGATTTAATTTGCACGTGTTTTTCCTTATTTATTTAACCTAAGAAACTTCATACCCACAAAGGTGAGTGTTTGCATTTTTATTATAATTCAACTTGTACTAAGTTTGTCATGTATTAAGGAGAAGGTATACTTCATGAACATTCATTTAAAATTTTGGTAAATAGTTTATTCTAGATATGTTTTTGTATCTCGGGGTAACTTTGATCAAGCTGCGGGGTATCATTGACCGCATGATCAATGTTGCCCCATTTAATATTCTGGAGAAAAAAAACGGGGAGATTTCATATAATTCTACCTCAATTCTCGTTTCTTTTTTGCAGAAATGCCTCGTGTACACAAAAGTCATTGGCATCCCTTTTGGAACGCTTTACAATAAATATAAGGGAAAACACATAAACAAACCAGGTCGCTCAGAAATTTTTACTAAAGACGAGGAATTAGCAATCCTTAGAGCAGCGTCAAAATGTGCAGACTGAGGCTTCCCCTTAAGCCTCATGATGGCAAAATATTATTTGGACAAGAAAGGAGAAACTGTCAATATATTTAAGAATAATATTCCTGATGTCGATAGTCTTCTGAACAGACATGAACTCTCTTTCGGACAAAGATTAGCTATTAACATAAAAAGAGCGAGGGCAGCAGTGTCTAGAGAAACTCTGAATGCGTTCTTCGATAATTTAGAAGCCGTTATCAAGGATCTTCCAAGCTCAAACATATTCAACTATGATGACTGATGAGTCGAACCTTCCGATGACCCAGGAAAGAAACGAGGGGTTTACAGACGTGGGGTGAAGTATCCAGAAAAGGTTATGAACCACTCCAAAAGCTGCACTACTGTGATGATATGCGGGTCTGCTGATGACACTTTATTGCCTCCATATGTGATTTTCAAGAGTCTACATCTATATGACTCCTGGAAAGAGAATGGCCCACGAGGTCTTCCGTGCCGTGACAAGCCATGTTGCAGCCTGGGCACCAGGTTCAGCCGAACAGTCAGCGGATGGCTAGATGGAGCAACATTCCGCGATTGGTTCCTAAGCTGTTTCCTTCCTCATGCGAAACATTTAAATGGCCGAAAGGCTCTTATATGCGATAACCTCGCTTCTCATATGGATGTCGATGTTCTGCACTCATGTGCTGAAAATAATATTGATTTCATCTGTTTGGTTTCAAACTCCACCCATCACTGTCAACCGCTCGACGTCGGTTTTTTCAGGCCAATGAAGGAAGCTTAGCGTACTACACTTTAAAAATGGAAGTTGCAGAATTTAGGACTAACAACGGTTCTCATTCGCCAAGGTCTTGAAAAAGACTCTAAACTGCATAGACGCTAAGCCTCCACGACAACAATCGGATATGATCATAAAATCAGCGATCAAGCGAAACTTGATTTACTCATTTAGTATTTCTGGTATTTACCCGTTGGATCGTGAAAAAGTTTTAAAAAGATTGCCACGTGAATTCGATGGGGAAGATCCTACAACTGAGGTGGAAAGTGCAATTACGGCTATGCTAAAGGAGCAGAGATTTGGCGATCTAAGTGGACAACAGAGAAGAAAGAAAAGATCAGCTGTTCTACCTGGTTGCAGTATATCTACAGCAACAGTGGAAGCAGAGAGGGTCAGCTCGGAAGCTGAGAGGGTCAGCCCGCAACCTGGATGTAGCTCAACCATTGCAGTAATTGATAGAGTGGTGGATAACGATTTTGATAGCGAAGATGACATCCCTTTATTAGAGCTTCAACAACAGACGTCTATAGAATAAATTTGCCCTCAGACGCACCTAAGCAAGTTTTTGAACTTGGTCAGTATGTTTTAGCGAAATTTTATTCGCAGCGGGGAAAGAAAGATTAGAAATATTTGTGCAAGATAACAGAAACTCATCCAGACATTGTTGTCCCCGGCATGAAATCCATAGGTAGAAATAAAACACAATTTAAACTTGTGGTCGATGATGTTTCAGTTATCAGACGCGAAGATATTATTGAAGTTCAAGCCACTCCCATAGCGAAGTTTAGACCAGATCTGAAAGTGTGTTCAAAATTTGCCACAAGTATTCCAATTGTTGAAGTTTAGAATAAGAATGTTCCTTTTTTTTTTGTATTTGCCTAGTCAATTTCACTTCAGTTTCCTTTTCAAATGACTGAATACGCAAGATTTATTTGCTTCCTATTATTACAAGTCATATTATTAATCTTACCTCACCTCGAATCTTACTCTAGTTGTATTTTAATTTAACTGTTCTTTGAATCAATTTTTCCTTTAATAAAGTGATGTTTTTTCCTGCTCAATGTTGCCCCACTTCATATATTCTTTTGTAGAATCACAATTATGAAATTTGAAAATTTCAAAAAAACTCCGATAGGTAACTATTTAAATGGGGTTACTTTATTATTCTATTAGTATATCTTTGATAATTCTTTTATTTTTTTATCGAAAATGTGTGATTTTTCAGATTTTACATACCATGTTTTTCCTAATTGCCGTTATTACAAAGGATAATAGATATACAGGGTGTCCCACTAACGATATTATGGAGACCATAGACCTTACGTAACTTGAAAACGAATGCAGATATTGAATTGCGGTTTGCGCCAAAATAGAGATATTTGTTTGCTCTTTAAGCACAGCAATACAAAAATAATATTATACCATTTGGATTTTTCATGAAAATTAGAAAAAACTGGATCTTGAATAAACAGCGCCCTCTAGAAGACGCGGTGGGAACTATCGACCTCGAACAAAGTGGTGTTCTTGATAACAATGAAATTCTCTTCCAAATTAACCCAAATTGAATGAGTTTGAATGAGGGGTATGGAAGATACAGCAATTTTTAAACAAAAATTTTCATCAGCTTCCCCCACCCTTATTACTGAAGATACGAAAAAAAGCCTAATAACCAAACTGGCGCAAAAACTAATGAACTTTTGATTTCTGTTGTTAAAACAGTATCTTAATATAGCGATTTCTTGAGAGAGAAAAGTTGAATTTTTAGCTATATCATCGTAATTGCGCCCCCTAGCGGTCATCCTAGAAATTTGAAAATAATTTCCATAAATTTCTCTTGGCTGATTTAGTGAAGAAAAAAAAAATCCCGAAGCTGTAAGGTCTATGGTTTCCATAATATCGTACCTGGCCGACCTTAGTGGGACACCTGGTATATATATACCCAAATGACAAAACAAAATGATCATAGTATACCCATGTTACGGTACAAATTTTTTGAAATTAAACTTGAAATTTACTTGAATCTCATCAACTAATTTACTTCAAGTAAAAACATTCAGCTTCAAATAAAGTGGCATTACTTGAAGTACCTATATTTTATTACTTGAAGTATGTAGAATACTTTAAATAAATTTCTTGAAGCAATACTAAAAAGGTTAACTGAATAAAAATAAATGTTGCAACCATGTAATACGTCAAGTAGGGACGAACCTAGAGGCACCACAGAAAAAGCGTACGAAGGGAAGATAGGGAATACGCAACTAGACTACAGAACAAGCTGGACTGGTCCCTTAGAAAACGTCTCGCGTGTCTGTAATTATTCATTATTCAAATTTAATTTTTATTTTGCGCATTAAAATTGATTGTTCAATCCAATTTGTTATTAGTATGTGTGTAAGAAGCGTTCACAGGTTAGTCGATTAATTATTATTTTGTTTGTGAGGGTTCAACTTATACAAATATATTTTTTTTTTCATTTTTATGTATTTTTTTTGTTCGCTTATAACATTTTTTATAACATGTGCATTATTCATGTATTTAACAAAAATCGTTTCATGCTATAAACAACACCGATGAAGAGTAAATTAAAAAAAAATAGAAAAAATATGTGCTGTCTCTCTGTGCTAGAGTTTCGATTTTTGGATTTAGGGTGTATATTAGGGCCTTGTTGAATTTACTAACATTTTCCTACCCTGACGAGAGAATATCCTAACAAATTGAATTAATCAATCTAGAGATATTGGCTCAAAAACAACTATAGCTGAGTAGCTTCCCGTATGGGACCTCAGTACCTGCTGGGAAACTGGCTAACTAACAAAAAACTCTTCAGTATTGAATATAGGTAGTGTTGATGGAATGTAGTGTGTGTAATTGAAATTTTAGCACAAAGACAAAGGATGGTACCTAATTTAAACTTTTATTGACTTAAATTATTGAATTATTGACTCACAATTATTATTAAACTGACACAGTATGTTTCGATTTCCGAGGAATGTTAGATCGAGGGTTTCTCTGCCGTGCTCTTTCCCCTGGTTAGTTCCAGGATGAGAACGTTATGATTTACTTTAATAATAAAGTAGACGTTTCACAAATTTTTCGTTTCTTTCACATATCCAACTTCCCTTCAATTTCCCAAATATTTGCTATGTCGGGCGCATGTCCAGTAAGTAAAATTGAGTAAGTTTCCACAACGTAGGTCTTATTTGTTTTTCATTTTATTTTTCAGAAGATTTGCTGTTTTAAAAGGTAATAAAAATTCTCATCGTTCAATCTTACTAAACGAACCCGGGTTGTTATGTTATACTACAATCTAAAAAAAATGGGATTTTTCGCAGTTGTTCTGACGATTTGGGTGTGTTGCTGCTGAGAAGATAGAGATATGGATGTATCGAAAAATTGATAAATTTGATTCATGAAGAAAAAACCTCTTGGATATGATCGAAAAATCATATCACATGAGACACATGCAGAGAAAACTGTGGCAAGAAGTAGCAGTTGAATGGAGTTGAAATTCTCCGAATTGTTTTCGTTTTATTAAAATATCATTATAGTTATTTATGTATCAAGGGAATTATGAGGGTGTTAATACCTCAGGGCAAAGTTTGTGTCCCGAGGGCCTATTAACACCTGATAATTCCCGTGGTACATAGATAATTTTATTTCCTACTGATTTTACTGTATTTTGTCCATTTATATAAAGAAATAAACCATAAACCAAAATTTCTATTTTTTTTCAAAATTTCACGTAATCAAGGTAAAAGCAGGAGTTATGGAAATCCTTAACTCCCTTGGGAGCTAAGACCCTGTTTATGATTATCGTAACCAAGGTATTATTTGGTTATAATAGTTCAGTAGGAAATAAAAGACTTTTACCACACCACAGCACTTTTTCGATTTTAACAATCCCCGTCTAACAAGATCATTATTTTCCAAAAGATAATCCTCCATATTACTGACTTCGCAATGCAAAAATTTGTCCAGTGGACGATATCACGTATTTGAAATCCGGCAAAAGTAGGTATTCGTCCGATTTCTGACGCAGGCAGTTCGGACGAAAACGCATCACGCATCCAAAGGACGACCGGCCTTAGGGAGGTCATTCGACGCAGAATTTAATGCTCTTCAACTTTGAATACTATGACATTTTTCGGACGATTCGTCGTTTGCCAAATATGACCAGAAAACCGGAAAAAGTCCAAAAATGTCGAGGTTTTTCGCGATTTTCGACCTGACCCGGTTTTGCTACGAGGCAGCAAACTTCAGATTTGTGTCAAGTCGTGCGTCTGTATTACTTTCTTACCCTGACCTTATGAGCACCCCACCCCATTTAACAGATTATCTTTGAACAATTAGAAAAAATAAAGCAACTGTTCTGGAAAAGGTGGTGCAACGAATATGTTACTCAACTGCAACAGCGACAAAAATGGAGACGAGTGAAATTATTTTGTTTTAATATTGTCATAACGATAAGTGTTGTTAGAGGTTTTATTTCTGTAACAAGTTGAAAGATAATAGAACAAGTCGAGTCTTTTTCAATGTACAGTTCACTCAAATTCATTCTTTCCTAATACGTAAATTCTGCAAGCGCTGATCCGGAAAAGCGGTATTGATAAGGTTCATATTATCAATATATTCACATATCTCTGTTCATTTCAAGCCAATTGGAATAAATTATACATCATTGGAAAGAGCATTAAATTCTTCATGAATCTGTGTAAAATTGAGTTGGATAGCTCAAATAGTTTTTGACCAATTGAGCCTCAAAGTTGATTCCTGATCCAAATTTTGTCAAAAAGTTCAAACTCAATTTGCTCAAAAACTATAAACCTAGGAATATTGTAAATTACTGGCTGGCCATTTAGAGCCTAATAAGAGCTACAAAGTTCTCCTTAAATTATATACCATTGGAAAGAGAAATACATTCTCTATAAATAAATGTATGCGGGCTTAAATATAATCAAATACCCCTGTACGAATTCAAGATTCGAAAATGTTTGTCATGTTTTGATATTTTTGGTAAGATAGTTGTGGACTGTAAAAAAAAATTGCAATAATTATTATTTGAAGAAAATCAAGAAACTTATTTATTATAACTAGGTACCTACTCAAAATACTCTAACCAAAATACTTGACATAATCAAGTAAAAATCCAAGTATTTTAGCATAGATATTGGAAGAACAAGTACAAGTATAACAAAAAAAGTAATTCAAGTAAAATACTTAAAGTACCTAATTATACTTGAAGTAGAACTTCAACAGTTCTCGGTTACAAATAAGAAAGGATTTTTCAGAGAATATCCTACACGAAAACTTTTCATTGGAAAAAGAATATTCTAGTGGTCAAAAGATTTTGCTCGATGTAAAATACGATTTTGCGATTTGGAGCAATGATAAGGAAAAAACTTCGTAGGAAGTATTATTGGAAAAATGGGAAAGACATCCTAAATGAAAAAGTGGGTGGCACGTATAATACGCCCAATGAAAGATTAATTTTTCTCAAAATAACTTTATATCGATTGAGGTTGAAAAAGTTGTTCCAGGATTAATTCAGTCGTTGATATCAATTTAATCCGATTTAAATATGAATAATTAAAATCATGCATGATTGCACAAACAAGGATCAGTTTCATGTTCGTTATCCTTGAGGCTTTGAATCAATTAACCTGTCTTTTTATTTCAATCCATGACAAAGTTTAATTTGTTGTTAATCAAATATTGATAATTATACCTGATTCATATTATAATATGGAATAGGGGTACAAAAAAGAATTTCTGAAAAGTTATTTGCAGCAATTGGCGAATACGCAAAATTTTGTCAAGTCAATCAAAACTAAAGGCGAGATGTCGTATTTATTGACTCGAAAATAATGCTTTTTATTTTATATGCATGGACATTCTATAGCTTTATGTATTGTCTCCATTCTAGCCTATAAAAATCCGATAAAAGCTTTTGAGAAGGTTTCGTAGTATTACATTTTTGTGAGCCATAAAACCAACCTGCATATTATATCTATGAATAGGAAAAATATGTCTACATTAAAAGCAGGAAATAAAATATTTTTTCGAGATAGGGGAAATTTTTGAAAATATAGTTAAGAAAAGTGCAAAAAATTCTACATAGAGCACCTCAACTCGGTTCTCAATAATTTCAGGAGGAACCTCAAATATATTCAAAAAGTAACTAATGCTATTTTTTAAGCCCTTATTGTGGGATAAGTTTGGGTAACATTTATTTTTGAATGAATACAATATCACGAAATCAATATCAACGATTGTACCTCTTACCTAATTGTTGTATAATTTTCAATTATACTAAACTAGAGGCTAATTATTATTGAAGAAAATTAAATACAATTTTCTCACATGTAAGTTAAATTTCACAAAAAAATTACCTCAAAATGATAGTTTTCAAACCCAAAATTCACTGACGCTCAGAAACCACTTCAAAATATCACTGAAACCACCATATATAATTTTTTTTCTTATCCAACACATATCCCATCATAGCAATATATTATCACCCAAACATATGATCATGACTTAATTCTTTATCGCCACCGCTTTCTCTTGAGAATGTCATCATCGTAAAACCAAGAAGTAACAGAGACTACAAATTGGCACATCCACACGCTCCCGGCCTGAGGCACAATTATTCAGTTAATGAATGAAGTCCATCGACCGATGAAAGTGAAAACAGCAGTACCTACCACGTGCGACCATGTTATAATGGTTTTATAATAATTATCTTCTGGGATTGAATAATATGGCAAGGTCAAGGCAATGTGGACAAAGTAATACATTTTATTTAGTCAAAGAGAAAACTAAGACATACGTAATTAAGCAAAGTAAGGGGAAAATAAATGGCAGGTCTTGAATCATAATTGTCTTTTGAATGGTGCCAGCTCTTCTATCTTCAAGGCCTTTTAATAAATAACATTTAGAAATTGATAAAATTACTACCCGTGTCATGAATGAAGGTAAAATATTTTGGCTAAGAAAAAAATAACTATGGTTCCATCGACAACTTTGAGCAAATTACATGCTAAGATAAATGAAAAACATTCTTCAAGGCCTCTTAATTTAGAAATTGATAAAATTACTACCCATGTCATAAACAAATACTTATGAAGGTAAAATATTTAGGCCAAGAAGAAAATGAATATGGTTTCATCGAAAACTTTGAACAAATTAAATGTAAAGATAAATTAAGAACGTTTTATCAGAAAAAGCACACCTCTTATAGGATTTAGGACTTCTGCTAAATTTAACCAAATTCTAGTATGATATAAATTTGACGTCTCTGATCAATACTTAGCATTGGCTCAACTTGATCCTATGACTAGTTTTTGAGATACAGGTAGTTTAATGTTCAAGAAATGTACTCATTTTATATGTATTTACATCTACCTGTCACCTTATAATATACCAGGATGGACAGGTATCCTCACGCTCAGGTGACAGGTAGATGTAAATGCATATAAAATTAGTATATTTCTTGAACATTAAACCACATGTATCTCAAAAACTAATCATAGGATTAAGTTGGACCCATGGTAGCCATTGATCAGAAAGGTGGAATCTATTGCATACTGAAATTTGGTTAAATTTAGCGGAAGTCCCTAATCCCATAAGAGGTGTGCGGGGTCCTTTAATTATGTTATAGATCTGACCTTTCTGATCAATAACTAGCCTGAGCACAACTTAATCCTATAACTAGTTTTTAAGGTACAAGGTGTTCAATGTGTAAATGTCCGATATGCAGTATGACGTCCTATTCAATCAGCCGAATCATATTCCTGTGAGAATTTGGTCAAGGCACAGAAATCAAGTAAAGTACTAATAGTTATTTGTGCTCGAACCTCAGATGCTCGAACCATAGGTTCATGTACAGGGTGTCCATAAGCGCAACTAGGGGGGTGTTTGTGGGTGCTGAGCACCCCTAAATCAAAAATTAGCACTCCCATTCGGTATCCCACCATAGTACTACCTACAGTGGCACTACCTAAAACTAATATAAAAAATCAGTGCAACCAAATTATTATTTTTTTTTTTTTACTTACTTACGTCATCGATGACGTCATAATTTAGAAAAAAGTATTTGCGGTTGATAAAATACATAGAGCGCGTTCGCAATTATTATTGTTATGGATTACAAATTTTCAATCGGGGACCGGTATTACAATATTACCTTGAAATCAAGACTTACCCAAATATACGGTTTTCATGTTATATTTAGGATGACGTCATCGAAGAAGGTCAGACAATATTGTCAATGTTTGAGAAAAGTTTTTGGATTAATTTTCTCCGCTTTTCCGTGTAGTGTTGATTATCGTGTCCTAGATGGCGTTAAGATCAAGATTCGCTCTTCGAATATTGTCGATGTCTATGTTTATTCTACAGGGTTGTCGTTATGTATGGAAACGGTCTGATAATTCAGAACCAGCTTGAAAACAATATTTCCTACCTGGGGGTTTTTGGGAATGCCCGATTCAATGATGGTATGTGAAATGCTGCCAAGTTTACCGTTTCTAAGATGTCGTATGTAACTTGATTTTTTTAAATGAATGCCTCTCTTTATTTTTATTGTAATTAATTCAGCGTCCCAACATTACTAAAACCCCAAAATGCCAAAACTCCATTTTACTTGGTTTATGAAATATGGCAACACAGATTTTTTGTTGAAATGTATAGAAACAGTTTCGTATTTCAGAAAAGACTTTAGAAAAATGTACAATATTCCATACCTGGGGGTTTTTAGGAATGCCCGATCCAATGGTGGTATTTGCAATGTTGCCAAGTTTACCGTTTTCAAGATGCCGTATGTAAGTGCCTGTAGGGGCATCCATTTAAAATCAAGTTACATACGGCATCTCATAAACGGTAAACTTGGTAACATTACAAATACCACCATTGGACCGGGCATTCCCAAAAACCCCCCAGGTAGGGAATATTGTACATTTTGCTAAAGTCTCTTCTGAAATACGAGACTGTTTCCATACATTTTAACAAAAAATCTGTGTTGCCATATTTCATAAACCAAGTACAATGGAGTTTTGGCATTTTGGGATTTTAGTAATGTTGGGACGCTGAATTAATTACAATAAAAATAAAGAGGGGCATCTATTTAAAAAATCAAGTTCCATACGGCATTTAGAAAACGATAAACTTGGCAACATTGCAAATATCACTATTGAATCGGGCATTCTCAAAAACCCCCAGGTAGGAGATATTGTAAATTTTTTTCAAGCCAGTTCTGAAATATCAGACCGTTTCCATACATAACGACAACCCTGTATATCTTGAGATGACATTGAAATACCGGCCCTTAAAAAATAATTGGAGTCCCAAATATATAAATTAATTTAATTCGTATTATACAGGGTGTTCCTAAATATGATGTACAAACAGCAAAGGGTGATTTTTTTTTATTTTTTTTTATGATTCAAATTTCAAATAAATGTTCTAAAAAACTGACTTATTTCAGCCAAATTTAAAAAAATTTACCCTCTTACATTTTAATTTTTCTAAAAAACTGGCGAAGGGAAAATTTTGAAAATTTTCCAGGAAAAGGAGAAAAATTAGAAGCTCATTTTACTAAAATTTTAAAATTTTCCAGTGAAAAATCACTCCAAGAAAAATTTAGAAAAACTAACTTTATTAAGCAAAATTAAAGAGAATTCACCCAATTATATTTTAATTTTTTTCTAGAAATCTGGCAAAGGAAAAATTGTGAAATTTTTCCAGAAAAAAGAGAAAAGTGAGGAGCTCATTATAGGAAAATTTCAAAATTTTCCAGTGGAAAATCACTCCAGGAAAAATTCTGGGAAATGACTTTTTTAGGCAAAATTCACCCTCTTAAATTTTAATTTTTTTCTGGGAAACTGGCAAAAGGAAAATTGTGAAACTGTAAATATATTATTTTTTTTTGTTTTTTTTTAATTGTGCGGTGAATGTTGGGAAACGCCTTGTTTTGACATCTGTGTCACAATTCACGATGCTACAGAAAAATAAACTCGAATTAGTGTAGCAACACTAATTTTCTTCCTATATGCGGCATTTGTAGCAACAATATGTAGTGATGTAGCAACAAATGCGATGTTGCTACATACAAAAAAAAAATTAGCAACACGAATTGAATATTTAAGAGTTTGTGGCAACAAAATTTCGTATTGCTACAGATCTTTTGATCTGTAGCAATACCCTATTTCGAAATCGCCTATATTTAGATATTGCTACAAAAAAATCCGTATTGCTACAGGCCAAAAAGTTCGAAATCGCCCGAATTTGGGTGTTGCTACAGACCAAACCCTCCGAAATCGGGTTTTGCTACAAAAATGTTCATGTTGCTACAACCTGAAAAATTCATTAACATCAAAATCTAGGAATTAAACTGGCAAATTTGGACGTTGCTACAAAAATTTCGTGTTGCTACAGAGCAAAAACCTCGAAATAGCCTATATTTGGGTGTTACTACAAAAAAATCCATGTTGCTACAGGCCAAAAAGTTCGAAATCGCTTGAATTTGGGTGTTGCTACAGACCAAAGCTCATTATAGGAAAATTTCAAAATTTTCCAGTGAAAAATCACTCCAGCAAAAATTTTGAAAAATTGAGTTTTTCAGGAAAATTCACCCTCTTACATTTCAATTTTTTTCTGGAAAATTGGCTAAGAAAAAATTTTGAAAATTTTTCAGGAATGAGAGGAGAATAAGGAGCTCATTTTACGAAAATTTCAAAATTTTCTAGTGAAAAATCACTCCAGGAAAAATTTTGAAAAACTAACTTTTTTAAGCAAAATTGAGGAGAATTCACACTCTGATATTTTAATAATAATTTTTTATTTTTTTCTGGGAAACTGACACAAGGAAAATAGTGAAAATTTTCCAGGAAAAAGAGCAAAGTAAAAAAAAAAAATCACTCCATAAAAAATTCTGGAAAATTGACTTATTTACGCAAAATTAAGGAAAATTCACCTTCTTACATTTTAACTTTTTTTTGGAAAACTGGTAGAGGGAAAACTTTGAAAATTTTCCAGTATTAAGAGGAAAGTGAGGAGCTCATTGTAGGGAAATTTCGGAATTTTCTAGTGAGAAATCACGCCAGGGAAATTTCTGGAAAATTGACTTTTTCAAGTGAAATTAATGAAAATTCATCCTCTCACATTTCAATTTTTTTCTAGAAAACTAGTAAAAGAGGAAAAAAAGGAAAGTTAGGAGCTCATTATAAGAAAATTTCAAAATTTTCCAATGGAAAATCGTTTCAGGAAAGTCAAAAGTTCTGGAAAATTGACTTTTTTAAGCAAAATTCATCCTTTCACATTTCAATTTTTTTCTAGAAAACTGACAAAGCAAAAATTGTGGAATTTTTCCAGAAGAAAGATAAAAGTGAGGACTCAATATGAGAATATTTCAAAATTTTCTAGTGAAAAATGACTCCAGAAAAAATTCTGGAAAATTGAGTTATTTAAGGAAAATTCACCTTTCACATTTAATATTTTTTTTTAGAACACTGGCAAAGGGAAAGTTTTGAACATTTTCCAGGAAAAAGAGAAAAATGAGGAGCTCATTATAGAGAAATTTCGAAATTTTTCAATGAAAAGTCATTTCAGGAAGAATTCAAAGAAAATTGACTTATTTAGGCAAAATTGAGGAAAATTCACCTCTTACATTTTAATTTTTTTCTGGAAAACTGGCAACGGTAAAATTTTGAAATTTCTACAGAATAAAGAGGAAAGTTAGGAGCTCATTAGAGGAAAATTTCAAAGTTTTCCAGTGAAAAATCACTCCAGGAGAAATTTATTTATATATTTTTGGATAACTGAATAAACTCAATTCTAAGTTAAAAAATGTATTACAAAACAATAATTTCGAAGGTGCTCTATGAATTAATCTATGACTTAACTTTTTCTCTAAGTTATGACGTCATCGATGACGTAAGTGAAAACTTTCGTGCCGTGCAACGAACTATATGTTTGTTTGAAATTTCAGACATAAAAAAACCTATTTTTCAAAAAAAAGGCAAATGATGACGTAAGTACAAACCCTCGTGAAACCAACTTTTTTTTACGCGTCTCATTTCCTTTTCATCAAATCCCATAAAAAAAAAAAATGGTGCTGCAGCACCCCTCAAATTTGAAGCCTAGTTGCGCTTATGAGGGTGTCCCATTTTGGTTGAACGTAAGGAATAACAGTTGGAAGGATGCGATTTTCGCGAACTTCGGCTACTTTTTTCTCAAACGAAAGATGGCGCCAACAGAATTGTCGTCGCTCTTTTGGTTTTTTCAGATACAAGGTGTTTCTGAAAAACTGACGAAGAAGAAGAAAAGAAGAAGAAGGTGTATCTCTATCATGTGTGTTTTTGTCATAAGAAACAATGTGTGGCATGCAGTGTTACCAACCTAAACATATGAAATCAGGAAATATGAGAATAAAATTTCCAAGAAAAATTTGTTTTTTTTAATTAAACAATACCAAAATAGAAAAAATAGTATAAAATATTCGTTTCATAAGACATTTTATCGCACGAGCCCTATATTAGAAAACGAGCCGGAGGCGAGTTTTCTAAAGGGCGAGTGCGTCTTATGAAACTTGTATTTTAATGTACTATTGCATCTGTAAGGAAAATGAGATAGGTCTCTTTCTAACACATTGTTTCTTATGACAAAAACAGTTTAAAATATTTTTTGCTGGAAAACTGTTGGAGATAAACCTGTCGAATTTTGTATCATTGAAATCAGTCAAAGCAGAGCTATCCAATGATTTTATAATACATCGGGTACATTTGAAAACACTATGTTTGGTTCGTAAATCAAAAACTATCACTTCTAGTGAAAAACTGACTACGCCACTGGAGTCTTCGTTGAAATATTTATAAGAATCCGTTTTCACCTTTTCGATCACTTATGAGAGAACCGATATACAAGGGGTGTCCCAAAATGCAACTTTTCCAAAAACATCTTGTATTTGAAAAAACCAAAAGGACGGTGACAATTCTGTTGGCGCCATCTTCTGTTTGACAAAAATGTAGCCAAAGTTCGCGAAAACCGCATCCTTCCAACTCCAATAGCAATCGAGTAATTCCTTATGTATAACCAAAATGGGACACCCTGTATACGAACCTATGGTTCGAGCACAAATAACTATTGATATTTTACTTGATTTCTGTGCCTTGACCGAATTCTCACACGAATATGATTTGGCTGATTGATTAGGATGCATATCGGATATTCACACATTGAACACCCTGTATCTCAAAAACTAGTCATAGGATTAAGTTGCGTCCATGGAAGTTATTGAACAGAAAGGTGAGATCTATAACATACTGAAATTTGGTTAAATTTGACCGCGGTCAGAAATCCCATAAGAAGTGTGATGTGTGTGTGTGTAACTGAATGCAGAACAAGGAAAATTCAACTTAGTTTAATTATTATAGGGCTTTAATAAATTAAAGCCTCCATTATATCGTGGCATAAAAACAATTCAACCAAAGATTAAATAATTATAATATTCACAAATGAAGTCCTAACTGAAAGTCTCAAGGCATGGAAATATTAAATGAAAATGTCGCTCATTTATGCTTATAACTGTACTTGGGGAAAACTTATATACCCTCGCAATTAAAACCTTAGTTGTTTCAGTTTGAACTTTTGATTTATTAAATTGTTGCCGATGTGAGAAAGTTGAAGACATTAATTTAAATAATTACAGAATGATTTATTACCTTAAACTTGATGCATAGAGTTCACACAGAAACTACACTTCAACTGAAACGAAAAACACTTGAACGAACTTTAAGAAAACAGATATTGAATTGATAAGAAAAAGGCACTTCAAGATTGTTGTAATAATGTCGATTAACGCTATATTACGCCAGTGAAAAGAAAATTAATGATTTATTTATTATTAATGGGATGCAATATAAGCACGTTTGAAAAGCTTCAAATTTCATTGCAACAAAATAAGTAAAATGTTGTCGTTGTCATAAGAATTGTGATTTATTGAATACTGATAATGCAAAAATCGGTTATCAAATGCAAATTTATGCAATATCCAGGTATTACTTGAGAAATGCTTATTTTCATATCACTTGCGGAAATGTAATGTTTTATGTAGCATTATTACTGAATAGATAGTAAGCATGAAACCATTCATCACAATTATTTATTATAGGTAGGTACCTAGTGGACTTACTTTTTCTATAATACTTTATCCTAGCACATTTTTCAAAAATTAATGATTTAGGTACAAAGAACACAAAAAAACTGCTCATTCACCTGTTACTTTTAAGGAACCAACCACTAGTTTACCTGAACTTATTTTGAATCACACCTCGACTAATGTTAATCCCTCTTGCATTTTACATTCCTTTACGAACAAGGTTGTCATACCCTGAATTTCTAATTCATTGTCAAGGGCATAATATAAGATTTTCTAGGTGGTTATACAGGGTGGTCTTTTTTCGAGATCAACCACTGAGATCGTCGAATTCAGGATTGGTACTATTCTTTACCTTCATATCTGTGAGAAAATGCTTTTTCATGTGAAGGGATGTATTTTGTCACTTTGT
The DNA here is from genome assembly GCA_917834065.1 of Ceutorhynchus assimilis. Classification (NCBI taxonomy): domain Eukaryota; kingdom Metazoa; phylum Arthropoda; class Insecta; order Coleoptera; family Curculionidae; genus Ceutorhynchus; species Ceutorhynchus assimilis. The sequence goes on from OU892284.1 coordinate 32,278,067, forward strand.
GTATATGAATCATTAGCTATCATGACTTGTTTGTTAGTTGGGATTGTACGAGGTTTCATCTTTGCCTTACCCTATTATTTATCCTTTTTTATTATTTTATTTTTATTTCCTTACACATATTTTTTTCTTTTACTTCTTCCACTGTGTAATACAAAGGTGCCTCTGGCGTTAATATTATTGATAAGTAAATTATTTGATGGAAACAAAGCAAGATGCAAGCTGTATTCAGGACAGGAACTATTTGTGTTTTAATGAAAATCCATTGCCGTTTTTGGTATGATGAGAATCCATTATTCATATTTATAAAAACAAAAAAGGATCAAGGTTATTGTTGGCAAAAATGAGCAGTTGTAACACGTGACAAACATTCTTAACTGAATAAATAGGAATTCAACGATGCCTAACAAAGAGAAAAAAATGTTTGTGGTTTTAGTCTAACTATCTGAGCTGACAGGCCATTGATTTGATGCACTGTTTCTATTCATTTACTTTCATTTGACCAAAACACTTATATATCTATAATTATAATAGCATTTATTTCGATATCAATTTTACTTTAAATATCTAACTAATTGGAAACAATTTTGAAAAAGTTACTTTGTAATCACCAAACAATTTACTTTATTTTCAATCAATTTAACTCACCATTATATAATTAGTAATCTGAGAGCTCAAATTCTCCTAACTCGGTATTGTATAAAAATGTGTCATTTAATAAAATTCTCGTTGAGGGGGGGGGACACTTAGTTAAGAATGTTGAGAGCTCGGAATCTGAATACCTTGCCTTCAACTATCTTCCATACAAAGGAAGGCAAGTTTGTACCTCCCTAAAGAAGCGTATTTTACAACTTCCTAAAATTAACTTATCCTAACAACATATTTTATTTAGGTGCTGAAATGTTACGAAACGTTTGTACAATCATAAACCTAAAATTAACCTAGGGGTTATAATTCTCGCCATCTGTAATATAAAACAGGCCTAGGAAGTCTTTGTCTTTGGCGGCAAGTGTACTTCCCATGGGCTGTATTTGACTTAGTTTTTAACAATTGGGGTTTCTGCAATGGAAGAAACAACTTTCGAGAAATTGATGTGAACAGGACATTGGTTATATAATAATTCTAGCCGGCATCGTCTTTGAACCCTAACAGCATAAAGTATTGTTATAATAAAACTTGGGACTTAATTACACAGATGGTGGAACTTGAGAAGAGAAAATGTAGTGAACATTAGGATTATTGATAATATAAGTAGGTAATAATGAATTCACTAGTTCACAACAATTGTTTTGAATTTAATTCATATCCTTCTTCCGTAAAAGTTCAAATAGGGATTTGCTTCCTCTCCGAGTCTCAGGTCAGGTCTCCGTGATATTTTACAGGAGGAAGCAAATCCCTATTTGAATTTTTACGGATATTAAAATGTATATTGATCTAGTAAGTTTGTAGGTCTCAGTCTTAAGGCCAGTACACACTTGTCATACACCCCGCCGATCCGCCATGCTTGTTGGCCATATATTTCCTTAAAAACAACTTATTTTTGTTCACTGAAAATTTTCACTGTCTTCAATTTCTAGCCGAAAGCTTTTAAAATTCTGTATACTTATTATAAACTTTTTCGCGTTCGCTTGAATTCCAAACTTTCTTTTGCGTAGGTATTTCAGTAACTTTTGTAAAGTGAAATATTCGTTTGAATCGTTTGAAGAATTGTATTTCCAGAGTTGACTTTGTAAGTCTGTTTTGAAATTATAATTCAAAATCCTTATCCGTCTTCTTTGGTCGGCCTTCTAAGGTTTCTTAGTATATTGTCGTCTTATCAGAATTTTATAACAGTTTTGGTCTCCACCTAGAATAAAACATAAAATATTAGATTTTATTCCCAGGCTCTAAAAGTTTGGCAAAAATAGGTAGTAGGTAAGTAGGTATAAAGATTTTTAAATAATTTCCACAAAAATATCTGAAATTTGGGCCTCAAGGAGGTTTTGGACTAATCTTAGGTTGTTATTTTCAATATAATGAGCAGATTTTCTAATCTGAGCACTTTTTTTCTATAATGTAATTATTTTTGGCTTCTTGAATATACAGGGTTGTCGTTATGTATTATGGAAACGGCCTAATATTTCAGAACGCTCTTAAGAAAAATTTAGGTACAAATTGGCTACAGGTTTCTAAAGCCTATTTTGAAATACTAGAACGTTTCCATAAATTTCAACAGAAAAACTGTGTTGCCATATATTTCACAAATAAAGGTTTGGCATATAGGGGTTTTAGTAATGTTGGCACGCTGAATTATTTATAATACAATAATAAAAAAGGACTTCTATTTAAATAATTAGATTATATTACATAGGGCATCTCAGGAACGGTAAACTTAGCAACATTGCAAATATCACCATTGAATTGGGCATTCCCAAAAACCCCCCAGGTAGGAAATATTGTACCCACATTTTCCTTTTTCTTGCCAGAAAACACAATTTTGATTAATAATGTAGCTAACGTTTTTCGGATTGAATTTTTCTGCAATGGTGAGATAGATAACTCCGGATTTATTTTGACAGTTTTTATATTGAACCACTAATTTACTAACACTAACTTTATAAGGTCGTTTTCGCTACACTGCTCCCTCTTTAAGAAATTTTATCTCGAAACGCTCCCATGTCGATACCTACAGGAGTCCCCAAATTTGCACATAGGTAGCCGTTTTATGGAAGAAGCAGTCTACTGTTTTCTGGTCCTTTCCTCGGAAACTGTAACAGGAAGCTAAGATCTCGATGCCGCTAAACCTGAAGATGACTTCCAGCATACTTCGTACAATTCTCGAATCATCGAGTCCGCAGGCTATTTTTAGAATGAAATGGAATACATAAGATCTTGCGATAACATGATATCTCTAATCTGGCCAAGAGTATGCCAAACATCACGGTAGGTCGCTTGTTGATCGAAATGAAATATTCCTTTATCACCAAATAGAACAGACGTCGTACTATTTCGGTACTTTGGAGCACCTCTCCCACCTCTGGTTCTCGTCTTTCCAGTTCTTCCAATCGACCAAATTTCTTTCTGAAAGCAGCAGCAGAAAGTCGCTTTGCCATACTAAGATCTCCGGACACACAGTGAGCTAGTGAGTATCTGGCAGTCACACTGTTCTTCTCTGACTATGCGTCAGCGTCAGAAAACGGGTGTACGTCATACCTGAACCAATGACGACGTTTACGTTGTCAGTTGTGCGTCGCGTACTATCCTAACAAACCGTACCTTAAGGTTGGTTGGGTAAGGCGTACGCTTCGGCCCACTTGCTAAAGTAGTCCATTACTACAATAAGTATTTATTTCCATTGTCAGATTTCGGATTTCGATAGCCATCCTTTCAAATGGGGAGCCTACATTGTACTGACGCATAGGTACTTTTGGGCGTTTCTGCGGTCCATCACTGGCAGCACAGGCTGCGCATTTCTTTCCATTCTTTGACATCTGCTTGGCAATTTACCTAGTAAAAACACTCTCTAAGCCTTCCAACAGTCCTTTTGACTCCAAAGCGTCCTCCCGTAACGCCATTATGGATTTCTTGCATTACTTCTGACTGTCTGCTCCTCGGTATTATGACTTGACTGCTATCTTCTGTCCCTAAAGCCTTCACGATCCTTTTTAGGATCTCGTCGCACAGTACCAAAGAATTCCACTGAACCCAGTAGGACGTAACTACCAGAGAATGACGCGCTACTTCCTGCCATGCTGATCGCCGTCCTTCATTTTTTCATTTGATGATCAAGCTTAGATCTGGATCATTTTCTGGTTCATACGAAAAAGCATTTGATTGCCAAGATTCATCGATCACCGTCGCTTCCTTTTCCTCAGCTCGGTGACAATGTTTGCAGAGTTCAGGACAGCGGGAGCATTACACAATCCAAATGGCATGACGGTAAATTGCCATAATCCAGTTCAGACAGTGAACGCAGTCTTTTCCTTATCCTCTGAAGCCATTTCCACCTGCCAATAGCCGCTTTTCAAGTCCAAAGTCGAGAAAATCTTTGATCCAGCCAAAGTGTCAAGCGTGTCATCAATACGAAGAAGTGGGTAACTATCTTATTTCGTGACGTTGCTCAGTTGGCGATAATCCACACAAAATCGGGTTGAACCATCTTTCTTATTAACTAGCACCAACGGCGACGACCATGGACTGGTAGAGGGTACGATAACTTCTTTCTCCATATCCTGGATTAGCCTTTCAGCTTCTTCTCTTTTAGCCAAGGGTAATCTTTTTGCCAATTGACGAATTGGCTGTGCATCCTCAGTGTTGATTTCATGTTGTACTACTTTTGTTTTTCCCTTTCCTCCTTGTCCAGTATCGAATACATTGCTGAACTGTCGTGATAGGTCCTTCAACTTTTCCCTTTGCTTCTTGTTTAAATACTTTGAGGATGTAGAAATCAACATTTTCATCTCATCTGTGAACTCATGGGTGGTAAACTCTGTCTCCTGAACATGCCGAACCACAGAGGAAACTGACGAGCAGTGCCCCATCATTACCATTCCTTTCTTCAAAGTCACAGAATAATAATTCTCGTTAATGACTCTGACGGGCACACTTTTTTTGACATGCAAGAGGGTCTTACCAAATGCAATTCCTCGTCCTATTTCGGTGTCGTGAATTCTGGGCTCAAACATCATTGTGTCTCCTTCCTTCACATGCCCATCCAAGCGAGTCATGAAGATCGTCTCGCTCTTATCTGATATCGAAGAATCTTCTGCCAGTAGTACACGTACCATTTCCTCGTTTCTTACATGCAATATAATTTCTCCATTATTTACCGTCAGAGTACCATTTTTAAAATCCAATTGAAATTCTCAGGAACTCGTGATGTCCATCCCAATGAATATTTCTTCCTCAATATCTAAAACCAAAATCTGATGTTGGAAGTTGGTACTTTCCAGCTTCATTTAAACGTCTTTTTTGCCATGTATTTCAACCGGTTTCCCTGTTTCTGTTCGTAGGTGCCAATTTGTAGTTTTGATTTTGGCCGGCTTTGTGACAATATCGGGCCTAATAATGGTTTTCGTCGCGCCTGTATCTATCAGCATGATGCTTTTCACCATTGATTAATCCATCAACGAAAACGCTGTTCCAGGTGTACTGTAAAGACGCGACATATGCGTCTTCCTTAAGGGTTAGATGATGGCTATAAAGGCCGACGATAGCCCCTTAGCATCGCCCCTTTTTAGTTTTCTGGTGCCGAGGGTGGCCCCTGGCTCTTATTTCTGCAGGTTCTTTGGACATGACCCAGCATTCCACATTTCCAGCACCGTATTTGTCTTCTTTCGGATGTTACTTCTTCAATAAGTCTTATTCTTAAAACAGCCTCATTGATAGGAGACTCCTCCGTACTGACTTCCATTTCTCGAACACGCGCCTAAGTTCTGCTTGACTGTTTGGCGACTTCGAATTCGAGTTCACGCGCCAATGCGTCTACCATTTTGACAGGACGAGCCAATATCAGAGCCTGCCTTGTTTTCTGATCTCGAAGTCCATCTAAAAATGCTTGAATAGCCAACCGCTCCCTAACATTTTCCGGAGCGGCAATATCGGTTTCAAATTCCTGCAAAATCTCGTTTGATTTTTGACATCGGTTTTTCAGCTGAGAGTGGTATACATGTTCTAAGTGGGTTTGGCCATACCTCATTTCCAGGTGTTTTACCAATGAAGCATAATCCTCTCTTTCCTGGCTGCTCAGAGCCTGTAGAATATCTGTTGCCTCGCCACGAAGTGCCAGTGTAAGCGCCAGGAACTTCTCCGCTGCAGACCAACCATTTGCCCTCGCTGCTGCTTCAAATTGGCAGTGATAATTATTCCAAGAAGCCTTTCCATCAAACTCTGGAGCTTTCTTAGGACTCTGATTTTTTCCGTTTCCATCTGGCTATAAATAGTATTCTCCCGGAATTCTATACTGCCCTCGATTTCAGGCCTAGTTGTTGTTGCGGTCCCTGACGTCTGAATGGCTGCAAAGTGTTGTCTCATTTTCATTTATTTCACTTCGCATCTCATCCTGTATACAGTCAATCGGTACTTTTGCTGCAATTTCTTGGCAAAACGCTTTTTTTTTAAATGTTAAGGACCATGGGTGCATTAAAAATCTGAGTTTTCGGGAAAATCGCCCTTGTGCTAACTTCACCCCATCGATTGAAAGGGTTGAAAAACCACATTTTGCCAATTTTCTGCACTAATATCAAATTTACAAAAAAAATACAGAAGACCTTTTTTGTTTATTATTATTTAATACATTAGGAATGTGTTTTCAGTTTTTTTTTTTAACGCATCATCAATATACAGGGTGTTATGATTTTTTTAATTATCAATTTTCCTATTTCAGCGTAATGCCCGTATTACATCTGTGTATTTTTCCGTGTATTTATTCATGTAGCTCAGGGTGCCAACCTTATTTTGTTTTTCATAATGCTGATTTATGTTGCGTTTGGAGTTTTTCGGTTGTCACCCTGAACTACATGAATAAATACAAGGAAAAATACACATATGTAATACGGGCATTAGACCTAAAAAACATATTTCAATTTTTTCCCAAAACATTATTTTCAGTTTTTTGGCCACATTAATATACAGGGTGTTACAGAAAGTTATTTGTAATATGGATTACTTCGTTCAAAACCTATAAACTTTTATTAGGTATGTAATTAGCAAAAATAAATAAATAAATTCCTTTATTTGCGCGTTTACTATGTAAACGCAATTATAATATGGGAAACTTGCAGTGTTTTTCTGGACTATGATTATGAAAGTCTAAAGTATCACTATTTGGCTTTGTGAGATAAGCACTTACTTTGAATGTCCATATAAAATCGTTCTGGTACCTATGAAACTATTGAATAATAATTGAGAAGTAGGTAGAGGCAGTAAAAAATAAAACACACTATTGCAACCACGTTTCGCTTAAGCCGCGTCCAGATTAGTAAATAAATGCGTTGCGTTGAATTCGGGATTCGCCACAAATTTTTGCGGCGCAAATTTGTTGTGTTGTGCGCCGTGCGTTCTTGCTCAACGCGTGTGTGCCTTTTTTATTTCAGTGTGCGCCTTTTTTATTTCAGTGTGCGCCTTTTTTATTTCAGTGTGCGCGTTGCTTGTTTTTGGTTATTTGTTTCGTTCGCGAAAAAATGCGTCCACACTGGAACGATGTTGCGTCGCAAATCCCTTTGATGTCTTGAAAAAAACCGACAAGCCGCGGATCGCGTGCGGTGAATGTCGCGAAAATTTTTGCGTGCGTCCGTATGCGGCGAATAGGTCCACACTCGCATAAATTTTTATCATACAAACAAATTTGTGCCGAATACCACGCACAACGTAAATTTTTACTAATGTGGACGCGGCTATATATTTCGATATTTAGAAATGCAAAAATTAAATCATTATTGCACAATAGTTATTTATGCAACAAGTGTGTAAAGTGAACCTTTTTTCACGAATGTGAATTTTGACGCACGAGCCGTAGGCGAGTGCGACAATCACATGAGTGAAAAAAGGTGCTTTACGCACGTATTGCATACAAATTTTTTTCTACTACCAATCAAATATGTGTAAAAAAATAAATTTGGACAAATACTTTACGCACTAGTGCGTGAAGAATTTTCACTTTACGCACTAATGCGTGAAGTAATTTACCAGAAAAATACCAAATTGACAGTGTTGACATCTGTCATTGACATTACTTTACGCACTAGTGTGTGAAGTGAATTACTTTACGCACTAGTGCGTGAAGGGAAATTTTACATCTTCTGAATAGTGCGTAAAGTGAGTACTTTACCCACGGTAGTAGAAAAAATATGTTACAACCTTGTGTTTTTGACAAACAGAGAAACATATTATTTATGAAGTACTAGCTGTACTTGCTGTTGCACTAGAAAAAGGTAAAAGAAATGTATGCACATTTTAATGTAATATTTATGTGGGTATTTTGAAGTAACCTTGCTGATAAGCAGCAAGTAAACGAACTCGTCTTTGTACAAGCTCAAAAACACGTTTGATGACAATAATTATTAATGATTAGCCAACCGCTCAAGCACACAAACTTTTGAAGTCTCTGCTAAATTTAAAAACACTGTTTTCAAAGATTCAAAGGAAATAACTATTTTCCACGTTTGAAAATGCAGTGTCATAATAAAAAACAATCCGATATCCGAGCAAGAACTGCGATGATTGGACGTGACATCACTCGCATTCCTTCATGTTCGATGTTTTTTGTGAACGTATGTCTTACGAGTTTACGATTCTTGGCAATTTGTTTTATTTTCCTAAAAAATTATATAACACATTAAAACATCCAAGATGGACCATCCTGTATACAGGGTGTCCCACGGTGGATGGCGTATTAGACGTTTATGGAGAACTAGAAAGCGGATCATTTTTAAAATTTGGCAACCGGGATAAACAACCATGATCTACACTTTAAAAATATTTTTGACCATGCGGTGTTGCCGCTTCTACTCTAAACTAGTTAGAACATCACTATTTTAAATGGAACACCCCGTATTAAATTGCATATTTGGATTCTACGTAAAATTCTGAGCAGATATCATGTGATATACCCTATACCTAAGTTCAACTGCTTTGGAAATATTGACAGTTGAATATTGACTTTTTGCAACTTTGACAGGCTGTAAAACCTAATTGGTTAATTTTAGAGGAAAACCGATTTGTCATTCCTGTCTTAGATTTTGATAAACTATCATTTGACACCAACTTTGAACTTAACCGGAGATTAAATTTAACTGAAATTTTTAATCATGGATTTAATTCAAAGATGGTGTCAAATGATAGTTTATAAAAATCTAAGATAGGAATGTAAAATCGGTTTTCCTCTAAAATTACCCGTTCAGGTTCTACAGCCTGTCAAAGTTGCAAAAAGTCAATTTTCAACTGTCAATATTTCCAAAGCAGTTGAACTTAGGTATAGGGTATATCACATGAAATCTGCTCAGAATTTTACGTAGAATCCAAATATGCAATTTAATACGGGGTGTTCCATTTAAAATAGTGATATTGCCACTAGTTTAGAGTAGAAGCGGCAACACCGCATGGTCAAAAATATTTTTAAAGTGTAGATCATGGTCGTTTATCCCGGTTGCCAAATTTTAAAAATGATCCGCTTTCTAGTTCTCCATAAACGTCTAATACGCCATCCACCGTGGGACACCCTGTATACATACATTCAGTAAAAAACTGATGTCTCTCTTATAATAACATTCACCAATGTGACAGGAAAATCTCTATCTAAAGGCGCGTCTCCACCAAAGGAAAATTGGCAATAACTTTTGTGTTGCCACACGTGTTGGTGACAAAACTTTCTGAAATTTTCCCATGTTGTTTACCAAAATTGTAAACAAATGTCGAGAACTCTGTTTCCGTTTTTGGCGGCAAACATCATATGCGTATTGCCATTGCCAACATTTAATGGCTTTGTGTGGACGGTCGCTAGTTAGAAACATACATAGCTAGTTATAAATTTTTGGTCCAACTAGATTGAGCAGCCATTTAAAATCAGAATCAGTCATACGAATAAAGTTTCTAATTTGTCCATCTTCAATAAAGTCTGTTTTTTTTTTTTAAAGATAATTGCCCAAGTCAAAAATTTAGTAACTTTGTTGGCAACACAAGCCTTTTCTACACAAAAAATTTGAAAGCATTGACAATTTTACACTGCGTTAGGTTTGTTCCAGCAGGCTATCAGAAATATTGGCAGCAGCTTGTGACATGCGCAATGACAAATTTGCGTTCCAGCAAAGAAATGTTGGTGACAATTTGCAAATGTCAGCTGTTTCAGCAGATGTTTGAAACATTTATAACTTGTTGTCAATTGCTCAAAATGCTTGTCGATTTTCTTCAAACATTTTAATTCCTATTAACCTAACTTTGACCTTCACCTTTGATCAAGGTTCCACCTTTGATCGCTTTTTTCATTACAGAATAGGGCAATCCAATGAAAATGGCTGCCAATGCCAAGCGGCAAGCAATGAAATTGGCGCCATAAATTTAATTCAAACAACCGGGACATTTTTCATCAAAAAACTGTTTTTTGTGGTATTTTATTTTAAGTTGATTTTTTAGTGTTTGGAAGGATAATTTACGGATTGTGAGATGGAAAGTTTTTATTTTATGAAGTTTTTAGTGGAAAGCCCGGATGTTGGTAAAAGGTATGACTTCTTTTTGACAAACCTTTACCTACTAAATAATTAGGTACCTACACTCCAGGATTTGTTTTCTGTTTAGTTTTTTCTCAGCCAAATCTTGAAGGTTATTGTTTGCTATTCAACGTATCAACACAAGTTGAGGATAGTGAATGGCTTGGATGGACAACGTTTATGTGGAGATACTATTTTTGGGTTTTTAAATGGATTTCATCAGATTTTTTCTCAACCTTTGACCTTCACCTTTGATTAAGGTTCCACGAAGCTCTACGAAGTACAGACAAATCGTTTTTTTTTTTTTTTTCCTTGAAAACCTGTGTTTTGTATCTGCAGGAACGGCATAAAACGAGACTTTGTCGCGATTAGAATGGCTCCCACAACTAAGTACAATACATAACGTAGACATTTTTCAAAAAATCAACACTTTACTTCTTCACAGACTTTACACAAATCAAAAATCGCAATAAAACGACATGTATAAACAAACACACCTCACAGAGTACAGACGCTTGGCATTGACCTCCATATTGAACTTTTTCTTGACAGCTCGTTGAATTGCCTTAATGGGAAACGTCAATCATTTTCGTTCCAGCAGAAATTTGTTGCCAACTTCAAAATGTCTGTCACCAACTTTAACTGTTAGGTTAATGTAACCAACATGTTTCCAACTTTTTGCTGGAACAAACCTATTGCCAACATAATGTCATTTTGACTTTTATCTTTAAAAAAAAAACAGATTTTACGTCCTGCTAACAAGTCATCTCTTCTCAAAGTAGGCATTTATTAGGTAACTCAAGTCCTTCATGTGTGTTTCTTCCTACGAGGCTTGGTCGTACCCAATATTGATGCTTTCGTTTTTTTTTTCTGCTCAAAATAATAAATATGCTGCAGGCTGCTAGCAATAAAATCGTCATCAATCGACATTTTGCTGATACAGAATAATCAGTGGAGACAACTAATTGTCAACTGAAATGTTTCTTAAAAAACCTCGACGACTTTATTTTAATTGGTGTGGACAACCATGAAAACAAAAGTTGGTGACTTTCGGAAGAGTTGCCAACATAAAAGTTGCCAACTTTTCAATGGAAGCGCGCCTTAAAATATTAACAGCACATATATATATTTTTTTAAACATTCAAATACCTATTTATCAAAAAAAGTTATCTTGATTTGAATTTGGCGCGGCAAAGCGCACATGCGGACTAAAGTGATAGTTCTGCTTGTTTATCACTATGGTTTACACCAGCTGAAATTGAATGGCCCGTTAGCTCAGTTGGTTAGAGCGCCGAACTGCTTATTGAAACTCGGAGGTCGTAGGTTCGAATCCTACATGGGCCCGATTTTTTTTTTTATTTCTTACTTGGTCTAAAAACATTTATTTTTAATTTTGAACAATAAATGAATAAGAACATAATGTACTTATGCCTAGAAAGGAAGGAAGTTCTCGTCCGATCGTCAGCCTGAACGGATGCTCGATACGCAAACAAACAAAGTTTTTTATACCGCATTCTTGTGTGCAACAATAGTATTTTTTGTCGGCACATTCCTTAAGGAATGTGCTTAGATTTTCATAAGTTTCTAGTGCCAAAACAATCGCTGGGTAAGTTCTGGATAGCAGTTCTATCCAGAATGTTTTCGGGGCTTCGGCCCATATAATTTTCGGCCAGATTGGTCGAAAAACAGATAAGCAGTTTTTTGTTTGAAATTCCGACTAAATTGGAAATTGAAAAAAGTAAGGGTTCCTCCAATCCAACCCAACCCAAAAACCGAGAACAGCAGAAGAAAAGTGAGGGTACCCAACCGCTCCAAAAGTTGGGGCACCAGCATTGCGACGTAGTCCCAAAATAAGTCAGGGGACGCATATTCCAACATCAATCAAAACAGGTTAGGGTACGTGGACTTATAAAATCACAAGTCCCAATATAAGTCAGGGCACGTACCCAACCACACACCGCGACTTGAAACCCACCAAGTCCCAAATACAAGTAAGGGGACGTACCTACATACCACCAGGCCAAAAGTCAGGGTAAGCAGACCAAAAATTTCTGTCTCAACACAAGTAAGGGGACGTACTTTAGACTGGCACACCACAAAAGTCAGGGTACGCCGTAACTACCAGTAGTACGGAACAAGTTGGGTTTCGTACTAAGGTTAGACTCAACTTAAATAAGTCAGGGGACGTACTTTCTGACTACAACAACGAAAAGTCAGGGTACGTCGACAACGAATAGAAGTACGAAACAAGTCAGGTTTCGTACTGAAGGCAGGGTAGGCAGACCTTACCTTAAAGAAGTCAGGGGACGTATCCAAAGAACATCTCCCGAAACAAGTCAGGGTACGGCGACTTCTTCCGTCGACCTCCACCGAGCGCACATAAGGGGACGTCGCCAAGAAGAGGCATTTGCCAAAAGTTGGGGCACTTACTATAAAACGGGTAGTCACTCAAACTAAGTGTGGGGAGGCCACAAAATGCCGGGTACCCCAGAAGGGGGTCCCAATATAGACGGCGTGTGTGCCAATGAAGACTCGGACAATGAAAGCGTTCAGAGCTTTTCATCAAACGCTTCAACAGCCACAAACGTGACAAAAAGGAGCGTCCCAAAAATCAAAGCCAGGCTTGGACTGCACATTGAAGGTTGTGGGGAATGCAGGAAAAGCCTCAAATTCCTGGAGACCCACACTGAAGAGGAGGCAAAGCATTTGCTAGAGACTATAATAAGTCATATTATGAGGTTCCACCCTATTCCCAAACCGAAAACCAAACCCACCAAACAATCTAACAAAAGGCCAATGATCGAAAGTCCGGAAGATCATAAGGCCAAAAAAGTGACCGAAAGCAAAGATTTTGCCAAACCCCCTCCACAAACTTCGTCACCGAAACCGGACTCTGCCCCCTTGGCACTAATCAAGGCGACGGGCTTTGGCAGGCTGTTTCAAATTGAAACAAAAAACAGGTATCAGGTGCTAGAAACCAAAGACCCCGAGCCAGAACCAGAGCCAACACCACAGGACAACTCCCAAGAGGAGATAAGAACCAAGGTGGCAGACACTATACAAACCAAACCTCCTTCACCCAAAGCCACGGGAAAGAAAGCCCTTCCCCCCCCAATAGTGGTTAAGGGAAAGCTCTCAAATCACAAGGAGTTTCTCGAGATGGCGTCACACATCACCAGTGCGCCACTCGAAATGAAGTATGCGAGAAACTCGGTCATACTGTACGTGAAGAACATGACAGATCACGACAGTATGACCAGACACTTAAGACAAGACGGTGCGGAATTCCACACCTACACTGCTCCCACTGACAAAACTCACGCCTTCGTAATGCGCAAAATGAAGGGGAATTACGCACCGTCTGAAATAAAGGACTATCTGACAGACAGATACAACATGAGGGTGAAGGAGGTTTTCCCTATGAAGAACACGGGGCAGGATAACCCCCTGTACCTGGTAGTAACCACAGCGGATTGGACTCTAAGCAAAATCAGAGCCACGTGCGAAATAGTCCACGCTTCCCGGGTACAGTGGGAGGAGAGGAAACACAGGAAAGAGGTGTCCCAGTGCGTCAAGTGCCAAGCCTGGGGCCATACGATGACTGGGTGCCACAGAAGGAGCAAGTGCTCCAAATGTGCAGAAGGACACATGACGGCCGACTCCCTAACAGAGATAAGCAGTCGGTCTGTGCGAACTGCAATGGAGCACACCGGGCAATGGCAACCAGTTGTCCGGTCTATAAATATAGAAAGCAGATGCAAGACGAGCGAAATGCTCCTCAACCCACCTACATTCCTGCCCCGCGTCCGCAACAATCAGCCTGGGATCGAAGAGCGGTCCAGGCTGCTCCGCTTCAAAGGCAGCCGCCTCAACGCCAATACCAGCCACAGCCAAAACCACCACCACGACCTCAGAACTATGATAGAGACTTTCCCCGGGGATTAGTGCGTGAAAGGGAAGTGCGAGATCCCTCTATCGCAGTGCGCGGTTCAGTGCCAAACCAGGTAAGCCATCAAACCCCTGCCAATTTAGGTACAACATTCGCGACGTTCCAGTCCAAGTTTGCCCGCCTGGAGTCGCTGGTTAATATGGACGGAATGATGCGTGCCCTAGACCATTACATTGGCATGCTAAAGCAATGCAATGACGAGGCGGAGTTGTTCAACGCCAGCCGCCAATTCTTTTGCACTGAAATAAAAAAGTTTAATCTGAAAAATGGTCAAAATAATTCACTGGAACGCTAACAGCCTCAATGGCAAATTAGGTGAGCTTATTTACTTCCTCCATCACGAGAGGATCGACATCGCTGTAGTCGTGGAAACATGGCTGGGGGATGAAGATCGTCTCGTGGTGAAAAACTATTCCGTCGAACGCTCTGACAGAGCAGGCCGCCGCGCAGGTGGTGTGGCGCTATTGATCAGAGAATCAATCGCATACAAGCGGATGACACAATGGCGAACTGCCATAGAGCACGTGTGCATCCAGCTTGCGAATGGCGTTCTGATCAATGGTTGCTACAACGCCCCGCAGATCCGTCTGTCAGTAGCCAACCTAACTCCGTTCTTCCCCCAAAACTCTCGCTCCTTGTTGCTTGGAGACCTAAACGCGAGACACAGACTTTGGCGGAATCATAGAGGAAATACCAACGGTATGATCCTAAATGTTTTCGTCAACGACCGACCGGAGTTGATACTCCTCAGTACTGAATCGCCCACCCATTATCCTAGCAATAACATGACACCGACATACATTGACCTTGCCATCAGCAAAGGACTCAGGGATCTCTCAGATCTAGTTACGATCAACGCCCTGAGCTCGGACCATTTACCCATCTTTTTCACCTGGGGCGAACTTGATCCTCCCCGCCCACAAGTTCGCTTGAGTTACAAGAACTTCAATTGGCCCCTGTTTCGGCAGACACTCAACACCCTTACCCAAATTCCTGGTCAAATTGACACCATTGAAGCTCTTGAGCAAGAGGTTTCAACCTTGACCAGGAATGTCCAGCAAACCCAAACTTCCCTTGCAACCAGGGTGACTGTTCACCGAGGCCGAGACGAGCTCCCACGAGAGCTCATTGCACTCATCTCGTTGAAGAATCGCACCCGGAGGAGGTGGCAACGCCTCCGAAGGGACGAGGATCGCCTGCGCGTTCGGGAACTCGAGGGTGCCATCAAGGATGGCATCAGCGAGTTCAGGAACCGCAAGTGGACAGAAACTCTCCAAAACCTTCGTCCTCAAGATAACTCTCTGTGGCGCCTTCAGTCAAAAATGAGGCGGCAGCCTGTGCGTACCCCTGCCATTACTAGTAATGGAAGGGATTGCGTCACTGCCCCAGACAAGGCGGAAGCCCTGGCTTCATTCATGGCGAGTATTCATTCCGGTCTCCCACCCAACTCCCCTGAACAGGAGGAGATCGAGCATACAGCGGCAGCCTTTGCCATTCGGAAATACCCCATCCCCCAGCACTTGCTCGCTGAACTTATTGTCACGCCCGGCGAGATGACACGAATTATCCGCCGGCTCCCAAGCGAGAAGGCCCCCGGACCAGATGGCATCCCATATCGAGCCCTTAAAAATCTTCCGCGGAAAGTTATTGTCCAGCTGGTACAAATAACTAACGCTATCCTAAAACTACAGCATTTTCCTTTTCAATGGAAAAAGGCTATAGTGGTTATGATCCCCAAACCTGGGAAAAACCTCACACTCCCATCCTCTTACCGCCCAATCTCCCTTCTAAACTCCTTTGCCAAGCTCGTGGAGAAGTTAATCCTGTCCAGGGTCAACAGGTTCGTCGAAAACTTCTCCATACTCCCAAACGAGCAGTTCGGTTTCCGCCCCCGTCATAACACAACACTTCTTGCAGCCAAAATCTGCTGCGACGTCTTCCAAGCGTTCAACAGGCGCATGAACACGACTCTTCTGCTCCTAGACATGGAGCGCGCCTTCGATAGGGTCTGGCATGCAGGCCTTATCTATAAATTACCTACTCGCAATTTTCAATTTCCCATTGCATATCATCTCCCTGATACAGTCCTTCATCAGCGGCCGCACTTTCTGCGTCAAACAAGGAGACGCCCTCTCAAATCCCAAACCAATTCAGGCCGGAGTGCCGCAGGGGTCGGCACTCAGTCCGCTGCTGTACTCTTTGTACACAGCGGACATTCCAAAATTCCAGAATACAAATCTGGCGCTGTATGCAGATGACACCGCTGTTTATGCTCAATCCTTTAACACAAGCAACAAAATTTCAGCTAGCCCATCACCTTGCAATCCTTCAACCTTATTACGATAAGTGGAAGCTTGGTGTTAATGGACAAAAGACTGAGCTTATATGCTTTCACAAAAACCACACCAATAGCACCATGCCCACCCCACTTATCGTCAATAACATCCCCGTCACTCTGTCCCCAAAAGCGAAATACCTAGGAATCCTTTTTGATCAGAGAATGAAATTCCATCACCACGTTTCCCATGCTCTGGCTCGCACCTTCAGTGCGCAGCAAAAACTCTACCCCCTTATCGGTCCTAACTCGCCTCTATCGCCAGGTAATAAATTATTAATATATAAACAGGTTATAAGACCTATGTTAACCTATGGGGCCCCTGTCTGGAACATAATCTCAACAACGCAGCGAAATCGGCTGCAGCGTTTTCAAAACCGCATTCTGAGGGGAGTGCTGTCCGAATCCAGGTACGCCAGGATAAGGGATATGCATGCGGAAGCATACATTCCTTATATCTCTGACTACCTGGATGAGGTCAGCGAAAAATTTTACAGGCATCAAGTCCAAGGCTCCCCTCTAACACGCAGAATGACTGCAACGAGATATGATCCAGACAACCCCATAGTTCACGGCCCACCATACAAGAATTTACCAATCTATTTTGAACCCCCATGAACACCCTCCTATCCCAACCTGCTACTCACACACCCGAATTAAAAAACCCTCTCCAATGCACAGCTAAAATCTCAACGACAAGATAAAATTAGACAAGAAAGTTTGGCAGCAGGAGACTCTGGCAACCCCATCAAGGTCTAATTTCCACCCTCAGTTCTTCGGAAAATTCCAACTGGCCAGCGAGTTAGTGTGCGATAAACTCCTCTCTCGCTGACCATGAGGAAACCACTCTTGTCTAATTAAACATCAGGCACCCCAATCTGACCAACAAACATAATGGCATAAATTGCCCAATTTAGCTGAAAAACGCATGTCCTAATCCCGGTAAATTCTTGCACCCAATCCCTCCAATCCTCATTCTCTGACATCCCATACAAACTTCCCCACCTGCACCCAAACCATTACCTAGAGACTCATCAGGTCTCAGGATTGGTCGGGGTGCAGGGTTGTTCGAACCCATTCAATCCGCACCCGCGCTCACGCGCATATACCCTGAGCTCACAATTTGCTAGTGAGGACGCGTCCAGTGAACCAGATCGCCCAAGGGCACAACATTTTTTGTTTTGTTTTTTGTATAAATGAATGAAAAGTGGGGTTTTTCAAAGCTTTTCCCCACAAAAGAGCGCTGCGCGCTCTGTCAACCCAAATCCGAGCACACCACCCATAATCTCGAGGCAGGCCAATGTAATGGCCTAGTGCGCGCCATCCGTGGTAATCACCAGCGACCTCAGGGTCAAATAATCGACGTTTAAGGGTAACCAGGGAGCGTCGCGGAAAGTTGTTAATAAGAATAGGAACAGGGGTTTGAGGTCACAACATCGACCAGGCTAAAGCGCTCACACGCTCGCAAGGCGAGTAGATGAGCACAACGTGCTGCGCACGTTGAAAATTTAGTTTTTAAGTCCTGTCCTAAATTTAAGTAAATGTTATATGTTTGTATAGTTTGAGGGGGGCCTATCCCCCCTGCCTGTAAATGTAAACTTTGAAATTTGGAAATAAAGATGTTTGAGTTGAGTTGAGTTGAGAAAGAAGGCAGCTATATACAATTCTCGTTTTAAAAGAAATTATTTTGAAAGTAGGTACTTACCTCAGAAGAAAATCAGTAGATAATATTTACCTACATAAATTTACTTTTGTAAATTGTTTTTTATTGGTTATGTTACCTGCATATCGTTGCCTCAATCCTCTGAATTTATTTTCAAAAGTCATTCAATGACTTTTAAATCATGTAGAAGAATGATGTTTGGTTGAAATTTGATCGAAAATAACAATAAGCGAAATCCCAAGATATTAAGACTCAAATTTCAGCACTTTCTATTTAAAATAGGTCAATTCCATCTGAAATTTACGCAACAAATAACACAGACAAGCATCAGGTAAAGACAAAGATTATAGGGTTTAGGAAGTTTTTGGTAATTAACTGACCCAAAACTATGGATTTTCTAGGTATTAGCCTTACAGAGAAAACGGTCCAGGAATAAACTATTATAATAACCCTTGGCCTTATGCTCAAATAATGAAAAAC
Source organism: Ceutorhynchus assimilis (assembly GCA_917834065.1). Classification (NCBI taxonomy): domain Eukaryota; kingdom Metazoa; phylum Arthropoda; class Insecta; order Coleoptera; family Curculionidae; genus Ceutorhynchus; species Ceutorhynchus assimilis. The sequence goes on from OU892284.1 coordinate 32,296,672, forward strand.
GAGAGTTGGCCAGATGGTTTGCGTGCAATTATTAGATACCTACTGGCTGCGGTTTAGACATTAGAATTTAAATCAATAACTTGCGTAAACTGGGTATTAATTGGACTCCATTCCATACCTGATAAGTAGAGATATTTTCTAGAGAAAATGGAACATTTAGGATTGATCAGGTCTGCTTAAAAGAGTTAGAACAACAATCATTTCGTTATTTTTCACTGCGTTAATGTTCCTCGATTTTGAGCACTATCTTCAAACTCTAATAGGTAACTTCTTTGTTTTTCAATACTTCCCTTGAATTTGGTAAAAACTGTCTCAGTCCAGGCCATGGTAAAATATTGACCAAGTTCCAAATTGACGACACCCTTTATGTATATATATAACTAATTGGCTTATCAGATAGCTCTCATCTAGCTGTTTGCAAAGATATAAGATTTCCTAACATTAACAACTAATTTCCGAAAATAAAATAAAAATGTCGTTTTTGTCATAAAATTCATCCATATCAAATCGAATACGTCCATTTATATCCAATCTCCAACAGAAAACACTCGCTTCTTACACATTAACCACTCGATTAGGCGCACCATTTCATTAATTTAAGTACGGAAAATGCCATTTGCCCACAATCGAAACCAATAGAGATTCGCTTCGTTTAATTTTAATAAAAGAATGAAAGTGATACGAATCGGTAAGATTAAACTCGAATCACTCCCAGCCTCATTATTTGCATTTCTGCTGTCATTAAAAATGCACCAATCTCGCTATCAGATGTCACCAATTAAGGGATTTGAACTTTTAAAACATTTTTTCAATAAGTACTTTAATCGAACCCATAACAAAACTACGAAAATTACGTACTTATCTATATATATAAAAATCAAAGTTCACGGGGTATCCGGATATGCGCTCCAAAACCACTTATCCGATTACGATGAAACTTTGGTAGGTTGTTATGGCCATCCCAAGGAAGGTTTGTGGATAGGTTACGCATCTCGGAAAAAGAAATTAATTTTGAATTAATTATTAATTTAATTGTAAACAAACTCAATCACATTACATAACAACAGAACCCAACTTTTTTTGACAGCATGAAACAACGTTGCCATATTTCATTTATTTAGGCTTGCATTCAACCGACGTAACTTTATTATTTTTTGAATTCAAGAACGGCTGGACCGATATTGAACTAATACCACGTATCTCTATATAAGGTGAATTCGATTGACCCAGATTAGATCGATTTGCGTTCAATTTAAGTGAACTTCTTCTGATCTAGATCATTTTTTTGTTGATGAGGGTGCACTGATCCAACTTGAATCGAACACAGTGTGGTTCACTTAAATTGAACCAGATCGATCTAATCCGGTCAATCGAATCAGCTATAGAGGAGAGTGATATAGGCTATTTTTTATCCCGAAAAAAAAAGTTCGGTTGCATAAAACTCTGATACACTGGAACGCCTATAAACAGCTCGAGGCGCTCTAGAGCAGCTCTGGAGTGCTTGAAATGCGTCACTGAACTCACTGGCAAGCGACTATGATATCGGATTTAAAAAAAAATTAAATAGAAAATCAACAAGAAAATTTGAAAAGAAGTGTATTATTTCAAAATTTATTTACCTGCTGGCAACGCAGCGGGTCATTAGTTAGTTTATTTATAAGAAATGAGAGTTAAGTTTGTAGGTATGTGAAAACTTAGTAGGACTATCCAAGGTTTAATAATGGGTTTGTTTGTATGCATTTCTTCTTTTAACATTTTGGTAGATTGTTATTTTTCCTAATTCTTCATTTGTGTCATCTTGAGATAATATTTAGGTACCAATAAATTATTCGAAAAAAAATGTTTGAGGCGCCAATGAAAATTCAAATTTGACATTGGATTTACCACTGCCTTTGCATTCGCAAATAGTCTTTTAGGTAAGAAAAACCCTTCCCGTGGGTGTCAAGAGTGTCCTTTGCTTATAAACCCTAGGTAATTAACTTTTTAATTGCTTTATGAAAACCGTCAGCCATTTTCATTAAAGATCAATCAAAAAAGTTGGAACTTTCAATCCAAGCGCATGATGTGCCAGGACAATATTTAAAAATCAATTGAGGATTTGAGCTCTTCCTGAAAATTAAGCAATATAACATAGCACGTCATGCAATAATTGAAATTCCAGACTTAATGTCGCTTAATTCAAAGTAAAGTGAAATTGTAAAATTAAATAAAAGGGGCGACAATTGAAAAAAAAATGCATTTAGCAGTCTGTTGCGCTCGATGTTTCAAACACTGGGTCTTTGACATTCCCAGTTTTCTGTAAATTAAATTGTGCTATGAATGAATAATAATTGAGTTTATTGATGTGTCTACTAATGGAGAATATTAAGCTTGAAAGGGAAGAAAAATAATTGAAGCAGAGTTTATAATGCCATTAAAAAACTTCAAATTGATACAATCATTTGAATATGAAGAAGTTATGTGTATGAAATTTATTTAATAAATACACAATACAAAATAGTTATGTTACTATTATACCCTTGGCTCACTTAAAACAAATTAAAAATACAAATATTTTCAAGAAAAGTACAAATCCTTCGGGATTAAGATGCATAATAGGAACACATTATCATTAATGAGAAAGTTACTCTGCATATTTAAAGCATATTTTTACTTTGAGAGACCTCTTTGTATGATTCTTTGAAGCAAGATCTCTGAAACACAAAAGCTTACAGAAAACGAACATATTTAGATATGTTTTGCATTGAAACCTCCAGATGACGCCGTTCACTAAACCTACCAGAGTGATCACGTTTACACCACAATTTGTAACTTAAATGTGTCGGATTGATTTTTTTTTAAGACAATAAATCAATTTGTTTCATAAAGATAATTATTGTTGGTTCGAGCAATTAGCTAAATTGATAGAGATACATGTCATCTTAGCGTTTATGTCTTAATTGCTTTAGAACATATTGGCACAGTACAAAAAGTCGTTTTTTTACATTCAATTTTTAATGAAATTTTGACGACGGAAAGAAGAATAGTCATTTTATGGGACTTTATAAAATTTTTCCATATACTAAAAGAAAATTACTTTTATCTACCTAAATGATGAGTAAAAGTCTTAGATGAAATAAGTTTGACAAAATTAAATTTTCGTCTACTCGAGACCGCATATTGAGGAAATACGGAGCTTGAATTTAATATCTGCATTCAGCTTATGACGACAAAAAGTGTAGATTTTTCAAAAATATATCGTCTTTACATCTGGCTGTCTGGTGTTTTGCCGTATGGGTTAGCAACCTCATCAAAAAGATATAACTAGACAAAGTTTGGAAACATTTTGACAAAGCACGTTATTCTCAGTATTTAGTTAGTTCTTTATTGAGCTGTATGAGGAACTTTTGACAAGTTTACATTTGAAATAAGTCTTTGCGGTATGGCGATCTGCCTTCCTAACAGTCCAAGTTTCAAAGTCATACAAAAATCTGGAAAAGACAAAAGACCGGAAAAGCGACAGTTCGGTGGCTTTCGTTATATGATTGTCAAGCCATATTTTAGTTAGTCTTGTCATGGTTAACCGTGCTTGTTGAATGCGCCGACGGATTTCAACCCTGCTGGCAGCCACCTGAATTGTCGATCAAAGAACCGAGGTAGGTATACAAAAGTCTGGCTGGACTACCTGTCAACAGCCTACTGATGTTATTTCAGGATGATTGTCATGTTCCCTATCAAGGATCATGATCTTGGTCTTATTGTAATTGAGACATGCTGCACTATGTTTTTCTGAGATATTAAGTAAGGTTAAAATTTTCCCTGAGAAGAAGCAATAAGAGAAATATCGTCGGAAAACCTTAAATTAAATATCTTGATTCCATCAAGAGCTAACCGTCTAATAGAGGTATCTGCCTCATCACGAATTCCGAATAGATGTTAAACAACATCGGCGATAACAGATATTCCTGACGAACTCCTTATCTTGTTGTAATTTGGTCAGAAATTTTACCGTCAATTCTTACTAGAGCTGTGTTGGACTCATAGAGGTGTTGTATGTGAGAAATATCAGGTGTTGAGCAACTCCCATAGAAAGAAGAATTTCCCATAGTTTAGGACACTTTACGTTGTCAAATGCCTTAGACTTAGAGTAGTCCACAAAGCACATATAAACTGGAAACCTGCCTGCTCTGAGATATTTGCCAGTCTACAAAACCCCCTCAAGGAGACTGCAGAATATACAACATAACTTTGCTTGAATTAGAGATCAATGTGAGTAGACGAAAATTGTCTGTAAATGCTGTCTGTAAATGGTCTTCAAGCACCTGGGTTGAGAAGTTTAACTCCTCCTTGTGTTGTTATGGAACGTCCCCAGTCTAAGCAAGCGCAACAACAAGCAGATTTAGAATAAATAATTGAACAGGCTACAGATGCAAACGTTGGATCACCACAAAGTAGTAGTTCAATTATCATGCCTGAAAATGATTCGCAGAGGCGAATTCGACAACTGGAAAATTTGGTTAACCATTGATTAGAAAGCGGCGGAAATCGCAGTCAAAATAAGGTAACAATTAATTCAAAATGTATACCAGAATTCAATCCAAATGATAGGAAAATAAGCTGTAGCAAATGGTTAGATAAGATAGACCAACTTGGGCAAATAAATAATTGGGATGAAAATTTAAAGATTTTTCATATGCAAACAGGCCTAAACTCTGTTTAACCAAAGTTGAACGTTGAAGGTCACTTACTCATCCTTGTAACCATAGGATTCACAAGTTCGGACCTATTTTGGTTTGATAAATACAGTACGCGTGCAATAAAGACAGCAGCAAAAAGCAACGTCTGTGATATATTGGAGTAAGTGACCTTCAACGTTCAACTTTGGTTAGACAGAGTTTACAAGGCTTAGCTAGAGATTGGTATGAAGGATTCGATAACTACAAATTCTCATAGGCGGAGTGGAAGCGCATGCAGCTCCTCCGCCAGTGCGAGATAAGTGGAAAAAATAGTGGCGATGATTATAGATAGTATCCCCATTGCTACAATACAATCTGGAGCAAAAGTGGGCAGGTATCAAACATCAGAGGACCTATTTTGTGAGTATCTCTCTTCTTTATCTCCGGTGACGAACACGCGCAGAAGTTGACGTAAATCAAAAACTCAAACATAAAAAGTGTTTCAATTGCAAAGACTATGGACAATGCTCAATTTGCAACAGGTAGGGCATTTATCCTCAAATTGTTACAAGAACAGGCCAAGTACTTCACATAGAGCGCTAATGTGGGAAACCAAACCTGATTCAAAGTCAGACGGTTATTATGTGACTTGTGAAGTAAACGGACATAGTTTGAATGGTTTTATTGATCCCGGATGCGAGGTCGTATTAATTCGTGCATCGGATGCAAAAACTGTTGGCCTCCACTTGCACTCGTTACTCTTAATGGATATGGAGGGGCTATTACGAAGGTTTTGGGCAATGTCAAAACGAATCTGAGAGTAAATTTATTGGAAGTTGAAACTTTAGTCTTTATTGTGCCCAATCAATCGCAGATTTAATTGGTAGGTCAGTATTGAATAAAAGTGATGCGATAACAGTAGCTCGCAAAGGAACTATTAGACTTTTCAGCAGTGGTTTAACTGACTTACCAAAAATTGATGAACTTCCACCTAAGAAGATAGTTTCGATGGCAACTGTTTCCACTAAATTTTCCCTAAACCACATAGGACTGGTGAGTTGTATGATGAAGAATGACTACCAAGGTGATATTTTTGTAGACCTATGTCAACGTTTTGAACCAGGCAAAGAATATGTTTTGCCCAGATGTGTCATATCTTCAGGAGATTCGAAAATTCCAATTTTGAATGTTCCAAAAGATGTGATCTGTTTTGGACTAAATAGGGTAATTGCAAGAGTTGTTCCTTGCGTTCCTGATGACGAAAATGTCAGTACCTGTTTAAAAGTAGATATTTGTAATTTGGAAAAATTCTCCTTGAATTATTTAACCACTTGCGTGTTCAGAAAATTTATCTAGAACCGATTTAAATATTTTTGTATTATTGTTAAACAAGTATCGCGATTGTTTTGCGGAAACTATAGGTCACATTGGATCCGCGGAAATGGAAATTCGTTTAAATTGTGAAAATCCTGTGACATATAGACCATATTATAGACTTTTTATGCATGAAAGGGAGAAGGTGCGCAAAATAGTTAATGAACTACTGTCAGCCGATATTATACAAGTGCGTAGATTACCGCGCTGTTAACGCAAAAACAATGAAATACTGTTATCCTTTACTAAGTGGACGAACATGTAGAGATTTTAAAGGGATGCAAGTATTTTAAGACCTTGGACATGGCGAGCGGTTACCACCAAATACCAATGGCGCAGAATTCCTGAGAAAAAACAGCATTCGTAACTCCTGATGGTCACTACGAATATTTAAGGATGCCGTTCGGATAAGTAAATGCTCCAGCGGTGTTTCAACGGACGATTAACCAGATCCTAGGCTCCATGAGATTTTCTACTGCCTTAGCATACACGGATGACATCTTGGTTCCTTCTCCTAGTGTTGCGTCTGGGTTGGTTGCTCTTGGGGATGTATTTCAAACCTTCCGAAACGCAAGTGTCACTTTGCGACTGTCAAAGTGTAATTTCTTTAAGGAGCAAATTGATTATTTAGGACATGAGATTAGTGCTGCCGGTATCCGACCCGGTACTTCGATGATTTCTGCAGTAGAGAGGACCCTGCCCAAAATATACGGAGATTATGTTTATGTCAGCATTAGCTGATTTTTGTATATAATGTAGATCACGCCTTCCTGATTGAAAGTTACCATTGCACCAATCCTGAAAAATGATTCATTTTTGAGAAAATTAATTTCATAGTATTCATAGGTAGGTAGTAAGTAAAACGCTTGGACATTGTAATGAACGTACATTAAAATAAGTGGATTATTGCAGAACTTATGGATGGACCTCTGCGGGACGAGCGCAGCGAGTTCCGCAGCCATCTACTCACCAATATACTATTGAACTGTTCAAGTAAGACACTCACCTGAAACGTGTAGATTTTGAACTAATAAGAAAAATTCACAACTGAGTGAATCAGGTTAGTTTTGTACTTGAACGACATATTGGTGAATAGATGGTTGGGTCCACACATAAGTTCTTAACGATCCGCTCGGTTGTACTTGAATAACTTGTCACAATATATTACTAGTTTAGTAAAGTAACATTACTATATTATAATTCCTGTTAAAAGGCCAATTGACAAAAAGTGGATAATCTTACAAATTCTGACATTATATAATAATAATTGTCAATTTGCCTGTCAACAGGAATAAGTAATGTTACTTTACCAAAAAAGTAACATAATGTGACAAGTTATTCAAGTACAAATAAGTGGATTGTTGCGGATCTTATGGGTGGACCTCTGCGGGACGAGCGCAGCGAGTTTCGCAGCCATCTAATTACCAATATACTGTTGATCTGTTCAAGTAAGACATTTACCTGAAACGTGTACCTAATTTTTGAACTAATGAGAAGAACGCACATTTGAGTGAGTCAGTTTATTATCGTAATTAAACAATATATTGATGAATAGATGGCTACGGAACTCGCTGCGCTCGGCCCGCAGAGGTCTATCCATAAGTTCCGCAACAATTCACTCATTTGTACTAGAATAACTTGTCACATTATGTTACTGGTTTGGTAAAGTAACATTACTTATTCCTGTTGACAGGCAAATTGACAAAAAGTGAATAATCATAATCTTACAAATTTTGACTTTATATAATAAGTTATTGTTCAAGTACAAATAGGTGGATTATTGCGGAACTTATGGGTGGACCTCTGTGAGACGAGCGTAGCGAGTTCCGCAGCCTTCTACTCACCAATATACTGGTGAACTATTCAAATAAGAGAATCACCTGAAACTTGCAGTTTTTGAACTAATGAGAATAACTGGCATTTGAGTAAGTCAGGTTAGTATAGTACTTGAACAACGTATTAATGAATAGATGACTGCGAAACTCGCTGCGCTCGTCCCGCAGAGGTCCACCCATAAATTCCGCAACAATCCACTCGTTTGTATACTTGAATTACTTGTCACATTATGTTACTATTTTGGTAAAGTAACATTACTAATTCCTGTTGAAAGGCAAATTGACAAAAAGTGGATAATCTTATAAATTCTGACTTTATATAATAAGTTATTGTTCAAGTACATATTATGTACAATGTTACACAAATAGGTAAGCTTGTGGCGCAGTAGTAGTGTGCTACGTATAGTAATTTTTCAGGATTGGTGCAATGGTAACTTTTAATCAGAAAGGCGTGATCTACATTACTATATACAAAATTCAGCCAATTCTGACATAAACACAATTTCCGTATAGGCTGAAATATGTGAGGAGATTTTGCATAAATTGCCCGCTCTTTGACCTCCCTTACCTAAAAGGATGTAGAATTTGACTGGAGTATAGAGCAGGATAGTGCTTTTGCGAAACTTAGAGGTGTAACACTTTAGGATAGCAAATGATGATATATCTTCCACAACTTTAAGTTTTCGAACTTCTCACCTGATTTCTTTGTAATATAAGGCATACTGAAATGGAGAGTTCCGAGGAAACTTCCTATACTAGCCCGACATTTTGAGTTACGGGCTTTCATAGTGGGTTATGTACATGATTAAAATATTTCTGTCATGAGGTGTTTAAAAGCTCCAGACAGATGCATCCCGGATTCCGTTTATAAATTCATATTATAAGCAGAATTGTCATCATATTGAATCACGGTGTCCATTTTTCGTCTGATAACAAGCATTTTAGGATTCAACGCGCTCATATTTTGGGTTCCGGTGCCTAGGCTAGAGTATATGAGCTATCATAGGCCATTTTCATTTTCCTTCAAATAACTCAATTAATATTTACTTTATTAATTACCAATTTCTTTATCATTTGTCAGCGTAGTAAACTTAACCGTTCGCATTCGTTGTTTATCAGTTTTCCTACAAGGTTGCCACAGGCACAGCTTTATCTTTAATTAAGTAAGTTCTAATACAAAAACTTTTAAATCAAAGCCAAGTTCTATAGTATGACTCAAACAAGTGTCTCCTTACTTATCGTCGACATTGCAAATTATTTGCATACTGTTATGAATATTATCTTCTTCGAACAATTTTAAATATGTAGGTAAATATGAACCCATAACGACTTAGCAAAATAATTAATACAGAAATGCACGTAGGTATACCTCCTATGTATTAATTTTAATTGTGAGCCGACTTATTAGGAAAAAGTTTATAATGAAAATTGGTTTGCTTGTTGGCAAAAGTTAAGGTTTTTTTTTATCATATAGGTACTGGGAATTGTTAAAATTATCTTTATGTAAATATAATAGAAATTGGTTTCTGATAGTTGTTAAAAAAACTATGTACATGCATTTTAAGGTCGTGTATAGTTTAGTTTAGTGATAGAGTTTTGAAACTACAGAAAAGTATTTGAGAAGTTATTTTCATGCATATAGGTAGGTACTAAGGTAGGTACTATAGCTGTACTTTTAAAATAGAAAGTGGTTTTTCCGAGAAATTATTTAATTCAAAAGCCGGGTGGTCTTTTCTAATAGAAAAGTAACTGGTCGCATATACCGACCTCTATAAAACGAGAATATTTACTATAATCTTACTATGTAGTGTAGTGTTATGTACCTACTGCCTTGAAACTCTTTCCAATTAACTTCTAACTACGAGTTAAGAAAGTGTGCAATATCTGCACCTAATATATACGACGACAATTTTGGTATAAAATGTGGTCTTTAGTAGTTGTTTGCATACGTTTATCCAACCATAACAGAAATTCAATAGAAAAGGTACATTTTAAAAATAGATCTTCTTTAGAAAACCTTATAAGGCTATCAAATTTGAAACAAATTTAAACGAAAATAGTTTTTTCAAAACATGACTATAATTATTGTACAAATGTAGATTATTCTTAAAAATCTACATTTATGAGATTACTAAAGCAGCATTTAGCTTCAAGCTTTAACTTCTTTGTGGTCCTTCGAGCCGGTTGTTTCAAAGAAACCACCGGCGCCCAATCCGACAACGTCGCCCACTCGGTTCATTGTGCATTTACTAACGAGAAAACACATGGTGCGGCCTAAACATGTGTATATTAGATCATTCCATTGCCGCAGCCAATCAGTATTTTAAATCGCTGTGTCAATGGAATAGTGTGGAGATAGATTTCTTCAGTTGAAGAAAAATCGTCGGTATAGCCGAGAAAATGTAAGTCGAAATATTACTATACAGTAGTAAAAGAGCTTTTAATGGAATGTTGTATCGATTCAATAGGGCGTTGTTGGGTGCAGTGCACTGACCATAGAGGGAGCGCGCTGAGGGTGTTTTGAGCTTGAGCCACCTTGAGTTGTTTTGATCCTTTTTTTTTTCATTTGATTTTCTTTTCACAGTTTTGTTTTTGTAATGCATTGGGATGTCATCAGCTCAGATTTTTTGCATTTAATGTCCCTCGAGAAAATAATGACATCCTCTGAAATCGAAATGTTTTATCTCAATTAAATTTTTTTGCCTGCACAGAATAAACCAGATAAACAATTATTCGTTCATGATCCGTAGTTGTTCTAATTTTATGTCATTTATTTAAATTAATTTAACAAACATGCTATCTAATTATGGACAGAGTGGACACTAATACTAATTGTTCATTTTTTTTAATGTCTATTTCATTTTGATTTCAATGATAGGTATATTTGATTTCTAAATTAAATTGTTTTTGAAATTTGGTATCTTTGGAAATAAAATAAGCAATCTTTATTGCTTGTGCCTACGTGACCGAATAGTTTGTTGTTTTTTATTGTCTCCAGGATTGTAAATTATTATTTTTTACACATAATAACTGGACCAGGCGCTTATTTTTGATTTTCCCTGTATTTTTGAAAAAATTGTAATGTTTTTTCTTAGAGAAATCAAAAATGGTAGGTACAAGTAAAAACTAAAGAGTTGCGTCATGGATGAACTGTTTTTCAAATTGGAACACCCTGTTTTTTTTTGAATATGATTTTTGGTCCACTTCTCAGAGTTGGTTTGTAGACTTTGTCTCACCAGTTTTAAAGCTGCACGTGGAATTTCCAACTGTTCCAATTTTCGCCAGTAAACTTTACCACTGCTGGTGCTTAAACCATTTTTGACATTTTTTTTTAAACAGTCGTGTTTATCCTTGATACTATCCCCAAAGCCGAGTTTTCAGATTATACTTCCCCAAAACCGGGTATTTTTTTATACTTCTCCAAACCGGGTATTACCTATCGACAATTTTCATATTGGATACTCTTGCCCATCCCCTGTGTTTTTACAACTCAATACGACTAACCATAGAATAGGTACGACTAACTGCATCAGACACTTGACAACTGACTGACAAACAAAAATCACTACCACCTAAATAATTTTATTGTTAGGCCTTTTCTTTTACAAAAATGTCTGCAAGTACCTAATAGAAGTACCAGAAAATTTTTCAGAAAAAGTGATGTCGTCGTGTTTTCGCAGCCACTTGCCTGCATGCTTATGACTTTTCTATTCGTTTGTAATTTGCTTCTTACTCACTAGATACGTTATCCATTAAAGAAGTGGAAATAAAAGTACTTACCTATCTTCATTACCTACTTATTTACAAATATTCAATAATTTTCTAAACAATAATATAGATATTGCTTTTTTGGTTAGTAAATTTTTGAAACGTGAATTAACTAACACGACCGGAGGTTTGCCTTTTTAAAAATTTATTATTACAACTTAAACTAACAAGTTACAAATTAAAGTTAAAATATATCTAAAAGCAGACTGCCCGCGCCTGGTTGGGATCTTCTATATATTGAGGTTGAATATGCAATCCTGTATATTTCTGTAATAAATCTAGACAGATTATAACGAGGATGAAATAATAGTAGATTATACCACGAGTCAATAATGATAGCTATTATTCCCGCGGATTATTACGAACTGAGCCGCGTTAGCGGCGAGGGAGTAACATTCCGAGGGAATAATAGCCATTATTGCGAGTAGTATACTCTACTTTATTTATGACAAATTAATTTATTTGAGATTTTCAATGAACAAATTTCATCCGTCTCATAATTTTCAAAACAAATCCACAAGCACTACACGTTTGACACTGACACTTTTGTGGAATAATGACCATTAATCCCGCTACTCGTCATTAATCCCTGGAGGAATAAGATATGTCATTATCCTGCCAAAATCACAAATATAATACGCACATTATACATTAGTCGTAAATAATAGTAGATTATACCACGAGTCAATAATGATAGCTATTATTCCCGAGGATTATTACGAACTGAGCCGCGTTAGCGGCGAGGGAGTAACATTCCGAGGGAATAATAGCCATTATTGCGAGTAGTATACTCTACTTTATTTACGACAAATTAATTTATTTGAGATTTTCAATGAACAAATTTTATCCGTCTCATAATTTTCAATACAAATCCACAAGCACTACACGTTTGACACTGACACTTTTGTGGAATAATGACCATTAATCCCGCTACTCGTCATTAATCCCTGGAGGAATAACATATGTCATTATACTGCCAAAATCACAAATATAATACGCACATTATACATTAGTCGTAAATAAATGATAATTATCCATAGTCTTGGTATTCTGGGTATTTCGCTGAGAAGTCTGGGCGGCTGGTTTTCTTCTATCTTGTGTTGAAGTTCATTAAGTTCGTCTAGCTGAATATCTTGAAGATGAAAACTTAGGTTCAACACAGGCAGGTAGATTGGTTGGTCGTCTAGGTCGGGAAACACTATTGGTTGCTTCTTGGTATCGATAAACTTTTCTTGATTGGTAATTGTTAAGTCATCGATTTTGGCTTGGCAATTTTTGGGCAACGAGAGCAGATAACTGCCATGGAGTTTCACATGTTCTTCTTGCAGAGGACATTTAAGTTGGCTAGAGACCTCGTTCGGTAGGATCAATATTCATTGATCGGATTCTTCTAATTGGTTGATTATAGGTCGGGTAACTGTGACGTCAACTTGCCGGCAGGCAGAGGTGTTTTTTTCGGATTGTAGAAGTTGTACTTCGCAAGGGCTGATTTTGTCTGTTTCTCGAACATTTTCTGGATTGCAAAGGAAATAGTTTGGTAGGATTTCTTTGCAAGGTGTGCCTTGATATTTATAGTGCGATTGATTTTCAATTAAGTATTTGTTCCGCGGTATGACTACCTTAAACAGACTCTCATGCCTAATTGGAAATAGTCAAAAATATCATGATTGACTATTGGTACGCGCAGCAAGAATGTTACTCTATTATTTAGAGTAAAACAATCGACGTCAATTATTTTTTCAAACAGAAGTACAGTCTCTAATTTAACAGGACTAGGTAGCTCATTAGGGCTTATTGCTTTTTCGAGTTTTTGTAATTCATACAAGAGATCTTCAACCCTTATGATACTTGGGTGAAAGATTTTTAATTTGGAAAATGTTATTGAATTTTCTATATCTTGCAATGTTAAGTCAATTATTTCATAAAGGTTAATAATTTGATGTAGAATATCTCTTATAAAATGCATGTTTTCTCTATAGGTGGTTTTTTGCTTAAGCTTATTTGGTAAGTTCTGTCGCTAGCCGAAATAGCATTTTGATTTCGAATGTTTTGAGCCAAATTAATTTGGTTGGTTTCTAAATTTTTTATTATTTGTTCGTATCTTTCGCTATCGGATGCATCTAAATTTCCTGTGATTGCCTTGAAAACAGATCCCACAATATTAACTAAACCTCGTTTAATTCTGTTGGGATGCGGTAGAATTTCCCTAATTTTATTTTCTACGCGTTCTTGTAATAATGTTAAGATTTTTAAATCATTTGTTGATTCAGCGTAATACTCTTTCTGTAGTATCAGCGAATTTATGATATTTTCAGAACGTAAGTGTAGTTTATTTAGTTCGATTAAAATTGGATTTAGGTCAAAGTAGTGGATTAGGGTGTAAGTGTATTGGGTGATTTTTGCGTGTCCCAATTGCAGTGGTAAAATCCCTGGGTTGTCGTCGAATTTCCTGATTGCAATTTTGTCGGGATCTCCGGTAACTGTACCCGTGAGGCTGAAATATAATATTATGCCGGTTTAATCAAAGCTATATGTGTTTCGCAGAGGACGTTTCAAATTATCCATATGAACTTTTGCATTGGATTTTGAGTGCACTGTCTTACGTTCCGTATTTATGGTTTCGATTTCAACTGGTTTAGTGAACTTGTCACCGAGTTTTTGTCTAGCATGTTTTTTAATGAAAACTTTTTGCTTGGGTTTGAAAATTTCGGGTTTATCACGGTTTTCGTTCAGTTTGGAAAATAAATTTTGTTTGGTTTCTATCAATTTTTTATTGATGTCTGAGTACATTAATCTGGTTTTTTCTTTATGATTATTGACATAATCGCTTAAAAGAAGTTGGTCGAGATGTATGTTGTATGGGTCGTTGGGTGTAATATGACCATTAATGACGTCAGTGGGTTTTAACTTTGTTGTGGAATGAATCAAGTTGTTATAGGCCAAGATGGCATATACCTACCATTATTTGAAGGATTGACGATTTTGCAATTTCTTGGTTATTAAGTAGACGAATGTGTTCTGTTAGGGTAGAATGAAGACGTTCGATCACACCGTTAGATTGAGGGTGATTAGGTGAACAAAAATGTACTTTGATTTTGTGTAGGTTGAGTAGTTCTGTGATAACTGTATTTTTGAATTCTGTCCCATTATCTACTATAATTTCATTTGGGATATTGTGGTGTGAGAAAAATATTAGAAGTTTGTCCGCGATTTCGGTGGCAGTTAGGGACTGAAGGGGGTATGCTTGAGCATACTTAGAAAAGCTGTCTATTATGGTGAGAAATTTAGTTTGTTCAAGTGTGTAGGTGTCGAGGTGAATGACTTCGAATGGTTTAGATGCTGTCGGTGTTATATTCATCTCTATAGAAATAGGATGTCGTTCGTATTTGCTTCTTTGACATACCTCACAGTTGTTTATAAAAGTTTGAACAGAGTTTTTGAGGTTGGGCCAATAATATTTGTCTCTGAGTCGCTGTTTCATCTATTCCACGGTGGTTGGTTTTTGATTCATACCAATTTTTTATAATATCGCCAACATCTCGTTTGTCAGTGACGTCCACTAATTTTTTGTGACAACGTTTGAACTTTAACGAAGGCCATTTAAAGGTTTTTCGGTAACTTCGCAAAACGGTTCGTATATTTCTGGATGTTCGAAATAAAGATGATATGGCTTTTCCGGAATAATTGGCTCTTTAATAAAAGTCAATATATCCTGATCAAAATTATTTTTTGATATTTGAACATTTTTTCGCCGTTTTTTCTCAAACAAAATAGTTATCTTTGGACGTGCGGGTGAATGAAGGACAGAGGAGAGATAAATTTGATTTGCCCCGTAATTTACTGGAATATCACAAATTGGTATCCCAACAATTGGGTCTTGGCTTTCGTTAGTGTGTATCGTCATGTTTTCATCGGGCAGCTCGTTATCAGCTATTTGCTGGTCCTTGGCGTTATCAGCTTGCAAGGATTCAGTTTCATCTACTTGAGCGGCCGTCGAGATTTCGTCAAAGTTTCCGCTTTCCATTAATTGTCTATTGAAATCTTCGATATAATTTTTCAATACGGATCCTTCTCCAGTCTCTTTCATATGCAATTCGATTCTTGATAGAGCGTCAGCGTTGGTGTTCGACTTTCCTTTTTTTATATATAATTTTATAATCGAATTCTTCTATTTTTATTTTCCATCGTAATCGTTTTGAGCCTGGGTCCTTTACCGAAAAGAGCCACTGTAATGGTTTGTGATCAGTGATTAAATTTATTTTTCTGCCAAAAATGTACGGTCGAAAGTACTTGGTGGCCCATACGATTGCCAAAAATTCCTTGTCTATAGTCGAATAGTTTCTTTCGGAATCGTTCAACGTTCTGGACGCATAAGCTATCGGGAGGACTTGACCGATAGGGCCTTATGATAGTACTGCACCAAGCGCCACATTGCTAGCATCTGTAGTCAAGTTAAATGGTTTCAAAAAGTCTGGATATTGCAGAATAGGCTCGTTAACTAGAAGGTTTTTACATAAGTCGAAGCATTGAACAAATTCTTGGTTGTGTTCGATAACGGCGCCCTTTTTAAGGCATTTAGTGAGTGGTTTCGTCATTCGTGCAAAGTCCTTGATGAATCGGCGGTAGTACCCTAGTAATCCTAAGAACCCTTTGATCTCTTTTGTGCTTTTCGGTATGAGATACGCCTTTATTGCCTTGATTTTGTCTGGATTGGGCCTAACACCGTCGGCTGTTACGATGTGTCCAAGGTAAGCCACTTCTTTTCTGAGAAACTCCGATTTATCTAGCTGTATTTTAAAATTGGACTCTCTTACACTGGTATTCATAGTCAAACGCTGGCGAAGCGCCAAAAAGAACCGCTCGCTGATGAATACTCTGGCGAGCGGATGGTTGGCGGAGGAAAAAAATGTGCTTTTCATAGTCAAGCGTTGGAGAACGGCTAGCGGGCGGAAGGTGATGAAAATACTGGCGAGCCACCGACGCATCGTATGAATTGTACCTCCCCATTATTTTCTGGATGTAGTAAAGGAGTCATAAGACATGATTATGATAGACATGGATAACCACTGACTGTCACCTAACAAATATCTATGTAACTGTCCTGCTTTGAATCTCGCTTTCAATGAACTATTAGTGAAAATCATACTATCGTGTTCTTTTCTGGGCCATCTTGCACAATATCCATAATTTTCATATGAGGCCCTGCGACAACTTGAACATTAATACTGAATGTATACGTTTTCGGTTTCGGTATAGCTCCGCAAAAGGACCGCCTGGGTTTTTGATTAGTATGTGTGTACAATCTATGCAACCAATAACTTTAGGAAATTGTGCAATTCGATAAAATTTTTCATAGATACGTTGTTCATCGGCAGGTGTTGTAGGCATTTTAATAGTATTGAGTGCTTCAGAGGCAAAAATAATTGTTGAAATTTATCTGATTATTCTACTGACAGATAATTGAGACACACCTCGAAGATTCCCACACGTTAGAAACCTTTCTGGTTAACGTTTAATAATTCTGGTTCCACTAGTGTAGTCAAATGCTCCCTAACCACATTTGGCTAAATCTGTATCGACGTTTAAACTGGAAGTCATTGTAAAATTCAATAGGGTTTTCAATGTCCCTAATATATCTTTTGGGCATTCTAGCTGGAAAAAAAACAGCGCATGTGATCTTTCGCTGGAGAATGACTATGAAACTTAAAAACAAAATATTGTGCAACCGCCGGCCGGCGAGAGATTCGAGAAGTGAAGTGACAGAAGTTATCATGCGTCATTCGGCGGGCGCTTGACTCTGAAACGCAAAACGAGATTTTTAGCAAATTTCCAACCGGCGGGTGGCTGGCGGTCGACTATGAATACCAGTGTTAGTCTTTCAAATACGCTTCTGAGCCGTTCCAGATGTTCTTGTAGCGACGTAGAAAATACAATGATATCGTCTAGATAGACTAGACATTTTTCATTTTGGATCCCTCGGAGTATGTTATCCATAACTCGTTGAAACGTCGCGGGGGCGTTCTTGAGTCCGAAGGGCATTTTTAGGAACTCATAATAACCATTTTCAGGGTTGAAAACTGTTTTTTCTATGTCGTTCCCGTGCATTTGGATCTGATGGAAACCACTCGCTAAGTCTAGAGTCGTGAAATACTGACATCTCCCCAGTTTGTCCAGTAAGTCAGTGATGTTCGGCAGAGGGTAGCGATCATCTAGGGTCTTCGCATTAAGCCCTCTAAAATCTATAACAACCCTCCAGCGTTTTTCTCCCGAGGCATCTAATTTCTTTGGGACCACCCAGATAGGTGAACTCCATGGGGACGTGCTTGGCCTGATGATTTTTTGCTCTAGCATTTTACTTATTTGTTTTTCCACTTCTTGCTTGTGTATGAAAGGGTAACGATACGATTTCGCATAGACAGGGACTTCATCAGAGGTGCGTATACGGTGTTTTATCTTACTTGTAAATGTTAATGGGTCTTCGTCGTTGTAAAATATGTCGGAAAATTCTCTAATCAGATTCAAAATCTTATATCGTTCCTCTTTATTCAAATGGTCTATGCGAAATTTTGAGAGATCTAATTCCGCTGGGCTAGGACATTCATTATTGAAATTATTCAAGTCTATTTCTTCTATTTTGTATTTATTGAAGTTCTCAACCTTTATAGCTTGTGAAAAATCTAAAGTTACAGGCTCGGTAGAGTTATTTAAAATTGTTGTCAGCGCAAATCCGTTTTTTGATATTGACAAGCATTCTGGGATTTCGCAATTGTGGATTTTTTGATGTGGTATAACAATTTCACCGTTTTTCATGGAAGTTTTAATTCTAATTACTTGTTCGACACGAGGTGGAATTGCGATACAATTCAATTCGCATTGGGTTTCCTGAAATTGTAATTTTATCCGAGTATGTGGTGTTATGAGAAAACCTTTGTCATAGTCTAGACTTGCTTGTAAAAGTTTCAAATTATCGAGTCCTATTAGACCGTCAAATATATTATGGAATTTAAAAAGATAAAATTTGAGGTCTTTATTATTTGGTTAATTAAATATTTTTGATGAAGGAATTAAGGTACTGTATTGGTGAGCAGATTTTTGGAATACTGTCGAAACAAGCAAAGGGTCATGGAATATTCTATTTGGATATAGTTTTTTGGCAATTAGGATCTATAAATGACCTAGTTGAACCTGAATCAATTAAAAATTTCAAGTTATTTTCCGGGAAAATAATATAGGAAAGTGCGCTAGAGTTTGACATATTAAAAGAAATTATTTGGGTGTTTTGACCTACGGATTCTTGTTGGTCTGAATAAGGTCCTGAAAATTTTGGTTATATTCGGATTGGGGGTCATTATTTTCTTCTTGTGTTAGGCCATGAGTTTCTGGATTAACAGCGAATGTGTTATTAGTGTCACTGGTTTCATAGCAATCATCATTAGGCACATTAGGGTAGAAGTAATAATTGTTCTGGTCATAATATTGGTTATCGTATTGAGAATATTGATTGTCGTATTGAGAATATTGATTATCGTATGGATAATATTGATTTTCGTATGTATATTGTGGCAGTTGTTCTGTCTCAGTGTTGTAGACTTCTTCAAACACAAGCTTTGGGGGTTGGTAGTTACTTTGTGCGTTTGAAGTACTAGGTAGAGGTTTAAACGTAGAGGTTTCTACACCTGACATGGGTTTTGGGGCCGGAAATCGTGTTTGCTGATTTGGCCTGAAAACGTTAGATCTGGGTTTTCCAAACACTTGAGTATTCGTAAAGAATCTCTGAGTGGGTCTGTTGAAGTTGGGTCGCAAATTGATAGGTTGCGATGGAAAACTCTGTCTATAAGCATAATGAGATGTTTGAGGATTGAAAGGAAAGTTTGAATTCACTGGAAAATTTTGGAATGTGTGCTAAGACCAGACAAAAAAGTTTTTAGTGCAAGATCGTTATATAATGTTCGTTTCAATGTTTTGGAGGAAACTACATTCTCATGGCAATCAACATATGAACACAAAAGATTAAGGATGTGTAAAATTCGATCATAGAATTGACTTGGCTTTTCATTCGGATGTTGCTTCATCATTACCAAATCCCTATTTAGGCAAGCTTCATCCCTTTGATCAGCAAAATTACGTCTAAGGGTATCTTTTAATTCATCCCATGTCGTGACATTTTGAATATTAACAATTAGTTTAGCTTGTCCACTAAGTTTGCCGATCAAAGAATTCAGTAAATAAATGTTTTGAAATTGGTGAGGGTCTGTAGCGACATAAAAACTATCTATAAGAGATTGACAAGTAAATATATAGCAATTCAAATCGTTCGGATTTCCATCAAAAACTGGGACACAGTTTAGGTATTCTGGTTTGAATTGCGAATTGCGACATATTGTTGCTTGTTTGATTATTTAAATTTAAATTAATTTCTAAATTTTGTTCGGAATCAGAGTCAGTTGAAGGTGTTGATATATTTAATTGTTCTAAATTAGCAATAATTGAATCAATGTTATCAACCGACATGAAAATAAATCAATTACACTACTTACAATAATATTAGGCAGGCAATTCCAGTTATTTCCTATAAGGTCGAAGTTTCGGTTTGGCAATGGTTGTCCTCTCCAAATCTTGAACCTTGCAAAAATAGACAATGTTGGTTCTATTTCTCGATGATCAGTTGTTGGTCGACGATAATCCACAGATCTACGATAGATTGGGAGTTTTCAATATTCAGAAAGTCCACTCTGTTTCAACACCTCCGCCAACGTCACAACACTAGATTCTTTTCCGGTAAATTCAGTTGAAATGGAAAAAATCAATATAATCGATTTATATTGATTCCCGAAAATCCGTTCCGACTGCGCCAATTAACTAACACGACCGGAGGTTTGCCTTTTTAAAAATTTATTATTACAACTTAAACTAACAAGTTACAAATTAAAGTTAAAATATATCTAAAAGCAGACTGCCCGCGCCTGGTTGGGATCTTCTATATATTGAGGTTGAATATGCAACCTCAGCATCGGCAACTTCAGCATTTCTGGGAATTGACTACCATATAACTCGTGTAATAACTTTCTTTGGATGGGACTCATCTCGCTGTTTTCATGTAGGTATACTATATTATAATCACAGAAAAATACGCTATTTTATTGAAAACAATTTTAATACTATACCAAACTATACAGATCTACAATCATCAAAATAAAGAAAGTAGGTATACACCCCAGAAGGAAACATATCATTAA
Source organism: Ceutorhynchus assimilis (assembly GCA_917834065.1). Classification (NCBI taxonomy): domain Eukaryota; kingdom Metazoa; phylum Arthropoda; class Insecta; order Coleoptera; family Curculionidae; genus Ceutorhynchus; species Ceutorhynchus assimilis. The sequence continues at coordinate 32,317,540 of OU892284.1, forward strand.
ATAATGATAATCATTATTCATCAGTTCAGCCAAACAAAAAGTGATATTATGAAAGAGAAAACTCCTTATTATAAAAATTTGTCTAAAAATCTTCTTTGAAAAACAATGGCAGAATAATTTTTATTACATAACTTTGTTTATGTTTCATAAAAATGAAGAGTGAAGAGTGAAGAGTGAAAAGTAAATGTCGTTTTTGTTTCAAAATAAATTAGCGTCTACTCCTCTTGCTATCAATAAAGAGTTGACCAGTATAAGTATACAAAATAATAGCCAACGGAAAGACACTTCCATAATTTGCTTAACTGTTAATCCTCCTACTCTAGTACTTTGCTCCAAAGTCGGTATGCAGAATCATCTCCAGCAGGAAGTAAGTTTTTCTTCAGACATCCTGAATCTGATGTTTACATCAAAAGGTCTATTTTCTAACCATCAGTAGCATTAAACAAATTATCCTCAGTGTCTTCATATGTAACTTTTTTGTTTCTTTGGGGCACATCTTCTTCATCGGAAGAAGAATTACTACTAAATAGTGGATTTTGCATTATGATGTGTGCACTTAACGTATTTGAAATAGAAATGAGGATCTTCGTGAACTCCTCAGTAAATCTTGACGAGTTGAGTAGTGAAGAGTGTTCATGAAATGAAATTAAAAATTTCGTAAACTATTCGACTCTTCAGCTCGTCACTCTTCAACCCTCCACTCCTCAACTCTTCAAAACTTTTATGAAATGAAATGTAAAATTATGTCGCTCCTCACTCCTCAATTCTTCATTTTTATAAAACAGGCCCCAGGATGCATTTTGGAAATAAAAATATGATCAAATATAAATAATAAATTAAATTGAGATTAACGAAGAAATTAAGTTTGTAGGTATTTTGAATTCAGTTAACCAGAAAATATAAAAATCATTTCATTTTTCCTTTACGAGCCAAAGATATATTTAGTTTCACAATATAATCGTTGATGTTCAGTTTATTGTTTTATAAATGCATACTTAAATTTTCTCATCTTATGCAACTTGACGTATAAAAAATAGCCACAAAACGTGTATCTGTAAACATGTAATAGGATATTGTTAAAACATCACGTATATGCACTCTACACATGAATTTATACAACTAAAAATAAATTGAGTGTCAAAAGTTTATGACGATTTTCTCAGAACAACAAGAAAAATCTAAAAGTAGTGCAAGTATTTTTATGTGACAAGAATTGTCAATTTGCAACTCGTAAATTAGACGAGATTCCAAACAATTTCACCCAACTTTTTTCTCATGACTTTATTGTCCATTATCCTAGGCCATCATCATCATCTTCAAAATCAAATTACTTAAAGCCCATGCAAGTAATGTGTTTGACCTTTAAATCAATGAAGATATTGCAATATAATGGTTACCAGGACGATGATGTTTATTACCAAGTACCTAATGGTGCCATTTTGGGTACCCCATAAAGGTTATAGATACGCTATTTAGAAGCTAATGCAAACATCGTTTCGAAACCTATAATTAACTTTCTGTGTCCCAAAACGTGTGAATCTTTACTTTTAGTCGCAAGTATTTCGAGTTATTAAATTAGAACTCATTTAAAAAGAGATTGCGAAGAAAGTGACGATTTTAATTAGACGATTGCGTGTTTGGGCTAGATTCAATTTCCTAGGTATTATTTTGGCATATTTTCTAAAGTTTTGTGTATTTTTTGATATTGCAAAATTCAATACCAAAGTACAGGTTGGTATTTACATTTTACATAGAACAGAGGTTTGTTTTGCATTGTGTGCAATTATTTTGATTTTACATCGAACCAAAAATTAGGCAATAGGTAATGGTTTGCTATGTCTGCTATTTTCAACTTGATAGGTACATTAAAAATATATAATTTATATTTATTGTCATTTTGTTTACCTTGGTAAGCAAGTTTGATTGTTGAATGATTGTCTAATTTGTTCCAAATTAACTTGGTAATAGAAGGTATACCAATAAATACTTTAGGCTTTGTTTTATAGATATTATGCAAACTGATGTTTGGATCAAGGTCTAGAATATTTTCATAATTCAACTGCATTTTCTTATCATAAGAAATTCTCCTTTTTCACAATTGGTTGCGACCACTTTTCTGAAAGGTATAGGTAGGTAAGTACTCCACCACAAAAAAAAAAAAAAATCAGATAGCTGTTCGTTTAATTTGTCAATGCTTCAGATAGGTACAAATCGACCGTGTTCAACCTTATATGGCATAACGCATTTGGAAGGTTAGAGAGAAATTGCAAGATTTACATGCAGGTTTTCGTAGTTAGATTTCCTGGTGTATTACTCTCGTGATAGTCACGAATAAACGACAAATTTATTTCGATCAGATTTGAAAATAGCCAAAAGATTAGAGATTCTATGGGTTGGTTCTTCAGATGCTAATCTGCAAATATTCCAAAAACCAAGTTAAAAAATCCGTTACAATGAGCTGTAAAAAATTTCTGCACCACTGACTGTATCCGCTCATAATATTCACTCAACTAGAAGACAAAAACAATACCTATATTTCATTACACCACATGTCAGATGAGATGTTAGATGAGAAAACACAGATACAAAAAACATTTTTCTTCTTGCAAAAGGTTAGACAGTACATCACATCAGAGATGCATTATGTTAACGATTTTATAAACATTTCAAAGCTGATTCGTGACTGTCATTGAAATGCAAATTTCTCTTTAAAATCAAGTTTTTATTTTCAGAATTTTGCCCAACAATGTCGAAGTGCCATATATTCCTAGTGATTCAATTCCTGTTCCTATTTGAAAAATGTCATTGCGAAGTTTACACTGCTATGGTAGATCTAGAGGATCTTCTAGATACAGAACATGTCCTTATCAATACTTTGGAAAATTATCTCAAGGCCGAAGAACAGAAGCTGGACATTTTAAGAGGGTAAAATGTGCTATAACTTCTATCTAAAACCTATATTTAGACATGATTCTTTCATTGCAGCTACATAAACGTTTATAAAAAGCAACAAAACAAAGCACGTAATGATCCGCAATTATACCTAGGCAATCCTTTAAATGCATATACCTTAGTGAAAAGGTTAACCGCTGATTGGTCTCAGGTTGAAACTTTAATTAGTACTAATGTAAACGCAGGCAAGAATTTTCATAATGACTCTTTTACATTTTTTTAAAAACTTATACATTTCAGATGCCTTAGCCAATATAACATACTTTAAAGAAAATATGAAATTCCCTACTGATGAAGACCTTAATGGAGCAGCTGTGGCCTTAATGAGACTACAAGATACTTATCAATTAGATACATCATCTTTAGCTAGAGGTTTGTATATCCAAAAATTTAATTTCATGTAATATAAATTTACAAACCTTTGAAGGCGAACTAAATGGTGTAAAATACAGTTCAGAACTAACTGCAGCTGACTGTTTTGAACTGGGAAGACAATCATATAATAATGGAGATTTTTATCACACCCGACTATGGATGGAAGAAGCTGAAACCCGATTGAAAAGAGAAGCAAATGAAACTGTACACAAAACTGATATTCTTGAGTATTTAGCGTTTTCTACATACAAAGAAGGCAAGATTAGGTTCATACAAAGTTTCTTGATAATCTATATATTTTCTATTTTAGGCAACATTCCTTTAGCTCTAGACTTGACAAACAAGCTACTCGAACTTATTCCAGAACATACACGAGCAGTAGGGAATAAAAACTTCTTTGAAGATCAACTTAAGGAAGTTGTGCAAACCAAACCAGCCCAAAGAAAAGGCGACGACGAATCTGCAGAAGTCGAAACTGCTGGGGTAAAATTTTACAAAGTAATGTTTACATTTTCATTTTTCACCCTTACTTTGGTGGTGGGAACTAAAACTGTAGAAGTCGATTTTGAATGAGAATAATTGTTTTCTTCACAGAAATAAAGTTTTTCCTTTTAGCCAAACTATGATGATCCAGAAAGCAAAGATCTATACGAAGCCTTATGCAGAGGTGAAGTAACCATCCCGATTGAAATTAAAACTCAACTGAGATGTAGATATGTTTCCAATAACAATCCTTTCCTGAAAATTGCACCATTTAAAGTTGAAGAAGCTAACTTGGAGCCTGACTTGTTTATATTCCACGATGTTATGTCTGATGATGAAATTGCTACCATCAAACGTCTTGCACAACCAAGAGTAAGAATAATTTTGATGTATTTTTGTTTTTTTCGTGTTCCCTCTCCTAATTTCTCTCAATTCTAATAATTGGTTTAACGTCATTATTATTATTTATCATTATTTAACCATAGTGAGCAGTGAAAATGAACCGATAAGACTATTGTATTGAGTCGGTTACTATCCTAGCACTGATGATCATGTCCATCCAGCCATTTCATTGTTTAGTCTGTTCTCAAAAAGGTTGTCTGAAGATGTACTTACAGAGTTTCAACTGATTTGATTCCAATTATAACCTACTCGATTAGACAAAAAAAGTTCTACGCAAAAGCCTGGCACATCTCTCCTTACAGTGTTTCTTGTTTGGAAAACTGAACTCAAACACTCTTAACTGGCACTTGTAGTGTTTACTAATTATTTTGAATAACATCATTAGATCCCTCACGTGCGCGTCTCTCATAAAGTGTAGGGAGGTTCAGCCTTTGTTGGTATGGAAGGTCACGAAGAGCTGGGGGCATTTTTGTTGCTCTACGTTGAACTTTTTCAAGTGACGTAATAATGACCATATGCTTTGGGCACATTCCAGCCTGGGCCTATGTAAGCCCTATACAGCTCTACAAACATTTGAAGTGTGGGATCTTTAAATGCCTTGGAAATCAGGTACGTGATGGAGTTTGACTTCTTTATGATACCATGAATATGGTTTTCCCACTTCATGTTTTCAATGACAACAATTCCCAAATCATTTTGTCCAGCATTACAGATAACCTGGGTAGACCCAGTATAGTTGGGGTTGTTTTTTCCCAGATGGAGAATTGAACAGTTAGTCATTCAGTGGCATTTGCCAGGTGGTTGTCCACTGTTTGATGACTTTTATATCCCCCTGGAGGCTTCTATTCTGCGTTACAGGATTACTATAACAACACCCACTAAACAACGTAATATCGCTTTAATATTTTAGTAATGTTTCTAGATAATATTGTAATATTTCATTTTTCATTGCTGCTATATAAGTGCAAGGTTGCTGTAATTACTGAAACGGACTTATTCTAATATTCACAAATGCAATGTTTACAAAATATAATTTTCTGTAATATCGCCTCAATCTTGTATTTTCATAAAAAATACATTATGTTTGTAACGTTTAAAATGCTAGCTTACAGAAACCTGCATTTAACGTTGTTTATAAACTTAGATAAATATTACAGTTGCAATATTTTTATTGGTACTTTACAGAAATTTACATAATGAAATATTGTATAGATGATAGATAGGTATTTAATATATCGTGAGGATTTGCATTTCTGCCAGTCCAACTACAGACTGAGGCACAATGGTTAGTTAATAAACTTCCAATTTTCAATTGATCTCATCACACATGCCTCGATTCTTCCAACATAGGTATTGTAAAAAAGCCACCTAAAATTGAAAATTAAACAGTATTAAAAAATCACAAAAAATTAAAATGTTGAAATCTTACATTGGCTTTATTGTTTTCCTCTCCCAAAATCTCAAGATCTTGATGAATCCTTTCGTCCTGTTCACTCTCTGTTATTATTGTCAGACCAAGAAAAAAGAAGCGTCGTCTGCGTCGTCTGCGTCCTCCGTCCTACTGGTTTTTCAGTTTCAGTTTTTGGTGGCGTGGCATCAACAACTAATAATAAATGGGTGGTGCGTCTGCGCCGTTCCGAATTTCCAAACAATTGTCCCGTCCTTGTCAGTCAAATATATTTTTGCATGACAGAGACAAACACAGTAGTATGTAACATTGAGTAAATTTATGTTTCCTAATCCAAAGTTAATGTTGAAATATTTATGTAACGTTTTTTATTCTTGACACGGTTAACATTCGCATTTAAAGCAGGTATCTGCAACATTACATCGACAGTTTTGAGAAAAGTTGAACTTATAATATTCATGCAACCATTTATTTTAATATATTTATTTAATGTTACAAACGTAAATATTTCCGCAACATTAAAGTGACAGAGTTGAGAAAAGTTACATTTTATAACATTGTTATAATATTTGCTTTACTTACATTTTATAATGTTTCAAATGTAATACATTATTGTATCTACTGCAACATTTACTTAATAACTAAAACAAATGTTTCTCCATTAAAGTTATATTAAATTCATATCCCTTTACATTTGATAAGTAATATTTGCAATATTGTCGATACAATATTGCCGACAAATTTTGCAACATTACATGTTTAGTGGGAGGTATTTGACTCGTCAATCCATTTGGAAAGCCACTAATATATACAAGAAAGAGTAGAGGGTCAAGAACCGAGGCTTGGCTAGAAACTTTACAGGAATTTTACGTCATGAAAACTATCCTAACTGTCGATGCTGCAGAAAATCTTGGATTAGGATGAGTAGAAGTCCTTTTTACCATAGTCATGGAGTTTATGGAGAAGCCGTCTAAATAGAACCTCTTGTTAAAAGTCTTTTCAAAATCAAGGTAAAATACATCAACAGGATGTCCAGTCATCTGCTCTTGTCCAGTCGTGGACCTTGATAAGCGGTTCGTTAAAGTGGACCTTCCAGGAAGAAACCCATGTTGGGAAGGTGGTATGATTCCATTTCCGAGCAAAAATCCAATCATCCCAGATACCAGGACTTTCTCCATGTTCTTGCAAAGGGTGCTTGTCAAGTTAAATTGCATTCTTCCATTCCCTTGGTAGTCTGCCCTGCCTAAGAAGATTGTTCATCATGGCTGAGAGGGGATGTGACAGAACTGGCAGCAAACTTCTTCAGGAAAATAACAGGGATTTCATCCTCTCCTGGATGGACTAGAATCTGGCTTCAGTGATTTGAGTGGAGTCTCCAATTTCCTGGGTGTGAAAGTTACAACACCCTTCTTCAGGAAAATGACAGGGATTTCATCCTCTCCTGAACTAGAATCTGGCTTCAGAGATTTAAGTGCAGTCTCCTCTGTAAAAGTTACAATTTCAAGTTAACTAGCATAAAATGTATCAGGATCCAAGTTGGGTATATGGATTGGATCTTCTCTTATAAAAACATTCTGAAACTGACGAACAAAGTGCGGGAACTTATTTCTCATCATTAATGGTGCAGACAGCGGTTACATCCCTAACTGGGAAATATGTGTATCTAAGTCTTGAACCAATAAGAGATCTGTTTTATGTAGGAATAAAACTTCTCATCAGAAGAGGCTAGCAATTCTTGTTCATATTTTCTTCTAGACTGTTTTATCTTGACTTTGAGGAAGTTATTTTGATTCCTGTGGTTCAAGTTGTGACTTTCAGAGTTGCTTTCCAATTTCTTGTATTTGTCTTTTTTTTTCAATTTGTTTAACAATTTCTTGAACCAGCTACCCACATAACAGTGAAAGAACATTCATATTCTCAGAATATTCCCTCAAAGTACTTTTTGGAATATTCTTTTAGGAATGTTCAACGAATATTCTAAGATTGTTTCGATTGAAATATTCATTTTTGAACGTTCTATTTATGTACTAGGAATGTTGCTTCTATGCACCTACCTGAAAGATTGTGCTAAGAACCTACTTTATATAACATTATTTGAATATTCTCATACGAACATTATTATAATGTACCCTTAAGAATGTTCTTTAAGCTAATATCTCTATCAAGTATTAAGAATATACCTACCAAGTTGTGCTGAGAAGTTTATGTAGGTAGGTAACCATGATAAGAATATTTTCATATTGTTCATCTAATTATCTAAAGTACCTACTCAAAAATCTTAATTGTACAATTAAACAATAATGCTCTATTTAGAACCTACTAAGAATATTATAGGTATATTCCTTTTCCTTTTGCTTTGTATGACTTCCAAGAGAGGGAGCGACGCGCTATTAAAGATCTACATCTTGCCTCGCATTTGAATCACCTTGGAACCTGTTTCTCTCAGTTGGCGTGCTTCGACGAGAGCATAACAAGCTCGAAACCGGAGCTTTGGTTAAATACTCGTGTTTTATAGAGAAGTTTTCCAACAACTCTTTCACTGCCTTTAATATAAAAGGGCTGAAACGAGCATTATTTGGAAGCGAAAATAAACATTCCAAGTATATCCTTAGAATCAAACAAGAATGTAATGTCTAATATGCATATTGAGAATGATATATGTAGATATATTCTAAGAATATTTCAAGCATATTGGTATAATATTCTTTTGAGAACATAACTATAATGTCATAGAAACATTCTTTGAATGTGAGAATATAGGTACGTTTCGAGCATATTTTTAGAATCAAACAGGAATATTATTTTAAGGACGTACTGAGAATCTCATAGGTATATTCTAGGAATATCCTAATGGATTTCCCAGGAAGTTCTTGGGTATTGCAAACAGTATTTCTACAATCTTTTCTCAGAACATTCTCAGGACATTCGCAATGGTTTTGGCGAACATTCTAGGCACATTCCTCCTGAAAAAAGAACATTCCTAATACATTCTAAGGATGCAATTTTGTTATGTGGGTAAGGCTTCTGGGGATTGAAAATCTCCAGTTTGAATGGAATAAAAGAAAGAAGCTGTGTAAAAGAGCTGAGAGCTGATAGTGGATGACAGAATTTCCATGACTCGCTCATAGTTAGCATGGATACTGGAGAATATTTGCTGTAGATGCGTGTTAATAGGTTAATAGTCTGCGGACCAAAATCTCCTCTTCAATTTGTTGGTTTTGGAGTAACCTGGATTTGGGATTTGGCTGTTTTGACCACATGGTCACTTTGTTCAATTGGTGGATGCTGTTTCTTCTTCTTTCTTGACTTTTGATTGCCCTTGATATTTTCTTCCCTTATCTTCAGGGGCCTGTTTCATAAAAAATATTAGTCTAATAATATTACTCTTTAGCAAAAAGCATAAGTCAAAATTATGATATTGATAATATAATTTTGACTTATAATACCTGCTAAAGAGTAATATTATTAGACTAATATTTTTTATGAAACAGGCCCCTGGAGTAGCATATTGGGTACTCCTTCATTTGTATTTATTCTCACAATATATCTGTTTGAACAGAAGATTTCAGAAGAATGAGCAAAAGTTTTGGATAAAATGTGTCGGTTCGATTAATTTAGCTTCTGGAATAATTTCCTTGAATAACGTTTCGATGTTTAAGAAAAAAAGCGAATCATTATAGCTTGACAGCTTAATATTAATTCGAAAGGTATACTTCCCTGCGAGAGATTTTAATACCAACCCAACCCTCCATTCGCTTGCTAAAATTCTGATCTTGTCCATATTGTTAACTTTCAATATTTCTACAAGCTTATTTCATTGGAATATAAATGCTAAATAAGTTTGGAGAGCTCTGCTAGAATCTTACCTAATATTGATATAAATATAGTTCCAAAGAGCAACTGTTCAAAATTCCCGAACCGGTGAACTAGAAGTAGCTCATTACAGAATAAGCAAATCCGCTTGGTTGAAAAATGAGGAACACAAGCATATAGCAGCCGTGTCTCAACGTGTCGAAGACATGACTGGACTGACAATGAAAACTGCTGAAGAATTACAAGTGGTCAACTATGGAATTGGCGGTCATTATGATCCACACTTCGACTTTGCAAGAGTAAGTCGACATTTACTTTGAACTCGATCCACAATTATTGTTTTTTTTTTTTAGAGAGAAGAAACAAACTCCTTTAAAAATTTGAATTCAGGAAATCGAATAGCCACAGTGCTATTTTATGTGAGTATCTATTATAACTCGTAATTATTCAAATTGTGGATGTTGGATCGATGTTGTTTTTGTAGATGAGTGATGTTGCCCAAGGAGGTGCCACAGTATTCCCAGTAGCAAGAGCTGCCATATGGCCTAAAAAAGGTACCGCAGCCTTTTGGTACAATTTGTTTCCTAGTGGAGATGGTGATAGACGTACCAGGCATGCTGCTTGTCCTGTACTTGCTGGATCTAAATGGGGTCAGTTGATACAAAACAAAAATAGCTTATTTATTTATGTTTTCTTTTAGTTTGCAATAAATGGATTCATGAAAGAGGTCAAGAATTCAGAAGACCGTGCACCAAAGAACGCCCACCAGAAGAACTAACTGTTTAGAAGAATTACTATGCTAGAAAGAATTAATTAATTTATTGAGACTGGTTCCTAATTGTGAAAAATTTATATATTTTACTTGATAGATATGGCATTAAAACCAAAAAATAATTGATAATGAATCTCAAAATCAAAACGCAATATTAATAAATTACATTTTTATAAAAATATTTTCTGTTTTTGATAGGTAACCTTATAATATGCTTATTTTGCCAGTATACTAAATAGAGTGACTTGTGATTTTTTATAATAATATTATTATTGCCTAAAATAATGTGAATCTCAAAATTTTTTATATTGAAAAGAGTATTTTGTAATTATTGTATATAAGTATCAAATATATAATATGAAGATTTAGATTCTATTTTTTGGCATTTTATTTAAGCGAAAAAACATCTTCTATGGAATATGGTTCTGGACAACCTCATTGTCCGCCTAAACAATGACAAGCGTAGATGACGTAGCCATCTTCAGCCATCTTATAGAGAAGTTAATTCGAGAACTCGTTCTGCGAACGCATACAAGATGCTCTTTGAATTATAGAAAGATGATGCACGGAATAAACTCTGTATTGGAATTATTTATTTCTAGTGGAACCGCCAACAAATCTGAAAATGCTTTGTTTCAATAAAAAATTACAGAGGAGAAAGATTTTGATAAAAATTTGACTGACTGAATTTTAATACGTCAATCATGTCAAAAAAAATTACCTTATATAACTAATTATTTAGTTAATTTTCTATTATTATTACGTTGAAACTGATTAAATTCTCCAACACTCCTCCTTAAATAGTTTCCGACGTAAATTTTTGAAGACTTACTTATTTAATGCCTTTGTAAATACTTAGGTATATCAGCAACTTCTTCTTTTGTATTCAGATAAACTAAGCGTACCGTCCTCCCAACATGCTGATTCATGAACGACGAATCTCAATGTGTTTTTTTTCCTTTTGTGACTTTCCCTTCTTCTGCATTTTCCATCATATGAATTGCTGCTTTATTATCAACAAGCAAATCAGTCGGCTCAGTCATCTCTTGCATTCCAAGTTTTGTAATTATTCGACGAATCCAATAGACTTCTTGAATTCCACTTGTAGCTGCACGATATTCAGCCTCTGCCGATGATGTTGAAGTTACTAACTGTTTTTGAGTAGGTAATCCAAACGATCGGACCTCCAAATTCGATTAGTAGGTATACCACTAGTAGATATCATATCAGCTTCTGTTCCTCCATAGTCTGAATCTGTATATGCTTTCAAGCATGTATCGCCATTTAAAAATATGCCAAGATGTTCTGTTCCTCTTAGATATCGAGAAATTCGTTCGACCATTTTCCAATCACTAACACTTGGCTTACTGACTCTTCTACTTAAATAATTCACAGCGAAACTTATTATATCTCTCAAAATCGTTGACGAGTCAAACAAACAACCTAGCCTCTCTATAAGGATTTTCTTTCAAGATTTTGTCATTTATATTTTCTTTTCTGTCTGCATTTCAGGTTCCATTAGGTGTAGAAACTGGATGTGCATCTTCAAATCCGCAAAACGTGCCAATATTTTTCGAGTGTATTTCTGCTGTGTGACTGATATTCCTTCCTGCATCAATTCAATTTCTATTCCAAGATAAAATAGTTTACCATCTTATGGAATTGAGGTCTTCATTTTGAATTCTCTGCTCAATCCAACTAGAATTTTTGTTATTTTTTTTTTTAGCAGAACCAATCACTATTCCGTCATCCATAAATATTCCAAGTATTACTGTATTCTCTTCATTGTAAAAAATACATGGGTCATCATCCTGTGTCTATGAATCCAAATTTTTCAAAGTTTTCAGTAAATTTCTTGTTCCAATCTCTTGATGCTTGTTTCAAACCGTATAAACTTCGTTTCAGTAAACAAACTTTATTATCATCAAAACCTTCCACCAAACCAATATCATCTTCATCTGTCGATTCTACTTGATCACTTCACTACTTTCAACATTCTCCCCCTGACATTTGCTCTCACTCTATTTCCGACTCATTTCCAGTCTGTTGTTCAATTTGTTCAGTCGAATTGAAATTTATTTCTGTATAACCACTTTCTGGACCCATCTTGTCATCAAATAAAACATTGCATGACACTTCTACTTTGCGTTCATTCGGAAAATATATACGATAGCCATGCTCTTCAATATCATATCCGACAAAAATTCCTTGCTTGCTTTTTTTATTCATTTTCTGACGCTGATGATCCTGTAACATCATGTAACATTCACAACCAAAAATTTTCATTGCTTTCAGACTAATACGAGTACCAAACAACAATTCTTCTGGAGTTTTTCCACCAATACTGCGATTCTCCACCAGGTTTAAATAGATATTTAATTTTTTACTGCCTCAGATTTGTTTTCCAAGAAGTAAATAGTTCGAAAATTACTCTAAGCAAGTATATTTAAAAATGAGAAAATGAGAACGATCATTCATTTCTCCAAGATCGACATGTACTCTGTCCAAAGATGCTTTTGCTATGACATTATTCTTGGGTGAGAAACTTTGTACCGTTTCCCATACACTTCTTTCTTTGCCATTATGAGCAGGTTATATCTCTTCATGTTGCAAGCGATTCCTTAAATTTATGAGTGTTTTGTCGCTTTCAGCCACAGACTGCCAGGCTGTATGAAAGTTATCAAATTTTTCAGGCAAACAATTCAAAATTCGAAACATTAGCCATCAGCTGTCTTTAACATCTTCTCCATTAATTTTCAATTCTTGACAATTTTCAACAGCTGTTTTGGTTTCATCAATATTTGTACGCCAAAAAATGTTTTGCAACATGCCAACAGATTTCTAACTTTTCTTTCCATACAATATTTCCAGTCTTTCAATCATATTGGTTGATGTTGAACAAATCGTAACTTTTAGAGCAATATTCTCGTCCACATATTTAATTCAATAATGGCCTGAGCTTCTATGTCCTTCTTAATCCAAGCTGCATCATCTTTGTCTTTCTTCAATGGTTGAAGTATTTCACCAGTAACAATTTCAAACAGTCCTTTCATTCGAAATAATAGATTTAGTTTGAATCTCCATGCGACATATTTAGACTTTCCATTTCACGTTGAAACTGATTAAATTCTCCAACACTCTGTCTATCAAATCAAAAAAGACTGTAATGGTCCTATTCAGAAGAAAGAGGAAACGGGTACTTCTGCCAGCAATCAGACTCTTATTAAATACCAAATCAAGCTTTGCTGCCGAGGTCGAATATCTGGTACTGACTGACACTCGATTGCAAACTAACTTGGAACTCTCATGTTACTAAGAGAATACAGAAAACATATACCGCCTATTAAGACAAGCTCTACTAGCGCTATCTAGACCACGACTCACGTCAGAACTAGTAGAGCATTGCCAGTATTTCCAGTCTGATTTACCCAAAATAGCGAAAGATGGCAAGACCTAACAGTCGTGTCGCACTTTCAATGTTCACCACTGTACATAATATATACCTAACACGTCTTTTTTTATGGAATAAACTTATCTGGAGGGTTTATTCTTCTGGTACTTTTCCAGAGGGGTGCTTCAAGAGTTGAACAACTTGGAACGTTGTTTTCATATTGCAAAACATCACTTTCTACTCCTCCTGAATTACTAGTATTTTCTCCTCCTTTATTGGACCGACTTAGCTCTTCTAAATATGGATAGGTACGAATTTAATTAGATTTGCAGTTGGGCATTATAATTTTTCCGCAGAGGTTTTATTAATTGCCTATTTCTTCTGAAGGTTTTACCTTCCATATCCTTAACCACATATAATCATTGTTTTTTTCTGAGCCTATAATCAGTCCTTCACTCCATTGAGATAAATTTATTGTGCTTCTATTATTATAATAGGTTTCCTGCATTTCTTCTTTATTTTCTAGAGTTCGACGTATTTCTTCTGAGCAATACTTACCCATCGGAATTTGAGTTGGCTTTATGCTGAGGTATAAGGGTACGAGTAGGTATTTCTTCCCAGTAGCCAATAACAATTCAAACGGAGAAGGTAAATTAGATTTTGGTGTGTTATGATAATAAAGCACAGCTAATAGGGCATCACCATTATTTTCTTCTACAAATTTTGTGCCTTTCTATCATTCCATTGAACCTTGGGTAATATGGGCTTGAAGTAGTTAATTTAATTTTATAAAATGTCGCGAATTCTTTAAAATGAATTGATGTGAAAGGTTGACCGTTATCAGAAAAAATCTTTAAAGGTAATCCATGAGAAACAAATATAGGGGAACCGGGTACCAGGGTAGAACGGGGTACCACGTTTCAAATTTTCGCGGGTTAGTGCAACGCTGCCATATCGATATAATATTCTCAGCACTATACCCTAGGAATACGTTGATAACAAATTTGACCTTGTTGGTAGTCCTTCGAGAGCTGTTGCGCCAAATGCATCACTATAGGAAGATCCACTGTAAGAATTGATAAATTTGCGAACAACGGTTAATGTTTAATTTTACTAGCCGGTCATTTTGTGTAGTATAGGTAGAAAGCCCTTCTCTTAGGGTACCTTTTCCCCATAAAATTAGTTTATTAGTTAAAACCCTTCAATTGTTCATGTAGTCACAATGGCGACGTATGCTCTTGGGGCAGAATGGGGAGAGGCAGAACGGGGTAAACCACGTCCCGCCTCACGTGTATGTTGAACTGCTAAACTTCATTGTAGATGTTGTTTAATGATGTAAACTGTTTTAAATACATTGTAGATAGTATAGCTATAGAACTTATTTCGTATTAAACAACATTTAACCATTATCATCCTGAATAAATAATTTTTTCTAGATGGTTTGAACATACATGAGTAAAACGGAACAACAATACTCTTCGGAGTCAATACATCACTTAGGAGATAGAGTTAGAGATCAATAAAGACTGTTGACTAAGTTTTAAACGACTATTCTATTCTGCCTCACATGTACCCCAATGTACCCCATAGGTGGGGCACAACGGGAAATTGTGCAGATTTTGTCATAAAAATAAATAGGAAAATACAGGAAAGGAAATAATGATATATTATTGTAATAATCATTAGAAATAACATCAAATAAAGTTTCCAAGAAAAATTTTGAGGATCTGTCGGTAAATTTTCTCAAAAAAAAATTTCAAACACTAAGTACCCCGTTCTAC
The DNA here is from genome assembly GCA_917834065.1 of Ceutorhynchus assimilis. Taxonomy (NCBI): domain Eukaryota; kingdom Metazoa; phylum Arthropoda; class Insecta; order Coleoptera; family Curculionidae; genus Ceutorhynchus; species Ceutorhynchus assimilis. The sequence goes on from OU892284.1 coordinate 32,332,917, forward strand.
CCCGGGTTCCCCTATTTTTCATTGTAGATATTACAGAATTTGCCGTTTTATTTTGAAGCTTGTTTATTATCAAGAACTTACTGAAATAGCCTACAACTACAAGAGAGTCAATTCCATTGAAATATTTGAAATCTATGCCCATCTTCTGAAAAGGATAATCTGGAATTTCCTGAATGAGAAGTCATTGGTAGTTACCTATAAGTTATAATTGAATATACGTTTGAATTTTCATCTAAATTTGTATAGTGTCAAAAGACTCATTATTTGGCTTTCTACTCAACAAATCAGCTAATTGTTATTTTTTTTTCAGTAATATAAATTAACTTACTATTATAACGTACCTACATAGTCTGATCATAAGCCTTTTGTAATCTTGGAGATAAATCTTCAATTCTTCTTTTCACAATTCCCAATAAAGGCTGATGATCCGTCTGTACAAGGTGCTGCAATTTGGAGTGTTTTAACAGGAAAAACATACCCTGCGTTTTTATTCTCATCAAATTTTACCGATGGATCCACCATTCTATGGCCGTCATTGTCATTTTCCATTCACTAAACAAAGATATCTAGCTCATCGGTGGAGTCACCGATGAGAATAAAAACGAGGGGATACTTCCAGACCAGATAGAGGAAAATTGACTCAGATGTCATGGGATTGATTTTCGAGAAACATCGATTGTCAAAAACCGTATCGCGATGTCTTCAATGGTACCATTAATACAGGGCGATTTAAGATTTTCCCCTATTATGAAAAATGGCTATAAGTTTTTTGTTTATCTTTTTTTTTTCTGTGAAAACATCTTTGGGATACTTTTTTGAACACAATCCAGTGGCGTACTCAGTTTCTTCCTATTTCGCTCCCATTTTGAGATATTGACCAAAGTCCGATTTTTTTAAATAGGACACCCTATATATTAATAGCTCATTGGATAGCTCTGCTTTTGCTGATTTCAATGATATAAAGTCTGATAGGTTTATCTCTAACAGTCTTCGAGAAAAAAAATTATATCTATTTCAGTCATAAGAAACAATGTGTTAGAAAGAGACCTTCCTCATTTTCCTTACACATATTAAATCCTTTTCTAACACATTGATCCTTAGGTATATAGTCGTATTCACGATAGAGTTTAAATTTTGACCGTTATTTTCACCAGTTGAAAATAAATAAAATCCCCAGATCTGTTCCTTTTTCTGACAACTATCAAATAATAATACATGACATTTTGATTTGACACATAAAAATATCAGATTCGGGTCTTTGAATTTTGAATTTCGAATTTTTGTGTAAAATCGTTCAGTTTTTTGCCGTTTTCTGCATTATTTTTTTAATTGTTATTATCGCAATCGGTTTTTTGGTTTTTTCTGTAGTGTTCTGTGCCTTTGTGTTTCGGTGTTGCGTTTCAAACCTGGTTTTAGTTTGGATTTAAGTGTTTACTCTTTTTATAAGTGTTTACTTTGGACTCTAATTTTAGGATTTTTGGATTTTAATAACTTAACTTCCTTTAAAGAAATTGAAAATAAATTTTTATTCTGAAATGTATATCACATTTCTAAATACGACCCTGTCGTTTATCCCAGCTGACGGAATCGAAGCGCTAACACATGCTGACAACCTAAAGAAAAAGTTTACTAAAAATGTCAACGCGAACTGTCAACTTCACTTTCTATCGTGATTTAGTCTATACCACAAAAACAGATATGATTTTTTTTCTTGCAAACTGTTAGAGATAAACCTATCGAACTTTATATCATTGAAATCAGCAAAAACAGAGCTATCCAATGAGCTATTAATATTTGAAAATATCGGACTTTGGTCGATATCTCAAAATCGGAGCGATATAGAAAAAAACTGAGTCCGCCACTGGATTGTGCTCAAAAAAGTATTTCCATAATGTTTTTACAGAAATAAAAAAATTGATAAATAAAAAACTTTTTTATAATAGGGGAAAATCGAAAATCGTGCTACGGTTTTTGACAATCGAAGTTTCTCGAAAATCGATCCCATGACGTCTAGGTCAATTTTCCTCTATTTGGTCTGGAAGTATGTTTTTCCTGTTGAAACACTCCAAATTGCAGCACCATGTACAGTAAAACTCCTGTCATACAGGAAATATTTGAATCTTTCACATCCACACACAATTGCCATAAGTTCTTTCTTTTTCAATTTGACTATATCTTTGTTGACAACTATTCAACGACACAGATGCATACTCTATTGGATGCCCATCTTGAAGTAAGACGGCTCCCATGCCATACTGATTAACAGCAACTGATAACAGTACATTTTTATTGTGATCATAATAACAAAGAAATGGAATTGTCGCTAATAAGTTTTCTAGATTTTTAAGACTGTGTTGTTGTTCATTCTCCCAAATCCAAATAATAATAATAATAATAATAATAATAATAATAATAATAAATAAATAAAATAATAATAAATATCATCCTGAAAAACAAGAAGCACAAGCAATGTCTGCTGATTGACGTAGCTATTCCGTCGGACTACAACATAAGTCAAAAAGAGGCCGAAAAGTATCTTAAATATAAAGATTTACAAATAGAAACTCAAAGGCTATGGGATGTGAGGACATCAATAGTTCCAGTGGTAATTGGTGCAACAGGACTGATATCAAAAAGAACTCAGGAAGCCATCGAACTTATCCCAGGATGCCACAATCTCCTTACTCTCCAGAAATCTGTTGTGCTGAGCACTGCACACATCGTGCGCAAAGTCCTTTAGGCGCACCATGGAAATTCACCCCAGGGGCAAGGTTTGCTCTCGGTGGATTTTCTTTACCACCACAGCAATAAGCAACCAACTGTGTGATGTTGAGAAATAATAATAATAATAATAATAATAATAATAATAATAATAATAATAATAATAATAATAATAATAATAATAATAATAATAATATTAATAATAATAATAATAATAATAATAATAATAATAATAATAATAATAATAATAATAATAATAATAATAATAATAATAATAATAATAATAATAATATGTAGTATATAACATTATTTTTATTGCTTAACAATTTACGCAACGGATATGTATTTTCTAATAGATTTGATATGAATTTACACTACGTCAATTTTAATCTGATACTTCAAAGGAATGTGAGCTGGTGGCTCCCTACGTTAGAACGCCAATGGTCACCTGACGTCACACCTGTTTTTGCCATATGCTTCACCCCCTCGCTCCTCATACGGAAAGTGTCAGACTAAAAACGACGGACAATACCCAAATAGTTATTCATTCCAAGAAATTTTTGTAGCTGATATATCTTTAATTGCCTTAATTTTATTTCCATCGGCTTTAATACATGAAAAATTAATTATGTGACCCAAAAATTCAATTTCATTTGAAGCATTTGAAACTTTGACTTTTCTTTATTAATTGTCAATCCAGATTCATAAATTCTTTGCAAAACTCTTTCTAATTTTTCATTATGCGCTTTTAAATCTGAACCATAACCTAAAATGTCATCAAAATATCCAATTACACCTGGAAGTCTATCAAGATTAGTATTTACAATCTGAAATACCTCCGGAGCCTTAGATATGCCAAATGGCATTCTCAAGTATGTACAAATGTACAGAGTTTCGAACTACATTGGTTTAATGGAGCTTGTAAAAATGCAGATGAAGCATCGAGTAATTAATATACTTTTGAATTATCAAGTTTAATAAATAGATCCTGAAAATTTGGTGTATAAAAAATGTTCTCTTTTGATAAACTCAATAAGGGATCTAGGATCCATGCAAATTCTGACATCGCCATTTGGTTTATTCGCAACCACTATGGGATTTACCCAATAAGTTCTTTCTTTAATTTTTACAATAATGCCTTGAGATTCCATTTCATCTAATTTTTGTTTGATTTTATCCTATAAAGCAAAAGGTATTTTTCTTGCAGCGAAAATTTTTGGAATAAAGTCTTCTTTCAAAACTATTTTACATTCAGTCTTTACTTTCCCAATCCCTTTATAAACGTGATGAAATTGATTCAAAATTTCTGTTATGGATTGATTTACATTATCAACATGATATATTTTGCTACTTTCAACCAACCCCAAATCTATTGCTCCCGAAAGATCTAAGATAGATTGAGATATATTCGAGTATAGAATATAAAAAGATACATTTCTAGTTATGTTATTATTAAATTCACGTTTTAAAACACAACCAATAATTGGTATTTTATGACCAGAATATTACTTTAAGGCAAAGTTTAAAATATTTACTTCACTATTTGTGTCATCTTTAAGTTAGATATAGTGTTCATTAATTTGTATATTTTCACTCCATTGGGTACTATCAACATTTATATTAAAAACAGACCATACAAAGTTTGTATAATCATCTGAATCATTGTCAATTTTTAATTGAATTTCATTTACTTGTCTTGTTTTCGAAAAGAATTTCAGAAAATGTCCCTTCTGACCACATTTGTTACAAATTTTATAAAACTCTGGACAACGATTACGTACATGGTACATGAGTATTGTAACCATTTAGACTGTAGATTGGTCCAAGCATCTCTAAAATTGAAATTTGAATTTTTATATTTGGTATTTTGTGAAATGGCATTAACATTATTATCACTACTTGTATGAGTTTTGTTATTTATAATATTCTGTGTATTGATACAGGATTCTATTCTCCTACAAATAGTAATTGTTTCTGTTGAAGCTAAATCCGATTTTTGTAATAATACTCCTTGAGATTTTTTGTCATAAATTCCGAAAACAATCCTGTCTCTTAACAAAACATTTTTATCTTTAAATTCACAAACTGCTACAAGAGTTTTTAAATCAGTGAGGAATTCATCGTAAGTTTTAGATCGTTTTTGATCTATACTAAAAAAATTAAAATGCATAAGAATAAGAATTTTGATTGGATTACAAAATGTATCGAATTTTTTTTCAACTTCCTCAAATCTTCCGAGTCCTAACCACTGGTAAAATCAGAAGAATTGTAGATCCTTAATCCTCCGTCTCCAACCAAATTCAATAAGATTGGTATTCTAGTTTCATCATCTTTTTTGTCAACACCATTGGCCTTTATAGGTGAATCTAATTTCTGAACCCAGAGCTTTCAATTTTCAGTCTGAAAGTCCATTACTCCTGGAGCTCTAGCAAAATTTTCCATCTCGGAGGGATCGGTAGGTTTACGCTGCCACCATGTAATAGGTAATAGAAACTATTATTAGGTTTTGCAGAACAATATTTTTATATTATATTTATTCTTATACACAGAGATTTTAACACAACAGAAAAATACTGTCAACACCTAATTAATTTTTTTTTATATCTTTGATTTTCATAATACCTATAGATCTATCTGATAATTAGGTTTCTTAACTATCACTATAAATACTAGAATATATTATTTTAATAGATTTGCATTAAATTTCAACATAATTTTGAGAAAAATATATTGTTTTGTGGTAGATACCGAAAACTTAAAAACCAGCCTAAGTACTTTAAATTTGATTAGATTTTTCAGAAGGATTATTGATATTTTTTCTCGTCTTCATTAATAGATTCGCTCCACCTTCAGATGCTCGTCTAAAAGATCCTGGCGATCCACCCACTGAAAGACTTGACGGGCCAGAACCTCCAGATGCACGTGTCTCAGTAGCCTCGGCAGCTTTTTTGATTTTTGAAGGTGACCACAAAGCAGCCTAAAATCCAGATCTATTAGCACAAACGTTCTAAATTACGTTACCATACTATGAAGAAAATATAGATTTTCTAGTTGAAATTAGAATGGAGTAGGTACATCTCAAGTAATTTTTAATGCTTAAAAAAAATAGATTCTTACAATGGAAAAAATGAAAAAGGTAAAAATCTATTTTACAAAATGTAGGTTTATGAGAAATTAATAAAAAAAACATTCAACAATTTTAAACATAGAGGACATCTACCTAACTACAACAAAACAGTAAATTCCATGCCATGCAATAATCAAATTTACAAATTGATAATACAATAAATTTGAATTTTTATTTACCTAATTTTATATTTTGTTAAGAAGTAGGTCATAGAAAAACTATGGAGTTTTATATGAATTTAAAGAAATTTCTTTAACTTACCATTTTTATCTTTTGATCACATTTAGATAAATAAGAAACGTATTTATCTAATAAAGAAAGTTTAAAAATATTGAAAACTAATATAGATAGAGAAGAAGAAAAGTCTAGAAATTTATAATAAACAATTCCTTATTATTTTACTTTGATATGCTATTTTATTCCATTAAATTGGTTTTTGTTCCACAAGAAAATATAATTCACAGATAAAATCATTTAAAAATTACAATAAATATATACTAAATATAATATACATAATAAACTATATACATTTCCAAAAAGGTTATCAAAATAGAAAATTGTGTGTGTGTTTTTTGGACAATGAAGTTTGTGCATAGAACTTGCATACCCTGTTGGGAGGACAAACAAAATGATTTGTTTTTATACAGTGCGTTGCTGAAATACATATTGAATTTACTTAAATATATTAATTTTAGCAAGATGCTTAAACTTTATTTAAGCACACACTGTCTGATATTGTGGGACTTTGATTATGCTCAATAATAATTATATCATGCGTATATGTTAAAGATGTCAGAAAAGAGGTAGAGTTGTTGTGTAAATCAAATTTTGTTCCAATACTGACTTATTATTTTATAGTAAGTATGACATTTTTCTTTTTATTAAAAATTTTGATAGATGTTAGGGAAATTTAACACAACTTGAGCTTTGTTTCTTTGCAATATAGCATTTAGAAATAGAATTTATCATATATGAATATTTTTTTAACAAAGTGATAAAATACAACATTATTATTATTTTTCTAAACCACTGATATTTTTTTTTCTAATTCCGAGGATGGGTAGGTACATCAACATACAACATTTATGGTGGATATGGATAATATATGGGTATAAAGTGAATGTGGCAACATCCAAATAATATTTTGGGCATACCAACTTTTAATAAACATATTATCATAATTAATTTTTTTTTCAATCATTGATTGCCATCAGCTTATTATATCACTTTTTTCCTCACTTTACTTATATTCCCAAAATATTAAGACTTTAAAAGTACACCAAATTGATAAAGGACAACAACACACAGAGAGGACTTTGGGGATCTCAATGCAATGTTGCAACAGGTTTCCAATTAATAAATTTAAATCTCGTAATTTCTGAATTTACTGACAACTTCGCTGTGAGCGTCTGCGCCTGCTGCGCCCCAAGCCGGTCCACCTCGACCTCCCCAATGTAAATTGGCGCCACCCTCGGACGCTCGACGGTGTCCGGCCGTCGTGGTGGATCCGAGACTGGACGGGCCGGAATTGCCACCGGTTTCGAGCATGCGATCTTTGGTTTTCGGAGTTGACCAATGCATAGACTGAAATTAAAAAAAAAAAGATAGTTAATAGGAATAATTAATATTCACAGCAATTACATTTGACTATACAAAAACATAGAGGAGTTTATCTCCATCCATCAAACACTTACATAAGCATCATAAAAATGAAAATGATGTGAACTTTGTCAGCTAGTTAGCAGCGAAACTACCGAACATTGCCGATTGATCAGTGGCATCAGTTTTATTTTATTTTATAACTTTTCATAAAATTTTAAATAGGTACATACATGGGTGTACCTGCCATGTTACTTTTTCTCATAAGACTATTATAATAATTATAACATATTAGTACTGCCTATAACTTCCAGTACATGCCTGGATTAAGGGACGCAGGGGTAAAGGGGCTGGAGCCGCAAGCCCCGCGGTCTAGTAGGGCCACGCAGGGGCCCTACTTTTGAAAAACGCACGTTGAGTCGAGACGTTATGGTGCTTATGCTTTTCAAGGGCCCGTGAGCAAATAGTCTTTCGCGTTATGTTTCGCAAAGTTTCAACAGAAAAATTCAACTTATTTTTAATAAAAAACCTTTTCAAACACAGTGGCATGACCGGTTGTAGCGACACCTAGCGATTGTCTTAACTTGTCATACTTCATCTTGCGAGCATGCATCAGATAATTGCTACAGGTTAATATCAGGTTGCACTTCCGCTACTTTGAAAATTACCTGGAACACTCTTTATTTCTGAATTTTTGGTGACAGACAAAAAAAGGTATTTTGACTTATTTTTGTAAAACATTTAGGTAGAGCAGTGTCTTCTGTTATATCAGGAATATAGTTTTTTTTTATATATTTTGTTGCACTCAATTTATAAAGGGTCCCCTGAAACTTCACTAGCCCCGGGCCCCATGAAAGCTTAATCCGGCCATGTTTCAGTACCATTTGTATCCGAGAATAGGGTACAAATGTCCATATTTTCACAAAAACCCTTTTTTCGATGAATCGCAATTATTAGTTTAACCCCCTTAATCCACCCTCAAATGTAATTTGCAAGATTTTTTAGGTACCCTTAAAGATGTATATTGATTGCTACTGCTTATAACTTCTAGCACCAGTTGTGCCCGAGATTAGGGTGGAAATGTCCATATTTTCACAAAAACCCCTTTTTCGATGAATCGCAATTATTAGTTTCCACTCCCAAAGTTATTTGCAAGTCGAGTCAGGTTTCCTAACCGGTGTATATTGGTACTGCATATAACTTTCAGTACCAGTTGTGCTCGAGATTAGGGTGGAAATGTCCATATTCTCGCAAAAACTCTTTTTTCAAAGAATCGCAATTATTAGTTTTACACCCTTACTTAAACCACCCCCATAGTTATGTGCAAGTCTTTTTAGGTACCCTAAACGGTACGTGTATCTTGATACTGCCTAGTGCCTATAACTTCCAGTAATACCAGTTGTGCCCGAGACTAGGGTGGAAATATTCATATTTACATGATTTTTTTTTTTTTTTCATTGTGCGCAATAATTAGTTTTACCCCGTCAAACCATCCTCAAAGTCTCAAGTTTAATCAACTCCACGCAGCTTCCTGGTTACAATCAAACAACAGATCTAAACTTTTACGTTAACTTTTTGTTCACTTCTCCTGAACAAAAGTAGCAAGCACCCAAAAACTTTCTCGTGACATTGACAGGACCCACATGACATAACAGGTGTATTATTTTTTACAAAAACAGAATTGCCCATATTCACGGATATATAATGAAAGAACTTGATTACAAACTACAATACTCCCAATCAATGATCAACTTATTTTAAAATAAATTTTAACATGTGGTATTACCAATATTTAGACACTCTCTAAACATTACAAAATTTGTAGTAGTCAAAGCTTTAGTTAACATATCTGCTGGTTGATCATTTATTGATAAATATTTCAATACAATTTTCGGCTGATTCACACAATCTCTCACAAAATAATGTCTAACATCGATATATTCTGTAAGTACGTCTACTTTCCATAATAATGTATGGCTTAGAAGGATCGGCTTGACGCAGAATAGGTGCTGTAGTCAGAAGAGCGTTGAGCTTCTCGAACGATTCTTGTTGTACCAAATTTCACGACCACAAAACATTCTTCCTTGTCAAGTTACTTAGCGGTCTGAAGAAAACTGAGAACTTGTTTCAGGTTCTTGGGTGCGGCAAGATGGGTGATAGCGGCAACCTTTTCCGGATCGGCTTTGATACCATCTCGTCCAATAAGATGACCAACATATTTAACTTCTGAGGTACAGAAAGTGCATTTCTTCTTGTTCAGCTTCAACTTGTAAATGCGTAGACGGTTGAAAACATCACTCAAGTCTTCGATGTGTTTTTCAAAAGTCGTGGATAAAATTATTGAGTCATCAAGATATCCTAACATCTGGATATGCGGCAAACCTGAACAAAAACGGTTTATTAGCTTTTGAAACGTTGATGGAGCTGTGGATAGACCAAAAGGCATCGTCTTATATCGATAAAGTCCAAATGGCGCGACAAAGGCGGTTTTATCACGATCTTCTTCTCTGACAGGTACTTGATGATAACCACTCTTCAGGTCTAAGGTGGTTATGTAGTTAGCTTTTCCAGTTGAATGGATAAGGTCATCTATACGAGGCAACGGGTAACGAACATTTTTGGTGGCATTCAGTCGGCGATAATCATCACAAAGACGTGAAGTTCCGTCTTTCTTAGGTACAAGGACGACTGGAAATGCGTACGGCGATTCGCTTTTTTCAATGATATCGCTGGTAAGAAGTTTGTCAAGCTCCTGACGCAAAACTTCTTTCGTCGCAGGAGATAAGCGATATGGTGGTGCAGCTATAGGAATATCATCAGTGAGGATGATGGTATGCTCAACATATGGGGCAACTCCTGTATTTTCATCGAACAAATCCTTGTTATGTTCCAACAGCTATTTCAATGTCCCTTCTTCAATATTGGAAAGAGTCGGCAATGACAAATCATTTCCGTCAACGACACAAAACTGCGTTGGAATCAATAACTTCATCCTGTAATGGCAAGTAATTGCTTGGATCTTCATTGAAATAGTATATCTTCTTAGGTATATTGAGAACTATATCGAATTGTGATATGAAATCAACACCAAGTAAAGTCTTACTATCTTTGTAGTCTGGAAGAGCAATCATTTGCAGTTTTCGTTGTTTATTCATAACATCTTTGCTTCAACTTCTCGGGGTATACCATCAGCAAGTTCCAGTTTTATTGAAGCAGTTTTGAAGGGATGCCGAATAGCATCTAAGTGGCTTAAAAACTTTGAATTCCTGCAATACTGCAACTTGCTCCGGAATCCACGAAAGCAAGACCTGATTTACTTTGAATGATGACAGGTTTCATGGGTCTTAAAGGCGGACCATCAAACGTTGATAACAAACTGGAAGGTTCACCGAGATCAGCAACGAGCATTTCAACAGAGGAAATGGTTGTTGGTGCAGGTTTATATTGAGGACAATTGGAACGAATATATCCTGGATTTCCGCAACCATAACATGTTACATTTGTGGAGGACGGGTTACTGGATCGGACTGTTAGGGCAGAAGTAGTGGACGAGGCTTTTTCAGCAGACTTGGCTTTAAATTTTCTGCAAACAGCTTGAACATGTCCATATGCTTTGCAAAATGCACACCAGTCTTTGGGCTTTTCAGAAACGGACGTGGAAGTCACTTTTACGTTGGATTCAGCAAGGCTGGATTCGATTGCTCTGCATTTGTCGATCATCATCTCCGAAAAGTTCTGGAAACTATGTCGAGGAAGTTTTTCCCTGATTCTATAGTGAAGGAGTCCATAAACCATTTCTAGCTTGTGCTCCTCTGGCAAGGGCGTGATTATTTTCTCTACTTTAAAAGCAGTGCACGGGCTTGATTCACGAAAAGATCCATTGGTTCCGTACTGCCTTGTTCTCGAGAAAACAGTTCTCTATAAATCTGATGTGCTGGTTTATTAAAGCCAAAAACATGACGTAGAGCATCTAAAACTTCAGTCCAAAAGATGTTTGGCTTTCTGGTGCCTTGCCACCATACTGCAGCAGCGCCATCCAGTAGCATGGGTAAACCTTTTACAGCGTTATCGCCACTGATATTCAGACAGTCTTTGTAAATAGTGATGGCATCAATAAAAGCTTCAGCATCTTCATCTGGCTTTCCAGAATACCTTGAGCCGCATTTAGAAAAATTGGCAGCTGTACTTTGGTTCGAAGTAGATTGTGGCATATTCTGAAACATATCTCTCATACCAGCGAGTAATGTTTGTAATTGTTCATTCGTCAGAACAACAGGGTCACCCATTTTGTCTTGATTTTTTTGTGCCAATCGAAGATTATAAGGCATATACAGGAAAATCCGGCTTGGAGTAAGCTAGGTGATGGAAATGTAGTGTTGAGAAACAGCAAACTCGGGTAAATCCTGACAAACACGCGACTGTAATGTAGGAACCCTTTGAACAAACTTGGACGGACACACAGGAAACTGTAATGTGGGTACAAAATGGAGCACAAACTTGGACACACAGGATTTCAACATTGATTTTCTGAATTCTAACGGCGACAGCTTCAAATTGCTGAGTAGTTTGCTGTCTAAATATGAATTATCTCAGTTGATAATAGAGCCCACTCGAGTTACAGACTCTTCCAGTACATTAACAGACATTCGTCCTCCCGCGATATAATTACAAGGGTTCAGGTGCGCCCCATGGATGGGATATCAGATCATCACATGGTGGCCTGAGGATGTAGAGTGGTAAGCGGAAACCTGTTTTTCTTAATTATAGAGATTTTTCCAAACTCAATTATCATAATCTTATTCCAGATATTTACACAGTTAATTGGCATCATATATACAGTGCGGCCGTAAAGTGAGGAATAAATTCAATAATTATTCTTCTAAGCAATTTTTTTTTAAATCCTCGAACACGTCAATTTTATTTTTTGTCGAGCATTTTTTTAGAAAATAAAATTATTATACAGGGTGGTCACAGAAAAGCTGGACAGGTAGTAACTTAATTTTTTTAAAAAGACACCGCTCATTTTTTTCACATTTTCGGATTTCTGATAAAATTCTAAGTATTTTTCATGGAACATGTCCTATACCTAAATTCAACTGTTTCGGAAATATTGACAGTTGACCATTGACTTTTTTGCAACTTTGAGAGGCTGTAAAACCTAAACGGTTAATTTTAGAGGAAAGCCAATTTTACATTCTTATCTTAGATTTTCATAAGCTATCATTTGACACCAACCTTGAATTTAATCCATGGTTGAAAATTCCAATTAAATTTAATCAGCCCATGATGCTCACATGCCATATTCCCAAATTTAGTTCTGTATGCCAATTTAGAAAGAGGTCAGTTTGGTGACAATGTCATAGAAGACAGTAAGTATCTAGTGGATAAACCTTACTTGCTAACACCCCTACGAGCTGTAAGAAATGAAGCTGAAGCCCTGTACAACGAGTCTTTAATAAGGACGAGAAACGTAGTTGAAAGGAAATATGGAGTTTGGAAAAGAAGATTTCCTGCATTGGACATGGGAATAAGGTTACGAAATTTGGACACGGTGCAAGCTATCATTGTAGCAACTGCCATATTACATAACATAGCTTGTGATGAGAATGATAGGTTGCCCCTTATGGACCGTGAAGTAGAAGCAGCAATACAGTTTGTTAATAACATGAATATCCCGAATTCCTGTACTTTTCCTTTAAAACCTTCACATTTCTTCTCCCGTTTGAGGTACATTGCGAATTAAATTGCTCCTGCAACAATTTCCAAGTGTTTTGTTTTCCTTTTCTCTCCAGGTATGGGAGTCGCTTCTTTTGTCTCTATTATCGATTTGTGCTTTTCTATAAGTGAGACCAAGAGGTATTCCTCTTCTTTTGAGAAGTTTGCAGATCTTTTCTCATTAGTTTTTACCATATTCCAACAAACCAACAAATTAGAATACTAATTACTTTCTTTACAATCAATTTTTACACCGAACATTTAAAACAACTGACGCCACTGATCAATCGGCAGTATTCGGCAGTTTGGCTGCTAACTGTTAGCTGCCAAGTTCGCATCAGTAAAAATGAAACAGTTTTCACAAATATACTATTAATGAAAAAACATCCACGGTGGACATTGAAATCTTGGTCAAATCCTGCCAGCCTTGCGCCGAAACCAAGAATCCTCCATAGTTCATTTGAAAAAGAGAAGGAGTAATAAACACAAGTTTAGAATACCTTTAATTATTTATTTGACCTGTGTAGCTTATCCTGTTAGGGCTGTTTAAGGATCGGAATACAATAGAAATCCTTCAGCTCAGCAAATTGTATTTAACTCAGATCATAAGCCTAAATTCTTTGGAATGTACTTATCAATTTCAAGTATTTCCTCCTCCAACAAACAATTTTGTTTCTCTTAATCAGCAGTGATTTCCTATTTTGTTTTTCTCATTTGAAGTTCATTTACCATAGAATTTTTCACAAATTATCTCTCCTAATTTCAGGGACATTTTCATCACTTTTAATGTCACACACATGACACATGTACCTACAAACTTTCTTTGTTATTTCGTTTTTGGCCACTAAACTTTTAAACACTGCTTCCATGTTTCTGAAATTTAATATTCTTGTATAGCTACGTTGAGTATTATAATTTTCTCGTTAATGGATAAAGCGCACTTTCTCATCCTTTCAACTGGGGAGAAACTCGAAATATTTTCCAAAAGTTGCTGATAATAGAACGACGCTATGTAACAACTCTAAAATTAGTTTTAAACTGATCCTTAGATAACAAACTGACTAGAATCATTATACAGCAGGTAAAATAAACTGCACGCCTATGAAAGTAGGTGACTTGAAAATGATTTATTACTCTCTGTCTTTTCAAAATAGACTATAAATGCGGCGATTTCCGAGAAAACAATAGGTTTGTTCCTACAAGAGTCTCTGACAATTTGCGAGATGTCAATAAGCATCGCCCATACATTGTTTTCAATGCCATCGTTCCAAGATAAATCGATAACTAAACTGATTGATTGTTTACTGACAGTTTGGAAACGGTCAGAGACTCTTGTGAGAACAGACCTAATCCTAATAAGTTGTAGCTATTATCCTCGGAAATATTTTTTTCTACGGGTACCCCCAAGCTGTGGTAGATATCAGAGACAACGTCAAAATTTACTTTTTTCCAAAACTGAACTTGTTTTAGTGTTCTTGTTTCTTGTGTACCTAATACTTCTTCCTTCTGGCTATCTATACTTTGTGCAATTTATCCATTTTTGTTTCTCGTTTCGAACTTCATCTTATTGTCAATTCTTTTCAATGATTTTACTGCAAGGCTTCCTAATGTTATCCCATAATCCTTTTTCAACGGTAGGTGATATTAATGCTTTATTGTTCCAATTATCAGAAATAGAAAACCTTTTTACATATCCTTACCTTTCTTGCCAGATCCTTCGCTTCCTTTATTATGTTTATTGGTTTTGAGGTTTTTATATTTAGGGGGTATCTTCTCTGGCTGCTCTTTGTGTTTAAGTATTTTGAACGCCACTACTTTCCCTAACTATGATTTTGTTAGGCAACATTTTTGTTGCCATTCATCTTATTTTGGAAAAAATGTATTTAGTTCTTTTAATTTTTATTTCCTTCCCATTATACTGAAAACTGAGAGAGGAATGATCCCCTAGGCGTTTATTTCTTCGAACTTACTTTCAAAGCTTCGTCTTTTAATAAACCTTAAAGATAGTCGAGATAATAAAGTTTTCTATATTCGCAGCTGAATGAAAAACTTCGCAATTTCAAATAATAATAATAATAATCATTGATAGAAATCTTTCCATCAAGTACGATAAAATATTCTGTATATTAATTTCCTGAACAAATATTCTTCCAACTAAAATCCAGCTTGTATAGCTGCTGCCGGCGAAATCTGGCGAACACAGAAAATCAATGCAATTTTTATTTATTGCACCGAGGCACTCCAGCTCCCACGACATCAGAGCAACACAGAACAGCTGAAGGGCTCTAAAAGCTTTTTAATAAAAGGGGCTCGTTTCAACCCGATGAAAGTTCAAAGAGAAATTAGGAAAAAAAATATTCACTTCCGCGAACCTGATAATGCCAGGCTTTTTAATTGGGAAAAATTGTACGGGGAAATTCGGAAAATTTAACCAATTATTTTTTCATTGGTTACGAAACAAAAAATTGCAATAGCTTTAATGTGAATATTTGGAATTGAACAGTTTCGTGACAAATGTAAAAATAATTGTTTCTAGAAACTTTATCAAAAAATTCGTTATTGTATTGTACTTGTATATACCTACTCATCTATATATGACTGAAATTTGTTAGTACATACAGACGAAATTTTAAATGAAGTTCAGGAACATATCAAACCAAATACCCTAGCTATTGAAATCCAGTAATAGGTACACAGTTTATTTCAAATATCTAGTTTCATGACGTATTAAAGCCACAAATTCAGAAAATAATAAATGGTGGAGTCCAAATTCTGGCTGTATTGTAATGGACACAATAATTTTAGCATGTTAACTCATCAGACACAGTAAATTAATTTTCCTGTTTTGGACAGGTCTGCATAATGAACCTAAAAATATATTTTATGTTTCATACAATACACTTGTCATGCAATGTGGTCAGTGATATCATATCAAGATTATTCTATTTTGATTGAAAAACAGTGAGGCACTAAATAAAATAGAGTAAATGTTAGAGCAAAAGTGATAAAAGGAGTAAGTATCTACTGGGATGTATTAACAACAGTTATGCTCTATATGAGAAAAGTTAGAAAATTAGAAATGAGGGATTAGTACACCAATCAATAGATAAAAACGATGCAGAAAAGTGGAAAACATATTACAGAAAACTATAGGCATAGAGAAAATGAGAATAATGAATTGCTGCTGACCCAGGAAACAACAAAAAATTATTGTCATAGAATACATAACATGGTAGAAAATACTCTAAAACATCTCTAAAATTAACCTAGAATTTCTTTACAAGAAAATCTTAGAATAGTATTTCAAATATGTTTCTATTTTATGAAAAAAATCATTTTAAATTGTTACCTGTTGAACGTGATCCTTCATTCCCAACCACTGTTTGTAGCCCATGGAGATGCCGCTATTTTTCCACTTGTCATAAAGGGCCTTTTTCTCGGGGTTTGTGAGCGTTTCTTTGGCTTCCTGAAAAATAAAGTCCCGCATTTATCGAATGGTCCAATTTCGAATAAAAGTCATTATCGGAGCTTGTCCGATTCCATTGCGAGACTATTTTCGTATAGACCTTAATCTATTTGAACGGAGTTTAACTGAGTAGAGATTTTGGATAAGAGGGTTTGTTGAAATTGGAATTTACTAGATAAACCCGAATTATTTCGAGTCACGTCGTTTAACAAACCAAAAATATTTTCCTTACATTGAGAAGCTGGAATTTCTCTTCCATCTCCTTGTCTCCGGCATTTTTATCTGGATGACATTGCAGGGCTCGAATTTTGTATTCCTGATTTATTTGCTCGACCTGAAAACGAAATTCATAACATAAATCAATTTATTTGACGTGAGACTCTTTGGAATAGAATAATATCATTTTATTCTATAAATTGTTCGTGAAATGTTTTGGAGTTATTCTAGAAGCTTTTGAGCAAAATATATTAAAATTTCAAAGCAATTGAGCTCCACACAACAAAGTTACAAATTTTCTGGAAAAACGAATTTTTTAAATGAAATAAAATTCAACAAACTTAGATATCCTAATTATTTACTAAAAAACTGCAAATGGCAGAAACATGAAATTTCGAGAAGTTATTCTAGAAGCCTAGAAGCAAAACATACTAAAATTTCAAAGCAATTGAGCTGCAAACAACAAAGTTACAAATTTTCTAGAAAAATAACTATTCTTTAGTGAAATAAAATTCAACAAGCTTTGATATCCGAATTATTTACTGAAAAACTACAATAGGCAGAAACATGAAATTTTGAGGAATTATTCTACAAGCTTAGGAGCGAAACATACTAAAATTTCAAAACAATTGAGCTGAAAACAACAAAGTTACAATTTTTCTAGGAAAATAATTTTTTCTATAGTGAAATAAAATTCAATAAGTCTTGATATCCGAATTATTTGCTCAAAAACTACAAATGGCAGAAACATAAAATTTGAGGAGTTATTTTTGAAGCTTTGGGGCAAAACATACGAAAATTTCAAAGCAATTGAGCTGCAAACAACAAAGTTACAAATTTTCTAGGAAAATACATTTCCTTAGTGAAATAATATTCAACAAGCTTTGATATCCGAATTATTTACTCAAAAACTACACATGGCAGAAACATGAAATTTTGAGGAGTTATTCCCAAGTAGCAATTTAACGTTGCGGCGACGTGTTTGAAATAGTTGCGCAACCAAACAGAAGTTGCGTAAACGACCTAGTTACAACGTTGTCACAACCTTGTTTTGCACCAATTTGGTCAATCATTTCCAGGTTTTTGAAACGTTTCAGTTTCAACTGTAGGTAGCAGTTGGTCGTTTCCTAAACGTTGCTAAATTTACTTATAAACAACTACACACCTGCGCCCTCTCTCATGGCGATGAGAGTTTACTTTTTGTTGTGTTTAGGAAATGGTAAATTTTTCAACCAAATATTCACTGATGGTCAAAATGGTCACTTTCTTTAAACTTACTACTGTATCTTAATGTGTTATTCTTATGCTTCAAATACTTTATTTATATTGCCGAAAAACGACGATATACAAACAGAAATCAGCAACGCATATCACTTTACTGATAAATGTACTATGGATTTATGCCAAAAACACGCGCGCCTCCAATCCGTTGCAAATTTCTCAAAACTCAAAAATAAAAAAAAAGATTGAAAAAAAAAAAAATAGATAACCAATATTTGAAGTTGATACCGCTTCAAACGCGAGCTAAACGGGGGCATATGATTGGTTCCTAGAAAACTAAAAAAAGCTATACAATCCTTTATTTACACCTGTTAATGCACCAAATGTCAATGGCCGGGACCATGTTTCCAAACAGAATACACTTTCAACATGGCGTAGGAGTATAATAGGCGTCAACGCTACTTTAGATATCAGATAACTAATAAATATACTAACTTTTAACGTTAGTCTGCCAGAAAACTAACTTTTTCCCGAGGCGAGACTGGAGTTGCTTATCGGACCAAAAACTAAAGTGAGTTTAACTTACGAACACTCCAAAATACACAATTTTCAATCGCGCCTACGTGCCTCTTCGTGCAGTTCAGTTGCCGTATTATTATTATTTCTTTCTCTAGTCTAGTCTACATTGATCTCTTCTTCATTATTGAGTTATTTCCTTGGTTGGAACGAGTTATTTATCCTGCATCGACTATTCGTTCTCTGGAAAATTAGTTGCTTCCCCTACTAATATTACTTCTTCATTCAGACGCGCCCTCGGGTTGGCATTTGTTCCTGCGGGCCGATCCTCGAGCCAGGGAGTGGAACTTCCCGAGAGAACAAAATTTTCGTCTTTATCATTCTCGTTTACTTTTCGATTACGTTGACAAGGACAAAACATTCGTTCTATCGGGAAGCTCTACTCCCTGGTCCGAGGATCGGCCACCTGAAGAATTTAAACGTAAGTTCTCGGATCTGTCTGCCTTCATGTAGGCTTGTGCCCCTGAATTTTCTTCATGACATAATTTTTTTTTGTCAATATGAGGCAGTTTATCTGAAGGCTCAAGGCTTGTTTCATTTTTAATTTGATGGTCTGATGGTCGAACGATTTTTTTATTTTGAGGTTAGTTGAAAAGGTGACTCGGCGGAAACGTTTTCAGTTTAACTGAAAAACATTCCTACTGCTCAGTTAAATCTCACAAGGTCGGATCTCCGTCGAGAAAACGTTTAACATAACTTAAGTTGTTACCTGAACGTTGTCAGAACGTTATTCCCATTCCCAAAATATTAACTTATTGTAGTCGGTTGCGTAAACGTAGTCACAACGTCGTAGTTTAACTAGAGTCCTGCGCAACACTAAGACGACGTTGTCCAGTGGTTTAGAGAGCGTCGTTTCTTAAATGCCTAAACTCTACACTAAGTACCTACAACGTTAATTTTGGTGTATTATGTGGTTATCGTCGTTAAAATGCTACTTGGGTTCTGGAAGCTGAGGAGCAAAACATACTAAAATTTGAAAGCAATTGAGCTGCGAACAGCAAAGTTACAATTTTTCTAGGAAAATACATTTCTTTAGTGAAATAAAATTCTTATTGCATGACGTCTTGGTATCCAAAAATTATTAACTCAAAAACTGAAAATGACAGAAACATGAAATTTTGAGGAGTTACTCTAGAAGTTTAGGAGCAAAACATACTGAAATTTCAAAGCAATTGAGCTGCGAACAAAAAAGCTACAATTTTTCTAGGGAAATAAAATTCAATAAGTCTTGATATCCAAATCATTGACTCAAAAACTACAAATGGCAAAAACATTAAATTTTGAGGAGTTATTCTAGAAGCTTAGGAGCAAAACATACTGACATTTCAAAGCAATTGAGCTGCAAACAACAAAGTTACATTTTTTTCTAAAAAAAATACATTTTTTTAGTGGGATAAAATTCAACAAGTCTTGATATCCAAATTATTTACTCAAAAACTACAAAAGGCAGAAACCTGAAATTTTGAGGAGTTATTAATTCTAGAAGCTTTGAAGCAGAACATACCAAAATTTCAAAGCAATTGAGCTGCAAATAACAAGGTTACAAATTTCCTAGGAAAATGCATTTTTTTAGTAAAATAAAATTCAACAAGTCTTGATATCCAAATCATTTACTCAAAAACTACATATGGCAGAAATATGAAATTTTGAGGAGTTATTTTTGAAGCCTTGTAGCAAAACATACTAAAATTTTAAAGCAATTCAGAAGCAAACAACGAAGTTACAAATTTTCCTAGAAAAATGCATTTTTTCAGTAAAATAAAATTTAACAAGTCTTATAATCCGAATTATTTGCTCAAAAACTACAAATGGCAAAAACATGAAATTTTGAGGAATTAATCAAGAAGCTTAGGAACAAAATGCATTTCTTTAGTGAAATAAAATTCAACAAGCTTTAATATCCGAATTATTTGCTCAAAAACTACAAATAGCAGAAAAATTAAATTTTGAGGAGTTATTCTAGAAGCTTAGGAACAAAACATACTAAAATTTCGAAGCAATTGAGCTTCAAATCACAAAGTTACAAATTTTCTAGAAAAGTGCATTTCTTTAGTGAAATAAAATTCAACATTGATATCTAAATTATTCTATCAAAAACTACAAAAGGCAAAAACATGAAATTTTGAGGAGTTATTCTAGAAGCTCAGGAGCGAAACATACTAAAATTTAAGTCATTGAGCTGCAAACAACAAAGTTACAAATTTTCTAGAAAAATGCATTTCTTCAGTGAAATAAAATTCAAAGCGGTTTATAATCCAATTTTTTACTCAAAAACTACAAATTGCAGAAGCATGAAATTTTGAGGAGTTATTCTAGAAGCTTAGGAGCAAAACATACTAAAATTTCAAAGCAATTAATTCGCAAACAACAAAGTTACACATTTTCTAGAAAAATGCATGTCTTTAGTGAAATAAAATTCAATAAGTCTTGATATCCGAATTATTTACTCAAAAACTACACAAGAAAAAATCATGAAATTTTAAAGAGTTATTGTAGAAGCCTAGGATCAAAACATATTAAAATTTCAATGCAATTGAGCTGCAAACAACAAATTTACAAATTTTCCAGAAAAATGCATTTCTTTAGTGAAATAAAATTCAACAAGTCCTAATATCCGATTATTTACTCAAAAACTACAAATACTAGAGACAAGAAATTTTGAGGAGTTGTTCTAGAAGCTCGGCAACAAAACATACTAAAATTTCAAAGCAATTAATTCGCAAACAACAAAGTTGCACATTTTCTAGGAAAATGCATTTCTTTAGTGAAATAAAATTCAACAAGTCTTGATATCCGAATTATTTGCTCAAAACTACAAATGGCAGAAACAATAAATTTTGAGGAGTTATTCTAGAAGCTTAGGAGCAAAACATACTGAAATTTCAAAGCAATTGAGCTGCAACCAACAAAGTTACAAATTTTCTAATTTTCTATGAAAATGCATTTTTTACTAAGATACAATTCTACAAGCCTTGATATTCAAATGATTCAGGTACTCAAAAACTACAAATGACAGAAACAATAAATTCTGAGGAGTTATTCTGGAAGCTTAAGAGCAAAACATACTAAAATTTCAAAGCAACTGAGCTGCAAATAACAAATTTACAAATTTTCTAGAAAAATGCATTTCTTTGGTGAAATAAATTTCAACAAGCCTTGATATCCGAATCATTTACTCAAAAACTACAAATGGCAAAAACATGAAATTTTGAGGAGTTATTCTAGTACTAGTTGATTCAATCTAAGGCTGAAAATTTAGAACTGAAACATTGATATAAATATAGAATTACTACTAAAAAAACGAAAGTCTGCAAAGAACTAGAAGTGAAATGCATCACTTGATTGATTGTAAACCTATCAAATTCAAAATTCCAATTCAGCAATTAAATCTTTCCGAAATTCAGTAAATTGGACGACCCATTCTTCCATTCAATATTTAAATTTCAATAATAATTTCCCAGTTATCCCTGTTTATTTCCCTGGGATTTCCAGCCCATTTGGGATTGATTAAATGAATTGTGAAAGGGTGAAGTTGTTTGTTTGTTTGGATCTTTGAGTAAATGGATAGCCGGCTGAGAGTAGGTGATTAGTTTTTGGAATTATATTACAGGCATTATACGTATAATCATAATCCATACTGCTCGCAAACAAATTTTGTTGTTTTTCGCATTAGGTATTAATTCTCCTATAGTAATTTTTATTGTGAAATATCCTATTGTTCAAATTTGCTCTTTAGAACAATTGTTTGTGTGGGTGTCATGTCTCTATAAGCCCATATTGATTTTCACTCCACGTCCTGATGTCAGCAAACGTAATAAAGACTATTACGCTAGGGATTAAACTAGTTTGCAATGCAATAGTAGATAGCTTGTTTGTTAATAATGCTATAAATTCATATATATGTCGGCGTTTTATCAATGTTTGTGATGTTTTGAAACAATCACTTGTAACCAAAATCAGCCTTGTGTTCTTATTTTTACACTATGAACATCAACAGGCTTTCATCTAATTTTTGTTACACTATAATTCATTGACGAGCATAAAATTTTATAGCTAATGAATAATAAACAAGCAGTTTTAACTTATTAAATTTTTGTTTGTTTATTTTCATTATTCATAGATTTTACCTCTCCTGTAAAACTAATAGATATTCATACACAAATTCTAATGGAACACCCTATTTGTTTTAGAGAAACATCTTTGATATTTTTACACGTGGCTCCAAAATAGAGCCTATATTTATCAGAAATAGGTGAATGTTTGCTCATAATTTCTCAAAGTTTACTTTTTTTGTTCGGTTAAATTTGAACCGCTTCAAAGACTACAAAATTGGCCAGATCTCATGCAGAAATTTATAGCTAATTAGACGAAACTAACGATTTAAGCAGGTAACTAATATGCCAAAATATTAACCGACGATTCGAAATATCAAAGGAAATATTAAATTACTTACATAAGAATTAAAGAATTATAAGATACTTTTACATTACACAGGATGAAAAATTGCAGGAAGTTAGAATCTATTTGTAAGTACTAAACTGGTATAAAAAATCACGCCTAATTTCACTCAAGATGCTTAATAATTCAAGTCCCTAATGATTAGAAAACTATGCGAAAGACGGAAACTGAGTGACAACGCAAAGGTTAGGGATAATTGACAAATTACTTACACGGGGCTTAGATTAAGATTGATTATTGAGGAGTTTTTCTGTTTAATGTTGCCTTTCAGTTTTTTTGTTGTTTTAAAAATATATTTTACCCCAAGCGTAAAAAATGTCGGACGAGGAAGAAAATAAAAATAAATGTAGGAGGATTTATAATAAAGTCTATGCACTTGAGGTCCAAACTGCTTGAGAGTTTATTTGGCATCGTTTCCAGAGTTATTCATATTTCTTCTCGGGCTAGTTTCCGAGAATACAAGGACTTGTTAGCAGTGCAAGTGGTGCAACTCATTTTTCTCAACGATAATAGCAAAATACTATGCCAGAATGCTTCATATATTTGATTTTGTAGCCTCTTTTCCAATATATGGTTCACCTGCTTCCATATTTTATCGATGCAGAATCCTAAACCCAAGAAAATATTGAAGTAAGATTGGCAAGAAAACCATGGCATATTTCCCTGTGGCCAAAACCGATGGAGACATGCATAGGGATGAATTAATTAGGCTGAGATATGTTGGAGAGATGGGCAGGAGTTGGTCACGTCATCAAATACCCTGATAATTACAGTGAAGATATTGGAATTGAACTTGAAAAGTTGTTCTAGAGCACCAACTGAATGCACCAGCAAGTTTGTCGTTGATTTTATTTGGAAAAGTACCAGCTATGACAGGATGCAATTAGCTCTCCGCATCAAGTTCACAGTCATCGATGCTACTGTGTCAGCTTACATATATCATATAGACTGTTGGAGCATAAAGTAGAGGAAGTGCTATTTCGGTGCCATCTACCTAAATATTTTTCAGCTCCAAATTTGCATTATTTGAATAGTTCGCAAGTCTACGCTGTTTAAGCATGCTTTACAGAGACTGCTGTCGCTTATTCAAGGGCCTCCTGGTACAGGCAAAACTGTTACATTCGCTACAATTGTATATCAAATGGTACTGACTTGGAAGTCGTGAGATTATATGTGCCAAATCAAGAGAGGCTATTGATTCTGCAGTCAGCTTTTTCGCTTTGCACAACCAAATTAGAAAAATGGAAGCCAACATGGAATTGGAAAAATAACAGCAACTCAAAGACCAAACTGGTGAACTGTACAGTTTAGATGAAAACAGTTATAGGATGTTAAAGAAGTCAGCTGAAAAAAAAACAGGTTCAATTCGATTTTGGAAGATCTTTTTCCATCCTTACCATTAGGTATTGAGAAATCCTGAATCAAAAAGTTTCTTTGTCAGCCAAAATATATCTGGATTAGAACTCTGTATTCGTTATCTCCATCATCTATCCAGTACTTTTGATTTGATTAACCTATAGTTTTCGTTTGATTCACGGACTTCCAGAAGGTGTTTCACAGCTTCAAAAAAATCTTTTGAATATGAGAAAACGCATCACTGTAATTTTTCATTTGATTGATTTCTAATAATATACGTACCCTCCAGGAGCAAATTTGAAAGTTTTTAACCAAGTTCTAGTACTCAGGTAACCTTTCGAAATTCAAAATTTGCTCATCGTTGGCCGATAAAGATAACTAAGGATACCAGACTGTCCAAATTCAATAACTCGACACCAGGAAGAAGGAAAACAAGAAGCCTATGGGAAAGGTTGATATGCAAGAGTTGACTTTTTTCAATTCCGCTTTATTAGAGAACTTCAACTTCCAAGATGCATCATTCCTTCAATAGAAGAGAGCCTATATTCAACGTAACGATAAAAAAAAAGCGAGATGTGATACACTTATGACGATGAAGTTTGAGTTGATACACTAGATTGCTAGAGGATTCTGCTTCTTTAGGCCACTGAATGGTAGAGTGGGCTATATGGAAAGGTTAAATTCTTTCTGGATATATTCCATTTGATTGACCATTCGAGGTAAGCTTCCCAAGCAGGACAAAATGAGATAAGTTTGATGAATTTTTGGTGGTGAAGCTTGGATTTTCTTATGTTAAATGTGCCTAACTGATGGTCAGAAAGTCAATTTTATCCCAAGGTTTATTCCATGTTTGTAATGATATACAGCAGTCATAAGTTTTGCTTCTATCTGTGTGCTTGGGTAGAATATTTTGTAGACAAAAAGTCCAGCAATCAGTAGTGTAGGTAGCAAATTTTGACTTCTAAATTTTGTCCTTAGAGTCCATAGAGTATAACAATATCCTGATAATCTTCAGCTCAGTATACTATTTGAAAGTCTCCAAAAACACGATTATAATGACAATTCCACAGCAATTACATTAGAACAGAATCATCAATATCAGTTAGTTATGAGACAGATTACCGAAGCTGTACTCTGTACTCAAAAATAAGAAGAATTTGCACAAAATCAGTCGTATCTTTAAGGAGCGTGAAGATTCGAGCTCTGAAGATGGACTAACTTTGGAAGAAATCCGTTTTGCTTTGACCCTATGGGAGCAATCCAGATCTTCGATAAAGTTCCAAAATTATCTGCTAATACACTTCAAATGGCAGAAAGTAACCCAATTCAACAAACAAAAAACCCCAACACCCCAAACACCAATAGACACTGAGGCCCAGCAAAACTGACCTCCATCTGGTAGCGAAAAATCCAGAACGGAGATCTTAAAACGGAAGAGTGGAGGCACTACCCTTGTTCTTGCCATGGATGAGAACGCTCTGAAGACAAGGCTGCAAAGTCTTTCTAGGACTAAGCAAAGTCTCCTTCAAGGCGACTAAACAACACAAGGGCGATGCAGAAGCTGCTCCAAGTAAACCTGCAGCACAATACGGTGGCCACGGCCATCCTTTGCAGGAACTTCTCTCTGAGAACATCCAAAAACCGTGGCTATTCAGGGGGAGAGTTGGGGGTCTAGACGAAGCCAGAGGTAAGATTATTTATGATCATAACTCCAACGACGTCAGAGCTTGCATATTTGTTAAAAATGAAGTACATGCCTTAAAACTAACCGATCTCTGTTTTAGGGACCAAGCGGCTCTTAGGCTGGAACTAAATATGGCAGGTGCAAGGTTCGAAGCCGTCCTCGTTTCAACCCACCTACCATATGACTCCATCCAACCACCACCATCCAACGAACTCTGAACGCTGGAGCAATACTGCAGACAATTAAACCTACAGATGATAGGAAGGAAGGATGCAAACGCACACCACACTGTGTGGGGTAGCAGCGACGTTAACATTAGAGGTGAGTACCTATTAGACTACATAATTTCAAAAAATTTGGAAATCCTCAATAAAAGTAATGAACCTACTTTCGTTACAAGAACTAGTAAAGGGGTTCTTGATATTACTTTGACCTCTCCCCGTAAATAAGCAACCTGTCTGATCACAGACATATCTGCATGGAATTTTCACAAGATATTAGACCAGCAGAGCAGTTTCGTGATCCGAACAGCACGAACTGGGAGGGATAGGTAGGTCAAAACTGATATTAAAAACGCCACTGATATAGAATTGGCAGCTATTAAACTACAGAAGGCTATAATAACCTCTTATCAGAACAACTGTCCCCTGAGAAAGCAAAACTCCAGAAGAGATACCTCATGGTGAAACGAAGAACTTTCAGATCTCAGGACGAAAACACGCGAACTGTACAACAGTGCGAGAAAATCGGGCAGGTGGGACGACTACCACTCCACCATGTATAATAGTCAGATCCGGAAGGCAAAAATCGAATCATTGCCAAGAGGTTGAAAACACCAAGGTAGCAGCAAGACTCCAAAAAACTCTGTCCAAGAATCCCTTAAATCAAGTTGGGACCCCCAAAAAACCAAATGGCACCTGGCACAGATTCTGGAAGAGAGACTGCTACACTATCGTCTTTTATTATGAAGATAATTGAAAAACTCATTGATTAACATGTCAGGGAAACTTCTCTTAAAGAAAAGCCGCTACACCAAAACCAACGTGCCTATCAATTGGGTAAATCTTAAGAAACGGCCCTACACCAACTGGTGGCAAGAATAGAGCGCGCAAATGATAAAAAGGAGGCAGCCCTTGCAGCATTCCTCGACATAGAAGGGGCGTTTAACTGAACCTCATTTGAATCTATGAACACTGCTTTGTCCAGACACGGAGTTACACACACCACAGGCAGATGGATTGATAACATGCTTCATGGAAGACAAGTTCAGGCTACTCTAAATAATGATACAATGGAGATGTCGGTATCAAAAGACTGCCCACAGGGTGGGGTCCTATCCCCTCTGCTCTGTGTGTGGGCGTAGACGAACCTAGTAGATCTATTTATACCCAGGGCTACTCAGATGATGAAGTAACCGTAGTCATGGCGAACAATTTACAAACTACTTCTGCTAAAATGCAAAGAGCGCTTAGAATCCTGCAAGACTGGGTCAAAGGGGCAAACCTGAGTGTCAACCTTAAGAAAACAGCTATATAATCCCCTTCACGGAAAAAAGAAAACTGGACGATCTAGTACCGCTCACTTTATTCGGAAAGCAAATACAATTCGTCCGGGAAGTCAAGTACCTAGGAATTATCCTAGATGCAAAACTAACCTGGAACGCGCATATCGAATACGCCAAGAACAAAGGTAAAATAGCGCTTATGGCCACCAGAAGCAGTGGGAAAAACATGGGGATTTCTACCCCACATTGTTAATTGGATCTATATAGTAGTGGTAAGATCCAGAATAACCTACGGATCAATAGGTAGTCGGTGGCCAATAGTCGGAGAGAGCAAAGCAATAATAGAGCTATACAAACTTCAAAGACTGGCTTGTCTCTGCATACTTATGATTTAGATATTCGAAAACTTTGAAAGGTCATTACTTTATGATTTAGATTTTGGAAAACCCTGAAAGGTCATAACTTTTTTTCTATTATAGATAGAAAGCTGAAACTTTCACTGAATTTTATCCCAATCAAGGGACTACAATCCCTGTTAATTCGTACTTCGCACTTATAGTTCCTGAGATAAAATCGTGTTAAGCAATTTGGGGTGGTTTATCAATTTTTCAATTTTTCTGAGTGCCTTTTTTCATAAATTTCGGCTTCAAATCTGAGAATAATTTAGTGTATGGAGTTAGGGGGATGTTGATTGACCATTAGGATACAAAATCTCGAAAAAAAATTGAAATAAATCTCCCGCCACTTGATATCATTATCAAAGCTAAGGGAAGAATGGGGGCTTACGGACTCAATTGCAGTCAAAACTGGAATCTGAGAAGAACATTCGGATATACCAGGATATCAAACATTGTCACAAACTCACTATTTGAGATGAGAAGTGACATCATGACCCCGAGAATAAATACTCACAAACCGTTTCAAACCCAGATTAAGTGGGAAAACAAAACAGAAAACTCAGTAGTCTAGAGTCCAGAATGGAAAGTTAGTATGGTACACTAATGGTTTCAAAATCAACAGTGGAACCGGTGCCGGAGTATATGGCCTATAGAGAAGAGATAATGGGTTTAGGACTTTCGATATAAAACTCCTTTTTCAAACATTATGCCGACGTTTTGACCATATATTTGGTTTTCTTCACAGGCCAGAAGACCAAATATATGGTCGAGACGTCGGCATAATTTTTTGAAAAAGAGAGTTTTATTTCGAAAGCCCTTAACCCAATCTCTACTCTATCTCAAACACAACACTAAGGGCGTTATCTAGAAATATATATGGCCCAACTCCACAATCAAAATGGTATTCTCCACTGGGGAAGCACACGACCGTATTCCAAGCTGTAATACATGCAATATAGATATGCCTGCGGGAAAATCTGAGAAAGAGAATATGTGCATAGGGATATTACGATCTTCTCAGACAGCCAAGCAGCTATCAAAGCCCTAGCATGCCAACGGATAAACTCTAAATTAGTGTGGGACTGCCTGCAACTCCTTTTAACCTTAGCCAGCCATAACAAGGTAATTCTTGCGTGGGTGCCGGGTCACACGGGCGTTTCTGGCAATGAAAACGCGGACTGCTTACCCAGGCAAGAATCAGAAAGGCAGTTTATTGGCCCTAAGTCCGCATTCGGAATATCAAAAACCTCGATACGTAGCTGCTTGGACAAGTGGATCCGAGAGGAACACAAAACTAACTGGTATCAAATACCGAGGCAACACCACAGTAAGGCAATGGTGAACTATCCTACGACAAGATTAGCCTCTGAGATCCTAAAGCTCACCAGGAACCAGATCAGAATTGTGACGAGACTCTTAACCAGTCACTGTACACTGAAGAAACACCTACTACACAAGATGAGAATTACCATGATGAACCCATCTCTAGATTGTGCGACGAGGACGAAGAATCAGCCTCTCACATCTTATTTGAGTGGCCTGCGCTCGCTTACTGGAGTACCCGACACCTCTTGGAGGAGGAATCTGTCCAGGAGGAGGGTCCCCTGAAATCGTCAATAAAGAAGTTACCGCACCTGGCGAAGGTGTCAAATCAATTTTAGCAGAAATTCACACCGAAAGGGATACAATAACCTTGCCTTGCTGCCGTTGATAAAATCAACCAATCAAATCAATCAACCCATTTTAAAATATTCACTAGCACTTGGACTATAATTTATGCATTCATCCATATCGATTAACCTGTTTAATTAACATGTAATGCGCTATACGTTAAATTAAATTTGCATCTCACTAACACGGGTACCTAACATTTCCACACACAACGCAGATTTTATCTATAATCTATTTTACCTTCAGATAAATATTATTTTGGTTTGTGTTTGGGGTGATTCGTTATTGACTATATAAAGTTTGAAATGTTGATTTTTGGAAAATAATTCATTTTAAAAAAGGTTTAATTTGAGTTATTTAGCAATTAATGACGTAACAAACTTTTGATTTTTCCAATAATTCACGTTGTGGGAATCACCTGCGACATTACTTATACCTATAAAAAGAATCGTCCCATGAATATTCCGATTAACTTCGTTACCTACAGTCAAGGTGGACTTTATTTATTCCAAGAAAAACTTCACATAATTATTGTTTTGCGTTATTTGCAGAACAAAGGAATATCCTCATGGACTATTAATTATTCTGAAAAAATCTCCCTCACATCTTAATTGTCTTAATAATTATGAAGCAAAAATTAAGTTAAAATCGACTAAACGCATTAAACACTCTCACTAATGAACTTTAAATTTGATCAAAATGAACTTTAGACACTGCCTTCATTTTCCAATGAATTTCGACCAAATTAGAGTGAAGAAGAAACTCTAGTTTCGGGTTGAAATCGGACTGCTCATAGACTTTTAAGTTGCAAGTCAATTAGAATTTTGATCAAAGACCAAACCTCTCTGATTATCACTTTGGTCTACGAGCTAGGAAAAACTATACGCAAATTGGGAAATTTTGTAATTTTTTTCGAAATTCTCCAAAGTAGGAATTTCCTTTTCTCCTATACCATTTGCAAAACTGCCGAAAAGGCATTAGCTAACTGACACTGGTAGTGAGCTATAAGGACACTAAAAGTTTGTGAATGTTCGACAACTTCTTAGTATACACCGGACCGACATTAATTGTTGAAAAACTGAAAAAGTTCCAATGCAAAAGCAATTTGATTGTTACCAAAACTATCGATATTTCAGCAAGATAGGTAATCCAGTTTCAAACACAAATATTAAATACCTAAAGCTAGTTTTTCATTAACGATTAATTTTCCTTCATATCTACAATTTTATTTCATTAAATACTTAAAAAGTTTCTACTTACAGAAGAATTTTCATTGCATCCCAAAATGGCATAATAATCCTCCATGTCATTTTTCTTATAATTCAAAATTTCTGCTACGCTGGTCATTTTCTGGATGCGTAAAAACTTTTTTTTTAAAACAGCCTCTCTCGACTTGGACCCTTTTTTGACGAAACAAATAGCCGTTCAACACGCGAAATTTGCCACCTGTTTCACACCGACACCGCTCCAGATATGATCCAGGGTTAGATCCAGCCAGAGGGATCGGGATAGAAGCCGAACGCCGAGCGAGAGAGATGAAAAATCGGTTAAATCTTGTTGTATAGTTCTTGCGAATTTCAATTGATAACTAAACCTGATGTATGGACAAGAACCTGGTCGACCGACAAGGTGAAAGTGTTGCGTGTTTAACCATTGGGAAATACCATGAAATAAGAGTATAACTTGAATAGATTGTAGTTTTTTTTTTTTTAATGATTTTAGTTTGCGAGTGCGCAAAGTTGGATGCTTGAATCGATGAATGGACGGCGGGGTTCCCGCCTAGAACTAAACAAACACTGGACAATTTTCGGAATAAATTTTGTTGTGGTTATTTTTGGAATACCGACTTTTATTATGCGATAAGACGATTCAGTTATCAATAAATTGAGAAATGTTTTCAATAAATAAAATGTTTATAGCTTCATTGCATAATAAGTATACACCAGAGTGTAAATAATGTCATCATGTTCATTTTCAGAAAATTATTTTGTTAATTTGGCGAATCGGAATAACACACGTTATTCAAATTCCTATTTGCAAAGGATTTTCAATGTTTGTCCTAGTCGCTGACTTTTATAAGAGGTTCAATATTGACTATCCTTTCTTCTTTGACTTTGACATTAATTTGTCATTACTCGGTGAAAATATTCAATAGCCATTTTAAGTCAATTAAATTGCAATAATGTTCCATAGTCAATTCTATTTACAGCATAGTCATTGCAATAAATGGTTATATATTAAAGTCTCAAACTCCTACACGTACTTACAATTTTTTTCTTACTTTCACTAAATTAATTATAATAAAATAAATCTTTTGATTACTTAAAACACGCACATATTGTAGTTTTACCGTTTTAAATTTTCTCTAAACTTCTTGATTCCCGACCGCCAATGGATACTTTTTGCGACTTCTTTACTTTTTCAAATTTTTCTCGGACAGGATTCGATTCTAGGAAATTGGAATTGGAGAAAAAAGGGTTTTTGTGAAAATATGGATATTTCCACCTTAGTCTCGGGCACGAACAGTACTGGAAATTATAGGTAGTACCAAAATACATCGTTTGGGGAACCTTACTTGACTTGCGAGTTATTTTCAGGGTGGTTTAAGGGGGTAAAACTGATAATCGCGATTCATCAAAAAAAGGGGTTTTTTGTGAATAATATATGGACATTTCCGCCCTAGTCTCGGGCACGAACAGTACTAGAAATTATAGGTAGTACGAAAATACATCGTTTAGGGAACGACTTGCAAATCACTTTGAGGGTGGTGGTAAAACTGATAATTGCGATTCATCGAAAATAATATATTTCCTAACTAGTGCGGAAACGAAATTTTCCGCAGGAGTTAGGAACACTATTTTTTTCTACGAGATGGAAGTTAATATTTGTTCCTATATATTTACCAATTTAATACAATTTTTTTTTTTTACTTTTCCGTACCTGTAGGTACCTGCAGTATACCTGTATACCTACTTGTAAATACCTGTATACCTAAAAATTTTAGGTATTCTACTTTTCCGCACCCCGTGCGGAGAAGTAATCTTGGTTTGTATCTGTCAAGAATGCAAGAATGTCATAGGGTTGGAATCCTAACCGTTACGTTTGTGCACGCAGTTTCATTGAGAGGTTTTTTGAAAATTTGCTCCTCAACGGCTTGTGATCATTTTTAACAAATATAGTTCTACCATATAAATACTGATGAAGCGCTCACAACCATGGACAATAGCTGAAAGCTCTTTCTCAATTTGAGCCCACATTTTTTGATAATCTGTGAGACTCTATGTATATGCTACTGGAAGATTTGTCTTGCAAAATTACTGCCCCCAACCACGTACTACTACTATCTACTGATAACACAACTGGCTTTTCATAATTAAAATAGATACTTTAAATCAGGAACTTTCAATAACATTTGCATTAACTTTAGAAAATCACAGTTATGAATATCAACTCACACAAAGTCTATCACTGGTATTCATAGTCAATCGCCAGTGAGTCGCCAGAGAATCGCCATATTTGGCCCAACAAATGGCGACTCGCTGGCGATTGACTATGAATACCAGTGTATGTCTTTCTCAAGAAGACCTTCTGCAGTCAATGTCCCAAATATTTCACTTCTTTGACACCATACTTACATTTACTTCAGTTAAATTTGATGTTTGCACTTTTGGGCCCTTTCAAATACCGCACTCAGTCTTTTTAAGTGATCATTTTAATTGTCCACGTGAATCAAAATATCATTTATGTACACCTGTACACCAGGTAAGCCTCCAAAAATATCTGAAAAAGTACGTTGAAAAACTTCGGGAGCCGAACAAAGACTAAAAGGCATTCGTTTATAACACAATCTTCCAAATTTGCCTGCATAAAATGTTGTTGTTGAAGTTGTGAATGTGAATCTTAATGTAGCCTTATCTGATAAAATTCTTTATTCGCATCCAAAATGGAAAAAATTGTAGGCTTTCCCGTTTTTGAAACAAGCTCCTTAAATGTAGGCAATTGGTATCGTTCCCTTACGACAGCTTTATTAAGGTTTTGAGAATCCAAACATGCGTTATGAGTTGTCAGATTTTTTAACAATGACTATTGAACTTACCCATTTTTTCCAAATCTTTTTGTAAATTTTCTTGCATTCCAAATGGTATTTTTCGGGGTGCCTCCGCCACTGGTTCAACATCTGATTTTAATTTTATTTTATAACTAATATCTTTTATTCCTTCAATTTTTCCAAATACTTCTCCATTCCTTGTGATAAAATTCTTTTATTTTGTCCTCATTGATCGTATCCATTGCCAAATTATCCATATTAATTCTCTTTATAAGACCATATTTTTCTGAAAAGCTTAATCCAATTATACAGGGTGCATCCAATTCAACTATTTGGAATCTCTCAGTACCTTTTGTATTTTTTACTTTACATAGACCTGAAACTTCAGCATAAACCTTGTCGATAGAGGATCCATCATAATTAGTTAATCTTACACTTGGACATTTTATTGCTGCCTTAAGCTTGGTAGCTATGGTTTTATTCAAAATGTTTGTTTCATCTCCTGTGTCAATCTTACAATTTACAACTTGATCATTAATAAGTACTTCTTCATACCAGCTGCCTTTCTTTACTGATCCTACTTGTTTTCCTCTGTGTACACTAAATAGATCAGATTCATCTTCTTCGTATTGCTTTACAGCATGCGCATTGCGATTACCTGGCATACGAGTTGGAGTAAACTGAGAAAAGCGATTAGGAAAGCTTTGAAAATTGCTATCTTATCACATATTTTCCTATATGCAGGATACCTTCCAAACTCATGCAGAGTACCTACCACATTTTCCACAGGCTCTATTAAATTTTCTTCCACCTCTTTCTCTATCTCCACTGTTACCTTTTTTCTTTATAGCATAAACACTTCTTGCTTCTTCTGATAACTCTGATTTTCTGCCAATTCTGCTGCCTTACGTATGTGTGCACAATTTTACAAGTCTTGTTCCAGCTCTCCTAGCAGTCTATCTCGTACTCTCTGGTCCCTAATACCACAAACTATTCGGTCTCTGATAAGACTCTCAGCCAGAGTTTCATAATCGCAATTCTTGCTTAGTTTTTTTTTTAACTCTGTTATATAAACATCCACTGGCCCTCCTTCTACTTGATTTCTTGTGTTGAAAATGTGTCTATTCACTGTTTCATTTGATATTGGAACAAAATCTTTTTGTAGGATATCGAGTAACGGCTGCCAATCTTTTTTATCTGTCTCAAAGAGTGTCAAAGTTCCCAAAATATCCACTACATCGCTACCAAGAGTATGTAGCAGAACGGCAACTTTCCTCTATTCAGTAACTTTTGGAATTGAACTCATTCCTGTTGCATTCATATACAGGGTGTCCCAGCCGAAAGTGAACCATTTTAAATGGTTATAACTTTGAAACCAGGTGTGCTAGCTACCTGCAGTTTGCGCCATTCGAGTTGTCTTGGTCTAAAGTTTTTTTTTGTAGGTTGCAAAATTTTTTGAAACTTATACAGGGCAAGTAAAAAAAAATCCATTTTTCAACATTGAAATTCTCCACTATTTTTAATGGAACACCCTGTATATCACAACGTCAAAAAAAAAGAATAATGTTCAAGCTATCCATGTACGAATAGACATAGTCCCTAAAACTTGAAGTTTTAGCTGTGAAAAATCAAAATCGAAATCTTGGTATTTTTGCAAACGCATATTTACAAAGCTTGGAACTTATATTTGCCCAATAAAAAGTTAATAAAAACTACACAAAATGCTGTATATGTAGGTATATGTTAGCCATTCTGTTCCAGGCATTTATGGATCAGTAAATGGGTGAATTACTTGTGTAACATTTCCTGGGGAATCGCTTCAATGACATTACAAATGTTCCGCTTAAGATCTTTCAGGCTATTTAAGCAAACGATTACAGCATCTTTCCTTGACATAACTCCAGGGAAAAAAGTCTGGGACTCTCAAGTCAGGAGAGTAAGGTGTCCATTCTATAGGACCTCCATATCCATCTTTCCCCAAATGTCATATCTAGTGATTCCCTTGCTATTAAAGAATAATGAGGCATCATCCTGCTGGAAATAGATATCATCCAAGATACCCTTCTGTCCTAACTGTGGAAAAAAGAACATATCAGCGTATACAATTTCTGTTATCGTTGGTTCATTAATGCAAATGATCTATATTTTTCCTTAATCTCCATTTGACGAGTTCCAGAGAAAATACTCTGGAACTCGTAAAATTTTCTTGGAAATTGTATTTTAACTTAATTGATATCTAACTAGACAGTTACAAAATTCTTTGTCATAGTGATATCAAGTACCTACAACATGAAGTTGCATGCAAAAATGCCAAGATTTCGATTTTGATTTTTTACCTCTAAAACTTCAAGTTTTAGGGACGATGTCTAATGGTACATGGATACCTGGAATAATAATCTTTTTTTTCTCCAAATATAACTCCTTGGTGGTTTCAACTCCATTTTTTTTAAACTTTATTTTCTTTAACAAATCATAATGGATTTCTTAATTTCCGCAGAGCCATGTGATGCGCCCCTTCCAGTAAAAAACACTTTATCTACAAGCGTTTGGTTATGACGTTTTTACATAACCATTTTTCTAGTATTTGAGTTAAGTCATGAGACTCATTACACAACTAGTGGTGTTATGGACGAGGGTATGAATCTATAACACAACAATTTTTGGTGATTTGACAAATGTCAAAGGTAAACCTGTGAAGGTAAAATGAAGGTAGAAAACTATTCATTGACGAAAATAATTGAAAAAACATTCTTATTTTTCTCTTTGTAAATAAAATGTTGTACATCACACGTGAGTTTAAACATGACTACAAAACTCGTGTGATTAGAACGACTCGGTCTACGACCTCGTCGTTCTAATCTTTCACACTCGTTATTGTAATCATGTTCATAAACGCACTTGTAATGTAAATAACTATTATTTCTCCAGAACACTTTTATTAATATTCTAGCAATTGACCAAACTGACTATCTTCCCCTTCTCTCTTGCTTCCATGATCCATGAGAGGACATTTCGATAGCATTAAGTATGTTAGTAGCTGTCCATTTTAGCAAAAACTTTTTTCCCGGTAATTTGTTGTTTTTCTTATTATTAATGGAACCGACCATTTCTATTATAGATGGGTTTTCATCTGTTGTCGAGATCTTGTTCTGAATTATTGTAAAGGTCCCAATATAGAACTTTCCATAGCTGATACGATAGTAAATGTTTCATATTCCATGATATTATGCTGGTACCGAGATCTCTGTTTTAAACACTCTAAAGGTACGGTTTGTTAGGAGAGTACGCGTCGCACAACTGACAACGTAAACGTCGTCATTGGTTCAGGTATGACCATAGGTATGACGTACCCGTTTTCTGACGCTGACGCTGACGTCAGGTAACGGGTATACGTCATACCTGAGCCAATGACGATGTTTACGTTGTCAGTTGTGCGTCGCGTACTATCCTAACAAACCGTACCTTAAGGTGTGGTTTGTAAGGGCAGTGCGCGACGCACAACTCACATTCTGTTGAACGCCGCGCACGTCTGCTTAAATCAACCTACTGTAAATTATATGACTGGTTTGTTGGGTTTGCGCAGGTGAGGGCGACGTCAGCAGTGTGTCAATGTCGTGCTGAATAGATTCTGCCGACGTTTACGTTGTGAGTTCTGCGTGGCGCACTGTCCTAAGAAACCGTACCTTTTGGCCGCCTCTATTCTTTTTTATATTTCTTTCTAACATTTTTCCGTGGTTTTTCTTTACATCTTCCTTGAGAACTGATGTTTGTTTTGTTTATTCTATTAATGAAGTTTTTGTTTTGTCGAACTTTTTTCATTCAAACTTGATTCAGAATTTGATCTGAGAACTCTAAACTCACAAAGAACAAAAAAACTTCCCTTTTCACAAAATAAAATATCACTTTTAGCACTTATATCATAAATAACTTTTTGGTTTTGATAGGCCCATGTATCATTTTCACAATGTTGTACACTAAAATAAACTAATTAAAAAGAACAGGTCGTATTTTAGTAAACATTTTCTCTAGTAGCAAAATTTCCTTTGTTTGCAAACATTAAAATTAGATTTACCTACGTCTATAAGAGGTTCTTAACCTATTCCTAGACTCTTCTTCTTTGGCGCCTAGACCGACCAATCAATAACAATAAACTTCAATATGCAAAGAATCAAAGAGTCGGCACATTGTTTCCGGAAGCGAAATTAATATTCTAAATTGGACTGTATCATCCGCGAAGTGCACCGGGAATAAACAATTAACTGTTTTGTTCTTACGACTTAACAATTAATATTAATTAAAAACTATTGATTAAATTTGGTTAGAGCTTAATGGGTTCATTATACAATACGTACATATGTCTTTCTGGTCTGGTGCGATTTTGAATCACCATGAATGAATAATAAGCACGTTTTCAATTAGGTAGAGCTTTGTAATCTAGTAACCATAACCAATCGGAGTTTTCCGATGCTAAATGAGTTTGTGCGGTACTAAAGATTTTAACTTTTAACGGTTTTTTTCATTATACAAACGTAATCTTGTTAAACCATATAACTACATGAAAGTGAACGTAAAAGACCAATCGTTATTATTGACTTTCCTTGAATCTAATCCGTTCACCATAAAGTCAAGACATCTTGGTGAAAAATTAATCTTTTTTGTTAAATTCTTAACTTTCATTTCATCGCATTACATCAGAAAACTATCGGTTAATCCGGTTCAATTCTCTAAGCTCCGGGGATTTGTCAATTACTGTCAGTTAATAATGCTCTGAAAATGGCTTGGTGTAATTTGGAATCACCTTTTCATGAAGCAGTCAGTAAAATTTTTGTTTGAGTTTTATAAGAACAAAGTTTTCATTCTTATAATAAATACTTAGGTACAGGGTGTTTTTTTATATATTGACACCCCACCTACAGCCTTTAGAAGAAAAGGTGTAAATACAAAAGTTGTACAGTTTTGGCTGAATTTTTCGAAATCTTGGTTAGAAACAAAATTTAAATGTCAGAAATGTGAAATTTTGCATGCTTCCAGCTCTTTTCAAATGGGATGCCCTATATTTCATGATATATTCTTGAAGAGCACAATGTTCCGATTCCAAAAATATATAGTTAGTCTATTTTTGATTGAACAGTCTATTCGGCTCCAAAAATTGGAAAAATACTATCCTACTACTGATTTTGTGAACCATTCTACCTGTATAGGTGAAAGCTGCAAGTTAAATTTAAGGTACCTACTTGGTTTCTCTGATAGTATTTTTAAAATTTTTACAACTAAATATGTTGGAGACGGCTCAACCAAATATAAGCAAACTATATAGTTTTGGAGTCGGGAAATTGTGCTCTTCAAGAATATAGAACCAAATAAAGCGCATCCCATTTGAAAAAAGCTGAAAGCATGCAATATTTCACATTTCTGACATTCAAGTTTTGTTTCTGACCATGGATTCTGAAAATTTAGCCAATGCTGTACAACTTTTATATTAACAGCTTTCATTTACATGTAAAGGTAAAAGCTGTAGGTGGAGTGTAAATATATAAAAAAAACACCCTGTACTTGAACAATAACTTATTATATAAAGTCAGAATTTGTAAGATTATCCACTTTTTGTCAATTTGCCTTTTAACAGGAATTAGTAATGTTACTTTACTAAACTAGTAACATAATGTGACAAGTTATTCAAGTACAAATAAGTGAATTGTTGCGGAACCTATGGGTGAACCTCTGCGGGACGAGCGCAGCGAGTTCCGCAGCCATCTATTCATCAATATGTTGTTTAATTACGATACTAACCTGACTCACTCAAATGTGAGTTGCCTTATTTGAACAGTTAACAGTATATTGGTGAGTAGATGGCTGCGGCGCAGAGGTTCACCCATAAATTCCGCAATAATCCACTTATTTGTACTTGAACAATAACTTATTATTTAAAAAAACACCCTGTACCTATGGCAAAAAATTAAGTAGAATTCTCCTGTGGAAATGGTTTCATCTCAGAATTTTCCTGACATCCTAGGTAGGTACCTCCCTGATGATTTGGATTTTTGAATATTGGATGATAGAAAGCTGAAAATTTCAGCTCATTTGCACAGTTCTTGGAATAAAATCGCGTTAAACAATTTGGGGTGAATTTATCAGTTTTTCAATTTCCTGACGTCCTTTTTTCATAAATTTCGACATCAAATCTCAGAATA
The DNA here is from genome assembly GCA_917834065.1 of Ceutorhynchus assimilis. Taxonomy (NCBI): domain Eukaryota; kingdom Metazoa; phylum Arthropoda; class Insecta; order Coleoptera; family Curculionidae; genus Ceutorhynchus; species Ceutorhynchus assimilis. Next base: position 32,372,868 of record OU892284.1, read on the forward strand.
ATTTAGTGTATAGAGTTTGGGGAGTCCCAATAATGATCATTTAAACACAAAATCTCAACATAAAAGAATTGAAATTTCTTTATTTTAATACTAAGGTAGGTAGGCACCTTATGATTTGGATTTCAGCAAACTTTAAAACATCATAACTTTTTTTCTATTATAGATAGAAAGCTTAAATTTTCAGCGATTCTTATCCCAGTAGAGGACTACAAATCCTGAAAATTTCAGCTTATTTGGAATTATAGTTCCTGAGATAAAATTGCGTTAAGCAATATGGGGTGAAATTATCAATTTTTCAATTTCCTGACGTCCTTTTTTTATACATTTCGGCTTCGAATCTCAGAATTTTCACGTGTTTATAGAGTTTGTGGAGTCACAAATTATCATTTAAACACAAAATCTTAACATAAAAAAAACTTGAAATTTCATTATAATACTAAGGAGGGTACTTATGATTTGAATTTTTGGACACTTTAAAACATCATAACTTTTTTTCTATTATAGATAGAAAGGTAAAATTTTCATCGATTCTTATCCTAGTAGAGGACTACAATCCTGAAAATTTCAGCTCATTTGGACTTATAGTTCCTGAGATTAAATTTCGATAAGCAATATGGGGTGAATTTATCAATTTTTCAATTTCCTTACGTCCTTTTTTCATAGATTTCGGCTTCCGATCTCAGCATAATTTAGTGTATACAGTTTGGGTAGTCCCAAATGATCATTTAAACTCAAAATCTCAACATAAAAAAATTTGAAATTTCATCATTTCAATACTAATAAGGTAGGTACCTACCTTATGATTTAGATTTTTGTCTACGAATCAAGTAGGTATCTTGTCAGTATGTAATGAGTTTCTGGTATATTTTTGAACCTATGTAAACATGCTGCCCAGGAAACAAGCGACAAGCTACATGTATCATAGCTTACCCAAAATCCATGCATCGCACGCGCCCAATCCCCAAAAATGTTAAAACTGTGTGTAGCCTACTTTCATATGATCATTATTATTTATTGTGTTAATCGTTCACGGACTGGATTTTCAATTCCAAGTTCTAATATATGTTTAAATGTATCAAATAATGGTCAGCCATTTTGGAAAATTCGCCATTATGGATAAACGCGTCAGCATAGAGTGCTAGACTTTCCACCATGGCTTTCTACAGAAAATTTTCATCAGGAAACCACTCACAGAAATTGTATTCCAAATAGTTTGACGTTAGCATTTTTCGTGCTTATTTGCCTATACTAAATGTGGAATAAAATTTATTTGAAAATCCTACAATTCAAAATAGAATATATACTTAAGTAGTTTTCTTTTGGGAAAACTACCTTAATTGCAAAAGGGTTTAAAATAAATCCTGAAAAATTGATTCCTTCAAAGTTGGATAAGTCCCCACACAAAGTTAAGCTCTTAAATATAATAAATGAGCACGCAATTCGCCAAGGTACTTCAACCGTACCGAGTGCAGCACGCGTTCCATTCACATATTAAAGTCCCCATCTGGCAAGGTAGATTCCAGCAGTGCGTTTCTTTACAGTACGGTACGGCCAACAGCATTATTTTCAGGTCTGAAAATTTTCTCCGCCTGCTGCGAGGATATCCTTCCCCTACCACAGATTCTTCCTGAAAAAGCGCGCCTCGAGTGCTTTAGGAAATGCGGCTGGGACTTTAGTTTATTCTTGACTCTGACTTAACTTTCGGACGAGTACGATATCGTGAGTCGCACGGGATTTCGAGTTGCGTATAGTCTGTTTTTCGTGTATGCAAATAGAGCGGCATATAGAGACAATTTTTGTGCATTGACTTTGCTTTGTAAGGTAAGAATATTGTTTTATTTATATTTATTCACACAACTTTTCGAGAAAAATATTTTAGGAATATGCATTTTTGTTCAAGCATGTTAAAAGCTGCGTAATGCGAATCTGTTTGCTCGTTTTTCTTTAGATTTGTTATGGGAAAACCCATAAAAATAGTACTAAAATAGTTTATTAGTGAAAAACTTTGTTTTGTTTAAAAACAACATTGTTTTGAAAATACAAACTTACTCTATTCCGGATTTCAATGTTTTTATTTGATGAATCACTTTTTGGGGGATTTCATCCAGAAAAACTAAACAGTTCGTAGAATTACCAAGAAAAAGTTAAGTAAACAATAATAATAAAGTTTATTTAGCAAACAGCCTCGAGAAAAACTAATTATTATTTTAAATGTCCCTCAGGAAAAATAGAAACATATAAAATAGAATAGAGCTTACAGCTATTTATGTAAAAATTCAAAATGTTCTGGAAGTAAAGTGTATTCAATTTTATATTATAATTCTTAACCCTTGCGATTTATTTGATAGCAAATCTTTTCTTGTTTTTTTAATATCTGAAAGTAGAAAGTACTAGATACATCTTGATGTCTATTATTAAGTCTATCATTAGAAGATTGGCCCGGGCAATGATTCTTGAAGCGGCTTTCTCCTGGCATAAAAAAATTCTTGAAACTCATCATCATCATCATCGTCGCGGGGGTCTATCAGTTTTCTACTGCATCCTGCATTTCGATCGCCATTTTTTCCGGCATTTCCTCGGATCTATCATTCTTATATCATTTAACGTTATCTATCCATGTTAGCGCCGGTTTTCCTCTCTTTATCCTGTTTCATGGAATGTGCATCAATGCTCTCTTTGGCCATCTCTCCTCCTTCATTCTCATAACTGTCTATGCTCCAGTCTTGAAATTCTACATGCCTGTCTGTTTCCACTGCATCTACCTTCCTTTTATTTTGTTCCGATAGTCGCCAGAATTCAGCTCCGTACGTCAATATCGACTCTATAATTGCTCTGTAGATTATCTTTTTCATTTTTATAGAAATCTAACTACTCCAGATTAGAGAATTCAAAATGCATTTTGTACTCTGTCATTTATATCTCACTCTGATGTTCCCTTTGTTGATATCACATCACAGCTTCCTAAGTATTTATACTCCTCGCCCTTTTTCAAATCTCTCAGGCTAAGATCCGGGTCTTCATTATCATCTCAAATACAAAGATATTGCTTTCGTTTATTTTCATTCCCCTTTGTTCGTATTCATTTTTAAGTCTTCTATACATCTGATCCAGGTCTTCTTCACAGCTAGCTATTACTCGTCTGCAAAGAATAAGGTGGACAAGTAATGTTCTCCCACTTCTATTCCCATACTAGAGTACCTATTTCTCCAGTTCTACAATGTCTCCTGAACAGTGTAGATGATAATGAGCATCCTTTGTTTTAGTCCTTTTGTAATTTTGAAACTTTCTGAAGCTTGACTTCCTGCTTTTACTATACACATTCTGCGGGTTTTTATAAATAATATTAATGGCCCTTGAGTCTTGTGTATTCTTTACTGAGGTTAGACTTTGTCAAAACTTCGGTAAGTTTTCTCAAGGGAACTGTATCATAGGCATTCGAGGTCTACAAATATTAGGTGTGTGGACAGGTTTCGGGCTTTCCATTTTTCTATATGATTTGTTTTAATGTGAAAGTTCCATCAATGCATGAACATCCCCCATCTGGTTTCCTATATCTGAAATTTCTATTCTTCTTTTCAAAATGCGGACGTACAACCTTTACAAATAACTAGTCACACTTATTCCTCTACAGTTTCCACAAGTTTTTCGATCTCCTTTTTTGTGAATGGAACTTATGTGTGAGATATTCCAGTCTACAGGTATAGTGTGCCCTCTTAGTAACAGATCGTTGTATAGATCTGCTAGAATTTCCATCGCGATTTCTGGCGCACATTTCTGGTCCCGGAGCTTTTCCATTTTCCACATCTTGTACATTTATGTTCTAACTTTTTCCGACGTTATAGCTTCCACATGATTTACTTCATCTTCCTTCAATCTGCTCAATCTGTCCCTTGAATTGTTCTCTTTCCTCTTTCAGCAGCTTCTTGTAGTGCTCAGTCCAACTCTTCCAGATATTATCTGGATATTCGCTGCGTCCTTTCTACCTTTCCTCACTTTCTTTATAGCTTGATGCTACTGCCACCCTTGAACCCTTTTCTATTTTTTAATTTATTTATTCACGGGATAACTCCATTTACAGTTTACAATTAACAAAATTGTTATGCAAAATAGATTGAATTATTGCCTACAAGAATACTCAATATATATAGTCCGACAAATACCATTTTAAAGTCACGTGATACTGGTGGAAAAAAACGTATGTCCATTGATTATTTCGTTGATATCACCTACAAAAAGCTACTGGTGGTTAATTACTATTAAATTTTAGGATATGTTCCCACTAAACTCTGTTTTTTTTTTAAAGATAATTCCCCAAGTCAAAAATTTAGTAACTATGTTGGCAACACAAGCCTTTTCTACATAAAAAATTTGAAAGCATCGACAATTTTACATTGTATTGCCAACATAATGTCATTTTGACTTTTATCTTTAAAAAAAAAACACACTATAGCATTTTACAAACGCGTTTCTGAAGTAGTATTGACCAATCAGAGGGCAATTTTAATACTTGCAATTGTTGCGAGACTCACTTTTGTTGCATCTGCTGTCTGTTGTAATACATTCTGAACTTAAATTGGATACCCGTTTTCTATTTGCTTCTTTTCGAGTTGGAAAAAGGTTAATATAGACAAAATTATTAGCTGTGTTTGTTCGTTGTATTATTTTCGAAAATAACTTTGACAAACTAATCCATGACAGTGACGGATTCTATTTCAGGTAAGAATATTATGAACAATAATTAGACAGCAATTTTTTTGTCAATTTTACTATCACCGCTGTTTGAGATGTATTCAACAAGGATAGAGAAAAATCACGTGACTTTAAAATGGTATTTGTTGGACTATACTTAATTAATCCTAAAATTTAATTTTAACCTACAACTTATTCAAGCTCTTCTTAAACCTGCATAGGAAGACATCAAATATTTTCAGATGGTAAAAATTCATGAGTCTACAGTACCTATCAACTGAAGAATTAAAGCCATAGTTTGTTCTATGCAATGGGATGTAGAAGGGAGAGAATTCTTGCCTTCTATTTCTTGTAGCTATTTCAATATTGATACATTGCAACGAATCGGAAGAATCAATTCTCCCATTAACTAATCTATTAACAAATATCAAACCAGAAAAGGTTTTTCTATCCCTCAGAGTTTACAAATCAAGCTGTTTCTCCAAATAGCTATAATTATGGTCCTGAAAAGCAAACCTTAATTTAAACGCGCAAAAACTTAAGAACCCTGTGCTGAACTTTTTCCACCGCATATTGGTGAGTATCCTGATATGAAGACACCATTGAGGCATACTCCAGCGATGACCTTACCAATGAGAAGCACCCACAGTTTCTCAAAACAAGGCCCAGCACTTTTGATGATTTTACTGATATTGTATTGATATCTTCAAGAAAAGTTAGACCTTCATCAAAAATCACTCCCAGATCCCTTATTTTAGAAACATAACTTAAAGCTTCCCCTCTCAAAGAGTATGAAGGATGAACTTTTTTTTACCTTTAAAAAATTTATCTGCCAACATTTAGATAAGTTTAAGTTTAATTTATGAACTGAACACCAATTTGTCAATCTATCCAAGTCGTTCTGTAACAATTGTTGGCCTTCCATATCATTTATAGTCCTAAAAACGTTTAAATCATCAGCAAAAGCTAGTCCAACACTATTTTGAAAATAATTGAACATAGAATTAACAAATAAGACAAAAAATAAGGGTGAACAGCAACAGTGTCCCCCTTGCGGGACTCCTGAGGTAGCAGTGATTGTGACAGACTGAAAAGAACCTACTTTTACTGATTGGTGAAATCCTGTTAAAAAAGTTTTGATCCAGTCTACCGCATCTGCGCCGAACATCATACAAAAAATTGGAAAAATCTGTGTAAATGGCATCAACTTGTTTAAAATCCTCCAAGGCCTTGATTATTTTGTTTTGGTAACTCAACAAATTTGTCACAGTTGAAGGCCCTGCACAAAAACCCTGTTGACTTTGGTTCGTTAGGTCTCGGCACAGCCACTTTAGCTGGTCACTCACTAAGCTATCAAATAATTTAGGAATGGATGACTGAATGCACGCACCTATAGTTGGCTGCATTGCTCCTATGTCCACTTTTAAAAATCGGTACTATAAAACTATGCTTTCATCTCTCTGGAAAAGTTGTGGATACTAGTGATTAGGTAAATAATAAGTTTAAAGGAATCACTAGAGTGCAAATGCACTGATTCAATAAACTATTTGGAATCCCATCAGGACCCAGTGTATCCTTGTTTGGTAAGTGAGTTATCTTATTATAAATGTCCTCTCTAGAAATGTGTGCAAGTCTGAAATTCTCCGAAATATTCAACGGAGTTCCCAAGTCCAGCGAATCATCCAGTCATCCCCGGAGTATAAATAGTTTCAAAGTATTTTTTAAATAATGCAACAATATTTTGACCATTTTCAGCACTTCTATCCCAAATTCATAATTTGGGGAAGGCCATTATTTGACTTCAAATCTCTTATATACTTCCAAAAGTATTTTGGATTAGTTTTAAATTCAGTATCCATTTTTGACATGTTCTGAGACCAGCAGATGTTACGACACCGTTTACACTCCGACCTAAACCTGGAAAACTCAGCCACATAGGTTTTATGTATGGTGAGAACCATTTAGAAAAAGAGCCGGACTTGTACTTCCTGACATGTACAAAATAGGTTAAAAGGCAATATACCTATACTTACCTAAAGTCTCGTAAAAGGTTTCTAAAGCTAAATCAATATCTAAATTTTGCAAGCACTGTTCCCAGTTAACACCACCCAAAAAATTGTTTAAACCCAAAAAATTAGCATTTCTAAAGTCATAGTAGAAGTCCTCACAATGTAGACTATCGTTCATCTGCCTTCCATCCAGGATTCTTATAACACATTCTTAACTAAGATAATGCAAACTATCATCAAAAATTGGGTCACTAGCTATAGTTGTATTAACACTTTCATCATTTATAAAGGCAAGATCCAAAAATATATGTCTCTCTTATTAGGTAGGTATATATCTTTTCGAAAAGCTGTAAGTATCCAAAAGACTGAGCAACATGGACTGCCGATGAAGATGCTGGACATTTAACCTGCACTCCACATTCGTTATTGAACCAGTGAGCCTCTGGGAGATTGTAATCACCGAAAATATAGATCTTCTGAAATTCATAGTTTTGGAAAATACTTTCTACTGCCTAGCAATGCGAGTTATAGTAAATTTCAGGCATACTTGGCGGAATATAGACACCCCCTATTATGAATTTGAATCCCTTCAGCTCACACAAAAGAAAGAACTACTCCACATATTGCTGACTTACTCTAACCCTTAAAGTCTTAATTGACTTTTTCATATAGAAAAGCACACCTCTACCACTAGATTTATGGCTAGTTAGTTTGGATCGATCACTCCGATAAAGATTATAAATAAAGTAAATTAATTCACTGTCCAAGAAATCACAGTTCAAGTTACTTTCGCCAGAATTATTATATCATACATAGAGCTACTTACAGCCAGCTTCAGACTTTCAATTTTTGAACGTAAACCCCCTACATTTTGACAATATACTGCGAATGGGGATCCTTCTAGTTTCCCTGAGATTGTGCGTTATGTTTAGTCACAATTTTAGACACTTCCTGCATATATTTGATCATTACGTCTTCCCCATTTTCCTTCCTTCACACAGGCTCTTCCCTGTCTGCTTTAAATGCATCTTGTTGCATTTTGGTTGAATTGTAAGCTATTTAAAAAAAACAGCGATTTGTTCTCAATGTAGCTTCTGCTCGCAATGCTTTCTGAACAATGTCTGAATTAGTGCATACAATCTTTACTGGTCTAGGCTTCCCCTCGAATGACCTTTTGTATCAAATTGATCTCCGACTGATAACCCAGCTAGGTAAAAATATCCTAAGCTATGTTGGTATCATGCTTAATTTTGTCTGGTATAATATTTTCGGATGATTCTGGGACATCAAACCCCAAAAGATTTTTTGACCTTACGGATCTCTCGTGGACCTCCATTAAAATTTGACCAAAATTTGGGGCTTGGTTCAATTTGAGCTGTTCTATGTCTTTTTTTAATTTAGTGATCTCTTCCTGCACTCTGCGAATCACCATAGGTGCCGACTTGAATGCATTTCTACAGTCAACACAAAGATAGGTACATAAGTTTTCTTTTCTGGAGCATGACGTCCCTATTTCAGAGGCTAGCCCTGAACATGCTTCCGTCATGTAAAAGACTACTCTACAGCAGTCGCAAAATAATTGATGTTTTTATTCGTCTATTGAAGTTTTGCACTTGGAACAATGCATTTTTAACCTCACTCTCTTTATTGTTGAGAGTCATCAATCTAAAAGACACAAACCAAAGATCCCACCAATAACTGTTTCTACGAGCTGAATCCAGTACACGAACGGACGTTGACAACACGGTTTAGACTTGCAACAAATACAATCTATCAACATAACCTCACAGACATATGAACCTTGCCATCTCTTTCTTCACATTCCTATTCAGTTGTCTATATATTCTTCCATCTTCTGGACTTGCCGAATTTAACCATTTCTGGATAAGCTACCTTTTGTTAGCCTTTCTAGGTCTTCTGTCCACCATTCAGGATTGTGTTTTTTTTATTTTGTCTTGAATTCTAAATGCTTCTTTTGCTATCGTATGAATTTTTATTTCTTCTGCCTTAAGTCCACAACCCGAATATTCCCGGAGATGTGCTGCTAGTCATAATTTATACAGAAATGGTAATTTAGGTATACTTTACCGTGTATGAAACTTGTTTACTCGATTTACGTTTTTCCTGAAATTAACCACTGCTTGTGCTACAACCAGATGATGATCCGATCCGCATTTCGCGCAACGATACGCCCTCATGTCATATATTTTTATTCTGGAGTGGTGTCTATTAATAACGTAGTCTATGATTGACTAAAGTCCTCTGGTAGGCTGTATATCCAGGTAAATTTATGGATGTCTTTATAGGGGTAAAATCCGTTCATTATCTTCAGTGAGAAGCTTTCACATAGGCTTATCAGCCGTTGTTCATTTTCATCTCATGCTTCTTCTCCATACTCACTCTCCTACATTCACTTCTCTTATTCCTTTCCCAGTTCTCGGCGCATTTACGTCACCGAGAACCCATTTCTATATTGTTCTTGAAACTCTCAATTCTAAAAATGTACTCACCTCGCAGTTAACATCAATGAAACTTTCTATTGAGCATTTTTTTCTTATTTTGAACTTCACTGAAGCTCTTGGTATGCATTTTTCATTTTCGAGATTCTTCTTTCTAAATTATATACAAATCGGCTTGAAAACGTTCTTCGACGTCTTCCGATGCCCAGTCGTCATTGATTTCTATCCAGCCAGAGGTCCTCTTCCAGTCCCCGGTCTTTTATCTCCCTCCTTGTCTATCCCATCTCTCCAATTTTTTAGTGGTCTTCCCCTTTTTCGTCTTCCTGCTGGCTTCCAATCAAGAATCTGTTTTGGCAGTTTCTTATCAGAAATTCTTCATACGCGGCCATACCATTTTAGCTGTTTTAGTGTTCTTATGTCATCAACGATTTGTCCTATTTATATCAATGATTTCTTGAATTCTGTTGTTAGTAGTTATTCTTTCCGCTTTAGATTTTCCTGCTAGATGATGACATTCTGGCATCCTTGGGCAACACGATATATTCAGTATGACGGTCAATCTGGCGACTATAAATTAGTACTTTATATACGGTCTTTTTATGCAACTTAGGTTTACCAAAACTATTGTATATCTATTAGGATATTGACGCACAAAAAAAAAACATTTCTCAAGCAAAAATAATGTAATTTGTGTTATATTTATGACAAATATAATATAATAATAATCTTCTCGTGGTACAAACAGAAAAAATTTATGAATCCAATATTATGAAATGTCTTAATTGGAATCAGCATTCAGTCAGATGTCTCTTCCAAATTACGTATTGTCTTTATCCTTTTCCACTTCTACTTCTGCAAATCTTGTCAAATCATTGGAACGTATAAACTATTTCTGCATAAGCAAAACATGGTGCAAGGTAGGCTGGCACTCCTGCAACTACATCGATTGCCCTTACATGGCAATACACTTTCACAAGAACACGTAACTAATTTCAGAATTTCCGGCGGCGCAACTTCAGTATTCTCTGGCAAAGTTGTAGGCAGCAGAAATCTTGAGTTTTCATTCTTATAGAAGCCATGAAGAAGTGGGTCCATATCTGGTGGGTCTGAGTCCAAATGCAGTTTTGTAAGTGAGCTCGCTTAAGGTTTTCTTCAAACGCTAAATTTGTTAGTGGCAGCGAACACAGTTTCGGTAATTGGGATGTCGCCCTTCCAACTTTGTCTGCCCACAGTTTAACACGAGCCTCTGAAGTTGTGTTACATTTATTTGCCCCGTAACATGCAGCCATAAATGTATGTGCTTGCCGTTTCTTATTAAATAGATCAACGTGTTGATCTCCAAACAATGACAAGAAGTGTCGTTTTTTTTAAACATTAATGGCTTTTAACACATGGCAGTGGTATCACAACCAATAATAGCATAAAGCGCTAGCACAACAGATATTATATTCTCGTGTTCAATAGCAGACTCTCCAATGTCAATTCTTTTGGACCCTGGACAAGGGATTCCAATAAAATTGTTGCAGCTATCTTCTCAAGGTTGTAAAAGTACGAAAGGAACAGAAAAACATATGTGTCATCTGATATGAAGACAACCTGTTTTGCTCCATCATTAGCAGCTAGAAAAACTTGCTGTACAAGAATCGTATCTGCTTCTTCGTGGGTATTTCCTAGATGCCTCCGTCTCAACTCTCCATGATAAATGTCGTAGGGTGTTTCTTCTGGGCCTGTCAAAATTAGCCTGAATTTGCTAGTCTGTTTTTTTTTTTTAAACGATTCGTCGCCAATAATGCTACTGCAAATGAGTGCTTCTTATTTTCACTCGAGCTCAAAATTTCTTTGAGGGAGGAGGTGTGGTATATGTGAGTACGTGGTTGCTACTGTAGATCTACTTGACCTTGTGCAGTCTTTAGTGCTGTACTCATCGTACCGATCGAAAACAAGGTACAGATTTCCATGCTTATTGATGCTTTCACTGCCTTTATGAAGCCATAGTCATCTTTTCTGGCCACTGTATACACCATAGGAGTGCAGAGCCATCAATAACGATAACTGTGTTCTCAACACAATTATTTCTTAATGAGCAAGAAACCTGGAGGTGTCTCTTTAAGTTCGATACAAATTTGCAGATCTTCATATCTCTAGAATCTGTAAACATTGATGTAGGTGGGTACAGGTGAAAGTTCATGGGAGAGAACTTTCAGTTGTCAGTTGTGCGTCGCGTACTATCCTAACAAACTGTACCTTTAATTTGCCCCGCAAAGTTGCTCACTTTCAAGGGGATACCGTAATGTTTTGGGAGAGAATAATTTTAAACCGCTGTAATCCATTAATTCGCATACCATAGAATATGACCAGTCAAATTAACATCGAACAAGTTATTACGCCCAATGAATTAGGCAAAAATTTTGTATTTATGGACGACAACACCCGAAAACATCGCGCAAGAAGAGTTCAGGATACACTTGAAACAGGACATATCAGTAGACTGGATTGGCCAGCCAACTCGCCTGATATGAACCCCATTGAAATCATGTGGGATTACATTGCTAGAGCCATTCATAATCGTATCAACCCACCTCAGGCTGCAGATGAGTTAGTCGTAGCGGCGATAGAGGAATGGGACAATATTCCACAAGAGACTATCAACCGCTTGATTATTTCATTGCACAAACGTGTCAATATGTTATTAGAACGTAGAGGAGATCATACCGACTATCGATCAGTGTACAAGTTGTACAACATTTTTTATTACTTTTTTTGATTCAATAAATTTTGACACAAAATTCACATCTTTGTTAATTTTTAATTTTCTGAAACTTTCAGTTTGTGGAAAATACTCCTTTCACAAAATCAGATTCAAAAAACGATTTAATTTTACAAATAATATATTTTTTAGGCGACTGTCACAAAAAGATTAGTTTTACGGATTCAATATCCGTCGCCCTAGTTGTGAATGGTCGTAATCCACTCAAGGTAAGTTGTGAGTAAACTGCATTTAAAATTTTTATTTTTGGTGAAAATATGCTTTTTAATTAGCAAAAATACTATAACAAGGTCAAATATTGATCACTGGCTTAGATTTATCCACCAACATGAAAGTTAAACATTTTTAAGTATGCTAACGTCTTTGGTTAACAGTCACAACTCAAGAATGAACATTTTGTGGATTACGACTATTCACAACTAGGGCGACGTATCATCCCTAAAGTATATATTTTTTGGCCGCATTTACTTTACGGCCGCATTCACTTCACGGCCGCATTTGCTTTATTACTTTACGGCCGCTTTTACTTCACGGCCGCTTTTACTTTACGGCCGCTACTTTGATGAAAATAAACAATTTTTTCTATAATCACACTCTCTTTATCCTAGTTTTTGTTATTAATAATTGTGTATCTACCTATCTTTGCTGGATTATTTATTTGATCAATAAAGTTTAAAGCTACTGTTGAATTTTATTCTTTTTTCAAGAACAAACACTCGCCTAAAAAATTTTCTGTGCACCTCGGCCGAATGATCTTTTTTGGCCTCACCTGAAATTTGCTTGACATCGGCTGCGCCTCGGCCGCAAATTTCTGATTCGGCCAAAAAAGATCAACTTTACGGCCTTGGTACACAAATAACTATTATTTTTCTGACAAAACACATAAGTCTGAGTGGGGGTCCAAGACTTTTGACGTTGTGTGTATTTAGTAGCACCACGCCCGATGCTATGTTTACTATATTATCTGAGTGGGTACCATGAGCCAATGGGTCAATAAGGAGCCTCAACTTGTTTTTTGTTCCATCTTTGTCTTTTGCATCTGAAGCAATTCCAGACTGCATTTCTTCTTTGTGCGTCTTTTGTACCACGTTATTTTTCGCTTCACTTAAATTTTTTATATCCTACTCTAGTTGTGAGCTTATGGCTCAGGTTTTCAAGGTCTTACGGCTATTTGCACTGCTATAACTTAAGGGATATTCAATCTAAGTGGAGCTTTGAATATGACTCTTGTGGGAACTTAAGTAACATTCAAAGCTTCACTTAGATCAAATATCCCTTAAGTTAAAGTCGTGCAAATAGCCATTAGAGTAGTACCTATTATTCCACCTTGATCGTGGCCGTATCTCATGAATGTTGTCTCTATCCACATATCGCTCCATATACTATTCCACAAACCAGGATTATGACGCATAACATGATTGCCATCAAGGAAATGCTTTAAGATAGATGCAGGTAGTCTTTCAGCAGATCTGAGATAAACTCTGTCTAATCAAAGTTGAACGTTGAACGTCATTTACTTGAATATATCACTGACGTTGCTTTTTGCTGCTGTCTTTATTGCACGCGCACTGTATTTATCAGACCAAAATAGATCCAAATGTGTGAATCCTATGGTTACGTTACAAGGATGAATTCAACTTTGGTTAGACAGAGTTTAGAAAAGACCGTAGTGTGTGCAGCAGCGAAAAATAAGGCATCATTTGTTTCACTATTTCTATGTGTAATGGCCAATCTCCCTACCTTTCAGCCCTTACATATTTCATCATTGAGAAGACTGGCTTTATCAGTACATCAACCCATAGTTCAGCTGTCTTGCTTTATCCACCTAATTTGTCAAGTTTGGATAGCAGGTCTGCAAAGTCTGTTATATGTGTAGTCTCTTCAAATACATTTCTCAATAACTCCTCAGTAACTATAGTCGTAATGCTCGCATATTTTGCAGGAACTTTTTTCCTGTGAGTATTTTTTAAACACCCCAAAAACGCCGTCAATTTTTTCTTCCAAGCCCCTGTTAGACATGAGTGTTCCGATTGAACCAACAAAACTCATCAAGAGATGCATCCCGCCTAGCCGTATCACAGCATTGCTGAATTTATCACGATAAACCCATTGAATGTGATGTGAAGTGCAATTTTATACAATTGTTGATTGCACGTGAAAACTGCTATTTCCTGACCAGCTTGTGCTGTCTTATAACCATTAAACTCTAGACACTTTTGGTCATTATTAATGTTTTTTTAAAAACTTAAAATCTATCTGTTCTGTTCTTTGACAGTACGACACAAAACTTTTAAAGACAAAGGTGATCTCAATGCTGAATTATTGGACATGGGTGGCTTTTCTTTTCCATGATACCTCACTATTGGTTTCTCATAATCTATGTTACGTTGCATATCATTCTTCCTCAATCTTCTGATGGTACACTGAGTAGTGCTTGAACTACAGTTTTCACTTCCTGGTTTCGTTTGTGCAACTAGAACAACTATAGTAAATGGATACTCATTTTTCCATTTTGCGAAAATATCTCAATACCTATCAAAATTGTCTGCAACAATCTGAGTGAACGTTTCGTTAGATCTATCAACTAAAATCCCTGAGAGATCACATGTCTTTGAAACCTCATGGGCTGCTGCCTTCTTAAAGCGTAAAACTTCATCATAAGTACATGATATATGGAACTTATTCAATAAATTGACCACTTTTTTTGAATATCGAAACTTTATACCTGAAGCAATCTGAAGATCTGTGAATGTATTAGATAGAGTTGCTGACACTATAGTTCCTATAAGCAAAGCTGGTGGAGTCTTATCCAGTTTTGTTGATAGTGCTCCACACAAGTGCATTATAGGGTCTTGATGATTTGTTCTACAACGTTGTTATAACTAACGTGTAAGTTATAATTTTCTTTATAATTTATTGTTGCTAGATAATAGCAGCATTTAGTTCATCATCACCGTCATCAGGACATAATCTTAACAATATTGCTGCTTGGTTTGGAAAAGTGATGATGTGAGCATAACCTGGCGCAGACAGCACAAACAACTAGATCGCGAAATTGCTCTTGTAGGGCTCTTATCAAATTTGATCTGCTAAGTTTACATCCACCATTATCAATGTATAGTTTGTGTAGTTCTACAGAGTTCCAAATACGTTCCTTATCTGCTGAGAATACTCTTACAGTTTCAATGAATATTATATCTGCACCTGCAGCTTCTTTTTCTTGACCCTATCGTTTAGCATCTTCAACATTTCTAGTACTCATGAATTTATTTCGGAAACTCACATGATACTTTGCGTCAGCAGCTAATCACGCAAGATATCCGAAGTCGAACTTCGGCAGCTCAGCTATCGTTTCTAGTATCACATGTCTCAATAAGTAATTCTTTCACTAACTTGTTTTTTGTTTTTAACTGACGAAACTGATATGCGGGTCTCCATCTTTCAGGGTGTCTCGGATCCTTCTCCAAATAATAATTTTCTGCACAGAAAATGCAGTGTTCCTGGAATTCAAACGCTATTATTGCAGACCTGCGTTGTTTCTTTGGATGGGAGGGACTTGCTTCTGAACCAGCTGAACTAATAGACAGCATTGCTGTTTTAAAATGTGTTTTAGATTGAACACAGCTTCTGTGACACTTTCTGGCGGAGTCATGATCATCTTGTACTTCTTTCTCCAGTTCCATAAATTTTTTTATCACCGTATTGTATGCTACATGTTATAATAAGTTTTATTCGCTGAGCATCTGCGGCTGAAAGGGGTTCACTGCGTCCCCTGCACTTAAATTTCCATTCAAGAAAACACTTTTCTTCTCCCATTGTGGTCGGATTGAATTCTAAAGAAGTGATAAAACAACATATTATACTTCAAGTAAAAGATACTTTCAAACTTCCATCGTCTTTATTTTTTGTTATTTATAGCGTTTCGATTACTTCACTATCTAAACCTGTCATTTACCTGAAGACAATAGGTCTTTTCGGAAACATCAGCTGTTTGTTTTAATCTTTTTTCAATAAACACGATTGAAAAAAGACAAAGAAGATCAGCTAGTGATCCGATTAATTGGATCAGCGTTTCCGAAAAGGCCTAATTTTAGATCCTTGAGCAATAGAAACATTATGAAAGAAGTCCAAAATTGTCTCTCATTTGAAATGTAAACGTTCCTCAAGAAAAAGTTTACAGAAGATACTTATGTTTTAAAATATTAGTCAAAAAAAAACCATATTGGCCGCCATGTTGAATATATCGAGTTGGCCAAAGGTGACGGGATGTCATCATTGATTTTTTTGCAGCCCAATACATCCTTTCACTAATTCAGAAATAAAAAAAACTTAATGCCATAATTTTGGGTTGATATAAAATATATGCCTTGGCAACCGAACTATATCAGCCGTATGTCCATTTTCATCCTTTTCCATACTGTTCTACAATCAGGTCTTTTATTTCTTTTCCAGTTCTGGCATTTAGATCACCGAGTATCATTATTTCCTTATTTGAATTTATTCCTGCTAGAACCTCCTTCCTGCGTTGTTCTTGAAACTCTGAATTCTAAAAATGTGCTTAGAGTTAACATCAATGAAACCTTCCCTTGAGCATTTTTCCAACTTCCATGAAGCTCATGGCATGTTTTTTTTTTCTCTAATTGCTTCTTTTTAAATTCCTTCTACAAAAACTTTTGATATAGTTCTTGAAGCTGCTTTTTTTCAAGTTCATTTCTCAGAAACTGCTAACCAGCTGCTTTTTCAGATTCCCAAACCTTTACTTCTAAGAATAACTCTTTCAAAGCCTCTGAAAATGATTCTTGAAGTTCTTCTTGCTTGTTTGCTTTTAATTTCTTGACATTATACACTTACTTTTGTAAAAGAAACAAAAAAACAAAGGCAATAAAAGACTCAGAAATCAGAAATAGATTTCAGTTTTAGCCAAAAACATGAATACAAGGAAAAATTTGTGTTTAAAATTTGAAAAACCAGAATTTCTTGGCAAAACCGGGATGGATTTATAACTTTCGATCACAACAAACACATAAAAAGGAAACCGCGATCAGCTCCGAGAAAACGCAAATTTTCTAATAAAACGCTATTTATAGATTACATTTTCCGAAAATTTACGGGATAACGCGTAATGGATCACAAAATACTTAACATTTTTAGATACATTAAGTATGTTGGAGCCAAAAATGATTGCATCAAAATGTTGCATTTGAATTATTTATGATTGGAAAATTTTTGCAACAAAGTTGTTTCTGTTTAGTTTAGAACAGAACATTTCAATAAATCTCAGTCCAAAAAATTAATATGTAGCTTCAAATTGTATATTATTCCAAGTACATATAGCTAACTCAATATCATTTTAATGTTTTATATAGGTGAAAATCAAAAGAAAACCTTGACAAAAAGTAAATAATTAAAGTTCCTAACTCTACCAATAAATCTAATTTCAAGCGTTTGTTTGCCCGAAACTTCGATTAACTACACTATATTTATTGAAATCTAATTTTACTCGCCCTGTTTTAAATCAACTACATAGTTGAAACTTAACATTGGTTCGATTTAGGCCAAGGTACAGAGAACATTGGCGATTCTTTGGTATTTAGTTTATTTTACAAATTGTAATTTTCTTATATTGGCAGCCCGTCAAAGAATTAACAAAATAAATGGATCGTCAAACCTGGATACACTTATTTTTTGGGTGAGAATATTGAACGTCATAAATTAAGTTTTGTGGAACAGTCAGAATTTGAACTTACTGTGAAGCTTTTGTTTGCTTACAAGGTTTTGTCTATGAATGTGTTAATTTTTCTTTCTTTTTTTGTGTAATATTTAGTTCCTTATTATCAAACGATTTCTTCTTCCCTCTGTGTTATATATTTAAAAGGTCGTCCTCAAAAAATTTTAGAAAAGTTTTATTTTTGTTTTGTCTTCTTTAAAAATCTTGTACAAGACCATTTACACCTCTTTAATATTATATTATTTACAAAATGTACAACATAATTAGGCAATATTCAAGCCTCCCCAACTAAAATTAGGAGCGACAATTTGTTCTATACCCACGTATATCCCAGTTGTCGCAAACTTGCAACGATGATAATGAACGGTATATTTTGAAATCCCGAAATAACTTCGGGTTCGGGTATTTTTATTTCGAAGTACGATGACATATTTACTTCTGGGTAAAATTGTGTTGTTTTCACAATAACCCATTGTTTTATCCAGCAGCTGGGCTGAAACCATTGAAAATTAAATCGTTTCCTTAACATTTTTGGTGTGCATCCAAAATGCGTTCTGATTATTATTTAATTAAAAGCGTCACGTACGAATACTCTACTTATGGAATTATATAAATCTATTTATCTAGCGGCAGTACTTTATAAGTACTGACGTACGACTGCCATAAAAGTAGCACATTTTTGTCCCGATTTGGAGCGGTAATGCATTTTGATACCAATAACAAAAATAGATGGTGCACACTTTAATATTATAATTACACTATTAACACTACTGACTTAAATTATTCAAAATCGTTAGATTTCCTTTTAAAGAACCCATTATAGTGTCATTTATGTTGTATCCAATATTGTTTTGTTTTATTTGCTTTCAGCTTAGTGCTTATACGATATCTCACTGGTAAGTTTGATAGCTCTTCATCTAGTTCATGAATTTGTGTGCCTTTATTCTAATATGTATTCAGTTTTGTTGAATTTTTACATTATCGCCTTATTGGCCTCTGTTAGCTTATACATATAAAGTACTCTGTTCCCATTCAGTTGTCTATATATTCTTCAATCTTCTGGATTTGCCAAATTTAACCATTTACCAGCTATATCAGGGATTTCTTGTAACCCAAAATTTAGAATTTTGGATGTTTTGCTTTCGGAAATTTTCCGCCACAAGCAATATACCTTCTCTGTCTTCTATAGTGTTTCTTTGTTTGTCCATCAGCTTTGTAATATCTCTCTTGTGTGCGTTCTCCCTTTTGAAAACGTTTAAGTCTTTCTGTTGTTCTATTAGTTTTTCGATTTTTGTTCCTCGGTAGTTTTTAATGTCTTGTTCTGGACACTTCTGGTTATTTTGTTAGTTTCTCTGTGTTCTGGTTAATTTTTTTTGTTTTGTTTTATGTGTTCTTTCCTCTTCTCCAGCATTTGTTTTGTGTCTCTGCAAAATTTTTCTGGCCTACCCTTTAGTATCATGATATTTTTTGCTGTTTCTTTTATTGTTTTCGTTAGTTTTTTATTGATTTGATTTATGTCTTCGTGGAATTTAATGAAGTCTTTCTCCGTTTTTGTGTTAATTTTATTGCGAATTCTGTTTTTTATGTTTTACTCTGTACTTTTCCATACACTGTGTTATCTATTCATAAAGTTCCTCTGTGGTGGTTTGTTGTTGCATAAATTTGGAAGACTCTGATTGTTGTATTTTTGTTGATTTTCAATGTTATGTAGGTATATTACCATGTCAGATTTGCTCTTGAGTATTTGTAGGTATGAAACCATTCATTTGTGTATCAGAATTCCAACTTCTCCATTACTGTTATGATAACCTTTGTAGAATAGGACGTGATTTGATTTAGGTCTTAGATATTTTTCTCCTTTGCTTCTGACTTCTGCCAGTCCTACTATGTCCCAATTTATTCTATCGAGTTCGTAATTCAGTTCCTCTAACATGTTTCTTTGTTCTTCAAGGTTCTTGTATTTATGTAAAAACTGATAATACCTTTTATCTTCTGAGTCTACCTCTATTACGTATAACTATACCTTTGCAGCAAGAGTCGATACTACCTCCAAAAATGCTTTTATTTTACAAAGAAAAACGTGACAACCTTTCAATAATTCAATAATTACTGTCATTCCTCGGACATCATCACAAAAGTCCGGTGGTAAATATATCAAAAAATATAAAAAGAATAAGGGGGCTTCTAACACACTCCCACCTTGTGTATTTTTATAGACCATTCAAATTTTTTCTTACTATAATCTGTTATAACTTTTACTGTCTATCTAGAATTTTTCTTGGAAAAAAGAGTCAGTTGACCTAAATATTTTGACTTGAACCTCTTATTCAGATTTTCTCTTAGTTTCAGTCGATATTCAAATCGTCTACCCAGATCATTGGCTTCAACCAAATCAAGATCCTACTTCTTCAACATCTTGTAGGAACATTGACCGTGTTAGAACAACAGTCATTGGGATCTTCCGAACGGTGAGTGAACTAGCTGTTCCTCTATATCCACTGCCTTGGTCAGGACTAACCAAACTGCTGGAGACTGAGGACTCTTTCCTTTGTCTTCCATCCTACATAGACTGCGACAAATATCTCTCAAACACTGCTAATAAGTTGAAATAATCAAAAAAGTCTTCTGGAAAGTGTCTGTTAGGCTATTGTATATTTAGATCAAAAATGTATCTCAAAGATACGCTGTATATCTTGTGCAACCATCAGAAACAAAAATATCCTGGTAAACTCTAAACTACTACATATATTATCTCGTTCCAGATTAAATTTGAAAATTATGTAAACCTTTCCAAAAAAACATCTTTTATAATTAACCTAGTTTTACCAAAAACCTAACAGTTATACATTATCGCTAGGCTTCCTCCGAGTTAATCAGGGTTTTCCATACTTCCTCACTATATGAAAATGAAAATATCATAAATATTTATAAATATCGGCAGTCTTTTAAAAATAGCCAATGCAGAGGCAAAGTCATGCACCTAAAATTCTAAACAAATGCGAAAAATAGAAATGAAATGCCTTGAGGAGGTTGACGGTTTGCTAGTTTTATTGCTATACTATGCACAGGAAAGGACTCAGGATTAATTGTTTCTCATCTTAATCAAACATAATATTTGTCCTAAATGAACTTCTAGCCTCCTACAACTATTGAAAGCCAGGAATTTGCTTGGAAACTAACTTCTAGTTATGTGTATGTTCGCCTACACCTCACTCCAGCCCTGTGTGAAAAGAAAAAGCAAAACATGTGCTTAGAAATTGACTCGTGCTAAAGCTATATTTACAGTATCTAATAAAATATTAGACACAGACTCAGACTGCAATGCAATTATGTGAGCACATGCCCAAAATAGTTTATTATTTCGGTTTTTATAGTTTGGCTCGAAGTGAGCACTTTAGGTGTAATAGACTTTGGTGTAATGGTTGCTTTAGATTTTCCACCTTTTTTTTTTAGAGGAGAACATTATAGAAATATTCGAGAAGTTTTCACTTTAATAATCTTTAGATCGTCTATATTTGGAAGTTGATAAATAGAATAAATTGAATAAACTTTGAAACTGAATTTTTAGTAGAATATCTTCATTTTTTTGTCGAGTTTCTATGATCAGCCTCCGATACATCTTAAATTAACCCCATATGAAATATAAAAATATAGACAAACTTACATATAAAAGACACTTCACATTAAAAAATAAGAGGATAATGCTGTTGTGGTTTCAAAATGCTATCATGATTCAAATTACTGATGACACATTGACGTAGATAAATCTAATAAAAACCGACTAATAAAAACAAAACAAAATAAATCAATCTATATTTATACCTACTAAAACATTAAATTTGTGTTGGTTGGATTTCAAGAAATTCGAAAACTAAAATGAGCTCACACACAAAACAAAGATTGGCAAACAATAAACAAAACTTTTGAAATATAGTGTAGGAAAAAAATCTTAATCTGCTCATTCCTGAATTGTTTGCACAATTTATTTATAAATCCTTCAATTGCAACGTTTAGCTGGAACCCCGAAAATAAAGAAACTCAAATTACTTTTCGGTTAAGCTTCGTGATTGATTTGAATGGATTCTATTTCTGTACGTTTGTTTCTTGAAAATGGCAGTCCTTAACACGATTCGCAACGGAAACTTGACTCTTATTCGAATAGAAATACCTTTTCTGGTGGTCCATATAGGTAGACCATGAAATATATTCAAATTAGCTTTTTGTAGACTGTTAAAACTTTATGACTTATTTTCTACAAAAATTCTCAGAAACGAAAATATTCTTTTGCTAGGCAATTTTCAACTTAATTTATTCGTTTACGTGAAACATCAAAAGCAATTTGCCATATATTTTTCGTCAAGAAACTTGTTTCCTTTTCAATTTTCGAGCCTTTTGTTAACACCCATCATAAATGAGGTTTCGCTTTGCGATGGTTTCGCGCTGCGAATGTGTTTATTTCTTACAGTTTCTTGAAGTGCTTCCGTTTCTGTATATTTGATTGTTGTTTGAATATGCCTGAATTCCTAAAACTTCATTTGTATTTAAATGAACACACCAGGTGAAACACGACCCCATTTGTTTTAAGGTTTGAGGCGAATGTAACCATTTATTAAATAATAATTATTATATTTAATACAATTAGAGCTTGGTACTTCATTGTAGAACTGTAGATAGGTATCCTTAGACTAAAATCTAGTATTACTTTAGTGAGTACTAGGCATTTCATACACAACAAAACTATATCCCCCTACAGCAATAAAAGCCAGCAAAACCAGCACAAGATCAGCAAAAACCAGCTGGTTTCCTATATTGAAGCTGGTTTTGCATTTTTTGCAGGTTTAGTGTTGATTGTGAAGATTGAAGAAGCAGTAGAGGACTACAATCTTTTGACAGCTGACTAATACTTTCTCTATCAACATTGGGTACATTCAGGCGGTCCCAGCGGCTAAACTCAGCCACTCAGCAGGAACTCTATTCTCGAAACAAGGAACAGCGTTCTGATAAGAACGATTGCTCTGTCATTGTCAGTGTTATACCGGACGACAAAGACAGAACCTTCGTTCCAATGAGAACGCTACTCCCCTGCTTCGAGAATAAAGTTCCCGCTGAGTGGTTGAACTAAACCGCTGGCACCGCCTGAATGTACCCATTGTGTCCATTTTTTTTCGAAATCGTTAGGTACGGTTTTAGGTCACTTATGGACATGACCCTTTATGAGTTGGAAATATAACAAAATATGCTTCAAATTGAGTTTTTTTTTTATAAAGATTTTCGATACGGTTCCACATTCATCTTTTGATAGGTGATTAATACTTTTTCTATCAACATTGTTCCATTTAAAAAAAAAAAAAATCGGTACGCTTTTAGGAGACTTATGGCACTAGAAGCTTACAATCCCTGAAAATTTCAGCTTTTCTATTATAGATAGGAAGCTGAAATTTTCAGCGATTCTTATTTCATTAGAGGACTACAATCCCTGAAAATTTCAAATTTCAGCTCATTTGGACTTATAGTTCCAGAAATAAAATCGTGGTAAGCAATTTCGGGTGATTTATGAATTTTTCAACTATTTTGAGTGCCTTTTTTCATAAAATACGACTCCAAATCTCAGAATAATTTAGTGTATAGAGTTTGGAGGATCCCAAAAGACCATAAGGATACAAATTCTCAACAATTTTTTTTTTAAATTTCATCGTTTCAGTACTTGTCTGCCCAGCGACTCCGTGTCTACGGGGCAACGGTAAGGGGAATGCAGTTGTAAAAAAAAATGCCTGATTTCATTCATAAAATACCCAGCTGCGTGCGGAATTTTTTGGAAGTGTTATCGTATTGCAACTCCTACACGAAAATCGAAAATGACCAAACCCCCGCCACTGGATATTTCAATATAAATCGATATTCCAAGATAGGAGGATACAATGACGGAAGCCCTGGCCAATAGCGAGACGTAAGGTGACGTTAGCCCATTGACAACGACATGGTTGCCCGTGGCAACGGCCATCCTGCCAAAAACTCCACCAATCAGGTTCATCCAGGCCGGATGCTTGCCAAATTGTCAAAAACTGATGGTATCTTTAGAAAATGTTTATTTTTTACAATGGACAAAATTGAAGAAATCAGTTATTAGAATAAGAATAGATCTAACAACCACGTTGAAATATTTAGCGTTTTATTGGTATCTATATTTTGTTATTAAAAAATGGATTTTCAAATGAACTATACTTCATGCCTGGTATTTTCTCTTTTTAATAATTAAACGTGACAACATGGCACATTTACGTCCGAATTCCTTCCGTAGACTCAGATCCGCTGGGCAAACAATAGGTAGCTAGCTACCTTATGATTTAGATTTTGGGAAACTTTGAAAGGTCATAACTTTTTTACTATTATAGATAGAAAGCTGAAATTTTCAGCTCATTTGGACTTATAGTTCCAGGGATAGAATCGTGTTAAGCAACTTGAGGTATTCATGAATGACTGGCGACCTAAACTGGCATTTCTGTCCGAAACTCATGTGTGCTCGGACGCCGAATTGTGGAAGTTGAAAGTTGAGGGTTATCAAATTGCGAAGTGTGTGACAAATAATAGGAGAACTGGTGTGGTCATGGCCTTAATAAGAAATGACGTTAGGTATAAGGTGAAAAATATACAGTGTGTACAGAATTATATTTGGTTGTTGTCTTTAGAATTTGTAATGGATAGGGTAAAATATCTGTATACCGTATTGTATCATTCACCCCAGGTTGAAAATTCAAAATTCATAAAAAAATTTAATGGTTATCTAGATCAGGTCACTGTGTTCGGGGGAGTTAACATAACATGGCTCCACTCAAATTGTCAACTTCCCTTACTGTTAAAAGTCAAACACTCATTGATTATATTGTAACGAATAATAAAAATCTTACATACAAAGTGCATTTAACACCAAAAATTAGTGATCATTGTATTTTATCAATCCACCTTGTTAAGAAATTGAATGGGAACTCTGACGTAGTTGCTTGCCATAGATCCATGAAACACTATAATGTAGACCAGTTGCAAGATTGCCTCTTTAACTTGGGGTGGAATAATTATGGTAAGGATGTAAATGTTTTGGTGAATGCTTTTGTATCTAGTATTGCGGATATTCTTGATGTCATGTGTCCTAAACAACGAGTTGTATTTAAGCAAAAATATTTCCATAAGGTTTGGATTACGGCGGAAATAAGAGAAAGAATGCGACATAGAGATAATTTCTATGTTAGAGCGGTCAGAGAAAATAACGGTGAGGTATGGAGGAGGAAATATAAGGGAGAACGAAATTCCATAGTAAATCAGAATAAATTGGGGAAGGATAGATACTATAGAACAACAATTGATGACAATAAAAATAATCCTAGGGAAATGTGGAAAAACTTAAAGTTGTTACTTCCCAATAAAAATTCTACGATTCCTGATGAAATTTATTTTGAAAATCAAAAAATCTCTGATGAATTAACCTTTGCGACAGAATTCAATCATTTTATAAATAGCATTCAAGAAATTATAAATAATTTCCCAAAATAACTCCTCTTAGGTGAACTCTCAGCTAATGCCTCTAATGTATTCTATAGTGAGTTTTCTAGATTCAAACAAATATCATTGACTGACATGAAAAATATTCTGAAGGACATGAAAAATGTTGGAGGTGGTGATAGTGGAATTTCCAAGAAGGTTTTGTGTGATTTTTGTTATGCCGTTGGAAATCGTTTGCTGAATATTATAAATACGTGCCTCGGAGATTTTCCGGAGGCGTGGAAGGAATCTGTGCAATGAATTCAGACCAATAAATACCGTCGAAGTGTATGAGAAAGTGCTAGAGCTCGCTGTTAAAAATCAGCTTCAAAATCATTGTGATAAAAATGAAATATTGGTGACACATCAGTCGGGTTTCCGTGAGACTCATGCGTATGAGTCTGTGGTTATAAATATATGTGATGTATTTCTGAGGGAAATAGATAAGGGTAATTTCCTACTGGCAGTATTCTTAGGTTTTAAAAGGGCTTTTGAGACTGTAGATAGGGACATTTTATTAGGAAAACTAAACAATATCGGAATCGGGCACATATTATTGCATTGGTTCAAATCATATCTGAGAAACAGACATCAGAGGGTAAGATTCAAAAATTCTACGTCGGATTCCTTACTGATAGGGTGAAGTTTTTTAAAGATCTACATAGTTATAACACCAGAAATTGTAATGACTGTATTGTCAGACAAGTGTTGTACCACCCAAATGCTCAACACTGTCCTATCTAGAGGTTTATATGATTTCAATATGTTACCCAACAATATAAAAGACTGTGATAACCTGAAAATGTTCAAACAATTATTTTTTATACCTATTTATTTATGTTACAACTATGTGTATTTATTATTTGAATGTTTTTTATTGAATCCTTCTTAATATGGTAACTAACAAAAAAATTTATGGAAATTTCATCGTTTCAGTACTGAGGCTACCTTATGATTTAGATTTTGGATAACTTTGAAAGGTCATAACTTTTTTTCTATTATAGATAGAAAGCTGAAAATTTCAGGTTATTTGGACTTATAGTTCCAGAAATAAAATCGTGTTAAGCAATTTAGGGTGATTTATCAATTTTTCAATTTTTCTGAGTGCCCTTTTTCATAGAATACGGCTCTAAATCACAGAATGATTTAGTGTATGGAG
Organism: Ceutorhynchus assimilis; assembly: GCA_917834065.1. Taxonomy (NCBI): domain Eukaryota; kingdom Metazoa; phylum Arthropoda; class Insecta; order Coleoptera; family Curculionidae; genus Ceutorhynchus; species Ceutorhynchus assimilis. The sequence continues at coordinate 32,399,212 of OU892284.1, forward strand.
TTTGGGGGATCCCAAAGGACCATTAGGACACAAATTCTCAACAATAAATTTTTTAAAATTTCATCGTTTTAGTACCTACTGAGGTAGCTAGCTACCTTATGATTTAGATTTTGGAAAACTTCGAGAGGTCATAACTTTTTTTCTATTATAGACAGTAAGCTGAAATTTCCTAGCTACCTTATGATTTATTTATATTTTGGAAAACTTTGGAAGGTCATAACTTTTTTTCTATTATAGAAAGAAAGCTGAAATTTTCAGCGATTCTTATTCCAGTAGAGGACTACAAACCCTAATAATTTCAGCTCATTTTGACCTATATTTCCGGAAATAAAATCGTGTGAAACAATTTGGCGTGATTTTCAATTTTCCAATTTTTCCGAGTACCCTTTTTCATAGAATACGGTCTAAATCTCAGAATAATTTGCTGTATGGAGTTTAGGGGGTACCAAAGGACCATAAAGACAAAAAAAAAAATGAAATTTCATCGTTTTAGTAAGAAAGTAGCTACCTTATGATTTAGATTTTGGAAAACTTTGAAAGATCATAACTTTTTTTCTATTATAGATAGAAAGCTGAAATTTCCAGCGATCCCAAAGGACCATATAAAGACACAAAATCTCAACAATTTTTTTTTCAAATTTCATGGCAGCAGTAGACAAGAAGGTGCTTTTGTGATCATGATCCAAGACCTATGAAGGGGCCATGCATTTCACACATTCTATTTTATTTCCATAAAATTCAGTAGATGGTTTTAAGATACATTTAGTTCATTGCAACAAAAGATAATTGCTTCTAATTAATAAATGCATCTTTCACTTCATTTCAACGTTGAGAAAACTTCAAAACTACTAAAAATAAACTTCAGTGATAGACCTTAAGCCAAAAATTACATGATAGAGGACAAAATCTCCTACAAAATTAATCATTTTGATGTACGTCCACCAGATGGATCTAGTCCAAAAATTAATTTGATTCATAAAATGTGGAATTCATGAATGAACGAACCTTGCCGGCTGCTGGCTGGTGGAATCGTCGTGGTCTCTTTTCTGAAATTTAAATTTAGGAACCCAAGTCGGTAGCCAAGATGTTCCTGTTAGTTTTGATTACTTATTTTTTTCCAGTGACAGATGTAACTTAATTAAGTTTCGGTACGTAACATTAATTTTTCCTTGAGAGCTAGTGGCCCTATTAGCAAATGGAATGGATATTACATGCTTTAGTTTTGTTCGTTTGAAGATCAGGATTTTATGTACGTATAATATTTTGATCTATATTATTAAGTTAATAGATATACAATTTGTCAGTTGCAAATTGAAAGTCATTTCCTGGAGCACAACGTTGATAAACTATAACTGGCCTAAAGCATTTTTCTAATGGATAAAATTATGTCGCAGAACTTATTTCCAATTTACGTTGGTTTGGGGACATTTTAATATAGGAAAAAAGATAATGGAATTATTGGTTTAAGCTTTAGCTTGGAGGAAATTTGATTTGATTTGGAAAGATTATTACGATATGGCTGCATAGCTTTGATTATACTTCCACTTCTTTAAAATTGGATTCTTTTTCTAATAATGAATATTGCTTGATCCTTTTCAATTTGTCGACGTCCTAAATTAAGTTCGTTCTTGATGACCTTTTTAAGTAATAATTTCCAACCTTCTTGCGTTTTACAAATGTGAATAGGTATGGGGGCACTTGAGACTGGGAACCAAATTTAATCGTGAAATTGATTTGGAAATGAAATTTTGGAAGTTTGGCCTTGAACCGGCTGTTCTCAACAGGTCTGTTCTGAACAGGTCTGTCTCAATTACGGCCATACCTACTGACAATGATCTTCTCTATACCAAAGCTTTCTGCAGAATTCTTTATCGAGTCAAAGGAAGTGTTTCACTTCGGAGCTTAGTTGGAATGGAATTGCTGAGGCGAAGAAGAAGTATTTTAAACGATGGGAATCGAACAACGCCATCTCAAAAATACAAGGTGTTCGCCTATTATGGACAACAAACGATGAAAATTGTCATAGAAAAAGTCAATTAATTTAGTGTTCAAATAAACTTAAGAAGATTAACCCTATTTTCAAAAGTTTCAGGTAATATCTCATTAACAAATTGAAGCAAAAAAAGAATTATTAATTTCAAAAATCCTTTCCAATAATGTCCCTTTTGAACATTTCATTGTATGCACCTACCTACATACATTGTGGGATATCAAATTTCCATTCATCTGGCCCCATGGCCCAAAACATGTGGGTTTTATTTTCCAAAATCTGAAACGTTAATTAGTAACAACATGCAGCAAAAAACGCATGTTACCTTTTTTTTTTTTCATCGTGCTTTTGTTTGTATATTTTGGGCCATAGAGAAAGGATGTTCTGATATTTTCCTGGAAAATATTGTTGTAAGGGGGATACATGTATATAGTGTGGTGGAAAAATATTTGTTGAAGGAAACATTTAGTACAATTACTCTCTTACTTTTGAATCTTAAATGAGGAAGACAAGATATAACGCCTTTGTTTTAATAAGATAATTGACTACTAAAAAAAGCAATTGGGTGGGCAGTAGGTACTTAATACATTGTCACTTTGCAAGTAGTGAATAAATTCTAACCTCCTAAGTACTGAGTATGTAAATTACTCCAAAATGTTACTTTGTATAACTGTAGGCGTAAAATTTGAATGACGCTTAATTGGCAGGAGATTTACGCAGATCGTAAAGTTTAAGTTTATACGATTTCATTTTATTTCTGTCACTAGTTAATAAAGTATTCGGTTTAATGCCAAATTTTTGCAATCTAAAATTGATGTTTATGTGGGATTGTTTTCGTTGAAAATTGGTAATTTTTTTTTAATAGAAATAATATGCCAATAAGAAGTTGTATAAAAGGCACTCATATAAGTGTTATATACGTACGATTACATAAATGGAATCATGGAATCTCGAATCAGTCTTGTATAAGATAATCCCCAACTGGTAAAATTTAAATTTGGAAAGATCTTTTCTTTAGTGTTGAATTTTCTACAAAACTCCTGAAGTTTATCCGCCTTACTTTTACTTTGTATGTTTTATTATCGGTTTCATAAGATCACTGGTGAGATTTAAATCTAATAAATCTATTCCAGAATAATTCCTTAAAAATGGCACTATTCCAGAAAAGAAAGATATAATTATAATGCGGTACGAAGTTTCAGGGCCCTGATAAGTCGAAAATGTTATAGAATTTGCTTCGAACTTCAAAACAAGAATTTCAACTCTGAAGCTTTATAACTTTATAACTTGGAATGGTAATAGTTATTGATATTAAATTGCACCATTTTGTAGCCAATTTAATCCTCTTTCGAATGAAACATGATTCATTAAAATCGGCCAAGACGTTCCAGAGTTATGGCCTATTTAATGTGGCCATGTCAAGTTGGGTCTCTACTGGTCTTTTTGGGATCCCCTCTACAAAATGGCTATCTTGAAATTCCTAATTTTTCCGAGTGCCTTTATTCATAGAATCCGGCTCCAAATCTGGGAATTATTTAGTAAATGGAGTTTGGCCGATTCCGATGGACCATAAGGACACAAAATCTCGATAAAAAAAAAAATTAAATTTCTTAAACCTTATGATTTAGATTATGGAAAACTTTGAAAGGTCATAACTTTTTTTCTATTAGGTATAGTTAGAAAGCTGAAATTTTCAGCCATTCTTACCTCAGTATAAGACTACAATTCCTGAAAACCTCAGCTCATTCGGACCCACAGTTCCTGCGATAAAATCGTGTTAACCAGTTTGTCTCAAATCTCAATTAAAAAAAATTTGAAATTTCATCGTTTTAGTAAGAAGGTAGCTTATGATCTAGATTTTGGAAAACTTTGGAAGGTCATAACTTTTTCTCTATTATAGATAGAAAGCTGAAATTTTCAGCGATTCTTACCTCAGTAGAGGACTACAATTCCTGAAAACTTCAGCTTATTTGAACTTATAGTTCCTGAGATAAAATCGTGTTAAGCAATTTGGGGTGATTTATCAATTTTTCAATATTTCTGAGTACCTTTTTTCATATAATCTGGTTCCAAATCTCAGAATAATTTAGTGTATGGAGTTCGGAGGATCCCAAAGGATCATTTCGATAAAAAATTTCCCCAAAAAGAAAATTGAAATTTCATCGTTTTAGTAAGAAGGAACCTTATGATTTAGATTTTGGAAAAGTCATAAGTTTTTTTCTAAGTTCGGTTTTTGTTTGCGATCGACTACCACATCCATCTCTTGACAGGTAATTAGTACTTTATGTATTAACATTGTGTCTTTTTTTTCAAAATTGGTACGGTTTCAGGGTACTTATGGCCCATACAAGTTGAAAATGTTATAGAATTATATTCTATACTATATTTAACAGCTTATATTTTCCCACAATCGCTTCCCAAAAACATCATTAAAAAAACTAATAATTAAAAACACTATTAGCAATAATTTTTTTATTGTTACAGGATGCATCCACACATAATACAAATCGAAACGTGCATGTACTGAAGCCAACTTTACGAAAAGGAAGTTCGAATGGCCTTTCAAGTCACGTCCAGCTGAAAATTTCGAGATTCGTTGACCGTACTACCAAACTTTTGGTACTACACCCGAGAGTTAATATACCCGAAAACAATGGATCTCGGTAAGTTTGAATTTACTATAAATTATTGTGAAGCTACTGACCAATTTCTAAGTGAGTTTTCGCATTGTGAGAAAAATAACGTGATTAATTATTTTGTGTTATACGGGCTTTGGTTATACCCAATAAGTAGGTATGTTCCTTTTTTCAACTTGACCAGTTTTTTGCTAAGGTATTTCTGATCCTTTTCTATACTGCCTCCTTCTTAACACTTTCTGTATTAAATACTGTAATAGTGTCTTGACAAATTCTCTCTAATACTACACAGCTTTATTACCATAATTTTTAATATTTATCATATTTAAATTTATTAACATCTCTCCAACTTGGGTCGTTAGAGAGGATGGCACTTGAATGCAAATTGGGTCTTTTGTCTTTATGTTTTTCCTATTGGGAGCTTCTTAAATCACAATTTTTTTTGAAGGTGTATGTAATTTCTATGTATAATGCATGGGTCGAGGTGATGAAGGACCCGATAGGCGACGCCGATAAGGCTCTGTGTTTTTTTTTAAGTTAGTAGTACTCAGGTGTCAGGCAGGTACCAATTGGGTTGATGTTTTTTTCTCAAAATAGTTATTTGAAATAATAACAATAATTTTCCATTGAAGATATTATTATAACAACAAAGTTTCATGGAATTTAGAGATGTTCTACTTTCAATTAGTTTTCATCGCAGCCATTGATGATTTTCGTTTTCCATTAATCCATCACACATTAATTTTCAATTGAATCAATTCTGCGTTTCATTTACAAATTCATGTCTCGTATTTAACACCCATTCCACAAACCCAAATTCTCACAAAGGTAAAAATGAAACTGCATTGAATAAAAATCAGTATTGGTGATTGGCCTTAAGCATTTTTCTATGGTTATTGGTTGATGTATAAAACAATTCCAGTTGTTTTTGTAATGCAGTCATTTTTTAAATTTTGTTCTGTTTATAGCTTTACAAGATTTAGATTGAAAGGTCATAATTTTTTTTTCTATTATAGATAGAAAGCTGAAATTTTCAGCGATTCTTATTCCAGTAGAGGACTTCAATCCCGGAAAATTTCAACTCATTAGGACTTATAGTTCCTGAGATAAAATCGTGTTAAGCAATTTGGGGTGATTTATCAATTTTTCAATTTTTCTGAGTGCCTTTTTTCATAGATTTCGGTTTCAAATCTTCAAATAACTTGGTGTATGGAATTCGGGGGATATGAAATGACCATCAGGACACAAAATCTCAACAAAAAAAAATTTGAAATTTCATCGTTTTAGTAAGAAGGTGATTTTAGATTTTGGAAAAATTTGAAAGGTCATAACTTCTTTTTTATTATAGATAGAAAGCTGAAATTTTCAGCGATTCTTATTCCAGTAGAGGACTTCAATCCCTGAAAACTTCAACTCATTTGGACATATAGTTCCTGAGATAAAATCGTGTTAAGCAATTTTGGCTGATTTATCAATTTTTCAATTTTTCTGAGTGCCTTTTTCATAGAATCCGTCTCCTAATCTCAGAATAATTCAGTGTATGAAGCTTGGGGGGGGGGGGTCCCCGAATGATCATTTACATACAAAATCTCAACATAAATGATTTGAAATTTTATCATTTTAGTACCTAGTAAGGTATAGGATTTTTACGCTATATTTAGGACGTCATCACATTTGGTAAATCTTGCCTGCTGCTCCCAACCTAAAACCTAACAAAACTAAAAGTACTGTCACGACTCTGGGGTACGTGACAGAAGTCTTGGATCCATTTATTCCAAAATCAAAGTCCAATAAACACAACAATAATTTATTCCACGTTACACACTCTGACACTAATTAACTCAATCAACTTAACTCTTAACACCAATCACTATCTAAAAGGTATCACAACTATTCTTAAACTAAAACTCACTAACCAGTACCGGCCTTTATATAACTGTAATCCATTCTTGTAAAATCCAGAATAAACTCGATAATCCTCTTTCTTGAACAAGGCAGTGTTTTCTGGAATTTTGGGCATGGATTCTGTATGCCCTGTTACCTATTCTCTGTTTCGTTTGACAGAATTAACACATTAACACATTCTGGTAAGTTATAAGAAAAAAAATATGCATTGAAAACATTGTCTGGCGGTGTTCTATGACGTCATCCTAAATATAACGTATAAAACCTCTGGTAACCTCTTACAAATTCACTTTCTTGTTTCTTTTTTAAATATCCCAAGAAAAACCTATTTGTAGCTTCTTTGAATTATAGCTAACTGTTACGAGACAAATTCTCACACATCGAATGCAGTTTTGGTATATCAAATTCCGATCGGTATTATTTGCATTTCGTCGGGCAATGCCGATTTTTTCCCAGTATTGTCTTGAACGAATGCACGAATTCGTATGCACGTCCATCGGTTACACATAAATATTAATTTGTCAAGAGCAACATCGATAAATAATGAAAATTGGTGTTGTTACATCGGCAATAACAAAGCCATAAAGGTTTTGCTGATTTTAATTTTACTCTGAACTAGGTGGTTATCTTTTGAACGTACAAGTGACGTGAAGGAAATTTCAAAGAAGGAATTTCCATTGAAAATGTTAGGAGTGCAGCTGCAGGATATGATCAAAAGAATCTTTTTCCTGACTGAACATAGTGACGAAAGACATCGCATCATTGTTTGGAATTTATCAAGAATTCAGTAATCCAAAAAGAACTACCACTAGTGATAGTTCATTAATGGGAGCATTTGCTTAGATCAGTAGGTATTGGTAGAAGGAAGTAAGTGAGTTAATGTTCAGGTATGGAACAAGAAATTTGCTCATCAGAATATAAGGCAGAGAATATTTTGGGAAACTATGACATATCTGTTCCACCACAAAAGAAGAAGAATTTATGGAAAATATCAATTCAATTCAAAACAAGCTTTATTGTCAAAGAACAAAAAATCTTATTAAAAAAGCATGTTCACATACTAACATTAACATTGTGCACAAAAAATAAATAAGTTAGTAAATGGTACAAAAAAGAAACGCAACAAACAAATGACAGGCAAATTCAAGACTACGATAAATACAACGACAGTTAAGTCAAAATATAAGATGCATGCAACAAAAGCAGGAAGGCTTTATTCCTATATAGAGACATTTAGAAACTCATCAACTATATAAAAGGCATGTTGAAGTAGAGTGCTCCTCAAATGGCTTCGAAACCGTGAAATATCTGAGATGGTTCCAGGAAGGTGATTATAGAATTTCACGCTGTTGTAAATTATTGAGTTCTTCACAAGAGTAGAGTGCAGAATCCGGAGCGGTATATTGTGCGTCTGTCGTGTGAAAAAGGCTGTTTGGTGTACAGGGAACGAAGATATGTGTTTATGTTAGAGACTTACCGATTCAAGTATAAAAAGACATGGCAATGTTAAGATGTTAAATTTTTTAAATAAGGGTTTGCAGTGTTCCACCGAGGAGGCACCAGCGATACAGCGCACTGCTTGCTTCTGGAGTTTAAACACTGATTGAAATAGCTATTGGCTACAACAGCCCCAAAAAGGCAGTCCATAAGAAAGGTGGGATTGTATCAATGCAAAATACACTGTTTTTGCTATGGTTGCATCCAAATTTGTGATCACAGCTCGGACACAGTAGCAACCAGAAGCAAGTTTCTCGCCAAGTGCAGTGACATGCAATTGGAATTTAAGATCAACGTCAAGTTGAAGTCCAAGAAATTTAGTATTTAGAGAGGATTTGATAGATTATACAACTCACTGTACATTATTCCCATATGACACAAGAGGCTTAATAAGTGATAAGCCTTTTGGGATTATCGCGCTTGGTGGCAAGAGATGAAACAAAACTTTTTCTATAATAGAATTTGCTTTAAATATTGCCACCAAGCGCGATAATCCCAAAAGGCTTATCACTTATTAAGCCTCTCGTGTCATATGGGAATAATGTACAGCGTATTAAAGTTTAGTTCGTTGTATAACCTTTTGAATACCACTCGATGTTTCAGGATTACCTAATTCTTTCACCTGACACTCAACACGTTACCAGCAACACCACTCCTCCTTCGGAGTCGTGGTGTTACTGTGTAACGCGTTTCGTGAAAGATAAAAGTATTATCCGGTAATCCTGGAACCTCTTGTGGTATTACATTCGAGAATTCGTCACAATCAATATCATCAACATTACATCGGAACCCAAAACCCAAGCACCCGAGCCTTACCAAAGTTGAAAAGCAGTCCATTTGCATCACACCAACACTTATTGGCCCTGATGTCCCCAGAAATCACCTGAATCAGCTCACCAGAACTTCCCCCGTGCCACACAACCGTTGAATCATCCGCGAACGCAAGGAAGACTACCGATATATCAAGGTAGAGAAGATCATTGATATAGATGAGGAATAATATTGGTCCCAGGTCTGATCCCTGTGGAACCCCACGGACAATTCGCTGAGCCGAACAACACCTTCCATCCAGGGTGACACGCTGACTTCGATGTGAAAGATATGATTCGAACCACCTCGAGATCACACCCCTAAAGCCGTAGACTTCTAACTTCCTCAGAAGAGTTCTGTGACTCACACAGTCAAAGGCCTTTGAGAAGTCACAGAACACCCCCGCGGTAGCAAAGCCATTGTTGTAGTGCTTCAGAAGTTTTTGCAGAACGCGGACAATGGCATCATGGGTACCTACCCTTCTTAGGAAGGAATCCAAATTGGGCGGAGTTAAGAATTTTATGTTTTGATAGGAAGTCCATCATACGTTTTTTGAGAAGTTTCTCAACAACTTTGGATATTGTTGATAACAATGATATTGGGCAATAATTTGATGGCTCTTTTGTATCCCCGCAGTTATGTATCGGTACTACCAATGCGTCCTTGAGACTAGGTGGAAAAATGCTCGATGAAAAGGACAGGCTGATTGCTTCCGATAGAACACCAAGGGCCTGTTCCGGAAGTTCCCTCAAGATTTTTTTAAATATACCATCCGAACCGGCTGTGGACTGTTTTTTAATGGATTTAAGAACAGATCCTACTTCATGGACATCAGTGGGAAAAAATGAAAAAGTCTCATTGACATGCAAGTTTCCGAGATATCTCAATGGATCAACATTCGAGCTGATGGCTGCAGTAAGGTTATCAGCGACAGTGCAGTAAAAGCTGTTTAAGTCTTCAAGATCAATGTCAATTTCTTGAGGTCTAAGGCTTTTTTTACCTGTAACTTCTCTCACGATGTTCCAGGTTTCCCTAGATTTATTAGCAGCATTGCTTAAACGATTAGAGTAGAATAAGTGTTCAGCAGTACGGATAGATTTCCTATACATTTTTCTATATTTGAGATAATAGTTTAAGATAAAAGGACTATCAACAAAGTGTTTTCTTATGAGATTTAAAGATCTTAAGTTAGCTGCAGAAATCTTTAAGCCCTTTGTCATCCAATATTTTCGGTTACCCTGTTTACGAAGGGGCCTTAGGGGAAAAGATTTATCTATCCATGACATTACTCAGAGTAAGATGGAATTCTTGAAGAGGATCTACCCTAGAAAGGATGGATTGCCAAGGGATGTCATTACAGGTTTGCTTAAAACGAGAGAACTTTTCCCTGCTAAATATTCGACCTTGCTTCTTACGATTCTGAATAGGCTTAACTTTCAGGGGTAATGAAGCTATAATAGCACTGTGATCTGAAAGGCCAGGGTCAGTAACAATACAATCAAGATTAGAGCAAATGTAGTCTATCGTAGTGGAGGTGGTGTGTGTTGTTCGCGTGGGTTCCTTAACATGCATTTGAAGATTGAAAGACTGAAGGAGGTTGAGCAGAAGAACGGTCGAATACCTCTCGGGATCGCCAAAATATATATTAAGGTCTCCCACAACTATCAATCTGGAATTTGGTAAAATGTTCGAGAGAAGTATTTCAAATTTATCCACAAAGTCCGAAACGCAAGTGCCAGGGGAACGATAGATACAGAGAATATATGTATTCAGGGACCTCGAGAGAAGTAAATAGAATTGAAATAGTTTTTCAGACAATAAAAAGTCAAATTTATCGCAGTCGCAGAAGTCTGAGCTGGATGCAAATTCGGAACTTATCAAGATAGTGGTTCCCCCATTTTTAAAGGTTGTTCGACAAAACTTAGATAGGCGTAATAATTAGGGACATCGAAAGGTTCTTCCTCCTTAAGCCAATGTTCCGTAAGAAGGACGAGATGAGGGAGTTTTTTAGTTTCCAGAAAGACAAACAATTCATCGGCCTTGCCCCTTGCTGACTGAATGTTCAAAAGCATGAGCATGACAATCGTGACATGTTCTAAATTATTTGCGGAGAGCCTCCTAACTGTGTTAGTTTCTCTCCTAAAAAAGAGTTGAGATTTGTGCCGTTACAGCTGCTATTCAGCTCTTCAAACAGACTAAGAGGATGAGAGGTTGAGTTTTTGGATCTATTAAGAACTTGAGCAGACCCGTCTGATGGCAAAGCATTTGTTATATTTTGACTATTTAAAGTCAGCCTATGAGCTAAATCAATTTGTAAAGAATGTAATTGAATTGAATCCGCAATACTTTCACCAATAAGCCAGTTCCTAGCCTTGCATCCCCCATCTGTGTTGATATTGATGAAATCATAAAAGCTCTCCGATGTTCTAATAAATGCATTTAACACTTTTTCGAAATTATGGGTAAACTGTGATATATAGTCGCTGTTGCAGCTCTTTTTTAAAATGGGACATGCAAGAAATATGGAATTAGTATGTAAACATGTCTTCAGTTTTTCATAAATGCCACTAAACTTTGGTCTTTTTTTGTTTAAATAATCATTTGAGCCCGCAACAACAACAACATAGTCATCAAAGTCGTAGTCCTCAGTAAATTGCTGCAAATCTGACAAGACATTATCAAAATGTGCTCATGGTTTGATGATGGATTCCATCTCCAGATGTCCACAGTCCAGATGCGTGGCGATGTTACGGTCCAAGTTTCTACCATGTTCGTCAGATAAGATAAGAAGTTTCCCTGCATTTTTGGTCACAGAGGTCAGAGAGGTTGCTGTTCTTTGGTTTGGCAGTTTTTTCTGATCGCTCAGTTCTCCATCCGTCACTCGGGAGAGTGATTGTTTTCAATATGTAAAAGAACCTGATGACATCAGGTCTATGAAAGAAACATCCATTTGGAGTTGTTCGACTTTTTCTATATCTATTCTCTCACTACCAGTATGTTCATTTCCTGAGGAAAGGACGATAAGTGCATGACAAAGAGAATATATTTCTTCATCAGATTGAGATAAAATCAATGATTTGAAGAATGGAAGTAGGTTATCGTGGAAGTGTGCATAACCAAACAGTTCAGAACAAAAACTAGGAAGTAGAGAGAATATTAATAAGGAATCAAGTCAGTCAATAAAGCAAAAAAGTATTCAGTTAGTCAATTAAATACTTATTGAATCATTTATCTCAGAGACGAAAAAATTGTGATGTGAAATTTTCTTAGTTTGAAGATTACATGTCAAATGGAGTAATGCCATTGAAGAGATGAGCTCTGGTGAAAAATACAGCTTGATGGACGTTGGTAGATGGAAAAAAACTGTCAATACCGAATGGGAATTCACTGTAAAATCGAATGGTTCGAAGACATGCCTATTGCATTAAAAGTAATAAGCCCTGTAGGACTTCTTTTTGATTTGGAATTCTGAAAGACGAAAGTTTTCTCCCCAGACCATCCTACCATTAGCGAAAAGTTCAGTTAAGGGAGCCTTTGCTGAGATCAGTAGGTATGGATTGAAGGAAGTAAGTAAGATAATGTTCAGATATGGAACAAGAAATTTGCTCATCTCCCTCTCGGGGGACTATCACCTTGTCGTTGGTTTAAGGGCTCAGTAACCTTATATCCAGGGAGCGATGCCGGCGGTAGCGTAGTTACTGTTAGGGCATCCATGCCGGTAAGGTCTCGATGCAATTGAGATGAAACTAAGAAAGTTCCCACGCAGCGTTTGACCCAGAGTGGGCGGCTGCAACCAGCGTCTGTTCTCCATGAATAAACACTAGCCATCCCGCATGGCAAGCGTGGCGTTTTAATTGCCATATTCCCTTCAAAACTTTCCATGAATTCACAAAAAAGGCCAAGGCCCCGAGTCCCTGGCGGCTCGAATATCCCCGGCCAAGGCAGCGGACGGACTTGGAATCGAGCCAGGGGTGCTAAGAATCCCCAGGTCACGACAGGCTGCCAACATATAATGAACATAGCGACGTACAACATACGGACAATGAGAACAGATGAAAAATTCTCAGAGCTGGAACTGGAGTTGGAAAACATAAAATGGGATATACTGGGCATCAGCGAGGCGAGAAGTGTACCGTCCTAAAAAATGGTTCCACAGAGAAACTCTGAGGTAGACTCACAAGGTGGAGTGGCTATACTGATCTCACCTAAACTTCGGGAAAATATTACGGAACTCAAATCCATATCCGATCGAGTAATCTTTGCCGGCCTAAAATTAAATCGAAAATACTCATTAAAAGTTATTCAGGTATACGCAGCAACTTCATCATGAGGAAATTGATAGCTTTTATGAAGGAAGACATAACGAGAGCCTTGAGTACATCAAAAACACATTTCTCTTTTATAGTCGGCGACTATAATGCAAAAATAGGCAAATATGAAAAAGACGATGGACCACACATAGGAAGATATGGCCTAGGACAGAGAAATGAAAGAAGCGAGAGACTCCTCAACTTCCTCCAACACAACATCTATGTCATGAACACCTTTTTCAAAAAACCACCACAAAGGAAATGGACTTGGGCCAGTCTTGATGGATCTACAAGGAATGAGATTGACTATATTCTGTGTTATAAAAAATGCATTGTCGAGGATGTGTCGGTCATCAACCAATTCTCTATAGGCAGCGATCATAGATTAGTTAGAGCTAGAGTTAAAATTAACACAAAACTAGAAAGATCCAAACTCATCCACGCTAAAAGTCAACATCTAAACCTCACCCCCCTCCAAATATCTTCAGTTATCAACTAAACCTAGACAGAAGATTATCAAGCACACAAAACACAGAACAACTCTCACTCTATGACCTGGTACAGCACACGACATCCCAGATTATGAACAGTACCAGGAAAACCATAACAAAATTGAAAACCACCAGAAACCCTAAAATATCCTCAGAAACCATAGTCAGAAACGCAGCAACTAATGACCGAGAGACGTAAACTAGAGAAAGGCACACCACAATATAGAGAAATGAATAAAACAGTCAATAAGGCCATCCGTACGAACACCACGATTCATAGCACAAATATGATAAAAGAATGTATAGCATAAAATTCCAACATGAAAGTCCTTAGGAAGAACAGATCTAAAGGCAGAAATAAAATTTACCAACTTACGGATTCTGACGGCAACCTTGTATCAACAACAGAATCAATGCTGAAAATAGTCGAACAATTCTACACAACACTGTACAGAAAACCAGCAATCAATCATCAATTAACCCTCTAGACCTCCAGTCACTAACGTTGGTTCTGAGGAAATTCCCGAAGTAGACATCGACGAAATAAAGAAAGCATTGTCTCAAAAGAAAACCAACAAGACACCTGGAGAAGATATATTGACAACGGAAATGTTTAAATATGGCGGAGAACCTCTACTGGAGAGAATAAAGGAAATCTTTAATGGGTGCATTGCTGGATAAAGAATACCACAGTTATGGCAAAACACAACAATCACCACTCATCCATAAAAAAGGAGATAACACTAAACTTGAAAATTATCGTCCCATCAGTCATCAGATTTCTATCAACCCCCAGAGCAGGCAGGGTTCAGAAGTGGATACAGTACTGTAGACCACCTTCAGGCGATCCGCACACTCATAGAGAAAAGCACCGAATACAACATCCCTATATACATAGCCTTCGTAGATTAGGAGAAGGCTTTCGACTCTATAGAGCTACACGCCATTCTAGAAGCCTTAAACAATGCCAGAATAGACCATGACCATAGATACTCTGGCATAATATCGTTTATCTACAAAACAGCTGTGATGAATGTCAAACTAGATGAAATAACAACGACGAAGAAAATCAAAATGGAAAGAGGAGTCAGACAGATAATGCTCGAACAACCCCATCACGCATCTGCAAGGGTAAGCCTCCGAATGAATTTGTCCAAGACTAAAATCCTAAGCGAAAACGAAGAACTGATTAAGGTCAATCAGCAAAGAATCGGAAACGTCAAAGAGTATGTATATCTGGGTCATGCCATAAGACTCGGTAAAAATAGAATGGGCAGCTTTTGGTAGACTGAACTATATTTTTAAGAGCAAAGTTCCCAACAACTTAAAAAGAGACGTTTTCGATAAATGCGTTTTACCGGTAATGACGTACGGCTTGGAGACTATGACGGTGACCGCACGGAGTGCCAACAGACTACGGGTTACTCAGAGAGTGATGGAAACAGCCATGATGGGCATCAGCCTTCGCGACCACATTAGGAATAAGGACATCCGTCGACAAACGAAGGTGACTGACATCGTTGAGAAAATATCCAGTTCTAAATAGTCTTGGGCAGGACACTTGGCCATACAATCAGAAGAGAGATGGGCGAAAAGACTTCTATGCTGGAGACCACGCCTAACAAAACGTTCAGTGGGTCGATCTCTTAAAAGGTGGACCGATGACATACGAACCATAGCTGGTGAAAATTGGATAAAGAGAGCCCAAAACCGAAACGATTGGAAAGTATTGAAAGAGGCCTACATCTTGCAGTGGATGGATAACGGCTGAAGAAGAGAAGAAGAAGAGAGATTCAAATATTCTGGAAAACTATGACATATCTGTTTCACCACAAAAGAAACAGAATGTATGGGAGATATCAATGAGACTTTTCAATATCTAGTGAAATCATTTATTTGTGGGTCTATGGGAGAAACATCCATTTGGGGTTGATCGACTTTTTCTACATCCAAAGGTTGATTTTTCTCACTACCGGCATGTTTATTTTCTGAGAAAAAAAAACGAAGTGTATGACAAAGAGTATATATTCCTTTATCAGATTGGGATAAAATCAATGATTTGAAGAATTGAATTAGAATATCGTGGAAATGTGCATAACCAAGCAGTTCAGAACAAGAACTAGGAAGTAAGCAAAAAAGTATTCAATGTTTCTTGAAACATTCATCTTAGAGGCAGAAAAATCGCGAATAATTTTTTTCAGTATGTAACATTACGTGTGGTGTAATGCCATTAAAGAGATGAGCTCTGGTGAAAAATACAACCTGATGGACCAGCGTCCATAAATAAAACTGATGTCAATACCAAATGGAAATTCACTGTAAAATCCAATGGTTTGAAGACATGACTATTACGCAAAAGTATTAAGTCCTGTAGGACTTCTTCTGGACCTTGAATCCTCAAAGACAAGTTTTCTCCCCAGACCATCCTTGCACTCGCATTAGAAAATAATGTTTTCTAAAAAATGAAAATAAACGGTTGTCCAAGAAATTAAGAAAAAAATTTCATCTATATAAGTCTCCTTCCAACACTAATCATTAATCAGGTCGCAGTGCGGAGAGGTCTATGTGAACACCCCAACCATTACAATGTACGCAAAAAAAATTGAATGCGATTGACTTCCAAAATCAATGGACCTTTCTCATTTTACCTGTGCTGCGCGCGCAGCTTGTGGGTGACAGATAATAAAATTGTCATTTGAATGAACGCGGGAACGCGGTCTGACCTTGACGTTTTTTAGGCTAACCTCAATAACCAATCAATATTGCTGAAAATTATTACAAAAACTGTTTATTATACAATGGTTCAAATGTGTTGTGTGAGATCTTGTCAGAGTAAGGCGAAAAAGAAGTCAAACCTTTCTTTTCACAAGTTCCCAAGCAATCAAATTTTAAAAAGACTGGTTACATGCTCTCAACCTGACTGAAGAAGATTTAAGTTGGAACAGAGGTTTGAGGGTTCGTTTCGTAAAATAACGATTTCTATATCAAATACAATAATAATTGTACAATTAAAGGTATGTTAGCACTTGTAAATTCGTACTTCTCGAACTTGTCTAAACTTTTCCCCCACATATTTGTCATATTTACGTTTAAAAATAAACAAATAAACAGAAACATAACCGAAATTACACAATTTGACAAGTGGAACCAAGCAAAGTCATTCCACACAGGTATCGCGCGCCATTATAGGTGTCTCTTTCTTTATTACATAAATTTTAATAAACTAACCTTGTTGTTCATTGCATGAGAAAGGTCCATTGATAATTTTATAAAAATCTTTGTGTTTCATTAACTCGTATATATTTTATCCCTAAAAAGTCGAGCTTGCTTATCAATACATAACATCGACTCAATTATCTATCTATTTCTGACCATCATCTTCCTCCCCACTACCATTCATCCCATTCACCCCCTCGAAATCACGCCCTATCCTTAAAATGCGTAACCAAATCCCATTCATCCTGTGTCGGAGGCCTTTGTAAGATCAGATAGTACCATCAGTAGCGCCTATTGCTTCTTCAAGGTACTATTCCCCCGCCAGTAATTTTTAAAGGCCTACCCATCATTGACGGTACGTTCTCGAAGACGAATTAGTATGCTAAGTGTCAAGTTTTTAGATATCGGAATGTATAGTGACAAGTTAAGAAAATAGTTATCCGAAAAAGGACAGTTGGTTTATGTTTTGGGTGATTACTTTGTGCGTACTCGTGTGGTGTTTGTTTGTGTATACTAGAGGAATAAAAATACGATGTTTTTTAGCAATGTTTTAGGTAATTTGTTTTTTAAACTCACATTGATTGTTTAAATATATCAATTAACAATAATCAACATTCTAGTTTCAAAGTAAATTGTGGCTGCTCATTTTTTTGGCAGAACATCAACAATCTCCCATTGCAAATAAATCGTGTCTATTTTAAATTAAAATATTATAATTAATTAGGTTTTCCATACCAACGAAATTTTTAAATAGACCATCAATCATTTTATTTTTAACAAGAACAAAGAAGGTGCTTGACCCTAAACAAATTTTAAATCCGCACTCAATCAATAAAGATATTATTTTTGGTTCTAGATAATCCCAGCTACTTTTCAATGTCTACAGACGAACCAGACTGTAGCCATGCGCAGCTGAGAAGAAAAAATAGAAACGGCAACTCAGAAAGTTCCTCTGAAGTATCGTTAACTCGACAACTAACCCCACCTAGATATCACAATCGCAGACCAGAAAACAGAAATTTTCTGAGGTAACTTAATTTTAAATGTCCAATATCCGATAATAACTTATAATTTTTTCTCTAAGATCTGTTAGTACAAATTCGGCAGACTCGAACCAAGAACTCTTAATAATGGGAGAACCAAGATTGAGCGATATGGCTCCAGATTTAGCATTTAAGCACCCTAGTCGTTCAAATTCACTTAAAAGATCTCAAGAAAACGGTCAGTATTTTCCATTACCTACCTCCGAAGAAGACATTGTTGAACTAGTTGAAGAGGACGAAGTCTTTTTGGAAGAAGACTGTGCTAGATATACTAATTTTAGTGCAGTCAAAAGGATTATGAATGGAAATAGTAGTCCAAAAGGTAACAAATCAAATTTAAAAAAACTCAAAATCCTGATAATTTATGTTACTAGGCACTAGTCCTAGAAGACACTCAATTGGCACTTTTGGTAACCGGGATAGGACCAACAGTGTTGCTTCATCAGCTCGTAGCTTCAAAGATGATTTTTCCTCAATGATGCAAGAAAGTGTTGCTACAACTTCAGCTATTGATGAGCATTCATTGAGGCACATGTCTTATCCTAGAAAAAGATGTTTGAAGTGCTCTAAAGGTAAGCAATTTGATTTTTATTTCGTTTAAATTGTCTCAAGACGTCGGCAATCATCAAATAAAATCTTCCTTCAATTACTTTATACTTGTGCATGGTTGCAACAATAATAAAAAGGGGAGAGTTGCTGGTTGAACTTTGATTTAGTAATTGAGACAATGAGCGGTAAATAGGACAATGAATTTATTGGAGAAAATTGCCTGTGCGCTTTCTTGAGATCCGCAGGCCTGTGGACCTATTTTCGCTTTGAATATTAATAGGTTACCGTGAGAATGTTGTTAAGTTTTATTGGATGTTGCCTCGTGCGTTTTCAATGAATGTCCAATCTGATTCAATTGTCGGAAAATTATTACCTATTTTTTTTCTTTAGGGTAAGTATAGGTACCTATATAGATTTTAGAGATTTAGAGAAAATAAAAATAGGAGGTTTTATACACCTCAGAAAGGAAATATAAAAACAAATCACGCTGTCAGTATCGTGCGGCAAAACTTCCGTAAAAGGAATAATTATCATTGACCACGTACTCAATAAACTCCCCTACGATGGCACGTGACAGTACTTCTTTATTGAAAAAAAGGTGAATAGACTATCCATAAAAAGTCAATAACTGTTAATGTGCAAATCGTCCAATAGAAGCTTCGAGATGTTATTTCCGAAAGAAATTACAAACTCTAAGCGAGTCGGAGGCAATCAAACTCTGACTTCCGGTAGTGGCGGTACCGTCGTTTTATTAATTTCAATAAGGCCTTTCGAGTCTTTAATTATATAACTGGCACATTGGCGCAGTTAGATGTCTTGGACGTGACCTGCAATTTTGCCAATTCGAACTGATTTTAAGAAATTTATTTCTGAGATGGAACAATCTAGTCTGTTTGATTTTTCAAATGCATCTGCTCTAGAGCAGCAGTTTGAGGGACCTTGTATAAAGATCCTTGACTGTCTTAGGTCTCTAGATTCAGCCATTCCTCTTGAAATTGGTTGTTGGACCAGTTCCTGATCGTGATTTTCACCAGGCAGAAAGCAGCCTCAAGAGATGAAGAGGCATTATTCCTATTATCAGGGTGGTTCTAAAGGCTCCGATTGTAACTATGCAGGCACGGTTGAGGTATAAAGCGAACTTAATCGAAAACCGAAATTGAACTTTTTGGGATTCCCGACTCAAGAACCTATCTATTGGAATTTTCAATTTGCAAAGGAATAGCCAACACTTCAGAAAATACTTTTCTTTAATGAAAAATATCAAAATATGAGGAGAAAGATTATAAAATTTGACTAATTACAAATCAATCTGACAATTCTATTATGTCAAAAAATATTACCTACATAGGTGCCTAACTAATTCATTTTCACGTGGAAACTGATTAAATTCACTAACACTCCTCCTTAAGCAGTTTCCGACGTAAGTTTTCGAAAACTTTCTTGTTCAATGCCTTTGTAAATATATCAGCAACTTGTTCTTTCGTATTAAGATAAACTAAACCTACAGTCTTGCCAACATGCTGATTTATGAACTTGCGACGAATTTCGATGTGCTTCTTGCCTTTCGTGACTTTTCCTTCCTCTGCATTTCCCAGATGAATCGCTGCTTTATTATCAACAAGCAAATCAGTCCGTTCAGTCAATTCTTGCATTCCAAGTTCTGCAATTATTCGACGAATCCCACATACTTCTTGAATTCCACTTGTAGCTGCACGATATTCAGCCTCTGCCGATGATGTTGAAGTTACTTTCTGTTTTTGAGCAATCCAAACAATTGGACCTCCAAATTCAATTAGTATGCCACTAGTAGATATCATATCAGCTTCTGTTCCTCCATAATCTGAATCTGTATATGCTTTCAAGTTTGCATCACTATTAAAAAATATTCCAAAATTTTCCGTTCCTCTCAGATATCGAAAAATTCGTTCGACCATTCTACAATCACTAATATTTGGTTAACTGACTTTTCTACTTAAATAATTCACCGCAAAATATGGTCTCGAAATTGTTGACAAGTATAACAAACAACCTATAGCCTCTCTATACGGTTTGTCTTTCAAGATTTTGTCATTTATTTTCTTTTCTGTCTGCATTCCAGGTTTCATTGGTGTCGAAACTGGATGTGTATCTTCAAATCCAAAACGTGACAATATTTTTCGAGTGTATTTCTGCTGTGTAACTGATATTCCTTTTTGCATTAATTTAATTTACATTCCAAGATAAAATAGTTTTCCATCTTCTGGATGGAGGTCTTCATTTTAAATTCTCTGCTCAATCCAACTAGTGTTTGTTCCATTTTCTTTTCATCACAACCAATCATTATTCCGTCATCCACAAATATTCCAATTATTATTGTCCTTTCTTCATTGTAAAAAATACATGGGTCGTCATCTGTATCTATGAATCCCAATTTCTTTAAGCTTTTAGTAAATTTCTTGTTCCAATCTTTCGATGCTTGTTTCAAACCATATAAACTTCGTTTCAGTAGACAAACTTTACCAGACTTATCATCAAAGCCTTCCGGTTGTAACATGTAAATTTCCTCAGATAATTCTCCATTCAGAAAAGCTGTATTAACATCAAATGTGCAAATAAACATTCTTTCTCTTTCTCACTGCATAGCTCAACAGTAATCTAATACTTGCATGTCGAGCCACAGGTGCAAACGTTTCGTTGTAATCTATTCCATGCTTTTGGTCAAAACCGCGGGCAACCAGACGTGCTTTTGTGCGACCATCAGCTTTTTCTCGTAACACCCATTTGCATGTTAACGGTTTTCGATTTTCCGGTAATTTAACTAAGTCCCATGTCTTCATATCTTGCAATGAATTAAACTCTTCTTGCATCGCTCTCTTCCAACGAGGATCTTTCAGTGCATTTTCAACTGATATATCTTCCACTTCTCCAATCAATATATAGTCTTTATATCTTGAATGAGATTTAATCTCTTGACGATTTCTCAGTCTATATCTTGGTAAATCTACATCTTCATCTGTCGATTCTGCTGGATCACTTTCATAACTTCCAACATTCTCCTCCTGTCCTTGTACATTCTGCTCTGCCTCTAACATTTGCCCTGACTTTAATTCCGATTCATCTTCAGTATTTTGTTCAATTTGTTCGGTTGATTTGCAATTTATTTCTGTAAAACCACTTTCTGGACCAATCTTCTCATCAAATAAAACATTGCATGACACTTCTACTTGGCGTTCATTCGGAAAATATATTTACGATACCCATGCTCTTCAATATCATATCCAACAAAAATTCCTTTTTTACTTTTCCTATCCATTTTCAGACGCTGATGATCCTGTAACATCATGTAACATTCACAACCAAAACTTTTCATTATTTTCAGATTAATACGACGACCAAACCATAATTCTGCTGGAGTTTTACCACCAATACTGCTATTGCCAGTTTGATTAATTGTAAATACTGAGTAATTTATTGCTTCTGCCCATAAGTCTTGTCCAAAATCATGAGTGTAAATTTCAGCTCGTGGGGCTTCAACCATTGTCCGCATTTCTCTCTCAATTCTGCCATTTTGTTGTGGTGTATAATAAGTTGCCGATCGTTCATGAAATATTCCAAGCTGTTCAAAAATTTCTCGGCTTCTTAAATTTTTAATTTCCGTACCATTATCTGACATTAATACTTTCACTCTACGACCAAATTGATTCTCAACCAGGTTCAAGTAGATATTTAGCTTTTTGACTGCCTCAGATTTTTGTTTCAAAAAATAAATGGTTCGAAAATGACTATAATCATCTTTGAAAAGTAAAAAATACTTCGCACCACCGAGAGAACGAACATTCATTTCTCCAAGATCAACGTGTACTCTGTCCAAACATGCTTTTGCTATGACTTCATTCGTTGGATGAGAAACTCTGTGTTGTTTCCCATATACACAACCTTGACAAACATATTCTTTCCAGTCATCAATATAACTTATTTCATTTTTCTTCAATACATCTTTCACATGTCGAATATTTTGATGTGCTAACCGTTCATGCCAAAGTTTTAGGCTAACTGCTGGCAAACCATACTCTCCCATTTCACGGAACATCATGTGAAATAAACCACCTGTCCTCTTAGCTATCAATACTGGTTTTTCTTGTTCCATAATTACTGACTTTTCTGCTGTTGCTGACTGTGTATAACCTTTATTCAAAACTGTTGTAATTGAAAATAAGTTAAGCGAGAGCTCCGGAACAAATAAAACATCTTTCAAAACAATTTTGCACCATTCTTTGCCATTATAAGCATGCAAATAAACATTGCCAAAAACTATACCTTCTAATTTTTTTGAATCTCCAATTTCAACTGAAATTGGTGTTGTCAATGGACGTATATTTGAGAGCCATTTCAAGTTTCCAGTCAAATGATGTGTTGCGCCACTTTCCATGATCCATAATTCATAGTGATTTGATAATCCTTCCAATACTGATGATGATAATGCAACTGAGACAAACGATTTCACTTTGTTTCCTTCATTACTTGACTTTTTAGGACAATCATTCGAAAAATGCCCTTTTTCGTGACAATTGTGACATTCATATTTATTTTTGCAATAATCCAAATACTCCTGACACGGTTTGTTATGACAATCACGTTTAAAATGTCCAGGTGGGGCTTATTTGAAATTGATGCAACCTTGCGTATACGCAAATTTGACGCAAATACGTCAGTTGCGATTGAAAAAGTGCATCTCAAATAAGCCGTGCACCAATTTTCAATCACGAATGACGTCATTTGCGTGTGCGCAAAGTTGCATCAATTTCAAATAAAGCCCCCCAGATCTACCACATTTGTAACATTTTACCTTTGATTGACCCGATGAATTTCTATTCTGGTTGAAACCTTGCTGATTTTTCTTTTCAAAGTTTCTCTTTTCTTGGTTTTTCCAACAAGTGCATTGCTCACTATCTCTGATTCCCGTCCTTGTAATCTTATCTCCTCTTGTTGCAAGCGATTCCTTCAGTTAATAATCGTTTTGTCGCCTTCAGCTACTGATTGCCAGGCTGCATGAAAATGATCGAATTTCGCAGGCAAACAATTCAAATTTCGAGACATTAGCCAGCTGTCCTTAATATCTTCTCCATTAATTTTCAATTCTTGCGCCAGACCATCAATTGCTAGACAATTTTCAACTGCCGTTTTCGATTCATCATATTTGTACGCAAAAAATTGTTGTTGCAACATGTCAACAGATTTCTGACTTTTCTTGCCATATAATATTTCCAGTCTCTCAATCATCTTATTCGACGTTGAACAAGTCGTAATTTTTAGAGCAATATTCTCGTCGACATTCAATCCAATAATGGTTTGAGCTTCTATGTCATTCTTCATCCAAGCTGCATTATTCTTGTCTGTGTCAACTGGATGAGGTATCTCACCAATAATAATTTCAAACAGTCCTTTCATTCGAAGCAATAGATTTAGTTTGAATCTCCATGCGACATAGTTCGACTTTCCATTTCCTTCTGCAGAATTCCACTAACTTGTCAAGATTCAATTTTGCATCCATATTTTTGTACCACGTGTACTTTCAATTTCTGAAGTTATCTTCGCGTTGCTGTCCTGGGCCCATAACCTATTGGAATTTTCAATTTGCAAAGGAATAGCCAACACTTTAGAAAATAGTTTTCTTTAATGAAAAATATCAAAATATGAGGAGAAAGATTATAAAATTTGACTAATTACAAATCAATCTGACAATTCTATTATGTCAAAAAAAATTACCTACATAGGTACCTAACTAATTTATTTTCACGTTGAAACTGATTAGATTCACTAACACTAACCAACCCAATCAAGAGCCGGTTACAGAATTTAGTTATTTCAAATATTCTAATTCCAGCTTTTTCGATAGATATCTAGAAAAATAATCGCCAAATCGGAGAAGGGTACTAGATGAAGTTTGAACTACATTCAACATTCCACGATTTTCCTTCTTGATGCACATTGAAAAAGGGTTCCCTTTTAATATAGGAAGAACCTCTGAGTATTTTTGACAATAAGACCCCTTTTGACTAAGGTTACCTTATTGTCGCTAGGTTATTCACAGTGCCCTGCTAGAGATGATAGCTGTGAAAGGTGGTGTGTATAGAATGCAGCCTCACACTCTGGATATAGGCTTGGGTATCTGAGTAATACACCAGAAAAGGTTTTATACTGATTTATTAATTGAAATGAGCCGCTATTTATACTACATAAAGTTATTGATAAGTATAATACGTAATTTGGAACTATGTGATGATTCTGAAGTTTGTTAATCCGATGAATTTATGCTCCTCATCCACCAGGAGTTGTTTGTTAAGCGTTATTGCGTCGATCAAGATTGCTGCATTTTGGTTAGTATTTTCAAACTTGCTAGTTAATTAATAACAATAATGTAATATTGTTTATATAAAAATGGTTGCGTCAATGCAGGTCAATAATTCCAAATTGGTCCGTTTTATTAATTTTAAAATAAATCCTATATATTATTTATGGGTAATTTTGGCTGCTTTTCAAGATTAGACATTGTGGCCGCCCGCAATGTTGGTCAGCTGGCATCGGTGTCAGTTTCGTGGTTGCTGGTGAAATTTCGAAGGGGTACCAAAGGTATACCGTTGTAGTGGTCTTCTTGACGTTTTGGTTTCGGCTTGTTTTTCCGATACCCGAGATATCCCAAGAGTGCTAAGAATGTGATGGTGATAAGTATACTCGATGTTACAGTGCTGAATACTGCTAGGTGGTGTATGGGAGCCCAATAGGTTTCTTATAGTTGCAGTTGAATATTCTTCCTTTTGATTTTTTCTAGAGATGTCGTGCCCTATATTGACAACGGAAGCATCTGTTGTGTTTGGGTTGATCGGCTGGGTCATGAATGCCAAAACAATGACTGATTCTGCTCTTTTTGGAGTCAAAATGTTTTTATTGGTCTTGATAATGCAGTTCTGGGATATGACCAAAATCCCTGTTTTGTTGAGTGTCACATCTTCACGGATGCCATCACAGATGATTGCCACCTTAAATAAACATCCAAGCATTGGGTGTATTCAAACGTTTCCATATGATACTAGATATCAAGGTCTTCCTTCGCAATATGCACGACGTATTTTGCGATCGCTGATAGACTTTATCGATGATGCAGTTGGGAGTGGCTTCAATGTTTCGAGTCGTAGTCGGTGAGCAGATGAATAAATCTTGACTGATGCTGATGCAATTTCTTAGCTCAGCTTCACTGAACTGGAATTGGCATGTAGGATTGGGTACGAGATTATCTTGATGTTTGTTGGAAGTTTCTTCCTGAATCTTTCTAGCTGATTGCTGATTCGTATCTCTGCTTGGTTAAATGTAGCCAGGCCATATGCCAGATAGGCATGTAACATAAAGTTTGCTTGGTGATTAGCGGTCTTGATGAGTTCCTTTTGATTTTTGTCTAATTCTTCAATGTCTGCGGATACTTCATCGATGACTCCAAATACTGATATGAGTAATTTTCCCATAAGTCCTCGCTTATTACGATTATGATTGCTGATCACGTTCTGCATCCCTCTGTTTATCCACTCGACGTGTTGCTGTTTCTCTTGAAGGTGGTGATTAACGATGAACATTCTGTGTTAGATGCTAGTTCACTGGCCCTCTCACAAAGAGATGAAACTTGCTGAATTGAAGAATGTATGTTGATAGTGTTATTCAATATCCTAGACTTGTTGAATCGGAGTTCCATTCTAAAGGTCCCCCTATATCTATCTTTGCGTGTCCAGTGTGCTCTACATAGAGGCCTGGAGGAGGATGATGTATCTCGTATTTCTGGGATGAGGCGAACATAAATATCAGTGCCGGAATTACTATTCTCCAAGTCTTCCTGTAACTCTTCGAGTGGGATGGCTGGCTTCGTTCATTGCTTCCAAGTCATCCTTTTTTGTTGGAATAGGGATTAGTTTATGTATGAGCCGTTTTGTAGGGCCTCCTTCAGCCTTTTTTAGAGTGATCACTCGCACCATGCTATCGTCTTGTGATGGATGGATTTCCGTTATTATACCGAGGGGCCATTTGCTAGGGTTGATGTTTTGCTCTTTCTTTCTTTAATAATCATAAGATCTCCCACTCGTCAGTTGATCTGTTGATTTTGCCATTTGTAGCGCTGCTGTAAGTAATCGAACGTCACTTTTTCAAGAAATCTCTTTCAATATTAGGTGCCAACCTCCATCTCTCATGTGATGCCTGTGGAGACTGGATCCGGAAGTTCTACTAAAGATCTCCCATGCATATTTTATAGATTTTCCAATAATTGATTTACCAGCTTTATTGGCATTTTTCATCCAAAACTGTCTTCTTGTATATGCCAGTGTGAGCTGGTTTCCTCCATCTAAGGTTTGATTGTGAGTGTCGAGAATTATGAGCTTGGTGAGATGGCTTTTGTAAGGAATGATCTTCGGATGCTTGGTTTCGTATGGTAGATGTGACCTGTCTAATCGTCCGCCCACTCTCAGCATAACCTTGTGGTCTAATACTGGGTTGAGGTTGATGATTTTGCTTTTGCTGTTGGCAGGATTTTTTTCTTGAAGCGAATTTGTTTTTTCTCTGAAATGACAACGTTGTTCCTACTAACTCTAGAGTAGTATTGAGTTCGTCAACCTGTAGTGGACTTTTCCTATGCCAGTCTTCTCGAATCATCTTGCAGTGACGAAAATCTGCTAGTGATTTTCATCTGGTTGGTATCCTCTGCTGTAATAATTGTTGCGTGACACAGTTTTACTTCCTCTGTAACTGGAGGTATTTCTAGTTTTCGTGACAATACTTCCATAGCGGGTTTTGACGCTAGCCAATCTGGACCATTCCACCGCATTTTGTACTGTTTCAGTTTTGTTGCATCCATGCCTCTTGAGATAGCGCCTACTGGGTTCTCCAAAGTTCTGGCATGGTTCCAACTTTTGTCTGGTAGCAGGGAGTTGATCTCTGCCGTTCGGTTTGCCACGAATGTCTTCCATCTTGTAACGTCTCCCTTTATCGATGATATTGTTATCATTGAATCAGTCCATGCATATTTATCAACTTCCTCCATTGATAATGCAGTCGCGGTTCTTCTCATGAGTTTTGCAAGAAGAAGAGCTGCACATAGCTCTAGTCTTGGATGTGTAGTTTTTGTTCTGGTGGGAGCAACTTTAGATTTGGCTGGGTGGTTCTTCCTTTAAGATAAATTACAGCGCCGTACGGTCTTCCAGAACCGTCGCAGAATCCGTATAATTCCTTCTGACTGTTTATCGTTTGGTTGGTCCGTCGGATAGCAAAATGTCTTCCACGGCCTTTAGTTCATCCTGGAATGACCTTCATTTTGTCTCGATGTTAGCCGGAATCCAGTCATCAACCACAGATTAAGAGCTTTGCCTTTATGACTACTGGAGCTAACCATAGACACTAACCATCCTAACGGATCGAATAGCTTCGCAACTTCGGAGAGAATAATGCGTTTGGTGACTTTCTGTTTCATGTTGACTTGCGTATTGAATCTGAAAGTGTCATTATATGGTGTCCAATGGATTCCCAAGTATTTTCGTGTGCCGTCTTCAGTAATTTCTTGTGAGGATTGTTCTCGCAGTACTTCATCAGGAGAGTTGAGGATTTGTATACGGTTGCTGGACCATCTGCGTAGGATGAATCCTCCTGCTTTAAACATGCCTATAAATTCTGTCTGAAGAAGTGGGAAATTATCTTCTGCCAGTTGCTGTAACGTTTAAATGACCAAGTATGGGGCTGAGGTGGTTCTATATGTAACTATATGTTCTATTGCTTTATTTGGTCCGAATCTCCATAGTTTGATGCTTTTGGTCGTCTGGGTGCATTTTAATTTGCCGATACATTTTCTCGACATCTGCTACCAATACAATTTTATATGTTCTGCAACGAAGTAATATGTCTGGCAACTCCTGCTGAAACTTCGGGCCTGAGTTCATTGCGTCATTTAGACTGATTCCACTTGAAGTTTTGCTTGAGGCATCAAATACTACTCTCAATTTTGTTGTCGTGCTGGATTCTTTTATTAGAGGCTGGTGAGAAATGTAGTATCGGCTACTGTTCAGTTGCGGGCATGTTCTCATATGATTGAGTTTCATGTATTCTTTTATAAATTGAGAGTTTTTCTTCAAGTTGAGGATCTTTTGAGAATCGCCTCTCCAGATGCAGTAGTCGTGTGGCTGCACGTGATCTTGAGATCCCTAATTGTTGTAGTTTATCGTTAAATGGAATCTTGACTGTGTACGTACCGTTGTTGTTTCTGCTCGTTTTGAGTTGATAATGGTTTTCGCAGAATTTCTATTCTTCAGTGGTTGGCCTGCCTTGAGCTATTTCTTCTAGTTCTCAGAATTTCGATAACTTCTGATTTTCCTCAATGCACGTTATTAGACTGACAACTTGCATATTTTTTCTCTCATGTCATAGAATGTTTCGGGACAGAACCCACCCAAATTTGGTGTGCAGTCCGAGTAGTCCATCTTCTGTTTTTCGAATTATTTCTCCATATTCTTTTGCGCCCAATATGATATTGATTGGCCCTGGTCGGTAGAACGTGGGGTCAGCAAGTACATCGTTTTTCCATTGGTCGATGTTTACGGCGATTTCTTCACTTGGTAGCGTTCTTGTCAGTTTGGGTAAAACAATACATGGAATTTCCATTGGAAAACTGCTCGGGAATTTTGCCTTGATGTTTATTTGTACCATCCATTTTGCCACGCTTCCAAGTACGGATACGTCGGCTCTAATGCGCTGACGTGGTATGGATAGTAATGAGGCAGCTTCTTCAGTTATGAATGTGGATTGACAGCCTGGATCTATTAACACACGTAAATGTTCAACTATCCCTTGGTTATTGTATTGTGAACTTTGATGACTGCTGTTGCCAACAGGACCAATTCGTTGTGTCCCCCAGGGTGATTGGTTGAGAACTGCCTTGTGTCTCTATTACTGGCTTCTGGCTCCGTTCTGGTTTCTCTGTTCGTTAAAGTCTACATGTAACATTGTATGGTGGAATTCCTTGCAGGTACGACATACGACGGTTGAATTACATCTTATGTGCGCTGGGTGTCTCAGTCAGTTTATGCAGATCTTCTTCTCCTTGATGACTTTAAATTTTGCAGATGGAAGTAATGCTTGAAACTTCTGACAGTTCTAGATGCTGTGGTTAGGCTCGTTGCAGTATCCGCAGCTTTCAGTTGTGCTGTGGGTTTGCTCGCTGGACTTTTTTTTATTTTGTTCGCAGGCTTCAAGGGATTGAAATCTTGTTTGCAGAAACTTGAATACGTCGTCTAGCTGATGCATTTTGTTTGGCTCTCGCAAGGATTGCTCAAATAATCGATTTGCCTCCGAGAACCATGTGCGGCAGATTAGTCTTGAGATTAGTGGTCCCCACGATTTGGTGTCTATCTTCATGTTGTTGAGCGCTTCTATACATTCTATCATTGTGTCATGCAGTTGCTTCAGCATGTACGCTGATTCGTGAGTGATTGATGGTGTTTCTAAGATCTTATCAATCAGCTTGTTGATGATTAGTCTCTCGTTGTAGTATCTTCTCTCGAGAATATTCTAGCTTGCAATGTAGTTATCACTGTTTATCTGTAGATGTTGAATGACTCTACAGGCTTCACCTCGTACGTGGGTCTTCAGATATTTCATTTTTTCGATGACGGTGAGGTCTCATTCTCATGAACAATTTTCGTGAAAATGTCCCTGAAAGTGGAACATTCTTCATAATCCATCGAACATTGGCAGTTTCACTCACTTGAGGCAGCGATGTGTTGTTTGATTTTGGTTGTTGGATAATGACAGTAGGCATGACTTGTGGCGTTGGTGGTGTGGGTGGATGATTGCTTGTAGATTCATTCGGTTGTAGCTGTAGCAGTATCTGCTTGTTGTTTCTCAAGTGCCTTATATGCGGGCTTATGAGGTTTATGGACCGATTGGATTTCGAGTTTTGGGTATAAGTCCAAAATCTGCTTGACTTTCTCGGTTATCTTGCATTGGAGCTGCTGATGGCGCTTGATTGGGGTGTGATCATCCATTTGTGCAACAGTGTCGTTTAGGACTTTTTCCATCTGGTTTAGCAGTGCTGTTAGTTTTGATGTCATCTCGTTTTGTTTGAAGTTCGACTTTGACTGTAAGTAGGTATATTGTTTATGGCTAATTTTGGCTGCTTTTCAAGATTAGACATACAAACATCATTATTTCGGCAATACCTAATAGTAAGAAGTAAAAAAATTGTACTTATTTGAACTTTATAAAAAATACCGATATATTTATTTGCCTAATAACAAATTCAATCCGCTCTTTTGTATTCTACCGATAAAATCGCAAACTGACCACAAACGACCAATTATCAAATCATATCTGTGGTTTTTGACGTAATTTAATTTCACAGCCATGTCGGGCAGTTTAGTACTCAACGAGTTGTCGCGGTACTTCCAAAAATAAATCTTAATTAATACGAAATGTTTAAACAATAAGCCAACATTGTTTATAAACAGTTTTTTACTGCTTTAATTGTGACGTTATGCTAAAAATGTGGTTGCTATTAAGAGATATTGGGTTACAAGACAATAGTTGTACCATTATGTAGAATGAAGCTTGAAGGTATGTATAACACAAATGTTAGATTTCTCATCTAAGAATAATTTGTTTGGCGATTAATAACCTAATAGGGCAAATTATTTGTTTTGTAACCACTTTTTTCCTTATTGTTTAGGGCACCATTCGCCCTGTATAACCATACGGTATACCTTCAATATAAATAATGCCTAATTTATTTAGGATATCCGATGGTACTATAAGGCGACATCAAACACTGAACATTTCAATCACGTACAAAACCTTATATTATGCTGACGCCAAATCCCCACTATTGATGACCGTTGATTGTTATTTTTTCAATATTATTTTTGCATTGTGAGAAGTGCCTCTTCTTTTGCCAGTATTATAATCGATGATTTGTGTCAATAGTTGTGTGTGTGCTATCCACATTTGATTCTAATGAAAAACTAGAGGATTGAAACTGATACGTAAGTCTTTTGATGTTAGTATTCCATCTACTGCTGTAATTTTGAATAATACAAGTCGAAAGCTACAAAGGGCTGATTAGAGTTTGAGAAAGCCAAGGTAAACAATGAATTAATTCTAGAGCCTTTAAGCTTAGGTACTCATTAGTCTTTTGTTGTGCTTAACTCAATTGGATTCGCTATAGTCTAAAGGACAAAAGACAATTGGTAATTAAGATGATTTTTTGAAATTTTCAAAGATACTGAAGTAGTTTACATTAGTTTTAAAAGGCCAATTCAGTTTCAATTCTAATAAATATTTTTCCTACGAGCGTGCGCAAAGTAGTACTTTTCCGCACGCATTTCCGGGCTCAAAGTTACACTTTTCCGCACTCAGTGCGGATACAGGTCTTATCCGCACTGAGTGCCGAAAAGTAAAAATAATTGTCAAGCAACAATAAATGCACCTGTCGACTTTGACACATGGTGACAAATTTTTCCTCCGTTTCTATATCAGCCAACATCAATACAAACACCAAATATAAATTAACCTTGACACATTGTCAGATTTGTTCTCTATTTATATGCAAGAATTTACAAACTTTATCATCAAATTTAAACGCTTCAAGATGAACAGCTCTGACGAGGACTTTTCTTTTTTTTTTTGTTAGGTAATTTTTTGATAAATGTATAGGTTCGCTTCAAGTTAATTAAAAATAATTGAACAAATTATCGGTATTTTTTTAAGTTTTTTTTGTTACCTACCTGATATGAAGCTCGTAGGAAAAATGTTGTTCCTAACACGTGCGCAAAGTGTCTTTTCCGCACGCAAACACGTATCCGAACTCCGCTTCGCGTCGTTCGTATAACTGTGTTTGCGTGCGGAAAAGTAACACTTTGCGCACTTGTTAGGAAAATAACTATTAACCAAACCCATTAACAGCTGAAAAACTGTCACAAAATTCCAGCAAATGGATTCTTGTAATAATTACATCAGCTAACAGGCCATAGTATCACGCCGCCGTCGTTAAACACGAATTTGACAAAACATGCTTTGACTTTAATGTAAACTGAATTAGTTAAAAATGTTTTTGATTTGCTATTTCGCGGTCGTTTAATACTCTAGGCATAGAAGATGTTCGATTTATAACCGATCATTATTTAATGGCAGGAGCTATTGCGGTTTCGGGGTCAATAGAATTGGAGTTATACATTTTCCACCACATGGAAACTGGAATTTACTTGCAAAGGCTTTTTCCATATTATATTGAGAATCAGCAACGTGGTATCCGATTTCCTTGTCAGATTTATCCGATGTAGAAATGTGCAATTGCATAATGTTGATGGGCCCAACCAAAAGCTACAAAAGAATAACTCTTTCCGAAATTGGCACACTTTTTGTAGGTTCTTCATCAAATAAAAACACCTTGATTGTTGATCAGCTCTTCATTTCCGTGAATAAATCTTTTTTCATATTTTGATTCTTACCCACTCTAGATTTGCTTTTCAAGTTCTACATTTGGAGTATCTTTCGCTGAACAATTCTACAAGCAATCAAATGATGGTAATAATCAAAATTTGGACTATTACTGGCTCTTGAATGCCTCATCGAAAGAAATTGTCTCTTTTTTTTCTTCAACCTATTATCCATATTTGGATATAGACATCTCAATTTGGCATTGATATCTGAATCGTCGTCATCAACTACTTTTCATCTTTTGATGTAATTCCCTATGCTTCCATTGATGTTTCACTTTCTCGCTCTTTAGAATGATTCGTTCAGATCAATCAAGTTTTTTCTTTTTAGCTTCAGTGAGTATATCCCACCTAAGAGATCAGGATGGGACTTCGAGGGAGTTTGCACTGGAAAGTTTCCGCCATATCGAACTATAAGTAAAGTTCCTGATAGAGTGTGTTTGTCTTGGCGCAGCCCTTGTATTTCTTGTTGAAGGCCCTGGATTTGTTGCTGCCAATGACTGGAATGTGGTTGGTTCATGATGATCTTTCACTTATCATATTGGATTACTGACTTCATAATTTTACTTTGAAAACTAGCAGAGTACTTGGTAACACAACGGCAATGGTCTAATCTTTGATTTTCCTTTTCAAAATCTGGGAAACCTGGAAGAACCAAATGTTTTTTTATTTATTAAAGAAGCTTTCAGCTTCAACATACAGAAATTTTATGGAAAAATAGCCCAGGATAACAGAGCTATGATTTTCACAATCCGATAAAACACACTGGGCGATATTTCTACCGTAGAGTCAATGATCTAATTTTCGATTTTTCTTCTCAAAATCTGGGAAACCTGGAGGAACCAAATATTTTTTTATTTATTAAAGAAGCTTTCAGCTTCAACATACTGAAATCTTATGGAAAAATAGCCCAGGATAACAGAGCTATGATTTTCACAATCCGATAAAACACACTGGGCGATATTTCTACCGTAGAGTCAATGATCTAATTTTTGATTTTTCTTCTCAAAATCTGAGAAACCTGGAGGAACCAAATATTTTTTTTATTTATTAAAGAAGCTTTCAGCTTCAACATACTGAAATTTTATGGAAAAATAGCCCAGGATAACAGAGCTATGATTTTCACAATCCGATAAAACACACTGGGCGATATTCCTACCGTAGAGTCAATGATCTAATTTTTGATTCTTTTTCTCAAAATCTAGAAAACCTGGAGGAACCAAAATTTTTTTTATTTATTAAAGAAGCTTTCAGCTTCAACATACTCAAATTTCATGGAAAAATAGCCTAGGATAACAGAGTTATGATTTTCACAATCCGATAAAACACACTGGGCGATATTTCTACTGTAGAGTCAATGATCTAATTTTTGATTTTTCTTCTCAAAATCTGGAAAACCTGAAGGAACCAAATATTTTTTTTTATTAAAGAACCTTTCAGCTTTAATATACTAAAATTTTGTGGAAAATTAGCCCGAAATAACGCAACTATGATTTTTTAAATCCGATAAAACACACTGGTTGATATCTCTACCTTAAAGTCAGTGGTCTAATTTTTGATTTTTTTTTCTGTAAATCTTTGAGACCTGGAGGAACCAAATATTTTTTATTTATTAGGGAAGCTTTCAGCTTCAACATACTAAAATTTTATAGAAAAATAGCCCAGGATAACGGAGCTATGATTTTTACAATCCGATAAAACACACTGAGTGATATTTCTGCCTTAAAGTTAATGGTCTAATTTTTGATTTTTTTTCTGAAAATCTGGGACACCTGGAGGAACCAAATATTTTTTTTATTTATTGAAGTAGCTTCCAGCTTCAAGATACTGAAATTTTTTGGAAAATACTCCAACATAACGGAGCTATGATTTTTAAAATCCGATAAAACACACTGAGTGATATTTCTGCCTTAGAGTGAATAGTCTAATCTTGGTAACACAACGAGAATTTTCTCAGCAACTATCCTAAGAAGGAGACTTCAAATCGGAAAATCTCCTGTCATTAAGTATCTTCAACATCTTTCAGTCTAACCGACATATCAAGCTTCTTCTTATCAGGCTATTTTTATCCACTCCTGAATGTAGTCCTCTTCAATATCTTTCCATATCGGTATGGAATTCTTGTCGTTCACTTCAATCCACCTGGAATGTTACTAAATTCCTTCGTTTTTACCCAGTTCAGCCAACTAGCTGTCCAATCCAATTTGGTTTTTATCTCAACAAAATCAACCCCTTAGACCACTATGAATTTAAATCAAACCACGTATTACACATTTCACAATTCTTTATCTAACCAGAAATCCAACATGAATTTAATTTAAATTCAATGTAACCAGCTATCAGGACCACCCATCATCATCCAACTAACCGAAAATGTTGCTTTGTTATACGAGATTTTATTGTTTTTTGGGGAGCCAAATAATTTCTGTTTCCAAACACACACCACCGAAAACTGAAGGTGAACAAACAAACACGGGTAAATGGATTTTCGATTTTTTCCATTTAAAGGCCAAATGTAGCCAAAGGACATGTAATGAATTTGGTTTGTGTTTTTCCGATGTCAAATGTCGCTTATGTGAGTGACGGTATATTTTTATTTGTATGTGTCCAATGAAACAGGATACTTTGAAGTTTTGTGTACAATTAGCCTTTAATTGAAAATTTTGTTGACGTACAGTAAGTTTATTTAGAGGCTGGAATTATTTTGAAAATCTGGAAAGAGTTTCGTCCATGAATTATTAACACACCCCTACCTAATATCCATCATAAAACAAACTTATGATTGCTTCAAGAATGCGGCTAATTACAAAATGAGTCAGATAACTGTTTTTAAAAGGAAATCCCTGGAAATTAATGCCTGAAGCAAATGTGTAAAATAGCCTCAAATACGGTCGCATATCATTTTACGATATAACCGCAAATAGTTCATGTTCTATATACACCATATATTTATTTTGTTAAATGTGAGTTAAAGAAAATGCAATGGGCAAAACATCCGTTGGCATATTTACGGATTTTACACGTGCTATTTAATGGTAACACAACTCTGAATGAAACTAGATATCTACCAAGACAGAATGGGTGTTTGTGTTTTGATAATACTTTGTACAGAAAGCTTCTATATTTAGTTCATACACAAAAGTAGGTACATATAATAAATTTCACTTGAAGAATGGAGGCTTTCAGGATATTTTAATATTTCTGTACGAACTTCTATTGCAGGAAGCAAAAAGAAAATGTATGAGGATTTTATTATTTTCTGGAAATCGGAAACTCTTGGCATTCAATATAAGGGTTGTATGTTACATATTAATATCAGATGCAATATAAGTATCAGTGAATTCAAAATAACCAGGTTAGGTACTCATGATAAGTAACAATTCATTGAAGAGACCCAGGAAATTGGATTATCACAGTACTTATTGTTACCCAGAAAGGTGACAGCGGCATTCATAAAAGGCAACCTCTGCTACTGTACTATCTTAAAACCATCTCGATGAACACGAGTCAAGTACCTATGGTTATCTTACAATTACCCTTTATAGACGCCCTTTTAAACTTGCCAGATGACTATGGGGATTATTTTTAAACTTGAACAACCTATAAGTACTTTTAGCTTAAAGGGCTGCCTTTAGTTTCAAAATATATTCATATACCTACTTACGGATGGCTAATTTAGGCCTTCATATTAATAACTGACTATATCTTGAAACGTTATCTTAAATCACAAGAAATTTTTATTTAGGATTCTTTATGTCCTCTTTTATAAGATTTTTAATGTCTCTTCTGCCAGGCAGTGACTTTTTTTTTAATAAAACCGCAGTAGCTATTTCCAGTAGCGGCCATCAATTAAATCCGTATTTATCTTCACTTTGTAAAATATGACTCCCCGGTGATATTAAAGAATGCCACTAAATTTTTCACGTCACGTGATAAATTGGGTTGTTTGCCTAATGATACAGCAAATTAAAATAGCCCAATGGAAATTATAACCTCATTGCATGGACGATTTACTTTTGAATTTCAGAAAATAGTTGCAATTTTCCAGATTTTTTGAATCAGAGTTTATCAGTATATTTTGAACTTTGGCTTAGGAATAAAAATAAAATTGAACCCGCTATTTCATCAGAGTAGTTTACTTACTCTATACATTTTTATTACCAAAGAATATTTTAAAGACAAACTTAGATTAAACAACGTTCTCTTTTAAAAGTCTTTTACTCCAACTCCAGATGCGACAGTGTTCGGATTTAATATAAACTAAAAGTTTGATGCGGAAAAATGAAAAGTAAACATAGTTTCCGCCTCGAGTCACACTTCCTATACTAGGAACGTAACTTTGAGGTTTATTTAATTTTCTAGTCGTCCGGTATATTGCTCCTTCGGGCCATGTGCCGCATGCATTACGTGTATGTTTGGGTTTTCACTTTTTTTTTGATCAGGAATTTCCTTTAGGTCGCGTGGCATAGTTTATGGGAATTTGAATTTAATGTCACGGATTCCGGGTTCACTTAAAGCTCACTTCACAAATATAGTAACAACTTTTATTAAACTAATTGAATTCAAATTCACTTATCACTATTCGAAACGTACGGAATTTTTCGAATAATCTAGAAATTATATCACCAAAAACTTTCAACAAAACCAGCAGATTCAAAAAATTCCCACAACTATTTTTGGATGGATACTGGGGATATGTATCAAGAGTAACTACCAAAATAACAGATCTGGGCTGGGATTCTATAAGAAATAGAGATATCTCGCTATCTCTATTGACGTCCCCTCTCTATTGATTTTGACAAGAGAGAAGAAGACAGCAAGTGCCATAGCGATAGGGATAACGATCTCTATCCAATACAGAATCCCGCGTCTGAACCGATGTAAAAAGGTCTTTCTTCCACAAGATCCAGTTTTCTTTGATGGTTCCATACCACCATCGGCACCATCTCTATATTATGTAGATTTATTAGCATACCATCATAAATGAAAATACTCGAAAAATGTCTATGATGGATCTATGAATTGAACCCAAAACTTCTGCAACTCCCAAATAACCAAGAGTCATTTTTTTTTTCTCTCACAGTTGTGTTATTGTATAATAATAATCACATTAACCAAGTATGTAATGAGTTTCTTAGTAATTTTTCTACTTTAACATACCAAAATTTTATTGAAAAAACACCAAAGATAGAGGAGTTACGATTTTTTAATCTCAAAGAGACACTAAGTGATATTTTTACAATACAGATTATGGCCTGATTTTTGATTTTTTTCCTGGAAATCTGGGAAATTTTGGAAAATGAAGAATTTTTTTATAAATACATAAGCTTTTTAGCTTTAACATACCAAAATTTTTTTGAAGAAACACCAAAGATAGCGGAGTTACGATTTTTTAATCCCAAATAGACTCTAAGTGATATTTTTGCAATACAGATTATGGCCTGATTTTTGATTTTTTTCCCGGAAATCTGGGAAACTTTGGAAACTGAAGAATTTTTTTATATATCTAGGAGCCTTTTAGCTTTAACATAGGTACCAAAATTTTATTGAAAAAACACCAAAGATAGCGAAGTGACGATTTTTTAATCTCAAAGAGACACTAAGTGATATTTTTACAATACAGATTATGGCCTGATTTTTGATATTTTTTCCTGGAAATCTGGGAAACTTTGGAAAATGAAGAATTTTTTACATATCTAGAAGCCCTTTAGCTTTAACATACCAAAATTTTATTGAAAAAACACCAAAGATAGCGGAGTTACGATTTTTTAATCCCAAAGAGACACTAAGTGATATTTTTACAATACACATTATGGCCTGATTTTTGATTTTTTTCCTGGAAATCTGGGAAAATTTGTAGAATGGATTTTTTTTAAAAAAATATCCAGAAGCCCTTTAGCTTTAACATATCAAAATTTTATTTAAAAAAAAAACCAAAGATAGCGGAGTTACGATTTTTTAATCCCAAATAGACACTAGGTGATATTTTTACAATACCGATTATGGCCTGATTTTTGATTTTTTTCCTGAAAATCTGGGAAACTTTGGAAAATGAAGATTTTTTTAATATATCCAGAAGCCTTTTAGCTTTAACATACCAAAATTTTATTGAAAAAACCCCAAAGATAGCGGAGTTACGATTTTTTAATCCCAAAGAGACACTAAGTGATATTTTTATAATACAGATTATAGCTTGATTTTTGATTTTTTTTCCTAAAAATCTGGGAAACTTTGGAAAATGAAGAATTTTTTTTATATATCTAGAAGCCTTTTCGCTTTAACATACCAAAATTTTATTGAAAAAACACCAAAGATAGCGGAGTTACGATTTTTTAATCCCAAAGAGAAACTAAGTGATATTTTTACAATACAGATTATGGAATGATTTTTGATTTTTTTCCTGGAAATCTGGGAATTTTTGGGAAATGAGGAATTTTTTCATATATCCAAAAGCCTTTTAGCTTTAACATACCAAAATTTTATTGAAAAAACACCAAAGATAGCGGAGTTACGATTTTTTAATCCCAAAGAGAAACTAAGTGATATTTTTACAATACAGATTATGGAATGATTTTTGATTTTTTTCCTGGAAATCTGGGAATTTTTGGGAAATGAGGAATTTTTTCATATATCCAAAAGCCTTTTAGCTTTAACATACCAAAATTTTATTGAAAAAACACCAAAGATAGCGGAGTTACGATTTTTTAATCCCAAAGAGATACTAA
The DNA here is from genome assembly GCA_917834065.1 of Ceutorhynchus assimilis. NCBI lineage: Eukaryota > Metazoa > Arthropoda > Insecta > Coleoptera > Curculionidae > Ceutorhynchus > Ceutorhynchus assimilis. The sequence goes on from OU892284.1 coordinate 32,438,876, forward strand.
GTGATATTTTTACAATACAGATTATGGCCTGATATTTGATTTTTTTCCTGGAAATCTGGGAAACTTTAGAAAATGAAGAATTTTTTAAAATATCCAGTAGCCTTTTAGCTTTAACATACCAAAATTTTATTGAAAAAACACCAAAGATAGCGAAGTTACGATTTTTTAATCCCAAAGAGACAGTAAGTGATAGTTTTACAATAGGTACAGATTATGGCCTGATTTTTGATTTTTTTCCTGGAAATCTGGGAAAATTTGGAAAATGAAGAATTTTTTTATATATCCAGAAGCCTTTTAGCTTTAACATACCAAAATTTGATTAGAAAAAAAAACAGAGATAACGGAGTTACGATTTTTTAATCCCAAAGAGACACTAAGTGATATTTTTACAATACAGATTATGGCCTTTTAGCTTTAAGAAAGTAATTATTTTTGTTCATTATGATATACCAAAATAATTTCATTTGATTTTATTGTAGGTTTTATGTAGTATAGTATTTTTAAACGAGTAGTCCTATAGTATTGTTCCTATAGTTTAAAAATTCTATTTCGCTATTTCCCACATAACAGTATCACAACACAAGGCTGCCTCAAGTGTTTCTCAATTAACATCAATTTCAAGAAGACTGGGAGCTAATCATAATACTTGAGATGAATTATTTGAGTCTTTGGTACTCAGACTTATTATTTACTTAAGGTTTCTTTGATGAAGTACAGAACAAAAGCAGAAAAACAAGAAATGTAAAAAGAGAAGTAATTATAGCGAATGTATTCAAAATTTTAAAGGGTTATTTAAACAAAAATTTAAATAGCCGGGCATTTTTGTGTTGTTATTTTAACATCTGGTTCTAGGGTATAGAGCACCTTTTCTGGCGACTATAGCAGGTCATTCAAGAAACGGTCTCTCAAGACACATCTGGAGAACATCTTTGATTTATTTGGCTATTACTTGAAACGCATCATTATTGTCAAAGTTTATGTTGCTTTTAGGACCGAACCAGTGACGTACATTAGAAATTCTGGCTCATCAAAATTAAATATTGGTGAAGAGCCAAATAATAAACCCTAATATTCCCTTTAACTTTAATTATTTTAAAAGCTCGACAATAAAGAGGCATTGTCAAGGAAATCTCGCGTTTCGATAGTGTGCATGCTTTTTACAGTAAATAAAGCCATAGAGATGAGACTAAAATTCTCCTGAACCATGAAAATTAGTAGGCTCCTTACTCTTTCCTCTTAAAATAATACATTTTCAAAACTGTAGTGAAGGTGGCTTTTGAGAATAAGGGCATTTGTTATTAGATTGGATTATTGACAATTCTCCGCCTCTGGGTTCTTCTGGACAACAAAACAACAAAAACAGAATCTCCAGAGCGTAATCCTAAGACGTTCTCGAGTGGCCTCTCTTCTATAAACGGATTTGGGACCGCAACCTGACTAAATTGACTTTTGTGGAGATAAATTTTACACATTCTTTCGACCTGCTGCTTTTTCTCTATTTCTATTGTGCCAACTGAGACTTTTGAAGTGTCAAAAGGACGCAAAAAAAAATGGGTCTCTGAGCCGGATGATGTGGGTTTGAACATTATTTTTCCATTAAAAATGTTGTGGGGTTTTTTCGCACGATGATGGCACTTGATGAAAAATAGCTCAAGTTACTTTGATCCAAATCGTGGTAAGGGTTAAATTTATTAATAGAAATTCAATATTTTGTAAATAAAAAATAGGACTTTTCTGACATATCCCGGAAAATCAGTTCAGATTAAGTCCACCTAAGTCATTTGTTACGTGCGAATGAAAGCAGGAAATCCAGCGTCGCGGCGCGTCTTATTACGTCAAAAACCGCTTAATATACGACGGAAGTCGCTATAGGAAATGCCGAAAAATCTTCAATTTAATTAATTAGGAGGATATGAATCCGAGATTGATTCTATTAATATGAATATGGTGAGATTACTCATAATAAAAATTTGGGCCTAGGCCTAGGCCTGGTTATTATGAAAATTCCTTGAATTTCTTACATTGCCCATATAATATATGCATGTTGTATTTTTTTTAATGCATGATCCTTCCATTATTAGTATGTATTATGCATTTTCCTTTATCAACTTCGTCTTGAGTTACACTCTAGCACTACCATTTCTTGTTCCACAGACTGTGTAATAATATTGTTATACTCAATATTGTATCAAGTTCTTTATTCAATTATCAATATGATATCAACAAGATCTAACCCAATTATTAATATCTCTATGTCAACAGGACAGCTGCAACTCACCTCTATATTTATTATTTTAACTTTTTCTTAATACATAACAAAATCTGAAAATTTACCTGCTTTCCTAACAATACAATTAGACTTCAATTTATTCATAGTCTGCGTATGTGAATCAGAAGTAGGCCTAATAAGACTACTTTCTGCAGAAACACAAGTTATTTGATTCGGATCTTCAATAGATCCTAAGTTATTTTTATCATAATCATTATTATCTGAATAATTTGTCAAATCCTTATTTTCATGTGCAATAATTGTCTTACGTAAATGATTACTATTACGTCGCAGCAGGCTGCTACCATTGTCAATCAAATAAGACCCAGGGGACTCATGTTTGGTCATTATTGTCGCTGAGCACCACTGCTTAGAATCCCTATATATAACATTTTCTTTCTCTTTAAATTCTGATCTTTCCCTAGCATGCCTATCATAATATTTCTTATATAAATTCTTTTTTTGTTCGAACTCTTTTTTGAAGTAATTTCAGGTTTTTGTTTCTCTACAGTTGGTAGCTTAGTTTTAAGTTTTCTTGAAAATAGTTCAGCTGATGATCGCTTTAAACTTATGATAGGAGTATTTCGATATTCCATTAAAGCTACCCAAATATCATCAGACTTAGGTACGAATTATGTTCTTAGCCGTTTAAACAAACATTTCTGCCAATCCATTAGACCTGGGATATCTAAGGCTACTACTGTTCCACTACATGTATGTACCTTTGGAAATATTCAGGTGCCAGAGTCAAGCCAAATGGTAACCTGTGAAACTTGTAACAACCAAACACAGTAGCAAATGTTGTTAAATTACTAGAAGGTTTATCCAATTGTATTTGATAAAACCCATCCTTGAAATCGAATACAGAAAAATATTTCTTACCTGCTAATCTAGAACTAATTTCTTCCAGACTAGGGATTTCAAAAAATTGTCTTTTAATGCACTTATTCAAGTGTTGAGGATCTAAACACAACCTTAAGGATTTATCAGGTTTTTCAATAATTACTAAATTATTTACCCACTCACTTGCATCGTCTACTTTGCTTATAATATTTTGTCTTTCATGTATCTATTGTTTGCTTCAACCTATATATCTTTTATAAGTAATGGTACCCCTCTTGCAGTTCTAGCTACAGCTATACTGTTTTCCATTAACTCTATTTTACAAATATCCTGAAAAGTGCCTATACCCTCAAGGGGATCCCTATTTTTACAAATTATTTTGTCTTTATTCTGAAAAGGCGTTTGACAAATATTAATGGTGTCTGATTTTTTGATTAACCCTAATATATAGCAAGTTAACAGGCCAATTATTGGTGTGAAATCTATATCTATAATAATACATTCTAAATTAAATAATTTTTCTGTCCTTATGCATGGCAACTCAATTTTTCCCACTGGTTTCAATTTTGTTCCACCATATTATTATGCTTCTAACATAATGCCAGGTTTTTTCAATTTGTGACACCCAGTATCCTTACAAAATCCTTGTAAAATTTTCCGTGGAAATATATTCACTTCAGAGCCTGTATGAATCTTGAAACTTAGGTTCTTATCATGTACCTTTATATCTTCAACCCGTACTACTTTATTTTTATTTTTTAATTCACCAACTTGCTTCATACTATATACATATAATTTATCAGTTTCTTCTTCTACACTGACATCACTGTCTATTTCTTTCTGAATAAGTTCTTTAATTTTCTTAACGTTCTTTGTTCCAAATTTTTCTGCTTGACAAACACCACTATAATGATTGTCTTTACCACACTTGAAGCATTTTTTTCTAAACGCAGGACATTCTGCAAATCCATGTTTACCATTGCACTTTTTACAGAGAAAGGTTTTTATCTTGCTATCCATTGTCTCTTTTCTTTTCAACCTCAATGCATCCACTCCAGAACATTCTTTTTCTCTTACTGACTGATTTTTCGTTGCTTCAGCATTTCTACATATGTCTACTGCTTTTTCAAGTAGCAGTTTTTGTATATTCAATAGTTTTTCTTGAACATTTGGATCATTTGTTGATCAAATGAGTTATCTGTACCTTGATTACGGCTATTGAATACAAAGCGTTCATAGGTTTTATTTTTTCTCGGAGCACAGTTATTTTTGAATTCAGTTATGACACTGTCAAACTTATCTTTATCTGAAATCTTTAATATGTTATATTATATTTCAACTCCATCAGAACCAATTAGGTACAAAAACAATGAAATTTTTACCTTATCTGGCTTTGAACCCTTGTCAGTTGCAATTAGGTAGGTCTCAAAGTTTTGATAAAACTTTTTAAAATTTTCATTCAGGTTTCCGTCAGTTTTCTTTGGTTCTGGTAACCTTTCGTCCATTTTACTTTTCAGGAATGCTTATCAATGGTTCTTCACCGACTGCGCCATAATAATATTGTTATACTCAATATTATATCAAGTTCATTATTAAATTATCAATATGATATCAACAAGATTTAACCCAATTATTATTATCTCTATGTCAAGAGGACAACTGACTGAAACTCACCTCTATATTCATTATAGGTGATGTCCACAGTTTACTGTGTAGGTACCTACATTAATTTAAATAAAACTATATCTATTATTACAGACTGCATATGTTGGTTTTCTATGTTTTAATTTTGTGATATATTGATATTTACAGAGAATATTGTATCTTCTACCTTTCGCCGTCTGTAAATTTGGGTTAGTTTGCTCTTTATAGCTCCGTTATTTTTATTCCTATCAATATTATTAATTGTGGTTAAAATTATTATTTCTGCATACACGTAGCATCTAACTGTATTATTCCACAAACCCATACCATTTTCGTAAATCTTGGGCAAAAGCCGATGTGTCTCTTTAGTGGATGGCGGTCACGTGCCATCTCACTTCCTGGAAAGGAACGGACGGAAGCCGCAGGGATGAATATTGATGTCCTTCAGTATTCAGGTGCTCTTTATGTTGATATTGAACAGGAGCAAGCACAAAGTGGCTTTGAAATTTATTTTGTTACATCTGAAAATTCCTATATATAATAATACTGATAAATGCCTCTCTCCGATGAGCTTTAATCTAGTTCAAAAAGCCTTTCTGGCACTGCACCTGCGTTTCTCTTTACAATTTAAAATAGGTGCCATAAAATTATGTTCATTATTTTCTCCCGGCCGTTTTATTTGTTTTACGGCGTGCTCCAGTGTATATTTTAAAACTTCCAGACCCGGTGCCATTAAAACGCATAACAATTACCTACCTAGTAAAGTTATTTTCGGGCATAGCAAGCTTCAAACAGAAAACAAGGACCAAAGGTAATAAAAAGCTTTTCATTAAATGGATTGAAAATAAAGGTTTCGTGAATGATGGTGTTTCAAACGGTAGAGTAAATTTTCTAAATTAGGCTGTAAATTTTCTGAATTGGTTTAATTTAAAATGTCACCATTAACCAAATACGAAATGCAGTGTATGTAGATACCTATATACTGATGTACCATTGTCATCGTATCTGGAACAAAAATAATTCATGATAATCTCCTGAACTAATTTTACCATCATTCATTTAATATTGATCGGGCACTTTCCAAAATTCACCGGTTTCTGAACCGGTGCGATACCGGTTTAATAGTTTACTCACCAAACTGTTCCAAAATGTACCGACTTTTTACCGGTTGAACCCGATCGTTCGTTCCAAAATTGACCGAAATGATCAGCTGTTTGAAATCGGTGAGGCACCGAATCCACCGGGAATTTTTGTCGGTTTTTTCGGTTGGAGGTTTTTTGACGTACATTAATTTAATTGCTTTGAATGGGTACTATTGGCAGTCTAACGTTGAATTGCTGCTTGCAGATTGCAGAATAAAAAATTGTTTGTGCATGGGCGTCATTATGAACTCGACAAATCAAATACTCAGCTCACATAATCTACAAAAATCGTACTGAAAACTACCGTTTGTTGACTGTTAAAAATAATAAAAATACATACCAACCTCACTGCATCCCACAAAAAAACCCATTCCAAAAAATAATAAGCCACACCACCAAACTTTGACACCAAAGCGTTCCAAAATGCACCAGAAAAATCTTGTAACCGGACTTGCATCTGACTTTTACCGGAATTTTTTGACAGCTACCGGTTTATTTAACCGGTCAATTTATCGGTGAAATTTGGAAAGTGCCCATCTTATAGAAGATTTCATTATGAATGACTTTGGCAGAAAGTCGACAAACAAAGTCACATAACCTATGAATAGCATTGTCAATGTTATTAATTTTTTTTCAATTTTGGGATTAAACTTAATAATTATGGCAGTTTTGGGAGAACGTGATATGTTTTATCGAGAGGCGATGAAGCGATGTGCGTTTGGTGATTGTAAAAGTGATAGACGAACGAGTTCCATTAAATTAACGACCCCATTTGCCTCTACTGGAGTTTTAGGTAACACAGCACCTGTCACATCACTTTCTGTTAATTTTATCAAACGTTTTGCAACCAAAGAAGCCATAGCGAATGCACCGAATACTTACGAAAGCGTAGATTTGACAAGACGCTGTGTTTCCTTAAACTCCAGTGGAGGCAAATGGGGTCGTTAATTTAATGGAACTCGTTCGACTATCACTTTTACAATCACCAAACACACATCGCTTCAGCGCCTCTCGATAAAACATATCACGTTCTCCCAAAACTGCCATAATTATTAAATTTAAGCCCAAAATTGAAACAAAATTAATAACATTGACAATGCTATTTATAGGCTATGTGAGTTTGTTTGTCGACTTTCTGCCAAAGTCATTCACTGTGGTCATTCATAATGAAATCTTCTTCATAGTTTGACAAATATTTGACATTAAAAATCATATAATAGTACAAGAGCTGATATGATACTGTCCCAGTTACTTTTGGTGACGATGGTACATTTGAAATGCTTTTAATTGTATAAAGTTGGATTCAAAATAATTTACCTAAAACAGAATGCGCACTGGAATTTATTTGGAACTGCCAAACCTATATTCTTTTGACGGATTTGCCTGAAGAACTAAACTGATCTAAAAATGCCATTCGGTGTCGGACTCGATAATTTTTATTCTCAGCTTTGTTCAGGAGAAATTTGTCCCATAAAACATTCAAAAACTAATTAAACCTCTTGGCCATCACACACTTCCTCCCAATGACTTTTTAATCCATCCAGAAGCCAGAAACTCTCTGAAAACAATTTCGGTTGTCAGATTTATGAGACAGTGTGGCTTCTAATAAAGACGTTTTTTCTGTGGAAATCATTAAAAGTGAAATTTAATCCTCGAAGGCGCCTGTGCTTCGTTATTGACACTTTAACCTTTAGGCTCTAGTTGAATTTGACCTGTTTTTGCCTCTCCCATAACCCATAGATCCATATTATACATCGGATACTATATAATGTATCATATTGCAGCCACTGTGGGATTTATTGTTGCTGGAAAAATCCAGGACTGTAGTCAAAGTTTGTAGTAACTAACATCTTGGCTCATTAATCCAACTATTTCTATTTATAAAAGGCCTCATAAGATTTAATAGAGGAACGTGCCCAGGAGACTATAACTTCTAAAACACCTCAACACAACCCCAAGTCCGCGCTAATCTGTATGTCATTCTGTTAATTCACGAATTTGTTCTTGGTAACAGGAAAACGGATCTCGAAAAGATATTTTTGGCTTGGAACGTGGGCCTGTCATCGTATATCATAGAGTTATGATGTTAATAAAAATAATAACTCCCTCTATCTCCTCCGACTTTAAATAATTCACAAATAGAATTTTAAAATTACTCACGATGATAAGACGAAAATAATTCGGGATGTGTCCAATAATTGCTTCCTCTGCGCCTTTAATTTTAATTATCTACTACTTAGCTTAAATACGACGAAATGAAAGCACAAAGAACGTCCCCATAATGTCAAACAATCGAACTTAAATGGAGGCAATGACACATTGTTTCCCTCAAAAAACCTGGAGGCCTTTTCGTACCGGAAACTATACGAGAAATAAAGAAAGAATACGACAAATTATTTTTATTTGTGTAACAGGAACTTGAGAAAACTGTATGGATGCTATCGATGAAATATAAATGATTTTTTCACAATGTAAGCAGTTATTTATCTTTCACGACGAAAAGTCGAAATGCAAGAGATGTTTCATATTCAATGTTGATCTTTTCCAAGAAAAATCAGAAACAACTCTGGAACAATATATTACAAAGAAAGCCTACAAATCAACTAAGATCATCTACAGTTTTGATATTTCAATGACTGCTTTGCTGAAATCTACAATAATGACTCAATATTTTCTTGAATATAGGTTTCAAAAATTTACCTATCATACAAAAATATTTGGATAATAAGTCCTAGATGTAAACTCTTTTTATTACATATTATTAATTCAATTTCTGAAATTCTCATCAGCAAACCCAGCATCGTTTTAGCGCGAATTGAGAAAGAATCTCATATAATCCATTACCGTGTGGAGCGAAAATCCTTTGTGTTTGCTATCCAGGCCGTGTACGTTTTAACGAAGAATATGCATTTTGTGCCAGCAATACCGATGGTTTGTACTATTTTGTTATTGATTTCCTGAAAATAGACATTTTCCAAGTGGATTTTAATATGTGGGCAATGGGAGTTGCACGTGGCGTTTATTTTTTTCAACGATAAAATTATATAAATAATAAATATTGGAGTAAAGTTAGTTCAAAATTATCATTTTTTCATTCTACTCGCCTCTACAGGATTCCTAATATCCTTCGAAAACTTGAGTCCCCACACATAAAACATATAAACTTTCGTATTCACATAAATTATACATATAGAGGCATCAGACTATGAATTTATATGGGAGAAACTTTAAAATTAAATTTTGAAAGTTCACATTTGCTCTGGTTTAATTTTCAAATATGTCGACTTTGATATCGGAAAGTTGGTAAATTCAGGAGCGTGAAATTTAGAGAAAATTAGTTTTATGTTTCATTAATTTACATTTTCTCGGTAATTGTCTGTTGCTTATTATTACACGTATTGATTTTTCATTTACAGAATCTCTGTGCTGAAAATATAAGTATGTTTCTGGATTTATAATCTGAACCTAGTTTTGTTTTTGTTCAATACTATTCTCGTTTATTCCATTTTAGTATTCCGTGCATCTACACATACAGGGTGTCCCACTAAGGTCGACCAGGTACGATAGTATGTAAACCATAGACCTTACATAACTTGAAAACGAATGCAGATATTGAATTGCGGTTTGCGCCAAATTATACATATTTTTTTGCTCTTCAAGCACAGCAATAAAAAAATAATATCATGCCATTTGAATTTTTCAAGAAAATGAGAAAAAACTGGATCTTGGTTAAACAGCGCCCTCTAGAAGACGCGGTGGGAACTGTCGACCCCGAACGAAGTGGTGTTCTTAATGACAATGAAATTCTCTTCCAAATGAGCCCAAATTGAATGAGTTTGGATAAGGGATAAGGAAGATACAGCAATTTTTTAAACTACTTACCACCCTTATTAGTGAAGATACGGAAAAAGCTTAATGACCAAACTGGCGCAAAATTTGATAAACTTTTAATTTCTGTTGTTAAAACAGTACCTTAATATAGCGATTTCTTTAGAAAATTTGAGTTTTTAGTTATATCATCGTAATTGCGCCCCCTGGCGATCATCTTAGGAACTTGAAAATAATTTCCATAAATTTCTCTAGGCCGATTTAGGAAAAAAAAAATCCCTAAGCCGTAAGGTCTATGGTTTCCATAATATCGTACCTGGCCGACCTTAGTGGGACACCCTGTATTGTATTGTAATCTTTTTTTCCGTTATATATATTATTTATGTTTCCTATATATGTATTTTAGGTTATTATTGTGTGATTGCGTATAAGTTCCTATTACCATTTGTTAATGTTTTTCTTTTTCTTCATCTTCCGTAATCTGTTAAAAGGTGCTGCCAATTCTCGACAGCGAACTGTATCATGTATGAGCGACTCAATTCGAGAATTGTTTATTTCTTATTTATATAGCTCATGGCTTATTCCTATCAAATGCCTTCTCATATTCCATGAAAAAGAGGTAGCAGAGGTTGGCATTCGTTGGATTTCTCAATGATGGAAAATAATGGCAAACTCAGCCATTAAGTATGAGTAATTAGTGGTTGATGACGATTTTCAAAAACATTTTGAATATTTGATAACGAGATGTGACGGTACTTTCTGATTCTCTTTTTTTTTTGAATGCGGGACTATTATCCGATTTTACTGGCATTTCCGCACTCTCTGGACATAGAAATTAAATAATGTCTTCAGTGTTGATGAAATAACTTCTTTCGCCATCCAGCGACATTCTAAGATAATTCGAAACATCTTGGCAACATCTTTCCTCTACAGTCTGCAATACTAAAGAAGGCTCAACAGTTCCTTTGAGAGAACAAGGATATCTTTGAGGAAAAATATGCCGAAACTGGTAAGACGAACATCATCAAACATGAAATTCAAAACTGGCAGTGCTAATTCGATCCGTCAACCACCTAGAAAACTTCACATGACCAAACAACAAGAAGTAGACAGTATGCTTGCAGAGGGAGTTGTTGAAAATTCTGCGAGTCCGTGGTCATCTCCAGTTGTACAAGTAACAAAGAAAGATGGATTTACCAGATTTTGCGTCGATTGCAGAAAGCTCAACAATGTCACTAAGAAGGTCAGCTTACCATTACCCATAATTTGTGATATCCTTACGACATTGGCAGACTTAAATTGTTTTTCTACTTTTGAATTAAAAAGCGGATACTGGCAAGGGGGCATAGATAAAAAAGACAAAGAGAAGACAGCGTTCTCCACTGGAAATGGTCTTTTCCAATTCAAGATAATGCCTTTTGGACTCTGTAACGCCCCCGCTACTTTTCAGAGGATAATGCAAATCTTTATATGAGGACTTAAGTGGAAAGTATGCCTTGTCTACCTGGATGATGTGTTAGTGATGAGAAAAACGGTGAGCACCTAGGAAACTTACAAGAAGTATTTACTCGATAACCGATTAAATTATAAGAAATGTTCACTCTTCCAACAACGCGTTGATTTTCTTAGCTAAGTAGTTTCACCCGAAGGAATTTATACTGAGGACAGAAAAATCCAAACAATTCGTGAATGGCTTCGACCTCGGGACAAATATGAACTCAGAAGTTTTCTTGGGCTTTGTACATACTACAGTCGATTTGTAGAAGGTATTTGCTAAGGTAGCAGCGCCATTGCATAAACTTACTGATGAAAAAGCTATTTTTGATGGGAAAACCGACCGTGACGTAGCTTTTGGGAGGCTAAAGACCCATATTAGGCTACCCATGGGTAGGTATTTGGAAAATCTATTTTGGACACAGACATGAGCAACACAAGTATCGGAGCTGTCCTGTCGCAAATACAAGATGGAGATGAAAGGGCCATTGAATACCACAGTAGAATTTTTATAGGTACCAAACCCGAGAGAAATTACTGTTAGAAGAAAGGAAGTTTTAGCAATAGTCAGAGCGGTTGACGATCTCCACAAGATGCCACAAGTAAGTAAATGTATGAACACCTAGCCAATGTTGTTTCGTTATTACTATTTTGATATGTGAGAACTTTTTTGGAAATTGAAACCCCTATAAAATTTGAATTCACAAGGGAAATTTGGCATTGACAAAATATTCCCCAACCCATCATATTCTTAGTTGATCTAAAAAGCAAAGTTTTGACACACACATACGCCTATAAATCCTAAAAAGGGGTCCCTCGACACCCTTGCCAGTCATAAAGCATCTGAATTCTAAACACGGAATCCAAAAATAGCTAAACATTTAACGCAAATTCGTATGGAGGAGGGTTCGCCTCTGGCTCTGGGTGTATCGAAAAAAAGCACACCGAAGGGTGAAATCGACCCTTGTCTCTACATGAAAGATGAAAGTGACGCACGGGCCTGCCCAGCTGTTTTCGATCATTAAGACTCGTTAACGACCTTTGAATCAGCTTGAAAAAAGTGACTGAAAAAAAACTGAAAATGTTTCAAATTGAAAAGCGAAGGAAGAACAATATTTGGGTTTCCTTTGATTGATACTGAGTGTAATGCTTGCAAATTTTGGAAATTCTTTTGTATAGTTTTTATAACTGATGGAACAAATAAGATTTATTGGAAATAAGTGCACTTTGCTTGCCATGTTTTCGTTCTGTTTTGAACAGCAAACAATGTAATATTTCGATGATGGCCTGCGTCCAAAGACAAACTCGATTTTTGGGAATATATTGACGCATGTTGGCATGAATTGCTGCAAAGCTAAAGATAAACGTATTCCTTGCCAAACAGCCTTAATCCTACTTCCTTCAACCCAACAATGCTGATGGTAATTGCTTCATTTCACTGATCCAGAGTATGTCCAATTTCATGTTTTATACTTATTCCTGCTCTAAACAATTGATAAATTCATCTCTAGCCTCGTAATACCATATTGTATGCCTTTCAAACATTGATTGAATTGAATTGAAATCACAAGTTATTTTCATTTGAGATTTTTAGCTTGTATTGAAAATTTTGTTGATACGAGGAATTTTTGTTTCAAACATTTCGCAATCAGAATAACAAGTTCAATTTCAGTCATTTAATCGAAAACGTGTTTGATTCAAAACCAATCTGGATTTTGCCACTGATTGTATGCCTCTCTCTACTCTATTAATAGCGTCAAACAACAACATATTTTAGTTATTCTAGCTGACGTAGTTTCCTGGATAGTTGCGGTCTAACTTAGTATGACAATTATGCACCAAATAGTTCAGCCACTGCTGAAATTTTGATGTATGTATGAGGCTGATAATTTTAGATTAATATTTCGAGTTTATTAACACTATTATTTAATAAGCTAGTTTATAATGGTTTGGTAAACAATCGATATTCGGCACGTTTGATAATTTGCGCAATTATTTTGATGCGATACGGCCCATTAATAAACAACTTAGGGCAATTTAAATTATCTCAGTTTAGTGAGTAAATGGATATTTACTTTAATTACCAGAGTTTTGATTAAACATTTCTTCGTTCAATATTAAATAATGCATGTTATTATTTCTGTCCCCGTATTCCCAAGTCAAATAAAAAAACCATCCTTTTGTCCTTTTGTCAAAATTTAGTCGTCTGGAAATTTTTCCATTAGGGTCAATTATCCGTCGGAATACGTCAGGCAAAAAGTCAATTTCCCGTTAAAACGATTTTTATTTGCTTCCCCTTATTAATTTATACCACATTATCGAGAGGGTCGTTTTTTTGAAAACGAATTCACATTTCACGCCCTGCCTAATTTTTTTATATAAGTGATATGGGTACTAGGTTTTTTCCATCTGGACTCTCCCATTTACGAGTGATCTAGTCATCTCGCAGGCACAAGGAGTCCCATTGCAACCAGTATCCCTACACTGTTTGATTCAAACTGGAAATTTCTTACCATCCAGGTCGTTGTCCGTCTTGTAGCCAGCCACGCACCATTTTCAATTCCTTACCCATATTTTGTTGTTCTTCGGAGTCTTCTCTCGTAATGTCCTCATCAGTATTAGCGGAGTTGTCGGAATTCTTAGGCTTTATTTGTTGAACGACTCCAGAATTTTTGGTTGCCTCCTTTTCCTCTTGCCTTTGGCAGAATATGCATGAGCTGTCATGACTCCTTCCTTTGCGATGTTTGATTTGGAAGTCATAACTTTGTAATTTCTCTAACCAACGCGCTATTTGACCCTCCGGATTTTTAAAATTGAGCAGCCATTGCAATGCAGAATGGTCGGTACTAACTTTCGGCCATAGAAAAAGCTATGGTAATGTTCATTAGATCTTACTACTGCCAGAAGCTCCTTTCAGGTGACACGACACAATAGATCTTCATCCCTGAGATATGCCAGAACTGGAGCACTAGTCAATTTATTTTTCAGCTCCACGAAAGACCGTTGACATTCCGGTATCCAATCAAAACGAGCGTTCTTTTCAGTTAGTTCATGTAAAGGCTTCGCAATCTTCCCAAAATCCTTGACAAACCGGCGGTAGTAACTGAAGAATCCCAGGAAGCTTCTAACGTCATGTTTATTCTTTGGTCTGTGACAATCTCGCACAGCTTGGACTTTATCTGGATCTGTCTCTATTACTTTTGAAGAGACGACATGGCCGAGGAAGTTTACTTTTTCCTGGAATAGAACACACTTCTTGGGATTTAGTTGCAGATTGGCACTTCGAATCTTGGCAAAAACTTCTTTCAAATTCAGCAGGTGTTCGTTGAAATCGTTGCCAATCACCATGACATCATCCAGATATACCATGCAAGTTTCCCAAGACGGTCCTCGCAAAACTAACTCCATCAGTCTTTCAAAAGTGGCAGGTGCATTGCATAATCCAAACGGCATGATGTTAAATTGATATAGGCCGTTTCCTGCAGTAAATGCGGCCTTCTCTTTATCCTCTTTATTGAGTTCCACCTGCCAATATATCCACTTTTTAAGTCCACGGTTGAAAACCACTTGGATCCTGATAGGGTGTTAAGGGAATCGTCAATCCGGGGTAATGGATAGCTGTCTTTCTTCGTAACGTCATTCAACCTTCTATAATCCACACAAAACCTGGTAGAACCATCCTTTTTCGTAACTAGTACGACCGGCCATGACCATGGACTATTAGATTCTTCTATGATGTTGTCCTTCAGCATTTCCTTGAGCATGGTATTAACTTGCTGTTTTTCTAGGTGTGCACATTCGACTCACTATTTCCAGGAATTCGTGTATCTTAATTCATCAACGATTATTCTAATTTGACAGTCCTTATTTGACGGTGATGAGAAGAGTATTTCTTCCTTGCCCACTCTCAACATTTTTATTTTTAAAGTCCACTGATAGGAAATCAAAAGTTTCTAGGACATCCACTCCCAATATAAATTCATCTACTATGTCAGCAACTATCACTTCTACCTTAAGTTCGGTGCTGTCTATTTCTAATGTCACGATGGTCTCTCCAAAAACATTTATCAAATCTCCCTTAGCTGTTTCTAGCAGTGGTTTATTTCTCAACATCATTACAGAGTCCTTAGAAACCTTGTCGGGACGAATCACTGATCTTGATGCCCCTGTGTCGATGGTCAAATGACATTTCTTGCCGTTGAGGGTGCCTTGGGCAACGAGTCTTTCACAATTTTTCTTGATGGAGAATACCCTTAGTTAGGGGGCTCGATAATCGGTGGTAGCCAGCATTCGCCCCCTTACACTGGCGAGGTAGCGTTTCCCTGATGATGTCTGGAACCACCTTCTTCCTTTGCTTCACGATCTCCTGAGCGGGAACGTCGCCTACAGTTTCTGCTAATATGTCCTTCTCGACCGCAGTTGTGGCATTTAATCTGTGTTCTGGCTCTTGGTCTAACTTCGCGCAGAATTCCTGAAAGAGCGCCTCCAGTTTTAGGAACATATCTGCGTCTGAGTTTGGGCGATCCGCTGCTATCTTCACTTCCCTGATCTTGCTTCTTCGATTTAAAGAGGCATCGCTTCTTTTCTCCTTCTGTTGTACTGTATTTTGATATTTGATCTCGCAATAAATTTGAATCAAGTCTTTTAATTTCATCTTGGGTATCGTTGATTATCCATGCTTCAGATTAGATATATTTTTGAAGTTACAACCTATCAAGGCTTCCATTGGAGTTGCATAAATGAGGTATTTAGGGAACATTGGATTTGCTTCACGAAACGATCCAATTTTTCGGGTTCTTTCTCAACTGCTTACGTAGCTAGAGCATTAACTATACCTAGTCCTGTTGGATGTTGAATCGTTCGCATTGGCCGTTTCCTCGTGGAGTAGCTACTGCATTAGAGATATGCTTAATACCGTAAGTGCGGCAGAATATGTTGAAAGACTTTGAAGTGAAGGCAGATTCTCGGTTTACACTGAACACTTATTTATGCCGTTTATTTATTTCAAAATCTTACAAAACGTCACTCTATAGTGTACAGCGGGCTAATAAATGACCAATAGCAACGAACCCTTTTGGATGTTTTGTTATTTGTCACTCCGTGTCCGTAGGTTGGTTGGACAGAGTATAGAGCTTTTGTAACGTGTTTGGTTTTTTAGTCGTGCACTGGTTCCAAAACACAAAACTTCGTAAATGCATCAAAAATTACTAACAGGAATTTATTTCTCTTCCTACTTGTCACAAAGGGTCCAACATGATCAATATGTAGGGTGTGAAATGGTAATGCCACTTTATTGATCGGATGTTGTTTTCCTTGTTTCAACAAATCTAATTTTTTGTAGTAGGCACAATTCAAACAAGCTTTGACATATTCAGTCACAAATCTTCTCGTTTTGACAAACCAGTAATTTTCCTGGATACATTTCAGTGTCTTTCTCAATAGACCGATCTCCTATTACCTGGACTGCGCGCGTCGCTTGTAGGCTGCAGGTGAGCATCCAATGAGAAGCAAGTTTGTGACAGGCTTGCGTCATATTCTTATTCAGGGGCCATTTCAGAATGAATCGTTCCTTCTTTCTTTGTAACGTATAATTTGACAAAGAGCAAACTAATACTTTACATATTACTTGAACTCACCGCAGTGTCGTTTAAGGTTTTGTTAGATTATACTTGACATATTCCTTGGCAATTTCATTGAATGATGTTGCCGGATGAAACATTTATCAAAATAAAAGTGCAAACGATGTTCATCCAGTTTAAAGCTCTTCTTTTGTCTGATTTAAGGCGTTGTAAAACACTTGACACTATATCACTTCTTTAATGTTATAATTTTCGATTTGTATTGTCTACATTTGTTCTACAACAATACAATCTGGCTTCACTGCAGCCTACGAGTTGCGCGCGCATGTCATCTTTTATTGCTTTCCAACTTGTATTTATTATAATTAAGCTCTCTTTTTCTAATCATGCGGGATAGGTCTATTCCCAGATGTCTTGCATTATCATGACAAAGTCTGCATATTTGCAATTTGTGTAACGACCTATGCTATTTCTTCATTGTCCAGCTTTCTATAGGTACAATTCTTTTTTTTTTTTTTAACTTGTAATTGTCAAAATATTGTTCTTGTGTCACTATTAACATCTCCAGAATTTAAAATACTTCTGATGTGATTGGTTTGCTGATCATCCAATTGAGCTGCAACTATCCAGTAGGATTCAGTTAAATATATTTGATTTATCTCTAATATGAGTGTATTGATTGGACTGCGGCTTGAGGCATCTACATGTGACATTTTTGAACCTGGTCAATATTCGATATCGAAGGTAAACTCCAATACTTCCAACCACCATCTTCTTATTCTGGGATGACGATCCTTTTAAGAAAATGTTGTTTTCAGTGCATTAGCAGTCTGTAACTAATTTAAAGTTGATTCAAGTAGGTAAACCCGAAAGTAGGTACCTACAACTGCCATTGTTTCAAGTTCACATGAATGGTAATGACGTTCGTCATTTGCTGTCATTTTACTGAAATAAGATACGACGTGACGTTTTTGGTTTTCATCAAATTGCAATAATATTGTTCCAACTCCAATAGAACTCTCATCAGTGTGCTATAATGGATTAAAAATTGACAAAATTAGACTCTGTTTGTAAGAAGACGTTTGACTTGAATGAATGGTGTTTTCCAGCTCCATTTATTATAGTCCAGGAGGTGGCGCCAAAAACATGCAAGAGTTTTCGCAAGGCGGATATTTTCAAAATAGGTTGTACTTTAGTGCTAGAATGCTAGTGTACAGTCAGCCCTCACAGTTCCGGGACAACTGGCTCTGGGACGCGGGCAAAGTTGTAATTTTACGAAGCATCTAAACTGTTTTCTCAAAGCTCAAAATTTATAGAAATTTTGCACATTATCTGTTTGAAGGTCACAGATAACGTATGTAAATCGTCAGACGTCTAGTTCGTTGCAAAAAGGGGGTCAGACGTCCTCAAAGTTTTTATTTTATGGCATTTTCTTCAAATATATTTGTCAAATACCTGTAAAAATATATTTTGACAGGACACCGAAGAAAATGCCATAAAATAAAAAGTTTGAGGACGTCTGACCCCCTTTTTGCAACTAACTAGACGTCTGACGATTTACATACGTTATCTGTGACCTTCAAACAGATAATGTGCAAAATTTCTATAAATATTGAGCTTTGAGAAAACAGTTTAGATGCTTCTTAAAATTACAACTTTGCCCGCGTCCTAGAGCCAGCTGTCCCGGAACTGTGAGTGCTGACTGTACACTAGCATTCTAGCACTAAAGTACGACCTATTTTGAAAATATCCGCCTTGCGAAAACTCTTGCATGTTTTTGACGCCAGCTCCCCAACTATTAGTTTTCTGAACAAGTTCTGTCAGTGGTTCTAAAATAGATGCATAATTTTGGATAAATTTTCGAAAATATTTGGAGAGTCGCAAGAATTGGCGTAGGTACCTGTTTCACCATTTTTGGTTCAGGCATTTCCAAGAAGGCATTCAATTTTCTTTTTCCTGGGCTCACTCCACCGATACTTATTTCACGTCCCAAATATGAAACAATATCTTTAAAAAATTAGCATTTACTTAATTTTAATGTAAGATTGTGTTGTCTTAACTTTTGTAGTAGGATTAAGCGAAGTCTTTCTAATCCTTCTTCGATGCTCTTACTTGGTATAATAATATCATCCATGTAAGGAAATGCAATACTGTTTTTGTGGTTACCTAATACCTTGTCTATAAAGTACTGGAAAATTGCTGGAGCGTTTGTTAATCCAAAAGCCATACAAAGAAACTGAAAATGACTATTTGGTGTCACAAATGCCGTTTTTCCTGATGCATGATCCAAAATAATGAAAAATCTATTGCCTCCTAATCCATCGATCTGATCTTTAATCAGGGACAGCGGATATTTGTTTTTGATAGTAACTAGAAATCGTGTGATAAATAATTATCCTTTACTACAACTGCCTCTACCTCAGCTATAGCTTCCATGACATATATGGAGAGTTTGATGTGTTGATTGCAAATTATAGTTGACCCCATAAAAAATTTTAATTTTTTTGTGACATATCCCTAATGTTTCCTACTTCATCTGCTAAAGACATTTTGACTAGTGTAGTTGAGCACCCAGTATCTATTAAACATTGACGTTTGTGTCCATTTATCAAAGCTTTATTGATATACATGTTTGGTATGTTCTATATAATACTTAGGTTTTGATGAATTGATGAAAATATGGAACAACTTTGGTTGCTAAATTAGCGGTACAACTACCTATATTGTATCAAAACCTTACTTTGGAACATTGCTCAATACCTCAAAGCTCCAATTTTTTCTCAAGATGGAACATAGACACACCATATTGAAGTTATTTTGTGGCAGGTATTTTTATAAAGGTAGATTCACACAAACAATTTTTCTTTTGCGGTTAATTCTCATGCGTAAACATCAACCGCAGCCGCCGACAATCATAATTTAAAACGGATCAAAATAATCGTGCAACTGGAAATAACGCGAAACATAAACACCGACTGGATCCACCACTGGCACTGACTAATCTTCTGGCCGCGATAGCGTAAATGAAGGAAAAAAAAAAACTTCCTTTATTTCGTATTCCAGAGATATGATGAAGCCGACATTCAGTTGCCGTTTTCTGTAAACATCTCACAAGAACATCGTTTGCCGCCGCAGTAATTTCAACACAGAACCGTTAAGGAGTCGTAAAATCTGTTAAAAAGAACAAAGCGAACAGTGTTTTTCGTGTACAAATACTGTTATTGATTAAAATTGTGTGTTTGTAAGTGCATTCTGGAGTGATAATGATTCGGAAATTCGGGAGGACAAAGTCGGAACATGATTTGTTGGAGCGCGATAAGGAAAGAGATGAAATACCGGCTATGTGTACTTTGAGGCGAAAACCTAGCAAAACTAGTGCTGTTTATCAGAATGTTGATGTTGATGGTAGGTAGCTTGTACAAGATCCATAAGAAAAAAGCGACAATAATCAATAATAATCGACCAATTGATTTATGGCACATACATGATTAAAACTTTTTATAGGAAAAAATAATTCATGATATCGTCTGGAATTTATTGTCTAGTTCTTTTAATTATCAATTAACAACATCGTAATAAACGCAGTAGCTCGTTAGAAAGAGTTCTACAATCAGAACTTTTATATGGTATTTCCGGATAATCAAAATCTAAAATGCTTATCCTCACGTTTTATCCTATACGCTCTCATTTATTAACAATATCCGTTCAAAAATTATTACATCAAACATATTGATGGTGTATATTGTTCTTTGCAAAATCTGTTTCATATTTTCGCGAGTTCTGCTAATATCCTAGTTTGGTGTTTGTGTAACTTGGGCTTAATTATGTTAAGCTTGTGTTTTGGTAAGTGTGATATTCAAACAAAGCGTGTGGATTACCTAAATATTATGGTTAGAATGTGTTGATATTATTGATTATCCGATGTTGAATATGGAAAAAGTGATATAATTTGCAACAAGAAGTTGTAGTTTGTAAAACCTGAACTTGCTCTAGTTTTTCCTTCCTTAATTTCTTTCGGTAGTCAGGTTCCAGGGACTGGATCGGCCTAAATGCCAAATAAATATTCCCAGAGCTAAATCTTGTGGAACTTCTCCTGTTATTCGCTCAGTAACTAAACGTATCAAATACCTTTTTTTTTGGGATTAGGAATCTGCTTTTAGACACCCGGACTGGTGTTGTTCGTCCGGGTAGACTACTTGCTCCGTGTGTTCCTCCTTTGCTTTCTCTGTCAATATTTCTTTTATAATCGCCTGAATTTCCTTCCAGCTACCCCTTCCTGTCATCATTCCTTCAGGTGTTAGGTTCCTCAGCTCTATGTTCAGACGCATGCATACGTTGGCTCTCTGGTTTACCCATCTTGGGCAAACAATAATTATGTGTTCAGTGTCGTCCACTGCCGGGCAATACAAGCATCTGTCGTTTGTGTTCCGTATTATTTTCGTGTAGTGCCTGAATCATCCATGACCGGACAGAAACTGTGTTAGCTGTGTAGAGTCTAGGTTTCGGTGTTTGCAATTTAGCCATCCGTTTATATCTGGAATTAGTCTCTTCATGCATTCACCCTTTGGTTTTCTTGCCATCGTCGGATCGTTTCCTCCCTTGCCATTTCTATGGCTCTGTTCTCGTGGCCTGTACTTGCTATTCGCTTTCTTTCTTCCACGATTAGGTCTATAGGGGGAATGCCCGTAAGTATGGCGGCGCTCGAGATAGTTCTGTAGCCACACACTACTCTGAGAAGGGCTTTTCTCTGGACGCTTTCGAGCATGTTTCTATAGTTCTGCATTCCGAGCGTAATAATATTTCAGCTCCGTATAAAATCGCCGACTGTAAAGCTCCGTACAGGATTCTACGTTCGTCCGTATTTGGCCCCTTTATGTTTGGCATTATTCGTTGCTGCAGTTTTCGTGCTCACCTTTGTAACTATGCTCTGTATGTGTGGACAAAAGGTAATGTTTTACCCGATCTCATGATCCCCAGGTACCGAACTACCTTTGTTGGATCTATACTACGTCCAATTTGAATTTTAGGTCCTGTCTATTTCTGCGTCCGCCCAGTATCACTGCCTCTGTCTTTTCGGGTGCCAGCGCCAAGGATTTCTCGGACATCCAGATGTCATTCGTCTCAGGGCGTCATTTGTGTTGCTCATGAGTTTTTCTTTGTATGTAGCAGCGACAATCATTGCCACATCGTCCGCGTATCTGCAAAGTCGAGTCTCAGTACTTCGTCGTGATATATATTCCACAACAGTAGTCCCAGCACAGACCCCTGCGGTATGCCGGCGGATAGTTAAATTTTTCTTTTCTATTCAGTATGTATCTTTGGTTCAGGTAGTCTCGCACAATGTTGGTAAGGTATCTAGGCAATCTGAGCTGTATCAGCTTCCTAATAATCTTCTCCCAGGAAGCGGAGTTGAACGCGTTTTTGACATCTATTGTTACGAGGGCACACCACCTTTCCCCCTTCTTCTCATTTTGATTTCCTGTGCCGTGTGCATCAATCTTTCTAGGGCGTCGACAGTCGACTTGCCTTTTCGAAAACCATACTGGTATTCAGAGATCCCTTGTTTCACCTCTATTTCTCTGTCCAGCCGGCCTTTTATAAGGTGTTCGAAAAACTTTCCTATGACATTTATGAGGCACAAGGGCTGTTACAAATTAGCGCCCCACGTTGGGCGCCAATTTGTTACAAATTATATGATTATTTGCACTTTAAGATGAGACAACCTAGGGTCGTGCAATTCAAAAGATTAAGATAACACGTAGTCCCTTTATGTGCAAATGAATCCACTCAAAATCCAACAAACAAATTATTTTATTTTGTTTACAATTTTATGTAGTAACCAAGTAGTCAGTGTTACTCTCTGTAAAATTTTAGTGTTGACAGCTTGGTTTTTTTCCGGTGAATCTGATACAATGTACCTTTCCAATCCGGAGCTCTTCAATGGGTTTTGGGGTTTCACTTTAGTGAAATGGAGCTCTTCGTGTTGTTTCCTGTATCCAGGACGAGGATAGATTACTGGGGTGACGTCACTCCAGCTGATCCAGACTCCAAACAGTGATCTTTATGTCGAGTAGGTACCCAGAAAAGAATAAGGCAGTATCAGGTTCACCAATATTTGGAATATTAAATCCCTGAATTCTGTCAAACACACCTGTCCCCTTTTGGGGGCGACTTTGCATTGTAGTCCCCGAGTACCACTGACTCTTGGTTTCCTTCAGTGACCATTTCAGTTAGCGTGTTCACATATGCTTCGATGTCTTGTTGGGGTATATTGGGGGAGACGTAGCATGCATAGATGTGACTGATCTTTCCGATTTTGATGTTTTTGTTTGCGCAAAAGATTGCTACATCCTCTCTGTTGTCCGTAAACCATCCTTGTTGTTCTTGAGGATCTTGCGGTTGGGTTCACTTGCTATGATTATGTCCACCTGTTCTTTAGTTGCTGTTAGGAAGGCCATGTCATGGGCCCTTGCCGACCTGTCTGCGTTTATTTGCAGAAACTTTATATCGATATGCCTATATCTCGTGGCCCTTCTTCCCCCCTGTCGTCTGATGCTCTAGTCTTCTCCTGTATACGGTCGGTATTGTTTGCACTTGCCTGACCCAGCCTTGTGCCCTTTTTCTTCACACAGTAGACATGCTTCCTCCTCCTGGCATTCCTTTGTGTTGTGTCCTTGTTCTCAACACTTGTAGCAAAGGTTGCTTCTGTCCAGTCTTTTGCAACAACTGGTAACATACTAACATGGTCATGTGCCCAGCACCTTTAGCATTTTTCTACCTTGAGCCTCCTTTCCAGCTTACATCTCACCATCCCTATGTGATTCCCATGGAGTCCTGGGGCCGTATTCTTGATTTCTGGGAGGAGAACTTGCTCGGGAAGTGAGCGTGGTTCACCTCAAAACGGTACATGTCATATTCTTGAAAATGGGACTGTAAAGTGAAAGTTCCCGGGAATTTTGAAGTTCCCATCCTCTCACCCAAGAGAAAACGAGTTCCCGCCAGGGTTTCTAACCTCAAAACTTGACGTTGTTTTCAAACTTGACGTTGTTTTTGTATTCTCCTTTCAAGTTCACCAAGTTCACGGCTTTTTCGTTTCTATGTGTGTCATTTTTATGAATGTGGATTATTTTAATGAGATTATCTTGAATACAGAACATAATCCAAGAATACATGGGAAATGCTGCGGAAGCGAAAGAAATAGGATGGGATGTTCTGCGTCGAAGAATTCTTTTTCCCTTGATCAGAAATTCATGAAATTTTTAGGAGTGAGCAAAAATGTATGCCACGAAATAGTGGACATGGTTACTCCTTATGTTACCGCTTCAATGCAAATCTCGGCTTCAACCAAAACTACAAAGGTATGCATTGAACACAGTATTCCAGAAGTTGATGAGCCACATGAAGTTCAGGAACAGGAATACGGAATTTATGCTGCGGAAAATTATGCGGAATATTTCCCTCATGTATAAAAAATCCCAAAGGAGGAATACAATTATCGAAAACACAGCGATGATGCTCATAGGGTACCTAATTAAAAATAAATAAATTATCAAACCCAAACGCCTTTCAGCTTTCAAAGTTTGGAAAAATAGACAATAATAAACATCAAACGTTGGGGTTAGATTACTTCCTCTTCGTTTTTTTCGCTTGAAAATACGTTTTGGTTAGTCCGAGTGACACTCGCATAGGCGGCAACATTGCGAGCGTTTGTGGGTATTCAAGAATACGACCTTTTAGCTCCCGGGAGCGAAAGTGAACTAGCTTTCCTGGGAACGTTCCCGGGAACACTTCCTTCCCGGACAGTCAAGAATACGGGGCCTGGGAGATTCCTAGCGATTCCCAGGGACTCTCAAGTGATTTCCAAGTATTCCTGATTAATTCCTATGTGATTCCCAAAAAAAATGTACAATGATTTCCACTAGTGGTTTACCCCTTGTCCTTCACTGTATCTTCTGAAGCAAGATAGGTAGGTTTAGGCAGATCACCCCGTTGTCTTTCCTTATAATAATGAGAT
The DNA here is from genome assembly GCA_917834065.1 of Ceutorhynchus assimilis. NCBI lineage: Eukaryota > Metazoa > Arthropoda > Insecta > Coleoptera > Curculionidae > Ceutorhynchus > Ceutorhynchus assimilis. Next base: position 32,463,689 of record OU892284.1, read on the forward strand.
ACTCCTTTCTTTCCATTCAAGGTAGGTATGTCCTAATGTCCTCCTAGGAAGAGCGATCCTGGGCTGGGACTCTGTAACGGATAGAGATCGTTACCCCTATCGCTATGGCACTTGCTATCTTCTTCTCTCTTTATCGTCTCCTTATTCTATCTCATTCTCTCCATTCGAAAACAGAAAACTGGTTGTTGGCGATTTGCCCCAATCAAAAAATCTCTGACTGGTTTGTGATCTTTGTGAGATTAGACCTAATCTTCATCTCGTTCTCTTCTTCAAGTCCTCAACTCTTCATAGTCTCGGGGTTGTTATTACCTCAGTTATCAGTTATTGGGAAACTCGTTGGGATATCAAATACATTTCAAATTGTCTAGCACTCACTGTTGCCTAAAACTCAGTCTTAAAGGCAAATACACAACTGAATGGTACGCTGTATCGTTTAAAATGTATGATATACGATTTCTGGGTTCGAATAAGATGATATTCCCAGCGATTATCACATGATTCTCAGCGATTGCCAATTGATTCCCATGTGATTCCTATGGCGTCCTGGGTCTTTATTCTTGGAAAAGGGGAGCAGCGTTACCAGGAGAACGAGTGTTTCGTCTTTGTTACTTATATTATCATTTGCATATCATTGAGAAAGACAGAACACTCGTTCACCTGCGAACGCGGCTCCCTTTTTTCAAGAATAAAGACCCTGAGAGATTTCTAGCGATTCCCAGGGACTCCCAAGTGATTTCCATATATTCCTGATTGATTACTATGTGATTCCCAAAAAAATCTACAATGATTCCACTAGTGGTTTTCCCCTTGTGCTCTCCTGTCTCTTCTGAAGTAGTATAGGTAGGTTTAGGCAGATAATCCCGTAGTCTTTATTTATAATAATGACATACTCCTTTCTTTCCAGTCAAGTTAGGTGTATCCTAATGAACTACTAGGAAGAGCGATCCTGGGCTGGGACTCTGCAACGGATATAGATCGTTATTCCCATCGCTATGGCACTTGCTATCTTCTTCTCTCTTTTCAAAATCAATAGAGAGGGGACGATAGAAATAGAGAAAATATCTCTATTCGTTTCAGTCCCAGCCCTGGTTAATCTTTAGAATTCACATTTTGAAGGAAAATGAGTCTCTTAATCACAAAAATGTGGGCTAATTGCGACATTCTCTACTAATAAATTAGCCAATCGTACTTCGTTCTCTCTAAGTTCAGGTACCAGTCCAAAACTAATCTGTAAAATCAAACCTTTCTATTTTGTCTGTCCCTATGTATGTATCAAACCATTTATCCCAAGAAATTATTATTAATGTTCTTTATCAGAAGCAATTACAAGAAAGTGCCACTGAAAAGTCTTATCGCATCGAGAGAATTCGGTCTCCTATTTATTATAATTACTTTCAAATGACATTTTGAGATAATCGTCTGAAAAAAATATCTTTAATGTCGTCATTACTTTAGTTTTAAGCTCCGTGGGGAGTCGGAATGTATTCTCTGTTATTAAGATGATGTTTTGTGCTTTTATGGTGAGAAAGAGATAGTTTTGAACATATTCGCCTAAATAAGAAAAATTATTGGAAACGGCAAATTTTTGGGTATAGGCAGTAACATTTGAAAACAAATTCTCCTTGTTCCAGGCACATTATCAAAGCAACCAGCCAATATGGACGACATTCTCATAGTCTCTAGAAAAAGCAGCGAGCCTGCCAACCTCTGGGTGGAATATTTTGCATCCTATTTCGACCAAATTAGCAATCAGGCAAAAAGAAAACCATTCAAGTAAGAGACAATCACACAAATAAACAACACTTTTCTTATAAGAAAATACTTTTCAGAATTCAAAATCTCGCTTTAGAAGACGCACTCACTCCAAAAATAGAAGATACCAAGTTTATTGAAGGCACCACCGGTGTAAAACTTCAACTTGTAGTCGTTTGTCCTGAATTCTTGGACTTCATCGCCCAACACCCTGAAGAGTCTGCTAGTTTGTCTAAACTTTTGTTACCTGATAGAACATTGGCACTATTATTGGGAGTCAAAGATGTTGATCTTACTGATGTTCACAAAAATGGTAACTATTCCTTATTTAATGAGTTTTGTTCTTTTAACCTAACATCAATAATTATTTTAGCTCTTCCATTATACTTTCAATGGCAAAGACAATCTGTAGGTCAAGACCAAGACCAAAATTTCACCAAAGAATTTCTAAACCAAGCTATGGCAATACTGTCAAAAATCTGGAAACAACAAAGCTCAGTTGTATCCCAAGAAAAAGCTTGCTTCACCATTTCACCCAAAAAAATAAAACAGGTAAGTTTCTCAACAGCTAAATTAAACCAATATTCCTAAAAAAAAAAATCGTCAAATTCCAGGGACAAAACAGCGTATTCATCATCCTGGCATATCCGCTCCAAAAAGAAGACATAGTAAAAATTTCCGTAGAACGCAACAGAGAACTGCAAGAAGTCAAATCAATGAAGCGACGAAATCCTTACGTTATCAAAATTGCTTTGCCCGAAAACTTGACAAACACTAGAGCAATTATTAACATCCTTGTGGAGAAAAATGGAAGCATTATTGGAAGCAAACCAATCAAATGCGAAAGCAAAATGACAGAATTGGAACTTATTTTGAGGTCTAGCAATAACCCAGTTGAATTTATGTCACAGGTAAGCATATTTATTGTTGCACCTGATACATAATTTAATATCAATATTTTTAGACTCTCGGCTTTAGTCCAGCAGATAGAGATCTCCTAGACAATTGGCTGGTACAAGGTTTCCAAAAGAACTTACCACCACATTTGAACTTACTGGGAACTCATACAACACCTTTTGCTGCCAGCATATCCGTTCACAAGCACAGTAACGAAGAATTTCCGACTCTTCTTCATTTCGCTGCCAAATTCGGATTGGAAAAATTAGCCATTCAACTTATGGATTGTCCCGGAGCAGATGTAGCTTACGAAATTAGAAATTGCTTTAGCAAGACTCCTATTGAGATTGCAGATGATAATGGACATGGTATGTTATCGCAAATGCTAAGAGGCTACATGAATATGAATGAAGTTGCTACAGTTTATACTAAGCTTATGGAGATTAATTTACAACATAATAATGATGAAGGTAATAATTTGCTTTTAGTTGGATTTACTTTTTTTAATTTAAATTGTTTTAGATGAAGAAGGCTATTTAAAACCAAAACAAATTGAGAATATGTACAATAATATGTACAAATTATGTCCTGCCCCAAGGCCAGTGAATCCTGGAAGTTTTCCCAGTACCAGTACAACTCCTTCAAGTGATTGTGGAAGTTCTTTGTATTTAGCAATGGATAGATCACGTAAGTTTTTTAACTTTCAGTATTGGATTAGTTGCTTCAATGTATGTTTTCTTTTTTAGCAATAGCATTTTCTCGTGAAGACCTTCACAAAGTTTCAGATGAACAGATCAGTCAAAAGAAAGAGCAACAAAAACGAACTCATAGGTCACCATCGCCCAATACGAGAAAACAGAAAGAGCCAGTGATTGAAGATAAATTCCAAATGGAGTTGGCTGAAATATTTAAGGATTACAAGAATAATATTCATTCTATGGCAGAGGTAAGAGGATCTTATAATCTTGCACTTTATTACATTTATGCGCTATTACTGCTTGTCTGCAGTCCGTGTGGATGTGCACGATTTTGTCAGTGATATTGTTGCTGACTATTTGCTCGGCCGCGATGGTTATGCCAGTAATTTCCGTTTGGAGGACATTAGGCATAGAGCCAAGGGCTATAGCTAGGTTCAGATTGAGAGCTTTGGAGTATACTCCGCATCCCGAGCCTGTTTGAGTTTTGGAACCATCAGTGTAAATGTTACTTACCCCTAGTGTTGCAGAGTCTACTCTGGCCTCCAACAATGGAAGCGAGTTCGTGGTCTCACGCCATATGCGGGCTCTCTGCAAACCGATTTGTGCATTTGGTTCTATTCCAACAGAGCGGAAGCGCATCATTGTGGTTGAAACGACCTCCTTGACATAAATATCCATAGGCGTCCAAGGAGAGGGGGAGTTGTTACATTTTATTTTTGACACTAGAATTGGCTTTGTTTCTGCAAGATGCCCAGTTAGAGATTATCATTCGCAATTTGTCTCCATTTTATACCACCCAGCTTCCTGTCGTTGACACTTTGGAAGAGTTCGACAAGTAATGTCTCAAGCTAGACTCAGAGAAATATCGTGCAGAACATCACGCACCACCTTCTCGTAGACGTAATAATTTAGTCGATCCTGACTTTGCCTTTGTGGGAACTTCATGTGTAGAATCACCAACTGATGTTCTTGCCGTTGCACAGACTTCTAATTCTCATTCAAATTTACAAAATCCTCGTGGTTCAAGCCATATTACTTGTTGGAATTGTCAGAAAGTAGGTCATACAAGTAAGGAATGTAAACAGCCTCGTAAGTTACATTGTTTTAAACATGGTAATGTGGGTACTATAGTTCGTATTTGTCCTAATTGTTCGGGAAAAGGATTCCGGAGGAATCGACATTAGGCTATTTGATGACCCCCACTAATAATTCGTTGGCAGTTTCGAAGAAATTAGTTTTAGATTTTATTCTCTCTCATGCAAAAGGCGACCAGCGTCCATTTCTTGAATTGTCTACCCTTGGTTTTCCAATATTGGGTTTATTGGACAGTGGAGCTTCTAGGGCTATAGTTGGTTTGCCTGGCTATGAAATATTGCTCAAAGTAGGACTTAAATTAATAAGAGAAACTGTCACATGTACGGTCAGTCTTGTTCCAGCATACGCTATGTCCAGGTTCCTCTGACTTTGAAACATAAAACTAAGAGGTTTGATATTTTGGTATTGCCTGATTTATCTCATAAATTAATTTTGGGTGTCGATTTTTGGACCTCTATGGGTATTGTACCGGATTTACATCAGGATGTTTGGCATTTTACTACAGACGATCAGTTGCCACCTTCTATTTGTAGCATTCAAGATGAATCAACCCTTACGAAAGATCAGATGTTACAGCTCGATATTTTAGTAAAGTCCAAATTATCATTAATGGGAACTGGATTGGGTTGTTGCAAAGCTGCAGAGCATGTTATTGAGTTAGAACCTGGTACCAAACCCATCAAACAACGGTATTACCCGGTATGTCCCTACAAGCACAACATTATCAACGAAGCTTTAGACGAAATGTTAAGTCTTAGTGTGGTTGAACCTTCGAAGAGTCCTTGGTCTACACCAATATGTCCAGCTCGTAAAAAAGACAATACTTATAGAGTTTGCTTAGACTTCAGAATTCTTAACAAATACACTAAAAAGGACAGTTACCCAATACCTTATATCAATTCGATCCTCGACAATTCACGTAATGCCCGATATCTAAGTAGCATAGATATAAAAACTGACTTTTGGGAAATAGGACTTAGTTCTGAGTCTCGTGAACTTACTGCTTTTACTGTGCCTGGACGAGGATTATTTTAGTTCAGTAGGATGCCTTTTGGATTGACCAATGCTCCAGCAACTTGGCAGCGCGTTGTAGATAATGCTTTGGGAGCGGATTTCCAAAATAAAGTGATGGTGTATCTGGACGACATCTGGACCAAATTTGTGCCTCCCAGGGGATACTAACAGACCGTGTATTGCCGCATGTTCCTGAGCTTTTACGACGACGCTTGTTTATGGTACCGAAATAACCGACCCCACTGGAAAATCTGGGACGAATTTCTGCAGGATTTTCGCAGCTTTTATTTCCCGTTCAAATATGCCGTCGACCTGGAGATCAAAATTAGCTGCCCGCTCCAACAACCGAACGAGGCAACCCACCGATATATTATAGACTTATAGACTTGCAAACCCCTTATCAGGAGGCATGGAAAGCTTCAATGGTTGTACCGCAATCTGTTACCTGAATATCGACAACATGTCCAGAAAACAGTCATTACCGACGTGGTTTCACTTTCACCGGTTATCAGAGAAATTGAGCTTCTGCTGGCCGAGTTAAAAACAACATCTTCTTCATCAAGGAGTCCGTATCCAACATCCCGTGATATCTCCTCCACCGATAATCCGCCTAAAAACCGGACAAAAGAAGAGTCCCGTTATCGACGTTCAGAAGGGTCCCAACAAAACCCAAGATATGACCGACCTCCACAACCAGGAAATACCCAACCAATGAAAATACCAGCCATAATGCCAGTATTTGCTGGAGATGCGGGAAACCGGGACATTTCCGTACTGAATGCCGATGTAGAGCCAAACTATTCTGTTCGAAATGCGCAAAACAAGGCGTTATGACCCCAGATTCTTGCCCTCGTTTGAAAAACTAAGCCGGCGCTGTTCTGCTCTGAGGTCGGACCAGCACCGTAGTGAACAAACCTCGAATCCTACTCTGACGCATAACATATCTGAGTGTCATCCTTACATCCTGATATATCTTTATGATACGCCATTATCGGCTCTTGTAGAGAGCGGAGCTGCCTAACTCTTATATTAGAGATCTCGCCGCCTATATTTGTCGGCAAAAACAAGCCCCAGAAGTGACACCACCCGTCCGAAGTGCAAAGTTGGCGTAATAGATATAACGGAGGCTAACCGAATTCCGTTACGCTTGGAAAATATTACGCTGATCGAAAACTTAAGTAACTTTCCGCACCTTATGTCTGAAGTTGTGCGGGGCATGGACATTCTAGGCAGGCACTCGTTCCAATTGGACCTCCGCTCCAATCGAGTTTATTTCTACAACAAAACACTGGACGCTTCAAATTTGTACAGCCCAATTGGTCAGATTGAGCCGATGTCAAATGTAGAGCTGACAATGAGTGGAGGCAATCCGCCTAAAAGAATTTTTGTATCAGGAGCTACCAAAGTTTGAGGAAATCCAGGGGACTACACCATTAATTTAACACTCCAGAGATACCATTCGCAAAACCGTAATATGCAGGAATTAATTACCAATGAGGTAGAAAAAATGTTAGCAGAGGGAATAATCGAGCCTTCTTCCAGTCCGTGTGGTTATGGTCCGGAAAAAGGACGGCAAGTACCGGTTTTGTATTGACTTTCAGAAAATCAATACCATATTTCCAAAAAGGATCATACCCCTTGCCCTACACCAATGCCATTTTGGATAAACTCCGGCGGGCACATCACATTTCCAGTATCGATTTCAAGCAGAGTTATTGGCAAATCCCGCTGACCGATCACAATAAACTGATAATCGCCTTTACAGTGGCTGGCTTAGGCTTATTTCAGTTCCGTTTGGACTCCATTCCGCGCCGGCCACCTGCCAAAGACTAATGGACCGTATGATTGGACCCGAACTTGACCCTTATTGCTTCACCTATCTCGACGATATTATCGTCCTAGGGAAACGGAACATCTCGATAACTTAAAGGAAGTCTTCAACCGGTCTCCGAAAAGCCAGCCGAACTGACAGCAGTGATAGCAGCATCACCATGCAAAAGCGCCTTACAAAATTGGCGCTTCTGTTGCGTAATCGACGCGGGTTTAGTGTAAGTCGGTTTACCTAACGGTTTGCCTCGGGCGCCACCCTCAGGATTAAAGTGGTTGAGGGCCCACGTGCACCAGGTAGCTTGTTACAGTGGAGAAACGGTAATCCAGGGGCCACAGACGCTTGTTCTGTGAAATTTTCTGTAAACCTTGGTTTGGGGAAATGAAATAGACAACAGTCGATAAACTTAAATAAATATAACACACTGTATTACCGGAAAATATTTACAGGAAAGCCCATAGAGGGAAAACCCTTAATTAATCCTGTGAAAGAATGAATGGGGATTTAGAGATACTATAAATAAGCTTCGGAGAGAAATACCTGTCTAGGGTATCGGGCGAAGTTTTAAGAGCAATAGAGACTACCCGTCCAGGGTACCGGGCGAAACCCCTATTGCAGGAGAAGATTTACCCGTCCAAGGTACCGGGCGAAAATCTTAGTGAAGCTTATATAATTGATTTTTACCTTCTAGTGTAATTCGCGACCCTGCAAGAACTGACCCCTACTGTGGTTATGGCGGGTTGGCTTACCTCGGACGGTTCTGGTGGTGATGCTGCTATCACTGCTGTCAGGTCGGCTGGCTTTTCGGAGACCGGTTGAAGACTGTCCTTTACCAGCAAATTCTGCTCAATTTATAGCCGAAAAGATGGGTCAGGGCCGCGGCGGGGTACACGGAAATATGCAAATTAGCTGATACCGGCCGAAACTCTGCTGGAATCGGTAGATTCCAGGCGAGGTCATGATGGATAGAGTGTATTCCCTGCACCATCTTTCTATAATTCAAAGAGCATGTTGCATGCGTTCGCAAAGCGAGTTCTCGAATTTTCCTCTATGCAAAATGACTACGTCATCTGCGTAAGCTATTGTGTAGTGGTTGTCACTGTTTAGACGGACAATGAGGCTGTCCAGAACCATGTTCTTCCACAGGAGAGGTGATAGCACGCCTCCCTGCGGGCAGCCTCTTGTGAACATTCCTTTAATGTGCACAATGCATAGGTACTTATCTGTATAATTCTTTTGGAAAGCATATTGAATATCCATCCGGTTTCTGGAGTATTCCTTTCTGTTAGCGAGTGGCTAATTTTTTGAAAGATGGTTTTTTCAAAGTCCTCCTCAATGTCAATAAAAACCCTAAGGGCTCTGTTGTCCAGCGATTTTTCTACTCACCCAGCAACCAGGTGAAGGGATGTTCGATGATTTCCCGGGGGTATATGCATGTTGATTAGAGTGGAGTGGATTGGTTGACAACACTTCATCCCTTATGTAATATAGATCTCATTGATCCATTTGTTCCAACCTGTCACAATTCCATAGTCTTCCTTTCTGTGCCATAAAAATAAATGGAAAACTGACAATTCTTGCTCTCAAACCTCTCTTAAAAAGAAATCAAATAACTTATGACTCTTACCAATTCTTTGCTTTTTCCAGACTGAACGTTTGGTGACCGAATGGAAAAATCGTAACGACGTCCAAAAATCCTTCAAAGAAAAACAGGAACAACTGAACGAACTAAGACAAGCCTACGACCGAGTGCAACAAGAATACAAGGCAAAATCCAAGAAGCCGTCTCCTATGGAGCGTCTCATAAAACTCTTCTTTGGACACCGCAAGCACAGCTCGCAAGAAGAAAAACCGGTTGAATTGACTTCGCTAAACGTCATCGGACCGGCATTGGCTTTGAATCAAAGCGCAAGGCCTGTCAGCAGTTTGAGTACTTCTTCAAGTGGTTCTAGTGCAAGGATGAGTACTATTAGTGGTTGCAGTGTTGGCGATAGTGGTACTCATTCGGATAATGAAGACAGAAAGGTACCTACATAAGAATTATTTTTTAAAATAAAACAATATTTTAACTATTATTTGTGTAATATAGCTATTTGCAACCAGTAACCCAGATGCTGAATTCTTTACAAAAACAATAGCGGACGTTCATTATACTCCCCTTCCAGCACCTAAGCCTGTCAAATTTCCAGCACTGTATCATTTCGAGACTATTGAAGAAAATAAACCAATTTCCAGGCCTTCTACGTTGCCCATCAACGAACAATTTTATATTCAGTGTCCACCAAATGGGCAACCTGTGAAAGGTAATAGAAATTTTTACTTTTTGAAGAGTTTTAGTTGAAATACATATTGTTACAGGTTTTAATGAAACAAATACAAAGGAAGAATCAACACGCAACGAGTACATGAACGTGCCAAGACCACCTGAAGGAGGCCACGAATATATCAATTATAAGCCTCTGTAAAGTCTTGATAAATAAGATTTTTTTATGTAATCTACTTAGTTTTTGGATCAAATTTTTGTAAATAGTTTTAATTTAAATTTGTTTTTATTGAATTTATATTTTGTCAGTCCAAAAAATTGAATAAGTTTTTTATATTAATATTCAAATATATCAATATTGTTGTACTGTTTTTTACTGTATCCACATTATTTATCGATGTTTTTGTGTTATTAAACAATTTGTTTAATCATTTATGTACCTTTTTCTTAAATTATTATTTATTTATTTGGCTCTGATATTTTTGGAAGTGTCGAACAAAAACTTTTTATATTTTTATATAAGATTGCAATTTTATACTTTGTACATTACATTTTATTGAAATAAATAATTGTGTTTTAATAATTAGTAAAAATGTGAGTTTTATTTCATTGTTTCATATGTAGGTATTATTCAACTGGATCAAAATATGAGTGCCTCAATTTACAATTTGCCTTCAATTTGATTAGTGAGTGTGTTCGGTGGAAGTAGGTAAAGAATACTCTGAATGAAATACAATATTTTATTTTCAAATGATCTAACACGATTTTGAAGCGTGGTTATGTACTCCTTAGTCCATCTGGACCAGAAGTGTTGGTAAAGTTGTTGTGTTCTCTGTAACCTTTAACATCCATAAAGTTGTGGTCTGGTAAGCCAGTTAGAGATTCGCCGATTAGCAGGTGTGCTGGAGTCAAAGGATTCAAATCACTGGAATCGTGGGAAAGAGGATAAAGTGGTCTATAGTTGAGGCAAGATTCTATAATAATAATAATAATAATAATAATAATAATAATAATAATAATAATAATAATCAGTTTATTTAGCACTTGGCTAGTAATATTTACATTATGTAACGAAATTTCACAAATAAAAGTTATTTCTGGATCTTGTGTTATATTCATGTATATCTTTAACAAACCTGCAATTATTCAAAAGATGTTGGGGAACTAGTTGGTTAATCATTTTGAATATAAACAACATGGTGTAAAGGGTCAAAGTTTGCCTAACACTCAAAAGACTTGTGAGACTCAGCATATCAGTTCTTCTAGTGTATCTGTTGCATCCCAATATGATTCGTAATGCTTTATTTTGTATTTTTTGTAAAGTATCAACTTCAGAATTGTTCATTAGAAACAACAAGGTTGAACAAAAATAGAGGTGTGGCGCAACAATTGTTTTATATATATTTAGTTTAGCCCATGAACTTAGGTCCTTTGATATACGTCCTAATAAGTTAACTTTTTTTGCCATTTTGTTTGAAATATATTTAAAATGATCCGAAAAGATTAAATGCTCATCTATCATGCAACCAAGATACCTAAAACAGTTCACAATTTCTAGCTTTTCATTATTTATACTTATATTCAAATTATTAACCAACCTTTTATTCTTATTTCTAATAAACATAACTTTGGTTTTATTTACATTTAACTGAAGGTAATTGTTGTTCAATCACCGAAACAAATTATCAAGTTCAGTATTTATTATGTCTGTTATTTCATCAATATTGACACCTGATATATAAAGGATGTTATCATCTGCAAAAAGTTGTATTTTACAGTTCTGAACATTCCTCACAATGTCATTTATGTACAAGATGAAAAGTGACGGCCCAAGCACCGTACCTTGGGGTACACCATAACTAGACTCCCTCTCGCTTGAGGTTTCAATATATCTGGTTACTTGCATACGATCACTCAAGTAATCCTCAAACCATTTCAAAATAATTTGACCAAACCCATATTTTTGTAACTTCAGGAGAAGTAACTTTCTGTTAATAGTCTCCAATGCACTTTTAAAGTCTAAAAAAACTACACCTATTATTTTTCCATCTTCCAATGCAGATTTCCAATCAAAGAGAACAGTCTGTAGAGCGCTTTCACATGAGTTCTTTCTTCTGAAGCCAGCCTGGTACTGACTTAGTAAACCATTTTCTTCAATGTAAGCCATTATTTGGTCATTAACACACATTTCTAATATTTTTTCGTAAGGGGGTACCATATTAATTGGACGAAATTCTTCACACTTCACAGTACCTTTTTTCTTTTCAATTGGCACAACCACACTTTTCTTCCACTTATCTGGAAAGTCTCCTTGCTCCAAACTTTGATTAATGATATTCAGAAATTTATCACCTATGGTTTCAAATGCATGTTTAAGAAGCTGGACAGTTATGGCATCAGTGTTACTTTCCTTGTTTTCCATTCTTTTGAAAATTCTCCTCAACTCTAACATTTCTATTTTCTGAAATTTTTCCATATGATGCTCAGTTTCTATTTGTTGTACAGGGTGGTTGATTTTCGATAGTTTGATAGGGTACAGCCAAAATGGCCGAAGATACTGAGAAACTGATATACGCTTCCCGTCCTCTTTTTTAGTGTGTCATTTGATGGTGTAGTCAGATCTTGGCCGAAAAGATTGGTTTGCGAGGTACAGGGTGTTTTTCAAAATCAGCTATTTTTTATAATCCCCTATAACTTCTTACCCTACGGAGATATAGAAAAAGTGCAAAAAGGAAAAATACGTTTTTTTTTTACGTAGAATCCAGTGGCGTACTTAGAAAAAATATGGGGGCTTTATCTTCTGAGATATTCGAAAAAACAAAGATTTTTCAAATGGAACACCCTGTATCTTATTGGTTCAGTAGTTTGAGAAAAAAATTGCGAGTTCAACGATATATAACACATGATATTTTGTTTTGGCCTAAATGGCGAAAGCAACAAAAAACACTTTTTCTACTACCGTGCGTAAAGTACTCACTTTACGCACTATTCAGAAGATGTAAAATTCCATTTCACGCACTAGTGCGTAAAGTAACTCACTTCACACACTATAGTGCGTAAAGTAATGTCAATGACAGATGTTGACAACTGTCAATTTAGTATTTTTCTGGTAAATTACTTCACACACTAGTACGTAAAGTTAAAATACTTCACGCACTAGTGCGTGAAGTATTTGTCTAAATCTAGTTTTTGAACATATTTGATTGGTAGTAGAAAAAATTTTGTATGCAATACGTGCGTAAAGCTTCTTTTTTCACTCATTATTTTTCTACAAACGTCACTAAAAGTGTCATTTTATAATATATTTTATATTTATGAACTATTTTTAATTGTTTTACTTCATCATTTGTGGTTATGGTGTTTTGTATTACTAATTTTTCCAAAAAAAACTATCTTCATCTTCTAATGCTGCTTGGTTCAAATTGAAAATTATCATTCGTGGATTTTTTTTCTCAGGGATTTTCACTTCATAGTTTTGGCCTAATGAATTTTTAATATTATCACATACATTTTGCAACTTTCCTTCATGATCTTCTTGATTGCATGTAATAGCTACTCTTCCATCTCGTACATACTTTATCTTTGATACCTTAACTCCTAAATTGCAGGGGTCTAGTTTTTCTTCAATACTTTTTTTAGTATCTTGACTTGTCTGGTCTACGTTTGTTGGTTTCACTATGATTACTTCTTCTTTTTGTTTTCTTGTTGCCTGTAATGCTTGACTATAGCTATAGCTGTACTCTTGCACCTCTTGCCTCTTCATGTTTTTTTTCTTAAATCCCTCTATTTCTTCTTTAAGTAGATCAATAATTGATATTTTATTTGCTAATAATGATTCCTTGCATTCTAGTAACTTTTTGAATATCTCAGTAGGCAAAGGTGGGCACAGTTAATCGAAAAGTTAACTTCGTTAATCGTTAATTCGCTATTTAGAAAATTAACTTCGATAATTGTTATTCGTTAAATTTTCGAGAATATAACGCAAGGTATTGAAAATACTATACCTACACTCCTACACAGGTGAATGTGAATAAAACAAAAAGTATCTACATCTAAAAAGCGGCACTATTTCCAATTTGGGTAGCTGATTTATTTACTATTCACCTTTGCAAGAAAATGGAGCTTATAGAACAATGGAGACGACGCCACAGCCCAACGACATGCCTCAGCTCACAGCCTACCTAACAACAGAACTAAGGGCTTGCGCATCGATCTCACTGTACGGAATCGGGTTTGGAGTCATTCCAGAAGAATTCCAAACTGCGTAGTGTAGTGAACTGAAATCTTTCTACGTCTGTGCGAACTGTCCCCATTGACCTTGACGCGCAGTTCAAGCAAACAAAATGACGTCATTTACGAACGTAACGGACTAAAGTTAACGGAAGTCCAATGTAACGGAAGTTAAGAAAACCGTTAATATTTTTTAGGTTAACTTAAAAGTTAAATTTAAGCAATTTTTTTAACTTCGTTAATTAACGGATAACGGATTAACGGTTTTCTGCCCAGCTTTGTCAGTAGGATTGGCATCAATACACTGAGGACAATGGAATTTCATAACTCTTTTGGTTGATAACTGTAGCACTTTAACCTCTGAAGCGGTTAGATTTCCGCATTCTTTACATATATATTAGATATAGGACGGTACAAAACTACTCATATGTTAGAGAAGCGTCGCCTATTACACGTTTCATATGGAATTGACCAATTTTTAAGTATATAAGATTTAAAAACATGTATTGACTATTGATGGATTTCGATTTCCTTAATGGAAATCCATATTTGATGAGAAGCGTGAAACGTCGTTTTTAATTTGAATTAGTTCTTCCAGAGTATCGCAACCAGTGGGGAGGTTGTCCACATAAAAATAATTTAGGATTGTCGAGGCAAGTTTTGGGATATTCATTCATAAGGCGTGGAATGCTCTGATTGCTAAAAATTAAGCTAAAGCAGTGCCATATGTAATGGTATTTAAGGTATAGATGGAAATGTCCTCATTATTAGAAAATCTCCAAGGAATTTTCTGCAAATGACGTTGATTCTGTTTGACAAAAACTTATGTGTACATTTTTGATATATGTCAGCTCTTAAAACAAAATTATGTTTGCGAAAACATAATAGAATATGGAACAAATTATCCTGAATTGTAGGCCCAACCATCATTATGTCATTTAGGGAATATCCAGATGTAGATTTAGCAGACCCATCGAAAACTACCCTTTATTCTGTTGTTGTCGACGAATCTTTTAAAACACAGTGATGGGGTGAGAAGAAACCTGATTTTTCGTTCTGATTATCAGAAAGAAACATGTGCTTAAGATGGATATATTGTAACAAAACGGCCTGAAAATCCTTTTTTTTGCTTCGTAATACAATTAATTGGCTTTTTTCCCAGTTAGATTAAAATCGCCAAATTTCTGACGAAACCGTACCAAGAGCCAAGAGTTATCAGTCGGTTTCCGAAAGAGTGTGATGACTGTGTCTTAAAACATGATTCTTGACCCCTGGTTTTTTGAAAAAATCGCAAGTTGTGCTACCGATAAGAGTCTCAAAAATGTCATTAACCTTGCGTTCGATATTTTGCTCAAAGTGTAGAGCGAGCTGAGCGGAGCCGTAATCACGTGACCAGCGAGCGAACGGAGCAGTTGAACGCCGTATAAAAGTACCGGAAATTTTAATAAACGAACGCGAATGAGGCTGCACCGAGTACACTTTTTAAATAAACGAACGGTAAAGTCAAGCTCGGAGAACTCAGACCAAAATAACGAACGCACGGTAAGTTGCTAATATAGATAGGCCTGTGAGCCTCCTAGATTCATTCAGTTCTGTGATGAAGTTCTGGTGTTTAGTGTTGACGTCTTTCTGCTGGCTCTCTTTCTGAGTTCTAAGTAATGTCTCAATTTCAAGTATTTTAAATGATTGTTGTTTTCTGTCTATTATTTATTTTCTCCCCTGTGTAAAGAACAAAACCGTTGGGTTAGCTTCACAACTCAAATCTCTTTTCCAACATGTATCTCACTCTGAATAACAAGGCCGTTTGCCACTAAGAATGATAACCTAGTCTTTATTTTCTATATCTTTTAATCCTTAATTTCTCATGTAACTTGTATCATCAAGGAACGCCATATACAGGACGCTCATTAATTTCACTCCCTATCATTCCAAAAGCTCTATTTGTAATTTCTTTCATTTCATTTCAGTATAACTTGTTAATAACTTACTGTATATTCTTTGTTTTTCTTTTATTACCTTACCAAGTTTCATCAGTTACTCAATAAACCATTGTTGTTTAATAAGAAAAACTGATACTTTAATTTCCTTAGGAAAACCCCGAGCTTGCATTCCAACTAACTGCGTACAGCTCAGGTACCAAGAACCCGCACTGGAAGAGGCGATCTAATCAGATTACTAAAAAGTAGCCGTTCAAAGTTACCTAGATTTTCAGTGGGACTTTAAACAAAGTCCCTGGTGGCACGCTACCGCAATACAAAAAAGGCCTTTACCAGTACTAAAACAAAGTCTACCTTACCCAACCAACACAATCAGGTGGCGGTGTGACGTGAGTTTCACAACTTGTTTCTTCTTCTGAAAGAAATTTGTTTTTCGGGCAATTTCCCAAAATTTGGAAAGTTGATTCTAAATATCAACATTGGCTGAGAAGTGACAATGTACTTTTCTATTTCGAGGACTGACGTGTAGTGGACCACAGATGATCCAGCAAAGTTTGGTCTTATGTAGGGTTGGCATATTTTTTCCAAGTTTGATCAGACCAATGCTTAGAAGGTCCCAAAATGTATCAGCACCTATGAGAAGATCAACTGGAGCAGGAATTTCAAATCTTGGGTCGGCCAGTGTGATGCCAGTAGGAATGTTCAATAAAGAAATGTCAAGATTTGTGTAAGGTAAATTTCCAGTAATCTGAGGTAAAAACTAAGCAAGAAATTTGAAAGATTATTAATAACTGATTCGAATCTTATCTGAACTAAAAAATTCAAATTGTGATTTAAATTATTAATCGCAGAAACTGTAATGTTAAAATGTAATTTCAAAATATGGCCAAGTCTCTGTGAAATGAAATTCGACTGACTTCCATTGTCGAGTAGGACTCTGCAGTCATGTTGTTTACCACTCTTGTCAAAGACCTTTGGAATGGCTGTGGACAATAAAATATGTGGTTTATGAGGTGAATCGGTTGGAAAATCAATATGACATAATAGTGAGCTGTCTTGTGAGACTTGTATTTCCTAACGCTGAGTAAGGTTGGTATTGGAAGACGTTGAATATTGTGTATTTTTGTTGTATGGTGGATCATGCACGAGCGCAATTCTTAGGCCTTGCTTAGCCTAAGAAAGGGAGTGAGTTCAGAGCAATTATAGATTGTATGTTGCTTATTGCAGAGAAAACATTTTGTTTGTGGTGTTGTTAAGAAAGTCTTAGGGTATGAGGTTCGATAGGCTTTGTTTTTTCATTATTGGAATTTGAAGCCATTGACTCTAGAATCTCAAGAAAGTCTAGCATATTTTCCATATTTGCTAACTGATTGGTCCTGCCTCCTGATTCCCAGGCACAGAGTGTGGCATTATCAAATTTAGTTGTAGTGAGATATATAACGAGATCATCCCAATGTTCAGTTGGACTCCCAAGAACCTTCAAAGAGCGCAAATGTTTTAGTGTTTAGTCTAAAATGTTTCTGAGACCATGATAAGTCTCTTTAGGAAAGAAGGGAATATTAGAAAGTGCTCTAATGTGATTACGAATCAACAGTGATTGGTTTTCATATCGTTCAATAAGAAGTTGTCATAATTAGTGTCACAAATCTGTAAAGATTTATCAGTATCAGAAGCAGCAAGCGCAAATAATGAAACTTTTATACTTTGAAAATACTGATGGTGTTTTGATGGATAATTTAATTAAAACTGTCACGAAAGAAAAGCCATTGATCAAAAGATCCATCAAATGTTAGTAAATTAAGTGGAGGTAATTGGACATTAGAAGTTTTTACTGTTCCTGAATTGTGAATACTTACTGCCTAATGCATTATCCTGACAATCAACTGTCTCTTGAGCATCCAAGAATGCTTTAACTTCAGAGGTGATAGAGTAAAATTCATCCTCAAATTTTTGTCGTTCAACTGCATTTACAGTTTCATAATTTGTTTCACAGTCAGGATCAGAAATTTCAATGAGCACTGAGCCTCATTAAATGAGTCCAAGAGTTCTTCAGCTCTGTTTAATCGACTCTGTAAATCTATTAAATCTAAGACTTCATCTTCCTTAACCTTATTGAAATAAATTATTTGAAACATTGATATCAATTGATAAAGTGTTTTCATTCGGGCTTGATTGATAATAATGTTCCAACAGAGCTTTTGAGGAGAATATCCCTTATATCAGTTTAATGGAAATTTACCGCATTTTGAGAAATATAATTATCACCTAGTACCACCCTCACAGTAACATGAACGACATGCAAAAATTGGACACAACAGAATGATGAGAGGAGATTAATTGGACACCAAAAGTTGTTCCAGGTCTTGATCTCATCAGAAACTCTGTGGACAAGATTTCCCAACCAGCTAAAAAGATCCAGGTTCTTCCGTTTTGGATCCAGAAAAGCCTGTGAAGACTCGAAACCTAATGAGCAGGATGACACGTCCAAATCCCAAACTCCCGAGATTACCGTTTCTGATCCATGTCCTAAGAAAATCGCCATCGCTCCAGAGCAGTCTCTAAAGATGGTTTTAAGTCCAAACAAGCTTCAAGCAACCTTTTAAAGAAGGAGGCACGATTAACATTGAAAATAGGCCCCCGTAAATTTCAGCCAAATTTCAATATTTTAAAGGTATCATCATTGCCAAAAAAAAATTGAAATGTAAAGAGGATCGTATGTCTGTAATAACAGAGATATAGCTTGTCAAAGTACGTAGGTCCTGCTATATGCTATGCATAGGAAATATTCCTACGACTGCATAGATTTTCTTGTATATCTATGTGGGGATATTTCCTCGGATATTTCCTATGCATAGCAAAGCATCAGGACCCACGTACTTTGACAAGCTGTATCTCTGCTATTACAGACATACGATCCTCTTTACATTTCATTTTTTTTTTGGCAATGATGATACCTTTAAAATATTGAAATTTGGCTGAAATTTACGGGGGCATATTTTCAGTGTTAATTGTGCCTCTTTCTTTCTAAATTTGATAGCATGCTAAATAAATCACGATGGCGAAACGTCAATATATGCTAATGATTGCAATTATGAAATTTAAGAAAAAGAAACGCACATCACAAGGTTTGCAATACAATTTAAGCACCATGACTAATAAATAAATTAGGTGTATATCGCTAAAAGTACACAACCACAATAAATAATGATACCGGGAATAAGACTTTGTTGATAAGTTAGCCTATTTGTAGTTTCTTGTGTGGATTTTCCAAAGATTTGTGTAAATATTTAATTAGACCAGAAACCAATTATCATTAGAGATTAGACAAAACATTTCCAATTTACTATAAACCCAAATCAATACCTAATGATCGAAATCACTTCATGCAATAACTCTCTAAAACCACAGAAACTGACCCCGTAATAGCCTAAGGATATGAGCTTTTAAATGAGATTAAAACATATAAACAAGTTTAAGACCGTTTTTAAATTTCACGTCTCAGTTGCAATTATTCAGTTAGTTGGTGAGATAACTCTGTTGATTTGTTGCTGAGGATTTTTATTAAGGACGTATTTAGCGAGAGAGGAAAATATCACAATGGGTAAGTTTCACAATAAAGTTTGCTACATTGTAATTAAGAGTCAATTATCAAATAAGGTATCCATCAAGAAGCTTCTAGGAAATGAAACAGAATGCCAGATTAATAATATCAACTTAGATTATTAATTATTTAATTCCTATTCTTGACGTTTTGCTTTTTAACTATGACTGGAGTGTATTGAAGACCAATCGCCTATACAACTTTCCACGCTATCCTAATGGCTAAACTCCAACTTTCCCAATTTGCTGAACTAGATAACGAATTTCTCATTATGTCAGGGTATTGTCCTTTTGAAAGCCCAGTTAGTTATTCCCAGAATGCAAATTTGATTTTGCAATAATTTTATTTAAGCTGTGATTCGCTTTTATGAACAAACTGGTTGCAGAGTCACGCTATAAATTATTATTTAATGGTTTTGAAGGCATAAAAATATGATTATTACCACAAGTAACAAATACATTTACCACATAAAAAATTGCTTACGTAATTTTTCTCAGTAGGTACTCCTAAATTAAATGTTTCCCTTTAGCTTCAGGGTCATTTTAGGTTGCTAATAAGTTCATAAGATTCATTCTGATTTTTTTTTTAGTTTACATTTTTTAAAATAACTTTTTTTTCCAGGAAAATTGTACATTTTGCTCTTGTTAGCCCTGCTATGCATATCCATGGTCACCTCGATTGATAGTGAGTATATTAAATACAAAATTTATATTTGTTGCATATACCTAATTTCAAAAAGGCAGGAAAATGATACCACTAACTGTTAAGACTAATACTACTTTTCAAAACCTTTGAGAAGCAGATAATGGATTGGCAAAAGTTCTTGATCATCCGAAATTTGAAGATTATTTAGGCATGTTGTATTATTGAGTTGAATTAGAATATCCATCATATGGACCATTGCTACATAAAGTTTTGAAGATATACATTAGCCTTGACATATAGTCCTGGTCAGTAAATAAAAATACTTGTAACAGACCTGTTACCTATTTTTACTCTAGATTTAGATCATTACTAGAGTCTTGCTTTTAGTATAAAAACCGTTGGACTCAAAATTTCGTATAAGGTTAGTAAAATACCTATGTGATCTTCTTATCTTATTTAGTTTTTTCCAAACAGTAAGAACTTTTCAACATCAAGATTGGACAAAATGGGTCTTAAAATTTGATACTTTTCTATTGTCATCTCATCCTCCGACCTCACACAAACATTAACAACCGTATATAAAATCTGTTTTTTTTTTAAAGATAAAAGTCAAAATGACATTATGTTGGCAATGCAATGTAAAATTGTCAATGCCTTCAATTTTTTTATGTAGAAAAGGCTTGTGTTGCCAACATAGTTACTAAATTTTTGACTTGGGGAATTATCTTTAAAAAAAAAAACAGACTTTACTTGACTCATATCGCTTTTAGTTAGAAACAATTTTACCTAAAAGTGATTTTGAAAAAGGATGTTGAATACGGCTGTAAATGTTCAGTTAGCATTAGTAGTGACTTTAAATTGCAACGTAGGTCATTGGGTTAGTAAACAGTTTAATAATCATAACAATCGTTCACCCTTTGGTTTATCGTAACTATTTTATTTACCTTATGACCAATTACTTGCTAATTTAATTTTAACTCACTGATTGCATATCATTGCTGCAACTTTTTTTTTCAGATAGCTGCCCATTATCAAACCAAATGACTTCCTGTTCCCCAAAATGCAAAGACGACTCTGAATGTTTTGGGAAAAAATGTTGCCCGAACGTTTGCAACATGAAATCTTGCGTACCTGATCATTTGAAAGACTCCACAAAGGATGGATATAAAAATCAAAACTCCAGTAGGAATATGTAATTAGCAAAAAACTCATTAAAAAATGTTCAATTTTTTAGAAACAGCCACAGGAAGTTATTGCGGTAATGTCAAGTGTAACTCCTACGAAAGATGTGAAATGGATAGGAGCACCAAGAGGCAAAAATGTGTCAGACATTGAAGAATTGTTGCTGATGAAAATATTATGTTTAGAATAAAATAGTTTTCTTGATGAAAACACTAATATTTGCCACACACACATTATATGTACACACCTTGAATAATATTTATATAGGTTTCTTAATTTTTATATGTATATTTAATATTGTATGTAAATCTTGATAAAATTAAATGAATTTATTTCAAAACGTCCAAAACAATGAAAAGAATACTTTAGGTAGTTTTAACATAATAATAATATTGTCTTTAAAAATAATTGCTAACAGACTAAAAACTGTCAAATAAATATTTTTACCAACACAAAACTGATCATTGAATATTATGTGACCAATTTGGAACCCAACGTACGTGAGGCCTTTTCCAGTCTCTTCTGATGCTGCTCCCAAGCTCGTTTTTCCCTCTCTAGTCTCTTTTGCTCTCTAAGTACTTTTTGGGCCTCTTCGTCTAAGAGCTGTTCTCCATCCCAACCACTATTTTCATCCCATTCTCCTAATTCACCAGACGGCTGAAAAACAAATACTAATACAGATTTAAGGTGGCATCGAGGCAAATAATATTACTACTATTAATATTATCTTTCTAGTCGATATAGGCTGAAATAAGACCTTTTTGTAGTTTTGGTTAGAACATTTGTTTCAGTTTAAACACTATGGGAACTGACTATCAAGTTTTGTCTTAAATACTGACACTGAAGGAGCTGGGAGTTGATTCTAGAGGACAAATACTCTGTTTGGTAGAAAGTTCTCCCTACACACTGTGGAGTAGTTTTCTTTTTTAAGTTTGAGACTGTGAGTCATAAGTCTGTGTTGAAGGCATAGAGGAATGTTGTGTATGGTAGGTGGGAATGAGATTTCTTGTTCTTCTATTTTGGAAGTTATGTGGAGCAGTTTTTGTTGTTCTAAATCTTTCTTCATATGTATTTCCTCTTCTACCAAGTTGCAATCGTATTACTCTTCTCTGTACATCTTCAAGGCTATTGTGTCTCTAATGAGGTCTGGGCAAGCCTGACCTGCATATTCTAGGATTGGCCTGCAGTATATGTTATACAGTTTTGTAAAGCTTTTTGGGGGGTATTTAGAAAGACCTTCTTTAGGAGAAATAACTTGCTTTTGTGCATATTGTTGTTACATGTGCTGATCAGGTCAAGTCTTTGGTTATCAGAACTCAAGGGTCATTGTGTTGTTGAACACTGACTAGTATTGACTCATTGATGGTGTATTCATTTTCTGGGTTATTTTTCCCAAGTTGGGGTACAGTACCACGCATTTTTCCACATTAAGGGGTAGTTGCCAGTTCTCACATTACTTCTCAATTTGGTTTAAATCATTCTGGAGATTAGATTGTGGAGAGCTGTAGTGTAAATTACAAACAAAAGACGTGCTATTGGATAGAGTTCAGATTATAGGTAATAGTCGCCAACTCTGAATTTGTACCTACTCCCTTTTTGTAATATAGTCTTTGGTCCAAAGCAGTAAATCCCCCCTCACACCAAAATGATCCAGTTTTAGCAGAAGCCTCTGGCTTGGGACTAGGTCAGATGATTTGGAAAAATCCAAGTATATATCCTGGTATATATCAATGGGAATTTTTTTGATCTAATGATTTTGTCCAGTTGTTAGGGATCTTCAGGAATTAATGCCTCCTATGTGAATACTTTAGAAAACTCTTTTGCCAAGATGGTGTGGGTTTCTCAATATTGTCTGTGCATATTTCCCCATTTGGAGTTTTTAGAATAGGAATGCCTATTTTGGTGTTTGGTTGTGATCTGATGTACTGTGTCAAGGGGTAAACCACTACCCCGAATACAAATACCCAAAATTGTTCGTGATAAGAATTGCATTTTTCTTGGTATTTTTCTATGTTTATTACGCTCAGTTCTAGAACCAATAAATTCTCCCAATTTCCATAAATTCCTTCAAATCCCCCACAAATTTCTCTAAATTTCCCACAGTTTCAGCAAAGAATTCCTAGGTAGTTTGCTCCTAGACTTGTGTAGTTTTTTTGGGTTCTCATAGTTTGCCAGGCTGTCAATGTATGCCAGCTTAGCTTATTTGATTTTTTGTGTTAGAGTTTTAGAGAAGGTGCGATGTGCCCTGTAGTCAGTGGGATTGATGGTACATAAGTACCTTTTTCATAGGGCCCATTTTCTCCTACAGTCCCAGATATGGTTGTTAGTTCTCCAAGGTTTTAGCTCATTAATGTTATTATGGAAAAGATCTGAAGCTAAATCTAGGCTGACCTCCTATACCTGGACAATCTTCCACAAATAAAATCACTATTCAAAAGAAAAGCTAACTTAAACTTAGTAAAGTCAGTAGGTAGGTATTTGGAATGGAATTAACTCGGGAATTAATATTCTTTTTATAGGAGAATTATTAGTAGGTACCTATGCGAATAAACAATAAACCAAAGACAGGGTGTTTGTTTATAACTGGAACACTTAGTACCTAACTCTTTTATTATTGAAAATAAAGGGTTTAAATTGGAAAATTTCTTGGTAAATTGTCTTATTCGCAGCAACGATATTTTTTTGTCGCCATAGGTATACAGGGTGCGCCAAAAAAGTTTTTTATTTAAATGGAACGCATTATATTTTAATACCACTATTGCTATATCCGATACGGTAAGTGCTACAGGGGCGGTTAAATTAGAAAAAAGTTTCCATTTTTGATGCCCATTCAAGACTCGTTTACAGTGTTGGCAAATTCCTTTTAGTTTACGAAATACAGGGTGATTTCTAAGAAACGCCTAAAAATATTTCATCAATTATTTCAGAAACTATTGAGTTTCGAGACACAATTTAAATTTTAAAGTTTTATAATTTCTTTCGCTCTACAACGTGGCATCTTCAAATTTTAAATCTGACGTTTCGTGATCGAGCTACCATCATCAACCTAATTTTTTTAAATGCGGACCTGGATTTTTATGTCATTTTTAGAAAGCGCCCTTTATTACCTTTTCAACAATATAGCTCTTAAGTATGATTGGCCGACGTTTCTGCTTTAAAAAGTGATCATCAGTGATTTTTACACAAATTTTACCTTCATTCGGCCCTAGTTATTAACCTGTATTTCATAAACTAAAAGGAATTTGGCAACACTGTAAACGAGTGCTGAATAATCATCAAAAAAGGCAACTTATTTCTAATTTAACCAACCTTGTAGCTCTTACGCCTTCGGATATAGCAATAGTAGCATCACCTAAAATATACACCCTGTATATTTTTGCATTTCTAAAATTCTTAGAAAATTAGCTTCACAAAAATATCAAACACTATATGGATAACAAAAATATAAAGGGCGTTCCATTTTTTTAAAAATACCTTTTTCGCGCACCCTGTATACCGAGCTGTATACCTATGACGACAAAAAAATATCACTGTATCGCGAGGGGTAAATCACTCATGGAAATCACTGTACACTTTGCTGGGAATACTTTGGGAATACCCAGGAATACTTGGTAATACTCTGGGGATACCCGAAATACTTGGAAATCCTTGAAAATACTCTGGGAGTACATAAGAATATTCTGGAAGTACATGGGAATAATTTTGAAATACATAGAAGTACTTGTAAATTTCTTTCACTTCCAACCCCAGTTTTAACATATTTTTGGGCATTTCCATTAAAATCTCAAGAATTATGTACAGATTCGGTACTAAAATCTATCTCAAATTTATGAAGCATTTACTCGGGAATTTATAAGGGTATTTTTAGGCCTCTCTTAAAAGCAACCTCCAGGCCGACCACCCTGTACACTGTGTCCTAAATTCCTTGTAATCAGAGGGTATCTCGGTAACCAGCTGAGATAGAACTTTGCGGTTTTTGCGACCTTGTATCAGTTATTTACGTGAAATTTTGAATGCCTTAAAAACAGAATTGTGCCACCTTGTTTCGTTTCCGAGATACAGGGTGAAACAGAAATTTTGCGCTTTTTGGGGTGGTATCTATGATTAAAAATTCCATTTAAATTTAATCTCCGGTTAAATTCAAAGTTGGTTGATAGTTTGTGATAGTTTATGAAAATCTAAGAAGGGAATGTAAAATCGGTTTTCCTCTTAAATTAACCGTTTAGGTTTTACAACCTGTCAAAGTTGCAAAAAGTCAATTTTCAACTGTCAATATTTCCAAAACAGTTGAACTTAGGTATAGGATATATCACATGAAATCTGCTCAGAATTTTACGTAGAATCCAAATATGCAATCACACACATTTGAAATAGCGATGTTGCCACTGGTTTAGAGTAGAAGCATCAACGCCGCATGGTCAAAAATGATTTTAAAGTGTAGATCATGATCGTTTATCCCGGTTGCCAAATTTTCAAAATGATCCAATTTTTATTTTTTCCATAAATGTCTAATATGCCATCCACCGTGGGACACTCTGTATATTATGTAATGTGTTTAAATAAAATTCCTCCTTTATTTTCATCCATTAAATTTCCTAATTAGGTACCTAAAGATTTGGAAATAACATAGATATAACCTCGGATATAACCTAGGATCGAACCTGAGATAACAAAAAGATAGTGGGTGCACTGTGTATTTAAACAATTCAGGGATATCTCTTCATAAGAATATGATAGAGAGGAAACTATTCGTATTTTCATTCGAAGGATATTCAATGGCAGTTGAATGATTAACATTTTGACCCTAATTTTCCATTACCTAAAGCCTGCAGTTGGCATATTGTGTTTAGTTCACAAAAAAAATAACTAGGACAAGGAAAACATTTTTATTTGTTGGAAATACCTAAGGAAATACTTGAAAAAACTTGGAAATACAATTTGTTTTTTGGAAAAGCTTTGGAAATATCTAGGAATATTTGGATATACGGGGAAGTCAGGGAAGTGACACACAATACTTGGAAATATCAGGGAATTCTTGGAAATACTGGACAAATTTGAGAAGAATTCCCAGAAACTGGAAATCACTGTACGTTTTTTTCATGAGTGGTTGATCCCCTCTATGTTGTGCTTTTTGCGTTATTTTTAAGGTTCTGTTTGTTAATTAAGATTATCCTATCTATTTTTTGTTTGACTGTAATTTATTTATTGTAAGATTTTTAACTTTTTGTAGAATGCTTTTTGAGTGAATAAAATTTTGAATTTTGAATCCCTCGTCGAGGAAATACCTAAAGAAATACTTGAAAAAAGTTTGAATTACAATTTAGTTTTTGGAAATGCTTTGGAAATATCTAGGAATATTTGGATATACTGGGAAGTGACACGCAATACTTGGAAATATCAGGGAATTCTTGGAAATACCTACTGTACAAATTTGAGAAGAATTCCCAGAAACTTAAAAACACTGTACGTTTTTTGATGAGTGGTTGATCCCTCGTTGTATCGCTTAAAGGTTGCAATTTACCAAAAAATTTTCCAACCTAAACATGCTCTCTCACATGCCCTCTATTTTCAATAATAGAAAGTTACTGAGTGTTTAAATTATGAACAAACACCCAGTACCATAAAACCTTTAGGTGATTTACATATCTCATAGATTAGGTTGCAGGTGGATTAGATAATACCGAGGATAGTACTAATACTAATCCACCTGCAAACTGGAAAACTTCTAATGCACAAGCTATGTAAATGAATTTGTATGAGACTGGCATCAAATCTGTAGTAAATCAAATAATTTTTTTTAAATCCAAAATAAATAACATGATAGTTACTTACAATAATATTTACAGTATCTTCCACAGCATTCAGTCTAGTATTCACAGTCCTCTTACTAACAGTATCATTCTTCGACCTCACGAAAACCTTCGTTTGCTTCATAATCTGTGGGGCCATGTCCTCGAAAAACTGTTGTTCAGGGGAATCTTCTTCAGCCTTTTCTACAGCAGTCCTAGCCTTCACAGCTTGCTCTCGGTAAAGCTCAATGTAATCCTGAACAGTTTTCGGTTTGTGGTCTTTAAAATTGTCGCCCCATTCTGACCAGTTTGGGGCGTCGTTTTGCTCTTCCAAATTTGAAATTACGTGGGTCAACGTTTCGGAATCTTTAAAACTGTGCCGACGTTTACGGAAACAACATAACGCCCTTCGAAGTAGATTGATGAAAACAAGGAAGAAGGATTTTATTTTGTAAAATATCAAATTGATCATTTTAATGGGATTGGAAATCGAGGTTTAATTCATGGTTTGATTGGAAATTATTGTAAATAAATAAAAGAATATGAAAAAATTACACCAAACTTGAAGCAAAATCAAATTTCAGGTTATGTGGATTTAGTTTTGTTTACGTCAGTTTAAACTAGTTTGTAAATAGACAACTCGCATATCTTTTTCTCTTTCTATTTACCACCATTAAAAAGAGACAAACATATTAGCATATGATCTGGCATAGGCAAATTTTTTGAAAGACTCAGTTCAAACTAGAGGAGGGTTTATATATCGATATTCATAGGTATCGATACGATATTTTTTCAAAAATATCTAAATATACTTTTTTTATATGGATAATTATATGAGAAAACATGGATACTTTCGATGGGCTGATTTTTCTTAATTAATATAGAAATTTTGTATTAATTACGAATTTATTCTCTAAAACCAATTGAAACAATTCATATACAATTCGTTCAAATAAATAACTTAATTTAGCTCTCAGTAAAGTGAGCATCAAAATCATAATCCTCGTTGCCCTCCTTTAAATTGTCACTCTTCAGATTAAAGTTTTCTAATCCTGCCGAAAGCTGCATGGCTACTTTGTCCCTTCTGTTCCTCTCCTTTTTCTCTTTTTTAAATTGCTTCTTTTTCAATTGGTTCAATTGTAGATTCCCTTCTAACTCCATTTCTGGGTTTGCTTTCTTCAATCTAGACGTTCTTAGTGTTTGTTTTTTCTTTTCGGTCTTTTTGTTTGCTATATTAACATTTTCACCAAGCTAGAAATAATTTGATAACAATCAGGAATCCTGAGATAATAATAATTAAGTAGTTACAAGTTCATTATTTTCAATGTCCTGCTCCATTTCCTCTTCAGCATCTACAGGACCCAAACTATCCAACACAAAAGATTTGGATTTATTATCTGAATCTTGTTTTATTTTGTCCAAAATATCTGTTTCCATTTTTTCGATACTATCAATATCAAACTCTTTGCCTATTTCCGATACAATTTTGTAAGAACTTTGATCTAAATCTTCTTCTGGAGGTACTGTATAATATGGAATTTTTCCACTAGAAAAAAAATAAAAATTGCAATTTTGCACAATTATACCTCAAATGAAACCTACCTATTCCAATCTTCTAAAAGACCTTTAGCTGCTGCCAGCGAATCTGGAATACCACCCTTCTTGAATCTACCAGTTCTAGCAGCTTTTAAACTATAAAACTCCTACAAATTCAATATTTGTTAGACAACTGCAAACAAAAACCAATAATATATTACCTCTGGTGAACTAAACTCGGTAACATCATACAATTCCATCATTCGCTGTTTAGAAACCCTTTGCAAAATAGCATTTGCAGGTGTAATTGGATCAGCAAGTGCAGAAACTTTAACAGCATTCCTCAATGATGAATGGCTATCATTCCCTGCAGCAAATACTATACCAGGAGAGTCGAGTAGTTTAATTTTTGAATCTAGTTGGACTACTTGGGCGGTCCTTGTTACTCCTGGTGTAGCTCCAACATTGCACACTCTAGCCCTTTTTAAACTGTTTATAACTGAACTTTTACCTACATTAGGTAAACCTACAACTCCTACAGTTATAGACGTTTTAATGCCCTTATTTCTACAATAATTGGCTAATAGTGACATGACTAATTCAGCGCCTATGGACGCGGATCCTTGCAGGCCCTTATCAGACTTATTAAACTTTCTCTGTCCCAAATTTTTACTTTGATTCTGCACTGAAGCTTTGAAGGCTACTACTGGGCCGCGTTTTTTCAGATATTTCAGCCAACTCTCTAAAACATCTCTTGGCACCAAATCAGCTTTATTTAGTACCAAAACTAGCCTTTTGGTGCCGTGCAGTTTGTTGACTGCTTCTTCTACTTGCTTACATCTGGTGCCTAATGGATCTCGGGCATCGACAACCTCTAAAACAACATCGGCTGCTTCAATAACTTTTCTGAATTCTTTGTAGTATTGTTTAAGTGACTGTTCAGTGCTTCTATCGTAATCTTTAACATCGGTGGTTTCTGGAGTTAGAGTTTCATGTAGTTTTCCCCTTACTTGAGCATTTGCTATCTGGAAGATTATTTGTTGTTTAAAATCTTGGGACATTTAAAAACAAGTTAGATTTTTTATTTAATTTTTGTATTTGCTTTTTTATAACAATTCAAAAAAATAGATTTTAACGAGGGGTAAACCACTAGTGGAAATCATTGTACATTTTTTTGGGAATTACATAGTAATCAATCAAGAATACATGGAAATCACTTGGGGGTCCCTGGGAATCGCTACAAATCTCTTAGGACTCCATGGGAATCACATAGGAATTCATGAGAATCATATAGTAATCGCTGGGAATATCATCTCATTCTAACCCAGAAATCGCATATCATACAATTTAACCAATACGGGGTAGCCGTAGGTTATGTATTTGCCTTTTACACTAAGTTTTAGGCAACATTGAATGCTAGGCAGTTTGAAATGTATTTGATATCCCAACGAGTTTACCAATAACGGAGCTAATAACTGAACCCAAGACTACGAAGAGTTTAGAACTTGAAGAAGAAGGAGAATGAGATGAAGATAAGGTCTGTTCTCACAGAAATCACAAACCAGTCAGAGCGTTTTTGATTGGTGCAAATCGCCAACAACCAATTTTCTGACTACTTTCAACCAATAAAATTCGCTCTGACTGGTTTGTGATTTCTGTGATGTGATGATAGACCTAAAGTATGACAAATGTTAGGGCGAGAAGCAGAGACAATAGCACATCTGAATCAGAATCACAAATAAGTTTGTCGAGTGAAACACAAACTGAAGATGAACATCCTAGTGAAAATAAAGAAATATCCATTATTTTAAATCCATATTATGCAGTGTATACACGCAATGGTATCTAGGGCTCAACAACTATTTATCCCTACAACAAAATCGGTGCGGGTTAGTTTAGGTTACCTAGTGAATGAAAATGATGAATGAAAATATGGGAAATTATCATCAGATAGGTTACTAAGGGTGAGGGAGAAAGATGCCAAGAAAAGAGACAAAAAAAAACAATTAAAAAAATTAAAGAACCAATAAAAGATAGAGAGAAAAATAGTCAAAACTAATGGCGATTTCCATTGGTCAGTCAGTGCACACTGAGTGTGTCCGCATCTTTTTCTAAAAGCATGTAACATGTAAGGATAGGGATACATTTTTGCACTGGTTTGACAAATGGAAATCGCTATAAAAAAAAAAGAAACTTTAAAAATACTAAAACCGCAAGAAAAGCTAATCTGCAAAAAGTACAAAATTTAGACTAAATTGGTGGTTGATGATGAAACATCAGAATCTCGATCAGAATCAACAGAGTCATTGATTAGCCTTCATGATTTAGAAACTGGAGAGAAATATACCAATGACGCAGAACATCAGCTTGGAGAAAGGGCTTGGAGTAGAAAAGTATTATGCAGTTGCCTACTCTAACAAATACCTACCACATGGGAAAATTGACAAAAGTAGAGAATATTTAACTATTTAAGAAGTTTTGAAATAGTAGTCCATGTCTCAGAGTGGAGAGAATAGTTAAAGAACTGGAGTAAAACACACAGTCTATCTTCACTCTTTATTTTATAAAAAATATAATCAGTTGAAAGGGGTTGAACATGTTTCGGATCTATCATAGATCCATCATCAGCATAAATTCAAATGGTAGAGGGGAATATGGTCACATACGATATGCCTAAGCATTAATGGTTATACAGAAGTATTCATGCTGTACTCAACATGAGGTTGCTCATGCTGGCATCCAACACAAAACATAAAGTTACAAAACTGGAAGAGAGGAAGTTTATGAGCCGTTATGAGCTCGATTTCGAAAAATGTGTCAAAGTTGAACTTACCAAAAGCTGAAGATTGCAAAAAGAATTTTTATTTTATTATAAATATTTGAAAAATTTAAAAATTGAAAAATTAGATTGGACTGCCACACAAACAAAAAATATGCCTATAGAAGGCGGAATTGTGAACACTCATCTGGAACTCTGGATGTGCTGCATACCAAAATGTAATTCCTTTTTGTACTTCGAATATTCAATGTTTGAACTTTGATTATCCCATGTCCAGCTCTGAGCGTTGGCTCGTGGTCGTAAGAGGGAGTTACTTCATTTAATTTCTGGAAATTGTCAAAAGTTTTTTGTATGCAGTTGATTTCACTAATTTTTGGCCACCATTTTGTTCCTCATCTCCATTACATATTAACTCCGTAGCTTAAAATGTCGAAGAAAGAATCTAATTAACCAAATACCCATGAACCTCCAGAATTAATTAATTGATTAATTTATTTATTTACATATAAGAAAAATACGTTTGAAGTTGTACAGAGTTTAAATCTAAAAAATCTAACCTAAAACAATTCTCCTGGCCTTCGTCTTAAATTTATCCACAGATAAACCAAAGAACTCAAACCTCTCACAGAACTTATTTACATTGGCAGATATTTTATTCACAGGACTGAATAGTCAGTACCAGTAGTTCGACAGTAAGGAATGTGCAGTAGAGATTTACTTCGTGTCCGATCACTTTGAATGTGTAGATTAAAACATTCAAGACATTCGTGGCTTTTTAATGCAAAACACACATCAAAATATTCCCTTCTGCAAACAAGAGTAGATAAGTCTAAGTAAGTCATAGTCAGATCATCTCTGAGAATCACACCACTCAGACAGTTTGTATATTGCAAACTTGATAAAGTTGTGTTAAATACTCTCAAGCCAATTGATGTGGATCTGATAGTAAGGTGGCCAAACTATGCATGAAAATTCACGAACGGACTTGACCAGTGATGTGTAAAGAATTTTGATAGGGCGTATACTTGTAAAGTCCCTAGTAGCTCTCTTAATAAAACCCAACATTTTATTAGCCCTGGCAATTACCACTTCAAAATGCTCAGAGAACATTAGCCTAGTATCTAGATATATAGACACCAAGATCTTTAATGATAGAAAGTTCAGACTCGCGAACATTGTTTAAGTGATACTGCAAGGGAACACTATGGGTGCGTCTACTGAATCTTATACAACAACACTTATCGATGTTGAGGGACATGTAATTAGGCTGACACCAATCATAAACGATGTTAAGATCATTTTGCAAAATAAGTATGTCTTGAGCTGACGTCACGACGTCACCTGACGATACAATTTCAAGTCATCAGCAAAAAGTAAAAAAATTGAGGAGAGTAACGATCCTAAATCGTTGATAAATAAGCTGAATAGAAGGGGGCCCAAGTGAGAACCTTGGGGTACCCTAGAGGATGCATGGAAAAGAGAAGAAAGATAGCCATCGACCTTGACTTGTTGCATTCTGTTAGTACGGTAAGATTTCATCCATGAAAGTAGATGTCCAGAAACACCAAAACTTGAAAGCTTTGAAAGAAGGATGTTGTGGTTTACCTTATCAAAGGCTTTACTGAAGTCAGTATATATTGCATGAGTTTCTGCATTATTAGCAAATGATGAATTTATAAATGTTGTAAAGAGAAACAGGTTCGTCTCAACAGATCTACCGGCTGTAAAACCGTGCTGTTGACTGATTACAATCTGATAAAATATTTTTGAAAGAATTTCTTCCACGCACTGCTCAAATAATTTTGGAATCGCAGACAGAATTCTGAGGGGTCTGTACTTTGTAACATCATTTTTGCTGCCTGACTTGTAAATAGGACAAACGTAGGAGAGCTTCCACATTTTTGGAAAAATTCCAGACGATAATGATTTGTTGAAAATATTAATGAGTATGGGATGAGTATCCACAATTCCGCCTCCTATAGGCAAATTTTTTGTTTGTGTGGCAGTCCAATCTGATTTTTTAATTTTTCAAATGTTTATATAATAAAATAATATTTCTTTTTTCGATCTTCACCTTTTGGTAAGTTCAACTTTGATACATTTTTCGGAATCGGGCTCATAAGCTTCCTCTCTTCCAGTTTTGTAACTTTATGTTTTGTGTTGGATGCAGCATGAGCAACCCTATGTTGAGTACAACATGAACACTTCTGTATAACCATTAATGCTTGTGACCATATTCCCCTCTAACATTTGAATTCATGCTGATGATGGATCTATGATAGATCCAAAATATCCGATACCCCCCTTTCAACTGATTATATTTTTCATAAGATAAAGAGTGAAGATAGACAGTGTTTTACTCCAGTTCTTTATTCAAGAAGTCTTTAGAGGGCCTAAAAATCTAGATTCTGGACGTTGTAGAAAAGAAATATATCACATGGTCCAATACATCTTAAAAACTATTCATTTACACTATCAATGTTTGGGTTAGTCACAGAAAAACTAAAATCCTAATTTGAAACCAAGTATCTACCTCACAACAAATTCTCTTTTATTTTTCATCATCTTCCTGTGTCATTAATTACAATTTCTATGTCATTATCATTATGTGTGATGATTTTTTCAAATTCAAACACCTGGTATATATTTTAAAAAATTCCGGTTCCATAGGTGGCTCAGAGGAAACGCATGTTTGAAGTGTGATGCACAACTGTCAAGAATCGGTGTGAAACTAGCAGCCGCATTACAGCAGCCAAAGTGTGAAGTTGGCAGCCAGTTACAGCAGCCAAAATGTGAAGTTAGCAGCCTGTTTTAGCAGCCATTTTTAAGACAACATGGATAATGTCATAACTAAATTTTAAACTTTTGTTTCGAAAAATATAAATTTTTCTCCATTCACCTGCGTGATTATAAAGACGCAGAATAATCGAAAAAAAAAATGTAGGTCGTGAAAAATGGAGTTCCGCGATTAACCTTGGTAGTATCATTGACGATGTTCTAAAGAACATCTATACCGAGTCTCATTTCCTTAGGCCTCGTCTAACATGGAGAAAACGGGTCATAATGGAAAAATCGATAAAAAATCAAAAGTCGCTTTCAAAAATGGTGTTCCGCGATTAAACTTGGCAGTATCATTGATGATGTCCTAAAGAACTCCTATACCGAGTCTCATCTCCTTAGGCCCCGTCTGACATGGAGAAAACGGGACATAATGGAAAAATCGATAAAAAATCAAAAGCCACTTTCAAAAATGGTGTTCCGCGATTAAACTTGGCAGTATCATTGATGATGTCCTAAAGAACTCCTATACCGAGTCTCATCTCCTTAGGCCCGTCTGACATGGAGAAACCGGGACATAATGGAAAAATCGATAAAAAATCAAAAGTCACTTTCAAAAATGGTGTTCCGCGATTAAACTTGGCAGTATCATTGATGATGTCCTGAAGAACTCCTATACCGAGTCTCATCTCCTTAGGCCCCGTCTGACATGGAGAAAACGGAACATAATGAAAAAATCGATAAAAAATCAAAAGTCGCTTTCAAAAATGGTGTTCCGCGATTAAACTTGGCAGTATCATTGATGATGTCCTAAAGAACTCCTATACCGAGTCTCATCTCCTTAGGCCCGTCTGACATGGAGAAACCGGGACATAATGGAAAAATCGATAAAAAATCAAAAGTCACTTTCAAAAATGGTGTTCCGCGATTAAACTTGGCAGTATCATTGATGATGTCCTGAAGAACTCCTATACCGAGTCTCATCTCCTTAGGCCCCGTCTGACATGGAGAAAACGGGACATAATGAAAAAATCGATAAAAAATCAAAAGTCGCTTTCAAAAATGGTGTTCCGCGATTAAACTTGTCAGTATCATTGATGATGTCCTAAAGAACTCCTATACCGAGTCTCATCTCCTTAGGCCCCGTCTGACATGGAGAAAACGGGACATAATGGAAAAATCGATAAAAAATCAAAAGTCACTTTCAAAAATGGTGTTCCGCGATTAAACTTGGCAGTATCATTGATGATGTCCTGAAGAACATCTATACCGAGTCTCATCTCCTTAGGCCCCGTCTGACATGGAGAAAACGGGACATAATGGAAAAATCGATAAAAAATCAAAAGTCACTTTCAAAAATGGTGTTCCGCGATTAAACTTGGCAGTATCATTGATGATGTCCTGAAGAACATCTATACCGAGTCTCATCTCCTTAGGCCCCGTCTGACATGGAGAAAACGGGACATAATGGAAAAATCGATAAAAAATCAAAAGTCACTTTCAAAAATGGTGTTCCGCGATTAAACTTGGTAGTATCATTGATGATGTCCTGAAGAACTCCTATACCGAGGCTCATCTCCTTAGGCGCCGTCTAACATGGACAAAACGGGACATAATGGAAAAATCGATAAAAAATCAAAAGTCACTTTCAAAAATGGTGTTCCGCGATTAAACGTGGCAGTATCATTGATGATGTCCTAAAGAACATCTATACCGAGTCTCATCTCCTTAGGCCCCGTCTGACATGGAGAAAACGGGACATAATGGAAAAATCGATAAAAAATCAAAAGTCACTTTCAAAAATGGTGTTCCGCGATTAAACTTGGTAGTATCATTGATGATGTCCTAAAGAACTCCTATACCGAGTCTCATCTCCTTAGGCCCCGTCTAACATGGACAAAACGGGACATAATGGAAAAATCGATAAAAAATCAAAAGTCACTTTCAAAAATGGTGTTCCGCGATTTTTTAAGACATCATCAAGGATACTGCCAACTTTAATCGCGGAACTCCATTTTTGAAAGTGACTTTTGATTTTTTATCGATATTTCCATTATGTCCCGTTTTCTCCATGTCAGACGGGGCCTAAGGAGATGAGACTCAGCATAGATGTTCTTTAGGACGTCATCAATGATACTGCCAAGTTTAATCGCGGAACACCATTTTTGAAAGTGACCTTTGCTTTTTTATCGATATTTCCATTATGTCCCGTTTTCTCCATGTCAGACGGGGCCTAAGGAGATGCGACTCAGCATAGATGTTCTTTAGGACATCGTCAATGATACTGCCAAGTTTAATCGCGGAACACCATTTTTGAAAGTGACTTTTGATTTTTTATCTATTTTTCCATTATGTCCCGTTTTCTCCATGTCAGACGGGGCCTAAGGTGATGAGACTCGGTATAGGAGTTCTTTAGGACATCATCAATGATACTGCCAAGTTTAATCGCGGAACACCATTTTTGAAAGTGACTTTTGATTTTTTATCTATTTTTCCATTATGTCCCGTTTTCTCCATGTCAGACGGGGCCTAAGGTGATGAGACTCGGTATAGGAGTTCTTTAGGACATCATCAATGATACTGCCAAGTTTAATCGCGGAACACCATTTTTGAAAGTGACTTTTGATTTTTTATCGATTTTTCTATTATGTCCCGTTTTCTCCATGTCAGACGGGGCCTAAGGAGATGAGACTCGGTATAGGAGTACTTTAGGACATCGTCAATGATACTACCAAGTTTAATCGCGGAACTCCATTTTTCACGACCTACATTTTTTTTTTCGATTCTTCTGCGTCTTTATAATCACGCAGGCGAATTGAGAAAAATTTATATTTTTCGAAACAAAAGTTTAAAATTTAGTTATGACATTATCCATGTTGTCTTAAAAATGGCTGCTAAAACAGGCTGCTAACTTCACATTTTGGCTGCTGTAACTGGCTGCCAACTTCACACTTTGGCTGCTGTAATGCGGCTGCTAGTTTCACACCGGTCTGTCAAGAGCGGTTGGAGATGTGCGCCCACAAAGCAGGACAACACTTGACTGACATTATTTTCCATCATTAATTCAAGAGTGAACTACTATTATTACTTCATTGCTGTAATTGAAAGAAAATTATCTTGAAAATAAAAAATGTTATGCTGGAGGTTATGCTATATCTTCGTGAAAAACATGCTGTACAGGGTGTCAAATTTTGGTTGTACATAAGGGATAACTCGATGCTACTAGAGTTATGCCCGTATTACATCTGTGTATTTTTCCGTGTAGTAGTAGTAGTAGTTGTAGTAAGTAGTAAACATGCTTTATTGTCAAAGATAACATTGATCCTTATTAACAAAGCTAAGTCTTAAATATATCGCAATAAAAAAATCCATTAAGTAGACACAAAAATCAAATATAAAGATTAAATATAAAAAAATATAAAACACACACACATCAGTCCCACATCCAACATTCAATCCAAAAATCCTACGTTATCTAAAAAATACAACTAGCTTAAATTAAATTAGAAAAACATGAATGAAGGTACTTAATAAAATCAGAAATACAGATAATACATTAAAAATTGTTAGCACACTATTCATGTAGTTCAGGGTGCCGACATTATTTTGTTTTTCATAATGCTGATTTATGTTGCGTTTGAAGTTTTTCGGTTGTCACCCTGAACTTTTACATGAATAAATACACGGAAAAATACACAGATGTAATACGGGCATTAGGAGGATGCGGTTTTTGCAAACGGTGGTAACTTTTTTTGCCAACCGAAAGATGCCACCGACAGAATTGTCATCGCCTTTTTTGTTTTTCAGATAGAAGGTGTTTTTGAAAATATTGCATTTTGGGAGAGCCCTTGGTATATCTCAGTTCTCTCATAAGATGATAAGTGATCAGGTGACAATGAATTCTTATAGAAATTTTCACGTAGATTCCAGTGGCGTAGTCAGTTTTTCTCTAGAAGTGTTAGTTTTTGTATTATGAACCAAACCAAACCTGTTTTTCCAAATAAGATATCCTCTATATTATTAACTCATTGAATAGCTCTGCTTTTGCTTATTTCAATGATTTAAAGTTCAATAGGTTTGTCTCTAACAGTTTTCGAGCAAAATTGTTTTGTTTTTGTCATAAGAAACAATGTGTTAGAAAGAGACCTTTCTCATTTTCCTTACAGATATAAATAAAGTACTTTTCAAACACATTGTTTTTTAGAACAAAAACAGACATAATAGAGATATGTACCATTGTGACCAAAAGTATCTGGGACACAAATAATGCATAATAATCTCCTGGACTAATTGTACTGTCATTCATTTCAATGCATTTAAATCATAGTTTGACAAATATTTGACAATAAAATTCATATAATAGGGCAAGAGCTAATGTAATGCTGTCCCAGTTACTTTTGGTGACGATGGTACCTATCGAACTTCATATTATTGAAATCAGCAAATATAGAGCTATCCAATGAATTTTTAATATGCAGTGCGTCTCATTTTAAAAAATGTATGTTTGGTACTTAATTCAAAAACTATCACTTCTAGAGAAAAACTGACCGCCAATGGAATCACCGTAGAAACATCTATAGAACCCGTTGTCACCTTCTGGACCACTTATGAAAGATACAAGAACCCTTTTCATGTGGCTCCGGTTTAACAAACCGCAACATACCGCTCAAATTTCAAATTACAAAAGAGAGCACTCAGGTATTTATGTCGGGCTGGCTGTAGGCAGAGTTGCAGGGCACTGTTTGAGCAGGAGGCTGTTCTAACTGTTCCGGGTATTTTTATTTTGGAGACGTCTTCATTAATTTTTAAGAAATTTAAGGGTAATTCTAGAGAAACACATTATAATCTTAGGCAGAGTAATTTGCCTCTGCCCATACCAAAGTCTTCACTAACAAAAAATTCTGTTATATACGAGAGTATAAAGATTTTTAATAAGTTACCTCATGAAATAAAGAGTATTCATGAGCTTAAAATATTTCGAGAAAAACTTAAAATATATTTGATTCGAAAGGTGTTTTATAGTCTCCAGGAATTTTACGATTCATCCTAATTAGTCCTAAATTTTGTTAGTTTGTGATTATATTTGTTAATTTTATGATTTGTTTTATATTTATATTTATATTGGTTCATATTCTTGTGATATTTTATTATTTTTGTTATTTTAGTTGTGTCTGTCCGTGGCATTCTGATATTTAATTAGTGTCACTTGTATTGATATTTTAACGTGTTTCATAAGCATAATTGTAATAATTGAAGATTTGCTCCTCGATTTGCTCTTTTTGTTCCTATTATTTAAAAAAAAAAAAATACACATATATACCTAATATACAGGGTGTCCCAAAAAGATACCGACAAACTTTAAGGGGTAGTAGGGGACATCAAAACAAGCATTTTTGTTTATATAAACACATGTCCGCAAATGAGCCATTTGGGCTGTAGAGCAAAAAAACTGTTTGGTATCTAGTTTTATTCTTCGCAATAATTAAATCACTATTTACTTATTAATTTTGCTTTAATAGCAAATAAATTATGGTTTACAATAATAATTCAACTCGCGAACTCTTTGGAATATTCCGGGAATAGCTTCTACATGGGTACAACTCGCCAGTTTCCTTGCTATCAGATCTTCCCCATTACGAACAGGTGTTTCGTAGACTAAACTTTTCATTCAATGACCCGACGGTGTAATCTTTGCATTGAAGTAAATGGTCAACATTTTGAACAATTATTCTAAACCATAATTTATTTGATAATAAAGCAAAATTAATAAATAAACAGTGATTTAATTATTGCAAAGAATAAAAGTATCAAACAGTTTTTTTGCTCTACAGCCCAAATGGCTCATTTGCGGACATATGTTTATATAAACAAAAATGCTTGTTTTGATGTCCCCTACTACCCCTTGAAGTTTGTCGGTATCTTTTTGGGACACCCTGTATATATATATATATATATATATATTGTTAAGGGTGAATGCGGAGTGTGTCCTCTGAATAGTAGTTTAGTTTAGGATAAGTCGCTTTGTCAATGGATCTTTTTGAATTTATGACAATAAAGCTTTTTTTGATTTGATTTGAAATTCAAGTGGTAGGTATCTATCACGTCACTTTTTAACCGGGTTAGAAAACGGTAAAGTCCGTTTTTTTTTAAAGATAATTCCCCAAGTCAAAAATTTAGTAACTATGTTGGCAACACAAGCCTTTTCTGCATAAAAAATTTGAAGCATTGACAATTTTACATTGTATTGCCAACATAATGTCAGTTTGACTTTTATCTTTAAAAAAAAAAACAGATTTTATGTCATTTCTCTAATTGTTTTGTAACCCGGTTAGTTAACCGGAGCCACGTGAAAAGAACTAATGGGTGTCCCAAAATGCAACATTTTCAAAAACACAATAACCCTAAATAATAAAAGGCGATGACATTTTTGTTGACAGCATCTTTCGTTTGACAAAAAAGGAACCAACAATCGCAAAAGCCGCATCTTTCTAGAGAGTTCTCGTACTGTCCATAAAATACCGTAACGTTATTTGACAAGTATGACAGTTCTTACGGTATTAGCGTTAGCGGAGCCCTCTACGTAACGGGAATTAGAGGATGCTTTACCGTAACGCTATCCTATGTCAAAATTAGTTTAAGCTTCATTTACTTCTGCAAGAACAGCAAATTCTAATAATTTCTCCACAAAAAACAGCAAGTAAAAATTTATCAAACTCAGAATTTTCAGGATAAATAATAAGTTGAGTTAGATCACTCAACTCAGCTGTCAAAATGTAAACAGAATAAGGGATAATAGTTATTTTCCTAACAAGTGCGCAAAGTGTTACTTTTCCGCACGCAAA
The DNA here is from genome assembly GCA_917834065.1 of Ceutorhynchus assimilis. NCBI lineage: Eukaryota > Metazoa > Arthropoda > Insecta > Coleoptera > Curculionidae > Ceutorhynchus > Ceutorhynchus assimilis. The sequence goes on from OU892284.1 coordinate 32,504,555, forward strand.
CACAGTTATACGGATACGTGTTTGCGTGCGGAAAAGACACTTTGCGCACGTGTTAGGAACAAAATTTTTCCTACGAGCTTCATATCAGGTAGGTAATAACAAAAATTAAAAAAAAAAAAATGATAATTTGTTTAATTATTTTTAATTAACTTGAAGGGAACCTATGCATTTATCAAAAAATTACATAACAAAAAAAATAACAGAAAATCCTCGTCAGAGCTGTTCATCTTAAAGCGTTTAAATTTGATGAGAAAGTTTGTAGATTTTTGCATAAATAGAGAACAAATCTGATGTGTCAAAGTTAATTTATAATTGGTGTTTGTATAGATGTTGGCTGATATAGAAATAGAGGAAAAATTTGTCATCATGTGTCAAAGTCGACAGGTGCACTTATTGTTGCTTGACAATTATAATTACTTTTCGGCACTCAGTGCGGATAATGCCTGTATCCGCACTGAGTGCGGAAAAGTGTAACTTTGAGCCCGGAAATGCGTGCGGAAAAGTACTACTTTGCGCAAGCTCGTAGGAAAAATTATTTTTGTGTCTTCGTGTCCGAGAACTATAAAATATCATGTAAAATGCTGTATTGTTAGCGGTACCGTATTAGCGTAGCGTTTGAGGCACGACAACTCTCTAATAACAGAGATATCCCTTATGTCCAACCAAAAGGGGACAACCTGTACAACTGCTCAATCAGTGATGTGTAGAAGAAAGATAAAAATACTAAATAGTCTTAACACATTGATTATGGTAATATTTTTTAATTTGTTAACATTCACAATCCTTATACAATCACTCACAATCGCTCACAATCATTCACAATCCTCACACAATCAGCCACAATCATTCACAATTCTTACACAATCAGTCACAATCATTACACAATCATTCACAATGGTACACAATAATTCACAATCTTAGCAAATTTCCTTGAAGATTGTGGAATTTCCTCGGGAATTTCACAGTAGGTGTACACATTTTGGGTCAGCTATTCACCCTCGGATGTGAAGCATTTTGTTGGGGTTGTGAAGATTATGGGAGAAAACGGGGGAGAAAACAATTCAGGAAGAACAGAGAAAATGAAATAAAAGTATGAATAATAACTATGATTATGATGCTTTCAGTGTGTTTAACAATAATACGGTAAAACTATCAAACTCAAAAGTGTGGATTGTGGATACATACCAATGACTCTAGGCCTCCAGCCTTTTGATTTTCCTTTGTCTTTTGCCTCTCAACTTTCGCCAACTCTCGCAACTTTTGCTTTTCATCCTCTTTTTGCTTTCTCAACAATTCAACTTCTTTCAAAATATCACCCTTAAAGGGGCAAATATTAGGAACTTGAATCACTTTCGGCCTGCCCTTGTTTTTGGGATTTTTCTTCGCTTCTCGCCTCGCTTTCTTGTTGTGGTCTCTGACTTTTTTCTCGATCTTGTATCGTTGAGCGGCGGGTTGTCGCTTCGATTGCTTTTCTGTTTAAGATAGTACTATAAGTTTATGATTCAAATGAATGTGCACTGTACTTACTAGATCTGTTTTTAGCCATTTTTGAGAAAATTAAAAATAATCACATAGGCCTACTAGGCATAAATGAGAAAACACGAGTTTGAAAAAAAATTAGGTTATGGTTGTCAATGTAGAGGAGAGGAAGGCTTATCGATATTCATGGGTATCGAAAACTGTGAATCGATACGATAATCTCTTATACGATACGATATTTCTGAGCTTCGAATAGAAAGAATTTTGTTTTTCTTCTGAGAGCTACTACAAACAGAAAAGAGTTCTTCATTGGATCACGTAGTGCAAAAAAAAAAACTTCTACTTATTAATCCACAGTCTATATTAAAATTGTTCACCTATGCCCCCATACTACCATGAGCCTTTACTACTCTATTGAGCGACGTTGTCAGATCGTGCAAATATTATTCGTTTTGGTTGATTTTGGGTAGGAACTTTCATTCATCTGCTCCATTCAATAACGCTCTAGGGATTTTTAGATAAAAACACTTGACAACAGCGAGTCCAAAGTTCTATCTAACCTAGAAGTAAAACACCAAAATAGTAATTTTGAAATTTCAAATTATTGAAAAATTTATGTTGATGATTTTCAATGAATCAAAAATACGATCTCTAGATAAATTACAAACTAGTGCCAGTGAATATTGTTATTGAATGAAAATGTTGAAAGCAAGTTGTAGAAAAATTCAGATAATGGTCAAACTTATGAATGGGACGAAATACGGAAGTTGTGGATTCAATAGTACGCGGTCATATGCTAGTTCAGAAACTGTGACTATAGGAAAAATCGTAAAGGACTTGAAAAAGGTGGAAAAGGAGGAGTTTGTACCTAGATTATATTGTAAGAACACAATTATTATAAGCGAATACTTACTTTTCTTAATTTTTTTATTACAATTTGGTGGAGCATTTCTGAGGGGTTTTTCCATTGGTTTTCCACCTTACAAAATTTGTACACCAATTAACAGTACTAACTGAGATATTTCCATGTATTATTAACAGATATTTCTATGTACCTAATAATAAGTTATTGCCAACTATTTCTATGTATTAACAAAATATTTCCACATATTGTCAGGTATTTCCCTAGTGCTAGTATTATCACATATTACTAGGTATTGCCATATGCTATTGATAGACTAAAATCAAATATTGAATCATCAACCAATGACATTAACATATATTGCCTAATATCTACAAGTATTGACATATATTACCTACATAATTAACAAGTAGGTATTGCATAGTATTGACACTATTGACATTCCAAGTATTTACCTGGTACTGACATATTATATTAACCAGTGATTTGTACACCAATTAACAAGGTGAAAAACCCCTCGAAAATTTTCAGTTTCCATAGATGAATGTGTGAAAGTTTGAACATTATATTACTTTTACTTATGAGCGTTCGGTAACGTACACTTTATCGTACCCGAGGGGTGAATAGCTGACCCAAAATGTGGACACCGACTGCCAAATTCCACAATCTCTAAGGAAATTTGCTAAGATTGTGAGCGATTGTGTACGATTGTGAGTGATTGTGTACGATTGTGAATGATTGTATAAGGATTGTGACTGATTGTGAGCGATTGTGACTGATTGTGACTGATTCTGTCATGATTGTGAGTGATTGTGACTGATTCTGTCATTATTGTGAGAAAAGTGAACACGAGAAAACAGCTCTGGAATATTAATTGGGTTAGAAAAAAATAACAAAATATCAAAAGTAAATTTTTTCTGTAATTATAACAAATTGAAAAATATCACCATAAGCAATGTGTAAAGAATATTCAGTTTTTTTAACTTTCTTATACACATTACTCTGATTGAGCAGTTGTACAGGGTGGCGCAGCGGAAACGCATGTTTTTCATATAGTTATAAGCAAATATAACATTTTCAATCTTCAAGATAATTTTGTTTCAATTAGGTACTCGATTAGGTACAGCTAAATGAAGTGATAATAGTGCACTTTTCAATAAATAATGAAAAATAGTGTCAGTCAAGGAGTGTCGTCCTGCTTTGGGGTCACACATCTTCAACCCCTCTTGAAAGTTGTTCATCACACTTGATACATGCGTTTCCTCTGCGCCATTTACGGAATCAGAGTTTTTTAAATAGGTATATACCGGGTGTTTGAATTTAGAAAAAAATCATCACAGACAGACGTGAAAGACAAAAGTTTTAATAAAACACGAAGATGATGACAACCTCGATGACAACTAATAGAGAATTTGTTGTGGGATAGATACTTTTTCCAAATTAGGCTTTTATTTGCTTAAAAATATTGTTATTTTTTTATGACTCAACCTTGATATTGTAAATGGATAATTTTTTAAATGGTTTGTACCATATACAGGGTGTTACAAATTCGGGAGTAAGTATGCGGATCTCGGTATCCATAATAGATACAGGTTCGGTCAAATTGGGGCAAAGTTACGCAGTTTCTTGCTCACCAAAATGCCATTTTGAAATCTGGAAAATTCCGAATACTTCCGGAGGTATTTGGAAAAAACGAAATTTTGCAATTTTTTTTTCCTGTGCTTATTTGAAGCGATACTTCAAAATAAATGACACTTCAGCATTGCCACTTTTTGTCCTCTACAATATGGTGTTCTCAAATTTGGAATCCGACGTTTCGTCTTTGGACCAACATCATCAACTTTATACTTCTAAATACGGATCTGGATTTTTTATTTAATTCTTTGTTTGTTTTGATACACCATTCCATTGAAAAAATCAGCTAGCAAAGAACTACACAAAAAGCCAGAGCTGTATACAAAAAAATAAAGTTAATGGTGAGGTGTGGCCCAAAGACAAAACTCGGATTTCAAATTTGATAATGCCATATTGTGGAAAAAAAAAATGGCAACGATGAAGTGCAATTCATGTTGAAGTATCTCTTCAAAAATAAGCTCAGAGGAAAAAATAAAAACCGTTTCGTTTTTTTAGTACCTATCCGAAATTAGCAAAATTTCGAAACAGTATTTTGGTGAGCAAAAAATTGCGTAACTTTGCTCCAATTTAAATGAACCTGCATCGCTTATGTTTTCCAGTAGCCGATATACAATTTCACTAGTCGACACGAGTCGAGCGTCTCGTATAGGCAGCATCAACGTTATTTCCAAGTCGCATCCTTCGACATCGACCAATTAGAATCCGCATCCAGATCCATATACTTACTCGTGAATTTGTAAACACCCTATACAATTTTTTTTTCTACAACATCTAGGTCTGGATTTTCAGGCCATCTGAGGCGAATTCGTTTTGGTTTTGGTTTTTAACCTCGTTTTTAGCTCTCACGCACAGCAAGCATCTACCTCAATGGCAACCAAACATTTCTGAGGTTGGGGGCAATGAGGCTGCAGGTGGATATACAAAAGTAAGCTCATCAAACAGGCTTATTGGCTTTTTATTATAGGCGAAAATGAAGTAAATAAAACTATTTATAGGGACCTCACGTGCGACAGATGGTAGATTGTGTAGCGATTGTGAGAGATTGTGTAACGATTGTGAGATATTGTGCAACGATTGTGAGAAATTGTGACACGATTGTAAGAGATTGTGTGTGATTGTGTAACGATTGTGTGTGATTGTGTAACGATTGTGACAGATTGTGTGAGATTGTGACAGATTGTGAACGATTGTGATCTGATTGTGAATGATTGTGTGAAGATTGTGAGAAATATGTACACCGACTGCAAGAGCTATTCACCCCTCGATCGTACCTATTTGCAAGGGGAAAGTACCACTTCAAGTAAACCATTTTTTAGATAAGAATGATCTCCCACAAACCACTGCCCACCATCTGAGATGGATTATGCAAAAAGACATTCTAGGCCAAGATGTGTTTCTAATAGGCCCTCCAGGGCCAAGGAAACGAGTATTAGCAATGCAGTATATTGAGTTAACCAATAGAGAACACGAATATGTTGCTTTGAGTAGAGACACAACGGAAAGTGACCTAAAACAAAGACGAGAGATTGTTAAAGGGACAGCCAAGTATTTTGATCAAGTAATATTAGGCCCTACAAAAAATTATTGCACATTTCTCAATATATTTTTTTTAGAGTGCTGTCAAAGCAGCAGTAGAAGGAAGAATCCTAGTACTAGAAGGTGTAGAAAAAGCTGAAAGAAACGTCTTACCAGTATTAAACAATCTATTGGAAAACAGAGAAATGCACCTTGAAGATGGTAGGTTACTTATTCCGGCAGAAAGATATGACAAATTACTCGAAGAACATGGTGCCATAGAATTGGACAAATGGAAGCTGGTCAGAGTCGATGAAAATTTTCGAGTTATAGCTTTAGGATTGCCAGTTCCAAAGTGAGAGCCCAGAATTTTTAATATCTAGCTTTGTAATTTGAATTTTTTTGTTAGGTACCAGGGAAATCCTTTGGATCCTCCTTTGAGGTCTAGATTCCAGGCCCGGGATGTTTCTAGTTACACATATCAGGTAGGTAATAGGAATTGTAGTTCTTAACGAGTGTTAAAATTTCCTGCCGTTTGGGGTTTAAGTGGTGAGGGACATAAGCTAAATTTACATGGAGTCTCAAAACCATCGCTAAAAGTTTCTCTACAGATAATCAAGAGCCAGTAATAGTCTAAATTTTAATTATTACCACCTCTAGAAACATTTTGTAGGCCAGTATAGTCAGTAGCAAACCTAGCTTCATTTTCTCTCAGTTAACCATGAGTACTGAAAACTGCCATTAAACTAAATAAAAATCAACTAGATTAAGCCTCTTTCACAATAATTTTTATAAATCTCAAAAAACACTTCAACAAAATCGATTAACAGAAATCTTACTGCTTAAAATACTACTATCACAATCGCTACTAAACTTTTTAGGCAAATTAGGCATAAAGATATGCAACTGTCTCTTTACTATACTTTTGTCCTCATCTTCCACATCAGCATCTTCTTTACAATCCTCCACGCCAACTCTGGGCGTCAAAACATGATAGAAATTACTCACAGAATCTCCAGTTTCTTCTTTACTATAAATTACAATATTTTCCTGTTGCCTTGGAGAATCGTTTTTCAAAATTGAATTGATATTACAATCTACACATTGTTCTTCTAGTGCTGGGGCCTTTACTTTTTTGTTATTATTGTCGCATGGTTTTGAAGTAATACACTCTCTTTTGTCAGTTGAAGCATTATTTGTGGCCAAGTCAAGCCAAATCATTACTCTTTCACTTAAAGCATTATCTAATGAGGAGTTTTCTTGATGTTCAACGGTATTTGATTTTATTAAATTTGGAGGCCTAAAGCCTCGAATAGTATGAAATGTAATTTCTTTGTTTAAATCTCTATAGCTAACGTTTTTATTTGTGGGAGTTTGTGTCCAAGTTTTTGGTCTTTCATTGGTTTTTTCGACAATTTTGTCATTGGTTAGTTTTTTAGTGTTTTTAAAAGTTTTAATTCCGCTCAAAAGCACCCGAACTGAAGAAACTTTCAAATTGACTGTGTTTGTAGGAGTTTTTGAAGTTCTGTGGCTGTTTTGGCTGCTTAAACATTGCTTGGATCTCGTGGATGATAGAATTTCGGGTTGGTTTTCTTTGGTTTTGTCCAGGATGACGTGGTGCTGGCCATCTTTCCATACGGTGCGGACGTAGAGAGGTCTTCTGCTCGATTCCCAATGGGTTACCATGATTTTGTTAGCTACTTGTGGGATTTGGAATTTTCCATTTTGAATCTGAAAAATAATTAAGTATTTTTTTTATTGATCCAAAAAAAATAAACTCTTCGATTTGGAAGCTCAAACTAAAAGTGACCCTCTGGAAAAAGAAGAAACTATGAAGACCTTATTGAACAAATTAAGAAGTATCAGCAGGAATTAGTCTTAGCAATGGAAAAATCTTAGAAATTTTTTTGGAACTCAATGAAAAACATAAGCAATTGAAATAACAATCTGATTATGTTGCAGAACAAGAAAATAAACAATAGAACCCATATAAAAAGAAGAAACCCTCAAAAACTCACAGGAAAAAATAGATTCGGGACAAAACGGAGAAATTAAAAAGTGCAGCATGAATTAGCCTCAGCAACTGAGAAATTGGAGACACTTTCTTTCAAGCTCCAAGAAAACTGTAAGCAGTTGAATACAAAATCTGAAGATGTTGCAGAACTAAAAAGTAAACTTGCACTATATAAAAGCAACAATAATTACCACTGAAAGCAAGATAATAAAATTTGATGCTACATGTAGATCATCCTCATTCAACAAGAGATTGTGGATGATAGATTAAATCTAATTTTCAAAAATAATTAGAGCAAAGGTGCAATTTCGGCTATAAAACTCTTGCAGGAAAATATCAGTAAGAAAAATGCATCCCCCAATTTAAATGCAAATTAATTAACAAGAAAAACCCTATTTTTAATTAATTTATTAAAAAACTCACCCCATCTAGCCTTAATTGAAATTGATCCTGTCACGAAATACGATTTAAAAAAAGGGATCTCGGAACGAGGTTAAACGAAACAGTGCAACCGCCTTGTCACCGCACAATACGACAGGAAATAAAGAAAGAGGGACAAAATTGTTTAGACTTTAGCCTGCCTTTCATGCGGTCTCCTGATCTGGGACAGCATGGCACACCACCGTGACGAATTTGCGCAATGGGGGATGCAACCGGTGATAGGGATTTGTCAGATTTATACAGGGCGAAATCACAATAAGAAAGTTGTGTCACACTTGAAACACATTCTTGAAAAAACTGACCAATTTTCAAACCCATGTTTGAGCTGTCAAATTTCAAATTTCTGTGCGACATCTTCTAATCATCATATTTATGTTAGTACTTTTTTTTCTCAGGAACAATGGAAGATTTTTTCTGAATGTATCTTATTACCAACACACCCTTTACACTTCTTATAATCAGTTTCGCTCTATCTAAATATGAAACATCCCTTGAATCCAATTTTAAGCTTCCCCAAATTTTGAATTTTTGTGAAAGGAAAAAAACTTGCGATCAATTAACTGGTCAAGTCAGCTTGTTCTTTGTTAGTTAACTTTTTCCCCTTGACCGATAAAACAAATAAAAATCTGATTGTATTAGCTATGGCTCATTACAAAACTACCCTCTTATTTACACCGCCTAAAATCAGATAACGATTAAAGTTTGGAAAACCAATTCAAATATACGACTCAAGTTGTATTAGGCAAACAATTTACACAGACTTCTATTATAATTTGACATGCGATTTGTTTCGGGTTAAATTGGTTTCACCATCTTTTCCTAAAATGATTAAAATAACGATGGAATTTTTTGCATTTTAATGGCATATAGGATTTGCGTAGGAAAAGTTGCTATTATTTGAGTTTTGGAAAATTCATTGTATCAATTTTCCAGTTCTAATTTCGTTATATACAATATACAAAATATCTACCAAGCATTATTTTATTTATTTCCACTAGTTTATTTGTGCCAAAATTGTCAGCCAAGTTTCCATAATAATTAGTCAGAAAGTTTGTCTCCACGCGAAAAAGCCATTTGCAACTAATTCATGTCAGCTTCAAATTGGGGGCATTCTTTGAAGGTTGGAAAATGCAAATTGTTTTAAATCAAATATCTTTAGGAATGGTACAATGAACTTACCAGTACTTATCCAGATGCTCCCAAAGACAAAATCGAGAAACTTCTTTCATGTGCCTTTGCCTTGTTGAACCAAGAAACTAAGTTTATGGGATTGCCAGACTTTCCTGTTGATAATTTGTCTATTGCTGCTGAAATATTGGTAAGAATACCTGCAACAAATAATTAAATAATATTCAACAAATCCTTGTAATTATTGGCAATACTTACACTTACTTGTTTCAGAACAAAAATCCAGAACTAGAAGTTTTCGATTTACTTTACAGACTGTACCCGTACAAAGTGTTCCTTTCCGATAATCTTTCAAATATTGAAACATTATTAAAAACATTCATTAAACTTCCTGATGAAAATCACGAAAAATTTGGACTCACCACAAAGTTAAAAGATTTCCTCAAAACTAAACTTCAAAACCAATGTAAGTAAAAACCTAAACAACTTAACTGTTTGATAAAATTTTGCTTATAGCCAATCAAGTAAAAGAATACATAGAAACCAACTACCAAAACCAGGTATTACAAAGTATGCTCCAAACAGCCCAAATAGCAGATTTTTGCCTCATCGGACCAAGCGGTTCTGGAAAAACTATGCTCCTCAAACAAATAGGGGCCTTATTAAATAGAGAAATAGAAAATATTGTATTATATCAAGATATGACCTCAAGGGACCTTATCCAACAGCGAACTACTTTGGAAAATGGAGACACTGTATGGAGCTTTTCGCCTTTAGTTAAAGCAGCTTTAGAAGGAAAAATGGCTATTTTAGATGGGATTAATAGAATTCATCCAAGTACTCTTTCAGTTTTACACAGGTACTATAATTCATCAATCATTAATCATTTCCATTATAAACATTTTATTAACTAGTGCACATTTATGCCAGATTGGTTCACGACAGAGAACTTCAACTTTACGACGGTAAACGCCTAGTAAGCCAGGACCGATACAATTTCCTTATAGAAACACTAAAAATAACAACAGAAGATCTCACCAAAAGCGGCATTTATCCAATCCATCCAGATTTCAGGATAGTAACAGTTGGAGAACCTCCAAATCCACAATCCAAAGAAGGCAACTGGATTTCTCCGGAAATGTTGAGCTTGTTTGTGTTCCATGATTTAAGGACTTTGAGCAAAAGCGAAGAAATGCACGTTATCACATCAAAATTTGGCCCAATTGACAAATATTTGCATAAAATACTGAATTTAGCTCATTTGCTTCGAGAAAATCAGGATCAATCACTGAAAAACTTGGCTGGACATCTTTCAACTAGACAACTTATAAGAATAGCTGCTAGAATAAAGCAATTCCCTACAGAAAATGTTTATGGAATTCTCGAAGAGACTTTTATGATTAAATTTTTGCCTTCAATAACAAGGAAATCGTTGGAAAAACTTATCAGTAATGTTGGGATTATACCTCCAAATAGTACTATAGACCACGGAGAAGAGAATATCAGGCTAGAAGTGAAGAATAATGTTCTTACTATTGGTAAGTTTACTTGGCATAGCAGTCCTGATCCAATTCCTTTCTGCAACATTCTGGATATCGTCTCGCCATAGTCTCATCCTGTATGCCCATTTATGGTCATCCTGCCTGGCTATATGACCAGCCCATCTCCCTTTCAGTTGTGCCACAAGCCTTAGTACGTCCGTCACTTTGATTCTTCTACGAATTTCCTCGTTGCGAACTTTATTCCTCAAGGTGATTCCTATCATAGCCTTCTTCATTGCTCGTTGGGTGTTTTGCAGCCTGATTTTGCACAATTTTCCCCTTTGTTTAAAGCATATATTTCCTTAAGGGGCAAACCACCTAGGAATTATTTGCCAAAAATGTGGAGAAATTAGAGGAATTTGTGGGAAATTTAGAGGAATTTGAAGGAAGGAACTCATCCAAATTTATGAGAATTTGGGGAATTTATAGAGAATTTCGAGGAATTTATGGGGAGTATAGGAGAATTTGTGAGGAATTTATGAGGAATTTAGAGGAAATTGTCAAATTTAAAAAATTCAAAAGAATAATGAATACAGTTTTTGTAGGCTAATTTCCCAGACTTTTCATTTTGTTATTTTCAACTGAAACAATTTGAAATTTTGGGAGAATGAGCTTCTCACCTTCCTCTTTACATGCAAAAAGTTTCAAATTTCTCCCTTCACTAGTTTTCCAGGAAAACTTTGAAATATGTGAGACTGTATTTTCCACTAATTCAGTTTTTGTTGGTTGATTTCCAAGATTTTTCATTTTGCTGTTTTCTACTGGAAAAAAATTGATATTCTGGGAAAGTGAGCTTCTAACCTTTCTCTTTACATGCAAAAAGTTTCAAATTTCTCCCTTCATTATTTTTCCAGGAAAACTTTGAAATGTGTGAGACTGTATTTTCCACTGATTCAGTTTTTGTAGGTTGATTTCCAAGATTTTTCATGTTGCTGTTTTGCACTGGAAAAATTTGAAATTTTGGTAAAATGATGTTCTCACTTTCCTCTTTACATGCAAAAAGTTTCAAAATTTTCCCTTCATTAGTTTTCCAGGAAAACTTTGAAATATGTGGGACTGTATTTTTAATTAATTCAGTTATTGTTGGTTGATTTCCAAGATTCCTCATGTTATAATTTTTTACTGGAGAAATTTGAAATTCTGGGGAAATGAGCTTTTAACCTTTCTCTTTACATGCAAAAAGTTTCAAATTTCTCCCTTCATTAGTTTTCCAGGAAAACTTTTAAATGTGTGAGACTGTATTTTCAACTAATTCAGTTTGTGTAGGTTGATTTGATGATGTTCTCACTTTCCTCTGTACATGAAAAAAGTTTCAAAATTTTCCCTTCATTAGTTTTCTAGGAAAACTTTGAAATATGTGGGATTGTATTTTCAATTAATTCAGTTATTGTAGGTTGATTTCCAAGATTCCTCATGTTATAATTTTTTACTGGAGAAATTTGAAATTCTGGGAAAATGAGCTCTTAACCTTTCTCTTTACATGCAAAAAGTTTCAAAATTTTTCCTTCATTAGTTTTCCAGGAAAACTTCGAAATGTGTGAGACTGTATTTTCCACTTATTCAGTTTTTGTAGGTTGAGTTCCAAGATTTTGCATGTTGTTGTTTTCTACTGGAAAAATTTGAAATTTTGGGAAAATGAGCTTCTCACCTTCCTCTTTACATGCAAAAAGTTTAAAAATTTTTCCTTCACTAGTTTTCCAGCAAAAATTTGAAATGTGGAGACTGTATTTTTAACTAATTCAGTTTGTGTAGGTTGATTTCCAAGATTTTTCAAGTTGCTGTTTTCCACTGGAAAAATTTTAAATTTTGGGAAAATGATCTTCTCACCTTACTCTTATTTTACATGCAAAAAGTTTCAACATTTTCATTTTTTTTAGAGGAATTTGTGGGGTATTTGGAGAAGTTCGTGGTAGGTTATTTGGAGGAATTTGTGATGGAGTATCTGGAAGAATTTTGAGGAATTATGCGTAAAAAATTCCCCTACCCCTCGTATTTCTTGTTGCGATTTGAATACTATTTGAGATGTTATTGCAGATTTTGTCTATTCCTGGTGTGGGTATTGGCGGTCCACCTAGTTCAGAATTTAAAATACGTTGAAAACTAGCTTTGTTCCGACTGAAAGCTTCAACGGTTGGGTATTTTTGTTGCTACATTAATTTACTCTTTTCGAATCCTGTATTTATTTTAATGATTGCTTGGACTATACGGTGATCCTGAAATATATCCTTTCTATTCGTCAGGATATAGTCAAGTTTATTCTTAACTTTACCGCATGGGCTTCTGCAAATCCATCTTCTCTGTAGAGGCTTTTGAAAGAAGGAATTCATGCAGTATAAATTTTCATTCCTACAGTAGTTTATTAGTATATCTCCTCTTTCGTTTCTATGACCAAGACTAAACTTGCCCACATTTGGGATATCTTTACTGCTGTTTTGGCCGATCTTAGCATTAAAATCCCCCATTATTATAACAAATAACTTGGCCTTCTCACTGTTTTTCGCTGTAGTCTATCTGTAAACTATATATGTTGTTAACTTTTAACAAGATGTATGTACAGGGTGTCCAAGATTCGATGGTTTTGGGGGGTTTCGGGTACTTCTAGAGGAGTTTGGAAAAGATCTGACCCCACTTGCGAGCCTCAATTTTCAAGAGAAATTGGCTGGTGAAAACCACATCTCAGTCGTATTTATGCTACAAGGGGTTTTTGAAAAAAATTGCGGTCCATAACTTTTTTATTTATGGTGTTTTTGTCAACTTTTGTCCCCTTGTAGCTTAAAAACGAATCGATATATCAAAATGCGGGTTTCACCAGTCAACTTCTCTTGAAAATCTAGGCTCGCAAGTGGGGGTCAAATTTTTTCCAACTCCTCTAGAAATACCCGAAACCCACCTAACCCATCGTATCTTGGACACCCTGTACATAAGTCGGGGTGAAATGGATCGCATGTTTGTTACTTTGTTTTTTAGGCGTCTATTTATCATCAAAGCAACTCCTCCTACTTGATAATTTGTCTCTGAGTTATTCTGACACAAGTGTCCAGATTTGAGGGAGAGGTAGTTGATTCTGCCTTTAGTCTTGTTTAACTAAGACCTAAACCTATTATATAATTTAAATTAAACTTTTTTTTGTTTAGGCAACACCTCTGTCCCAGTTTACCAAACGTCAAACCTCACTAAAGTACCCAAAGTACTCTTCTACGATATTCCGCAACATGTTAAGCTCATGGAAAGTCTTTTGCAAGACTTTCAATTGGGCTATCATTTGCTTTTAGTAGGAAATCAAGGGGTTGGCAAGAATAAAATTGTCGATAGGTTTTTGGAGCTTTTAAATCGGCCTAGAGAATATATTCAGTTACACAGAGATACCACCGTTCAAACCCTTACAACTCAACCAACAGTCAAAGATGGTGTTTTAATATATGAAGACTCGCCTCTTGTTAAGGCAATAAAAAACGGTCACGTCCTCGTTGTAGACGAAGCTGACAAAGCACCCACTCACGTTACTTGCATTTTGAAAACTTTAGTAGAATCTGGCCAGATGATTTTGAGTGACGGTAGAAGGATTGTACTAGAAATACCGCAGCAACAAAAAAATGAACACTACATCAAAATCCATCCAGATTTCCGTATGATTGTCCTAGCAAATCGTCCAGGATTCCCATTTCTTGGTAATGACTTCTTTGGTGCTCTCGGTGACTTGTTTAGTAGCAGAGCCGTGGAAAATCCTTCAAGAGAGTCTGAAATTGAACTTTTGAGGCAGTATGGGCCCCAAGTGCCCCAAAAAACGATAAAAAAATTGGTGGATATTTTTGGAGATTTAAGAAATATGGCTGATCAAGGGCTGTTGAATTATCCGTATTCAACTAGAGAGGTGGTCAATATTGTCAAGCATTTACAGGTATTTTTGTTTAGAAGCCTTAATGTTGTTTCTTAGTGGAATTTTTTGCAGCAATTTCCTGAAGCTGATCTGGAAGATGTTATCTTTAATGTCTTTGATTTTGACAGATTTAGCCCGGAAATTCAAGAAACATTGGGAGAAGTTTTACAAAGGCATGGCCTCTCCAAGAATTTAATGTCCAGTGAATATGTTGCAGCTAAACGTGCCAAGGAAAACGTCCAAGTTACTGTTAACAGGCACAGTGGGTAAGATACAAATAATTTTGATAAATATGTTTTTGATTCTTATCAACAAATAGCTTGGATGTTTCTTCTCCGAAACATGGCAAAGAAGACCCAAAAAATGAACCACACGTAGGTGGAAATACGTGGGCAGGAGGTACTGGAGGCAGAGATACTGCAGGTTTAGGAGGTAAAGGAGGACCATATAGATTGGATAAAGGTCACAAGGTACACCAGCTGTCGGACGAGGAAAAAGCTAATATTCCAGAACATGTTGCAAAAGCTGCTAGGGAAATGAACAGACGAGCTTTTGCTGAGAAACTTAAAGAAATTGGCATGTCCGGATATGATCATAACGTTTATGCTCAATTTTCTGATCCTGTTGCTAGACAAGTGCAATCTTTAAGGGTTATTTTAGGGAATCTTCAAGCTAAGAATAAGGAAAGGAATTGGTACAGGCATCAAACTTCTGGAGAGTTGGATGATGCTAAGTTAATTGATGGTGGGCAAAATTAATTTAAAAAAATATAATCATATATTTTGAGTGTTTTAGGTTTATTGGGAGAAAAAACCATATTTAGAAGACGAGCAGACAAAGAACCAGAAGTTGGGGCACCTCAAATTAAGCCCAAATATTTCAGAGTCTTAGTGGATGTTTCTGGAAGTATGTATAGGTGAGCATAATTTGCAAACAGTGGATATTTTTCAAGCAAAATTAATTATGTAGATTTAATGGTTATGATGGAAGATTGGATAGAGAATTGGAAGCAGTGGTTTTAGTAATGGAGGCTTTTGAAGGCTTTGAAGATAAAATCAAATACGACATTATCGGACATTCTGGTGAAGACCATCATATAAACTTTGTTTCCAGAGATAAACCTGCTAAAAATAACATGGAACGACTTGAAGTTATAAGAGTAAATATAAAATAAATATATACAAAAAAATATAAAATTCTATTCTAGAAAATGCACGCACATTCCCAATTTTGTTGGTCAGGTGACCACACTCTGGAAGCTACACAATCCGCAGTAAATAGTTTAGCTAATGAAGACTGTGATGAAGCAATGTTGGTACTATTATCAGATGCTAATTTGCAACGTTACGGTATTCCGCCTTCAAAGTTAGCTGAAGCCTTGACTATGAAGCAAAATGTTAGTTCTTATGCGGTGTTTATTGGGAGTCTTGGAGATCAAGCTGAAAGGTAACCTGAGTAATGATTTTGGGACATTTTCAAACAAACATCTTTTAGATTAACCCAAAAGCTACCTTCCGGACGAGCCTTTATTTGCAATGACACCAAAGAACTTCCCCAAATATTAAAACAAATTTTCTGGTCCTCTGTAAATATATGAATTTTTGTTAGCACAAATTTTGGTAAATAAATTATTTTTATATAAATGCTGTGTTATGCGTTGACTAATACGTAATATATGTATAGCGCGATATGGACTGTAAATTTTACTTTGCGGCGCAACCTCTAAATAATGGAAAAAACAAGGGGCAAACCACCTAGGAATTCTTTGCCAAAATTTAGAGGAATTTGTGGGGAATTTGAAGGAACTCATCGGAATTTATGAGAATTTGGGGAATTTAAATGAAACAATAATAAATGGAAATTTTTAAAAAATCTAGTTTTGTGTTGGACGTTGGACATTCATTTTTAATAAAGAAATTCTCCCAAAATTTCACATCATGATTCACAGGTCCAAATTTAAAAAACTCAAAAGAATAATGAGTACAGTTTTTGTAGGCTGATTTCCAAAATTCTTCATATTGTTATTTGCTTCTCACCTTCCCCTTTACATGCAAAAAGTTTCAAAATTTTCCCTCCTCTAGTTTTCCAGAAGAACTTTGAAATATGTGAGTGTATTCAATTAATTCAGTTATTGCAGGTCGATTTCCAAAATTCCTCATGTTGTTATTTTCTACTGAAAAAATTTAAAATTCTGAGAAAATGAGCTTCTAACCTTCCGCTTTACATGCAAAAAGTTTCAAATTTCTCCTTTCACTAGTTTTCCAGGAAAACTTTGAAATGTGTGAGACTGTATTTTCAATTAATTCAGTTTTTGTAGGTTGATTTCCAAGATTCTTCATGTTGTTAATTTCCACTGAAAAAATTTGAAATTTTGGGAAAATGAGCTGCTCACCTTCCTTTTAACATGCAAAAAGTTTCAAAATTATCCCTTAATTAGTTTTCCAGGAAAACTTTTCAATTTTGTGAGACTGTATTAATAATTATTTCAGTTTTTGTAAATTGATTTCCATGATTTTTCAGGTTGTTATTTTCCGATGGAAAATTTTGAAATTATGGGAAAATGAGCCTCTAACCTTCCTCTTCACACGCAAAAAGTTTCAAATTTTTCCGTTCACTGTTTTCCAGGTAAACTTCAAAATGTGTGAGACTGTATTTTCAATTAATTTAGTTTTTGTAGGTTGATTTCCAAGATTCTTCGTGTTGTTATTTTCCACTGGAAAAATTTGAAATTTTGGGTAAATGAGCTTCTCATCTTCCTCTTAACATGCAAAAAGTTTGAAAAATTTTCTACAATTATAGTTTTCCAGGAAAACTTAGAATTGTGTGAGACTGTATTAACCATTACATATTTCAGTTTTTGTAAGTGGATTTCCATGTTGTTACCTACTTTCCAATGGAAAAATTTTAAATTATGGGAAAATGAGCCTCCAACCTTCCTCTTCACATGCAAAAAGTATCACATTTTTTCGTTCACTAGTTTTCCAGGAAAACTTTGAAATGTGTGAGATATAGTATATCTTCAACTTATTCAGTTTTTGTAGGTTGATTTCCAAGATTCTTCATGTTGTTTTTTTCCACTGGAAAAATTTGTAATTTTGGAAAAATGAACTTCTCACCTTCCTCTTTACATGCAAAAAGTTTCAAAATTTTCCCTTCACTAGTTTTCCAGGAAAACTTTGAAATGTGTGAGATGGTATTTTCAACTAATTCAGTTTTTGTAGAGTGATTTCGAAGATTCTTCATGTTGTTATTATCCACTGAAAAAATTTGAAATGTTGGGAAAATGAGCTTCTCGCCTTCCTTTTAACATGCAAAAAGTTTCAAAATTTTCCCTTAATTAAGTTTTCCAGGAAAACTTTTGAATTGTGTGAGACTTCATGTTGTTATTTTCCACTAGAAAAATTTGAAAATTTGGGATAATGAGCCTCTAACCTGCCTCTTCACATGCAAAAAGTTCCAAATTTTGCCCTTCACAAGTTTTCCAGGAAAACTTTGAGATGTGTAAAACTGTATTTTTCTATTATTTCAGTTATTGAAGGTTGATTTCCAAGATTCTTCATGTTGTTATTTTCCACTTGAAAAATTTGAAATTTTGGGAAAATGAGCCTCTAACTTTCCTCTTGACATGCAAAAAGTTTCAAATTTTTTTCGGTGCACTAGTTTTCTAAGAAAACTTTGAGATGTGAGACTGTATTTTCAATTAGTTCAGCTTTTGTGGGTCTGTTTTTTTTTTTTAAAGATAATTCCCCAAGTCAAAAATTTAGTAACTATGTTGGCAACAAAAGCCTTTTCTACATAAAAAAATTTGAAAGCATTGACAATTTTACATTGTATTGCCAACATAATGTCAGTTTGACTTTTATCTTTAAAAAAAAAAACAGATTTTAGATTGATTTCCAAGATTCTTCATATTTCTATTTTACACTGGAAAAAATTGAAATTTCGGGAAAATGAGCCTCTAACCTTCCTCTTTACATACAAAAAGTTTCAAATTTTTCCGTTCACTAGTTTTCCAGGAAAACTTTGAAATGTGTGAAACTGTATTTTCAACTAATTCAGTTTTTGTAGGTTGATTTCCAAGATTCTTCATGTTGTTATTTTCCACTGGAAAAAATTGAAATTTTGGGAAAATGAGCTTCTAACCTTCCTCTTCACATGCAAAAAGTTTCAAATTTTTCCGTTCACTAGTTTTCCAGGAAAACTTTGAAATGTGTGAGACAGTATTTTCAACTAATTCAGTTTTTGTAGGTTGATTTCCAAGATTCTTCATGTTGTTATTTTCCACTGGAAAAATGTGAAATTTTGGGAAAATGAGCTTCTCACCTTCCTCTCTAATTGCAAAAAGTCTCAAATTTTTGCCTTCACTAGTTTTCCAGAAAAACTTTGAAATGTGTGAGACGGTATTATCAACTAATTCAGTTTTTGACAAGTTGATTTCCAACATTCTTCATATTGTTATCTTCCACTGGAAAAAATTGAAATTTTGGGAAAATGAGCTTCTCATCTTTCTTTTTGCATGCAAAAAGTTTCAAAATTTTTCCTTCACTAGTTTTCCAAGAAAACTTTGAAATGTGTGAGACGGTATTTTCAATTAATTCAGTTATTGTAGGTTGATTTCCAAGATTCTTCAGACAAAACATGATTCAATTGAAAAAGAATAACACAATAATGTATTTAAGCCATATTTATTAATAGATTCTGAGAAAATAAAATATTCATCCTGTTATTTGAGTCTGAAAATATGATTTGCAAAGCTAACAGTTGTGAAAACTAAAACAAAACTCATAGAAATAAAAATAATAATAAAATATTGACCAAACCAAAAAGCAGATTCTCTTTTTGGGTCAATATAGATAATTTGCTTCTAAACCTAAGAACAAACAAAAAAAAAAACGAAACAAATACCAAGTAAGTAACAAAAATAATATTGTATTGTATCTAATCTTTGGTTTTGTTCAGATACTGTAGTTAGAATTATAACGGCTACTGAAAATAATCCTGTTTATAGAAATGAGCACGAAACATAATACATACCACTCTATCCTACACTATAACCAACTACCTATTTCTCTAACCTAAGGAAAGTATTTCTTTTTTTTTTTTTTTCACATAGACTAGAAAAAATATATTCTCTATCACAAATATTATGCTTTCTATACAATAGCAAAATATAAATCTGGAATATATTTTTATTACATAAATTACTTTTATATATGGTCAAAACTATTGGATTTGTGGATTCTTCAACTTCATATATAATTTTCTAATTTGATCTTGATCTAGCTAATATCACATTTTGAGCTAAGATAGAACCAGACATGCAATATGAGATTTCATATAAAATACATTTTTTGAGTGACAATTTGAAGGAACTTAGTAATGTTTGTATTATTAAAAAATCAGATCTCAAAGAAGGTCCCAGATCTTATATTTTCTATAAATGAAGATTCTTAATTATGTACATGATTCCCAGGAGAAAAATCCATAAATTCAATTGGTTGAATAGTAATACATACAAACTAAGTAACCAGGAATGGATTTTACTTCAAGTGAGATTTAGGAATATGTAAGAGCACCAATTGATACCAACTAAAAATAATATTTAAAATAAGAAAAAAATCCATCCCTAGAAACTCATTCCCTATAACAACAATAATAATATCTGGGTAACCATATAATTTTATTACTAACATAAAATAAATTTAGGAATTTTCCAATTTATTATTTCTCTATAAAGAGCAATAATTGTTTGAATAGTGGGTGTTGTATAATAAAACCTATAATAGGTGTCAATTGGGATTATTATTAAAAAAATCATATGTCATTGGGGAAATTCTACATAAACGCCCCTGCAAACAAAATTGCTTTTTACATTGGGAAATACTCATCTGGGATTTCTAAAAAAGCAGCAAGTATAATTTACCTGTTTAAATGACGGCTCTATACTCTTGCAAATAACTTGACCTTTGAGATTTGGCCCAATCAAGAGTGTAGCAATTTGGATATGTTAAATTGAAAAATTGTCAACAAAAAATACATGCTGATTTTCCATTAGGAAATCCTATAGTATACATAAATACTTACTTAAAATTCTAACACAGTTTTCTTTGTACCTGTTCAAGGTGTGTAAGGTGGTGGTGGTAGACAATAAGGGGGTGGAGGTGTGGGACACTGGAAATCTCTCATATCATCAAAACCATCTATAAGGCAACGATCGTCGTCTTGGTATGACGTTTTATATGGCAGTACCAGGTTGTAGATCAAGCCTAAAGCTTGAATGCCACCTGAAATAATTGAAAATGTTAATCAGTTTCCTCAGTGTATCAAGCCTAAGTAATTTACCTGCAAATGTTATTAAATAAAACCCAAACCCATAAGAAATATCATAGTAGCTTTTAGGGTTTTCATCTTCGATGGCATGTTGCAGAAGCACCATTACAAGATAGGATGTTGGTGCTATTGTCATTATAAATATAACTGAAAATGTACAACTTAATTATTTGATTTGTGATGTTTAACAACTTCTAACATACTTGTTGCAGCTCCAGGTACACAAAACCTCCTAAGCATTCTGTAAAAAGGCGCCCTTGGCCCAATTATATCCAAAAAAAAACCAAGAAGTGCGAAAATAATTGCCATAAAACATAGTAATATTATTATTCTCATCATGTTGACTATCAACGAATCCAGACAATCAAATTCTAAAATGAAACATTTACAATAAGCTTTTGACTAAAGGACATAATCTTACCTCTGTAATCAATCCCTGTAGTGCTGTACCCGAACCAGAAAAACTCTCCCAAAGTCAAATAAGGGACACAAACGTTACCATCGATGATAAACCAACTGAGGTCCCCCATAGACATGCATATGAGAGTGATAGACAGCATATGAAAAGTTGCTGAAATAAGGTTTCTTTCATCTCTTTGTTGGAAAAGTTCCTTGAGGTATGCGAAATTTATTTGGTTCAAGCACATTGTTTCTGGAAAAATAAACAATAATAGTAAGTTATTATGAAATTTTGGATAGTATAAGTTATAATAGAGAATTAGGTATGTTATATTGTACGGTTATAAGTTTGGATTATTAAAAATTTTGGAAAGTCATAACTATTTTTTCTATTAAAGATAGAAAGCTGAAATTTTCAGCGATTCTTGGGTTGAATTTATAAATTTTTCAATTTCCTGACGGTCCCTTTTTTATAGATTTTGGCTTCAAATCTTTTCAGTGAAAGTTGTCAATTCAATCCTAAAAGTTGAATCAATAAATTATTGAGAAGCATTGGAGTTTCAGTGGTTTTCCTTTAAATATTACATGAGGTTGCAGAATACGGGAAATGGTGTGCATCTGCGGTAGAGCATAAATAAATTTAAAAAAAGCCAATTCACAAGTTTTTGAAAGGTGCCCACAGAAGAAATATTGTAAAATGGAGAAAAAATAAGTATGGAACCATTGAATGGAAATAATAATTATCGCACGTGGAAATTTAGGGTTGAATTACCTAATATTAGCAGAATATGATGTATTAGCTTCTGTAGAAAATGAGGTAGCCCTAGAAGATAACACAGCGAAGAAAAAAGATAACAAAACGAAATCACTTTTGGTTCAGTGCATAGAAGATTCAGAAATAGAAAGTTTATGTGAATCTAAAAATGCCTACCAAATGTGGAAAGTACTGGAAATAAATACGAAAAGAAGAGATTACCAGGACAGTTGTTTTTGAAAAGTAAACTACTGAGCATGAAGCTGAAAGAAAATGGATGTCCAGTCAAGTTTATTGAGGAATTTGATACTATAGTAAAACAGTTAAAATCAGCAAACATGAAAATTACAGATGAAGATTTAATATGTAATTTTCTTTTAAGTTTACCTAGTTCATATAAAACATTCGTTACAGTGGTAGAAAATTTACCAGGTGTGATTTATGAAATTATAAAAAATAAATTCCTTGCAGAAAATGAAAAAAGACAGGTAGGTTTACAAAGTGAGAGACAGATAAAAGAAAATGAGAAAGCTACTCCAACAGCTTTCATGTTACAACGTAGCTGTTTTAAATGTGGAAAAATTGGGCATTACAAAAGGAAATGTCCTGAAAATGACGGTCAAATCCTGGGTCAAGGAATAAATCGTGAATATGCTGATAGAGGCAGATACAGAGAATGGTCTCGAGGAAGTCGAGGTGGCTCGTTTAGAGGAAATCGAGGAAGTTTCATGAGAGGTAACAATAATGGTTTTAGAGGACAGTACAGAGGAAATCAAGGTAGGGGAAGTTTTAATAATTTTTATCGAAGTAGTTATGCTAATAATGAGCAAAATGTTAATTCAAATTATTCAAATTTCCAAAATGATCCAGATAATAACAAATCGGGTAACAATGCTTTTAATCAAAATGTTTGTAGGGAAAATAATGATAAAAATGTTTGTTTTATGAGTGAAAAAAATATTCAAACTGTGTACAAACGAATTATAATTATAAACGCACAGGTTTAAATGATTTAATATTTTATATTAATTCGGGCTGTACTGATCACATGGTCAACAAGGAAGAATATTTTTCAAATTTATGCATGTTAGAAAATCCAATAAAAGTTGCAATAGCAAAAGATTCAAGTTTCTTGTTGGCTGTGGGTGTTGGAAATATCGAGTTTTATAGTCATTTTCAAAATAAGAGGATAAAATGTACTATTCAAAATGTATTCTACATACCTAAGAAAAAACCTACTTTGTGTCAAAAAATTATAAATTACGAATATCAAAGTATTGATAGATAGTAAAGATGAGATTTTAGGGATCGGTAATAGGAATAATCTATATGAGATAACATTTGAACTCACTTCACCTGGATGCCTCAATGTTAAATGGCACAAGAGATATGCCCATATAGGTTTTAGTAGCGGTTTAAAACAAATTATAAGGACTGATATGGTTCAAGGGATTGCTAAATATTTGAAAATTCATGACGTAAGCTTTTGTGAGCCTTGTATCAAAGGAAAAATTATGAGAATTCTTTTTGGCACTCGTACAAAAAGTACCAGAATTCTTGAAATTGTACCTCGAATTGTACATTCAGATTTATGTGGACCTATTACTCCTGTAGCTATAGATGGTCGTAGATATTTTCTAACATTAACATGGTTTTTCAAATTTTTCAATCGCATTTATTTTAAAAACTAAATCTGAAACGTGTTGAGTATTCACAAATGATGGAAGCTAAATTTACTTGCAAAATTCAAAAATTGAGATCTCGATTGAGATGTGATAATGGTGGGAAATACATTTCTAAAGATATTACTATTAGAATAATAATTATTGATTATACAATACAATATTCGCCTCAACAAAACGGGAAGGCTGAACACAAGAACAGAAGCTTGTTGGAGCGTAGTAGAACAATATTGGAAGAGGCAGGTATGTCTAAAGTTTTTTGGAGTGAGGCAGTTAGAACCGCAAATTATGTTATGAACAGAGGAATTTCTTCAAATTTAAATGTTACTCGAGCAGAAATTTGGTATAATTCAAAAACAGACATCAGTAATTTTCCCGGTAATTTTAGAATTTTTGGAAGCTGTGTTTTGGTTGTGTTGCATCGAGTGTTGCATATAGCCATATACAAAAGCAATTTCGGGATAAATTTGAATCTAAAGCTGAAAAATGTGTTATGGTAGGTTATGCTCCAACTGGGTATAGATTATGGAACATAAGAAAAGAAAAAAATATAATTTCAAATTTCAAGGGATGTAGAATTTAATGAGAATATTTTTTATTTTAAAGATAGGTCAGTTCAAGTAGGTAGTGAAATAGAAATGAACGAGAGTCAGAATGAAAGTTTAAGAAATAGAAAAGAGGAAAATATAAGACATACAGAAAGGTAAACAAACTATTAAAATACCAGCTAAATATGATGATTTTGAACCGAGTTTTGAACTTTATATGGCATTTGATGCAACATCTTTTGTAGATGATGTTCCTAGAAATTTTAATGAAATATGCTCGGAAATATGTAATAGATCTGATAGTAAATTATGGTTAAATGCAATAGATAGGGAACTAAATTCAATTTATGAGAATGAGACATGGCAAATAGTTGAGATTCCTAGAAATGAAAATATAATTGACACAAAATGGGGTTTTTCTTACAAGAATTTGGAAGAAAATGAGAGAAATAGATATAAAGCTAGGTTGGTAGTTAGCGGTTTCTTACAAGAAAAAAATGTAGATTATGAGAATATCTATTCTCCAGTTGCTAAAATGTCTACTAAGATTTTTACGAGGATTTTTATTAATAATTGGAAACCAGTTTAAATTCTATTTTTATCAACTCGATGTGAAAACCGCGTTTTTAAGTGGAATTATAAATGAAAATATTTATATTTATCCTCCTGAAGGAGTAGAGTGTGAAAAGAATAAAGTGCTAAAACTGAAAAAATCATTATAGTTTGAGACAGTCAAGGAAATATTGGAATGACAAAATAAATTCATATTTGTTGACATTAGGCTTTGAAAGATCTGAGAACGATTACTGTTTGTATTTTATGCTCGATTTTATGAATAAATTTTCTGAGGTGGCTTATTTGTTAATATATGTGGATGATATTATTATTTCTTTATTTCTGGTAAAGACATAAACGAGGACATAAATTTATTAGGTCAATCAAATAAAATCAAAATTAATGATAAGTTTTAAAATGGCAGATAAAGGGGAATTGAAGAACTTTTTGGGATTGGAAATCAAGTATAACAGAGATAAGGGAGTTTTGAAGATAAATCAAGAAACTTATATAAGGGGTTTATTAAAAAATTTGAAATGCAACACTGCAAAATATCAGCCATTCCAATAGAACCAAAATTAAATGTTGACATTTGTGAAGAACCTGATAAACAGAGAAGCCATTTCGAGAATTGATAGGGTGTCTCATGTACCTTATGTTGGGTTCTAGACCTGATATTTGTTGTGTTGAATTATTTCAGCAGATTTCAAGACAGAGCTTCTGATACAGCTTGGAATCACTTAAAAAATATACTCAGATCGAGACTCAGATATTTGAAAAGGACACAAGGATTGGGACTGGAATTTAAGAGAGAACATACGAATTTTAAATTAGAATGTTTTGTGGACACAGATTGGGCTGGAGGTATTCATGATCGTAAATCTGTATTCGGTTTCGTATTTAAATTATACAATAATACACTAATGTGGTCAACACAAAAACAACAATGTGTTTCTTTGTCTACTACAGAAGCAGAGCCTCGAGCAGAGCTAGTAGCCTTATGTAGTGCTGTGTCGGAGGGCCTGCGGTTATTGAAGCTTGTGGAAGAATTTTGAATAAGTGTGAGACCATTATTGAAATATAATTCTGTTTTAGAACATATTAAGTAATAGAAAGGTTTTCAAGATAGAATATATTTCAACAAATGATCAATTAGCAGACTTGTTTACGAAGGGTTTAAGACTTGTTTTGCTTAACAGATTTGATGTCTTTTGGGCATGAAAGATTTAAATGATTTTAGTGAGGAGGGGTGTTAAGATTTCTGTTTTATGATAAACTAAAATCCGAGGTAAAATCATATTAATCCATATATTCTATAGTTTTGTAATTGTTCAGTTTATATAGGCATAGATTAGGTACCTACGAGGGTAGAGGGTACCTATAGATTACTTGGATTGGGACACCAGAAAAAACGTTAGAAGTTTCACTTTTCAGTAAAAGTTGTCAATTCAATCCTAAAAGTTGAATCAATAAATTATTGAGCGGTATTGGAGTTTCAGTGGTTTTATTTGAAATATTACATGACTTACAGAGCTTGTAACACCCAGTTTTCCTCTATAGCACTATAATAAAAGCAAAACTATATAGACACCGAGATAGACACATATTGCTAGAGCATGCAAACAAAAAATTTAACTGTTCAACTTTTTGTGTGTAAAATTACCTATTGAATTTGGGAAATTTTAGTAATAGGCCACACACAGAGATACAAATGTCTACTACTCAATTATAACCACTATGTAATGTTTCAAGACTTTGATATTAATGATAATGTGCACAAAATCCATACAATAACCACTGTAGACAGCATATAAAACAAGTATATAAAACACACCAAAGTAAACTCGAATACAATTTGTTTACAGGGGATTTTCCCGGTAGGTGTTATTGATTATCAAAAGCAATTAGTAAATTAAAAAGTGTATTGAAGCAATGCAACGTTTTGACCTTGCAGTTTTTATTTTGCGACTTACCAAAGAAAATCTAGTATCCAGTCAGTCTAGGAATGCAAATACTCTCAAAAATTCATGGTGACAACACTAGCGAAATTTAAAACTGCTCCAACACGCCTCCCATGTAGAGATATTTTCTGATAATTTGTGGCTTTGTTTTGATGCTGTTATCAAATTTTCTATAAATAAAAATTAAGCTTTGATGATGTTTAGAAATACATTTTTGCTTTGCCTTGGTAAACATCTGATTTTGACGTTTCTCTGACATTTGGAGAAGAGGTGTGCGAGCAAATCGAATCTCTTTCCTTGTCTTTTTCACCTTATAAGACAAAGAACGACATAAAGTATAGGTATGTATTCATAGATGGCGCTATTTTTTAAGAAGAATCTGAACCTAACCTCAAAACAGCAAGGCAATCAAATCAACAAGGCACTGTTCTTGTACTTGTAAATTTCTTGCAATATTGCATTTATATTTTAGGTGTAAGGTGTAACAGCCACTATGGCAGAGAGAATTCTCAAATATCTCTCGGAAAATGACGAAGTCAACTCCCTCAAGTTGGCAGAAATATTTAACGAGGACCATCAAAAAGTTGTCGGTGCTCTAAAGAGTATACAAGCAAATGGGGACCTTGTCATTGCTGAACCTGTTAGCGAGAAGAATATTGAGCTAACTGAGGAGGGAAAGCTGGTTGCTGAGAATGGTAAGTTCAATTTACAGATTACCATATAAAAAAACATTCATATTCCAACATAAAGAAACGGTATCAAGTCAAGTGGCAACTACCTGAATTTCATATTCAAACCCCTCTTGAGATCAGTCCTAGTCCTAAAATTATTTAGAAAAGAGTTTCATTTTTATTTTAGATGCGGTTTTATTCATTTTTCAAGTAGACTAAACAAGGTTAAACATTTTGTAGTGTCTGACGTCACACACATAACCTCTCTTCTGATGGGGGACAAACAAAACGTTTAAGGACTGCTCGAAGGACTATTTACACACATTAGTTGTTACCCGGACTTGTCTAAATAGGTAACAGGTTCATTTGGGAGTCATTGATGCTCATTAGCAATATTTTATTTTTCACTGACACTGGTACTGAACTGATGGCATGTGTGTAAATAGTCTTTAAACTCTTTTTTCTACTGACGTTTCATAATAGCAACTTTTCGATTGTCATTTCAGTTTTGAAACGACATTCTTTTAGGCACTGAGTGCGTGAAAGTTACTTTTAGGCACTCAGTGCGTAAAAGTGACTTTTGAATGCGTAAAAGTGACTTATGAGTGCGTAAAAGTAATTTTTAAGCACTAGTGCCTAAAAGTGTCATTCATTATTCAGAAATAAAAAACACACTAAACACATATTTGAATTTTGTTTTGTATTTATTATGAATATTGAAAATGGAATTACTGAATTGAACGTTTGGGTTACTCAAAACAGAACTTTGTGTTATTACCTACTTTCTAGGATTTTAATTATTGATGTCGAATTTTGAAAAGAAAATCGCATGAAAAGTGTCAGGTGTCAAGTAAAAGCAGGTAACAAAGATTTTGGGTGTAATCGACTTATTCACATGAAATAAAATTGTGTTTTTTTATTATAAAATGCCAGTAGAAAAAATCTTGTATACAATACGTTACGAAACGATGTCTTTTAGTCACTCGACGTGTTGTCCAACTCGGCTTTGCCTCGTTGGACAATTTTCACGTCGCGTGCCTAAAAGACGCTCATTTCGTAACTTATTGTATAAATAGCTATTTTCTACTGACGTTTCATAATAGCAACTTTTCGATTGTCATTTCAGTTTTGAAACGACATTCTTTTAGGCACTGAGTGCGTGAAAGTTACTTTTAGGCACTCAGTGCGTAAAAGTGACTTTTGAATGCGTAAAAGTGACTTATGAGTGCGTAAAAGTAATTTTTAAGCACTAGTGCCTAAAAGTGTCATTCATTATTCAGAAATAAAAAACACACTAAACACATATTTGAATTTTGTTTTGTATTTATTATGAATATTGAAAATGGAATTACTGAATTGAACGTTTGGGTTACTCAAAACAGAACTTTGTGTTATTACCTACTTTCTAGGATTTTAATTATTGATGTCGAATTTTCAAAAGAAAATTGCATGAAAAGTGTCAGGTGGCAAGCAGGTAACAAAGATTTTGGGTGTAATCGACTTATTCACATGAAATAAAATTGTATTTTTTTATTATAAAATGCCAGTAGAAAAAATCTTGTATACAATACGTTACGAAACGATGTCTTTTAGTCACTCGACGTGTTGTCCAACTTGGCTTTGCCTCGTTGGACAATTTTCACGTCGCGTGCCTAAAAGACGCTCATTTCGTAACTTATTGTATAAATAACTATTTTCTACTGACGTTTCATAAAAGCAACTTTTCGATTGTCATTTTAGTTTTGAAACGACATTCTTTTAAGCACTGAGTGCGTGAAAGTTACTTTTAGGCACTCAGTGCGTAAAAGTGACTTTTGAATGCGTAAAAGTGACTTTTGAGTGCGTAAAAGTAATGTTTAAGCACTAGTGCCTAAAAGTGTCATTCATTATTCAGAAATAAAAAACAACACTAAACACATATTTGAATTTTGTTTTGTATTTATTATGAATATTGAAAATGGAATTACTGAATTGAACGTTTGGTTTACTCAAAACAGAACTTTGTGTTGTTACCTACTTTCTGATATTTCAATTACTGATATCGAATTTTGAAAAAAAAATCGCATGAAAAGTGTCAGGTTTTAAGCAAAAGCAGGTAACAAAGATTTTGGGCGTAATCGACTTTTTCACATGAAATAAAATTGTGTTTTTTTATTATAAAAAGCCAGTAGAAAAAATCTTGTATACAATACGTTACGAAACGATGTCTTTTAGTCACTCGACGTGTTGTCCAACTCGGCTTTGCCTCGTTGGACAATTTTCACGTCGCGTGCCTAAAAGACGCTCATTTCGTAACTTATTGTATAAATAGCTATTTTAGTCTCCCCATCGAAAGTGAGGTTATGTGTGTGACGTCGCAGTTTGCATCCTCAAAGGTAATACTTGTACTATGGATTTGTATCTAATACCAAGCTACTGGAGAATCTAGGTACGAAATGTATTTCTCTGAAACAAAGTAAGTAGGCATGAAAAACAGTTCCTGGGGTACATTTTTGAATTGTGAGTGCCCTACCTGGAACAATCAACACTTTTCTTCCAGCAAGTAAGCAGCCTATTTGAAAAATTATTTCAAGCAAGGTTCCCTTATATTAGGTAGGTATTTATAGCAGATCTTTGTTCATGAATGAGCTCATGGCGTTTCCAGCTTTCTAATGCATTATCAGACAATCTCACCCACTGTAGCTGCTTAAACTTCATAGCTGTGGAAACTGGCCCTGGCATTCGTTTCTTTCCAAAAACAGATTTTAGTACCATTTGTTGGTCTTTAGTAATTTTTTCGTTGACCCAGGTCATAGAGTCATAGGCACCATCCTCGGCATCATCTAAGTACCTTGAAGACTATCTGCAATTGACAGCTTCACAGCTGAGAATTCTGGCCTTCAAACGTCTGAATTTGAAATGTTTTAATTTTGTTCCAATTTTGATAACAAAGTTTTTCTCAAAAAATCCAAATTAACAAAACCTGAGAACCTAACACAGATATAAGTATTGCAATTAAACTGTGAGGCAAACTCAAACCCATAATTTTTTGGAATAGCTGTACCAGGAGGTAAACCACCTAGGAATTATTGTCACCAGCCTAGGGAAATATGTGGTAATACCAGGAAATACAGGGAAATAGTAGGAAATACATTGCAATATGGAGAAATATAAGGGATTATTAGGAAATATCAAGGTATTATTAGGAAATATCAAGGTACCTATTATCAAAAAATATTGAGGAAATATCCAGGTATTATTAGGAAATATCGAGTTATCATTAGGAAATAATGGAAATATGGAGGAAATATCGTGAAATTATTAGTGCATGTAACATAACGAGCGCACCCGAGGTCTATAAATCTAGCAGTCCCAAGGTGGAAAAAAACTTCGGGAACTATATAATAATTAGGTGCTTTTTAGGTGCTAATTAGGGGTTCTAATTAAAAATTAGGTGCTTCTTTAGTTTTTGAGAAAATCAAAAAAAACTAAGGGACTGCTAGGTTTATGAAAGCTAGCAGTCCCTTATAGTAAAAAATATTTTTTCAAAATTTTTCTTTGTATCAGAATTAGGTGCTTTTTAGGTGCTCCTAAATGGTCCAAGAAAAAATAGAATTGATTAATTATTAACTGAGTTACAGATTTTTTTTTAATTATTAGGGGACTGCTGGCTTTACGTTTACATGTTGATGTGTCAGAATGGCAAAAAAACTTCGGGATCTATATAATAATTAGGTGCTTTTCTCGGTGCTTTTTAGGTGCTAATTAGGGCCTCTAATTAAAAATTAGGTGCTCCTCTAGTTTTTGAGAAGATCAAAAAAAAAAACAAAGGGATTGCTAGGTTTATGAAAGCTAGTAGTCCCCTATAGTAAAAAATATTTTTCCAAAATTTTCTTTTGTATCAGAATTAGGTGGTTTATAGGTGCTCTTAAATAGTTGAAGAAAAAATAGAATTGATCAATTATTAACTGAGTTACAGATTTTTTTTTAATTATTAGGGGATTGCTGGCTTTATGTTTACATGTTGGTGTGTCAGAATGGCAAAAAAACTTCGGGATCTATATAATAATTAGGTGCTTTTTAGGTGCTAATTAGGACCTCTAATTAAAAATTAGGTGCTCCTCTAGTTTTTGAGAAAATCGAAAAAAACTAAGGGATTGCTAGGTTTATGAAAGCTAGTAGTCGCCTATAGTGAAAAATATTTTTGCAAAATTTTCTTTTGTATCAGAATTAGGTGCTTTTTAGGTGCTCTTAAATAGTCGAAGAAAAAATAGAATTAATTAAGTAATTATTAACTGAGTTACCGTTTTTTTTTTTTTAATTAAAAGGGGACTGCTAGCTTTCATAAACCTAGCGGTCCCTTAGTTTTTTTTGATTTTCTCGAAAACTAGAGGAGCACCCAATTTTTAATTAGAGGCCCTAATAAGCACCTAATTAATATATAGATCCCGAAGTTTTTTTGCCATTCTGACACACCAACAAGTAAACGTAAAGCCAGCAGTCCCCTTATAATTAAAAAAAAAAATCTGTAACTCAGTTATTAATTAATCAATTTTATTTTTTCTTCGACTATTTAGGAGCACCTAAAAAGCACCTAATTCTGATACAAAAGAAAATTTTGGAAAAATATTTTTTACTATAGGCGACTACTAGACCGTCAGATAGTGACATATTTAGATGCCCCATTTTCGCATACAAGTCTCGAAGAGGGTTGAAAAATACATGGATTTTGAGTAGGATGAAGGTATTTTCACGGGTGGCTCCTGGGGATAACATATGGAAAATTCGTTTTTCCATAACGGAAATGAAAGACGTCCTGGTGCCCATATTTTCTCACAAGCTGTGTTCACCAAAGGATTAAATAATAAATTTTGACTTCGGGAAAATAAAGAAGGGGGTGTTGCAGGTGGCTAAAAGTTTGAAATAAGGGCGTAATCTTGTAAGAAAAAATCGGGATTTTGGGCTATTTTTCCACACAAACCCATCGGAAGGATGAAAATCTACAAAGTTGGCAGCAAGAAAACATATTGGCTTGAGTATCGCGAATGAAAAAGTACATTTTAGGGTAACATAAGTAAAATCGAATATTCCATTTATGTTATCCCCAGGAGCCACTCGTAAATTTCCCTTCATTCTACTCAAAATCGATGTACTTTTCAACCCTCTTCGAGGCTTGTATGCGAAAATGGGGCACCTAAATATGTCACTATCTGACGGTCTAATAGTATGATTCTCAGAGATTACAGTTTGCATCCATTCACGCTGAAATTTGAAGCCGGTCCTGTTCTTCTAGGGTTGCCAGACGCCCCGATTTAGGCGTGATTACCACGCTTTTCCACTTGCTGCCACGCGCCACGCCAAAGTACCCCAATGCCACGCTTTTCAAATTCAAAGAAAAACAGTGAAAACATAAGAATAGAGTTTTTCAGAAAACGCCTAATAATGGTTAAGCCCGACAACGCTGTGCCCCAGGGCTAGGGTTGCCAAGTTTTTGAAATGAAAAAGCGGGAGGTTTAAATTTTTGGGTACCACGCCCAAATTTTCATGAAACAGTCGTTAAAAACACCCTATCAGTCAAAAGTACCTTTTGTTAAACAAATTACATACTTTCGAAAAGCTTTGGACTACATGCGTAATCGATGGTAGATGGCAAGCTCAGGTACCTATTACCTCGTAACTGTTATTACTCATCTGGGGTGCCTCAACATAATGCAAATCTCCATAAGGCACCCCAGATGACGTCATCAAGTTACCCATTACCAAACAACCTAAAGTTCATTTCACGAAGGTTTGTGCTTATGACATCGATAATGTCATAACTTGGAAAGAAAGGTTTGTCGTAGATTGATTCATATAAATTCAATAGCGTTCAGATTTTGTATTAGGTATGTTTCTGCAGAAATCACAAACCAGTCAGAGTGAATTTCATTGGTTGAAAACAGTCAGAAAACTAGTTTCAACCAATGAAATTCACTCTGACTGGTTTGTGACTTGACTTCTGCAGAAACAGACCTTCCAACTTTGGTACGTGATAACGTGTTTAATATCTATTTTTCTTTAGTCAAATCTGAAATTGTTGAAAAACGGGAGTTATCGGGAGTTTTCGAGGGAGTTTTTTTAGAAAGCGGAAATTTTTGCTGCGATGTTTTAAGGCGGAAGGCATGACAAAAAAGCGGGAGTCTCCCGCCTAAATCGGGAGAGTTGGCAACCCTACCCAGGGCCCAGGGGTCATACATTTTCTATCATAAAATGATAGTTTTATTTTTTCTTTCCATATATTAAAGTCTGTTTTTTTTATTAAAGATAAAACCCCAGGGATGGATCACGAGTAGAATTCTACTAGAGTTCTACTTTCATGCCGTCAGGTTGCCTAGCAACCGTCATCATCGCTTGTACTGTACGCGATAAATAAATCGCGGGTGACGTCATGAAAGTAGTATTCTATTTTGTAGCCATTTTACGTATGTACAAAATTTGAAAGCAGTGACAATTTTACATTGTATTGCCAACATGTCATCACCATGTCATTTTGACTTTTATCTTTAATTTTGAGACAGACTTTTTATACAATCTCACTTACTTAAAAAAATAAAAGATTTACCCTCACTAAAGGTGACTAAACTCCTTGTGCGTGGGTTAGAATTAATAAAAAAAATTGAATAATCTCCTGTCCCCCCCCCACCGTCGTTGCCACGCTTTTCCCTCTCGCAAATCTGGCAACCCTATGTTCTTCTCTCTCTGTCTTCCATCTTCTTATTGTTGTAAAAAGGCTACAGGCAGGTTCTGTTGTTTCTGACTTCTTCTTGTTGTTTTTCTTTCTGTCTTCAAGCTTCTTGTTGTTGTATAAAAGTGCTGCAAGCCGGTCTTGTTCTTCTTGTTTTTCTTTCCATCTTTGGACTTCTTCTTCTAGTCTTTCCTTTTGTTTTCGGTCTTCCTCTTGTCTCTTGTCCAAATTTTTCATGAATTCCGCCAAGATTTCATTAACTTGCTCAATTTCGGATGCTGTCGGTTTGCTGTCGTGTATTCACCATAGAATATATTGCATAAATAGAACACAATGGCATGTTCTAGAAAAATCACCCTGTGGACTTTTTTTTGATATCGAAATCAGTAATGAAGTCACTATTCCTGTATGACTTACATTTTCCAAATAAAATTCTATGGAAGTTTCTAGAATTTTCAAGAAAAACCGCTTCTGAGTTGTTCAATTTCGAAGCCAGTAATAAAGTCACTAATCTTGTATTAGGTTGCTCTAACACGTCAAAAATTGTCCCATGAACGTTTTTGAAACCACTCTGTAGACAAATTTTGGGTTCTAGGCACAAATTTTTGGCTTTACGCACAATCGTGACGGTACATTATACGGTTTCTTGATGCGTTGGAACAAAGTTATTACTTACGGTTTCCAAATAGAATTCTATAGAAGTTCATACAATTTTCCAGAAAATCCATTGACCAATTGTCTTGCTAATTATTCCATTAATTAGCTCATATTAGGTAATGCCCCATTAATTATCATGCTGAATGATCCTACCGAAGATCCTACTACTTAGCTCAAATTAATGCACCAATTATTATGATTTATGTTCACCTTGTTCCAATTGACTTTGGAAAATCTATACTAATAATCGCATTCCTGACACCAAATTTTCACTGATTCTGGGTTTCCTAAAACTCACTTCACCATCAGTAAAAAACGTAACAACTTGTATTAAACTGATTGATTTATTGCAAAATTAACTTTCCACTTATCGAAACATACAAATATCGGATTAAAACCAAACTCATTACTCCGGGCTATTTATAGTCAAAATCGCACTCCGGATCTGTCTAGAATAACATTGAATCGTATATAATGGAATTCCCAGAAGACATGCTGCCCGACTTAAACATGTAATTTTCTCAGAATTCTCGCTGAGTTGTCGATGTATTTTTGCAACAGTAATAAATGAAATACAGAGAAATATTGGGCAATTACAAAAATTACGGAGGAATTATATTAATTATTAGGGAATTACCGGAAATATAAGGCAATATCGGAAATTACTGAATAATATAAGAAATAAAGGCAATATTTGCGAAATAATTCCCCCAAGGGGAAATATTGGTCAAAAATCTCAGGATTGGTTTACCCTTTGAGCTGTATCTACTAAGGGAAACCACTTACTCCTTGATATGAAAATTTTAATAATTAACAATAAATGCATTTATAGGTAGGTATAGCAAATAATAATATGCTACAATATATTTTTTCAAATTAATTTAAAATCGAGGGGGTAGTTGCTTGCAATTTTTTAGGACTCCATTTGTGGAGATCCTCTTGGAACTCCATAGATCTCTATGGATCGATATCCTCCATGTTGCTCCACAGATATCCATGCATTTCGACAGATCTCCATGATATTTCCATCCAAGTCTCGATCCCTTAGGGGTGAGAAGATTTCTGCAGTGACTAGGGTTAGCCACTACAGGGTTGCCTCAATTAAAATGCAACCATTCTGATTCACCGTTACTTAGGTAGTTTTTTACCTAGGGGATACCGCCAATGTATTTCAGTATACAAGCCTCATGTATTCCTATTTTCTCATATTATGCAATGTATTATTATGTATGCCTTATGTATATTCATATGTATTCCTTTGTATTCTATTCCTTTGTAATCAAGTGTATTCTTTCGAAATTCAAATATCTATGCGCGTCCTCACTACTATTTTAAGTTGTGATTATCTGCGCAAGTCAAACAAACATCTAGTGCTGCTGACTTATCCCGTTTGGGGCTGTTTCGAGCCTGTTCAACCTAAAATATGCCCCTCAAATTTACGTCCCAGCCATTTGCATTTGCTTGACCCGAGGGGTAAACCACTAGTGGAAATCATTGTACATTTTTTTGGGAACCACATAGAAATCAATCAGGAATACATGGAAATCACTTGAGAGTCCCTGGAAATATCCTAGGAATCAGTAGGAATCTCCTAGGACTCCATGGGAATCACATAAGAATTCACTGGCAATCGCTGAGAATCATGTGGTAATCGCTGAAAATATCAGCTCATTCTAACCCAGAAATCGCATATCATACATTTTTAACGATACAGCGTACCGGTCAGTTGTGTATTTGCCTTTAAGACTAAGTTTTAGGCAACATGACTGCTAGGCAATTTGTAATTAATTTGATATCCCAACGAGTTTCCCAATAACTGAGATAGCTGAACCCGAGACTACGACGAGTTTAGAACTTGAAGAAGAAGAAACAGATTAAGATTAGGTCTATTCTCACAGAAATCACAAACCAGTCAGAGCATCTTTGATTGGTGCAAATCATCAACCACCTGATATTTTCTGACTATTTTCAACTAATGAAATTCGCTCTGACTGGTTTGTGATTTCTGTGAGAACAGACCTGAAGTATGACAATGTTGTGGATCATAAGAATGAAAACATGAATCTTGAAACATCTCTCGAATCCGGAAAACACAGAATTTCTTCACACATCAGAGTTTAGCAACTGCGATTCGCTACAATTAAAGAGATTATTCAGGGTTCAACTTTAATTTAGTTTTTTTCAGACAAGGAGGGATGTTTGTTGATCAAGTATTAAGAGCTATGGGAATGTCCCTGAGGAAGACACAAAAGAAAAAGTCGGGAATCCAAGGCAATAAGAACTTGAAAAGGGAAAGTAGAATAAATATTAGGCAGTGCGAGAAGCAGAGATGATAGCACATCTGAATCAGAAATAAGTTTGTCGAGTGAAACCCTAACTGAAGATGTCTCTGATTCAGATGAACATCTTAGTGAAATCAAAGAAATATCCTTTATTTTAGATCCATATTATGCAGTGTAGACACGCAATGGTATCTAGGGCTCAACAACTATTTATACCTAAAACAAAATCGGTGTGGGTGTGGACACCCATGAATTCATGAAAATAAAAGTTGCTAGCTTTTGGAAAATTTGCAAATACAGAGGTTGCCAATTTTTCAGTAAAAACGTGTTTTCATAAGAGAAAATACTGTTTATTTTGGTCATATCACTGTGGAGCTTAACAATTGGCCATCGTTTCCATAATAAAATCAGCTGGAAATCAGATGATTGTAGGAAATCATTGAGAAAATCAGGTAATTAATTGGGAATGATATAGGTATCCCAAAAAATGGAAATTATCTGGTAATCATACAAAAATATCTGAAAATCATTGGTAATCAGTCGCAATTCTTGGTATGGGAATACATGAGATTCATTGATCAATGATTGTCAAATATGGAAATCATACACATTTTGTTTTAACTGAAAAACCGAAATTACATAAACAATAAAAAACCTTTCCAGAGTGTCTAACCAAATGGTCATCCAGATTTATTTTAAGACTTAAGTAACCTAATGTTAAATTACGCCCTATTACAAGTGCCCTGTCTAGCACACGGTCCTTCTAACTATAACAACAGAGTAATTATTTAGGAATTTCAGATGAGTACCTATATAATCTGTAAATCCTAGAATGTCTTTATAACAACCATAATATCAGTCTTGAACACTATTTCATAGTACCGAATTTCAGGTAGCCACGAAGCAAATCTCTACAACTTGGTTCCAGAAGAGGGCACACCTCAAGCCGACTTAATGAAACTACCAAATGCCAAAGTTGGTTTCAGCAAAGCCATGTCCAATGGCTGGGTTTTAGTGGACAAATCCGCAAATCCACCTTTGGTAAAAAGAAAAGTGCCTCAAATCGAAGACTTGGTTCAGGAGCAGCTTAAACTGGTTGCTTCAGGCGATCATTCCAAACTAACTGACAAAGAAAAAGCTGATTATAAAAAGCGAAAACTAATACAAGAAATAGTCGTGAAAAGTTTCCTTTTGAAAAAGGGGCCTGAATTCAGTTTAAGCTTACAAAAACTGGAAACCGACTTAACTTCTGATATGTTAACTAGCGGCAGCTGGAAAAATTTAAAATTCAAAGAATACAATTTTGACGCACTAGGGGCTCCTCCATCTTCAGGATTCCTGCACCCGCTCCTTAAAGTCAGAGCAGAATTCAGGCAAATTTTCCTTGAAATGGGCTTCAAGGAAATGGACACGACCAATTATGTAGAAAGCTCTTTCTGGAATTTCGATGCCCTCTTCCAGCCACAGCAACACCCTGCTAGGGACGCTCACGACACTTTTTTCGTTTCTGATCCTCAGCGTAGTGACTACTTTCCTGAATTTTAC
The DNA here is from genome assembly GCA_917834065.1 of Ceutorhynchus assimilis. Taxonomy (NCBI): domain Eukaryota; kingdom Metazoa; phylum Arthropoda; class Insecta; order Coleoptera; family Curculionidae; genus Ceutorhynchus; species Ceutorhynchus assimilis. The sequence continues at coordinate 32,543,134 of OU892284.1, forward strand.
CTACAGAAGGTGAAAACTGTTCATAGTAAGGGTGGATATGGATCGCAAGGGTAAGAATATTATTTGGGATTTGATTATGAATGAAAATGTTTTTTTCAGTTATGGGTATAATTGGAAATTAGAGGAAGCCCAAAAAAATTTACTGAGAACCCATACTACGGCTGTCAGTGCGAGAGTACTGTATAAATATGCACAAATGCCACGACTGATCCGGAAGAAAAACTTTGTGCCTTTAAAATTGTTCAGCATAGATAAGGTAATAGTGATTTTTTTAATATTTGAAATTAAATATTTTTTTTTTTTAGGTTTTCAGAAACGAAACTTTAGATGCCACGCATTTGGCTGAATTTCATCAAGTTGAAGGCGTTATAGCAGATTATAACTTAACTTTGGGGGATTTGATTGGGGTTTTTGCTGCATTTTTCGAGAAAATAGGTGGGTTATTGAAACATGGTGAAAAGATGTTCTGTATTATTTTCAAGAAAACACATATATAAATGGAAAATAATTAAAAAACTTTCTATTACCAGGTATAACTCAGCTTCAATTCAAACCTGCCTACAACCCATACACCGAACCTAGCATGGAAATCTTCTGCTTTCATCCCGGCTTAGACAAATGGATTGAAATTGGCAACTCGGGCATTTTCAGACCAGAAATGTTGTTACCAATGGGCTTACCCGAAGGCGTTGTTGTTATTGCTTGGGGTCTTTCTTTGGAAAGACCTACTATGATTAAATATGGTTTTAATAATATTAGGGATTTGGTTGGACCGAAAGTTGATTTGGAAATGGTCCAGAAAAGTCCAATATGTAGACTTGATAAGATCAAATAAATATTATATTATTTATCACCTTAATATTGTGTTTTTTTTTTTAAATTAAAACTTCAACCTTCTAATAAAGATAAAATTTCTTCAACCTGTTGGAAAATGAGGCTGTACTGACAATGAAAAGTATGTCAACATTAAGTATATTCGTTAACACACCTGCTAAATAAAAGAACATTAGTAACATAATGTATTTTAGTCACGTTAAATCCATAAACCGATCAAAATTAGTCATCCAATATTAGTATAGCTATAAAAAGAATAAAACATCAACCTACTCCACAGAAAATATTTATAATAAAACTAATGAATGTGTTTACTACATCATTGGATATGAAAAATTAAAATAGTTTCAATCTCCCACATTAGCAGAGATAACACAACATGACTTCCCCTTTACCAGAACATTTTATTGATAAAATATTAATTATTATTTTAATTCTATAAATGACGGCTTATAAAATGCGGAAAATTGTGTTTGTGATTTTTGTGTTCCTACTGGCTTTAGTGTTGTGTGCTAAAAGAAAAGAAGATAAGACAAAATGTCCTAAAGTTAAAGCCATAAGGAATTTCGATATAGAAGGAGTAAGGTCTAAAAATACAATCAATACAATTCGAAATTGTAGATAGAAAATCGATATTCGAATCCGTTCTCACTTTTTTCCTTAAGGAAACTGCTAATAAACTAGAAATCCAGGAAGCAATTTGCATGCCTACATAAATATTATAGTCCAGTAATGAGCAGTTTTCTAAGCGCCAACAAATAAACTACTTGAAGTGTATGAGCGATTTTCTAGTTTAATTAATTAATTTGCAGGCTTTTGCTGCATCAATTAGTAATGCCAGTAGTTATAAGCATCATACAGGAGATTACCTTTGTGATTAATAGAAAAATATCTCATTAGTTGCTTTATTAAGTAGAAATAAGTGGTTTTAGCACAGATGTTTAAGTTTTCTATCTCAAATTTTAATTAGTTTGCAAATTTTATTGATAAAAATACTTATGTCAGATATTGCACAAATGGTACGTGATGGAATACTATGCGAGCTCCGAAGAAGCTTTGGCCTATAGATGTATGCGCGCCGAATTCACTATGTCGTCGCCAGAAGTGATCACTATGAATTTCACTTACAGTTTTACTGATGATCCTTTAAACGAGCAATTAATTGGAAATATTACTTGGACTATACCTAATCCTGCTGTACCTGCTCATTGGACACATTCGGAGGATACATGTAAGAATTTATTTCGAGTGATAATTGTTGTGTAAACTTATATATCTGTTCAGATGAAGGAGTTTACAACACATATGTTCTGGATTCTGACTACGTTTCGTGGGCTTTACTCTTACATTGTGCAGAAAAATCTAAAGTACCAAGGTATAGTAATTAATAACAAAAACGACTAAAATAAACATAATATTGTTTTGTTTCAGATATCTTTCCAGCTTTATTATGAGCCGAGAACCGACTCTCGGCATAAACGTTATATCTTACCTAAGAGAAAAACTGCCTCAGTACGACATCGATCTCTCGTTTATGTTCGATATGACTCAAGTCGATTGTAATGCTACAAATTTAGAAAATATTCCACCTTCTTTATTGGCTAATAGATACCCCATAGAAATGGGAGACCGGCGACATCCTATGAAGCATATCCATGGATAGATACAAAAGATGATTTTGAATGTAAATAGGCATAGATACATATATACCAAATAAAATATATGTAGGTATCTACTTTGCACAATTTTCTCAAAAGTTTCCTTATTATCGGCTGTTGATTCGTTGGATAATTTCCCTAAAGGAAATCAAAAGCCTACTATTCGGCCAATCAAGATCAAGAGCTGGTAATAGTCCAAATTTTGATTCTTATCAGCTCTAGAAAATTTATCTGAAGAAAATTAAAAGCTTGATTTCTATAATATTGGCTTCTTGAAAAACTGTGCAGCGAATCAAAAGCCAAAAGTCGAAATTTTGATTATTATCAACTATTGATATCTGCTATGAGCCTTTTTGAAAAACTGGTCTACGAATCAAAAACCAGTCGTCGAAAATTTTATTATAATCGGCACCTGATTCGTTGGATAATTTCCCTGAAGAAAATCAAGGGACTGCGATTTATATTAGCCTCGAGTGCACTACTGATGGACAATACCGTCAATACCTATATCCCAATAAAAATAAATGATTTTGCCTAGAAGGTCTAGAAGGACTTCCTGGAAAGCACTGGACTTTGTTCACATGCAACATGCAAGTGATCAATAATTAGAAAGAAAGAGGCACAAATTAACATTGAAAATAGGCCCCAAAAAATTTCAACCAAATTTCAATATTTTGAAGAAGGTATCATCATTGCAAAAGAAAATTTGAAATGTAAAGAGGATCGTATGCCTGTGATAGCAGATATAGCTTTTCAAAGTACGTTAGGTACTGCTATGCTATGCATAAGAAATATCCGAGGAAATATCCCTACGTAGATTTTCTTGAATATCTCGAAAAATACTGATCCGATTTTGACATTTCTGTAGTCCTTTTGTAGGTATCAAACCCCAGAAAGGTCAAAATCGGATAAGTATTTTCCAAGATATTCAAGAAGATTCACGTAAGGATATTTCCTCGGATATTTCCTATGCATAGCATAGCAGAACCTACGTACTTTGACAAGCTATATCTGCTATCACAGATATACGATCCTCTCTACATTTCAATTTTTTTTTTTGCAATGATGATACCTTTAAAATATTGAAATTTGATTGAATTTCACGGGGGCCTATTTACAATATTAATTGTGCCTCTCTCTTTAGTTTCTCTCACTTTTCATCTAATAGTCCAAGCAAACTAATTCAAAATGGCGGCGAATCTTCCATTAAATGATGGAGTTCCGATTTTTCATAAATGTGTAGGGGATGATGTCAATGACAACGTGTTATAAAGTCCCGTCGATTTCATGCGCCTTGGGGGGAAGGGGGCGTCACAAAGGTCACTTTCCAGATTTTGGCTTTTATCTCGAGAATGGTGCGTCCCACAGAAAATTTTTTACCTTGTAAAATTGAAGCTAATGAAATTTCCTTTCGATTGATGTATATGTATTTATACAAGTATTACCGTTTTCCATATATGAGCCGCAGAATATGCAAAATTATCAAAAAAAAGTGGTAGCGGCTAAGGTAAGTAAATATTCCTTCTGTAACTGTTTTTCTTGATATTACAGTAAAAAAAAAAAGTTTAAGACCAAAAAATCTTTTTCAAATACTTGTAGATATAATTTTGCTACTTCACCCAAACCCAGTAAGTGGTTATGGTGTTTGGAAGTTAGGAAGTTTAGAGACACGTTTTAACATTTCGCTATTAAAATGCTCTTTACTTAAGTTTCGTTTGTTCCTAAAAGTTTAAATAACATGTATTTGTATTCGATATGCGTATTTTATTCTCAATCAATTTCTTCTTCTTCGGAAAAAGTTCCGAATAGATCAAACTCTTCTTCAAAATGCCCCAAGCCTTGTTGAAAGGGCACACGGTTTGTACAGGAGCCTTGACAGTTACTGCACACCATCGAACAGTTCATTCCAGCTCTCCTGTAACCACACCTTCTTCCGCAGCCAGTGGAACATCGATAGAAGAGTGTTTTGAGGACACTGTCTGGGGCCAAAGGGGCATTTGTCTTGATGGGGTTGAGGTATCCAGCATATTTTCTTATCCAACCCCAACTTTCAGCAGGAAGGGATTTGTTCCCCAACCACTGCTGTACCTGCAGATGCACTCTGTAAGAATATTGCATGCCAGCTTTTTTTGTAGGCGGCAAAGCGCATAGGTTGGCTTTCATTTTTGCACTTGATTTAACGCACATGTATCTGCGAACAAAACCAAAAATCATAGATTAGAGTTGTAGATAGTCCCGATAGTGGTACCTCATTAATGTTGAATATAATATTATTCTCTTACTAATAATATAATGTACGTATTATTGTCTAATAATAAGTTTCATGAATTATAAGATTTGCGTGAAAAGGGGAAAGTGAGCAAAGAAAAAAGAAATTACCTGTGGTGATTTAGATCATTCTCCTTTGGCGGGGCTTGGTACATGAGCAAAAACATTCTTTCGCCAGCTTTAGCAATATCTTCTGGTGAAGATTTTGAGTCATAAAAAACTTTGGCGTAATGTTTGTTGAAACTATGAATGAAAGGAATATGCTGGCTGAATAATAAAGTTTGAAGATGGTGTGAAGGAAGGTTCTACTTCCTCTTCCGTGTTGCCTCGTCCGGCCTTCATGAAAAACACATTAGCAGGTCTATATCTTCACCAACTATTACTATAGTTGAATGAGAGGTGTTTTGCAACCCACGCCTGACAATACTGCAGTCGGCATCTCCTTTGGCTACAGTAGATTGTATACCTCTCGCACTTAGTGCTTGAACTATCCACAGATGTTTCACTAGCTGGATGCTTTCCGATTTTGTTCTGCTCTTTTCGTAGAGTTTGCATCTTCATAACCATCAAAAACCACAAATGAACTGTCACCGTAATGGCTGAGTATGTACGACACATATTGATCGCAGATGGACGCGAAGGTAGTGTTAGTGTTCCACTTTACTCTATGAAGCAGAAAGCCGCCATCGATCACCGTAAAACTGTTTTTGAGATTGATCAGCTGAAAGATTTATACAGTGCTGATTTTGTGGTTCTTCTCATTATTCTCTCCACGAATAAAGCCATAGGGTATGGGGCTAATCGTACTTCAGCAACTCCTCTATATCCTCTTCTTTCTTCTTGGTGATCAGAGTTCTCTGAAATATCAGAGGCTCTACCACCACCATCTCATCATTCATTTTCATCGTATTGTTCATCGCAGCCAAAGAAACAACCGAGTTCTTCTTGGATTGTTTTATTTCTGAGAAATTCATTCCAACTTCATTGTACGGGTACCTGGTGCCTGGTGGCAGTTGAATTTACTCGTTCCAATTATTCCTGTTGAAAATGACATCAAATAATTACGTTCGGCAGAAGGCGGGTGAACATTCAACCATTGAGCAAGTTTTCTTCTGTCTAAATCATCTCTGGTTATTCGTGAGGTTCGAAAGTCAACATGCTGTTCTCCGCTTGTAGAATGGACTCCACAAAACATCTCAAGTGAACTAGATTTCTGTAGCTGTGCGTGTTTCCCCAATCCATTTCGTCAATACCGAGTCACTTAAGCCTCGCCCACGCGTAAGTCCCCCTTCACTCTTCATGTCACACATGGCCATATCAGACCACAAACCAGCCATTGGTGTTCCAGTTCTGTTGATAGTGAAGTATCCACGATCTATAAAGTCCTGTTTAAGTTGAGGGTGGCGAGTTGTTAGTCCCAGCATATCTTATAGCTGAGTACATTTGGCATAGTAAAAATGACCGCTGGCATATGGAAGAAAGGTATCATCAGTTGGGTGCATGTAATACGATCTTCCCAGTTACCAGTGCGCTGTGCTGCAATGAACTTTTTCATCAACACCACCATTTCAAAGTACTGAACCCACAAAGCTGCTGTTGGCCCATTACCTTTGAGACGTAACAATTCGCTGCTCAATTTTCGCTGAATGCTGGCAAGAGAGGCATTTGTGGCTATATCACTGAGAAAATTTTTTCATTGTCATAGCTAATTTTTCTGCAGCCGTAGCCAAAAATTTTGGCTACATAGGGGACAGCCAAGATCTTTACTACCGCCGAAAAGATAACTTCACTGGCATCGTTTATTTGCGGTAGCAAAGTGACTTTATAAAGAATTTACTCACAGTTTCTACAAGGTCACTTTGCTGGCATAGAAAAGCTACTTTGCTGTCGTAGGAAAGTAACTATGCTGTCCTAGAAAAGAGGTTATATACCCTCAAAAACATCCTTTTTTGCTATTGAAAAGTAGATTGCTAAGACAGAAAAGATATTTGTTGTTGTTATTAGAAATGCTTCCTGAAATAGGAAAGCGTTTGTCTCAGAACAAAAAATTTCTTGCCAGAATCAGCCAAGTGTTTTATTAGCCATGGGAAGTTATTTGTCTCACCAATAGCAAAAATATTTTGCTGGAAATCTTTGGAAATATGTAGTAGCGCGTCCATCATAACAAAACCAGGAGATAAACAAACTATTTAAACCCCTAAACTTTCATTACCTGATCTGAAATGTCAATTAATGAAAAGTTTGGCGCTAGAGTTGTTTCTGCTAGTTTTGATGGATGCGCTGGCACCATTTCCAAAAAGATTCCCAGCGACCGACACTCGACTTGACTCGACAGCATCCACGATCCACACCGTACGGCGTTAGCTACTAAACTAAAATAGAAGAAAATGAACACGAAACATATTTTATCGGTTATTTTTGGACCCGAAGAAATCACGGAAATGTCCGAACGGTATTTTTAGTTAAGTTATTTGGCTAGGGTAGCAAAAAACATTACTGTAACAATAACAAAAATTGCAGGAATTTTTTTTTGCTGCAACAGTAAAGTATCTATCTATCTTAGAAAAGTTCTATTTCGGAGAAGCAGAAATATTTTCATAAAATTTTAATTTTGCTATAACAGCAAAGTTTGGTTTTGGAATAAGAAATATCTTTGCAGTTTCAATAAAGTAGTTTCAGCAAAGTGGTCTTTTCTGTAGAAGAAAAATAACATTGCTACCTCTAAAACATTTTCCACTGTAACAACTAAAAAAAAAAAACAGCAAAGAATTTTCTCCTGGGACTTTTCTCAGTGATGTTGTGGAGTATTTCCATTGAAGTCTAAAGTAGCTGAGCTACTTGTTCTTTTTCATCTGGTGTGATATCTACATTTTCCAAAGTAATCTGAGCTACAGTGGCTTGCACTGCTTTGCTACAAGATTTTTCGATCAACATTTTGTCTACTGAATTTAAAGCGAAAGCGCAGGACAAAAGTTTTTTCAGTCCACTCCCCTGCCATAGTTTGTCCAATACAACCCAAATAAGACATGAGCATATGAAACCCACCAAGAATCATTTCTACTTTGCCCAGTATCGGGTCAAGAAGCTACGATTTCTCTAGCTTTAAGATACAGTGGCTGATCCATTGGTACCAAACAAGTTTGGAAACCCTTGCCAATGCGCGTTTTCTGCTGCTATTTAAGGGGCTGTATAGAAAGTGTCAAGATCACTCGGTGGTGCAATAATGAATGCTAACGGTATGATTGCACTTTGCTCAGCATTGATTGGTTCAAAAGTCACATGCAAAAAGCCCTTCCACTCTGGGATTTTTGGTATGGCTGAGGTGTTCAGAAGAGAGAGCCTTTTTCCATCCATAGAGTGTCTTGGAGGTTTGGAATAAATTCATCTCCATGGGAGTGGCCTTAAATCCTGGATCACATTTCTCAGTCCCTATCTTCGTATGTACATTGTCATAGGTAAGCAACTCCAAAACACCCAGCTTTCCCACTTCAAGTACAGCAGGAGCTGTTCTGTTGTGAGCCGTTCGATATTATCGGATTTTGGAAGAGCTTGAGCAGGTGTTATGCATTGAATACCTCCTAAACTGTGAAACGTGTCCCGTTCATCTAGAGTGGCAACATTAGAGTCGGCGTTATCAAAAACATATTGCTGAAATGTCAGTCAGGTGTGGGTTTCGGGGTATGGAAAAGGGATGAGAGTTCTAGTTGCTGAGCATGAAAATATGAATCACTAAACCCGAAGGCAGACAATAAATTTATTTAGCTCCGTGATCCAAACTTACGGTGTATTATGTGATAAGCAATGCCTATAGATCGGGGAAATTAATATGAGAGTGGACGAATGGCGGAAATTGGCTAATGCTAACTGTTTTCTGATCTTCTTTTCCACAACTTTTTTTCTGAGGGATAAGAGCTTCCATAAAAGCAGCGAGGGTGTACCATAGGTAGGTACCATATCTTTGGCATCATTCAAAAACTCATCACTTGGAACGTAGCTTGCCAAATCATAGGCTTTGGACTGGATATCTCTTCTTATTATTGCAGTAGCTGTTTCAACGATTCTGATATTCTCATCGATGTCACTCTCACTCTTGGCCATATACCACACATCATTTAAAATCTGGTCACCAACATCTCGAAAACAGGCAACAGTTACTTTTTGGCTAAGTTTCCTAAATTTAATTCTGTCTCCGTATTTATCAACGAGCCTATTCATCACAGTCCTCACATCTGGCTTTTCCCCAGTTATCCAGTTCCATAATGTCATTCATCGAGTACTAGCATTTATCTTCATTATCCAGATATATATATATATATATATATATCAAGTACCTTATTCCCCAATGACATAGTTGAGCTTTTCCGGACATGTCTCGCTGGTAGTTATTTCCTGTGGTACGGCGATTTCTACGAGTAAAGGGACGGTGTAGCTATAGGAAGTCCGCTCAGCGCGGTCATAGCCAACTTCTTTATGGAGGAATTCGAGAGATAGAATATAGAATCTTTTAACCACAAACCAACGGTATGGCTTCGATACGTAGATGATACTTTTGTAGTTTGGAGTCATGGAGAGGGGAAGCTTAACCAGCTCCCAGGCCACCTAAACGAGCAACATCCTAGTATAGAATTTACCATGGAAAAGGAGAAAAACCAGGACATCGCCTTCTTGGATGTGCTCAAAAAGAAATCTGGAGGAAAACTAAGCCACACGGTGTACCGAAAACCTACACACACAGACATGTATCTACCTGCATGCACTCTTAAACCACCATCCACGGCAAAAACGTGGAATTATAACTTCGTTAACAGAACGTACTCGGAACATCTGCGAGCCACAATATCTCGAGCAAGAACTGGCCTTTCTATCAAATGGATACAATATATTGAAAATCGGCAGGGCCATGCGACCCAAAACTGCCACACGACAAAATGTGGATGAACAACCAATGGTGACTAATGCATATCTGCCTTTCATTTCTTAAGTGTTGAAGAAACACAACATAAAAACAGTCTTCATCAAGCCAACAAGGAAAACACAGAATCAATCAGATCACCCAAGGATAAGAGGAACCCACTGTCAAGCGCTGGAGTGTATCGTATACCATGCACATGTGGTAAGGTATACATAGGAACGACAAAAAGATCCATGGGAACCAGGATGAACGAGCACAAAAGAAAATTCAGACTAGGACAATCGGAAAAATCGGCAGTTGAAGGAACATGCGCTTAGTGAAGGGAATCACGAAATACTCTCTGGTGAGGTCAAGCTTCTTGCACCGACTTCCGGTCACTTCCGAATGTACGTGAAGCTATAGAAATCCACAAATATACGAAGAACTTCAACAGGAAAAAAGAAACACTAAAACTTAACTAAATCTGGAACCCGATCCTCAAAAACGCAAGAAAGATCCCGTTGAGCACAGAGAAAGTTGAGATTAGCCACGTGCCGCGAAGCCCCGCCCCTTCCCACCACAGCCACTCACACATAAATAAAACTTACGGTCGGGAACGCGTCAGTCTGCTACCAGAATCGGACATGGAAGCACCTCAGGGTCCTTATTCTTGAAACAGGGGAGCAGCGTTCCCAGGAGAACGAGTGTTCCGTCTTTGTTACTTATTATAATTTGCATATCATTGAGAAAGACAGAACACTCGTTCTCCTGGGAACGCTGCTCCCCTATTTCAAGAATAAGGACTCTGGAGATGCTAGCCACGCGTGCTAGCGAAACGTCAGGAAGAAATTCCAAATTACGACGGCCATTAAGCCCGAATGAAAACCCCTTATCAATAAGCCTAGGCCGCGAAAGCCTCACAAACTTTATTAAAATGATTTCTATATTGGCTTCTTGAAAAACTGTCCATCGAATCGAAAGCCAAAACTCTGAATATTACCTATCGACTTTTGATTTTCATGAGCCTCTTGAAGAAGCGAACCAGTGGTCGAAAATTTGATAATTTCCTTATATACCACTGATTATACTGATGGACATATATCCCATTAAAAATACATATGATTATGCTTAGAAGGAATTCCTGGAAAGCTGGACTTTGTTTCAGATGCATTAGAAATTGAGTTTCTCTTAAACTTTTCATCTAATTATCAACATAATTTAACTACCTACTTAATAAGTACCATCAGCCATACATTTTTATTCCATTCAATCGGCAAGATATTTTCTCAAGTCAAAGCCACCTGAAATTACGATTAAAGATCTCTCAAATTGATAAGCCTCTAAATGCAAATTTAATCCTCAATACAGAACTACACGTTTAGAGGATCATGTTACCAACCTTCAAGCTAAGAACAAATTTGTATCTACATACTTATTTGCTTTCTTTAAGACACCACTTAACTATAGAAATACATTGTTGGTACTTCTACGTGATGCATTGTTGAGAGGCTGTTAAAGTGGGCAGCGACCACAATGCAAAATAATACAATTCATTATTATAATTATTAGTAAAAGAAAGTCTAGAGTGTTTTCTTATTAAAATTTGAGTGAAATAAATTGGTACCTACATTATCTTTAATTTACCAATTATTGAAAGATAAATCATAAGTTTTGGTGTTTCCGTTCATTATCTAGATATTAATCATTCAAATTAAAAATTTGGAACGAACTTCCTAAAGATTTAGAGCAATAATTTACATAATTTGAATATTAAACTATTCATATCGGTATATTGTCTGCTCAACCTCAATTACCTACTGAAAGATCTGTAGCTATTTCTCGAAAAATCTAATGAAATTTAAACTTCTCATAAGAAATTAAATTCATATTCATCTTTCTAATTTTTTTTTTTTCAAAAAAACTCTTCGATTAGATTACCTTCAAGGTGGTTTGGGTGACTTCTTTGGATCATTAAAAATTCAAAAATCCAATAAAAAAAAAATAGAATTTATTAATAATCTTGTTTTTAGAACGGGCAAAAATTTCTAACACGTCATTCTCGTGTGCGATGATAGTCTTTTGGGTGTCCGAAAAAATGATTGATATTCCAAAAGAATTTGTTATTGGCAATTTGCTTATACAAAGAAACAAGAAAGGCATTTTTTTTGTAGCTGTTTGATTGCAGCAAAAATTAACTGCTCAAGTTAATAATCATTAGAGAAGATTTCTATATTTATTGTGTACCTATATTACCAAAGTAAATTATAGGTATAGATGAAATAAGTGTGTAGATTATGATGACTATATTTCATGAATACAAAGAAATGCCCCCTAATTAACACAAGATTTTTTTTTCTTTCGGCTTTTCATTATAAATGAGAATAAATTGCCTAGCCATTGTGGCTGACCAATTAGTAGGTAGGTACCAATAACATAACCAGGCCAAACTGATTATGCCTACCCGATTACCGATCTCTTTGCCATTTTATTTTGGCGCGGCGGTACCCGAAATGCTTGGGTGCGCATATTTTCCCAGGGTTCCGTTGCCGAATTGTAACCTGGAGGTCATTAGAGAGATGCAACTGAATAAAGTTCTACAGTAATAAATAATGTAATAAAAGGTATCTTTGATTGACATATGACATAGATTGTTTAAAAGGTTAGTATTAGGTATAACATACACCAGCTTTGCACAAGAATTTCTCTTCACTTCAAGCAGTTTTCTAGCCTGATAGACTTTTTTTGTTCGGATTTCCAGGAAAAACAAAAGATTGCAAGTTGGTTCGCAGATATTGTATGGGAGTACATTTCTGTGTTGTAGGTTTGTAAGTGCATGCAATTTGCTGCAAGTCGGTATGTACGAACCACTTGTCAGTTACCGGGTTTGTTGGTTGTTGCTTTGTTGCCTTGACGTTTTTGATTTAAAATGTCTTCAAGTTGTTGAAATAAATATAATAAAAGACGAACTATTTTTCACTCATGACCTCGCATAGTTCAATAGGTTATGGGCCCAGTTCACTTGGAAGTCGCGGAAGTTTGCGTCATACTTGTTTAGGAGTGAAAATTCGAAAAATCGGAAGTAATAAAAATGCTGCGGACACTGGAAAGGAAAATTCCGAGGAAAATAGTTTAGTAGTTACACTAATTCCTGAGACATGGATACAAGAAATTTGCAGTATACATTCGATGGTAATAATTATTCGAATTGGAAATTTCGAGTTAAATTATTACTTGAACGAGCTGAAGCCCTACATGAACCTGTGGGAACGCAGCAGATATCACCTAATTACAAAAAGACATGCAAAGGCTCGAAATATAATCGTCCAGTATCTGGCAGACAACATATGTTAGAATAGAAACAATAAAAGATAATCATCGAAGGAAATCATGGAATCTCTAGAACAGCCATGTTGAAAAGGGAATATCTTTGCAGGTGCAACTGCAAAGGAACTAAGGTCAATGAAATGTATGGAAAAACCCAGTTAAATACATTCTTTACTGATTTTGATCAAACAGTAAATCAAAAGGCGCTGGTGGAAATGTAGATGACAATGAGTTAATATGCCAGCTGTTCTCAGCAATGCCAGACAGTTTCCAAGCAGTTGTAACAGCTATTGATGTAATGTTTTGCCAGGATGAATCCAAAGGCATGAACTTTGTCAAAAATAAACTTTTGATGGAAGAAAGTCGAAAAACCAAAAGTGTGGAACTTGAATCGAACGATGCTGCGTTTGCATCGAGTTATAGAAATAAGAGCTTCAACAAAAATTTTGGGAATGCCTCAGGAAATGCATAAAAACATAAATAATTTCTTTTTAGATGTCATTTGTGTGATGAGGTAGGAAATATTATGAGAAGATTTTGCAAATGTGGTTGAAAGGTACAACCAGCCTAATCAAAGCAATGATAATGATGAAACAGAGGATCAAATATTATTTTTGACTGGCGAGACGCATGAGAAATTTCATAAAATTTTATAATGAGCCTGTGTACCAAGTTCAAATAAAATTAGCTTTGTAGCTAGTGGATACAGAAACATCATTTTGGTAAAACTAGAGTACAAGGATAATGTAATCTATGAAAAAAACAAAAATCATGAGATTAGCAGTGCTAAAAAGGGGTGAAGTCTATCATTGATAAAAGAGGGCGATTTGTATGTCAAACACAAATACACGCCTGAAAAAATGAGAATAAAAAATCTTTGTGCAAAGATTATATATATATTATATCACACAATTTATTGTCTCTGTCAGAAAACTGGAAGAAGCTGGAATGAGAGTTGTATTTGGTAATGGAGAAGTAACTGTATGGAAGAAAAACAAGATAGTTCTATAAGGAAAAAGACATGGGAATCTATATATAGTAGATTTTCAAATATCTCTAGAACCCGACACAGCAATTGTGAACCTAACTGTGAACGAAAGTAGATTGTTGATGCACAGAAAAATAGGTCATTCTAGTAAATCTCCCCCACATGAAATTTGTGAAACTGTTTCAGAAAGTAAACAAACAAAGAGTGCCTTTCAAGACACTAGATGAAGGAAGAAATTAAACTTGGAATGTATTTCAACTGATGTGTGCGAACCATTAAGGCCTGCAACACATGGTGGGGAACGATACCACGTGACATTTATCGATCATTATTCACACTTTTGCGTTTGTTATCTCCTGGAAAACAAGAGCCAACTTACAAAGAAGCTAACAGAATATGTAAGGCGAGTCAAAGCAAAACTTTTATAATAAAATAGACAGAATAAGGTTGGATAATGGTGGCGAATATTTTTCTCAAATATTAAAAGACTTGTGTAACAATGGAGGAGTTCATTCGCAGTACACTGTTCCAAGAAGTCCAGACCAAAATGGGATAGCTGATAGCTGAGAGGCTAATTGGAACAATAATGGATGGCTTTTATTTGATTCTAAATTAGGCAATAAAATGTGGGGTAAGGTTGTTTCGAACTCAGTTTTCTTATCGAACAGAACAGAAACTTCAACCCTGGCCAATCAGAAACTGCCTGCTTAGGTATGGTATGGATATAAACCAAACATGGATAAGATAAAGTTGTTTGATTGCGAAGCTCACAACTGATTCCTAGAGAGGACCTAGAGTCAAAGCTAGACAAAAGAAGCCAAAACATTGTTATGAATGGCTATACTGATAATGGATATAGACTATGGAACCCATTAGGAAAGAAAGTAGTATTCGCAAGAAATGTTATTTTTAATTAATTGAAAAATAGGGACAACATAGTATAACAATTGAACAAGACGACGAGCAAGCAGATGAGGGAAAACAAGAGTTCACTGATTATTGTGTGAAGAAGAAGGAGATACTAAAACTGCACAAGACCTAAGAAATAAAAACCCCAGAAGAAGTGAGAGAATAAGAACAATATCGACACACCTACACGACTACCAATTGAATGACGACAATCGACAATGAAGACTTTTACCAAGATGCAAACTTCATGACAGCACTATCTGCAGGGAATTTGCCATCAGAAGTTCCACAGAATTATAAAGATGCAGTGAAAGATAGTGAATGGAGAAAAGCCGTAGAAGAGGAGCTAAATTCATTGAAAGAAAATAAAGCGTGGACACTTGTGGAAGTTTCTATAAGCACATGGAAATAATCGACTCAAAGTGGGTGTTTAAAGAAAGAAAAATCAAAGGTATTCTGGTAAAGAAGGCTAGATTGGTAGCACGTGGCTTTCGACAGAGTGCGTGTTGAGTGAAGACTTTTATACCCCAGTGGCTCGTATGGTCACTATAAGAGTGCTTTTATCATTGTATGTGCAGGACGATTTTCATATATAACAATTGGATATAAAGTCTGCTTTCTTGTATAGAACCTTGGAAGACCCTGTATATATGTATCAGCCTGAAGGAATAGAAGAAGATCCTAAATGGAATTAGTTGATTGTATTTCAGAAAACGTGAATTATATTTTAGAATTTGTCAGATGTAGTTCAGAAGTCATCAGGTACCTACGCAGATTTTTCCAATCAACACAAGCTACACAGCTTCAAGCTATATAGGTGTATAGGTGACCCATTATAAATTTTATTTACATTTGACGCATTACAGTTTAAAATTTCTGATCTTCAAATAAATAATCTGAAACCCAGATAAGGTTTTCTGAAATACAAGTGACCAAACTGAAATACAAATAACTTTTTCTGAAATTAAACTTACACAACTGGAATACAATTGACGCATTCTGAACTAGAATTGACTCGAGAATTGATGAATCTGAAATGCAAGAGATACATTCTGAAATACTTATGGAAAAGGTGTAGAGGTCTTACTGGAGACTCACATTCCGAGATCAATCCGGAAGGGTCGGTATTTTTCCAGCCCTGCTGCAAAAAGATTATAATATCCAATATCCTAAGGGTACACATTCAAATAATATTCAAATCTAGCCTCACTCTGGGTTACGTTCCACTAGCCTGGAGTAAGGCTGGCGTGACATTCACACCAAATCAACCAAATGCAGGACGCCGGCCAGATGATGAACCAAATAAATCCTATCGACCCAATACCCTTACATCCGGCTGTCTAGCTCCTTAAATCCATGGAGAAAGTAATAAACCAATCTATCAATCAGAAGCGAAATTCTAAATAGCGAACCTCTTAATCCAAGACCATTTGCGTACCAAGCAGTAACTGTAACACCTTTGTAAGACCCAAAGCCTTCTGTGGAGTAATGAGAAGCCACGTCTCCGAAGAAATGAACAGTTGCACATTGAAAATCCATTCCTGGTTTGAGACGGGCAAAAACGTTCAGATCTGTCTCAGCAAAGAGATCTGAACAACTTGACATGAACAGAAGAGACATTATTAGAATAGTCGGTGGCCTGCTCGCTGGGGCATTGCCTGGTGAAATATCACCTAAAAACAATATGCAGATATCAGACAATGACCACTGCAAATTTTGCGAACACGCAACTGAAGCTTACAGAACATTAAATCTGTGAATACCTTGAAGGGGTACGGCTAACACCCCAAGAGGTGGGTACTTTACCACCCAGACCAGCTGTCTCCTACAAATCTTGGACACCAACTAGAAGCAGAGTCACGCACAAAATATCTGGAAAGGTAGCAGTGCTTGAGCGGCTGGAACAAGCTGTAACGACTCCAAATACAATCTAAAATCCACTGTCTTACAATGTGTTCACAACTTATTTGCGTTCAATTCACCAATAACTGAATATGATATTTAATTCATCGCTGACCTTGTCCCTCGGTGGTAGACTCCGTTTTATATCATGTCGTTGCTTCTATAATTGGCTGCATTTTTCATAAACAAATTTAAGACAAATTCCTTGAATGGTCAAGATCTGTTAACACATTGGATTGAGTAAGTCATTGTTGAAATAAGGTTTAAGTTGATCATGTGCGTTTCTGCAAGATCTCTCTATTTTTTCGGCGGGGGGTCGTCAAATGTTACTTCCGCCACTTCTTCTTTCTACCTCGTATCTTTCTTCTTCTTCTTCTGTAAGTCAAGGTCAGTCTTCGGCACGACGGGCGCGGACCAACTTACTGACCCAGTATTTTATTTCCTGTACGTTCTGTATGCGTATAGAGGATTGGACTGTAGCACCTTTTTTTTGAATACTACAACACCCAATTTTTTCCAAAACATTCTCATGAATGAAAAAAAATCAAATAACTTATTGAAGCCGACAATATAAAAAGAATTAAACATGTTACAGTATTCATAATCCTGTTTTAATAAGGCACACACTGACAAAATCACCTATTCGGTTCGCAAATTCGAAATCACCGACGTCAAGTGACAACGTTTGAATTTGAAATAAGCTCGAAGCACATTTTCCTGAATAAAATCTCAGCTAATTGACATAAAAACATATATTTTACATAACTTACACATGCATAGCTGGCATGAAGCGAGAACGCAAATGTATTTTTTCGGCTACTCGTAGGAATACAAATGGAGTTTCGAAAGGTTAACCTAGATTTTGGATTGTTTCACGAAGTAAGATGTTCAAAATATCTGAAAAAAATTGTCTATTACCTACCAGACAATATCCACAAGGACAATAGAAGATATGTAGGAAAATCTTAATCGAGTAACTTCATTCAACTGACCAACCATTAAATTATTAACACATAGAAAATAGTCATTTGGTTTTAATTGAGGTTTGTCCAGGTAGGACTTCTTTGACATCATATATTGTCAAAAATTACATTTCCTTTTGCTATAATATACTGATCCGAATATTCAACATGAAAAGGAACAATCCGTTTATTAGAAGTGAAGCAAAGGGTAGAACATCAGGATCCTTGGCCTTGGAATCATCATCCAGTTTTGAAGAGGGTGATTTCGTAAATTATGACGATTTTATTTCGAGCAGCAAGGATACTACCGCAACAAAAACCACAGAATTTTTCTTTCAACAACATTCCATTGTTAAACACACGACAGACGATTATCAGCAGAAACAGGTGAGATTAAAATAAATACATTAGTGTGTGTGAAGAAAATGTCAATTTCTTCCAGTTTGGAGGTAATGTACTCTTCCATAAAACCACGCATATCCAAATTGACGAACCAGAGAAAGAGCTTCCCCGGGATCCTTCGGTATTGGTAACAGGGTTTGGTATGAGAAATGTTAAGTCATTTCAGAAACTTATGGACATGTCTAAGGAGGAACGGAAAAAATGGGAGCTGAGAAAATTATGGAGAGATGAAATGGGTAATAATTGAAGTTTTGAATCTAATCGACGACCTTCACTAGATATTTTGTTATTATTATAATTTTTCCCATATCTCACTACTTTAAAATCTATGCAAAGATCCAAATGTCAGTGTAACTTTTTGTCTTCCATAAGCGTCTTCGTCTGGAACTTCACTTTTCATTCCATTCCCATCCATCTTTTCTTGATAGATTAATTGCTGGCAACCTACTTCCCAAATGCTTTGTAGGCTGCGCTCGCTCTGGCCATTTCGTCAGCCTTTTCGTTAAAAACCTTCTATCCTCAAATGCCCAGGAACCCACAGGGAGCTTTATCATGTTATTTTTTGACGACAGAGCTTCCAGGTCGTGTAAACATTGCACCTTCGAAGTGAAACTATGTAAGTTCAGATTGTCACAACCCCTATACGTTTCGTCCTGGGACGTCACAACAGGAGCGTGACCTGGGGGCGTAGGTGGGGTTCAGGTAGAGAGAAACTCGCTTGGTATAGGTATAATAAGATAATGTATTGAATAATAATATTACCCTTAAATAGTATCATGGTGTCTCTTCTACGGAGGGACGTACTACTTATAGGCCACTCTGTATTATGTACACTCTGTATAGTCTGGCTAACGAAACGGCGAACTGCAAAAGAATTTGTTAATTTGCCAAACTTGACGGAAATAATGATAAACAAGTTGGTGACATTTTTTTTTTGCTATATGGGCATGTGTAGTATTTTGAAATAGAAAAAAATTCGGCAACATTGCAAAATGATAGATGTGGAGAGGCGTGATTATTCAGAGGTATGATTCTATTGGTTAGAGTCTGAACGACAGCAGGCAGTGGCGTGGTTATTGGCGAAACTAAAGAATTTTTTTTTCTAATAATTTTATTGGTGTTTCCGGTGCCACTGAACCGAAAGACATAGCTGTCATCAGGTGGTGTCAGTGAATATTTTTAGGTCACGCCCCACTTTTCTTCCCCCTTTCTTCGTCTCTACCAAGTTACCACTTGCCAGACTATACACTTAGCGCGACTGAAGACTGAAGCTGGGTTTGAGACAGGTCCAGAAGGGCGTTTCCCAATAAAGGTAGGTTGCATTGGACCTAGTCTGCTGTGTTCAATGCTCCCAGAAAAAACTAGGTTTGAGATAGGTCCAGAACGGCGTTTCCCATTAAAGGTAGTTTACACTGGACCTAGTCTGCTGCGTTTATGTCACAAACCCTATACGTTTCGTCCTGGGACGTCACAACAGGAGCGTGACCTTGGGGGCGTAGGTGGGGTTCAGGTAGAGAGAAACTCGCTTGGTATAGGTATAATAAGATAATGTATTGAATAATAATAATAATATTACCCTAGCCTATTGACGGGCGTGCCTGCATTTGCAGACAGATGTCTAGAGACGCGTCTGTATTTGCAGACAAAATTGGTAGTCCTCAAAACGTCGCGCCTATGCTATTATACAATATACGTGATTATTTTAAGTGTCCCAGTAAATGAAAAAAAATATTGAGAAGTGTCCATTTACGTCCATTCCATGGGAAAAAAATATGGAATAATATAGAAAAATTATAGTGTCCCCCACATGGTCCCCTTTTTCGCCTAGCGCCCGTCAATGGGCTAGAAATAGTATCTGACGTCACTTCTACGGAGGGACGTACTACTTACAGGCCACTCTGTATTATGTACCCTCTGTACCCTTGGCGTGACTGAAGACTGAAGCTAGGTTTGAGACAGATCCAGAAGGGCGTTTTTCATTAAAGGTAGTTTGCACTGGACCTAGTCTGCTGCGTTCAATACTCCCAGAAGGGCGTTTTCCATTAAAGATAGTTTGCACTGGGAGGAGACTTAGCTTGAGGGGCTTTTCCCTTTTGAGGTAATTTGCACTAGCATTAGTCTGCCGGTAATGGATTTCGGCGCGGTATTTACACAAAATTAATGCTGAATCGTCGACACACTTGAGTAAAATTGATGTACAGAGTGGTATTTACTTAAGTAGTTGACAAGATCTTTCAGAGCAGCCTGACTGAGAGAATGCTTATGTTCTGGTTGTTGTAACCCAGCCTTATAATCTACTGTGCGCATGCTTGGAATGCATGAACTTTTGCCTGGTGAACTATGGAGTTAAGCCCCAGAGAAATGGTCTTTCTCCATATACTCCAGCGTGCTCCATCCGCTGGAGGGAAGGTAGCTAGCCCCAGAACTGCTTTCAGCGCTGCAGTGGGTGTGTTTCTCATGCACAGAGATTCCAGTCTCTGAAGGCTGTTCAGGCTATTGCCCTTCGTGACTTGTTTTGCTTTTGCCCACCATATTGCAGCTCCGTATACAACTATGGACCTGATAACCGTATGGCGTACAACCATAGCATCATCCTTGGTCTCAGATCCCAAGGTTTTCCCAACAGACTTCTGCATAACTACACTCTATTTTTTCCCAAGATAGATTTTGACATTGTCAACTTTGAAAGATAAACAATACCGCGTGGCTCTGATTGGTCGCAAAATGCCGTGTCCTTGCAGGTGAGGTATCCTTTTACATGGTTGGAAAAAGATACCTTCGTCGAATGTAGGTACATGGCCATCTTGCGACCAATGAGCGGCATTGTTTATGTTTCAAAGTTGTCATTGTCAAAATCTATCTTGGGAAAAAATGAACTGTAGACACATTTTTTTTATGTTGAGGTTTCTCTCTAGATGTGAGTTCCATTTTAACTTAGCGTCTAGGATTAGACCTTGATCGTTGATCAAGGTCTTGATCCAATACCTTGATCCTCCGGTTGCTGGTATTATTGATCCCGGAAAGTGCACTTGAACGAGAGCCTCCAGCATCTTTTTGCCAGTTGTCGTGAACTCCCCTGTCGGTTTTCTGATTACCTCCATTGTCCTTCTTCCTTCTTGAGAATCCGGTGAATACGTTCGGTATCCAAAGGAGACTCTACTACTACTTTGCAAATAAGTTATTATCTTCGCTATTAATTAAACTTCTTTCTGTTTAGGTATTTAGTCCTCCTTACTCTTCAATGTCTTCGAGCTTTTCTGAAATCCTCAGACTTCCTCCTTTTTTTGTATTTGATCTATTCGTTGAGGAAAATCTTTGCTTGTAGCATCCTATGAGAGCTGCCAATGGAATCTTGATTTGAAGAACTTTATATCCTCTATTTGGTAATATCCATGTTCATTTCCTTCCAATTATAAGGAAGGATCCCACATCCATAATGTCCCAGCCTAGTTTCAAATTTTAAGCAAACTATCACCATGAAAGGTCTTGATACCTTATCTAAGTCAAACATTACCTTCAAATAAAATCACTTGCCAAGGAACCAGGTTTTTTTTTTTTAAATATTAATGACCCTATCGTAAGCATATTTCTTCACTAATTTGTCTTTCCTCATCGTCAAATCTTGACAGGCCTAATGAAGTCATATATAGCTTAAGTATTTATTTTTTATCCGCCTCATATAATACGAGCTATGGATGCTGAATGCAAATCAATCTGTCAGAGTGCAAGATAAAATCGTGAATATATTAGTTTGACGTCGAAGAGGTACAACAGGCAAACGAAAATTGATTTGTTATTTGGACCGTAATTGTCAAATGGATTTTCTAATAGAAACTTCTCTTGTATGAATTTTAGGACAAAAGGCAAGAGAATTATTATTTGAAAAACAGGAAGAGAAAATAAGTGCTGGACATATTACTAGCGATGTTTCAACAGCTAGTGGACCTGGGTCAATTAAATCGAGTGTAGACTTTTTGAGCCAAACAGAATCCGTGAAAAGCGATGTTGATCATAAGAAAACTTTGGACTATCTCTTAGGTGAAAAAGAATAATTTGTTGAATAAGTAATACATAATTGTTTTCAAAATGTTAACAGGTTTGGAAACAGAAGCTGAAGAAGAACCAAAGCCATTTTCAAAAGTAAAACCGTTTGAAGAAGAAGAGGATACATTTAAGTATTCTTCTTCAAAATCTGTAAGAGAAGCTCAGAGCTATCTTAGAAGCCACCGAATATTTGAATGCTTTCAATTTATCATAGCTCACTTGTTGTCTGCAAACCCAGAAAATCCTATAGAATTCATCCTCAATTTGATTAATAGATGCCTTTTATATCGGTATTACATCGACTATAATCGTGAAAAATTCTCAGTGTTGCATTTTCTAGGTCCGGATTAGGTGAACCGCCACTTTTATACAACCGTAAACACATCACGCAACTTTTTAATATTATGGACAGACTGCAAAGCGGCTTTATTGATAAAGATCAATATGTCAGTGGAATGAAGACTATCGGAGTTTGTTCCTATAATGAAAATCCAGAGACAAATGATGATGGTGAAATTTTGTTAGACACTTTTGTAGAAGAAGCTTATGAAGCTGAAGTGGCGATTTTTGATGATATGATTAAACGAAGACCGGGAAAGGCTAAAAAGGGTGCTAGGAAGCTTCCTCAAGAAACATTTGATACTGTATCTATTCCTAGCGCGAAAACGCCTTATTTTGTACCTTCAGATTTGTTTAAAAGTAGTAAAACTGATTTTGTTGATCAGTTAAATGATGAACAGTGAATCAATTATAATGCTTTTTACATTACAAGTTTTTGGTTTGGTTTTCACTTCCCATCATAAAACATGCACGTTCAATTTCAAGTAGGCATTTTCTACATGCCGCATTAACGAAGAGAAACTCCAAAAAGAAATAGTACTAAAAGGAAAACAATTAGCAATAACCCTCAATATTAAGAAAATTTAACTTTAGTATTTTGCACATGCTTGTAATTAAGCACTACTTAAGATATTCGACATGCATTGGTTGTTAGGCAATTTTAACAAAATATTAACATCCTTTTTGCAAGTGAAACGAAACGCGATTTTTTCCCGGTGCTGGCTGAACAAGGTGCCAATAAACATATAAATTATGAATTACTGTTGACCTTATTCATTTGATGTTTGAAATTGGTTATTTGGGCTTTGCATGGTATAATACTTCAAAAACTATTAGTACCTATTGCCTGAACAAATCAGAGCAAACTTTCCACTAAACTCATTGATTTTTCCAAAAGTTCGTTAATTATGATTTTGTTCTCTGTTGAATCTCGCAAAACAAAGCGTGAAAACTCGTCATGGCAAAGCATAAACCACGGTTTTATTCGGCAAAATGTCACCTATTGTTTTCTATCACCTATTACGGTCAGTGGGTTACAAAAATGTGCCTAGATGTCTGAAATATAATTATTTTATTTTGAGAAGACTACAATGTTGTGCTCAATGGTGTAGAAGCCTTTCGGTTGGTCAGATGTTGACCCTAGAGAAAATTTTTGATTTGAAATAGGTACCTTATTCTAATAACATAATGGTTGTCTATGCAACGTCACAAGACAATCTACTCAAATTGAATTTTCATTGAAAATCTTTTGACATTAGAAATCGACTACAGTTCTTAACGTAGAAACAACCTTTACACTATTTCCTACTATATTATTTGATTTGAAAAATCACGAGGTATTCAATATAGGTACAAACAATTTTCTTCACACTTTCATTGCCAGCTTACAGGAGATTGTTTTGCACCATGACCATCGCCCTATTAAAATCGTTCAAGATGTCACTCCAATGCCATTGCTGAATAAATTAAATGTAAGTGT
This sequence comes from Ceutorhynchus assimilis, assembly GCA_917834065.1. Classification (NCBI taxonomy): domain Eukaryota; kingdom Metazoa; phylum Arthropoda; class Insecta; order Coleoptera; family Curculionidae; genus Ceutorhynchus; species Ceutorhynchus assimilis. The sequence goes on from OU892284.1 coordinate 32,567,135, forward strand.
ATTGGAAAGTTATGTTCAATCATGAACCCTTTGTAATATTATCGGCCATAACTATTAGAACATGAGCATTCGGTCAATGCAAGTAATATGTAGTACCTATCAATTCTTAAGATCAGTTACTGCAGGCGAAAATATGCTGCAGGTAAAGGTGAACCCAGCAAGAAAGAAATGAAGGCAGAGATACGGGTTTCAGTCAATCAAAAATTAAAACTCCAATGCCTTAAATACGCCTGATGACCGACATTTTTTTTTAAACGTTAATTATGTGGTAACGGTGAATTTCTTCTATAAATATATAGATTACAGATGTTTGTTTAATTCATCGGTACTACTGCGAAATCCAGCTTTTGATACTGAGCAGCGAGAAAAAAAAAACATATTGACTTGAGATGTTAAAATCAGTACCTACAAATGGCGAAGTCAATTCATATCAATCTCAATTCATTGATTGAGCCAAAGAATTCCAATAATTATTTAATGACAAACAATTGCAATAGTTATCTATACCTTATCTATACAAACTATTTATTCAAATTACTTCTTCGAAGGAAAACAACTAATGGGTCGATCTTGTGGATATTGGTTGGTTGTTAGTTGAGATGCAGAGTGAACAGGCCGGGTTAGGTAGCCCCAACACTGCAGGCGTCGGCTTATTGTATTGTATTGTCCGTCTGTTTAGTCAGTGAAAAGTTTCTTGATCTTGATTTGACGATAAGGTCAATTGGTGGGAGGTTTAGGATCGTTTCCATACTTGCCGTTACTGTGCTTTTCTGGTGTACCGGTAATACAAAGCACACATGCAATTCTCTGGATTTTGGCTAGTTCCAGGTTTCCTTTTCTTTGGTTTACTTTAGGTCACCATACTAGTGCACCATATGTTATCATTGGTCTTACAACCAGTCTACAACTGACGGCTTCAGTCCCTATGTTTTCCCAGTCGCTCTTTTTAGTGTCATCAACTTCATCTTGCTTTTGGTTATCTTTCGGATGTATTGGTTCCATGTCAGCTTCATATCTAGGATGACGCCTAGAAATTTAGCTTCCTTGCCAAATTACAGGTTTTCTGGAATAGACTGGGGCCGATTAAGTCCTCCAGATTTCTTTTTCTGGTGAAAGGAATGATTTTTGTTTTGGAGAGGTTGACACGAAGTTACTCCCGCGTGCACCATTCCTCAATGATTCCTGCATGAGGTTTGATTCCGTCCTGGTAAATCCTCCCCTAATGACAAATAACAACCACTATAAAATCCGCGTAGCCTTGATGGTTTAATGTCCTCAGAAGTTCATCCACGACTAGATTCCACAAGAGTACGGTGACAGAACTCCGCCCTGTGGGCATCCTTTTGTCGCGGTTACTTTAATAGAAGTTTCAGCAATAGTCGAGTTTATAGTCCTGTGTTTTAGCATGGATTTGATCCATCTGCATGTGGTATCATTAATTGCATTTTGCCCAGCAGCTCTTATTATGGAGTTGAAGGAGGTGTGGTCAAAGGCTCCTTCTATGTCAAGGAATGCCACTAATGCGATTTCTTTGTTTTCTAGTGAGTTCTCTACTCTTTACACCAGTTGGTGTGTAACCGATTCCCATGATTTACCTGGTTGGAAGGTATGTTGGTTTTGATCAAGTGGCCTCTGTTTCAGTGAAGTTTCCCCAATGACATCATGGTTTCCCTGATGTGCTTTTCAACTAGTTTCTCTGTCACCTTTAACATAAAGGACGATTAGCTGATCGGTCTGTATGACCTGGCCTGAGATGGGTATCTGCCAGGTTTTGAGATAAAGACCGCTTTTACTTCTCTCCATGACCCAGGAATAGCCTGTTGCCAGGCTGGCTCTGCACAGCCTGCAGAGGTGTGGTGCTACAAGGTCTACCGCCTCTTGTAGGAGTGCTGGTATTATTTCATCTGGTCCTGGTGATTTGAAGCTGTCAAATGAGCTTATTGCCTATTTTATGCCATCATAAGTTACCGCTTTTTTAGCAAGTTCCCAGTCCTCCTTTTTCGCTCCATTACAGAAAGCGGAACGGCTTGATGGGTTTCTGCTATCAGGTGTCACTTCGGTGGAGTCAGGAAAATGGGTTTGAAGAAGTAAACTTAAAGTTTCTTTCCCATTTTTTGTGAAGTTCCCATCAGGCTTTTCGATGGTTTCCGTCGCTACTATTCCATGCGATGTGATGGGCGTTAGCATCTGCTCCAATGAGAATCTGTAGGTCATTCAGCCCACGGTGTTGCACTAATCTCTCCAGTGGCCCAATTCTTGAAAAATATCGCATACGAAATTTGATTCGAATTTGACTGACAGCAATGTTAATTAAATGGGAAGTGTTCGAAATCATTTCAAATTTCGTATGCGATATTTTTCAAGAATTGGGGTCCAGTTCTGCTGATGGAGGTGGATTAGGGGAGTCATATGGCAGGTACACAGAAATTATAATGAGCTCTTTAGTGTTCCCTGCTTCTTAGCAGTCAAGCTTTATTGCTGCTATGTCCCTAAAGCAGAAAGTTGTCATTTTTATTGCATCAATATTGTTGTTTGCAATAATGCAGCTTCTTACATTCTCTGAGTTTGAGTTACAGATTAACTTACCCCCGATGTTGCCTAGACCCATGACTCTGTTCCATGACGTCCAGGGTTCTTGGATCAGAGCCTCATTGATGCCCCCTTCCTTGAAGGTTTTGCAGAAGGCAGCAGTTGCAGCCTTCTTATGCTGCAGGTTTATTTGAAGGACCCGCAGCATTTTTAGGTTTTGGATCGAGGACCCTGAAGGTTAGCATCGGGAGGCCAAGGTAGAGCTTAAAGTCTTTCTTGGTTCCCACAACGAGAATGGAGCCTTTTGGTTCTAACCTGATGTTGAACACCTTCCAGTCATCCGCTTTTATCCCCTCGTTTTGGGTTTTTAGACAACGGAGTGTTCTTGTCGGGTCAGCATCAAGATGTTCTTAGGGTATCCACACCAATACCCTTACTCGGGGAGTGACATCCTTGGATGGTAGTATCCTCAGGTTTGTCCCTTACCATTATTGGTTTAGTTTTGGGGTTACCATTTTGAGCCATTCCGCAGCCTCGTTGTTTGCGCAATGGAAGTGAACCATGCCATGTTTTGCTTGGCTTATATGGTTGAACTTGGGTCATTTTCCAGGTTGAGACATCCAGATTTCCTGGAGGATAGCTTCCTGTAACTTTTTCCATTGTTTTGCTGTCATCTTAGTGTCAGGATAGGTATAGTATTTGTAATACCCATTTAGAATAACCTCATCCTTATTTATCAATCACGACTCAGCTGAAACAAAAAATTACCAACAAAAACGAACGTCGATTGTTAATACGTCAATTTCATCTACGAATAGTAAATTCCTAACCAAATTTTATTTGTGTGTCGAGAAGCGACATACGTTTTGTGACTAAAACGACAGGTACTTCTAAATAGGTATTAAAAATACTATACCTATATGTGGGAACCACTGTACAATATTGGGATACTAAACCACTGTGCACCCAACCTGCTGTCGCAGGAAATGACAAGGTGTCAGCAGCCAAGGAAAAACAATGGTTATCAGTCGTTACCTATGGTTATCAAATGTTGTTGATCAGTGATCGTTTCACTGTGAACGAGTAAAGTCCTTGCCAGTTTAAGAGCTCTCTGACCTTGGGCATCAACCTTTGTCGCGGTGTAACTTTCACTTACAACACACACATACACATACACATTCCGCAGAACTATCGTTGTATCAGCTTTTGGTATCAGATAAAGTCAGCATTAAGTCAAACCTGTCCCACCGTTGGATTTAACTGGATTAGGGCAACCAAAGACGGCATTCTAGATTCAGAATCACTTGACAGCTAAAATGATCACACTGAAGATTAGTGATCACCATTTATGAGCAAGAGGCCCCACGTTGGGCGCCAATTTGTTACGTGTCTAAAGGTACATGGGGTAGCTAAAGAGAGAAAAGAGTGAAGGGGGGGATATGACTCTTAAAGGTGGCCTAAAGAAGAAATCCGTCGATGTTCCACAAGGGAAATCTGACCAGAATGATCAACTGCTTCTTCATGTGCATATAGCTAACGTGTGAACAATGTTGACGTTGCATACTATCCATCTCCTCATCACAACTTGTTATTTTTTAAAATCAGTTTTGAAGTTCCAAATGACTTATTTGAAAAGCTAATCAATTCAAAATTCGTCGAAACAATTATAGATATCGATGAGTTATGATCTTCACTTAATTACAATAACTTTTGCTTCGAGATTTTCACGTGTTTTAATCGCCTTCATCTGCTTCTATTTAAAATGATAAATTGATCATTTCGGATGATCGCCTCCGATAAATTTTTTGGCCATGAAACAACCACAGATAGTTAAAAACCTTTCTAAAAAAGTTGCACACATTTTTCACCGTCGATATGTAGATCAGGATATTACTAACCACACGCCGATCGCTTTCAATACGCGCATTTCTTTTTTTAATCAATCTCCGTAACGATCATGGTAATTTTCTTGGACAATCATGAGCCGCCGCGCGTTGTCTTTTTCGTTAAAGACGAACGGCAAAATTTTTAAAACTATACCGACGGGCCTCTCTACAATAATTACCTCGAATTATGATCGATTTGTGGGCCCATTATAAATCATCTTTTGCGGTGATCGCAAATTGCCTTCGAGCAAAAATGTCGATAAACAGACACCAGGGATAAACTCTGTGGCGTAACAGAATTTGCTTGTGGATAATACTTATTTTTTTTTTGAAATTCAATGGTGTAAAATGTTTGTTTGTATTTTTGATCATTTCCATACTTTCATGTGGGCTCCATAGATCATAGTCCTTGTCTTTCGTGTTTTTTCCTCAATATTCTCTTCTATTTCTTCTTATTTCCTAACTGTTTCCTGTTTTTCTATATCCAAATCCATCAGATTTCCAAAGCTTATAGATGAACCCCAAAATTTCAAAACAAAAATTGAAATTCTATTCAACCTGCACTCATAGTAAAGTATATACAGAAACTAGTGATTTTCATTTCAACGCCATCACTCCATAAGAGTGAATAACGTCCAACTTATGCACTTCACTTCTTCTCTTCAGTGAGAAAAACCTTTCAACGCTTTAACTTCATACTTAGTTCCAACGCCGTCTCTGATCAGAAAAATTCGAAGAGGAATTGAAATATAAAAAACCCATATTCCCACAATGACAATCTCCGATTAATTAATTTTCGTTAATTAATAAAATGTACCGTTAATTTGAAAAAAAAAGCAATGCCTCGTCAGGCACGCCACTGCAAAAGATCATACCAGGGTCAGGTGAAATGGGAAAAGATATTTCTTGTTCGCTCTCGATATTAAAGGAGGAAGACCACCGAAAGTTCTGATTTGAATGCGAAAATTGCGATGGAATGTTGTCGAGCCACTCTTGCCAAAATTTTCGGTTTCGTATATAGGTTGGTATGTGACGTGTAGTACGACATACAGGGTGATGATGACTAGGTATATAGTTCCAATGCTATGCTGGTAATCTACATACATTCATCATCATTGACTATCCACTCCTCCACGCTGAGCTGTTTTTCATTCAGCAAGATTTACAAATTGAGAAAACCCTATTGAAGGACCTACTAAGATTAAAAAGTACTGTACTCAAGTAGCAATTTTGCAATATTCAGCAATTTCAACGTTGAACTACCCTGACCATCGGCTATTGAAAGTTGAACACCGATGCTCATTCATTTTTTTTCTCAGCATGATCTTGAAGATTGGCTCTTAGCTCCTAAACAATAGTGAAGATGTTTTTTTTGCATAACTCACACAACCAATAATTAGGTAGGTACTCCCATAAACCCTTCTTAGAGCTAATACCTAGATGATATCTGAATCAAAGGTTTATGAGTTGAAAAAAAAAAACCGTTAAGGTAATAATCAAGAATTTGCAAAGAAAAGAGATCAAAGACCAATTTGATTCAATTATGAAGTGAAAACTTGCACCTTTATAGGTATGCTTGTAAAATTTTATTCAAATTCTGACACATTTATTTCTGAATATTTCCGCGAAGACATTTCCAAAATGCCCATCAACCTCGTATACTTATCGTTAATAATTAGCCAAATTGCCAGTCCTAAAAAAAAAAAACGGACTCGCTTCTCACGACCATAAGCTTAGTATTGATGGCGCGGCACGACCTTTTCCGATCGCGGATCGATAGTGTGTCATACGAAGACTTTTTCTCGATATTCCGCGCCACAACAGATTCCCCCATCAGTATGTGTCTTACTTGAAAGTTGAATGGCGATTTGACATAGTAGGTCTCCGGGTTTACAGTTATATCATCCTTGCGCATCATATAGGAGCTATTTTGCACCAAAAAGTAGGTAAATAATGCGAAACATCTCCGCACCTGCGACAAATGCTTCGGGAGCTGTCGCGCACCAATCGATCATATTCGAATAATAATTGATTTTGACAATAAGCAATTATTATACATCGACATTGAGATCTACCTATGATAGATTCATGGGAGCTAGTACAGTAAAGCTGATTTGAAAAATTTGATATTCACTTAGAACATGAAATCTACTCAGTGGTTTTGTCTGTCAACTGGTAACGCCCTGTAAATACAATTGATAAAATATGCAGCATCACCATTTAATGGTTCACCAGTTTAGTAGGGCGATGTAATTATCAATAGGCACGTATTGTTGACATCACACAAATTTAAAAGATCGATGCACAACCAGCATCGGCATCCATTCAGAGAGCAGTAGTATTTATTCCTTTTTGGTTCACATAACTCTTCTCAGGATCTCGTTAGCAAAGGGATCAATAGCTACAGTTCCCTTCAGGGCCGAATTACCCCAGAGAATCTTAGAGCAATCCCCTTTAGGGCATCGCCGCCTATACATATGTAGATACACCCACCCTGTATATGTACATAGAGCTCCGAACATGAGACGCATGTGGCTCATCTACGTAGTGCCCCTCTGAGCTCATTTTTGTAATTGTGTTTTTTCCTGAAGAGCAACCCCTTACCTCAAGTCAAACCCCCACTAGCCACAAGGCCCATGTGACAATATGTCCATCTCCTCTTGCCAGGGCATTATTGGTTAAAAAAAAACTACAAGGTCTTCATTTTGTGTGGTCCTCTTTGCCTTTCTTTGTAAAATGTACTTCTTTGTCTGTCATAGTAATATTCTGATGATATATGTCGACAAGAAGCTTATTCGTACGGAAATCACAAACCCATCCTCGTTGATTGCGAATTCTATAGAAGTTTACATAGCTTCACTTGTCTTACAAGTGTTCTTAGCATCCAAGTTGAGTCCCAGCAACAGGCGTAACTTTGTCGCTGAGTGGATCCATATCTATATTAGTAGACAAAGTCTTCTTTGGAATAAAATAGCTTAAATCTTCCAGTTGATTGACAGTTCAGGAGTTCTGCGCCATAATCATCGGCACGTAAAAGGTTTCTGCGATCTTGGGAATGTCGTAGATGATAATGGAGTAGTCCTAAAACCGACTCTTGCTAATAGCCTTTTCGCTCTCGAATGTTGCTGGCCTATCTCAACTAAATAAATTAGCTTGATAGCTTTGAATCCATTGGTGATATTCTCTACTTTTCTTGTAACTCAGTAGAGTAACCTGCTCTGGAACCAAATTGCTCGTCAGGAACAGTGACGGACTGGCCCGGCAGGCAGAGCACCCCATCGGCATCGTTCAGTTATAAGATTTAAATAATATCAAAATAAGGTTTAAAAATATTTTTTAATAAATTCGGAATATCGATTACTTATTAATTTAGAATTTCTATTAAAGTTTTATATTAAATTCTGAGACTTTTACTGTGCCCGATAGAGTGCGTCTCCGTAAATTAGGTTAGGTTTGTAGTCCAACTGTCAAACTATTCTTGCGCCGACAAGCACCATCTTGCTTTGGCCTTGCGCTTTCCTCGTGTATTCGTTCTAGTGAAGATTAGAGTAGATTACCAGTGCAACAGTTTGCAAGTCTTGCAAAAACTGTATTTATTGCTATCAATCAAATTCAATCAATAGAACAAGTTTGACACGGTCCAACTGTTTGGTCGAAGTGCACTTAAATGAGAACTTGGATCAAGTTGGAAGCACGCTTACTTATTTGGATGAACAGTTGGTGCCATCCAGGTATCGTCCAAGTGAGGCGCGGAGCGTCCAAGGGTACTTGATCCACGTATACTTGAACCGTGTCAACCTCCACGCATACGCTTATCGAATACTTTCGAAAGCTTAGAAATATTTGTCGACTATCAGTTGCGCAAATTAGTTGGGATCGAAGCTCAAGAAGCTGAAGTATATTTGAATCAATTACTAAGTAACCTAAATCACAACAACCTGGATGTGTAAAATGTTGATTTTTTTCTTGGGAAACAAATAACGGTGTGGTAATTTATGCTTGTCGATAACATATGATTGGCCTAACTTTTAAATAATAGGTCATTTGAGCCTGGGAACTTTTTCGAAACCGTGGGAAAATCTGCTTTGCTGGTTTTCACTGTTGTTTGCTGGTATAGCAGGTTTTGTACTGAATTTTACAAAACCAGCTGAACCAACATAAAACCAGTACAAAACCAGCAAAATCCGCCGATTTTCCCATGGTATCGAGAAAGTTACCAGGCTCAAGTGACCTTAAACTCAACTTCTTCTTGGTGTTGGTGCCCCATGTAGGAATTCGACCGCCGTAAGTTCAGAACCCAGTCCGTCCCTTGTCAGGAATCAATTCTAGCTATTCAGTTCCTTATTGAAGCTTGTAGGTACGTGACAGCTGTTTTTGGCACCTTGCTCAGAAGAGGCAAGAGAATGATGAGACTGTATGATAACTTCCACGTGCTTCCAGCATTGTGATCAATCCTCAGAATAGAGTTTGTCATGTTTGTCAAAACTATTATAGATAGAAAGCTGAAACTTTCACTGAATTTTATCCCAATTAGGGGACTACAATCCCTGAAAATTTCAGCTCATTTTCACTTATAGTTCCTGAGATAAAATGGTGTTAAGCAATTTGGGGTGATTAATCAATTTTTCAATTTTTCTGAGTACCTTTTTTCATAGATTTCGGCTTCAAATCTGAGAATAATTTAGTGTACGGAGTTTGGGGGATGTTGATTGACCATTAGGACACAAAATCTCGACAAAAAAAATTTGAAATTTCATCGTTAGAAAGCTGAAACTTTCACTGAATTTTATCCCAATCAAGGGACTACAATCCCTGAAAATTTCAGCTCATTTGCACTTATAGTTCCTGAGATAAAATCGTGTTAAGCAATTTGGGGTGATTTATCAATTTTTCAATTTTTCTCAGTGCCTTTTTTCATAGATTTCGGCTTCAAATCTGAGTATAATTTAGTGTATGGAGTTTGGCGGATGTTGATTGACCATTAGGACACAAAATCTCGACAAAAAAAAATTGAAATTTCATCGTTTTAGTAAGAAGTACCTACCTTATGAGTTAGATTTTGGAAAACTTTGAAAGGTCATAACTTTTTTTCTATTATAGATAGAAAGCTGAAACTTTCACTGAATTTTTTCCCAATCAAGGGACTACAATCCCTGAAAATTTCAGCTCATTTGCACTTATAGTTCCTGAGATAAAATCGTGTTAAGCAATTTGGGGTGATTTATCAACTTTTCAATTTTTCTGAGTGCCTTTTTTTCATAGATTTCGGCTTCAATTCTGACTATAATTTAGTGCATGGAGTTTGGGGGATGTTGATTGACCATTAGGAGACAAAATCTCGACAAAAAAAATTGAAATTTCATCGTTTTAGTAAGAAGGTACCTACCTTATGAGTTAGATTTTGGAAAACTTTGAAAGGTCATAACTTTTTTTTCTATTATAGCATCTCCTTTATCATCTTGCTGGACATCAACTCCTGATGGGTTCTTGGTTTTCAGGCCTTTGATTGATTATCTGGATTTGCATTTTCATCTAGATGTTCATTCAGGCAGCATTTCCGCTCTAAAGTCTCTGCGAATGCTTGTCTGCATCAGTGTATTCCCAAATTCCTCCTTTGTAATAAACTCAGCATAGGTTCTTGAAGTACAGGGTGTCCTTAGATAAACTGACACATTTTGCAGATAAATATTTCGAAAACGTGAAACGATAACGAGATGCGGTTTGTTCTGGGAGAATAAGGATTTTTTAAAGTTTTTTTTCACACTATTACCAATTTTGAACAACCGCATGTCTGTAAAACCAAATTTCAGCAAATTTTAGGATTCGGCAATACTGTGAAATAAACCTTAAAATATCCTTATTCTTCCAGAACAAACCGCATCTCGTTATCTTTTCTCGTTTTCGAGATATTTACCTTCAAAATATGCCACTTTATCTATAAGGAAACCCTGACCTGCAAAATGTGTCAGTTTATCTAAGGACACCCTGTATAATATCGTATAGTTGAGATAAACGCCGGCTCTAGTGATTTTAATCCGGCCTCTAATTGTATTATCCACTGTCCGTATCATCGTAGTTCACTTCCGCGGCAATCTTGTGACAGAAGAAACGAACATAAGAAGAGCCAGATCGAGGAAGCTCTATTCCGCAATACCAAATTTAGAAAGTAACGTAATGTCGTTACAAAGCACTCGGTAACATAGCGATAGAGACTCAAGGTAATCTAGAAAACTGGAAGAGTGCCACAGAAGTTCAGGAAAATGCTAAAATTATGAACCTATTTAAAAATGAAGGGAGTGCATCGGATTGTGGCAACCATAGAGGGATCTCACTTCTGTCTGTGGAAAGATTTTAGCGAGAATAATGGCCTCTCGGCTAATAAAACACGTCGACCAAATTATTCCCGAATCTCAAAGCGGATTTCGCCTAAACCGAGGGACAACCAATTCTATCTTCACCCTGAGACAACTTCAGGGAAAAGTCAAGGAGCAACTATGTCAAATGTATGCAGCTTTCGTAGACTTAACTAAGGCCTTTGAGTCAGTAAATAGAAGTGCATTGTGGATTATCATGAGGTGTTTCGGCGTGCTCACTAAATTTCTCAATGTATGGAAAAGCCTACACCAAAATAATTTGGCTTATAGTTTTCTCTATAATTGTGAAGCTACAAAAGCATTTCAGCAGCTACAGAAGCATTTTAGCGCCTATTTTTTTTAGCATCTTTGGCACAGCTCTGTCCATGATTGTTGACAGCAAACTGCTTATAAGGGGAATAGAGGTTAGATACCGATTCGATGCCGGTTGTTTCAACATAAAGAGCCTCAGAGCAAAAACGAGAACTAAATTTGTCACCGACCTCCAGTACGCAGATGACTATGGTACAACTTCTGACTCTGTTGAAAATCTGCAAGCAACCTTGGAAATATTCGACAGGGCGTTGGGGAAATATTCGACTGGGCGGGTTGATCGGAGACGAAAATTTAAAATACGTCGAACACTTCAACTAATATCTGGGAGTTCTAGTAAACAGTAAAGCCAATACCGACGACGAATTTCAAAACAGGATTAGTGCAACATCAAAAGCATTTTTGAGACTGAAAGAGCGAGACTGCAGCAAAGGCATCAGAGTGGTTTTACAAGGTCATTCGAATATATACAACAAAAATATGACATAAGGAGGTTTGTTTATCTTCTGTGATTAAATAGTCCTATTCTGGAGGTTATGATTCTGCCGCGCATTCCGGACACTCCAGGTTATCTTGTGTTATATTCGGCGAGGTCTTCCTAGTCTCTCTGCTTCTGAGTAAGTGGGCTGCAATGTTTTTCCACTGGTTACGATCCCGCGCCAAATCTTCCCATTGATTTTGAATGTTGATTGACTTAAGCTGTTCTTGAAAGACATCTTTGTAACGTTTCAGCTATGGCCTTTCTACGACGTACCTGGGCAACACTGTCAGAATTTCATTTTACAATCTGTTGTGAGCAATACCTGAATATAAGTACTCTATTGTGCCACTTTATTCGCTCTATCTGTCGCAGATATCTTTGCTGAATGCGTTCTAGGTGCTTTGATGTGTCTCCACTAGTGCAAATTATCGCGTAATTACAATCTGATTGGTTCAAATCAACAATCAAAACATGTCAATTTATTGTTGGAATACCAGTTTTGACAGATGTATGAAATTCTCATGTGTATATCACCTAAAAACTGCGAAAACCTGGGTGGGAAGTTTTTCGTGCCCCACATTGTATATAGAATTTGCTCCACCCGGCAGCATTTGGGAGTCATTATGGAAGGGTATATTTTGTATCCTCAGAACGAGATTCTGTATACATCTCTCATCTTGGTTTCTTGTAGAGCCAAAATGTGGGGATGATTGATGGTCCTCTGGTGGTTCTTCAATGTCTAGGCTCCTATGACTATCCAAATAATTACCTATCTTCAATTGGTCAATTGTTATACCTCCTTTACGAGCTGAAAAAATGATTATTCATTGGAGAACATAGACATAGAATTATACCTGAGAAAGTTGAAGACCACAAATGAGCGATAGTACGATGATCTGAAGAAACATGCTGGCTCAAGATGGATACGCAGAACGCCAAAGATAGGAAAGCATGGGGGAATAATTATTAGACATCAGATAGATAGAATTCAACCAAAAACTTGCCATTTGGTATCTATTGCTTCCTCTCCAAGGAAAATTATTGTATATGGTATGGTAGCCTGGTATTACAGATGTTGACAGGACCCACTAACCTTTTTCTAAAAACAAGTTCAATAAAATTACTGAAATAAAATGTAACAAACATTCCAATCTGTGTCCTTCACCTTACCATGGTTAATATAATATAATGTAACAAGTCCATAATAAATTTATCACATCGAATATTTAAATTACTTTTACCGATGCAACGCATGTTGGTACATACTTGTCGCCTTGTTGTCTGCCTAAGCAAACATATGGCCAGAAGTGAAAAAAGAATCGGATCCAAAAAGCAAAGCAAACACATAGTAGGCCAATAATCATCTTCTGCCTCTTGTCCAGCCTGGTGTGTATGTGTCTGGGTCAGCAGGAGCATTTGCCGGTCCCCACCCCCTACGGCTGCACCGCAGCCAAGTCCTGCTGACCGAGTACCGCCGCGACTTCTTCTTTTCCTAAAGCAGGTGGATCCCCATTCTTAAATCGCTACTCTTCAACAAAACAAGAAGAAAAGTCTAACATCTAGATAGTGGTTGTCTGCAGATGCGTTATCGTTCAAGTAGGCCGCGGCGATAGTGTATTGTCTGTGCAAAAAAAAAGTGATCGTATACGCGCGGTAATCGGAGGACAGAGGTTTCGGTCACATTAGCTTGTGATCCTTGTGATTTTTGAGGAAAAGGATTCTTTTTCGAGGTTTTGTTTTTTCATCTCAAACAAGACAAATATATAATTTCTGGTGAGTACCCAATTAATATTAATTGCCGGACTTAATTGACATGAGAATTAACTGTATCAGTAATTAAAGACAGCATAATTCCGTTTGATTATTATAAGAAACATTCAAATTAATAAATTTCAACGCATATCAGATTTGTAATAGGTACTTAGGTAGTTTATTTTGGAAAAAATTAATCGAGCAAATTAATTATTTTTTTCTGGGTGCTCATTCTTCAATGAATGGCCAACCATATTTTTTTCTCATTTGTAAGCTATTGCTCTGTTTCCAGGGGATGATTTGTTCTGGGTAATTGGATGAAGTGACCCAAAAAAAGGTATAAAACTAAATCTTGCTGATATCGACTATAAAAACTGTGGGACATCTACATATATCAAAAGAAGAAAAGGCAGATCCTTGGCGGCTGGGGCTGTTAGGTTGGAACCCCAAGAGACAATCATTAGGTCGCTACATTTTTGGAACAAAAATAGAAAAATGTTTAAATTTCAATAGTTTTTACAGTGTCCAAAACTTCTCACTTATTGTAAATCATCATGACTACATTGTTCAATCTGTGAAATCGTGACTGTTGTTCTTATATCCAGTTATTTGCTTTTCTCCAGAATCTCCAAATCTGAGCTGCCAATGCGTAATTCCGACTCCATCATTCTAATTTTGATTCTTGAGAAATCTCATGAGGGGGTGTGGCATTGAAATGCAATGATAGAAAAATAATGTAGATTTTTGCAGGAACTGAAGTATTATAGGTAGAGGTAGACAAGGCTCGCGAAGACAGGAACGCATCCCTGTAAAACATCTTTCCTTTGCTTGGTTTTCGAAAAGTATCCACATGGTACCTACCCTTACCTAATTCCCACACATCTACGTCAACCTTGACCTAAAATTCAATAGAATCGATGTACGACAGTATTGTAAAAAACTCCAATAGGATTCTTTCCTTCAAGCCCTTAGTAAGGAGACAGCAGCACCCCATGTACCTATATGCGCAGATATAGGCCCATTTTCGTGAAACGTTTTGAAGGTGCAAAAAAAGATGGCACATCAGAATTCGCTCAAATTTGGCCTCAACATTCTTTGATCTGAAGATTAATGGAGTTATTTGTTTCAATTTCTAGCATGGTTATTCTAATTTTTCAAAAGATAGGCAACCAAAGAAACAGCGGGGTGCTGTTGTTCCCTTAAGCACAATAATGGCCTATTTTTTTTTTGAAATCTTATTATCGTATTCTTTAAATGAAAGTTTCAAATACATTCTTACCCATCAAAAATCATAATTTGTATAAATAATATTTATTCTATAGTTTCGCAATGAAATTAAATTCAGCAATAGAAGTGATTTAATTAGACTTAACATGTTACAAGAACCAATAAAGATCTTCTCCTTTAGGTTGTAGCTACTAGCTGCTACCATATAAAGATGTTACTCAAGCGGTACAGATAGACATAAATTGTTCAAGGTAAATAGCAGTGCGTTTTTGTCGGCTAATTCTGGCACGTATTTCCTCTTTGTAAAATGGGTTTGGGAATTGGCACATTGGGCTAAATACGCATCTAATATTGTACAAACTTTACTTTCTTTTTTGAACGGTTATTGGGTCAATTTTCAGTTTTACCTTCATGAAAAACCATCAAAAATTAAATTGAATCCCATATCGCAACAAAAGACTGGTGTAAGTTGATGTAGAAAGTAAAACATGTAAACAATAATTATTAAGTCGTGCGACAAACATAATATAACGGTGCGGCTATTATTAACTTGTTAGAGTGATGCAATTCAATTTAAAGCTTCACAAATCGTAAATCGAGTGGGCAATGAATCAATTGACAAATAATTGACCGCGGATTGAAGTTTATAAGAAATCAGTTTAGGAATTTTACTGATTTCGGTTGCTTTAACCAAATAAAAAAATTGATTGAGGGTCTCTCTGTGCTGAGTCAAGTCTCTTGTGGGTTTCCAGAGATGGATATTTTCTCGTGGATTCTGGAAAAATGGGCTACAAGTCAGAAGTGGAGAAATTTCAGCTTGAGCAACAGGCGAAGAGCCTTCATCTTGGCATTTTTAACAATTTTCCTCTTGGCATCTCTAGTCTATTCATTGAGGGCAGACAGACTGTGGTTTATGCACGTTCCAACGCTATAATTGAAATTTCAGGATATCATGTCGAAGAGATGGATCTAAGCAACGAAAATCCCTGACATTTTTCTCCTCCTGCAAGAAAAGAAGTCTTTGTTTTTCCATTTTGAAATCTATATTCTAAAACCAAAAATGTTTAAAGGTTAACCCACACCAACAAGTTTACTTATGCCCCATTTCATTATTAGCACAAAGGCCTACCGACAAAAATTTCAACCAATTATTCCGCCGGCAACGCATTATCTCCTAATTAAACTTTAAAGAACATTGCCGCTTTTTCACTTGACCAAAAGAGAGATTAAAAATTGGGTTAAGAAGAAGAGGCGATCGACTTGTTTGTACCTTGACCGTGGCCATGGGAGTGTACCGGCAGCGAAAGACCTGTTTGTCCAACTGGTCGGTTGCGGAATATCACGTATTTAGTTAATGTATACGGTTACCGTATAGTTTAATTCAATCCACGATTTCCCATAATCGATAAAACTATTAAACCGAAGAAATAAACTATTTCGGTTGGCGTTTTGAACGGTAGGTATATGATGTCCTATGGCGTCGAAGATTGACGCGCTTTGGAATTTAAGAAATACTTTATTAAGGCTGTCTTGTTAAGTCTTTGTTTTGTTAGCCAACAATAACCTCAGATTGTGCCACTCAAATAAAAGTATTACAATCAACATTTCTATATGGCAAAATACACATTTTCAATCATTGATGAAGCGATAAATAATACCTAGACAGTTATTTGTCATATCGCAAACACACAAGATTAATTTGTATTTACATAAACTGCCATAGTACCTACTACTATATAAAACGTGGGTGAGTTAATTTACGATCAAAATAGCATCCACTCAACAACCAGTTATAAGGCTTCAAACAAACCATTCATCTCCCACGATTTGAACCTGATTGTTCATATCTTTGTAACAACCTCTATTTGGTCTCAACTACAACCTGACAATTTATTGGCACCTAATACTGATGATTGAGTGAAATTGTATTCAGTGATTTATTGATTTCTAATTATCGACGTTCATTACCTATTTTGGAATATGATGGATTTTTATAATGGCATTTATGATGTTTAGAAACTTTTAATTATAAGTGATTACATAGTTGAAGTTGTTATAGAGACATCGGTAACCCCAAATAGTGTTATTACTATCAGCTTTGGCTCACTAATTGTTGAAATATTTATCGTCTACATCAATGAGCTACAAAACGGCCCAGGAACGAATCCGGTAGCTGTAAAGCCTAATCTAGAAACCCGAGGTTAAGTCTTAAGGTCGAAGGTTGGGCTAATAATGAGTTCCAGTTCAACATGCGAAAGGTTTACAAGCGCACGGTTGCGGTTATCGGCCCAGCATCAGACTATTAGAAAACCATTATTGGATAGTCGCGACGGTTTAAAAATATTAAAATTAAATTTACTGACCATGCCTAGTAAATTAAAAATATTGAAAAATCACTTGAGAAATTCCATAAGTTAGCATAGACTACATGATTTTGTTTATCAGACATAGCACATCATCCAATATGGATATTCGGTATTTAGTTGTTCCAAAAAAATTATCCAATGTATGAAGGAGCCATAGACAATCAACATTTGAACTATTACCGGCTCTTGATTTTCTGGAAAACTTTCCTGGAGCCAGTCAAAAGCCGGTAATAGTCAAAATTAGAACTTTTATCAACTCTGGATTCGCTAGAGAATTTTTCTAAGGGCATTTTAAGCTCGAGAGCCAATGACAATCAAAATTTCGAATAATCATTAGAAGATCTTAAGTTGATATTAATCAAAATCTCTTCTCTTCTTCCGCAGCTTCTAATTGGCCCAAGAAAGATAAGCCAATGGATCAAGAGTCACAGATGATCCAAATTTGAATTATTATCGGCTCTTGATTCTCTGGAAAACTTTCCTGGTGCCGGCAATAGTCAAAATTTGAACTTTTGGCAACTCTGGATTCGCTAGAAAATTTTTCTAAGGGCATTCAAGGCTCAAGAGCCGATGATAATCAAAATTTTGAATGATCATTAGTAGCTCTTAAGTTGATATTAATCACAATTTTTCCGCAGCTTTTAATTGACCCAAGGAAAATTATCTCATGGATCAAGTGCCACAGATAATCGAAATTTGAACTATTACCTGCTCTTGATTCTCTGGAAAACTTTCCTGGAGCCAATCAAGAGCCGGTAATAGTCAAAATTTGAACTTTCATCAACTTTGGATCCGGAAGAAATTTTGTTTAAGAGCATTCGGATTCAGAGCCCAAGAGCCGATAAAAATAAAAATTTCGATTAGTCATTAGCAGCTCAATTGGCTCTTTTTGTTGAACAATCACAGTGCATCCAAGCGCCGCTACTGGCCACATATTGGTTCTTACATGAACAACATTGTATTCAGACCTAAAACTATTCATTCTCATCTCAGTTATATCCATATTTTCGAAAATAAATGGAAAAAGCAGTCAACCTGAAACTGGTTAAATACTTCGAAGTCAATTAGCTCATCTCTGAAAAACAGTACCGGATTTCATTTCAAACGATCAACAGGGGATCTGCTGGCGTACGTCAGTTATATTTGAAGCTCGACTATTGAAAAGCATGGCAAGAATTCAGAATTGTAGCATTGGACATCTTCAAGGATTTTGCACCAGGTGTTGCACAAAGGTCTCATCAGCAAACTTCCATCGTATGGTCTTCCAAACGAATTTTGCCATTGGCTGGGGAGCTCCTTGAAAGGCAAGTCACTGCATGTTGTGGTCGAGGGTGTGTCTTCTGTTACAGTGTCTATAAACGCCGGCCTTGCCCGAGGATCAAATCTGGCCCCAAAACTGTTTCTCATTATTATAAACGATTTGTTAAGTGTTATAAGAAACCCCATATACAGCTTTGGAACAGATTCACTCTATCAACAGACATCTTGACACCATCACCAAGTGATGGGGCCTTAAAACTCAGGCAACGGTATTCTCAAATAAGAAGTCCTCCGCCGATGAAACCCCAGCTTTAGGGATTATATAGGGACAAAATATTCCTATCAATCCCTCAGAATCTCTTCTTACGGTAACCGCATTTACCAACTTGTCTTGGCATGACCGCATGTATCTTCGATCGCCAAGATCTCTTCTTAAAAATTAGGTTTTTAAAAAGCTTCTTTATTTCTGAACAACTTCTCCTTTATGAGGCTCATATCAGACCATGTATGGAATAGGTTCCCATATCTAGAGCGATGCTCTCAGGTATTCGTTGGGTCTATTAGATGCAGTACAAAGAAGAGCAATAAAAATGATCGATAAGCCAACTCTCACCAATTCATTGCAGTCTCTTGAACATAGACGCAAAGTAGTCGACTTGTGGTTATTCCATCGCTATCACAATGGGAGATGTTCTGAAGACCTGGCCAGCCTCATTCCAGCTAAGAACTTATAGAAGTTATTTGAGAACCACAAGAACCTCACTGGCTTCTTATCCCAATTTGGTAAAGTTGGTTACCCCTTGGACCTCTGAATATAGGCCTTCTTTTTGATGACGTACTGCCCACCTCTTGAAATCTCTGACTTCTACGAACTCCCTGAACGATTTGATCTTAACCTGTTTAAACGGAGGGATAATTAGGTAGTATAGACTTTATTCTTTGTGAGCGGACCAATATAAAAATAAAAACAATTAAGAGAACGTGGTCGGAGAAACTCTGAACCGCATCCAGAATTTGTTGAAGAACGAAATCACCTGAAGACAACCTTACAATCTAACGGATTGAAATTGATAAGGCTATGAAACTTGAATATTGTTCACGATAGGATTCAGGTGATAAGCCAGCTTGAAAAAAAAAAACACATTATTGTAGTAGATCTTTATTTCCCAACTTGTAATAGATCTTATTGTATTGTCAGCATTGAGGTTGTCAGAAACATCCGAGTGAGAAATTTGCGAGTTATTAAAGGGTTGCTTACAAAAGTGTAGTAGGTTGCAGTATGAGAGTTGCTGGAAAATGGTTGTCAGGGTAGAGTTTATTATTATGTTCTTATGTTTTTTGAATGATATGGAAAATATCCTCAATTTGAAAAGGAAGAGAAATAAATTGAAAATTGAATGGACATGATATGTTGGATTGATTAATTTCGGGACCGTTTAAGTTAGGAATCAGCCACAGTTTTCTCAGAACTGGGATCGATAATTTCCAGAAATGTCGAATAATAGAGATAACGGATAGGATTAGTGGGTTATAGGTTAGTGGATTTGTATCTTAAAAAAAAAATGAAAATATTTTTAGTGGGTCTGCTGATATTTCGGAAAGAAATATGGGACATCGACGAAATAGTGTGGAAAATTCCGAGGAAAATATCAACGCAACAGAATTTGAGAATTTTCATCATACCCGAATGCTATCATCACAAATAAATGAAAAGAATATGGATAGTGACAATGCGCCAAACCAACAAGATTTCAGGAACAATATTGGTACTGTACCAGATAATGCATCTCCAACTCCAAACTAACAATGAAGCCCAATTATTATTTCAAATATTGATTTAAATGCACTGATTATGTCCATGAACAATTTGATGCAGCAGAATACTACAATTCTGCAAATGTTAGTCAAAAACAGTACAACGGCAGCCTATATTCCACCTCCAGTACGAACATATACAATTATGCCTGATTTTTCTAAGACAATAGCTATCTTTATTGGTAGGAACTGATTACAAAGTAAATCTTGAATTGAAGGAATTGAAAGTTCAGCAATGCAGCACAATTGGCCATTAATATTTAAACTCCAGACAGCGAAAACACATTTAGTTGGTGCTAGTGCCAGCTAATATGATGCTAAAAGAACCAGTCTATTAACGTGGGACAAGTTTAGAGATGAATTTAATAATACATTTGTTCACGAGAAAAATTTGACATCTCTATGGAAACCTATGAATTCAAGATTACATGACGTAGAGAAGATTTGAGCATACAATTTCATGATAAGGATGAATTATGCAAAGAATTCGGCTTAATGTTTGCCGAACAGAAAGAACAAATAGCTATTGGGCTATATTCCCGGGAACTTGCTACCATGATCATAACAAAAACTCATACAGAAATTAATAACTTGTATCATGATCTACCTGCATATGACAGAATTGATAATGAACAAAGACGAAGATAAAGGAATAAATATAAATAAAGGAACATATAAACAACATCAGGCAATACAAAGTAATGGAAATAGTGAGCAACAACCTAGACATTCAAGTTATGATCAAAGTGCTATCCTCAAAAATGTCATTAAGGGCCGGTTTATTCACCTTCTCATAAACTGTCAGGTATGCAATCTGAAGGATAAAATCGCAATCTGTAATCCCATTGGTCGGCTAGTTATCCCTCGACTAATAGAATTATAGAACGGTAAATTTATTTTGTAGATAGTTACCAGCAAGTTTATCTGAAGATAAATAAACCGGGCCTAAGTATTATAAATTGTCTTGAAGAAGGAGAGAGAAAAAGGTGCTTGTTTTATATGGTGATTCTTTACAACACCAACGAAGTTCATGCCCCAAAAAACCCTCTATTACTAGAAACCTCGAGGGAAACCTAAATGGAAATACTTCGAAAAAGGATGAGGCTTCCACCAACCCAGTAGAAGTTTAGTGCGAAATAATTCCATCTTACAAAATTGAAGCTGAAGTGTGTATAGGAGAGAATCAGATAAGTGTTTCACCAATTTTGGATATACAGGTAGTGCCATATCAATAATTATTCTTTTATGCCTGAAAATCTGATTGGCAAAAACATTTCTCAAAATTCATTTTTTGGAATTAATAATTCGAATCCTAATAGCTTTGTAATTTAAAAAAAAAAATCGGTTTTGAATAATTTGTTTTTGCCAGTAGAACTTTGTGTTGTGCCTGATACTTCTATGAAATGATGGTTATCTAATAGGTAAGTAGAGATTTTATAGTGTATAACAAGCTGAATGTTACATTCTGTGATAAAGTTATTATTAATCAGAGTTCTGATTTGGAAGTAGAGAATAATATATGTTTTTCCATAGCTACTGGTAAAATAGCCTTTAATCTACTAAAAATAGTAGATAAAGTAGTACTTTAACCGCAAGGGTAGATTACATAATACTTTAACAACAGGCGTTCATAATTAGGCTATGGAAAAAAAACTTTGTTTTACACACGACGATAAAATGCCATTATCGTCTCCCGGAATTAATTCACTCGCGATTCCGCTCGTGAATTAATTTTTCCGGTCAACGATAAACTACCATTTCATCGTCTTGTATAAAAAGTAACTATTTCTCATACATTTACAGTTTTCACCAGATTTTGACTTAGAACTTACCACAGAAATTGAGCCAGAACAAGCATTACAATTTAAGGACACTTTTGTGAATAAATATATCAATGCTATTAGACCTAATAAATTAGAGACGAAATTTGAAATGGCAATTAAGATCAAGCCCAATAATTCACCCTTTTTCTTTAGACACAGACTTTTTATGAAAAAAATTAGGTTAATAAAATAGTAAATGAATTGCTTGAAAAGGCGATTATTAGGAAAAGTAATTCGAAGTATAGTTCTCCCATTGTTTTAGTTCCCAAAAAGCCTACAGGTTTAAGAATGTGTGTGGATTATAGAAAATTGAATGAAATGTTCGTGAGACAGAATTGGTTTTTACCCCTGATTGATAACCTTATTGACTTGGTGAGAAATAAGAAGTTCTTTACTCAACTCGATTTGAAAAATGCTTTTCATCATGTCACAGTTCATGAAGAATCAATAAAACATACTAGTTTTGTTGCTCATAGTTCTCAATATGAATATTCAAAGATGCCTTTTGGATTAAAGAACAGTCCTGCTAAGTTTAGCCGTTATACAGGGTGTCCCACGACGTTTTTTCCAGGTGATAACTTTTTGGAAATTTTATTTGAAGTTTTTGATTTATTGGTTCGGAACCGTTTAGAATTAAATTTGAAAAAATGTTTATTTTTGAAAAATAGTATTGAATTTTTAGGGTATAAAATTACTGAAAATTGTATTACACCTGCTCATAATATTGTTGAAGCTATTAAGTCATATCCAGTTCCAAAGAATTTTAAAGATTTTCAAAGTTTTTTGGGTCTTACCCCTACCTCATATTTTAAAAGGTTTACAGAAAATTTTGCTCTTTTGGCTAAGCCTTTGTATGATATTTTGAAAAAATAAGCTATTTTCAAATTTAGAGAACAGTTAAATTCTTTCGAGACCTTGTAGGGAAAACCTATTCGAGAACTTATTTTATCAACTTATGACCCCAAAGCTGAAACTCAATAATACTGTGATGCTTCATCTCATGGGTTTGGTAGTGTATTGATGCAAAATTAAACTAATGGATAATTTCTCCCTGTTTTTTACTTTTCTAAAAGAACGACTCTAGCAGTGAGTAAATTACATAGCTATGAATTAGAAATGCTAAGTATTGTAAATTCATTGAAAAGGTATTAAGTTAGCTTTGCAAAAAAAAGAGATTATTCAAAGAATTTCACGTTGGTCACTAGAGCTTCAGAATTATTCTTACACTATAGAAGCTCGTCCAAATTGATTCTTTGAGTAGAAATTCTATTTTAATTTTAGAAGACAATTTTTGAGAGAAATCTTAGTATCATGCAGGATAGGGATAGGGAAATTGGTAAAATGAGAGAAGAACTAGAAAGGACAGACAATAAATTATTTGAACTTAGAAATGGATGAGTTTATCGACAAAATAAGAATAAAATTCAATTTTATGTACCTAGTTCCATGGAACAAAATGTCATAAAAACATACCATGACGAAGTTGGTCATGTAGGTGTAAATAAAATTTCAGAATTGATTGCTAGAACATTCTGGTTTCCGAATATAAAAGAAAAAATTAAACAACATATTTTGAACTGTCTCAAGTGCATTAGTTATTCCCCAGTTTATGGAAAAGCTGAAGGCTTTCTAAATCCAATTTCTGAGGGTAACTTATCTTTACAAATTTTACATAGACCATTATGGCCCTTTGGAAAAAGCGCGTTATCAACCTAAATATATTTTGCTAGTTGTTGATGGTTTCACAAAAATATTAAAATTTTGTATACATCAACTCAAACTAAGTCAGTAGTCAGTCACAAAACATTTATTATTATATTGTAATAGTTATAGTAGACCGTTTATTTCTGATAGAGGAACTAGTTTCATTTCAAATATAATAATATACAACATGTTTCCATTGCTATGGGAATACCAGGAACTAATAGCCAGGCAGAAGTGATAAATAGGTCTATAAACTCAATGTGTTCTAAATTATCTGATGATTTGAATAAATGAGACGAAATTTTAAATAAACTCGAATTTGCAATAAATAACACCGTTCTACAGGATGCACACCTAGCATGTTACTTTTTGGTATAAATCAGCGCCGACAGATCTATGATAATTTGAGAGACTTTTTGGAAGGTAATGATGATCATGACAGAAATTTGGTGTTACTTAGAGGAGAGGCTTCTAAAAATATTGTTAAAAATCAAGAATACACTAAGAATTGGTATGGTAGAAGACATAAAGCTGCTCATGAGCATAAGTATAAAGATAAAGTCGGAGATTATGTTAGGATCTTCTGATGTATCTGCTGGTACAAATAAGAAATTGATCCCTAAATATCGTGGTCCATATATAGTTAAGGCTGTTTTGGATAACCATCCATATATTATAAGTGATATTGAAGGTTTTCAATCAACTCAAATGCCTTTTGAAGGTGTAATGGCACCTTGGTTGGAAGTCGAGCAAGAGAGTGAATAAAAAAATAATAAAAATAATAATAATAATAATAATATTAATACCTTGATATATTTATCTTATTTGACAAATGCTACTCAACTTGACTTACCTATATTTTAAGAAATATGGATTATTATATTACAATGAAACCCTTATGCTTATGTAACTAGTTATGATTGACTTGTTTATTGTTAACTTATGTAGGTATAGTTCGTCGATTTTTAACTGACCCTTTCCGTATGAGGAGCGAGGGGGTGTTTCATATAGCAAAAACAGGTGTGACGTCAGGTAACCATTGGCGTTCTAATGTAGGGAGTCACCAGCTCACATTTCGTCCGAATATCAGATTAAAATCGACGGACAATATTATGGATTTAGTTTTATGAACTTATTTATGTTATGGGTCTATTTTGAATTATTGTGAGTCTTTTCTTACAAGAATCTGATTTATGTTTAGTATATCTTATGTCTTTTGCATGAAATTGACTGCGTTCAACTTTGACAACTTTACAGTTTTATGTTTATGTATTCTTAGGTTAGCTTAGGTTAGCTTAGGTTTATTTATCAAGATGCCTACGCCTGATTGAGGACAATCAGAGAAGTCAGGATAGGCCGAACTGTAGTAGATTTTTATTTCCCAACTTCTGATTGATCCCTATTTCATGTGTTGTCAGCATTTAGGCTGTCAGAAACACCCTAACGTTGAATTTGGGAGTAATGAAGGGTTGCTGACCAAAATATAGTAGGTTGCAGTATCAATGTTACTGGAAAATGGTTGTCAGGGTATAGAGTTTATTATTATGTTCCTATGTTTCTTGAATGATATGGAAGATGTCCTCAATTTGAAAAGGAAGAGAAATAAATGGAAATATTAATGGACATGATATGTTGAATCGAGGCCGTTCAAGTCAAGAATCAGCCACAATATAAAGACGACTAACAGGATAAATATAAAAATCTCTCAGATGAGCCAAAGCTAAGACTAATCAACTGTCAGCTGCTGGACTCTACCATATTCCATACACAATTTCACATGATTGAGGAAAAGTAAAGGGACTAAAGAGACATCGAAAAAACTGCAGACTGGGACAAATCGGCAGATGCAGAAACGCGCTCAGTAATGGGAATCACAGAATTTTTCGAGATGTTAAGCTTTTTATACCCGCATTAGCATACCGTAGTCTCATATACGGATAACTTCAACCAAAAAGAAGAGGCACTGAGGCCCAACCCAATCGGAAACTCCATCCTTAGAAAAAGCCGCTCCAATAAATATCGGAAGAACGATAACAGCGCATGCCTTACCATTAGTAGAACTTATACATATTTATCTATCCTACATCGACAAACGATAATTAAAATCCACCAGATTAAAACTATATAAATTATGCAATGCTAAAAACTAGGATATCCATCTCGGAATTGTTGTTCCTGCGCATATATGTCTCTCACGTCGGTCTCCGTCGTTTCCGATTGTTAATTACGCACACTCAGGATAATGATTATAAAATGACGGCCAAACGTCTGCGTTCTATACTCTCTAGTCGGTCACCAGGTCATTACTTAGTTGGCTCACGGTTTAAAAGCCATCTTCTGCGAAGTCATTAAATTTATTTTTGCTTGAATTTGAGAAAAAGTTTTTCCTTTAATAAGCGCGTAGGTACCTACCTACCTACAAGAAAATGTCACGGATTTGATTAGGACATGAACTTTGAAAATGATTATGCATTTTACGCAACCTGAAAGTGATTTGACGTAGGTATTAATTTTCTATTTGTTGCTTGGATCTGGAATCTGTCCAAGCTAGCTTTCACAATTATTATTAATTATTTGCATGTCCTGTTACCTGTTACCAACATTCCGTCTGAAACTACATTTTTCTACGATAATCGTAAAGTCTGCATGACTTGCATACCATTATTACAATTCCCCTTTCAAAGCTAGCAAATCATAAATTTTGAAATTAACACATTAGGACATAATTTTAAACGCACCGCGGTTGATTGTTAATTGAAGACTGTCACGCCACCATCATCCACTGATGGTTGCCCACTTTTAATGGTGTACATTAAATCTTAAGTAATTATTTATCAGTCAGACCACCATAACTCCTAAATTAAGTCATTTATACTTTTATTTGAAGCGCAAAGTGGTCGGTCATAAAAAAGTTGCCGGCCTATTTGATAACATGGTTTAGATACGATTTATATTATTTGGAATGTCTGTATAATGAGTACGAATGCAAACAGTTTTTCTTTTGGTCGATTTGTGGTGACCTCAAACTTTTGTCTTGATTAAATTCTATCATTCTCAAAATTTTCCGAAATAAGTGCAATCCTTAATTCCAAGCTCTTGAAGCTGGTATCAGTTTTTACACAGATTTCTGTTTGATTCATGTCCAAATCCATCAGGCAATTTGATGTTCACTTCTTCATTCAAATCACTATGTAGAAATGCATTTTCGACATCCATCTGAGAGGAAATCAAGTTTTCTAATCAAAATATTGCTTCTGAAGAATAAGCTGTGTATATTCAAATTCCCATCTTCCATCAGACTCCAACTTCAAAACTGATTTTGTATCCACAGCTTTTGTGCTAAGAGGAAATCCTTCTTTGACCATCTTTGGTTTGTATCAGCAAATCAGCTTTTTCCCATCCATTTTTTGGCTTCATCTCTTTCATTTATTCCAGAAAATTGGGGACTTTGAGCTGTTTTGTTAGTGTTAGTTTCTCCTCTCTATCTTCAACTTCTTCAGATTCTACGTCTATTTCTCTAAAAATGTGTGTTCCTCGTAACTGAAGATTCTTTTTTTTCGTTGTCAGACTAGACCCAATTCCAAATACATCTCTGCTTCCACCCAACTGAATTTGCAATTTTGATAGTCAAGTGGTCGGCGCCATCTTGTCATTTATCAAACGTCATGGCGCCATCTTTTTTTTTTTTTTTTTTTTTTTTTTTTTTTTTACGGATATGCGCATTCGCAAGGAAATGTCCTAT
The DNA here is from genome assembly GCA_917834065.1 of Ceutorhynchus assimilis. Lineage (NCBI taxonomy): Eukaryota > Metazoa > Arthropoda > Insecta > Coleoptera > Curculionidae > Ceutorhynchus > Ceutorhynchus assimilis. The sequence goes on from OU892284.1 coordinate 32,594,406, forward strand.
CACGCTCGAGAAGCGGCAAGTGCGCGGAAATGTCGGTGTATGTTGGTCTTGAAACGGTTCAGGTTGTAACCTGCAGGGAAAACCGTCGCAGGGAGTTTATTCCACAGCGATGCTGTTCTCCAGAGATATGAATTCTGATATAATGAGGTTCTTGGTGCCTCTAGTTTGACAGTAAATTCATGGTTACCGTCTGTTTGACGGGTTCGCCTGGTAGGTGCTACTCTCGGTGGAATCATACGTGCCAACTCTTCAGAGCATTTTCCGTGATAGTACCTGTAGAAGAGAGATAAATCGCCCACAGATCTGCGATGTTCGAGACCATCCAAGTTACGAGTAAGTGCGGGGTCATTGATCAACTTGATAGCTCGTTTTTGCACGGTATTCAAAAGCATTAAGGTATGTTTGGGTGCTGCACTCCATATATGTGAGCAGTACTCCATAGTTGGTCGAATCTGGGCTTTGTAGAGTGTCAGCAATTGGCTTGGTGTGTACAGATGTCTTGTACGAAATAGCACCCCCAGCTTTTGGGAGGCCCTTTTAGCAATATCTGCCACGTGACTGTGCCAAGACATGTTGGTCTCTGCAGTAACCCCCAAGATGTTCAACTGACTCTGTAATGTGACAGCACTTCCAGATAGCATGATGTTTGGCTCACCGGTGGTGTTCTTTTTTGAAAACAGAGCTGCTTGGGTTTTCTGTGCGTTGAACTGTACGAGGTTTTTGTTACCCCAGTCCTCTATTATCTCCAGGTCGTTATTTATCTGCGATATTTGAGTTAGTCTAAGATGATGGAATTCACGTGCGGAAAGACCTGTGGGTGGTATGAGTGAGGAGACTACATTGCCATCGTCTGCAAAGCAATAAAGTGGATTTACTGTTTTATCTATGAGGTCATTTATGTAAATCAGGAAAAGAGTTGGCGAAAGGATTGCTCCCTGTGGCACACCAGCATTTATTTGGTAAGAGTTGGAGTTCTGGCCATCCAGTGCAACATAAATGGATCTGTCCTTTAGGTAACTTTCAAACCAAGTGCAAAGTTTCGGCGATAATCCCATTGCTTTGAGCTTGTTGAGCAGATTTTCATGCCAAACTTTGTCGAATGCTTTAGATATATCTAAGGCAATTGTTCTTGTTTCACCCCGCAACTCAATCGCTTTTTGCCATAAGTGAGTGACGTATGTAAGTAAATCGCCAGTTGATCTATATTTTCGAAATCCGTATTGCTTATCGTTGATAATTTTGTACTTTTCCAAGTACTTGGTTAGGTGATTGTTCAGAACTCTTTCCATTACTTTTGATATCACCGGAAGTAGGGCAATTGGTCTATAGTTTAACGGATCTGTCTTTTTTCCTTTCTTAGGAATGGGTTGTACTGCGGCAGACTTCCATGATGATGGATATACTCCTTGCCTGTAAGACAAATTGAATAATTTTGCGAAAGTTGGGGTGAGTTCGTTGGCGCAATTTTTGAGTACTATTGCGGGAATGCCATCCGGACCCATTGCTTTGTTTGTATCCAGCTTTTTTAGGGATTTTCGTATTTCTCTGTGACAAAAGGGTACCTCTGGCATACTATGGGAAACCCTTTCAATGAACGGTGGAGTTTTTCCGTTTGGCACTGTGAGGTTGGAGTTGGAGGAAAACATTTGGGCAAGCATATTGGCTTTTTCCTCTGATGTTGTGGCTAAGTGATTATTTTTATCTGTAAGTGGTGGTATGGATGACTTGGTGAAGTTAGATCCAACAGCTTTTGCAAGAGACCAAAAAGACCTAGAACTACTTGGACAATTCAGCAACCTGTTTTTTATTCTTTGATTGTATGTTTCTTTAGCGGAGTCAATAGTAATTTTGCAACTATTTCTGGCTTCTATAAATTCTGTGTGGTTTTGAGCGGTTTGTTGTCGTTTCCAAAGGTTATATGCTCTGTGTTTTTTCTGTACAGCCGTTTCACACTGGCTGTTGAACCAAGGTTTTGCATTAGCTCTACGTTTAGTTGTATGTGGGATATATGCGTCCATTCCAGATAAGATTACTTGTCTTATTTCATTACAGCAAATAGTGGGATCAGCTGTTTTAAAGCAAACCTCTTGCCATGGAAAATCCAGGTAATACTGTTTTAGGTCATTCCATTTTGCCGATTTATAGTGCCACATTTTACGAGGAAGTGGTTGTAGGCTTGGTGGGATGAGCATTTCGCACTTTGTTATTATAAGTTTATGATCGGACGAACCAAGTGGAGCATCTACTTGAATTGTGTACGAGTCAGGATTGGTGGTTAGGAACAAGTCTAAAAGCGCTGCAAATTCGCCCCTTTCTGAGATACGGGTAGGTTCATCGACAAGCTGCGTTAGACCACAACTTATGGCAAAAGCTTCTGCTTCTCTGCCTTCGTTATCTGTTTTGTTGTGGTGTTTCAGCCAGGGTATATTGTGGACGTTGAAATCGCCTAAAAAGACAATTTCCGCCTGTGGATAGTTTGACTGTATACTATCACAGCTTTCGGATAATGTCGCGAAAAAGTTTTGGTAATCGGTGTTACTTGGCGGTCGGTAGAGGCAGCAGATAAACTTGGTCGATGACTTTGAGGTGAATTTTAGCCATATGATATCAAGGTTCGCTGGTTCTAGCTTCCCCTCTCGATGACATGAAAGGTCATTTTTAATGTACACACAGATCCCAAAATTATGTCGAAATCGGTGATGAAGGTCATAGCCGGGATAAAGATAGTTCACAATAGGTGTTGCAGAACTGATTTTAGTTTCAGTGAGAACAAGGATGTCAGGTCTTTGTTCTTCAAGATGTTGGTGAACTGAATTCATATTTGTACTTATTCCTCTTATATTGCTAAAATCAATTCTGAGTTGAGTTTTTGATCTTCTCTTTATATCTTTGCATGAAGGACCCCCAGGATCACCCGACGCCCGGAGATCCGAGTGGTCGGGTATTTTACCTCCGGAATATTTTGATCCTGGAGGCGCCATCATGCTATCTGTTACTCATTGTTGGAACCGGACTGCCAGCGCAGTAGCGGAACGTGGTGATACCACTTAGCGCTACTCAATTCTGGCATGGTGGTATCTCACCGGTCGACGCCCAATGAGTAAAAAGAGTGCGGTGAATTCTTGCAATTGATCAACAAGGGTTCGAAATTACAGGTTCCTGTAATATGGAATTTGCGTGCGAGGGATTGTTCTATGTCGTTTCGAAACAACTACGGCATCCTGTAAAAGTACACAACGAACTTCACACTATGTGCGCTAAACAGGAGTATCATGTTTCACAGTTAACCGGTTGGACGGGTCAAATAAGGGCCGTAGCTAGAGTCACATTTGTGATAGGGCATGAAAAATTTGACATAGGGCATGCACTACTTCCCCCCCCCCCACTTAAAATTTCTATAGGTAAACAAAATGGGCGTAATGGCGCCGAATGCAAATTTTGCAATAAATAATATCTCTGGCAAGTTAACAAAATGGCGCGTGCAGGCATTAATTTTTGAGGGACCTCTTGTACTTGTACTACTTGTAAAATAACTGTATACCTACCAATTTATTCGATTCCGGTAATTTTCAATTGCTCACCTAATTTTCAATAAGTTGAACTTTTATCCTACTTGACAAATGAATTGATCGACTGGAAATTACTGTTCTAGAACGATTCTCATGTCGGTTGGAACAAAGCTTCCATCTACTCTTGAATTTCATAGAGAAACCTCAACGCATGTTATGTTTTAAAGGTAGGGCATCATCATTTGAAAGATAGGGCATTGCACCCCAATGCCCCCCATGGCTACGGCCCTGGGTCAAATCCACGAAATTTCAGATCAAAGGCAAAATCAAAGAGAAAATTTCTCAGGCTCAGGTGCCCCTGTTACTGCTCTGAAATTTCGTGGATTTGACCGGGCCAACCGGTTAACCGTGAAACATGATACTCCTGTTTGTTCCCACTTTTTCGACGTCATGATATTATCGGTGGCGCCATCTAGCGTACATAATGTGAAGTTCATTGTGTCCTTTTACAGGATGCCGTAGTTATTTCGAAACGACATAGAACAATCCCTTCCACGCAAACTCCATATTACAGGAACCTGTAATTTCGAACCGTTGTCGATCAATTGCAAGAATTCACCCCACTCTCGACAGATGGCGCCACGACGTTTGACAGATGACAAGATGGCGCCGACGCATCCACCTTCGTGTCAAGAATGAAAGATTTAGGTTATGGTCGGATTTTTGTCCTAAAGCCCGCTTTGACTATCTACTTACAACCCCATGTTTTTGCAGACCATCAATGCCGAGATTGCTTTGTTTTTTGTGTTCTCAACATGTTGCGCTGACGAGTGCAAAGGTTCTTGGCAATCTCCCAGTTTTCTTGCCTGGTTTTCCTGGGCCGCTCTTCATCTGCTTCAGTATCATTGGGTGGACCTCATAGAAAGTGAGTGACAATCGTCCTTGCTGCCTTTCGCCAGGGTTTTATATAATCTGGCTGCTGATGGTGTTTCTATGATAGTTCCTTATTTCTTTGTTGTACTCAGTCAGCCTTTCGGTGTAGCCCTGCCATTCTCCGTTTCGTTTGACTTTGTTGAAAAGCCAACTCCAAACCCAAACTAACCTTGGATCTAAGTCGTGCTAGGTGAATGTTCCACCATGGGCAACCATTTTTATTAACTTGTTCGTTCACGGGCCAGCTGGATTCGTATGCCTCCATGATTACTCGATTGAGGATCTGAAAGGTTTCTTCTACTTCAAGTATATTCTTGCAGCTAAAATGATTTTGTTCGAGGTTGCATTGCAGTTGGGTTGTGTATTTTTTCCAGATGGTATTTTTGGGGTTTCTATACGTACTGGTTCATTCCTGCACTCCTTTTACGTCAAATATTATGATTCTGTGATCAGAGAGAGATAGAGTTCATTGGAGACTCTCCAATTCCTGATCATTTGGACAATATTTGGACTACAAAGTGTTATGTATAACACTTCCTGTCTGACCCTGGTAAGATAAATTCTAACAGTTGCTCACCTCTTAGATTTGTGTCGGTACTTCTCCAGATGGTGTTGTGGGCGTTAGCGTCACAGCCAATTAGGAGCAGTACTGTCGCAGTACTCGACTAGTCACTGTACTTCTTCTGGTGGTGCTTGCCCATCTCCAGCAAAGTAACCTGATGCCAGTACTAGGTCGCGGTATGGTTGGTCGGTGATAAGTTTAACCCGAACGTGACCAAGTCCCGCGACGTAAATTCTGAAAGACAAAAGTGATTAATGTTTTCTTTTAGGAGAATGCATACTCTAGGCTCGTTACACTCACTGTCCTAGATTAGTTTTGCTCCTTCACGTGGTAGACCTTTGATCTGCCCCTTATATATCCAAGGTTCTTGGAATAATACGGCCCTAAAGTTTGCCGACGTGGACAACCGCGTTATGGCAGCAGATGCTCCCCTAGCGTGTTATGTGTTTACTTGGGCTATTATGGTGTAATTCTTCATCTAACCTGTTATTCTTGTCTCTTCTGGTGTGAAGTGTTGGCCTCGTATTCTCCCAGAAGCATATTTTTTTCCTCGCTGGGAATTTCCTCTACTCCTCTAGGGAAAAAGAATCTCACTCAAGTCTTTTTCCCTTTCTTCTTTTCTTCCTTCTTCTTCTGGAGTCTCGGGTTTTGACCCCGAGGAGGTAGACTCCTTTGGTTCCTCGCCTGTTTTTTCTTTTTTTTTTTCTTCTTTAGGCCATGTATAGGGATTTTCCCGAACCTGTAGAAGATGCTGTGATTCATCTTCTTGATGGTTCCACAGGATCCATCGTCTATGCCGATGAATAATAGCTGGCCGTTGCCTTCTTCCTTGCTGCTTAGTATCTTCCACAGCTGGGTGCTAAGCGCCTCATTCTGTGTATTCACTAAGCTTAGGATTATTTGGGGGTCTTGCCCTCTGTTTCTTGGGAAGAAGACTGTGATGGTGTGCGCTTTTGGGATGTCATCTCCCATCAGGCACACCATCAGCTCTCCTCCCTGTCTTTTCAAAAATATTTCTGTTCATTCTTTCAGGAACTCCGTTTTGTTCTGGTGTGAAGCGGATCGTATACCTACTGAATCCTAAAATTAAATATGTGATAATATTGTACACTAGAAAAAAAATGTGCCATGAAATTTGATAACATTGCGATATTACAATCCAAAAGACTAAAGTTAGGGCATTAACGGTCTGTAAGAAAGGAATATTGGAGCTGATTACTTGAAAGATCCAAAACAAACGTTTCTACCAAAAATATCTTGATTAGCCCATAGAGGTAAAGTCCTGGATCTCTTTCAAAGATTCCCAAGCAGTGCTGACCGTTCAGTTATTCTTCCCGCGTTTCTCTCTTTGCCCATTTCGCTTTTCCTCCCTTAGTGCATCAGGGCTTTGGTCCATTTAGGCTACGTGTAACGCAAACTTCATTTCTATCTTGCCACTCTCTTTATAATGTAGGTAACAGGAATCTTATCTCATCGTTCTGTATTTGAGGGCTATTTGGATGGTCGGCCAGCCGAGGATGGAAACGAGTTTTCATTCAAGTGACGCCAATTCATTGCTGTCTTCCCAAGCTGAATATGCCCTGAATAAATTTGCTCTCTGATTACCTCCAGAGTTTATTTTGGGCCACTCAAGAAGCTCCATATTGGTGTTGTCACAGTTGCTATGTTTTTCTAGAATTCTGGAATTATTTATTTTCGAGAGATTTGGTTAGCAGTGAAGTACTCCTACTATTTTGAGATTTTCGATATCTTTTGAAGAACCCTGTATATTTCACTTGAAATTGTAACTTTTACACCCAAGAAATTGGAGACTATACACTCAAATCACTGAAGCCAGATTCTAGTCCAGGAGAAGATGAAGCCTCTGCCATTTTCCTGAACAAGTGTTCAGTTCTGTCACATCTCCTCTCAGCCATGATGAAGAATCTTCTCAGGCAAATTACCAAGGGAATGGGAGAATGCAATTGTAGTGCCTATTCACAAGAAAGACAACAAGCATTTGCTCAAGCTTTTCCAATTACAACTAAAACAGCTGTAAAAGTAATATCCTAATGACTTATTAAGATACTTTAGTGATCACGGGAGTCCATGAAAGATAACTTCAGACAATGGAGCTGAAAATGAAAATGCCATTATGACAGATTTATGCACACCGTATAATATAGAATCTTTCTTATTATACAACATCGTGGAATCCAAATTCCAATAGTCCTATTGAGAGATTTCAATCAATATTCCGAGAAAGTATAATACATATTGAAATACATAAGCCAAATAAAAATACCAATGACTTACTTAATGATCCCAAATTGAAATATTAGTATACACAGTACAACGGAATACATTCCTTTCCAGATAATTACAGGACATTCAACTTATGCAATGCCAATAGAGCAAACGCAGAATCAATCAATTACCAACGCAACACAATACTGTGTATTATCACAATAAAATCTGCCTGAAAACTATAGAACCATGAGCAGCTTAACAAGCACCCTTCGCAAATGCATTGAGAAAGTCATGGTATCTGAGATGACTGGATTTTTACTCAGAAATGGAATAATTCCAACTTCCCAACATGGGCTCCTTCCTGGAAGATCCATTTTGGCGCCGGAATCATGGGGGCAATCGGAGTTGAGCCCCTGTAGTGAATTTGCTATGGGGGCGGAGCCCCCATAGTTTTTTTGGTATTGTATGTAGTGGGTGTGGTGAGTAGGTACAAAAATATGGAGTTCCTTATCCTAACATTTCTAACTATTTATTTTTATGTCAAACTTTGACAAACAGTTTGAATATTTTTCTCTTTAGTTCAGTATAGTAAAATTTAGGCCTTAATACAAAAAGCTTAGATGACAGATACCCATCATCCAACTCCAACATAACGGATCTCTTGAATAAGCTGGGACGCTGCTAGTATTTCACCACCTTAGATTTAGCTAACGGCTTCCACCAGATCCAGATGCATGAAAACGACATCGAAAAAACCGCATTCAGCACAGAAAACGGGCATTATGAATTCTTGCGCATGCCATTTGGTTTGAAGAACGCGCCGGCTACATTCCAAAGAGTTATGGATGATATTCTATATCCCAATATATTGAGCAACTTTAACACCGGAAGATATAGCATCGCATTGACAATAGTTATTCATTATACAAGGGAGAAAAGTATTAGATTTGAGAGCGAGATGTGGTTTGCTTGGGAGACAACAACAAAGTGGCCAAAGAGCGCTGGGAATGCTGGAGGTGAACCAGGGGAAATTGTTAATTTTCGTTCTCTATTCAACCTTAGAGTTTTTCTAAACATTTCATTCTATTGCATTAAAATTGGCCCGTTGTTGACCTGTCAAACCTGTATATAGGTAGTTCATTGGTCATGCCATTAGCTTATTTATAGGTTTGTTCCGTGTCATAAGTTGAGTTTTTTTCAATTTGTTTTGAATGAAAGCGAGGCATCATAGCGAGGGAGTGTCTTGATTACAGTCCATTGGCTGAGGAGATCTGTATATCAAAATTGTCTACTACCGTTTAGATCAGACAATCATCATATTTCAAGCTATTTGCAAACCGAAGTTCAAAGTTTGCTGATTGCATGTTACGGCAAACTGTAGTTGCTACTGAGGATTTGAACCTCATTACTTCGTCATGGCTACAACAAATTCCAAAGCCATACAGAAAATCAATAAGTTGCCTTGATGAATAGGTGCGGTGAAGTGTTACCAAGAGACACTTGTAGTTATATACGTTTTTTTCAATAAGTCGTTGGATTATTTCCTTTTCGTTTGCATGATGTGCCTTTTTTACCTAGTTTATGATGGAAAATGTATATACAGACCCGAAAAACCTACTAGACACATAGGGAGTAATAAGTCGAATTGGCTTGTAGCTGGTTAAGAGGAATCGAATCGGCATTTGCCCCCTCACCCCAAAGGCCTTCAAATTTTATTAATAATTTAAAATGGAAAATAATCAAATACATACATAATAATATATGTAACGTTCTACTATAAATTCTTTTCCGCTTGCCCTCATCATTAGAAGTCCCAAAAATACCGTAAAAAGACGGCGCCTATGGTCCTGTGTCAGAATAAGGTCCATGAAATCAAAGTTTGAAATCAAGGTTCTGTGAAGTTTTCAGTGGTGTTCCCAAAGGCTCTGTCGTTGGCCCTCTACTCTTCCTTGTATATATTAGTGACCTGCCAAATGGATTGAGGAGTCAGATGTCGTCATTTGCGGATAATACGTGTTGTTATAGTACTAGTAATCCTGTAACACAGAATGAAAGCCTCCAGAAGGATATAAATGCCTCGAAACAGTGGACAACCACCTGGCAAATGCCACTGAATAACTCCAAGTACTCAATTCTCCACCTGGGCAAAAACAACCTCAGGATGAAATACTTTATTGGGTCTACTCACGTGTGTTGTTGAACGAAATGATTTGGGCATTGTTGTCATCGAAGAAATCAAGTGGGAAAACCATATCAATGGCATCATAAAGAAGTCAAACTCTGATTTCCAAGGCATTTAAAGATTCCATAGACCTCAAATGTTTGTAAAGCTGTACAAGGCTTACATGAGACCCAGGCTGGAGTATGGTCAAGGTCAAAGCATATGGAGTCCTTATTATGTCAAGGACATTGAAGCAAAATCCCACGCAGAGCAACAAAAATTCTCCCAGCTCTTCGTGACCTTTCATACGAACAAAGCCTGCAGAGGCTGAACCTCCCTGGACAGTTAAATGGTTGAATGGACTAGATCATTTGTGCACCAAGTATACCAATTAATATAATGTAATACTTAACTTCCATTAAGCATCTAGTAAACTATTTCAACTATTCCAAAATAGTACTTCATAATCCGTTTATGTAGATACATATGACACTTTTCAGGTAATTTTGGAGTCATCTTTTTGAAAAATAGGTCGATATGTAAACTGAGAAAGCATCATACAATTTTCATATTAACATAACCACCAGCCATGAAAAAAATTATTCATAATTTTTTGATGCGGTTTCTTGACTGTTTTTTTTTGAAATAGTGGAAGTTTTCTTGGGAGTCAGTCAGGTTGAGAGAAAAAAAAAAATGAAACAATTTTTTTTTTTTTTTTTTTTTTTACGTTTCGGAATTTTCATTTAATTCCATCCTCAGAAATAGAAATAGCAAAGTCAAAATTGTAAAAGCTAAAAATATATATAAAAAAAAGGAAATCAAAAAACGTTTAAGGACATAAAAGAAAAGCACTTACCACAGATGTTTTTACATTTTAAAACTTATAAATATTTTTTTTTTTGTATAATGACGAGGACGATGTTACATAGAATGACAAACAGAGTTACGTATACAACAAACAAAAATTCAAAACATGGTTTTTTTTTAAAATAAAACACATGCAGAAATGCCTGTCGCCTATTCTGTGTCACAAGTTGTACTGAAATCTAGATCAAATCAAAATTGGTGTGCATTCCTTGGTTTTACTAGGTGTCTTTTTTTTATATGACGTTCGTACATTCCTTCCTATTAAATATAAACGGTAAAATATTATTAGGTATGACATTGTTTTGGAAGATGAAAAAACTGCAAATGAGTGGTTATATAAAATTTAGAAAAAACAAGAAAAACAAAGAAAAATTTTAACTTGGAACAAACGAAAAAGAAAAGGGCAGTGCAAAAAGGGAGGTATGAGCGAAAAATTATGGTAACTACCTTTTAATTCTCTTATGAGTTTATTAAATTATCATAAATACTACTTAAATTCTCGATATCAGTGCGGAAGTTGATAGAATTCTGATTTTTTTTAATTTGATACATTTCCTGGAAGAGTCTTTTTGAAAGATTCTGTTCTTCACCAATGATTTCGAAATTGTTGAAGTCAAATTGATGCAGATTGTTGAAGCAGTGTTGTGTTAACGCAGTATTATTTTCGGATGGTTTATGTAAGCTATTCTTATGATTTTTTATTCTTTTATGGATATATTGCTTGGTTTGACCAATGTAGCAGCTGTCACAATCTTGGCAGTTGATTTTGTAAATGGTATTAGTGCGCAAGTCTTTTTCAATAGAGGGTTTAAGTTTCGTGAAAAATTTTTTACTAAAATTATTTGGTTTTTCAGCAATTTGAATTTCATAAGGCTTTAAGCATTTTTGTATTTTACTGCAGACTTCAGGAATATAGGGTAAGGAGATATATTTATTATTCTTATTGATGGGATTCTTATTAGCTTTAGCATTATTGTTGTAGATTTTATGAATTTTTTTCTTTAAAATTGGCTCGTAAAAATGTTGGGGGTAATTGTTTTTATTAAGGGTGTCTTTAATTTTAGAAAGGTTAGCCGGTCTATTTTTTGGATGAGAAAGTAACAAGGCCCTATCAGCTAAAGCATTGACGACACTTTTTTTATATTTAATTGGCGCGTGAGAATTAAAATTAAGGTATCTTTCTGACCAGATAGATTTAGTATACCAATTTGTTGTTATGTTGCTAGAGTTATGAGAGATATTAATGTCTAGAAAGTTTATGCTTTTATTATTTTCTATTTCCATGGTAAATTGTATTTTATTGTGGAAGTCTCGATAGCTTCAATGACTTCCACAATAAAATACAATTTACCATGGAAATAGAAAATAATAAAAGCATAAACTTTCTAGACATTAATATCTCTCATAACTCTAGCAACATAACAACAAATTGGTATACTAAATCTATCTGGTCAGAAAGATACCTTAATTTTAATTCTCACGCGCCAATTAAATATAAAAAAAGTGTCGTCAATGCTTTAGCTGATAGGGCCTTGTTACTTTCTCATCCAAAAAATAGACCGGCTAACCTTTCTAAAATTAAAGACACCCTTAATAAAAACAATTACCCCCAACATTTTTACGAGCCAATTTTAAAGAAAAAAATTCATAAAATCTACAACAATAATGCTAAAGCTAATAAGAATCCCATCAATAAGAATAATAAATATATCTCCTTACCCTATATTCCTGAAGTCTGCAGTAAAATACAAAAATGCTTAAAGCCTTATGAAATTCAAATTGCTGAAAAACCAAATAATTTTAGTAAAAAATTTTTCACGAAACTTAAACCCTCTATTGAAAAAGACTTGCGCACTAATACCATTTACAAAATCAACTGCCAAGATTGTGACAGCTGCTACATTGGTCAAACCAAGCAATATATCCATAAAAGAATAAAAAATCATAAGAATAGCTTACATAAACCATCCGAAAATAATACTGCGTTAACACAACACTGCTTCAACAATCTGCATCAATTTGACTTCAACAATTTCGAAATCATTGGTGAAGAACAGAATCTTTCAAAAAGACTCTTCCAGGAAATGTATCAAATTAAAAAAAATCAGAATTCTATCAACTTCCGCACTGATATCGAGAATTTAAGTAGTATTTATGATAATTTAATAAACTCATAAGAGAATTAAAAGGTAGTTACCATAATTTTTCGCTCATACCTCCCTTTTTGCACTGCCCTTTTCTTTTTCGTTTGTTCCAAGTTAAAATTTTTCTTTGTTTTTCTTGTTTTTTCTAAATTTTATATAACCACTCATTTGCAGTTTTTTCATCTTCCAAAACAATGTCATACCTAATAATATTTTACCGTTTATATTTAATAGGAAGGAATGTACGAACGTCATATAAAAAAAAGACACCTAGTAAAACCAAGGAATGCACACCAATTTTGATTTGATCTAGATTTCAGTACAACTTGTGACACAGAATAGGCGACAGGCATTTCTGCATGTGTTTTATTTTAAAAAAAAACCATGTTTTGAATTTTTGTTTGTTGTATACGTAACTCTGTTTGTCATTCTATGTAACATCGTCCTCGTCATTATACAAAAAAAAAAATATTTATAAGTTTTAAAATGTAAAAACATCTGTGGTAAGTGCTTTTCTTTTATGTCCTTAAACGTTTTTTGATTTCCTTTTTTTTATATATATTTTTAGCTTTTACAATTTTGACTTTGCTATTTCTATTTCTGAGGATGGAATTAAATGAAAATTCCGAAACGTAAAAAAAAAAAAAAAAAAAAAAAAATTGTTTCATTTTTTTTTTCTCTCAACCTGACTGACTCCCAAGAAAACTTCCACTATTATTCATAATGTTATACTAGGAGCAAATAAATAACAAAATAAACCATCAGGTCCTTTGGGTTTCTGTGACAATTTAGCGGATATAAAAGTGTGCAATGCAGACACACAGCCGCGAATTCTACGAATCAATTGATAGAAGAACAGGATTTTTACAGTCAATGGTACTTCAACATACTTAAAAGAAGTATAGTGACATTGATAAGACCTGATCTTAAACTGGAGGTACCGTTAATCGTGCAGTAAAAACAGACCTGCTATAAGGCAGAGGAACTTGAGTAACAAATATAGAAATTCCTACGATACATTTTTTCGTATAGTAAAATTCATTCATTGGATATTATGTAAAATTCCTAATGGTTGTTAAATATTGTCACCTCGTGCACTTAGATGATAGATAGCTATTTCTTTTTCCTTTCAATACTAATGCCTGCCTTAATCTCTCAAATGAATTTGTTCTAACTGTTGTTTAGTATACATAATTAATTAATTTATGTCAATTGAAATTATTGAAATTTCTATGAATGATGAGACATTCAAAAGTAATTGAAATTACATTAAATATGCATTTTCTGTAGGTACTTTATGTCTTGTCCTTACCGTTCCTTTAAGTTGAAAACATGGCTAAAACTTCTCAAACGTACGGAATAATGAATTTATGAATAAAAGATAGCTTCGGAAGACCAAACCCAAACTCACTAGTAAACTGGGAAATTATGTCAGTGGGACACGATGACACTTGCGTAATCATTTTTAGAAGAGAAATATTTCTTCTTTCGGACGCGAGCAAACAATGGGAAGACTGATGGGTTTTAAGTAATGGCCATTTAATTATTGTAAACGACCCGTAAAAGGCTCATGTGTGAGCGTTTGCAGATTTATGAATGGATGTTTTTAGTTGGTGTTTCTTTTACGAGTTTCGGAATGAGGCGACAGGTGACGGGAACTTTCTTTTCAATTTTTGATTTTAAATGTGCCAGGAAATCTTTTGGCCGATCAAATGCTTATGGTCTAATCCGTCGATAAATTTGTAACCAATTAAGCTGACAGGAATCGAAAAAAAGAAGAACACGTGTTCCAATAAAGGTATTGTAAAAATGTCGGTTAGAATCAATAGCGCGGAGGTCTAGACATTTGAAATATAACGGTCGGCTGAAGCTATCATATTTTTTAATAATCATCAAATTAACATCGATTTCATCTAGGTCAACGAAATCACTAATACGTTCGACTATAAGATTCGTAGATACGTAGAAGACTTGTTAATGGTACAACTTTCAAAGAACTGAATTTAAACTTTTCAATTCTCAAATATTCATTCTTGTGGTTTCTCCATATGCCTGTGATAAATCTTCATCAGGTATTTTACTCCGTCATTGATTACTTACCAAGAGGCAGATGAAATAGTAATATTTCTTTCTAGACTTCTCTTATATAAGCAAATTCCAAACAATTTCTTGACGTATATTGATATATTTTGAGCTGATTTTTAATTTAAAATAAACCGCAACTCGCTAGCTTGAATCGTTCAAAAGTTATGACCATTTTAAAATGAGTGTAGACTAAAATCTTATGTTTGCCATTAAAAAACACTCAAGCCTTGTACTTCAAACGATAGAAGCAAATTCCAAACAATTTCTTGACGTATATTCATATATTTTGAGCTGATTTTTAATTTAAAATAAACCGCAACTCGCTAGCTTGAATCGTTCAAAAATTATCACCATTTTAAAACGAGTGAAGACTAAAATCTTGTATGCCATTAGAAAACTCTCAAACTTCAAACGATAGAAGCAAATTCCAAATAATTTCTTGAGGTATATTGATATATTTTGGGCTAATTTTTAATTGAAAATCAACCGCAACTCGCTAGCTTGAATCGTTCAAAAGTTATGACTATTTTAATACGAGTGAAGACTAAAATATTATGTTTGCCATTGGAAAACTCTCAAGCCTTGTACTTCAAACGATAGAAGCAAATTCCAAACAATTTCTTGAGCTATATTGATATATTTTGAGCTGATTCTTAATTTAAAATAAACTGAAACTCGCTAGCTTGAATCGTTCAAAAGTTATAACCATTTTAAAACGAGTGAAGACTAAAATCCTATGTTTGCCATTAGAAAACTCTCAAGCCTTGTACTTCAAACGATAAAAGCAAATTACAAACAATTTCTTGAGGTATATTGATATATTTTGAGCTGATTTTTAATTTGAAATGAACCGCAACTCGCTAGTTGGAATCGTTCAAAAGTTATTAGAATTTTAAAACGAGTGAAGACTAAAATCTTATGTCTGCCATTAGAAAACTCTCAAGCCTTGTACTTCAAACGATAGAAGCAAATTCCAAATAATTTCTTGAGGTATATTGATATATTTTGAGCTGATTTTTAATTTAAAATAAACCGCAACTCGCTAGTTTAAATCGTTCAAAAGTTATGAGAATTTTAAAACGAGTGAAGACTAAAATCTTATGTTTGCCATTAGAAAACACTCAAGCCTTGTACTTCAAACGATAGAAGCAAATTCCAAACAATTTCTTGACATCTATTGATATATCTTGGGCTGATTTTCAATTTCAAATAAACCGCAACTCGCTAGCTTGAATCGTTCAAAAGTTATGACCATTTTAAAACGAGTGAAGACTAAAATCCTATGTTTGCCATTAGAAAACTCTCAAGCCTTGTACTTCAAATGATAAAAGCAAATTCCAAACAATTTCTTGAGATATATTGATATATTTTGAGCTGATTTTTAATTTAAAATAAACCGCAACTCGCTAGCAATCGTTCAAAAGTTATGACCAATTCAAAACGAGTGAAGACTAAAATCTTATGTTTGCCATTAGAAAACTCTCAAGCCTTGTACTTCAAACAATAGAAGCAAATTCCAACCAATTTCTTGAGGTATATTGATATATTTTGAGCAGATTTTTAATTTAAAATGAACCGCAACTCGCTAACTTGAATCTTTGAAAAGTTATGACTATTTTAAAACGAGTGAAGACTAAAATAATGTTTGCCATTAGAAAACTCTCAAGCCTTGTGCTTCAAACGATAGAAGCAAATTCCAAATAATTCCTTGAGCTATATTGATATATTTTGAGCTGATTCTTAATTTAAAATAAACTGAAACTCGCTAGCTTGAATCGTTCAAAAGTTATAACCATTTTAAAACGAGTGAAGACTAAAATCTTGTTTGCCATTAGAAAACTCTCAAGCCTCGTACTTCAAACGATAGAAGCATATTCCAAACAATTTCTTGAGGTATATTGATATATTTTGAGCTGATTTTTAATTTGAAATGAACCGCAACTCGCTAGTTTGAATCGTTCAAAAGTTATGAGAATTTTAAAACGAGTGAAGACTAAAATCTTATGTTTGCCATTAGAAAACTCTCAAGCCTTGTACTTCAAACGATAGAAGCAAATTCCAAATAATTTCTGGAGGTATATTGATATATTTTGAGCTGATTTTTAATTTAAAATAAACCGCAACTCGCTAGTTTAAATCGTTCAAAAGTTATGAGAATTTTAAAACGAGTGAAGACTAAAATCTTATGTTTGCCATTAGAAAACACTCAAGCCTTGTACTTCAAACGATAGAAGCAAATTCCAAACAATTTCTTGACGTATATTCATATATTTTGAGCTGATTTTCAATTTAAAATAAACCGCAACTCGCTAGCTTGAATCGTTCAAAAGTTATGACCATTTTAAAACGAGTGAAGACTAAAATCCTATGTTTGCCATTAGAAAACTCTCAAGCCTTGTACTTCAAACGATAAAAGCAAATTCCAAACAATTTCTTGAGGTATATTGATATATTTTGAGCTGATTTTTAATTTAAAATAAACCGCAACTCGCTAGCAATCGTTCAAAAGTTATGACCATTTCAAAACGAGTGAAGACTAAAATCTTATGTTTGCCATTAGAAAACTCTCAAGCCTTGTACTTCAAAGGATAGAAGCAAATTCCAAACAATTTCTTAAGGTAGGTATATTGATGTATCTTGAGCTGATTTTTAATTTAAAATAAACTGCAACTTGCTAGCTTGAATCGTTTAAAAGTTATGACTATTTTAAAACGAGTCAAGACTAAAATCTTATGTTTGCCATTAGAAAACTATCAAGCCTTGTACTTCAAACGATAGAAGCAGATTCCAAACAATTTCTTGAGGTATATTGATATATTTTGAGCTGATTTTTAATTTGAAATAAACCGCAACTCCCTAGCTTGAATCGTTTAAAAGTTATGACCATTTTAAAACGAGTGAAGACTAAAATGTTGTTTGCCATTAGAAAACTCCCAAGCCTTGTACTTCAAACGATAGAACTTATCTGCCATATAAGGCACAATAATAGTTTTTAATTCATCCAAAATTTGCTTCTACTAAATTACAGAAAAGTATCTTGCCATTTAGTGAAAGTATATATCACTCTTATGGATATGTCTACTACATTTCAAACATATGTAATGATTTCCCTAATTTTAGTATTAAGTGTATTTTACTTTCGCATTAGGTATTTGTATGCATATCTGCTGAATTACTTGTTCGTAATCACAAGTTGTATTATTAAAATTGTTTCTTTAATTTCAGAAAAAGCTGGACAGAACCAGAAAGGAAATGCGATTGTATATATTACTTATGATCGGCCTGTTGTGTCAAGGGGTAAGTGATATTAAGCATAATTTTATTCAAATTTAAACTAAAAACATAAGTCATTTATGGAATGCATTCACAGCTAAATGAAATCCATGTTAATTAAATTCTTGAACCAGGAAAAAAAAACGAGATAATAATTAATCTTATTCGTGTACCATTAGGTGTGACAACTTTACCAGTTCCACATGCTTCGGCGGTAAATCTTTTCTAGTCAGGACACTGTCTCCATAAATTATGGGGTTTTAAATAGCCGTAAATCGACGGTAATAAGGTTTGCACTAAAACGATTTGATAGCTTAGTCAAGAGCCTTTACGCAAATTGAACGTGACGCTTTAATAAAATTGAATCAAAATAATTCGCGATTTTGATGCTGACAGAGATGTTTTTAGTAATTCGAGAAAAATGCTACAAAATTTGTGTGTATATTCGAGAGTCGACTTAGTTCCATATATACTACAGAGTACCTATCTATCTATCTATCTATTCAGCCTTCTTCAGTCCATCTTTGGACATAGGCCTCCCCCAGTCTTCTCCATTCTTCTCTGTCTGTTGCCATGTTCATCCACCTGGTTCCAGCGTGCTTCTTCAGGTCATCAGCATACCTCATCTGGGGTCTTCCTCTATTTCTTTTATTCTCCCAAGGTCTCCAGCTTAAGATACATTTATTCCATCGTAGAGTACCTACCTACTCAAAAAAAAAAGAAAACAAGAAATTAGCAAAACAGTGACGAGGATCGCATGATGAATTGTGAAAATATATTCTTAACTAGATAGCGCTGACACAACTCAAGAACTGTGATGCTCCTAGAGAAGATCAGATCACAAGCATGTTGGAAGTCGTAGGTGACATGCTTCTCTTCAAGGAAGGTGATATTATATGATTGTATTTATGGAGAGTATTACATGTGGATTTATTAGCCATCTATAATATACCAGCTACTGAGTTAGATCATGACTCGCCTGGGATAGAAATATTTTTACCAGCCATTGGTGAGTTGGTGTAACCACCGCCACCTGATTGCGACGGTTGGGTATGGAGACTTTGTTTTAGCACTGGTAAAGGCCTTTTTGTACTGCGGTAGCGTGCCACCAGGGACTTTGTTTAAAGTCCCACTGAAAATCTAGGTAACTTTGAACGGATACTTTTTATTAATCTGATTAAATTGCCTCTTCCAGTGCGGGTTCTTGCTACCTGAGCTGTACGCAGTTAGTTGACATGCTAGCTCAGGGTTTTCAAAAGGAAATAAAAGAATCAGTTTTTCTTACTAAACTCTAACAATGGTTTATTGAACAAATGGTAAATCTTGGTAAGGAAATGAAAGAAAAGCAAAGAATATACAGTAGGTTATTAACAATGTTTACTGAAATGAAATGAAAGAAAATACATACGGAGATTTGGAATGATAGGGACTGAAATCAATGAGCGTCCTATATAGGGCGTTCCTTGATGGTACAAGTTACATGAGAAATTAAGGATTGAAAGATACAGAAAATAAAGACTAGGTTATAATTCTTAGTGGGTAAAAGTCACGGGCGTCCTCGACAAGGGAATGACAAAACGGCCTTGTTATTCAGGGTAAGGTACGTGTTGGAAAAGAGATTTGAGTTGTGAAGCTAACTCAATGGTTTTGTTCTTTACACAGGGGAGAAAATAAATAATAGACAGAAAACAACAATCATGGTGAATAAATTAAAATATTTGAAATTGAAACATTACCTAAGGTCTCGGAAAGAGAGTCAGCAGAGAGACATCAACACTAAACACCAGAACTTCGTTACAGAACTGAATGAGTCTAGGAGATTCACAGGCTTATTTATATTGGCAGCTTGATGACGCTTTTGAAATTCTTATCGGTCGCAAAACATGCGGTTTGTTCATGGAACCAGGGGAGTCGAGAGTCGTATTTTAAGACACAATTAGGACACTGTTTCGGGGTCCAAATGATAACTCTTGACTCTCGGCACGATTTCGTCGGAAATTTAGCGACTTAATCTCGCTGGGAAAAAACCAATTAATTGTATTACGAAGCAAAAAAAAAAAAGAATTTCTAGGGCCGTTTTGTTACATTAGATTATATGAAGAGCGATGAACTAAGCCAGTATAAGTTCCAGGTCTGCTTTATTTACGAAAATGCCACCTAACATGTGAAATTTTAACGCAGATTGGATTACCGGTATACGATGTTCACTCTCTCCAACGTTATCCACCTCTGGTTAGAGAAATGTTCCCATTCTGGAAGAACAACTTACACTTCATGGATAAAATCGTCAATTCATCTGAATGTTACAAGAACTCAACAAGATTCCTAAAGCGGTAGACCTCAGGATGAACCTCCAAAAGACCAAAAATTTGTTTGTGGAAGTGTTTGGAGAGTATCAATCGGGAAGTTAGGTTCATCAAACTTCCAGACAGATTAACTGGAATCATACGTAAAGTTTTCTTCTTACGGAGGACGAGACGATAACGCTACCATCTTCCTGGAGAGAGGCTCAGGAACTTTGCCAAGAATTCTGAAATCGTTCGAGAGCTCCTCGTTCCTTCCCCTATCGTGAGATGATCGACACGACAGTTTGAATGGTGTTAACGAAATTCCACAATCGATCCAGGCTGCATTGTAATGTGGGTAGGGATGGTGGAAATCTCGTTAATCCAGGTTAATCCAAAGTCACTGCTTCCAGTTGGAAGCAAGTCAAAGAAACAGAATGCAGAAATAGGAGATAAAGAGAACGATTCTGTGTGGAAAAAACTAAAATGATGAATGGAGCCAGAACAACATTAATAAATTGGAGACCAAGGGAAAAAAAGAGGATTGTCGAACCGTTAGCGAAAACCTTGAAAGAGGTTTACGTTTAGAAGTTAATCAAAGACCTAATAATTTCAAAAATGATAATTTAACTTCGTTCAAAATAAATATTTAATATTTTCCAGTGAGAATAAAAATAATTTGATGATTGATGATGAAGCCAAGCAATCATCGATAAAATCGATTCCATTTTGATGCACAGCACTAACAAGTCTCCAACAACAAGTCCCAATCACTTCTTCTATACGTTCCTAAGTGATTTCTAAGGCGATTATCTTTCAATTTGATTAATAAATTCAATAAATCATCAGTCTCGGCTTCCGTAAATTAAATAATTTAAGTTGGCTACTTTGAATAATTTATATCTTCTAAACATAGGTTTGAAGCAAACACATCAAACAAATCTGATTTATAATGGTAGGAAACAACCCCTTTTTAACACTGTCCTTGGTGTAGTTTCCTGGCCACGATATGAAACAAAAAATTGACTAGAGAAATATCTTGCAAATATAATATGAAAAAAAAAAATTCATTCGAATCCTCTATACAGGAAAAAATTATGAATTGGTGATATGGTTGTGTTATGAGAAGAAGGCACTCCTCCATTAAACTGGCAGAAGGTCTAGCCTGAGTGGTCAGCATTGGAACTTCACAAGAGTCAAATAGAACGAGATATTAACTTTATCAATTCTGAGTTCACGTTGGATTAAACTTTAATAACCTCCATTGAAGACAGTAAATGAAGAGTAAGGAAGAAGCAAAGTATAAATATCAAAACAGCAGCAGAATTCTATAGGAACATGAAACATATGCTTCTAAGCAAACCAAAATGATATGTTTGAAGAATTCGGTTGGATTGCTTTTCAAGAAGGCAACCAACAAATATTTTGCCTGTCACATGTTTTCATACTAGTTTACTGGTCACTAGTAATGACCATTAAGAATCTAGCATTGTCTATGCCTAAAGCTGGACCACAGATAGAAAATTGCTCATTGCAATAATTAAATATACAATTATACCTTTTATATACATTCATAGCATGTAATAATATAATAATTATCATTCATTATCCTATTCACACATAATAGCAGTTATTATCCACTTGTCTGAATTGCATCACTCGCCTTCGCCTTGTGAAGACATTCAGCATTTAAAATCGAATCTAATATTGATCAGATCACACGAGACCCATCGTCCCATCATCGATACCCACGCCCATCTCTGTTGTCGGCATGATGGGCAAAAGTAAAGTAAATGTATGTTTGGGTCAGTTGTCGCCCAAAGCTCTTGGTCATGAAACCGTTATAGTCCGGGCCTGCCTCGGGTGTATTTTGCCGCCCATATGCGAAACTTATCTTAACTAGTGTGACATCAGTGATTTTACTTAAATATTCTTTATTATATTGAAGAATTTTTTTATTGTGTAAATATGTTAAATATGAATCATCAGCATTTTTGGGTGGAGTTTTTCATATATTAATATTAGAAAACATTCCTGACAGGTGTGCTTTATGAACAATGGATATTATAAATTGTATTGATGCTGCCGCAAGACATTTTCTCAATGCCGCCTTATTGGAAGTATGTTTTCTAAAGTGCAAATACTACTCCAAAATCCTTTTGTCATCATATAGGTACAGAGCTGGGCAGTATTTGCAATTCTAAATACTTTTTAGTATTTAAATACTTAAAAGTATTTAAATACCTAGTATTTAAATACTTTTCTAAAACTGGTATTTGTATTTATGAATCCAAATACTTTTTGAAATATTTGGTATTTAAATACTTTAAAGTATTTTAAATACTTTCAAAAGTAGTTAAATACTTTCAAGTATTTAACTACTATCAAAAGTATTTAAATACTTTTGAAAGTATTTAAATACTTTTTCTTCTGCAAAAAATATACAGATGAACAAGATTCAACTCGTCACATTATCAGTTCCTAGACTAGACACGTGCCGCGTGCTTATCTTTGGCTAGACGGCTTCTGAAAATATATGCAGGCAGGCAGGGTAGTTTGTTTACGCGCTTTTGGTGAAAAATATTTGTTGTTTCTGCTGAGGTTGTTGTGTTGGTTCAAAGGAAAAGCACAAATAGTGAAGTGAATGAAGTGAATAATAAATTTGAAAAACGGTAAGGACATATTGTTTTATGCTTTAAAAATGCGGGGTTTTGTATTGGTAAAAATGCGCCTCATCTATAGGTCTCTAGTCTCTAGGTGCTAAAAGGTGCTTGACCCTTACCATTTTATATTTTAACGTGAATACATCTTCGTCTTGGATAGAAATTTTCCTAATAAATGCGAAATATTATATTGTGCAACTAGCAAGGAGTGATTAATAACACATTTCCCACTAGCGCTTAATGCTAGAAGTTTGATTCAGCGAGTACTAGTTGGAAATGTGTTTTTTTCCATGTACACATTGTACATACAGGATGTTTCAAATTCGAGCCACATCATTGGGATATCGGAAACGGTAAAAGATACAGGGTTGGTTAAATTGGGGCAAAGTTGCCAAATTTAATGCCAAGCAAAATAGCGTTCTGATATTTGGAAAATTGCACGTACCTCCGGAAATATTCGGAAAAAACCGAAATTTTGAAAAATCGATTTTATTTTTTCCTGAGCTTGTTTGAAGTGATATTCAAAAATAAATGAAACTTTATCGTTGCCACTCTCTTCCCTCTATAAAATGGCAGTGTGAAATTTAATATCCGACGTTTCTTCTTTGGTCTACCATCATCAGCTTTATTTTTCTAAAAACGACCATGATTTTTTTGTTGTGTTTTCTGTTGGCTTTAATGCAAACTTGTAAAACATTCATCAGATCCAAGAAATATTGGTTTAAACAGTATCCATGCACATGACTTACACATAACATAAAAAGCGATAATACATTTTTCACAATCTTCAAAGAAAAAAATATATCACTTCATTTTCGACTTCATCGTATTACTTTGTCAAATTTAAAATCCAAAATTCTTTCTTTGCCAACATCATCAACTTTATTTTTGTTAATTTTCTATTTTGTTATGCGTCATCCAAGCACTGCAATGTATCAAATTATTATTTTTTATTAGGAATTATCAATAGTAATACAGGGTGTCCCACGACGTTTGTCCCAGGTGATAATTTCGGAACGCGTCATCCAATATAATTGAAATTTTGCGGATCTGGGTAACTTTTTGAGCCGCTTCTACCACTGTCATTCAATTCCACCATTTTTGCTCCAATGTCGGCCAAGTGACGTCAACTTTCGAATTTTAAATGTAACTCATGGTATATTATGGCATTTTTCGTTAGAAAATTGAATTGCAAAATCGGCTATGTCATATTTGTTAAGGCTTTGTTAAAGGATATGACAAAAAATTATACAGTGGAACATACGATGATGCGTTCCGAAATTATCATTTGGGAAAAACCTTGTGGGACACCCTGTATAACTAGTGCAATGGAAATTATCGATAACTACGTGCACTCGTGCTCTTTTTCAACTAAAAATACATTCGGACAAATTTCTCAAAAATTAAATAGTAGGTTATTACATACCGAGTAGGGAAGTGTTTGATTACTGTCGAGAGATTTATATAGTCAATCGAGACGCGAAGCGTCGAGATTGAATATTAATCTCGAGACAGGAATGAAAACTTTCCTCCGAGGTTTGTATACTATTTTATTTGCAAGCACACAGTTAATTATGCTTAGTCAATCAGTTTTTTTGATATTAAAAAAATAAAACAAACATGCCAAAATGTGTCATTCACTGCTTTGACATTTTTACCTGACATGTTCTCATTGTTGCCAGCAAAGGTAAATAAATTAGAGTGAGGGAAATCGGTGAGGGAAGTCGAATAGGGAAATCGGTGAGGGAAATCGAAGAGGGAAGTGACACAGGTAAAGTGTCACTTCCAAATTTTTAAAAAGTCAGTAATGACAAGATTACATATATGATTGCAAATAAAATATATTTCCATTGCACGAGTTGTATTTTATGAGAGAATTTCACGAATCAAAAATCTAAATTTTTTGTCAAAATTTGTCAATACACCAGTTTCGATACCAGTTACTATGCAATTATCGGATAATTGCACTAGTCAAATCATCACGTAATTCCAATCTGATTGGTTGAAGTCAACAATCAAAACATGTCATTTCATTGCTGGAACAACAGTTCCAACCTGGTTTTGACAGATGAATGAAATTCTCACTTTAATTTGTTGAATAAAGATGGATTTATGGCGCTACTTATGTGTAAGACAGAGACAGGTCTATGCAAACTTTTCAAAGTCAATTTATCTTGGATCTGATGATTTTTTCAAAAGTTTTCAAGGTTATTACTTGAAACATATCAAAAGTCAACAGAAAACAATATAAAATATCTATGGTCGTATTTAGAAAAATAAAGCTGGATGATGGGCGACCAAAAACAAACTTCAAACAAACTCAGAAAAAAATGAAACGATATTGCAAAATTTCGATTTTTTCCGAATATTTCGTCAAGTACGCAGAATTTTCCAAATTTCAAAATGCTTGGTTCCCGAGATACAGGGTGGAATAGAAATTTTGCGCTTTTTGGGGTGGTATCATATTTTGGACACCCAGTAGGATAGAAAAAAGGTAAAAACTGCTATAGATATATATTTTCACGAAGAATCCAGTGGCGTAGTCAATTTTTTTTTAAACAAACCTTTTTCGAGATATAGCCCAAACTTAGTATTTTCCAAATATGACACCCTGTATTTTTTAATTCCAAAAAATTGGTTTTTATTTTCTCTTTGGAATGATGTATCACCGAGTGTATCACACTAGCCACTTGTGACGTCACTAATCCTTACAAACGCAATATTGAAAAAAAAACGTAAGTTGGCCATGGAATTATATACCGGGTGTTTTTCAAAACCCGCTCACCCCCATAACTTTTTTATTGTCACAAATAAACAAATGAAATTTGGTGTGTTTATTAATAACCCGAATGTGCATTAATTGACGTATTCAATTATTTTTTAGCACTTCCGGTTTGACCGGAAGTGACCCTAACTTTGTTAGTGTAAATGAGATGCCATGTATATTTTCCCTTATTTCAATAGAAAACTAAATTACGAGTACATTGACACCTCATTTTTCACTTTTCGACATTTGATCAAATGAATCAAAAATTTTGATGATTGGCAATAGCAAAGCGATTTTTATTTCAGATTTTAAAATGGAGGACATGGAGATACCTGAAATTCATGCGAGTGATTTTGAAATAGATCCGTTTTATGATAGCGATGACAGCGTAAAGGATCCAGATTATGGTAGGGAGATAAAAAAGAAAAAAATTCCGGACTATTTTGGTTTACACCGAAGATGCGAAGCGAGTACCTCTCGAACGAGAAGCACATCACCAACAGAATCTGTTGATGATGTGGTGATTGGCGATTCATCAATAATTTTCTCAGTCTCAACAGAAGCACAGAGCAGTTGTGAATCTCGCTCGGAAGCCGAAGTCTCTGATGAATGCTCTGCCTTATTTGACGGTACCTATTATAAAATAACTGATAAAGGCGCTAATTTTACTGTAACTGCCCAATGCCAAAAATGCATTCCCAAGATCAAGTACATCAAAGGCAGATCTAATGCTACTACAAATTTTTTGAAACATATGAAAACCAAACATCCTCATGAGCATCAAAAATACCTGGATTATAAAAAATACAAGAAGAGTACAAAAATTGCCCAAAGCAGCCAACCAACTGCAGTAAATAGAAAAAAACAACTGGATCTTAAATCAAGCTTTTTAGGAATGGGACAAAAAATATCGCAAGAACAATTTGACAAAAGAATAGTAAAATTTATCACTGAAACAATGTCTGCCCTATCGATAATCGAAAATAATAGTTTTATTCAGTTATTCGATGGCCTTAATATTAAAGTCATGTCCAGAAAAACGGCAGTAAGACGAATTTCCGAATCATGTAAAACAATACTTGAAAATATTAAAATTAATTTGGAATCTGTACAACATATATGCACGACAGCAGATGTTTGGTCTTGTAAGAAAAGAAGTTTTTTGGGCGTCACATGCCATTGGATCAACCCCGTAACATATGAACGAAGGTCAGCTGCCTTAGCATGTCGAAGATTTTCGGGAATCCATAGTTTTGACCGAATAGCAGAGTTAATCGACGACATTCATTCAACTTTTGGACTTAGATCTGAAAAAATTACGGCGACCGTTACTGATAATGGATCCAATTTTATCAAGGCGTTTAAAGAATATGGCGTGAACATTCCCAGCTCTGTAGTTTTGAATGCCCTCATGACGTGTGAAATAGAACCTGCTGAGATAGACGAAAATGTTGCTAAAGGTATGGAAGAGTTGGCAGATGTTCTTTTTACACCCAATCCGATTAACCCGGACACCATAACTCCCACTGACGAAATTTACTACGAACAAGAACATCCAAACACCCAGTTGCCAAAACATCAGCGCTGTATATCACATACTATAAACTTAATTGCCACTACAGACTTAATGAAATCTATAAACAAGTCAGCTGCAATACGAAACCGTCATACGAATATTCTTAATAAGTGTTCGCAGTTATGGACTAAGGCTGGACGTCCCAAGTCAGCAGAAATAATCAAAGAGGTCTTAGGTCATCATCTCAGCTATCCAGGTATTACTCGATGGAATTCACATTATGATTCCATCAACCAAATTTTGGCAGATAAAGAAAAATTGCCTACACTCTATGAAAAACTGTCCATCAAACAGCATTCGTTGAAAGAGAATGAAATCGAATATTTAACAGAATTCGTTAAAGTACTCAAACCGCTCGCCCTAGCATTAGATATCTTGCAAGGGGACGCCAATATATATTTCGGATATGCTATACCTACTATTGCCAGTATGAGAATTAAAGTCGAAAAACTAAAAAATGAAAAATTGAAATACTTTGCTACTGTTGTGGATGACCTCTCATTAGCAGTTTTTAGGAGATTCCAGGAGTACCTAACATTTAAAAATAAGGACGCAATGCTTGCCGCAATCTCGCATCCAGCTTTCAAAATGAGATGGATAGTCTTATTTAAAGCACAGGAACAACTAACACAACCCCAAATATCAGAGGACCTTAAGAAACTATTCATTTGTGCTTGTGAAGAATTCACACTCATTGCCAGTGAACGTCCCGAAACATGTGAGATTTCAAAAGAACAAGCATTAAATGATTTTTTTGAATTCGATTATGGAACTGATGAAAATTTGCG
This sequence comes from Ceutorhynchus assimilis, assembly GCA_917834065.1. NCBI lineage: Eukaryota > Metazoa > Arthropoda > Insecta > Coleoptera > Curculionidae > Ceutorhynchus > Ceutorhynchus assimilis. The sequence goes on from OU892284.1 coordinate 32,622,248, forward strand.
CCCAGCATTTTCTACTAATAGAGGGGAACTAGAATGCCTACAGTACTTACAAGATCCGCGCACAGAGTTGGCCATGCTTAATAAATATCCCCTCGTGCAGAAATTGTTTCTCAGATACAATACAACGTTACCATCATCCGCACCTGTAGAAAGGATGTTTTCGTACGCTACATTTATTGACACGCCACGCCGCCACGCTTTATCCGATGAAAACTTTGAAAATTTAGTACTTATGAAGGCTAATGCTAATAATAATGATTCAAAGATTTAAATCGTGTGTGTCGCTTTAGCTTTAATTATGCTTACTACTTACTTACCTACTGTTTGTTCTTCTTATACTCTTGTTTCGATCAGTTGATTTGTTTCTTTGAACTGTTATTTTATTTAGTTTTCAGGAAGATAATGTTTATTTTTGTTGTATTTATATTATTCAAATAATTTTTTTTGTTTGATTTGATTATTTGTAGTTATTATTTTTTGAGATTTAAATCGTGTGTGCCGCTTTAAGCTGATTTCAGACGAGCGCGATTTTGCGAAATTTCGCGGTGATCTGTCATTTTTGCGATTTATTATTTTTCCTTCAATACACATGAAGCGATTAATCGCAAACACTGTTTTTACTCTATAATAGCGCAGAAACAACTATTGAGGTATCCATCGACACTATACTCATACTATACTTATACTACTAACTTATCAGTTATCACTTTACCAAAAACAAAACGAACAAAATAATAAACAATCATAACATAACCCTTATTTCATCATTTTGTGGCGACTTGCGATAGGATATTCAAAGTTAAGTTTAGTTGCTGCTATTATTTTTGACAGTTCAAAATGATACATCACCGCGAAATTTCGCAAAATCGCGCTCGTCTGAAAGCACCTTTAGGCTTTATCTGTGCTTACTACTGTTTGTTCTTTTTATACTCTTCTTTTGATCAGTTGATTTGTTTCTTTGAACTGTTATTTTATTTATTTTTCAAGAAGATAATGTTTATTTTTGTTGTATTTATATTAATCAAATAAATAATTTTTTGTTCGATTTGATTATTTTCAATATTTGCCGACTCTGTTTTCAGGTCGGTCGGTCGTATTTATTGTTTGGCAAGGAATGGTAAGTAAGCAAGTAAGTTAATTACTGATTAGAACGGGTAAAATTACCCATGTTCGAAATTCGGAAATTTTTGATGTATTTGCCACTGCCAGTTTTCCACTTTTGCCAGAGTTACTAATGCGAATAGCGACTAGTCTATTCGCACGAGTGACGACCGATATTTTTCATAACGGAGTCTTGATTTGATTTGATTTGGACAGTGCAAAAAAGGGCCTCTAGTAGTCAAATCAATCGTACTTTATCGGTATAATAATACTGTTGTGACAGAGTTAATCTTGGTTCAATGTTTCTAGGTTGATTAGTAGGAATTTATTGTTTTCGCTAGACCTGTTCAATGGTGGGAATGAATATATGCCCTTCAACACTCCGTTATGAAAAATATCGTTCGTCACTCGTGCGAATGGACGCCTTTCTTTTTTAAACTCGCCTCCGCCGATGGCTCCTTCTGCTACGAACTACGACTCGTTCCAAAATCATTGCCCTCGTTTGAAAAAGGCCGTCTGCCCGTCTATTCGCACTAGTGACGAAATGTACTATTTGAAGTTTTTGAATAAGGTATTTGCCTAATAAAAGTATTTAAATACCTTTTAAAGTATTTAAATACTTTTTAAAGTATTGAAATACTTTTTAAAGTACTTAAATACTTAAAAAGTATTTAAATACTTAAATAAGTATTTAAATACTTTTTGTATTTAGTATTTATTTTTTCTCAAGTCAAATAGTATTTAGTATTTAAATACTTTAGTCTTTATTAAGTATTTAGTATTTAGTATTTAAATACTTTTTAAAAGTATTTTGCCCAGCTCTGTATAGGTAACATCGGCCCGATAATCATTATAATTATCGACATCATTTCGATCACACCCGGAATGTGGTCGGTACACTTGTCATAATCAAAACATTATGTTAATGGTATGTACTTCATTACCGATACACCGATACGCATGACATTTTGCGAGGAAACAAGTATCTCCGCTCCATATTAGATAGTGTGGTGCAGGCCGAAGTAATGTCCTTTGTGACTTTAACAAGTCTAATGGCCATTTGCACCGCTATCACTTAAGGGATATTCGGGGATATTTAATTTAAGTGGAGCTTTTGAATGTGACTTTTGTTTCTACGAGAATCACATTCAAAGCTCCACTTGGATTAAATATCCCTTAAGTTATAGCGGTGCAAATGGCCGTAAGCGAAATAGTCTCATCACTATGACATTTTTGATACAGGAAATGAAAATGAATATTCTTTTATCCTACGATGGAATTTCCGAAGTTTCTGATTGCAGGTACATATCTATTAAGTGATTTATACAGTTGGGACAAATGATACTGACGGGCCAATTACGTGTCTGAGAAATCACGTTCCTATCCCGGGACAAACGTTTAATCATGAGTTATGCGCAGATTTTGTGTATAAATTTTGAACCGAATTTAATTATGGATTTTTGTCTTGGGTCTAGAGGTATTGGTGTTATAATATTGTCACGGATTCCGGGTACAGTAAAACTCACCAGCACAAACGCACAAACAACTCTCATTACCAAAATTCACTTATCACTTATTCAAAGGTACACAACAAATCTCGAATTTAAACTGACTTAATTACTACGCTTATTACCAGCTCTCCTTCTTTTAGAATGACGTCATGGATACTAGACAAATGGCTACCTGGTCTTGTTCCTTGTTGATTTCAATGCTGCCAACTGCCTTTCCAGCGCCACTCCTCCTTATGGAAATCCGCACAGCGGACGTTTAAAGGATAACTTTGACCTTCTGGATCAGCATTAGTAGTAATCGACCAATCTTCTTGTTCCTAGTCTTATTACATCGAAAAGGGGCCACTTGTTTCCGCTGCTAGACCCGCGGCCCCATTATCCGTATATGAAACCAATATAACCTAGAACTCATAACCTGAAATTTGATACCCCGTATCTCATGCTGGTAACCTGAAATATGTCCACGTACCTAAAACTCGAAACCTGAAATTTGGTACCCCATAACTCGTGACTTGTAACAAGATAAATCGTACTGGGCCCCCATTTTCCGTGGGCCCTATTTTTCTTAACTAAAATCTGGCCACGATCAGACAATAATTCATATCTCGTTACCTACCAATTATTTCAATGCGACATCATCATTCGAAATTTGATTTCACGCCGCCGGAACCCAAAGCATAGAAATGCGGGGCCCCAATTTGGACCCCATTTTTCGGCAAGCCCCAAATATTATTTTTAAATAATAATAATTTCTGCTGCTGATAACAAGTTTTGCGAACTTGCTTAACTTATTCGAAATCTTGTTATCTCAATAACAGAAACCACATTTCCTGGCGATAATACATGTTGTTCCTCATTCATTCAAAGTCTAGTTAGTTATTCCAGCGTCCTACCCACGACTTCCCTAATATCGTGAGTGATTCGAGGTTGAGGTCACTTTCCTCCAGTTGATCACTTCTCAGCTGTTCGGGACTCCGTTCTTCATGCGCATCTAATCGAAAGCTTCTACCAGGAACTCTTTCTAGATAATCAATTCTAAGGCAGTTCTTGTGCTGATCTGGGCATGTTCGGCATTATAAATTGCCAATTGAAAGTTGACAGTCATCAGGAGGAGAGCCAAATCTTAGTTGTACTCTACAGTCACGTTTGAGAAGTTCCGCAGGGGTAACATTCGGATCTCTTGTTCAAGTTACCCAGTTACGGCTGAGAGTCATTGAAAGGAAAGCGAGATCTCAAAAGTATTCTACAATCACGCTTAAAATTTCCCCTCCTTCCGCGGCGATAACATTCAATGCTCCCTTTTAAGTTTCTCGGTTTGATTTTAGTAACAGCGAATCGACACAGCTGTAAGTTTTGCTTCGGAAATACTATAGGCCGCCTCAATTTCTACGGCCTTGATTAGAGCTTCGCTGGTATTTGGTGGTTTGTATCTATCCATATCTCTAATTCCATATAAAAAATTTTCGGTCACTAGTTGTTTCTCGCATGTCTGTTTATGCTTCCAGATGGCGGATGTCGGTTTCAAATTCTTGTAGGCTTTCTGTTGTTTTGATCTTAGTTTTACCTGTGAAGAAGGGAAATTCTCTAAAAGATTTAAGGCAGGTTCACGCAATGCTACAATTAAGCCTGTATCGATGTCATCGGAGCTCTAGCCATAAGCCATTGCAACAGTCTCGAATTGACGTCTGTACATGGCCCACGATGTCTGCCCGTCATAATGTTGGTGGCTTAACTTTATAACTTTATCAGATGCAGGTGGGGCTGAGAAAACCATTGATCTCAATTCACATTCCAACTTTTCAATCAATCATAGTTCCAACTTCCTAGCGAAAAGTTCCAACATCCTGATGAACATGTCCAACTATCTGATGGACACTTTTAACTCTCATGTAGAAAAATATTAGGTCATAAATCTGATGGACACTCCCAACTTCTTCACGTACTACTTCGTGAATTAATTGTCTTGCACTTCTAGAATTTTCGCGATTTTAGTTTGTTTCCCAGCTTTGAATCTATTCTCGCTGAATTTTAAAGGTTTCTCTAAGCCGGTCCTATTCTTCTTGACGTCGGGCTTCCTCCTTTTGTTTTCCATTGTCTTCAATCTTCCTCTTCTTGTTTTTCTTTCTGTCTTCGATCTTCTTGTTGTAAGAGTGCTGCAAGCCGGTCCTGTTCTTTCTGTCTTCGGTCTTCTTCGTTTTGTTTTTCTTTCTACGTTCTTCTGTAAATAATGAGGAAAAATGCCTAATCAAAGGCTGCAACAAACCACCTGGGACATCCTGGAGGACCCTGTCTTCCAACCCGTAAACGCCTGAAGGTAGGAAATTGTCAGAAAGACCTGCGAAAAGGGGTTGCTTTGCGGCGGGATAAGAAAACAACGAGTCGTTCAATGTCGTATTTGGATTTGCGTTCCGTATATCACCAGATAAGTGTTCAGCCTTTACTACTCCTTTCGGAACTTATCGTTTTAACAGGATGCCGTTTGGACTGAAAAATGCACCTGGAACTTTTCAGCTCTTGATCGATCAGTTTCGACATAGACTCAGTCCTATGGTACCTAGACGATATCTGTGTGCTCTCCAGGACTTTTGAGGAACATACAAGGACTTAAAAACTTTTGTTGTCACGTCTCCGCCAATTCAATTTACGAGCCAAACGTGAAAAGTGCAACTTTGCGTGTGAGATTGGTAAATACCTTGGTCATTTGGTCAGTCCTGATGGAATTTCCGTGAATCGTTAAGCAAGTGCTTACACCTGGGACATCCTGGACGACCTTGTCTTTCAAACCGTAAACGCCTGTAGGTAGGAAATTGTCAGAACGACCTGCGAAAAGGGGTTGCTTCGCGACGGGATAAGAAAACAACGAGTCGGCCAATGATTTGTTCTTTATTGTTGTAAAATAGTTGAATTGTTTAGTATCCATGAAACTATTAGAAGTTTTTAAATTGTAAAAGCGGTGTATGTTAAAAAGTTATTGTCCATCAGACCAGCAATATAATCAAGAATGCGAGAGCCCATGGGCAGCCCTGGTGGTTATGGTACCCAAAGGTCCAGATGGTAGAAACGTACGTGTTTGTGTGAACTATCAACGACTGAACGTAATAACTGTTAGTGACAAGTACCCGCTACCGCGCATGGATGATATTGACTCGACTAAAAGAACTTTTCAAATATCGTGTTTGGATTTGCGTTCCGTATATCACCAGATAAGTGTTCAGCCTTTTCTACTCCTTTTGGAACTTATCGTTTTAACGGGATGCCGTTTGGACTGAAAAATGCACCTGGAACTTTTCAGAGCTTGATCGATCAGTTTCGACATAGACTCAGTGCTATCGTACCTAGACGATATCTGTGTGCTCTCCAGGACTTTTGTGGAACATATCAAGGACTTGAAACTCTTCTTTTCACGTCTCTGCCAATGTAATTTACGAGCCAAACGTGAAAAGTGCTAGTTTGCGTGTAAGATTGGTAAATACCTTGGTCATTTGATCACTCCTGATGGAATTTCCGTGAATCCGGAAAAAGTGGCAGCAATTGCGAATAGACCTACGCCCAGTGACGTTAAGCAAGTGCTTTCGTTTTTGCAGTCGTGTAGCTGGTATCGTCGCTTTGTGAAGGACTTTGGAACTGGAATGCGACGTTTTGTGATGGAATATATGAAAAATTGTATCGATTGTCAACGGTATAAGGCCTCAAATCAAAAGCCAGTAGGTTTGGTATAAACGCCAACCTATGCTCAGAGATTTGAAACACTTTACATCGATTTATTTGGATCTCTTCCAGAAGATCTAGTAGCAAGAAATGGATTTTCATAGTAGAAGATAGCTCTACTAAATGGGTGGACCTTTTCGCTATAAAGAAAGCAACGGCAGAGGAATGTGCTTGTGTTCTCATTAATGAAGTTTTTTGACGTCATGGTTTGCTAAGGAAAATCAGTAGTGATAACGGAACATAATTGGTCACATCTGAGTAGAGTGTTTTCACAGCTATCAGACCAATACCCACATCTACCACGTGAAAACCCCCCTCCAGCACAGCCATCATACCACTACCCACCTTCACTCTCTAAACCCTCTTCCGTGAAGCTCCTACCCTGAGGAGGCACTTTTTTATATCCCTCCTTTTGAAAACTAAAAAATATATAACCAATTCTTCCATTTGTATTCGTCAATTTTGAGGTTGGCCCGGATCAAATTCCCAAAATTTCAGATCAAAGGCGCAGCAGATCTAGAGATTTTCCTACGGTATCGAAAAAGTTCCCAGGCTCAAGGGCCCCCAGCTATCAGACCAATACCCACCTCTACAGGTTGGCCCGGGTTAAATTCCCAAAATTTGAGATCAAAGACGCCGCCGATCTAGAGATTTTCCCACGGTATCAAAAAACTTTCTAGGCTACGTCAAAAAGCTTCTACTCTGAAGAGGTGCCTTTTCCATATCCCTTCACTTTCTTGAAAACAAAAAAATATTTAAACAACTCCTGCATTTGCATTCGTCAATAGTGTTCTAAACTCCATGGGATGTAGAAGCTCTTGAAAGGATTCAAAATTAAAAGCAGACCGTTATTGTTAAAGGACCCTATCCTATATGGGAAATTGACCCGGGCTAACCTGGTAGAGGTGGTTATTGCTCTAATAGCTGTGAGGTGGGTATTGGTCTGACAGCTGGGGGCACTTGAGCCTGGTAACTTTTTCGATACCGTGGGAAAATCTCTAGATCGACGGCGCCTTTGATCTGAAATTTTGGGAATTTGACCCAGGCCAACCCCAAAATTGATGAATACGAATGGAAAAATTGGTAAAATATTTTTTAGTTTTCAAAAAAAAGTAGAGGGATATAAAAAAGTGCCTCCTCAGGGTAGGAGCTTCACGGAAGGGGGTTTACAGTGGAGTTGGGTAGTGGTATGATGGCTGTGTTGGAAAGGGTTTTCACGTGGTAGGATATTGGTCTGATAGCTGTGAAAACACTCTACTCATCTGTTATGCAGCAAGTATGTTTTGTGGTAAACATCAAGGAAAAATTGTGCACAATAGGAAAGACAAACACGATTTTATTTTAATGGTACCACCAAGACTCCAATCCCACAGAGGGGTTTTTTAAACCATTCCAAAAGCTCAAAAAATCGATTATCTCTGAGTCACGAAATAAATTTACTTGTAGATTGAATTAGTCGTACAAATGTAGAAAAATATTAGGTCATAAATCTAATTTTTGACTAATCGTGGTATTTGGAGACATATACCTAATGTTTATGGAAAACTATAAGGAAAAGGAAATAATAGTACTTGATAGTGGAGTCACAATAGTTCAGCAAATTATTTTTCTCACACTAAGTTTAAAGTAGGTAGGTACTGCAAATGTGACTATGAACTTCACAACTGATGTACGCTGATGGCGACTTATTATGTTTTGTATCGAAATCACAACAAGGTAAACTGGATTGTGATTCTGCTCTAATATGAAATGAACTGCATAAAATTATGGGAATATTTGCTTTACAAAGCCGCGAACGATAAGTCAATACAAATCTTCGAGGAAAATGGTACTCGATTGGACCAGAAGTGAAAACAGTAGATCCAAATTGAGGCGTTTACTGCAAGAGGACAAAAACACCATTTCCAGCTACTCTACTTACCTATTATTTATACAAAAACCAAAGGTACTTTCGCTTTACTGACCCGTTAATTATATCCACTACAATAAGTAACAATGTCTCTGTGCTATAAGGGACTCTAAAAAGTACTTATAGATAGCTACACAAATTACCAATTACATTCTCCGCCATAAATATTAATAAATCCATGATTTTAATAACATTAATTCCCGCACATGAAATTTGCACCTCGCCTCGGCTAATGGCGTAATAACGCTCATTAGAACCCAAGTTCCTTGTCTATTATTTAGGTACCACCGCCATAAGTATTCCGACGATAACTTGTCTTCGATATTATCGCGACCAAATATGGTACCGGTAGAAATATCGAGTGTGTGCTTATATAAATGCAAATTGTGCTCGTGCACATTTTATGGGGAGCAAATTTGTTATTTTGTGATATATTGATTATCTATCCAGAAAATATGTTATATGAGAAAACTATTATCGACCTTCATGTATGTATTTTGAGTTATGGGTACAATAAATTATATGGAAAGTAAAAGTTAATTATCTACTAGGATTTGCACATGTGCACGTGTGAAAATAAGGTTGCCTGAAATAAATAAAGATAGTACCCGTGGTGGTCCGATATTCTGTTACTTTAATTGACCACTCGGCTCGATATTAACGAGATTTTTTAGTTATTTTTTGATTTAAGAGGTCGATTTTAATCGGTATGGGGTATAAGTTTTATGAAGTATTGCCAATTAATCCAAATATTGTTGTATTTATCTAGAACAAAATTGACCTAAATAGTATTTTAAATTCAACCCAGATTCTCCAGACAAATTTATTACGATAATCTGGAAATAGCACAGCGGCAAAACACTTTCGGCTCCTTATTAGGTACCTATCCTAATTGCAATTAAAAACTTTTCGATTACCCACTGCAGACGCATGAAATGATTATCAATAAAGTGTTAGATTTACATAACTTAATTAGCAGAATAATTTGTTTTCATTTGTAAAATTGTTAGGCTTGATTAATTAGCGAAATTCATTTTATTTGTATCATAACGGGGATAATTAGTACTTAACACTTGTAAAAGCTCGAAGAAAATTATTAACATTTAATGATAATTTGCGTGTTAGATTAAATGAAGCAGAAATAGAAATTGTTATGAGTTCTATACTAAATTCACCTAGTTGTGAACATATCGGTGAAGCAAGTCCTGTTATGATCAACACCAAAAATGAGCTTTGATTAGGCAATGCATAAAACGTCTAGTGATTATGCAAAATGACAAAATCGTCAGATATTTTTTTAATTGAATTCCTATAATTATTGATCATAAAGTCACTCTAATAGATTTGAGTGTAGATTTCTACGATATATTGCTATCACAAACTTTTCCATATTGTGAAGTTGTCTAGATACTGAAGTGACAATATAGAGAAAATTCCTCATGGATATTTCACTAGGTCAGTGGTCAGTGCAACACAACTAAATTAGAAAACAATATTGAAATAACAACCATGATAAAAGTGAGTGTGTGTCGAAATAGATGGCATCACTTGCTATTTGGAATCACAGAACCTGTGACCGGAACTGAATGAATCCAGGGCAACGTGAGGCGTCTTTTATTTAGCGAAATTGGTGACGCTTTTAGGTTATCAGTCAGACAAGCGACTTTTTCCAACGAACCAGGGGTCAAGAGCCGTGTTTTTAAGACATAGTCAACACACTCTTTTAGAAACCGACTGATAACCCTTGGCTCTTGGTACGGTTTTGTCAGAAATTTGGCAATTTAATCTAACTGGTAAAAAAGCCAATTAATTGTATTACGAAGCAAAAAAAGGACTTGTAGGCCGGTTTGTTACATTATCACTAATTCCGATCCTTATGCAAATTCGATGTGTTTGTTATACTTCAGCCCCTGCTCCAATAACTCGTAGGGTATGGCATTATGTAGCTGCAGACTGGAAAGGTCTGAAACTCTTTTTCTCAACCTCTTCGTGGGCCGATGCTTTTCAAGTTTATAAACGATTTAATGAAGGAACGACTTGACACTGTAAGCACCAGAACCTGTGACCAGAACTGAATGAATCCAGGGCGACGTGAGGCGTCTTTTATTTAGCGAAATTGGTAACGCTTTTAGTTTATCAGTCAGACAAGCGATTTTTTCCAAGAAACCAGGGGTCAAGATTCGTGTTTTCAAGACATAGTCATCACACTCTTTTGGAAACCGACTGATAACCCTTGGCTCTTGGTACGGTTTCGTCAGAAATTTGGCAATTTAATCTAACTGGTAAAAAAGCCAATTAATTGTATTACGAAGCAAAAAAAAGGACTTTTAGGCCGGTTTGTTACATCATCACTAATCGGAATTAGTGCAAATTCGATGTGTTTGTTATACGTCAGCCCCTACTCCAATAACTCGTAGAGTATGGCATTATTTAGCTGCAGACTGGGAAGGACTTAAACTCTTTTTCTGGACCTTTCCGTGGTCCGATGCTTTTTAAGTTTATAAACGACCTAATTACTGAAACTATTTCCTATTTAAGGGGTTCACGGTTCATTCTAGACAAACTTTCATATACATTAACTTAACCCAATATGATAATTACTTGAAATCTTATTGAAAGTGATCATCCATTTCAGCTTAGTACAAAAGCAGCTGAAGAAGTAGAGGTTGTAGAAGCCGTGCCAAGCGAAGAAAATGAAGATCATGCAAACAATATTGAAAAAGACAGCAAAAACGATCAAATTTCTATGGAATCTGCAGACGAAAAAGAGCAACCGCCTAAAAAACTAGCCTTCAACGGACCTCCGAGAAACAGCAATCCTATAAACTTACCTCCGAACCTACCTCCAAGAGGTAAGAACCGCGACAAATTCTATAATCAATTGACTTACCTATTCTTTTTGAAATCTACTTTCAGGTAACGGAGGTCAATACTACAACAATCACAAACCTTACAAAAACAAACCGAATTACGAAAACAAAAATCAATATAATGGCCCTCCGCCACCTCCGCCCAAACAGGCTATGGACAAGTACGACAAATACGGACCGCCTTCTGGAGACATTTGGCCGGCTCCAGTACCTGATATGCCAAAAATCATATCATTGGATGTGAAATGTGAAAAAAACCTAATGAAAGTTTACATAGGTATGTTTAAATTAATTAATTTTCAATTTATCCTATTTTGAATTTGTAGGATTCGACAAGCCTTTCTACGGAATAGTCTTCAGTAAAGGTCATTATAGTAATGTACACTGTGTCCATTTGCCCGCCGGTTTGGGTAGAACATCTACGCACTTTGAAATTGGTATTCATGCCTGTGGTACTTCAGGTAACACTGAAAACGGATTGTATGGCTATGGAGCTGAAAGTGGCAGTGGAACATATTTTGAAAATATTATCGTCATACAGGTGAATTTGTTATAACTAAAGAAAAACAAACTTGAATTTCGAATTTTAGTACGATCCTCAAGTACAAGAAGTATGGGACCAAGCACGTAAGTTGAGATGTACCTGGCATGATCAGTATGAGAAATCAGTGACTTTCCGACCATTTCCTGTGGATATGTTGGACGTTATCAGAACCGACTTTGCTGGTGATAATGTGGGTTGTTGGATGCAAATTCAAGTAGGAAAAGGTAAAAAACCTCCCAATAATTATTTGATATTTTTATTCAATCATTGTTCTTAGGTCCTTGGGCATCTGAAGTATCCGGTCTAGTCAAAATAGGTCAAACAATGACCATGGTACTGGCCATCAAAGATGATGATAACAAATTTGACATGCTGGTAAGAAATTGTATGGCTCATGATGGTAAACGAGCTCCTATTCAATTGGTAGACCAGAAGGGATGTGTCACTAGACCAAAACTAATGTCAAGGTAAAGCTTTGCTGAGAATGGGATTCTTAGTATACAATATTTTGTAGGTTTACAAAAATCAAAAACTTTGGAGCCAGTGCTTCAGTTTTATCTTATGCCCACTTCCAAGCATTCAAATTCCCTGATTCCATGGAAGTGCATTTCCAATGTACAATTCAGATTTGTAGATATCAGTGCCCTGATCAATGCTCAGATGGAACTAATCATATTGGGTAAGAGGTTATTTCAAAAAATTGAAATAAATACTACTTTTTATTATTTAGATATCAGAGTAGTCTTTTGGATCTTGCCCATGGCCCAGATACCCAATACGGCCCTCCACCATCCCTACCAATTGAACACTACCTTCACTCGGCACATCCACGTGACGAACGTAGAGTAAAACGTTCACTGCCAACTGATCCTGAAACTGAAGTTGGAGTTAATCGAGTGATCCGTGTAGTCAGCACCGGTGATTTAACATTCTCCCTAGACGAAAACAGCACCAACACAGCACCTACGATGGTATTCCCAGCTTCCAATGACCAAGTAGTAGCTGCTAGCGGACTGATTTGCATGACAACCCCAGGATTTGCAGCTACACTAATAGTTTTGTTAGCGATAATGATTATTTCGTGTCTTATGTCAGCGTTTTTGTGTGTCAAGTTGAAACCTTTTACGCATAAAAAGATTGTTGGTTGGGTAGGGTTTCCTACTACTCAAAAGGTAGCTGGTAAAACGGTTGCGACGTCGAAAAGTTGTTTTTATTCGTGATTGGGAATGATAATACTCGGATAAGTAATGCTGACAATTTGATACAGATCTGTTTTTCAATTTTGCTCTCTGCAGAAAGCCTAGAAACTCAAATTCACAAGCCTTGATTGCTAAAACCTTCATAGAATCACAACAAAAAAATTTCTAAATTAAGTGTGCGCTACTGACATAAAGCTAAATTTATTCAAAGAATTCACTTTTTAGTTTCCATTACAGAGGTATTCGTGTCTTCAATGTGAGCTACCTTCTCTGCATCTATCCAAATGTTAGCATTACCCATTTTTAGTAAGAGTTTATACAAATAATATTAATATTAACGTTGTTTAAGCAATGTATTAGTGTCTTAAGGTACCGTTTGGTTGAGCCAAAAGAAACACACCTTTTTTTTTGATATTAGGAATACAAAATAAATACCTACATTTTTAGCTACATGGAATTGTTTTCCTATTACAAATATTGCAGAAAACTCATTCTATCCAAACGGTATATTTATTGACTAAGACTAATCATGAAATAAAAAACAAATTCAAAATGTATTATGTGATAAAGCATATTAAAAGTATTTCCATTTTTATTGGAATTTATATTAGTGCCTAGCAGTTAAGTTACCTTGTAGGACACAGTTAATTTATTTATTTATTTATTTATTATCTTAAATTACATTCTGGGTATAGATTAAGGTAGGTAGGTTATTTATTGTATTTTTTAAGGAATTTACATGATGTCCACAGTGTAATGCCTTTACATCATTTATTCAAGTTTAAATTAAATTATTATTTTTTATTATTCTAGGACCTTTTTCCGTGTAAATGATGTATTGTCATTTTGTTTTAGTCAAGGACATCCTGTACATATTTGTAAATAATCCTGGTTTCTGGTGGCAGTTTTAAGTTATTTTTAGATTATTTATTTATTTTGTATGTTTTTAAAATTAAATTTTTATCTTTATTTATTTATTTGTACCTGTATTACTTTATTTCATTTACTTTTACATTTTGGGATTCTATATTGTTTTAGAAACTATGTCATAACGAAGCAACAAAGAGCCTATTGAGGCTATCACACATTTTAGTTGAATTTTTCAATTTAAAGCAGAAAGTCAAAAGACAAGAATTTAGATAATTTATTTATTACCTACCAAAAAATATTCTGTATTTCATGTTGCCAATAGATTATTCTAATAAAAATAAAGGACCCGATTCTCTTCGTGCCACTATAGTTATTTTCTTTTTTACCTCAGATATGTAAGTTACATATAATAATTTATTTTTCTTGTAATAATCTTTATAATTATTAATTAAGAATATGTTAGCTTTTGAAAAGTAAAATTTTTGTCTTACTTCTAAAAATCTCGCATAAATAGTTTTCCTAAAATGCTAACATGTATCAAATAAATTGAAACTCAGAAATAAAACAATTTGAAAATAATTTTTGTCTATCATTTTATTTACCCACGTTATATACAAAATATATAAAATAAATAGCCTCTGAAAACTGAGCAAAAGATCAGCAACATATAAACATTTATAGTACAAGAGAGGACTGCGAGAATTCCTGCCGATAAGAAATCAATCAAAATTTAAACTTTAATTTTAAATTATCAGCGGTTTCCTCTCTAAATATAGATAGGCATTCTTATAAGCGAACTACTCCAAATATCTCTTAAACGGATGAACTTTTTCAAATTGGCTGGGGATGTTTGTTGTGAGGAAGGTGAATCTTTACATTTTAATTGTCAAATAAATTCTGTACTTATTGCCTAACGTGAGTCATGTAAAACACTGAAAAAAAAAAAAAAATCGACGCCTATGCATAATGCCGAAATGAAGTTTGAAGAAGGACTGCCAGGAAAAAGTTGACTAAACAAAAATGTTGATCAATCAAATGAATCGTGAAAGCTATTTTGAACGATTATCGTAGACAGCCAGCAGCCCCCTCTAATTTAGACTTTCCACTACAGCAATACTAGCAGCTCCACCAGGTAAGGCTCCTAGGATGCTGAATCCAGCAAAACGAGGTATGGGTGGAATAATCCTTTTTTTTGAAAATTATAATATGGAAAGGGTGCTAACGAAACAGTTCTCAACAAGTAACTAATCGACAAGCATAGGACCCTGCACACCTCTTATGGGTATTTGGTTTTCTGTCAAACTCAATTAAATTTTGATGTGTTCTCATGGGCCCGAACCAGTTTTTGAGATACAGGTACTTTAATGTTCAAGAAATGTACACATTTTATATGCATTTACCGTTAATACAACCCAATAATATACCAGGATGGACAGGTATCCTAACGCTCAGGTTACAGGTAGATGTAAAGGCTTATAAAATGTGTATACAGTGAGATTCATTGCAATTAGCATTGCATATTCTTTCAACATCACTAGTATTAAGTCAAAATTCTAACCAATAAATCTATTCAGTGCAGCGATGTATAGTTTTTCCAAAGTCAATTGGAACAAGGTGAACATAAATCATAACTGGTGGCTGACTGGTGGCAGTGCATTTCTTATGGAAATTTTCAGTGACGAGTCAGCCACCAGTTGGTACCTTGCTCCAATTGAGTTTGGAAATACTATACAAATATTTTGGGGGTTATTAAAACTATTTTGTTCACCACTGATTTATCCATCTGACACGATATTGACATTACCTATGTGTCAATGAAATAAAAATTTAACACATTATGGCGGATGTTTATATAGTGTGAGTGTGTGCCAATCTCAATAATTCTTAATGTACCGGGTGATTGTCTATATTTTGCACCCACACCTATCTCACCTGTTTGAAGATATAGGTACCCAGAAATGTCAAATGTGAAAGTTGTAGGTAATATCAGAAACTTTGCAATGAAGTTAGTTACAAGTATACAGGGTGTGTCACAAAAGTGTGGCAAAGCGAACTTCACTTTTTAAAAAACACCTAGTATATTATTGACCTATTGGATTAGCCTAGTCCGGTCTCTGAAAATCTAATTTTGAAGAGAATATGGATTTTTTCACCTTTTTCAATGCAAATGCAATTATTCCACCCCTTTTTTCCTTATTTTCTCCCAGACTGTTAGGAATAAACCTAAAATTTGGAATCAGGTTTGAAAAGCTAATCCAATGGGTCAATAATATACGGGGTGTTCCATTTGAAAAAGTTCAACTTTGCTTTGCCACACTTTTGTGACACACCCTGTATACTTGTAACTAACTTCATTGAAAAGTTTCTGATATTTCTTAGTATCACTTCAAACAGATGAGATAGGTGTGGGTGAAAAATATAGACAATCACCCGGTACATTTCATGGAGTTTAAACTACCTATATCTCAAAAACTAGTCATAGGATTGGTTTGGGCCCATGAGATCTTTTTATCAGGAAGTCGAGGTCTAACACATACCAAAATTTCATTGAGTTTGACAGAAAACCAAACACCCATAAGAGGTGTGTCCTTTGAAAATTTCTATCCATTTTAAAGAGATCCAGTTTTGTGTGTTTTGGTTGGATATATACCACTTCCATTCTTTCCTAGACCGATAGCTATCATAGTCCTATTATGACGCATAGCTCCTTCTAACTCAGATGTTCCCAATGCGAGCATCAGATTGATACAGCTTTAGCAATATTAGCAGCCCTTCTAGGTAAGGCTCCAAGGGCGCCGAGTCCAGCAAAATCAGGTAAGAGTGGAATAATCCTATTTTTGTTTTTTTGAAAATTACATGGAAAGTGTATGAACGAAACATTTCGCAACAGGTAACTAATCTACAGGCAAATTTGAAAATTTCCATCCATTTTAAAGAGATCCAGTCTTGTGTGTTTTGGTTAGATATATCCCACTTCCTTTCTTTCCTAGAACAATAGCTATCATATAGTCTTATTATGGTGCATAGCTCCCTCTAATTTAGATTTTCCCAATGCGAGCATTAGATACAGCTTTTAGCAATACTGGCAGGCCCTCCAGTTAAGGCTCCAAGGGCGCTGAGTCCAGAAAAACGAAGTAAGAGTGGAATAATCATACTTTTTTTTTTTTTTTTTTAAATATATCTAAAGTCTATTACCGAAACATTTCTCGACAAGTAACTATAATCGACAGGAAAATTTAAAAATTTTCATCCATTTTGAAGAGATTCAGTTTTGTGTGTTTTGGTTAGATATATCCTACTTCCTTTTTTCCCTAGAACGATAGCTTCCATAGTCTTATTATGAAGCTTAGCTCTCTCTAATTTAGACTTTTCCAATGCGAGCATCAGATACAGCTTTAGCAATACCAGCAGCGCCTCCAGGTGAGGCTCCAACGGCGCAGAGTCCAGCGAAACGAGGTAAGAGTGGAATAATCCTATTTTTTTTGAAAATTACATGGAAAGTCTATTAACGGAACATTTCTCAACAAGTAACTAATCGACAAGCAAATTTGAAAATTTCCATCAATTTCAAATAGATCCAGTGTTTTGGTTTGATATATCCCACTTCCTTTCTTTCCTAAAACGATAGCTATCATAGTCCTATTATGGCGCATAGCTCCCTCTAATTTAGATGTTCCCAATGCGAGCATCAGATTGATACAGCTTTAGCAATACTAGCAGCCCCTCTAGGTAAGGCTCCAAGGGCCCTGAGTCCAGCAAAACGAGGTAAGAGTAGTAATCCTATTGTTTTTTTTTTTTTTTTTTGAAAATTACATGGAAAGTCTATTACCGAAACATTTCTCAACAAGTAACTATAATCGACAGGAAAATTTTAAAATTTTCATCTATTTTAAAGAGATTCAGTTTTGTGTGTTTTGGTTAGATATATCCCACTTTCTTTCTTTTCTAAAACGATAGCTATCATAGTCCTATTATGGCGAATAGCTCCCTCTAATTTAGATGTTCCCAATGCGAGCATCAGATTGATACAGCTTTAGCAATTCTAGCAGCCCCTCTAGGTAAGGCTCCAAGGGCGCTGAGTCCAGTAAAACGAGGTAATAGTGGAATAATCCTTTTTTTTTGAAAATATATGGAAAGTCTATTACTGAAACATTTCTCAACAAGTAACTATAATCGACAGGAAAATTAAAAAAATTTCATCCATTTTAAAGAGATTCAGTTTTGGGTGTTTTGGTTAGATATATCCCACTTCCTTTCTTTCCTAGAACAATAGCTATCATAGTCCTATTACGGCGCATAGCTCTCTCTAATTTAGATGTTCTCAATGCGAGCATCAGATACAGCTTTAGCAATACTAGCAGCCCCTCTAGGTAAGGCTCCAAGGGCGCTGAGACCAGCAAAACGAGGTAAGAGTGGAATAATCCTATTTTTTTTTGAAAATTACATGGAAAGTATATTAATGAAACATTTCTTAACAAGTAACTTATCTACAGGCAAATTTGAAAATGTTCATCCATCAAAGAGATGCAGGCCGTTTTCAAAATGAATACCCATGCAGTATGATAAAAGAAGTCTTTTCAAAACCGATTCGAACACCGATACGTTTTCAATATTGGAAGTAATATTTAACAAAAGTTTATTTTGCTGAAAATAAAAATAAAATATATCTCAAATACACCTTAATCAAAAAAATAAATAAATAAATCTTAATTCAAACAACGGGCCGTATAATCTAAAATCTATCAATAACTAATATTATTTAAACTAATAAGAAAAAAATTAACGATACAATAAACTATTTATATCTACGTAAAAAAAAAACACTAGTGGACACTCTGGTTCATTAACAACCTCTTGTAAAAATACAAGATAAAATCATATATTAGGGCCTGGTTTAATTTATAATAATTAGGTACTTTTATTTCAAATTTTGACACATATATTTGTACTTATTTATGCTGTAATTAAATATAAATTAAACCATTTTTAAATACCGATAAATATAAACTATTCCCACTAAAAAACTATGAAATTATAAAAATACTGGTGTATTATAAATTTATACAAAATGAATAAATATTACATTATGCACTAATCTAAAAAAGCATAATTGAAAATCTAACCAGTTCAAAATAAAAATCAATCTTTGACCCCTAAAACACGAGAAAAATATACACAAACCCATCACCAACATTTAATTGTAAAATAAAAAAGAACAATTATTATAGGATATAATTTAAATAAATAAATATCTTTCATAGGCTGAGCAAACAATTTAAAGCTAAACATTTCAGGATAAAAAAAAAAAGATAAATATCTAAATAACTTAATAATAAATGGCTTAAAGCTAAAGACCCATTTGTTTTAAGGGCCAAAAATAATTAGAATATTTACAAAAAAAAAAATTCGTCTAAATTTAATTATCTACAATCTACAATAGTATGTGGAACTTTATCCCACATTCTATATTGCAAATTTGCCCGTAAGCTTAGCAAAAATTCATATTGTGGAAACATCAAATTTTGCACTAACACTAAACGTACTATTTGAACTATATCAATCAAATTTAGTTGTCCATAAAAAATCATTTTATTTACTGCTCATAGTTTTTCCATTAGAAGTTGACCCGCTTATAGACAACGAAGTGTCCATGGTTTCATTCTGATCCGACATGCTCGAATCGGCCCTTCTCAAATGGACCATCGATATGGAAGGTTTTAGAAGTTTGAGGCCCATCCAGCTCGAGAATATACTCATCGGGATGGAACCGTTTTGTTGTTGCTGTTGTTGGGTTGCTATATGTTCTTTTTGAAGCTGATATCTGAAGAAAATGAATTATTAGTTATTGAATATTGTAACCATTAAGACACCAAAGCACCCTCTACCTTGGTAGAAAACACCCAATGACACCGGTCCATGACCAGTCGAGAAAAAAGAAGGTGTGAAAAGGAGATTAAGTTAATCAACGTGTACCATATTACATTTTTCCTAGTGCACTCCTTATCAAAAAACCCCAGTTAAATAGGCGCCCAACGTGGGGCCAAGTTAAAAAGCAAGTTTATTTTGACTGTACCCTTGTTGACTAGATAGATTTGTGAAGTTTTCCTGTGAGTTTTTCGATTGTGGTCATAATCCATCTCACCAGCTTCACCAATTTCATGCACTATTACGTTCAGGTCGGATATAGGATCAACGCGTAGCCTAGCTGATGATGCGCCTATGAAACTTCTCTTGAAAGAAAACGCTCCTTATATTCAACAACAATTGTTGCAGATGGCATAGAGAAGACTGTAACTTCTCTAGTTTTCAATGTCGAAATAGTTCTGAATGATGAAATTATTTCAACATCACTTGTTGCCATTCCAGAACATATCAAGGACTTTACTGGGTTTAGACATCATTGAACTTGCCAATATTGTGATGGAAATTCCTCAGGGACAATGGTTTTATGCTGAAACTCCACAATTTTCGTATTTATTTGAAGATGAGACTAATTATGTAATAACTACTGCGGAATCTACTCCAATGTTTTCTGTACAACTGAATGTATCACAATTGAGGTGTAAAACTAAGCCAACCGGAAATGCAACAAATTGAATTCTTACCCCACCAATATGCTGAATTATTCACACCCAACACCATATGCAGACCATACAGTAAAACTGTACCACCTTATGTGTGAACAAAACAAAAACATATTAAGGGCAGAATTGGATAAGCTTCTGAAAGATGGAATCATAGAAGAATGCGAATCCCCGTATGCTGCTCCAGTTGTTCTAGTACCTAAACCTGATAATAGTATTTGCCTTTGTGTCAATTATCAACGTCTAAATGAGAAAAAAGTTTCCGATAAATACCCACTTCCTAGGATTGATGATCTATTACATATTGCAAAACAAACAAAGTATGTGACAAATCTTGATTTAAAATCAGGATACCATCAAGTCTCTGTCCGCGAATCTGATCGAGATAAAACAGCATTTATTTGCCCATTTGGAATTTTCCGTTATACGAGGATGCCATTTGGAATGAAAAATGCACTCTCCACCTTCCAAAGACTCATTGATCTATTCAAATCCGGAATCCAAGGTAGTATTCGCCTTTGTGTCAATTATCAACGCCTAAATGAGAAAAAAGTTTCCGATAAATACCCACTTCCTAGGATTGATAATCTATTACACACTGCAAAACAAACAAAGTATATGACCATGGATTTAAAATCAGGATACCATCAAGTCTCTGTCTGTGAATCTAATCGAGATAAAACAGCATTTATTTGCCCATTTGGAATTTTCCTTTATACGAGGATGCCCTTTGGAATTAAAAATGCACCCTTCACCTTCCAAAGACACATTGATTGATTCAAATCCGGACGCCAAGATTTGACCATATTAGCTTGTATAGACGATTTGATTGAATTATCCAGAACTTACCAAGAACACCTTTCTGATTTACAACGAATTTTTGACCGACTTGTAGCTTCACCTCAATCATTCCAAATGCCATTTTGTGTGCTCCTCTGTGAAGTATTTGGGACACGTAATTACACCCAAGGAATCCAACCAAATCCTTCTAAAATTACTGCTATTCTGGAGAGACAACCTCCCAAAAATGTGAAAGAGCTTTTGTCCTTTGTCCAAACATGTTATTGGTTCCGGCGATTCATTTCTTCATTTGCAGAAGTTTCAGAGCCCTCAACCTCCTTAACCAAGAAGAAAGCTATTTGGAAATGGAAGGAGAAAGAACAAGATTCTTTCGACCTCATGAAACAACTTTTGACTACTAATCTCATACTCAGACAGGCTGATAGTACATTGCCTTATATACTCAGAACTGATGCTAGTTCATACGCTTTAGGGGCAGTTTAACTCCAAGGAGAGAAGACCGATGAAAGACCTGTTGAATATGCAAGCCGACTACTCACACCTACTGAGATGAACTATCACACTACAGAAAGAGAAGCTCTAGCAGTTGTGTGGGTTGTGGAGAAATTAAGAGGCTACCTGGATGGAACTAAATTCATCACCCAGCCATTGAAGTGGTTAATGTCTTTAAAATCACCTAGTGGTCGATTAGCGCGATGGGCTTTTTCTTTACAGGGCTATAACATGAGAATTGAATATAAACCTGGAAAGGTAAATGTAGTGGCTGATACTTTATCCCGGCCACCACTAGAAACGTCTCAGATAGAGGAAAATGTTAGTTAGTTGAGTTATTGCTGAATTTCCCAGAAAAAAAAAGAAGACATTAGAAGGAAACAGTTAGAAGATCCTGATGTATTAAAAATAATTTCTTGTTTTGAATCAACGGATCCTGAATCAGTGGAATTTAAGACATGGACTGACCGCGGTTACATTATGACCGAAGAGAGTTTCCCACGGTATCGAAAAAGTTCCCACGCTCAAGTGCCTTCAGCTATTACATTAATACCCACCTCTACTACGTTAAAAAGCTTTCACTTTGAAAAGGTATCTCTTTCCATATCTCTTCACTTTATTGAAAACTAAAGAATATTTAAACAATTCGTGCACTTGTATTCGTCAATAGTGTTTTAAATGCCATGGGATGTAGAAGCTCTTGAAATTATTCAAAATTAAAAGCAGACCGGCGTTAAAAGTAGAGTGTTTTCACAGCTATCAGACCACATACCCACCTCTACCACGTGAAACCCCCTACAGCACAGCCATCATACCACAACCCACCTCCACTATAAACCCCTTTCCGTAAAGCTCCTGAGCACTTTTTTGACTCAAGTGCACCTAGCTATCAATACCCACCTCTTCTACGTGTAAATGGTCCACCAGATTCACAAATTTTGGGATTGGCCCGGGTCAAATTCTCAAAATTTCAGATCAAAGGCACCGATTTTCCCACGGTATCGAAAAAATTCCCACGGTTAACCCACCCGGGTCAAATTCCCAAAATTTCAGATCAAAGCCGCCGATCTAAAGATTTTCTCACAGTATCGAAAAAGTTCCCACGGTTGGCTCGGGTCAAATTCCCAAAGTTTCAGATCAAAGGCGCCGAGCTAGACATTTTCCCACGGTATCGAATAAGTTCCCGCGGTTGGCCCGGGTCAAATTCCCAAAATTTTAGATCAAAGGCGCCGATTTTCCCACGGTATCGAAAAAGTTTCCACGCTCAAGTGCCTTCAGCTATCAAACCAATACCCACCTCTATTAGTGGTGACATAAGGTAAACAATAATGGTAACTGTCCCTCAACTACGTGATGACCACTGCACGTATTTTATACCAGCTCCCAACCGGAAAGTCACTCGGATATCAACCAAAAATGCAGGAATCAAGGCCACCCGAACCTCAACCAAAAGTAGAGGGAGGAGGCATTCGGACATCAACCAAGCATGCAGGGAAGAGCGGCCCCCGGACCTCAACCAAGAGTGAAGGAAAAAGGCATTCGGACATCAAACAAGAATGCAGGAAATAAGGGCCACACGGACATCAACCTAGAATGCAGGAAATGATGCCATCCGGACATCATCCAAGAGTGGAGGGAAAGAAGCATTCGGATATCAAGCATGCCTGTACAAAGGTTACCCGGATATCAAGTAAGAGTGTAAGGTAGGGTCGCAGGATAGGGACTTGACAACCCTACTCAGAAATGGGATTCACTGGTTTGCAAAATTAGCTGCAGGACTTGACTAGATATTGCAGGACCTTGTAGGGCTTGACAAGACCCATACAGGACTTGGCAGGACCTGACGGGACTTGTAAGAAATGATATGTAGGTGTAGGTACTGGTTTGGCGGTTGGTTATAGAGACGCAGAACCTGACATGACTTTGCACAGGAATTGTGCTAAAATTTTAATTCCACACACTACATTCAATCAACACTCCCTATATTCAATACTGAAGAGTTTTTCGTTAGTTAGCCAATTTCATCAGCAGGTACTGAGGTCCTTGTGGTATTTTGAGCCAATATCCCTTTGCTTTGTTTGCTAGAATATTCGCTCGTCAGGGTAGGAAAGTGTTAGTAGATTCAACAAGGCCCTAATGCATGTTCCGATTTACAAAAATTAAAATCCCAGCACAAAAGACAGTACATAATTTTTCTAGGTTTTAATTGACCCTTTTTTTATCTTATCTGCGTTGTTTACAGCAAGAAACAATTTTTGGTAAATACATGAACTCGCAAAAACAAAATAACATTTATTCAACTGACCTGTGAATGCTCCTTATGACACACAAACTAATCACAAATTGGATTGAACAATCAATGAAAAATTGAATAATGAATAATGACGAACAGACAAACTTTTTCTCTAGTCCCTCATTTTTCTGTCTCTCTACCCTTCGGTACCTTTGCTTGTGGCGCGTCCCCGTTCCCATAAATTTCACTGCGCATACATGGTTGCAACATTTACTTGTCTTTTGTTAACGTTCAAAAAAGTTAAGATTTGAAGAAATAATATCTTTTATAGGTGGTTTTGTTCAATATATCTAGGAAAATCCACAATATTAGAGGGTACACGATCAATGCGTTCTGCCTGATCTAACGAACAGAGCCCAAACAAATCATAAACAAAATGGGAACAGCACATGGATATAGGAAATTCACAAGTGGGAAAATCACCTGTGGTCCATTTGACCAGAATCAAAGAGAACAGATAGAGACCATAATAATGAAAAGGCATTCTTAAAAAATAAGTTACCTGTACAACAAAGTTCCTGCTACCAGAGCTGATACAACAGCTGACACTGCAACTAGAACAAATAGGACGCTAAATCCAGGTACAGGCATGCATATTCCATAAACAACTTCTTCCCGTATTCTTCCCTGAAAAATCAAGTTTATATTTAAATATTATAGAACTAGGAACTAAGTACTTAAATGGTTCAATTAAACTCTTCTAAACTGCTGTTGAACTGGAATAACCAATTAAATTTTTGATTATCTGATAATGATAAATCTCAAAGCCTTATAAAGTATAATAATGACTCGATTTGATTTGGCTCTAAAAGGTAATCCTTAAATACCTTAATCTTGATAAGATGCAACTAACAATTATTTTAAGCCTAAATTAATTATTTAATTACAAAATACAGGAACCCAAATGTGGAATACATTGTGTGATGTAATATAAATCCGAGCCACTAAAAGCGGAAGTATTAAACTATCAAAAAAGGTAATATGGATATAAAAATTACTGAAGGCATCTTAATCTCAATATCCATTAACGCACCATAAACTTTTCAAATGCCAGATTAAATGACTTTATTATCTTTACTGAAACGTCTCTTATCTTACTTAACACTTACTTAAATTGTAGAATGATACATCTACTTACTTGAAATACTGTGACAGCTTCAGCTCTACTATCAGGACTAAAAGCCAAATCGGCTTCAGATATAACTTCGTATATTCCACTGACTCCTACATCGGCACTTCGTGCTTTTCTATCTGATATCACCATGGATCTTCTTCTTCGGTTGGTTTTCTCCAACTAAAACAAAACTTTTGTTAATGACCTATCCAATTATTTTCAGATAAGACTGG
This sequence comes from Ceutorhynchus assimilis, assembly GCA_917834065.1. NCBI lineage: Eukaryota > Metazoa > Arthropoda > Insecta > Coleoptera > Curculionidae > Ceutorhynchus > Ceutorhynchus assimilis. Next base: position 32,647,477 of record OU892284.1, read on the forward strand.
TTGGATTTAGGACGGTGTAAAATATTCAGGGCAATCCACCAAAGATAAAACTTCGGTTTAAATTTTAAAATATTGGAATTGCGTGTGTCTTACGGAATCAGCAGTACTATATTTCTACTTATTAAAAAATATTTAATAGAAAAGTGAAGTTAGTTACCAATGCCAATGGTACAGCAATTGTCTGATTCGAAGCATTAACTTCCGTCCTATTATCTTTATTTTCTTTGCCTATTTTCGATTCTTTCAAAACTGGTGTATCCGTATCGGTAAGGCTCCTCGGTGCGGCAGCTGGAATCTCTAATTTCCTAGGACCATGCGGGAATTTTTCTTGGTTCATTTGGAACATCTCCTGGAAAAAAAAGTAAATACATCGTATTTATTTTTAATTACCGAGTGATTTCCGCTAGATCCCATTCTTAAGTACTAAACAGAAAAAAAACTATTATGCCCAGTTACATCCCATCCAATGCCTCGGTATGTAAACTAACAACTTAAACGGACAGATATGCGTTGGAACTCACCATCCAATACCGATCGTTAAAAAAAACCTAGAATGGCCGAATATAACGGCGAAAATACCATAAAGACAAAGTGTTTATGGCTTTTAATTACCTATCTAAAAGGCATTTTAGAACCGTAAAAACGGTGCACATTCTAGTTGTGCGTCGCCAAGTATTTGAGAAGAAAAAAAACTTATGGTCCGCATTGTGTAATGTTTGTTCATTATGGCTTAGAACTTCTCAGTATTCGAAGTGTATTTAAATGTTTTTGTATGCAGACACTATTTTCTGGAGTAACTGTTTTTGAAATTAAAGGTTAATGTTGATCTTCAACAACAAGGCTTAAACTGTTTTTACTGATCAGTTGCTATTTATTTTACATTGTAGAATTGAGATTAAGAAGACTAATCATTACTTGTAACTATTTGTTACTTTCATATTTACTTATGCTGTAATAATCACGGGCTATCGGTAAATCCGGATAAAACCGAAGTAGTACAATTTATAAAGAGAAGAAACGTGGGTGTGGAAGGGCTCACGCTCATCCAGTTCGGTCAGATATCTAGGAGTCATCAGTGACTCAAGGCTGACCTGGAAATATCACGTCAACAGGGTTGTCCAGAGGGTTACTGCAGAAGATCCATCAGACTCACCTGGGGCTTGTAGATTGTAAGGGAAGTCGTTTCGGCTTTCCAGCCGCTCAGCACTGCTATCTTTGCAGATATTTTGTACATGACTCTACATGTTAAATTGTCTCCAAGAGGCGTAGACTTCTGCCGAAGGAAGCTATTTTTCTGGGTGTTAGTTGGCCCACGTCTTCTGGTGACAGTGTTGCCCCCTCGAGGAATTTGAGCCTCTTGCAGAATTGCGAAGGACATTCGCAGAGCAGGTACTCTGTGGTCTCTATTGCGTCTGAGCAGAATCTGCAGAGATCGTCTTCTGCTCTGCCCATAAACATTTAGTGGTATTTCACCAGGCAGTGTCCCGTGAGCAGTCCTATGACCATTCTGATGTCTGGTCTGCTCATGTTTAGGAGCTATTCAGCTCTTTTTCCTGAAAGGGTGATAAGCATTTTTGACTATCTATCTTAGTGCCAAAGTATGCCTTCAATATGATGACAATAGTTTTCCCATTTTTTGAGTTCATCCATGATGTGGCTTTTCATTAAGCCACAATAGCGCTCTGGTCCATGGTATGGTGTTGAGGCCCCTTCTTTTGCGAGGGCATCTGTCTCTTCGTTTCCTTCTATTCCTCAATGACCAGGCAGCCACAGTTAGGGCCAGAAATGCCCAGTCCAGCTCCTTCCGTTAGTTTGGGTCCACCTGTCACTCTTTGTACCACAGAGATGCATTGTCTGCTTATGCTAATTCGTTATTCTTCCATGATTGGCGCTCGTTTATTACCACTGCGAGTGGGATCTCTAAGTCCAATCTGACCATCATGTGGTCGCTTGGTTTCCTGGCATTTTCCAGTTTTATTATTTCAAAGATGCGCAGATGTCCCCTCAGATCACCAGGCTTGAACTTGTCTGTTTGGAATAGCTTGTGAGTGCTGATTATTGCCTCCTTTATAACACATAGGTGAAGTGGAGGCATGTTAAGCAGCGTCTCTAGGGCTGCGGTAGGGCAGGTCGAAATTGCTCCCGTTATTCCTAGGCATATCAGTCTTTGCACCTTGTTTGGCTTGATCTGAGCGGTGACTTGCTGAGTTTTGGGGCACCAAACCAATGAGGCGTATGTGACCATGGGATTTATTATATTGTCACAACCCCTATACGTTTCGTCCTGGGACGTCACAGCAGGAGCGTGACCTGGGGGCGTAGGTGGGGTTCAGGTAGAGAGAAACTCGCTTGGTATAGGTATAATAAGATAATGTATTGAATAATAATAATATTACCCTAGAAATAGAATCATGACGTCTTTTCTACGGAGGGACGTACTACTTATAGGCCACTCTGTATTATGTAGTATGGCGTGACTGAAGGATTGAAGGACTGAAGCTGGGCTTGAGACGAGCCCAGAAAGGCGTTTCCCAATAAAGGTAGTTTGCACTGGACCTAGTCTGCTGCATTCAATGCTCCCAGAAAAAGGTAGGTTTGAGACAGGTCCAGAAGGGCGTTTCCCATTAAAGGTAGTTTGCACTGAGAGGAGACTTAGCTAGGGGTGTTTTTCCATTAGAGGTACGTTGCACTAGCCTTAGTCTGCCGGTAATGGATTTCAGCGCGGTATTTATACCAAATAAATACTGACTCATCGACACACTTTAGTAAAATTGACGTACAGAGTGGTATGCACTTAAGTAGTAAATCCAGAATACCTTCTTTGGCTTTAGCCCCCATGTTTCACCAACCAGTTTGCGGCATGCTATATCAGCCATCTGATATAGCTCACTAGGATCTAGCCGTAGCAGATTCGTATCGATTTCATATACGCGCGCAACCTCGATGGGTCAGTTGATTATCGACTGTATCGACTATCGAGAAATTTTAAATTTAAACCTAACCTAAAGAAATTAAATTATTCAAATCGTTTGTGGAGTGTGGATGCCCTGGATGGAGTATTCTATTCCATCATTGTGTTTTTGTAACAAAACGGCCTAAAAGTCCTTTTTTTTGCTTCGTAATACAATCAATTGTTTTTTTTCCAGCGAGATTAAGTCGCTAAATTTCTGACGAAACCGTGTCAAGAGCCAAGGGTTATCAGTCGGATCCCGAAACCGTGTCCTGATTGTGTCTTTAAATACGACTCTCGACTCTTGGTTCCATGAACAAACCGCATGTTTTGTAAGAAAAAATTATTCTTTTATTTCCTTTGGAAAATCCCAAGCTAGCATTCCAACTAACTTCGTACAGCTCAGGTAGCAAGAACCCGCACTGGCAGAGGCAATCTAATCAGATCACTAAAAAGTATCCGTTCAAAGTTACCTAGTTTTTCAGTGGGACTTTAAACAAAGTCCCTGGTGGCACGCTTCCGCAGTACAAAAAGGCCTTTACCAGTGCTAAAACAAAGTCTCCCTTACCCAACCATCGCAACCAGGTGGCGGTGGAAACATTGACAACAGGTTTTTCAAGTTTTTGGTGGCGGTTTTGTTATTTGTTGTTGTTGTTGTTATTTGTTATTGTTGTTATTATTTGTTATTGTTTGGTATAATCGGTTAAGTGTTAGAGGGTTTTCAATGGAAAATGGAACACTGTGGTGATGGTGATGGTGAAATTTCCCAGGAAATTTCGTACAATTCCAGCATAGAGCCTCCTATAAAGAGGTAGCATCCAGGTAACTAATATGAAATTCCCCCCCCCCCCCCCAATATCGCCATTCGCCATTGTTTTGATATTTTCCGCAATAGTTTCAAGTTAATTAAATTATTCGGAGTCCGAACCCGTGGCTGAACAAGCTCTGAACGTTGCGTCGATCTGCGCGTAGCGATATAATCCGCTGGAAATACGCAAGCATGCATACATCGGGATGAAATCGATGCGCATCAGGCTAAGGCTATACCTTAGTATACATATAGCTCTAGAACATGTTTTCTCTAACTGTTCGTTCCAAGTAAGTTCCAGAGTGAAAATGTTAGTGTTATACCGTTAAGAGTGGGGGCTTCCTTCTTCTTGTGAACGGGACAAGATTGACAAGAATTGTTACGCTTGGGTTCAGGGACAATCCCTCGCCTTCACTCCAATTCACCTGGGGCTTTAAACCCTACATAGTTCACTAGCTTTACACAGCAGTGACAAGCCCAACGGTCATCATAGTTTGGTGGAATGCGCTAAGCAAATCCACCTACAGGGAAAAGCTGAACAAGCTCCAACGACTTGTCTGCATAGCTACAATTGGAACCTTCAAAACCACCCCAACGTTGGCAATGGAGGCCGTACTGGGAATGATGCCTCTTCATATATTTGTGGAGGCACGGATGCATCAGTCAGACTCGACGATTGGGGACATAGAGACTTTGAGACGTGTAAGGGTCTGGACTGATACCAACAGACAGGATCCCTTTCTCACCAGAAGGGATGCATTGCCAAAAACATCAGCCCCCCCTAAACAATACAAGGTCGTCATCTCTGCAAGGGACGACTGGTTAGAGCCTGACCCAGGTTTCTTGAAGCCGAAAGGGCTCATCTGGTATACAGACGGGTCTCTGATGGAAGAGGGTGCAGGGGCTGGTATATATGGGAAGAGACCTGTGGCGAGAATCAGCCTTGCACTATCTCGATACCCCACGGTATTCCAGACTGAGATCTACGTCATACAGGTGTGTGCTCAGGAGAATCTGTAGAGAGGTTACTCAGGTAAGCATATTTATATATGCAGCGACAGTCAGGCAGCATTCCCAGTCCTTTGCTCAGTAAAGGTTCAACTTAAGGCTCACGCTTGATTGTATGACAACTCTTGAACTACTTAGAGGGCTCAACAAGGTCACCCTTGTTTGAGTCCTGGGTCACAGGAGCATAAAAGGCAACGAGGTGGCGAACCAGCTGGCTCGTGAAGGAAGCAACACTGCCTTTATTGGGACAGACTCTGCACTGCCTTGTGAAAACCAAGATCAGGAACTGGTCCAACAAACCAGTTCCAAAATGAATGGCTGGATCAAAGAGGCCTCAGACAGTCAAGAATCTTTATATAAGGTCCTTCAAACTACAAAGAGGCAAAAAGCACAGTGCTCTGAAGGGGTACTGGGTGGTCAGATACCACCTGCACAAAATCGGACTCAGTAATGAGATGGAATGCAGGTTCTGCGGTGATATAGATGAAACCACCAAGCATATAGTCAGCGTCCTTGTCGTCTCAGGGTGTAGAGCTTCCCGATATAGAACGAATGTTTTATCCTCGTCAACTTAATCGAAAAGTAAACAAGAATGATAAAGACGAAAAATTTGTTCTCTCGAGGAGCTCTACTCTCTCAGACGAGAATCCGGTCCCTGAGTGGGTCTACAACTTTCCTAAAAGTTGCGGGCTTCTTAAGGTAATACAGAACTGCACAATGGGCAACTTGCTCGTTTACGTGCTGCCTGTGAAGGCAAATCAATCAATAAAAAACTAAAGAAACCCACCTATTATTCCCAATCAACAGAAATTTCGAGCCGATAAAAATTAAATTACACCAAAAAGAAAATAAGTAATCCTACCTTGTGTGGCATTGAATGAATTTCCATTTCTTCCATATCCAAATCATCGTCATCTTCATCATCCATGTCACCATCGTCCTTGTTGTCAGGAAGTCGTTCACTTTTATCATTATTTCTGTCATCCCCTTTCAATTGATTTTCTTTCGAATTTATCATCGTAGGTTTTTTCCATTGTTTCTTGGGGTTGGGTTTGTTCATGTTGGCATTCAGAGACATTTTAATCGATGGGATCTCTTCACCCGAAGACATCGCTGCCTTATTCTCATGAATAATGTCATCGTAAATCATGTCCTGTTCACTAATGGATTGTTCACCGGAATCAGTGACTCTAGCATTTTCAAATAAATGTATTATTCAATTTTCAATTAACTGATTAACTAACCTGTCTTTTATTTCTCCCGATGATATCTTTTCATCCTTTCTTTGTAAAGGATTCATATAATGTTCAAAATCAACATCCAGACCTGAAGCTTTATTTGGTTGTAACTGACAGTGATCCAGACATCCGTGTCGGCAGATTTCTACTTTACATTTAATGTGGACGCTTAGTGCATCAGGGAACTGTAACATAGAATTTTTTTATAAATCAGTCAATTACATCATTGTCACCAACCTATAAATCATAGCATAACTTATTAAACCACGTTTCAAAGACATTAAATTATAATTGCCTTTACAGACGTTATTATGAGCAGAAAGATGATAAGCGTAAAATTGATAGAAGATCTACGTGAACATAAATCTAAATACATTATAATGTTAAATCGAGTTAGCGTTGCATTGCAAATCCTTATAAGTCAATACAATAGGAATAAATGATGGGATTGTACCAATCGTGGGAGGGAAATAAAACCAAGTAGAATACATTGAAATTCTTACCTTAAATGCATGGAAAAATGCATAAGTTATCACAGAAGCTCTTTCGTCGGCGCCTCTAGCTTTCAAAAACCTGCTTATCATTTTTGGCCTTAGAACACATCCAAATTCGTCAGAGAGTTGGATCACGTGTCCGCCACCATCTGAGGCAACGCACGATTTTACACGCATGTCAAATTCACCTGAAAATCGAAATCATGATTAATTTGGTACTATCAGGTGATTAACTAAGATTAATAAGTACTGGCCTTAAAAGGTATAGCTTTAATAATTTGAATTAATTTTATAATTAAATATAGACTTGAATTCATTAAACGATTACCCTAATTAAGTAGGTATAACACAAAAGTACTAAGGAAACAATAATCTAGCGTATAATATCGCTGGTACAAATCTTGATGGATATGCCCAATTTAATACTAGGGATTACCGACCATTTACGCTCTTCCAAATGAAACAAACACATGCTAAGAACATTACCTGTATTGCAGTAGAACGCTTAAATCTAAACGATAGACATCTCGAAAAAAATTCTATGTATACTTGAAATTGCAAAAGAGAGTTCATAAATATCAAAACGAGTACCAGATGGCTATCTTGTGGTTATTTTTATTGTTCTGAATCTGTTTGATTGTTGCAGGAAACTTTTGTCGGTAACTGCAGAACATTTTATTTCTTATTTATGTTAATGGAATGAACTAGGATGTAACAGAGAAATTTGAAGCATACTTTGTTTTCAAAATAGTCAAGAATTTAGATTTAATATTTATTTTATGCTTGATACTTCAAGGAATTCAAGACCACAGTTTACTTCTTACATGACTTGTCAAAGAATCGAATGTACATATTTTTGATGAAATCTCATAAACATTTATTTTCTCAAACAAGCTGCGTTTGTTCAGGTCCCTTGTATGATCTATTTCCCAGACGCTTTTGTCTACAAACTTCAATATTGTAATATTCCTCGACTTTTTGGTCTAGAAGTTGTATATCATCCAGGTATACTAGACATATTCTATTCTGTAATCCTAGTAATACATTATCCATCACTCCTTGGAAGATTGCTGGTGCGTTCTCTAATCCAAAGGGCATTCTGTTAAACTGGTAATGATCATTTTGCTGTCTTGGGTATCGAATTTCCATGCATCACGACTCGATGAAAGCCAGAGGCAACCACTCAAGTATAGGGTACGGTTCTCTGACGAATGAACGAACAGAAAACTGCGATTTTGGCGGTTGTGACATCACAAGTTCCTGCATAATTTATCTTCACCAGGAATTTTCTCGGAGACTATTTTGAATATAGGACTGCGGTTTACATAAGTGATCTTAGAATTTTTTTCTTGAGCTTAGGTCGTTTTTAAGGGTCACACCCTTTAAGATTTTGAAAACTAATAATTTTACAGCAATTTTTTTTTGGTTGCTAACTTCACCCTTGGCAAGGCACTGGAAGCAGGATCGCTTGTGTTGCTATGGTCCTGCCGTATTCTGCTCCAATTTTCACCGCAGCAACACCTAATGTTTTTGAGATACACATTGGTAGCATTTCAAGAGTCTAATCGTAGGAATAGGCAGAGCTCGAGACACCGTTGCCAAATATATCGTAATTTCTGCTTTTCTTTATATGTTGGTATTTTAGACGAAAAGAGCTAATCCTAACTAACCCGTCCCTCTGTAATAAATGCGAGCCTCTGTGTCTTGGTATTTTACAGAGACAAGCACTCATTACGATCCCTTTGTAATATTTCTCGAATTTTTGGTCTAGAAGTTGTATATCATCCATGTATACTAGACATATTCTATTCTGTAATCCTAGTAATACATTATCCATCATTCTTCGGAAGGTTGCTGGTGCGTTCTTTAATCCAAAGGGCATTCTGTTAAACTAGTAATGACCATTTTCAACATTAAATGCTGTCTTGGGTATCGAATTCTCATGCATCTCGACTTGATGAAAGCCAGAGGCAACCACTCAAGTATAGGGTACGGTTCTCTGACGATTGAACGAACAGAAGACTGCGATTCCGGTGGTTGTGACATCACAAGTTCCTGCATAATTTATCTTCACAAGAAATTTTCTCGGAGACTATTTTGAATATAGGACTGCGGCTTACACGAGAGATCTTAGAATTTTTTTCTTGATTTAAGTAGCTTAAGTCGTTTTTTAGGGTCACACCGCCTTCAAGATTTTGGAAACTTTTTGCTCGTAAAACTCTAACAGCCGTATTCAAGATCCTCTTTTAACTTTGAAAGCGCTTCTTAAACTTGTCAATTTTAAAAATCTGTATTCTAAACGTTAAGCAAACTTTTCTGAAATTGACTGCTTTCAAAGTCGCTTTTAAAGTTAAAAGATGTTTAGTTTAATCATCCTCTTTTCTCATTTCCTACTGTTAGCTTCCCCCTCGGTTCCAGAACTTTCTCCGAATCTTTGTGTTCTGTTTTCGGTTGTTTACAAGTTCGGAGTTCGCTCAATACTCCGCGAACAAAATAATAACAAACCCACGTGATCGGCAATAATACTTCGAATGAAAGTTTATATGGACACTCATCACTCATCAGTGTCATCTCTTAGCTCGTGAAGTTTAACCCAAAGTCGCTTATAGTTGCTCACTGCCTTATGTTTTTATCATCGTCATTTAAATATTTAATTGATAGGAAATCAATAGCATTTATGTTAATTAAAGAAATCAAAGAAAACGGCATCGTCAATATACCAGCAGTCATTTTAGCCATTTACAAATCTGCGATCTTATCGGAAAAGTCAAAGAAACATTCTTGTATTGAGGAATTCAAATAACTTTAGCCTGATGCCTTCGAGTCCAGTACCGTAACGTGATATTTGCAATCGTCTATGCATGCAAAACGATACTGAAGATTCATTATAGAGATAGCTTTATGGTTTTTATCTTGTAATCGAAAACTATATAGCCAATAAGACAGCTTGTATTATTTAGTTTTTGGTTACAAGTTTCTCAGGAAATATAATTGGATTGTTGTCCCTTTACTTTTAATAATTGCTTGAAAATTTCCCGGTCATTAAAATAAAATTCTTTATTTATCACCTGTGCAGAAAATTGATGGTCTGAACACTGGTAATTTATCTCGGGGTACCGATGTTAAGGAGAGTAGTGCCTTTGAAATAATACGATATGGGCAGTGGTTATTGCAAACATCTCTATACACCAGGTACTATAGAGATAGTACCAACCATTTGTTATATTATTTCAATCGTTACATTGTTATTTGCACGTAATAAATTATTGTTACAACCTTTGTAGGATAACTATGATAATGGAAATATAATGTTTCAGGTCTGGTGAATTTTCAGTATGTCTGTTTGACTATGGTTTCGCATTTATGTGTGCGATATTTTACGATTATTATTGCTTTACTATTTGGAACAAAATTATGGAGTGAAGCAAATTAACCCAACAACACAGTCCGTCAGGTCTCCTGGACCAGGTAAAATTCATATTGAGGAAAACCACATATTTAAAATATTATTTCCTCAAATCTTAACTTTTTAAAATGTTTCCTAGAGAAATGATGGTAAAAATTGCAACCATGTATATGCATTGTGTAGTTTAGGGGTGAACGAGTTCGCGCCACAAGGAATGGTACCGAAGGGTAGATAGAAGAAAATGAGAGACTAGAGAAGAAGCTTGTCCCTTAGACCACTTGTCCGCCATTGTTCATTATTCAATTTTTATTTTGTTTTAAACTGATTGTTCAATCCAATTTGCGATTAATTTGTGTGTCATAAGGAGCATTCATTGATATTGTCTCAAAATAACAACTAAGCTGAGTAAGCCTCCCGTAAGGGACCTCAGTACCTGCTGACAGACTGGCCGATAGGCCGATTGAATGTAGTGTGTGGAATTAAAATTCTAGCACAAGGGGGGTACCTAATTCAAAACTTTCATTGACTCACAATGATTATTAAAATGACCCAGTATGTTTTGATTTTTGAGGAATGTAGATCGAGAGTTTATCTGCCCTGCTCTTTTCCCTCGTTTGTTCCAGGTCGAGAACGGTACAAAGGCAGCACTTTCGTCAAACGGAATCACCAAAGGGCATCAGTTAGCGGGTAACGAAAAGTCATTAGTTAGCGTGTAATAAGAGCGGTCAGTGAGCTTTTTACCCAAAGGGATTTGTTTCCAGAAAGAAAAATGGGAATTTAGTAAATAGAAAATAAAGGACATTGACTCCTCTCTAGGGTAAGATAACTTAAGAGGTGAGACGTTTCAAATTGATCCTGATGCAGGTAGTAATGTCTTATTTCATAATACTTTAATGCATAGTTATCAAATGATGATTGATAGAATTATTGTACTAGCTTTACGATTCAATGATGTAGGCACTTATTATAATCAACATATAATCAAAGTCTAGACATGAATCTATTATTCAAAGAAAATTAGCAAATTCAATCAGGTTTCTCTATAGATATGTAGCCTGCGTTGTCGTCGTCCATCGCTCTAAAAATAAAAAAACCACAATAAAAAATCCCCTCGAAGACTCGATCGGTTACCGTTACTATTAAACAGTTGAATTCTCGATATTTAATTAACATTGTGTCTGTCATCTTACCGGTCGTACTTTAAAGCGTACCGACTCGAATATATAAAATGGGTGGCATACATCTGTTAAATCGTATAACTACGTGATTTAAATGTTATTTATAATATTAATAAGTTGTAAATTTGCCGTGTTATATGCCGGAGTGTTTGCCTTTATGTCGGATTATGCATGAGCAGTTGGGAATATTAATCGATTGGTTGGTGGCCTGTGACTGATTTAAAACTGTGTGTGATTCTATGCGAAATCGTAGTACACCGTTAGAACTATTTTTCTAATAAAAATATAGAAAATAAAATTTTCCATTCCTAAACCTAATCTAAATCTACCTCTAATCAATATTGTCAATTCTACCAGAATACATTATATGTGCAGTGCAATCAAATATCTTTGGTATTCCATTAGGAAATAAATCAATTCTCACCTCGATAGTCATTTATAGCCACTACTAGAGTAAGCGTGGATCCAAGTGGTACTATACCACTGACAGGTGGCGCCCAAGGTCCTTTACCGTGCTGAATTTCCATCCAGCAATCCACATTGTCACCTGAAAAAAAGCAAAAGTGATGATTACCTGTTAGTTTTCATTAAAATCCAACATTAGATAGGGTGAGATAAGAATAATATGATCTTAAGCTTCTCTTACACTAACAATAATGTGCAATATAGGATATTTTTTTCGATGTTGTGACTATGTTTTGAAAGCTAGTTTGTAACGTAACATGATTTTGAAATACGGTAGAATTTGAATAATTTCTTTTTGTTTTGTGCAGAGATCACCGAACCCGACACTATCCAGTGTCACATTGGCGCCCAACGTGCAGCCTCTCGAAAAGACTGTAACCACAGACATTAAATCGACACTGTATTTCGTTGAATCAGTTCGATTTCATCATTTCAAAGTGTTTCTTCATGATTATGTAAGTTTTGCCTGTGAGCCAATCCAGTTTTGCAGGTGATCCGATATCATGAATTAAAATCATACGTGTCCTATCTTATACGAGTCCTGCCACATCCGAGTCCGACTGTATGATTTTATAAAGTGGAAAAATGGTACCAAATAATTCAGAATTAGCCAAGTTGACTGATAATAACGACGAAACCCCTATTGTTCAACAAATTGTTATGACGCCATGGAATACAGAATGTTCATGTAAGTCAGCCTACTCAACAATCAAGTGTTAGTGTGCAGGCCAATTTTTCTGGATGTAAGTCCCGTTTTGATGGAAGCCTGGGAAGAGATGTTGAAGCATTCATTGATGCAATTGTGGTCTATAAGGATTGCCTTAATATTCTAGATCAGCATGCTATGGAAGGCCTGTCAATGTTGTTGGAAGATTCTACAGCTACATGATGGCAGGGCATTAAATCCTCAGTCAACACCTGATGAGTTTACTTAAGTTCCTTTATCATTTTGTCTGCGAAACGTAAATGATTCAGGTAATTTCCGACTTCGGTTTAGGAAGACGTAACACCAGAGGTCCAAGCATGTTGGATTTTTTATGCAAAGAAAATGTCTACTGCTCTCACTTTTACAAAAAAACACCTACAAGAAAATGGACGTGGAAGGGTCCAGATGGTATTACGTGTAACGAAATAAACTATATACTGGCTTCGGACAGGAAAATATGCGACGTATTCTGTATCTTAAGGTTACATTGAAATACCGGCCCTTAATTCACTATTTTGTTATTGATTTTCGATTGTCTTGTTCTAATGGCAATGTCAATAATGTCGAAACAAGTTTCCAATTTTGATTATTAGCTGCTCTTGGAGAATTTTTTGATATTCTTTTTTTTTGAGATGTTTCAGTTATCTTAGTGTGGCGAGATCAATCGTTAATTAAATCCTTGTTAGAAAACAATAGCCTTAGATTGTGTCACACACAAACACTATTATATGGACATTGAAACAATCTATGGGTTTTGTTAACTAACAAGGAGTTAACCAATGAATGATCTAGCCGCACTTAAGAGAAAATTTTGAAGCCCTTGAACCATATCTGCTAAGGTTTTTCTCCCCTCTATGCCATCATTCTCTCTGTCTATTGTCATCAATGGCCGAGCTTTTGATTATTCACATATAGGTGGAATTTTCTCCTTATAGATTGTGGCTTACACAAATTTTGATATTTTTGACGAATCCAATCCATAGGGTAATCGTTTTACCGTTCTTTAAAGTGAAACAAACAACGTTCTCTACCTGAAATGTTGATGGGGCGTTTTTGAGACCAAATGGCATACGAACAAACTCGTAATGACAATGATCAAAGATATCTTAACAAAGATAGATGTTATGTATAAACTGAAGTTTGTTCTGGATGTTATGCTCGAAACCGGGGAACCATGTCCTCATGAAAACCATTGCTTTATCTTTGTCAGTGTTATAGAAATATTAATATGAGCGACGAAGAAAAGAACCTTCGTTCTCATAAGAACGTAACTCCCCTATTTTGGGAATAAGGATCCTGATGGCCCCCACAAATTGTATCTTTTCGATATTTGTGACGAATTCAATCCATAGGGTACCTAACCGTTATACCGTTCTTTGGAGTAAAACAAACAACGTTCTCTACCTGAAATGTTGATGGGGCGTTTTTGAGATCAAATGGCATACGAATAAACTCGTAATGACAATGATATCTTAACACAGATACATCTTATGTATAAACTGATGTTTGTTCTGAATGTCTATGTTCGAAACCGTGTTCTCATGAGAACGATTGCTTTGTCTTTGTCAGTGTTATGGAAATATGAACAAAAGAACCTTCGTTCTCATAAGAACGCTGCTCTCCTATTTTGAGAATGATGACCTATAGATTCTTTACGACATGCTTATGGATATCTAAAACTTTCACATCAGATATACAGAGAACTTTTCTCACACGAACAAGGTAAAGAAAGAACAGATATTTTGTGAGCAAAGCTCGTGCTTTGATGTCCCATTTAAGAGGTGATTCTACAATCTCCGAACACGTTCAATTAGATATGGTTTATTGAACGTACGTATAAAGGAAAGAAATGCAAAGTGACATATAAAGACCCTATCGAAGCTGCCCGCATCATTGAAGAAACTTTTTTTGAAAACGCGCCTATCAGTAAAGTGAATGTTCGTAAGCAAAACTGCAATTTTTATAAGAATTTTGGACACAATCAAGAAAATTGTCGTAAACTGGCTCGTATACGTTCTGAACACAGCAAAGCCAGCAGTGATGAGTCAAGCACTCCAAATGATACGAGTCCACCAATGAATAATTGTCAACCTACTGCAACATAAAATATTTAGTAGGCCAAATACCCTGTCATGCTACGGTTATGGAACCTCAGATTATGCTGAAAGTAAGTGCCCCAAGTGCTGTAAACATCCAGTTACTCCAACAAATCCTACCAGAACCACAATGTTTGCAGAGTTTCTCAGTATTTACCTAGTTCAATCTGGTCAAGTGGGCTCAGATGATTCTAATAAGACATAATGGTCTCACATACTTTGATTCCAGTGCTGTCAAGCATCGCCGGTTCCCGATTGAGTGAAATTTTATCCGAAAAGCATGTCCCTTATAAACAAAGACAGTTAAACATGACTTTAGCAGATGGTGAAACTACTCAAGTGAATGCTTATGCATTTTGTGTCAGAATCCCATTGGAAGGCAGAGCTCATCACACCACACTCATTTACATTCCTGGACATATCAAAAGTAGGACCTTTCTAGGTGCTGATTTTTCAAAATCTGCCAAGTGCTGGATATACCGAATGACTCATAGTCTTATGGCGATGCTCCTGATCAACAATAAGTTTGCTCGTGATCCATCAATCAACTCTGAATGCACAACAATTGACACTAGCCATATGGCCTTGTCTGAACAGCTGTCACTTCGTGCAGATGAAAGGGAGAAATTATGCCTAGAAGATAAGAGTACTTTGAAGAAACTATTCCATTCTATGCAGATTTGTTCCAACCAATTTCTGAACCGACACCGTTTGCTGAACATTCTATTGATTTAATCGACGATATTCCGGTAGTTCCACCATACCGTATGTCAACAAATTAATGAGTTGCTCGCACAGGAAATTATTGAAAAGTGTGAATCTCCTTATGCTGCGCCTGTGGTGCTGGTTCGGAAGAAGGATGGAGGATTAAGGCTGACGGTGAACTCTAAATGCCAAAACACGCCCAAATCGATACCCATTGCCTAGGATCGATGATACTCTTCATGCAGCAAAGAGAACTCAGTACATGACAACCTTAGATTTGAGATCCGATTATCACCAGATAACTGTTAAGCCTAGCGATAGAGACGAAACCACTTTCATCTGTCCTTATTGGACGTTTCGTTACACTCGATTGCCGTTCGGCTTACGAAATGCACCCTCGACGTTCCAAAGGCTGATTCAGACAGATTCCGTGCTGGCCTTCAGGATCTGAACATACTTGCATATCTTGATGATATGATCATTTTGTCAGAATCATTTGAATCCCATGTGAAGCATCTACAGCAAGTATTTGACCGTCTATGGATGTTCAAACGCAATCAAACTAAAACGATCCAAATGCAGCTTTTCCTGTTACGTACCTTGATCATGTGATCTCACCTCAAGGTATCACTCCAAATCCAGATAAGATAATTACGATTTCCAAGATATCGCCTCCCCGAAATGTTGAAGAACTACTGTTGTTCTTAGTATAGACGCTTTATCGAGAATTTTTCGGAAATAGCCAGACCTTTAACCTCGCTCACAAATTCTCAACCAATGACAATGCACTTCCATTAAAAGAAGGTCGAAAACTATAACATAATATTCTTTTTTTTTTTTCAAAAAGAAATCCTTCAATAATAGTATTATGAATTGGAGTTCTATCAATTTTTTCAAGTTTCCACTATATAAATACCGATTCAATTTATTCTTGTTACTCTCTTGAAACATCTTCATCACTAGGTATTTAACTTTATCTTCTTATTTATCCTGGATCACAAAACTATGTAGGTAGTTCCCTGTTTGAATCCTATTCCTTCTAATATCTCTTTAAACAGTTCTCAAAACATATCGAAATGTATCTTAATTCTTTCTCGAATATAAACGTTTTTACTTTCAAAATTTTCTATAGTTTCATTTTCATATTGTCTCATGAATGATGAAGTAGTTCTCAAACTGAGCTAAAGACGAACCACATTGAATATCTGTCCTCCAAAAGTTCTATAGCCTTGTCAGCTTCACCGCTAGAGATTCAGGGAATGTGGGTTTGATATTGTATTACTCCATCGAAAACAGTTCCAAAATCCTTCAAAAATTAAAAATATCATCAAGAACAGATTTTGATTATTACCCGCTTTTGATTCGTTGGATAATACTTTTGTAGACATTCGATGGTCCAAATTTTAGTTGATGGACATCATGGACTTCACAATTTTGTTAAATGCAATCAAGAGCCAGGAATAGCAAACATATTCATTATTATTGGATTTTCAATTATTGGATTGTACTTCTGAGGGCAAACCAGTGTTGAATAATATTTTTGTAGACATTCAATCTTACTACTGTTAACTGGAATTAATTGAAGTTTGTCCAG
This sequence comes from Ceutorhynchus assimilis, assembly GCA_917834065.1. Taxonomy (NCBI): domain Eukaryota; kingdom Metazoa; phylum Arthropoda; class Insecta; order Coleoptera; family Curculionidae; genus Ceutorhynchus; species Ceutorhynchus assimilis. Next base: position 32,664,125 of record OU892284.1, read on the forward strand.
ATGAACTTATTCCAGGAATCTTGAATAAAAATCTTGTACTGCCAAAAGATTATCTAACATCGATACACATTGCCTAGGATCGATGATTCCCTCCATGCAGCAAAGAGAACTCAGTACATGACAACCTTAGATTTGAAATCCAGTTATCACCAGATAACTGTAAAGCCTAGCGATGGAGACAAAACCACTTTCATCTGTTCTTTTAGGATGTTTCGTTACACACGAACGCCTTTCGGCTTACGAAATGCACTCTCGGCGTTCCAAAGGCTGATTCAAACAGATTTCATTCTGGCCAAGATCTGAACATACTTGCATATTTTGATGATCTGGCGTCGTATTTTCCAATATTCTCGCATACGAAATTTGATACAATTTAATTTACATTGCTGTCAGTCAAATTTCGTGTACGAACTGTACTCGAATGAATTCGAAAATACGACCCTGATCATTTTGTCATAATCGTTCGAATCCCATGTGAAGCATCTACAGCCAGTATTTGACTATCTACGAATATTCAAACTCAATCAAACTAAAACGATCCAAATGTAGCTTTTCCTGTACTTCTGTTACGTACCTTGGTCATGTGATCTCACCTCAAGGTATCACTCCAAATCCAGATAAGATAACTGCGATTTCCAAGATATCGCCTCCCCGAATCGTTAAAGAACTACTGTCGTTCCTGCAGGCGTGTTCCTGGTAACTTTATCTTCTTATTTATCCTTGATCACGAAACTATGTAGGTAGTTCCCTGTTTGAATCCTAATTCTTCTATCTCTCCCAAAACGATGAAGCCATAACAAGGATGCGTGATCAGTGATAACGATAAAATGGATGTGATCAAAATAGTGACGCAACTTCTCAACAGCCCAAATGACAGCAAGACATTCCTTCTCTGTGACAATCAGTTTCATCTCTTGCTTGGTTAAAGACCTTGACATATAGCAAACGACATTTTCACCCTCCTCGTGTTGTTGAGTTTAAACAGCTCCCAGCCCATAATTAGAGGCATCGGTTTGTAAATAAAACATCCTGTCGAAATCAGGTGCAGTTAGAATTGAAGCAGTGACTAAAGATTCTTTGGAGAATGTGAAAGATTTCTGGCAATCTGGAGTCCAGGTGAATTTAACTTTGTTTTTAGTTAAACTAAGAATGGGTGCGAACACCGAAGAAAATTCTGGGATAAAACGCGGATACCAGGAAGCAGTTCCCACAAATCTGCGAACTTTATTGATGTTTTTCGGTGGTAGAATGTTGACTATATAGCCTCAACCTTTTCTGGATCAGGGCGTAACCCTTTCTTATCAACCAGATAGCCCAGGTATTTCAATTATGACTTGCAGAAGTGAGATTTCTTTAACGAAATAATTATTAGTCCAGCCTAACGCAAACGGTCGAATACAATCTCCAAAAGTCGCAAATGTTCTGAAAAGAAGTTAGAAATTATTACCACGTCATCAGTGTAGCACATGACATTTGGTTCGAGCTCTGGACCAAGGATAGTGTCAATGATTCTTTGCCAGGTTGCAGGAGCATTAGATAAGCCAAATGGCATCCGACAGAATTGGCCAAATGCCAATGTTAGATCACAACACACCCAATTTACTTTAAAAAAAAAAACTTTTCATTACTTCAAACTAACAGATTTGACAATGATTAACAACTAAAACCTGACTAGAAATATATTAAAACAACGATAAAAATATCCAACTCTCCAAGCACTGAGCTTCAACAAAAATAAATTGCAACGTATCTTGAATACTGAACTAGCTTAGGCTTAGGTCAGATCAGAAATACAATTGCAGACAGGAAAAGCATGAAAGTTCTAAGATCCAAATAATCAAATGAAAAGCCAAAAGTAACCAAAATAAGAAATAAAAATGAAGGAACAGAATCTTGTGATATTTCAAGAGAAATAGTCCTGCCTTGAGCGGGTATTGACAAGTTAGGATTACTTCTTAGATCCCAAGACTTCTCTATAAATCTCAAAGAAAAATATTTGAGTCTTACATATTAGCAAACCCTAGACATACAGATTATCGCAGGAGAAAATTGGATCCAAACTGCTTGGAAACATTTGGAACATTGGATGACTACAAACCATAGACTGAAAAAAGAAGATCTGATTCCTTTAAAAATAAAGACATTTTCTAGCATATTATAGGTTTTATATTCATAGAATGCCATTATAGAAATTCCTGCATAATGATCATCAAAAGAGAAACAGGTGCTCATATGCATTTTTTCATTCCCAGAAAAAATGTCGCGTGGCGTCGCATAATTTGCATTATCATATCATATTTGAGATTCTTGTGGATTTTAAGGCAGGCCATAGTATAAACTGAGTAAGGCTTCAAATTTTTTCATCTTCTTCATGGCCTTTTCGTCCATATACGGTATGGTAATAAAACCTACACACTATGTCTCAAACATAAACTATAATGCAACTACCAGCTATGAAAGTCTTCATTCTTTAACACACTACTAAATGTTTTTTTTTTCTCCCAAAACACCAAATAAACTTATCTCTAGGAGCAATAAGGAAGACGCATAAAGCTCGCGACAAAAACCCCCTATGCCTAAGAAACAATACAATTTTTTTCGTCAATTTATTAAAATAATCACTAACTTAATGCCCATTCCCCCTAACAGTACTAAGGAAGACATAACTTTGTTGCTACACCAGCCAATTCTAACAGCAGGAAAATTACTTTCATTGTGGAAAGTGACTTACGATTCTTCCTCGGAGGATAATTTATTTGCGGACGTTGAATCGCAAATTTTTATGCGCTGCTGATGGCTCTTTTCTTGTCGGGATGCCTTAATGGTAAATTGCGTGGAAGATGAAGATTTAAAGATGGTTTTATGTGACAGAGAAACAGTGGAGTAAGTAGTGGTGGAGATTGACTCTTAATCAACCGCGTTGAAAGTAAAATATGGACTTTTGTTTATAGGTAGGTATTATTTTTAAGTGTTTGTTATTTTCTATATTCAATAATCTAGGATTTACCGTTTGTCCCTTTTGTGCGGTAATACAAAATATCATATAATAATTCAAAAGTGATTTAGTTTATAGGATAAATTTATTATCGGCAATAAAATAACGTTTAGTTTTTAATTTAAATTAATAATTCCAAACTCCTGTTGATATACTAACTGGTAAATGGGTAGTAAAAGAAAGGAAATGCTCGTTTAATTTATTTGAAAAAGTTGCGTGTAAGGTATTTATCCATGATTTAATGATTACAACTCTTGAAGTAAAACGGATTTACAAATAGTTTTGTGTTATGGCATTTTTTTGTTTATTCTGGCCCGGTTTGCAATCTGATGAATAAAATTGCAATTACAGTTACCAGTAAGTTTATCTGAAGCTGAATATAACATGTCTTAAAATATTAATTATTTACTTTACCTCTAAAATCCAGTTGAATGACATCAAGGTCGGCAATAACCATAGGAGGTTTGGATGCTGTTTTTTCGTAGTCATTAAACCATTCGCACCTGAGCCTTTTCGCTTCGTCCCACACCTGCGGACAAGAAGTAGAAAAAAATCCGTTAATATATTTGCCAACAACAGAATAATTTATGAATGAATTAGTTAGGTAACCGTGCTTGACGATTTTATAATGAGGTATCGGCTTTTTTCTGCCTGTTTTTTTTTGCTTGTGTAAATAATTATGTTTCTGAAACAGATATCGTTTTTTAGTGGTTGGTCTATCATACGCCGACTTTTCCTTCTAAGTGAGTTTGGTTTGGTTTCCATAATTGATTCTCTAGCTTCAAATGTGAATTTGCTCAAGGGTTCAAAGTAGTTGAGAGGCAGTTGAAATGCGAAGGAGAAATAGATAGAAACCATTGCAGAATCAAACCAATGACATACAGAAATTTGGAAGATTTCTCGTAAAATTCAACAAAAGCAAATGGTTTCTTTGCAACAAGATTTACGAAAAGTTCGCAAGGCTCTTAACCAACCGCCTATCTTGGCACATTTCGATTCGGCAGAAACCAACTACCTTGCCAATGGAACTGAATTTGAAAACAGGATAATATGTAACATTCTAAGAAGTAACCTAGCCTTTGTGTTAACATAGCCAATAAGAATATTTCATTAGTTGAGATTGTTGGCAAAACCGCAATGTCAAGGTGGTTAGTCAGCTGATTGTGACAGTGTGCTTGTGTTTTTTAGTACGTTCGTCATCCGTCGAGTATTGTATTTTCGTTTCCTCTAATCAATAGAAGTTATTAAACATTATTTCCGTATCTTAAGTGTTTGTTTATGGACCCAATTTCCCACTGCGTAGGAGGTTATGGGCCCAGTGGACTTTCAAATCGGAAAAATCGTGTTTAAAATCGGATTTTAGTTGAGAGCTTATGGGTCGGCGAAATTAGGTACGGGCGGTTAAATCGATACGGTTCTGTATTATCGATAGTAGAAGTGACGATCGGTAAATCGATAGTATGTCGCGTCGATAGTTGCTGGTGCGAAATACTCGGTTTTGGGGACAGTAAAATATACCTGGCATAGAAGAAAGTTGGTTCGAAATTTGAATACCCGGATTACAAGGGGACAGTATAGGACCAATAAATTAAAAACACCATGGAGGCATCATCAGGAGTAGCACAACTAACTAAATTAGCAGGAGACAACTGGATTAGCTGGAAATTCCAAATTCAGATATCGTTGAAATCCAAAGGCTTCTTTAAAATAGTCACAGGGGAGTTTGCTGCTGGAAGGATGCAAAAACACAAGAGATTATAGTGTCCAGGCTGGAAAATAAAATTATAAATCATGTTCTTTCTTGCAATACAGCTGAAATGTGGGAGAAGCTCAAGTCCATATATGAACACCAGTCCCAGGTGAGTGTCCATCTGTTGTATCAAAAGTTTTTCAGTTTTGAGTATAAAGAATGTGGCGTGGCTGACTTTATATCACAATTAGAGGACATAAGGGGCCAATTGAAGCTTTTGGGTGAAGATTCAAGTGAGAAAATGTTGATAACCAAAGTGCTTATGTGTCTGCCTGAAAACTTGTAGCATTTTATATCAGCATGGGAATCTACCAGGATCACTAACCAAAATTAGACTGAATTAACATCCAGGCACATGATTGAAGGTTTACTTACACAAGAGCCTCATGCAGATGCTCTATTTTCCAACTTCAAGGGCAAGGACAAGGAAAATTGCCCTCGTATTAAGCCCAGAGAAGATGACAGGAAAAATAGACTAAAGTGTCATTATTGTCATAAACAGGGGGGCATGTTATAGCAGACTGCTGGTTTAGAAAAAGGAATGATCAAGGAAATTGTCTAGGTACTGATAATTCACAGGGTGGTATGTCAAATGCTTTTATGGGTGTACTTGAATTAATAAACACTCCAGAGGCATTACCATTGATTGAAGATGCCAAAATAGAGTCAACAGATTGGTGCTTGAATAGCGGAGCCAGCGATCACATGAGTTATGATAAAAACCAGTTTGAATCTATTGAGATGATCCAAGGCAGAAAAGTGAAGATTGGAGATGGCTCTTACCTAGAGGTGAAAGGTGTTGAGAAAATTAAATTAGAAGCTTGGAATGGTAAAAGTTGGATACCCACAGAAATCAACAAAGTGTTATATGTTCCTCAATTAAAAATTAACCTATTCTCGGTTGCGAAAGTGCTGGATAAGGACCTGATCAAGAAGTCAGACAGAGACAAGTGTGAAATTGTTAACACAGCTCTAGCGAAAAGGCAAGATAAGCTTTTCAAAATGATTTTTAGAAATGCTGATACAGGCTATGCCAATTTAGTTGGAAGTGTTTTGGAGTAACATAATAAAATTGCTCATGTAAATTTTCAACAGGTTAGATCAATATTGAAACAACATAATATTAAATTTACAGATGATGACAATGTTATATGCAAACCATGTCTTTCTAGAAAGCAACATAAGTTACCATTCCAAAATAGCACTAGTAGAACTTGTAGAACCAATAAATTGATTCACACTGATTTATGCGGTCCTTTCGAAATTGAGTCTCTGATTATTCTGGGTTTAGAGTAGTTTATTTTCTGAAACATAAGGATGAAACTGAGTCCAATATAGTTAACTTTTTGGAAATGTCAGAGAAACAAATAGGAAATAAAGTTAAAGTCTTGAGGTCTGACAATAGACTCGAGTTTGCAAATAGGGACATTAAATTAATTCTTGACAAAAAGGGCATTAAGCATGAGAGGACGTGCGTTTACTCTCCCTAGCAAAATCATCGAGTAGAGCGAGAAAATTGTACTATAGTGGAAGCAGCAAGAACATTGCTCCACTCAAAGGATTTACCTAAAAACTTATGGGCAGAAGCCGTCAACACAGTCGTTTATGTGCTTAATCGAGTAGGAAAGTTTCCTGTGAAGAATAAAACATCCTCAGAACTTTGGAATGGAAGAAAATTTAATCCGAATTATTTGAAGCCTTTTGGATTTTGGATCAGAGATATCCGTTTACATTCCTAAAGAGAAGCGTAAAAAGTTAGATGCGAAGAATGAGATTGGAATATTTGTTGGTTACAGTGGAACAGTTGAAGGATATATAGGGTGTTTTATCCAGACGAAAATTAAATTGAAACACATCGAGATGTATTTTTTCCTCCAGAAAACCATGTTGAATCGATACAAAAGCAAAACGTGAACTTGGACTTAAATGACAAGGTGATCTTGAATCAGGACAATGAAGAGGATCTTAGTGAAGATAAAGATTCTGTGGCTCAGAGAAATCAGGAGGAACCATTTGTTAAAAATCGAGCATCAGATTTAGAACAAGAAAGTGAAGATGAGACCGAAGGTGAAGAAGAAGAAGACGATGGGTGCAGAGAGACAGAAGAGGCAGACCATTGAAGAGACCAGGGTGGATGGACGACTATAATATGCCTGACACCAGTTTTATTTGTTTGGAGGAACCGTCATCATTTGAAGAAGCCATGATGAATAGCGATTGGGCAGAGAAATGGAAAAAAGCAATACAAAAAAAATTGTGTGTGCTGAAGAATAGTGCGTAAAGTGAAGTGTCATGGCCTGTAAATAAAAAGGTAATCGCGAGCAAATGGGTGTTTGAAATAAAAGGTAGTGGTGAATACAAGGCTCGCCTTGTTGCTCGCGACTTTTAGCAAAATGGTAATAATTTTTATGACATACACTCACCTGTTGCTAAAATGAGTACTTTTAGAGTCTTTTCAATTGTTGCCAATAGATTGGGATTACCAGTTTATCAAATGTACGTGCATTGTGCATTTTTATACGGGGAAATAGACGAAGAGGTCTTTATGTCTTTACCAGGGGTTAATAAAGAAAACAGTACGTCCGTTTGTGAACTGAATAAGTCCATTTATGGCTTAAGAAAACCCCAAAATGTTGGAACAATAAATTTGACAGTCTTATGTTGAAATTAGAATTTGTAAGATCCAATAATGATTTTTGTTTATATTATAAGTTTGAGAATGTAGATAAACTTTTTTTATTGATTTATGTGATTTAGGCATATATGTAAAACAAAATGTTATGCAAGGTTTTGTTGAGTTGGATCAAAGTAAATACTTGTCACAAGTTTTGGAAAAATTTGGTATGTCAAACTGCAAACCTGTGAGCACTCCAATTGATAGCAGCTTTGATTTTAACTTGATTAAAAATTAAAATTATCAGGATAATGATAAACAAAAATATCAACATTTATGCAGAAAAATCATTGGGTGTTTAATGTATGTAGTTTTGGGTACAAGGCCAGATTTATGCCATAGTGTGACAAAGTTGAGCCGTTTTCTTGAAAAGGCTTCAGAACAATTGTATGTAGCACTTAAAAGGGTGTTGAGATATGTGAAGGGATCACTTAATTTGAAACTTAGGTTTGAAACATGTATTGATAAGGTTTTGACTGGATTTGTGGATTCAGATTGGGGAGGAGATGTAAACAATAGGAAGTCTACTACTGGTTTTATTTTTAAAATGTTTGATAGTCCAGTTTCCTGGGTAAGTGAGAAACAACAAACGGTTTCCATCTCCTCAACCGAATCGGAATATATAGCTGTGACAGTAGCTGAGGCTTGCTGGTTAGGAAAGTTCTTGAGTGATTTTCCTTTTGATTTGAAAGAACCAATATAAATCATCGAAGATAATCAATCAGCCATAAAAATTACTAATAATCCTGAAACCAATAGACGTTTGAAACATTTGAATATTAAACATTTCTTTATTAAATAAAAGTTGGATATTGGTTTGATTAAAATGTTATATTTGAAAACAGAAGATCTACTAAAAGGACGGTAAAAACCCGATCCGGTATCCCCCACTCATGTCCCTTGATGTAACCTACGACCGATGTGTTTACTAGGTGCTCAGACAATTGCGCTTTAGTAGCTGGACAATTTCTCTAGTGCACTACACCAGACAGTAGTGCAATGCAAGCATTCATGGGTTCGCTTTTGTCATTTGGATATATGAAACAAAATCATACCCACTTTTTGGAACTCTGGACGACATAATTGGTACCGGTTCTGGAATTTTTCGAGCATGTATGGGTGAAAATTGATTCCTAGCATGAGAAATCGAGGCAAATTTTTTTCTTATCCATATTCATTGATTTTTGTACTCAATCGCACACTCATAAATGTGGTGTATACAATACATCGCGCGGGTAGCTACAGGACATTCTAGAGTGCGGGCAGCTAAAGGTTAAGAAACCAGATGGTAGTTACACAAAAAATGAAGAGCAACGAGCTGCTCTACTACTGGAAACTAACTTTCCAGGAAGCACGCCCAATGATACTGAAGAAATCAAAGGCGGCCCAGGAAAACCAGGCAAGAAAACTGGGAGTTTGCACTCCTCAGCGGCTCAATTGGGCGATCGACTCGATCCAACCGTTCAAGTCGCCTGGAGTTGACGGCATCTTTCCAGCCCTGCGGCAAAAAGGGCAAAATGGAATCATGCCGTATCTAATCAAACTCATCAGATACAGCTTAGCGACCGAATACCCAGTCAATGGAAAACAGCTAAAGTAGGTAACTTTCATCCTCAGGGAAAAAAGACGTCACGCTTCCAAAGTCGTTCAGACCTATATGCCTCACGTCGTTCTTGCTTGAAACAGTTGAGAAAGTTGTAAATAACTACCTACATCTGGACAAGTGTTTTAGAAAAGACGCCACTACATCCTGGGCTGCATACTTACAGAGCGGGCAGATCAACAGAAACCGCTTTACTTGAACTCATTGACGGTATCTAAAACACATTGCAGAATAAAGAAGTAGCCGTCTGCGCTTTCTTGGACATAGAGGCGGCATTTGATAACACCTCTCACGAATCAATAAAAAATGCGCTCGTCAATAAAGGAGTGGACAAAACCACATCCACTTGGATGTGCAAACGCTAGCCACCAGAACTGCAGCAATTGACGTGGGTGAACAAACCATACAAGGCACCAGTACTAGAGGATGCCCGCAGGGAGGAGTACTCTCACCTTTGATGTGGAGTTTAGTGGTTGGTGATCTCCTGAATTTACTGACCGATCAGGGCTTCACCTGCTTTGGGTAAGCCGATGATATTGTCATCATGGCCAGAGGCAAATACGAAGGAATACTCTGCGACCTTATGGAAAAAGTTCTTCGAACCACGAAGGAATGATTGCAGACAGTGGCGCTGAATCTAAACTCTGCAAAAACCACACTGGTAATATTTACAAAAAGAACGAAACTCATAAACCTGAGAAACATTCGAATCGATGGAAGTAGACTATGGGAAAAAAGAAATTAAATTCCTAGGAATAACCCTAGATTCTAAACTTCTCTGGAACCGACATGTAAAGAATACAAAAAACAAAGCAATTCCGGCACTCATGGTCTGCAAAAACATTGCGGGTAAAACATGGGGTTGTAACCCATCAATCCTAAGACGGATGTATACCATGATAGTGAGACCTATCATCACCTACGGAGCAGTAGCCTGGTATAGCCGAACCCAGCTAGGAAAACCCTAGGAAAACTGCAAAGACTCGCGTGTCTTTATATAACAGGAGCAATGAAATCATGCCCAACCGCGGCACTAGAAGTCATTCTAGACCTCACACCACTCCACATGATAGTGAAGCGGATTGCCAGTGGATTATGTCTCAGACTGGAGAAGATAGGTTTACAAAGGAAATCGCACCTTGGTACAACTTTTCCTCTCCCAAACTGTGCACACCTCATGGATCTACTAAAAGATGTGATTGTTGATAAACTGAGTTTCGAGAAAAACTTTTCCATCGAACTAAATACAAAAAACAGATGGAACATGGAATCTATCCAATATCTTAAAGCAGTCACCATCAAATGGTACACTGACGGTTCCAAAACTGCTGAGGGAACTGGAGCCGGAGTATTCGGGCCACGGACCAGATACTCGGAGCCAATGGTTTAATCACACAGCATATTTCAAGTGGAACTTCATGCGATCGGAAGATGCGTGCAGTTCAACCTGAACAGAAGCTATCGGAAACGAGAGATTGTAATAACGTCTGACAGCCAGGCAGCTATCAAAGTATTGAGATCCCCAGTCATCAATTCTAAGACATTATCGGAATGTCTACAGAAACTCAATGAGCTGGGAAAACAAAACAAAGTAAACCTCTTCTGGGTGCCCGGACACATAGGTGTCGAGGGCAACGAATGCGCAGACAGACTCGCAAGAACGGGACCGTCTACTCCCTTCACTGGACCAGAACCATTTTGTGGCGTCGGAAATGCGCACCTCAAAGAAATCCTCAAAAAAAGAAGAGAACCGTCTAAGGAACAAACAATGGCTAGAACAGCCAGGACTACGACAGGCCAAAGATCTATTGGGCAACTTCAACCAAAAAAGATCAGAGTTGCTGGTCAACCTTAGCAAGAAAAGTCTCAAGACTCTAACCGGGCTTCTCTCGGGACATTGCAGACTTAAGAAACACCTACAGAAGTTGGGGACACCACACCTCAAAATCTTTTACTGAACTGCGATGCCGTTAGTCGCTCAATGATGCAGAACCTGTAAAGCGCCCCTATACAGTTGGAAGACATTCTAGCCCTGGAACCGCTAGATATCCTAAAATTCCCATAGGAGCTAGTACTGGAGGGGCTGCTCTTTGAGCAGGAAACCCGAACTTAGCAACTTAGCAGCAGATGGAAGGGTACAATACATCAACCTTGGTTGCGGTGCAACTGACACCTCCAACACACATATACACATACACATACACATGGATGATTTCAGTGGCCAGAAGTTTTCGCTATTTCAAATCAAGAAGCATCTACAGTTGCAAAAGTCTTCGTCAATAATCTTCTTACTAGGCTTGGAATCCAATTGGAACTCATTCAGATCAAGGAATCAATCTCAAGTCACGACTGTTTCAAAAACTTTGCGAATTGTTAGGCATTCACAAGATCAGAACCACAATATTGCATCCACAATCAGATGGCATGATTGAGAGATTCAACAAGACAATCGAGAAACATCTCTCCAAAGTAGTTGGCATCAAGATGATCGGGATGACCATATACCTCTATCTCTGATGGCATAACACAACAAGACTTACTCTTAACTCTCTCTATGAAATACCTATTTGATATTATAACAACGCTATTGTATTAATGTCAATGCTTGCTATGCATAAAATAAGTTACAATAAATTATTGTCTGAATAATTTTTGTCTCATGCAGCTCCCAGGCACGATTCACGATTTGCCTAATCATATTCAATTAAAATACCCCAGATATGAAACAATCCGCGATGTTTTGCTCTCTGAAAATATCCGGCTGATTTGTTGATTCTAATATGCTAATGAAATTAATGAATGGCCAACAGAATGCTTAATTCGCAGGTTGATTGATTCGCTTTGAATCTATAAACTATGGCCGTAGGTATGTAATGGATAAATATGTTTGTACATTTGTCAACATCCTTATTGAGTTTTTTTTTTTTTTAACTAAAATAATTTAAATACTAGTGTTATTGTAGAATATTTACCTACCTACTTACCTCTAACAGATCTTTGTCATACTGAACTACAACGGTGTTTTCGTAGAATTGTCCGTGCAGATCTGGTTTGGTACCGCATCGCGCGTAAGCTATCCGAAACGAAAAAAATGTTTGGCCCGTAGAAGGTGGTACGTACACGCATCTGAAACAAGGTCCATGGAAATACGAAAATCAACTAAAAAATTTGTCTTACCTTGGATCACCATGTTGTCCTTTACTAGACACAATACCCTCGAATGGTTGGCTGAAAGTTAAATGCACATCCATATGGTCTTTTCCACACATTACTTCTAAAGATTGAATGGACGGCATGCCATCGGGTCGATCCAGAGGCCAGAGATCTCCAGCTCCCAAGACCACATTTGCAATCTACAAAAAAGAAAACAATGATAATAAATGTACCGTTTCTTATTCACACTCTTCAAATTTATGTAAATGATACGGTTGAACAAATTTAATAATAGCATACAAAAAGGTCTCAATCAACTAATAATAGTTCGGTTTGATTGATAATATATGGAGCTGATTGATTCCAATGAGTAATTAGACACAGGAAGTTACTTTTCAGCCGCATCGTAACTTTTTTATCAAGTAACTGGTCGTTTGCTTGTTAGTTTTGATTAGGTATGTCTATACGGAAGATGTTAATTTTTTGTATCATTTAATTACCAGCTACTGCGAAAGACATACATTTCAGATGATATGAAATAAATGAATACATACAAAGGAAAATTAATTACGTTGCGATATCGTTCCGGAAGATTCGAGCTATAATTTAAATAATTGCATCCGATCTCATGCCACTCAAAAAAGTCAAAATGTATTTTGGATATGAACGGTTCGCAATTTGCGAATATCAAAAAAACTAACGTAGGAATTTTAATTCGGACATTATATGGATTCCTTTGTCCCTTTGCCCAAGATCACATGGGGTACATGTTTTATACATCTGTTACGGATGATTTTTTTTTCGAGATAGAAGAACGTCCGTGTGATACACTTGAGGCAAGACCACCCAGCGAGATGATATGATCGATTTTTGGTACGATTATCATCTTGGTGTATTGCGATTTAAGTTTATACCAGGAGGAGCTACGATGTTTTTTTTTTGCAAAGATTTTTATATCGCCTGAATGGCTACTTGAAAAAGTTACAGAGTTTAATCGAATACCAGTGTCAAAATGATCTTCACTCTGCCCGGAGTAATTTTGTTATATATATAAAAAGGTGGAAGCGAAGGCCCCAAGACAAGATAGGTAATATTTCAGTGATTCATAGCTCTTGAGCAGTAAAAACTGGCTATTGGAATATTTTGCAGTCTTGTAATACTGGAGTACATCGAAGATGCATAGTAATGACTTGAAAACTTGCCAGACATGTTAGAATTATGGTTCCGGAAAATACTTGAGACTTGAGAGATGATATGGAATCTAAGGAAAGACATAGATCAGCACAGCGTAAGACTAAGGGAAGCCAGAAAGCATAACAATGGGATCAGAAGATGAAAGATATATCAGCTTAGAATTATTGACCACTTTGCGCGGCAAATGCAAAAGTATTTAGGAAAAGAGAGAAACATCATTCAGTATTGCACGGAGTCGATAGAATGGTACCTATGCATGAATAAATTGGGGGTACTATTTGTTGGAGCTGGTAACATACCTTAGGTGACGTTTTTTGAAAGTGTACTGAAAGCTTTTGAAGATCATTGTAGTCCCAGAAAGCGTTTCAAATTTTATATTAGGAATCAACAAGAAGGTGAAGGATTTGACCAGTTTTTAACAGACGTCAAGAAATTATCACAATCCTGTGAATTTGGTGCTTTAGGTGATGAGATGGTTCGTGATAGAATTGTCTTGGGAATTCATGACACGGCCATACAGGAACGGTTGCTACGTGTGAAAGGCCTTGACTTGGCTGTAAATTTATGCCGAGCTGCTGAAATTTCTAAATCTCAGGCTAGAAATTTGCAAGGAATCTCTGCTGAAGTGGAGTTTGTTAGGAAAAGGTCAGGAAACCATAACAATTATAATAAATTAGCCCCAAGTTCTAGTGGTGCAGATAAAAGATTTTTCAAATCTGGGGAAAAATTCAAATGTAGAACATGCCAAACTTTGCATGGAGTTCGTGAATGTCTAGCCTTTGGGAAAGAGTGTGGTAAATGCAAGCAATTAAATCATTTTGCAGTTTCATGTCATCTTAAAAATGTTAAAGTGGAGGAGTCTGATGAGGCTGAGTTCGCAATCAATATTATTGGAATAAAAAACCAGAGCAATAAAGTGTTATCAATTAACTCATTGTTTTTATAATATAAATATTGGTGATCATCATGTGCCTAATAAATTTAAATTAGACACTGGTGCAGATGTAAATGTACTGTCACATAAAACGTTGAGTGAAGTTGGCTTTCCAGAGTCTCAGCTACGAGATACAAAAATAATTTTAGAGGCATTTGGAGGTAGTGTAGTGAAGCCTGTAGGAGTAGTTTCGCTGAAAGTGCAGTGTAAAAATGTTGAATATATTGCTGATTTTATAATTATGAATAATCATTTACTGGGACTTGAATCTTGTGTAAAATTAAATCTCGTTGCTCTACACATGGAAAATATAGATTATCAGAGTAAATTTAATACTAAGGATGAATTTGTAAATAATAACTCTGAATTCACTGAAGGTCTTGGCAAGTTTAAAGATAAATGTGAAATTTAAGTAAATAATGAGGCTATACCTGTTATTATTCCACTCAGAAGGATACCTTTTGTCATTCGTGACAAATTAAAGGAAACCTTTATCAAGTTTAGAACATAGAAAAATTATTTCAAGAGTGGAGAAGCCCTCTGGCTGGGTTAATAATATTGTTATTGTCGAAAAAAACGATGGCTCATTAAGATTATGCTTGGATCCACGAGATTTAAATTTAGAAATTAAAAGGCCTGCATATGTACTCATTCCTACTCTTGAAGATATAGTTGAAAAACTCAAAGGAAAACAATTTTTTACAGTTCTTGACTTAAAAGAAGGTTTCTGGCATGTAGAGCTTACTGTCAAATTTAGTGATCTTTGTACTTTTACACACACTTTGGTTGTTATAAATTTAATCGCTTGCCTTCCGGGCTCAATATGGCACCAGAGTATTTTTAGGCCATAAATCAAAAGATTTTTGGAGAACTTAAGGGTGTGCAAGTGTACATTGATGACCTGTTGATCGCTGCTGATTCCTCTGAGGAGCATGATCAGAATAAGAATAATGATCAGTTTTTTTTATTCTAGTAACACTCCTGATAGTAATTTGCTTGAAACTAGCAGCAGCCAAAACCAAAATAATGTTCAAGTAAATTTTAAGAAAGACCCAAAGAATGACTCTATTGTTAATGAAAGAGTCATGCGCAGTGGTCGTGTTGTTCAATTCCCAACTAAGTTTAGAGATTATGTTATGTAAAGGTTTGTAATGTTTCATTTTAAATTTAAGTTTCTATTCCCAAGGAAGGGAGATGTTGGAGCTGCTAACATACCTTAGGCGACACCAATTTTTTTGTCTGTCTAGAGAGTATCATTTTTTGCAATCTTCAAATAAACTAAACATAAAATATTGTCTTTAATTATTACTAAAAGGACACAACACTGTTATGGTTCTATGGATGGCGTTTCTTCCCGTCCAATGATGCAGCATCCGAAGCAAGCCATTCCTATGTTCACGATTGCCTCGCACTATGTGAGAAAGTGTTCAGCGAGTTTCTTTCCCTTCCTCACAGAACCGGCAGCTATCCTCGTTTTCGATTCCAATTTTCTCAAGGTGCCCTCTCAGCCGGCAGTGGCCTGTAAGGAATCCAGTGAGTATGCGAAGATTGTTTTTACACTATATAAGGTCTTTTGATCTTTACTGGTAATAGAGAAACATCTTCGATTGCCTTGATCCTGGGGGTTGTTTCCAGATGTTGATCCATTTGATCCCCGCTCTTCCTTTCTGAACACTTCCTTATAGGTGTATAGCCAGAGGTTTCGTACTTGGGAAAATTGAAGTCATGGAGCTCTAAGAAGAATTCGATGTTTCAGGATTACCGGATAATATTTTTACCTGACACTCAACGCGTTACCAGCAACACCACTCCTCCTACGGAGTCGTGGTGTTGCTGCGTAACGCGTTTCGTGACAGATAAAAGTATTATCCGGTAATCCTGAAACCTCTTGTGGTATTACATTCGATAAGTTTATTCATTTTTATTTTATCTATAATTAACGTTATTAGGATTTAATGTTTCTGCTGTTAATGTATTATTTACATTCACAGAAAAACATAACTTTTAACTGTATGGCAAGTACATTTTCATATTGCGCCCCCCCTCGAGGAAATCCTGGGACCACGCCTGATTCAGTATTCCTAGTAGTTCATCCACCACTACGCTTCACATCAAGGGTGAGCATACTCCGCTTTGGGAAGTGCCTCGAGTGGTGCTCACCTCAATAGACTCAGTGCCTACTGGAGTCCCTGCTGAACTCGTGGTAAGCATCTCACACATCCATCAAGATATTGTGTCGTTGACTCCCCTTCTCCCTTTAGTGCTCTTCGAATGGCCACATGGAATGTGTTGTCAAAGGCATCAGCGAGGTCTAGGAAGGCGCATACTGCGATTACAATGGTATACTCTGATAAAGACAAGGCTGATACCTCGCATCAAAATGAAGATGATAATTAGGAATGCAACAGACTACGTGAACTACTAACACAACAGCGTACCAGGAAATGCTGCAGCAGTCTGGAATTCAGAAAATCAATAGCCTGAAAACGAGGAGAGCATTAAGCCGTAATGCAATTTCCAATGTGAGTAATATCTCCATCAACATTCTGAAGCTGGATCACTTTCCACAATCCTGGAAGCACGCGGAATTCGTCATGTTACGAGTACAAATTGGCGCAAAACTTTCCACCCCATCAGTTTACCTCTTCTAAGCTAGGCGAGCTATCAAGAACAAGCTTCACTGAGTTGATATCACTCAGAATAGTAGAGCGCACCACCAATAAATTCAACTGGAGAAAAGCCACAGATACCGTTTCTGCTGGATGTAGAACGAGCTTTCGATAGAGTATGGCACAATGGAATGATTAACAAAATGATACAAGGCAGATATCGAGCAAAAACAAATACTTGGAAACTATTCCAAAACTACCTACTACCGAACTAATTCGCCTATATCTACCTCAGATCTCAGCTCAGAAGTTAAAAAAAAAGGATTTCAAGAGCTTACTTATGAAAACATCTGATATACCGCAGCCAACCATGAAAATTGCGAAAGTGAGAATGGAAATAAACTAATTGATGAGGAAAATAGGAGCGGCAACCATACAAAATCAGGCAAACTACACCAAGAGACAAGCAGTGGAATATTGAACAACATGATGCTGAATCTTTATTGTATTCAAGCAAAAACGCTAAAAGAAATCATCCCGACGTATGACTTATAATAGAAACTGTTATTGAATCGACTTTTTAGCTCACGAAAAAAAGTCATGGTTTATTAGCCAACCGATGAAGCAGTACTAATGACGTTTGGTTGCGAAGTACCAGATATCCATATGTCGATTTTTGGTACTCAAATAAAAAAGGCGACATCTCACTTTTTTTTTCAAATAATTACCATACAAAATAGGTATTAATTTCCTTATATAAAGTCTCCAAATTAATTATCTCTTATCAATACAAGCTTTTAAGCATCCTCCTAACATTTTTCGTAGCGGCTTCCATCTAATTATTTCACACAGCTGCAAAAACTATTTAATTTAAGTGAATTAGTCGCCAACTTTTGCATCTCTTAACGACCGCATTTTACGATTATACCACCAAAGATTCTCGATAAGTAGTCGAGAATTAATACATAAACTATATCATTAAGTAGCTTATTTTAGACGATTTTATGGCCGTTTTGCTTGGGAATCCGCTAGATAAAGATCCTGATCTTAGGCACCAAGTGATTTTTATTTCGTCTGTTATTGGGTATTTATGTCGTTAAGATTCCTATAATTATTGGATTTTTCACAAATTGTTTTGATGGATTCATCGAAGCAAAACAGTTAATTGTTCGTATTCAAATTACTTTTATTAAAAGTGAGAGTACCTAGTAAGAAAGTTTTTAGTTAATCGAAACTATTAAAATATTATTTTTATTCATTTACTGTTTGGGACTTCAAGGGTGCGGGACTACGAAAATCAGCTCAATTTGCAGAAAGTTAATGCAATTCGATAGTAAGGCACACTTAAATTTGAGAAGGAATGAAGCTTTGTCGGTCACAACAACGAAAAGCGTGGAAATTGAAAATGGAGAGAAAGTTAAGGAAAATTGGAATATTAAAAGTTTTGGTCCTGGGCGGAAATCGAACCCGCGTCCTCAGAATTGCCGGTGCTACGCTCTAACCAACTAAGCCACCATGACCCTATATATAGATCTTTCTGATTTTTGATTGGTGTTGTTAGAGGAAGTTGCGTGGTTTTCCGGTTATTACCAAATTTCTCAATCCTCCAATGAACCCACACATTT
The DNA here is from genome assembly GCA_917834065.1 of Ceutorhynchus assimilis. Taxonomy (NCBI): domain Eukaryota; kingdom Metazoa; phylum Arthropoda; class Insecta; order Coleoptera; family Curculionidae; genus Ceutorhynchus; species Ceutorhynchus assimilis. Next base: position 32,682,662 of record OU892284.1, read on the forward strand.
ATGACATGGGTTCGAACCCGAATAAGCTCCTTATTACTATGTAGGTGATGACTACAACAACCGAAAAGCGTGGAAATTGAAAATGAAGAAAAAGTTAAGGAAAATTGGAAGATTAAAAGTTTTGGTCCTGGGCGGGATTCGAACCCGCGTCCTCATAATTGCCGATGCTACGCTCTAACCAACTAAGCCACTATGACCCTACAAATCTTTTTGCTTGGTGTTTTTAGAGGAAGTTGCGTGGTTCTCCGCTCATTGCCAAACTTCTCAATCCTCTAATAAACCCACAAATTTATGTAACTCGAATAAGCTCCTTTTTACTATGTAGGTTTCGTCCATGTGTGTTGAAACTTGGTGAAATGTATAACTGAGGAACTTAACTAGCCTCTAATTATATCGGTGCAGGTTCACACAGTAAAAAGGCAGAAAAACGAATTGATTCTGGGTTTATTGGGAAAATATTATAAATGAAAATAGGTAAAACGGGTAACGGACTAATCTGTGAACGGACTCTTCACCTCATATACTCCCACCTTCATACACTTTTAAAATCAATAATGAGTGTAGCAACATCAAAATGTATCAACATTGAAACTAACTATCAGACAAAAACCGTTCTGGAACCATATCTGATTTTGTTAGATTGATCAAGGGCAAGGCTTTTATTATTTGAATTTTCTTTTGCCTTTTCTGAAATATCACTTTCCAATCTTCTCTTTTGTGTTACCATTTGGACCATTGCTTCATTATGCACATCCGACTTTTGTATTTCTAGGGGAAATATTCTTTGTTCAGGTCTAAGTAACTCTCCAATATTTGTTTTTAGTTTTACCAGCCGACATCTTCCATCTCTTCCCATAAACAATTCCTTTACTATAGCTAAAGGCCAAAAACTTCGTTCAACGTTTTCTTGAATTAAAGTTAGTCTATATTTAAGTCGTTTATTTAGTTTTGAAGAATCGATTTTATCCAAATCAGGAAGATCAATTTCCTTTACTTTACGTAAAATTATCGTTGGTGTTATTGTTGATAAATCTTCTGGATTTTCAGAAATGTATGTTAACGGTCTATAGTTCATAACAGCTTCACATTCACAGAGAACAGTAACTAAATCTTCATATTTCAAGGACGTGTTTCCTAAAACTTTTCGGTAAAACCTGCTTTAACAGTCGTATTAGGCGCTCCAACCATCCTGCCCACTAAGCAGCTGAAGGTGGATTAAATTTCCATTTGATTCGTTGAGCTGTGCTGTACTTGAAACTTCTTTCCAGTCTATTTTCTTAAAAAGGTTGTCTGCTCCCATAAAATTTGTTCCATTACCGCTATAAATAATCGAAGGCTTTCCTCTTCTAGCGATAAAATTTCTTAGCACTTGTAAAAAAGATTCGTTACTTAAAGATAATACAAGTTCTAAGTGGACAGCTCTGTATATTGCGCAGATGAATACAAATATCCTATGTTTTTTATTCTTTTTAAGAAATAATGGACCTGCTGGATCTATTCCAATAATTTCAAATATGCAGGCGTCTCGTATTCTGTCTTCTGAAAGGGCAATCGGAATGGAATAAATTTTTTTAGAATTGTGTTTCTGACATATTACACATTTCTTAACGATCGACCTTACAGATTTTCTTGCATCAAAAATCCAGAATTTGTCTCGCAGTAAGCTGAGCAATCCTTGTACCCCAACATGGCAATTTGAAGTGTGTAACTGGTAAATCATTCTTTGGACTTTGGACTGTATGTTTACTTGAAGACAAAATGATTGGACATCTAAAATCATAAGTATCTTGTCTTTCTGTAATTTTTGTCCTCACTCGCAGTAATCCATTTTCATCTATAATATGTGTTAAATGTATTAATTTTTCGTCGTCAGGACCATTTAAAGCTTCTTTTTGGATAGGACTGAAAATCTTATTTTCGGCATCTTCTACAATCTTCTCATCCATCCAATCAAATTAACAACTTGAGAAAATTTTGAAAAATATTCATAATACCATTTATAGTTGGTATTATTCGATTTATCTATAGGAACTATGACACTTTTCTGTTTCTCTTCAGATACTCTATCTTCATTAACTTCAAAATTTATATTGGGCCATTTGTTCGATGGTTCATAGGGACCTTCCCACCAACGAGAATCGGGGAGTTTCTTCGCACTGCAACCACGGAAAGCATGATCAGCAGGATTTATTGAACCAGGAACAAAATGCCAATTTTCTGGACTAGTGAATGATTTTATTTCTCTTACCTTGTTGTATGCAAATGGTTTCCATTGTTCTTCTCTCTTAATCCATTGTAACACGGTGCTTGAATCGGTCCAACAATAAAATTGAATTCCTTTTTCAAAACTTATCAGTACTGATCGTAGAAGCCTGGTTACAATTGTTGTGGTAAGTAGTTCTAACCTTGGTATGCTAGTTTTCTTTATTGGAGAAACTTTGCACCTTGCTTGAACTAGTTCTACACATACTTTTCCATTTTTCTCAGATCTTATAAAGACCACGGCAGCATAACATGAAATGCTCGCATCACAGAATAAGTGTAAGCTATATTCATTTCTGGATAAGTAAAAATCCAACATAAAATGTCTTGGAATCTCTATATTTTGAAGAATATAAAACCCTTCTAACTAGTTAAGTAACGTTTTCTTTATATGTTCGGAAACTTCGCTATTGCAACCACATTTTAAATTCCGTGTTTCTTGCATTTCAATTTTTGGTAATAAAAGAACAGAAAATGTGAAGCCAATAGGATCAAATATGCGGTTAGCAACTGCTGGAATAACTTTCTTTGTTACCTTATTAAATTTGATATCATTATGGAAATTGTCAAAATTAACTGGTTCCATTTGAGTCCTAGAACTGAGGAAACCTTATTTTCATTTGAATCCTCTGGGCATGAAGTATGTTCCCAGCATCGCAAGTCAAATTGTGCTTCACTCATAAGCTTTGTAGATTGTTCTATAAAACTTCTAAGATCTTCAGTGCTTTCAAGACTGGTCACACAGTTATCAACATAAAAAGATTTTTGTAACTTACAAATAGTTTATTTTGGATAATTCGTTTTCCCAGATTGACATTCTTCGAGTGCATTCTGCAAATGGTATTCTATGGCGGCACCTAATAAAAAAGGACTGCATGTTAGACCAAAAACTAACCTTTTATGTCGAAACTGTATAATTTCTTCTTTTTCATTGTACCATAAAAATCTAAGAACATGATGGTCCATCTGACTGAGGCTAATCTGTAGAAATGCTTTACGAATATCTAAGGTAACTCCAATTTTTCCAATTCGAAATCTCAATAAAGTTCCAGGTACCTATGAGTTCAATTAAATTTATACCTTTTCCCAAACATTGATTAAGTGACGGCTGGTTTTGGTGTTTTGCAGATGCATCAAAAACTGGGCGAAATTTTGTTGTTTTACTTTCTTTTTTGACAATAAGTCGATGAGGTAAATAAAATGAATCATTTTCTATGTTTTCATTCATAGTAATTTCTTCGATAATATCTTCGTCTATCCAATCTTGGAAAACCTGATCGTAGTCTTTAGAATGACCATCATTTTAACCTGATTTTCCAATCGTTTCTTTGCTAATTCAAAATTTTATGTTAACGGAGGGTGCCCATCAATCCAAGGAAGACATACTTCGTATCTACCATCATTTCATCGGGAAACTGAATTTTGAAAATCTTCCATTATTGAATGTTCAAGTTCTTGTTTGTTTTTGCTGTTGCCGGATCAGTTATTCCTAAAACATCTAACTCCCATAAATTCGATATTGAATCACTTTGACAAAACATTGAAGTTACAAGATACAAAGCAGGACTGTGAGGATTCATGGTAACTTTTCCTATCAAAGGCCATCCGAGTTTTGTTTCCATTGCAGTCAAACCACATTTTAATTGAATCATTTTTTCAGTGTATAAAGATCCAGCAAAATCAATTCCTATAAGGATTTCAATACGACCTTCATTGTCATCAGATAAATGTATGTTAAATTCTTCAAGTTCAGTGATCCATAGTCCAGGTGAGATTGTAACTATGTTGCCATTACCACTTTGTATGATTGATGTTTCACAGTTTGTGTTTTGAATCCGCCAAAGAGTGTATGAATAAGTTCTTCAGTGTGTTCTGGCTTATATCCCATTTCTTCTGCTGTTAACTTGCTTATATAGGATCGTTCCGAACCTGTATCGATTATTGCTCTGACAGTTTTATTATTTTCTTGAATAACAAGTTGAACTAATAATGTCTGTGAAAATACTTGATTGTAAGTTCGATTGGAGGCGAAATTAAAACTGGAAAATCCACATGTTGCTGATAGAATGGTAATCGATGAAAGATTTTAAATTGAAATTCAAAAGATATCGAAACAGAAAAGGATATTTTTCCACCTTACCTGGCTGTACTTCCAAACTCCACTCAGTTGGCCAACTCTTTCAGGAAGTTGAAGACCAATGCGAAGGAGTGGAAACGAAATCGTCTTGATTTAACCGGTAGCGGCAAACGAAAAATCGCAGGTCTATTTTCTCGAACCACACAAAACGGACGGAGTGTTTTTGGCGATTGACTCTATTCGTCGGCAGTGTAAGGACTTTGCAAATATCCTTTTTCAGTGTTTATACGCGCGCATTCTTGAAAGCCAAATTTAGCAAAGCTGTATCAATTCTTAGGCATATGGCATATAGCACGCGCAATTCAATTAGAATAAAATAAAACAAAAATAAAGAGAGAAAAAAAAACGAATCAAATTTCCATTCCCAAATAGGATTTGACATCCTAAATACCCAATTTAACCTACAACTATATACAGGGCGCGTAGACGAAACTGAACAAAAGTCGTCTGAGGATTTCCAGACATTAAAGAACTCTGCTGTTGAGCGTTTGTAACGGCAACATCATCAAGGTTTTTTGAACACATTAAGGTGGTATGTTTCCCATTGCATTTTTCACATTTTAGTTTTGCAGCTGTTGAACATTTCTTAGCTATGTGTCCAACTTTCAAGCATGGATGACATCTCCCTTTTTCAGATAAGATTTTTTTCTTTTGCAATAGAGACAAATATATTGCTCCTTTACAGTTTTCACTAGCATGCTCCTTATTGGAAAAATCACATTTTATACAGCGAAAATTTCTATTGACCAATCCAGCAGCAGTTGGGATGATTTCTTCAGCTTTTTCAGCTTTCGTGAATTAAAACTAGATGTAGCTAGAGAAATTCTTTCTTCATTGTATACTTCTCTCTTTAAGAATATTCGTAGATCCTTTAAATGAATATTAAGAGTTTTTTTCTGAGAAGAAGCTTTCACTTCGTTGCCAAACTCTCTTTTGGCAAACAGGATTCAACTAAAGGGTACAACATTACAGCATATCGATCGGCAGTTACACCAAGAGTTTCTAAAACACCTAGTTGAGATTCAAGTTTATCATAAAGTGAACTTAATTTCATCTTATGAGTCATATTGGTCAAAGGTAATAATTGTAAACGTTGTCTTACAAAAACTACCACCAAAAGGTCATCTCTTCCGAAACGTGATTTCATGCTTTCAAGGGCCTTTGGATAAATATCACCAGCTTTCTATTATTTGACGTATTTTAGATTTCGGTATTGTAGCTTGAATAAGATATCGAAACTTGTCAGCATTATCCATGTCTTCATCTTCATCGATTCTTTTAAATTGACTCCAAAAAGGAAGCTATTCAAGAATTTCACCACTAAATTTTCTGAATTCCAATGTAGGAAGCCTTATTTTAGTTTTAGAATTGTTGGATTTTTGGTTTAGACTTTCTTGACCAAATCTTCTATCTTTGGTCTCAGTTGATTGAAATTGCTTATCAGTGTATCAAATAGTATGATTCGTTTATGAGCTGCTTCTTCATTAAAATCGTCAATCAAAAAATTAATAACTTGCTTATATTATTCATTTAAAGTGTCCATTTTGGTTTTTATAATGCTTATATTACCTTGCAGTTCAAAAATATCTATCTATTGGGATTTACTGAGGCGCAAAGTCAAGTAATATGGTTTCAAAAGGATATCAAATTTCCCCATAATTCTTTCCATTATGAAAATTTTAAATGTTTTGTGCTTCAATTTTTTTTTTATACTTCAGAGTGATTCTTGTGTCACGGTCGCCAAATGAAATGTATAACTGAGGAACTTAACCAGTCCTCTAATTATATCGGTGCAGGTTCACACAGTACAAAAGCAGGAATACGAATTGATTCTGGGTTTATTGGGAAAATATTATAAACTTGTCACCTCACACTTGGTGTATGCGATGCCCGCATATTCAATGTTGAAAAGGAGTGGAGTTTTGTCGGTTACAATAACCGAAAGGCATGGAAATTGAAAATGAAGAGGATTAAAAATTTGGGTACTGGGCAGGTTTCGAATCCGCGTCGGGGTTTATTGGAGGATTGAAAAGTTTGGCAATGAGCGGAGAACTACGCAACTTCCGCTAACAACACCAATCAAAAATCAAAAAGATCTGTAGGGTTATGGTGGCTTAGTTGGTTAGAGCCTAGCACCGGCAATGCCCATCCTCTTACCGCCCAATCTCCCTTCTAAACTCCTTTGCCAAGCTCGTGGAGAAGTTAATCCTGACCAGGGTCAACAGGATCGTCGAAAACTTCTCCATTCTCCCAAACGAGCAGTTCGGATTCCGCCCCCGTCACAACACAACTCTCCTTGCAGCCAAAATCTGCTGCGATGTCTTCCAAGGGTTCAACAGGCGCATGAACACGACTCTTTTGCTTCTGGATATGGAGCGCGCCTTCGATAGGGTCTGGTACTCAGGCGTTATCTACAAACTTCTCGCTACTTTCAATTTCCCATTACACATCATCTCCCTGATACAGTCATTCATCAGCGGCAGCACTTTCTGCGTCAAACAAGAAGACGCCTTCTCAAATTCCAAACCAATTCAGGCCGGAGTGCCGCAGGGGTCGGTACTCAGTCCGCTGCTGTACTCTCTGTACACAGCGGATATTCCAAAATTCCAGAATACAAAACTGGCACTGTACCCAGATGACACCGCTGTTTACGCTGAATCCTTTTACACACAAGCAATAAAATTTCAGCTAGCCCATCACCTCGCAATCCTTCAACCTTATTACGATAAGTGGAAGCTTGGTGTTAATGGTCAAAAGACTGAGCTCATATGCTTCCACAAGAAGCATACCAATAGCAGCATGCCCACCCCACTTATCGTTAATAACATTCCAGTTACTCTGTCCCAAATGCCAAATACCTAGGTATCATCTTTGATCAGAGAATGAAATTCCACCATCACGTTTCCCACGCATTGGCTCGCACCTTCAGTGCGCAGCAGAAATTATACCCTCTCATCGGTCCCAACTCCCCCCTATCGCCAGGTAACAAACTTGCAATATATAAATAGGTCATAAGACCTATGCTCACCTATGGGGCCCCTGTCTGGAACATAATCTCAAGAACGCAGAGGAACCGCCTCCAACAATTTCAGAATCGAATACTGAGGGGAGTGCTGTCGGAATCCAGGTACGCCACGATAATGGACATGCATGAGCAAACATCCATTCCACTTATACCTGACTACCTGGATGAAATCAGCGACCAGTTTTATAGACATCAAATTCATGGCTCCCCTCTAACCCGCAGAATGATTGCACAAAGATATGATTCAGACAACCCCATAGTACACGGTCCGCCATACGAGAATCTACTTATCTATTTTGAACCCCCATGAACACCTCCCTATCCCGAACTTGCTAATCACAACCCCAAGTAAAAACCCACACCAATGCACAGTTAAAATCCTATCTTCAAGACAGAATTAGACAAGTATTTTGGCGCTGGCGCCATTTACCTTAGCCTAAAGCAGGAGGCTCTGGCAATCCCAACAAAGGTCTATAGTGTGTAAACATCTCCTCTATCGCTGGCTATAAGGAAATGCACTTGTCTAATTAAACATCGGACAACCCCAATCTGACCACCATACTTAGGCAAAACTGCCCAATTCAGCTGCAAATGCATATCCCAATCCCGGTAGATTCTTGCACCCAATCCTCCCAACCCTCATTCTCTGACATCCCTCACAAACTTCCTCCACCTGCACCCAAACCATTACCTAGAGACTCATCAGAAGCCCGATCCTCGGGCCAGGGAGAAGAGCTCCCCGATAGAACGAATGTTTTGTCTTTGTCAACGTAATCGAAAAGTAAATGAGAATGATAGAGACGAAAATTTTGTTCTCTCGAGGAGCTCTACTCCCTGGCTCGAGGATTGGCCCGCAGGTCTCAGGGGTGCGATTTTCGAAACCATTCGAGTACATTTCGTATACGAAATTTGACTGACAGCAATGTAAATTAAATGGGGAGCAGTCAAATTTCGTATACGAAATGTACTCGAATGGTTTCGAAAATCGCACCCCAGGATTGGTCGGGGTACAGGGCTGTCGACCCCATTTTATCCAAACCCGCTCTCACGTGCACAAACCCCTAGCTCACACTTTGCTGTTGAGGAAGCGTTCATGAAGGACAACATCGCCCTACGGGGCACGACTTTTTTGTTTTTGTTTTCAATATTATTAAGTTAGTTGGAAGTGGGGTTTTTCGGAACTTTTCCCCACAAAGAGGGCGCTTAGCGCTCGACATCCCACACCATGCATCAACCCCTATTTTTTGAGCAGGCTGGTATAGTGGCCCAATGTGCGCCATCCGTGGTATTTACCAACGACATGAAAGGTCACATAATAACGTTAAAGGGCAACCAGAGAACGTTGAGAGCAGAACCAAATAGGAAAAGGACGGTGGTTTGTCGGCCAGAACATCGGCCAAGCTGACGATAGTGTCACAAAGCGCGCTAGGCGCGCATGTCACACGCAGTGTGCTGTGCACACTGAATGTTAGTTATAAGTCATGTCCTTAAGTATTAGTAAATGTTACATGTATTTTGTTTGAGGGGGGCCTCACCCTCCACCCCATATGTAACTGAAATTTATTTAAATAAAGAGATTTTGAGTTTGAGGCAATGCTGAGGACGCGGGTTCGAATCCCGCCCAGGACCAAAATTTTTAATCCTCCAATTTTCCTTATTTCCTAAACTTTCTCTTCATTTGCACTTAAATTTGTCCAGGTGATTGTCAGACTAGAAAAGAGAACTAGAACCAGCGACAGACGAATTATTTCAAACGAGGGAAAATCCTGAAAAATCAGAGCAATCGTGGTGTAACCAATGGTTTTGGTAATTTCTAGAGATCAAAACTGGTAACCGAATAATTTCAATGGAACTGGAATATTTTTAAAAAAAGTAAATAACATGTAAGTAGGCACGAACCAACATTGGTGGTTTAAATACAAATGCCACTTTACTACAAGGCAATAAACAACATCCTATGGCTAGGTACTCGTCCAATTTGCCTGTTGGGTACCTAATTGTTACTTAAGTTGCTTGCCTGATTTATTTTATTGTTTACGCTCGAATTGAATTTACAACAAACCGTAATCCTCTTCCACATTTCTGCTACTACCTATAATTTCTCTTTTTTAAGAAATTCTTTCAAAAAAGTTGCATCAAAAAACTTCCAAAATCAATTATTAGATAATAATGAAACAGCCAGATGATAAATTAACCAACCTTCTTGAAAATTTTAATCATCCTCTTGAACTGTAGTCATAAGATAATTTATTGCATCTATCACGCGTCAGATGCCCAGACAGTGAGGAATGTGAAAGAATTTCCGGTCAGTGTGAATCATAGCGAGGCGGCCATACTTGCGCTAAAGCTAATCGGTAGAACCAGATCAATGAACAATTTTTCTTGGTCAATTTCCATGAAACTGAAATTATTACAATCCTGGTTGAAATATTATTTCATTAAAACGAAGGAGAGAAGACAAGTAGGAGTTCTAACTTTGACTAAACTACCTCTGTTTTAGTTGGCCTGTTGAAAATTATTTTTCTCTGTACTCCTTTAGGTGGAGATTCAAACTTTCGAGGTGATTTGCTGCCAGCTTTTGGCCCTATATCTTGTTTCGTTGTTGGTTTAAGTCTAAGCCACCTTGGAAGTTTTCCTTCTCAGCACAATAAAGTGAGGTGGAAGAAAGAGAAGTTTCAAAGAACTTTGGGAGAATTTAAGTAGATACAAGAAAGTTCAAATGGAATATTCGATTCACCTTTCATGGTATTCACTAGAATATAGCTTCTTTCAAAAGGTACAATGCAGAGAAGTGCAATCAAAATCAATAAATTCAAATGAAGCTGCACATTTCTCAACAAATACCCCCGTGGGTATTCTTGAGACAGTCGAACGTTATACCATGATGGTAGATATTTTCGAAATTGTATTGGTGCACATGCAAAATACCAAAGTCAACACCAACATTATTCCGATCCGAAAGTAATAAAAATACAAGTCAGTCGGCATAACATCGCAAAAGCGAAACAATGTAATCAGCGACATGACTTGTTGACCAAACGCCCGCCTTGGGTCAATAGTCAAAGAAAAAGAGAACAATTTATAACGGTACCGGCCATCGTTGGTGCACACCAAGGCTGGAAACAAAATGGGTACCACATTATGGTTCGCATGAGGCACCTTATACAAGTGGCTTTCGCGGATTCCGATTTGCATAATTTCGAATCGCAACCGATTGGCACGTCAATTCACCGGATCGAAAATGTCGTGATTTAAAAGATAATGTTTGAAATTTTTAAAAAAATTAAATAACGAATTCATAGTACATAATAAAACATGTCATTTATGGTTGTTTCTTTCACACCTAATTATTCTTGTTTAATCTAAAAACATGAGTACTATGCCATTAAAGCTAAAAATCTAATTTTCTGCTCCGTGATATGTTCATTATACGTTAATAACACTTTAACTATTGAGAATAATAGGTAGGTAGTTAGTTGGTAATAGAGAGTTGTTACCCATTTGGCTTTTAAATTTTGTATTTCTATTATTGTTCAATTTGATAGAGCTTGCTTGAACTAATAGGTACCTTATTCATAGAAAAAAAAACTTGTATTTTATTCTTTTGTACATTCTTGAAAAATTGTATCATGTAATTTAATTATATTCCTTGTAATTACCTCCATATATTCATGCGATGTTTGATATATTCTCTTGCTACCAATCTTCTCCACTTTCTTTTGGATTTTTCATGTGGTTTGTTTTGTTCCTTATTTTCTATTTTTGCTTCTTCTGATTTTTTATTATCTTCTTTTATTTGTTCCTGGAATGTACAAGCATAAGTCACATTCTTCTGTCTACAATGCTATTTTTATTTTGAATTAATCTAGTTTATTAACAATTGAACTTTGTTCTTCTCCATTTTGTATTAAGTTCATCTTCTCATTATTTCCTGTAATAGTATCCATATGTATATGTCGTTATCATTATTGTCTCTTTCATGATTTTCAAGAGTACTTCGATATTCTGATGACATCAAAAGCAAAAAACTGAATAGGGTTTACCGTGATGCTTTAATATTTCCCTAACAATATCACATTATGTCTCCTAATAATACAACAACATTAACGCCTCTCCAGTTATAATTCCGAGATCAGTGAGCATAGAAGTAATGTCGTGACTCAAGTTTTTACAAATAATTCCTTTACAGCCGACCTTTATTAAAATTAATAGGATTGCGTGTCTCTACGTGTAAACAACGACAAAAAAGCGTGATGTTGCTTATACTAATAAAACATGTTTGGTGTCTAACACCTCGTTGAAAAACTCCTGTAGGCAGTACCGAGATCCTAAGAATTCTTTTCAGTACCTTAATGAGCTACATTTGATTTATGGTATCAATGTAGACCAGATTTCTTTTTACATCAGGTAAACAGTAGATATTACGTACGAAGATCAATTATGTATGCAAGGTGGAGTTTCTTGTTGATTGTGAAGCTTAGTTGGCTTCTGTAACAATTTCATTTCTAATTAATTTAACCTTTGTTGTCCAGAATATTGAGGAAAGAAGAAATATTATTATGTTTCAAGGCAAATATATACCTAAAGCTCCCTCTATAACGTTTATAGTATTGCTATCCTAAACAAGAAATGAAGTAAGAAGAAAAATATCATTTCCCATTATGATAGCCACCGCAACAGCGTATAAACTTCAAAGCAAACACAAAATTACCATGCAAGCTTATCACACCGCACTAATACAAAATACCAGAATCCGTACCTTTAACGATTTGCAACGTAATTCAACGATAAACCCATAATCTCCAACTCAAGCAAAATTGTAATTTTCTCACCTTTTTACGTCGTAAACCATCTTTATTACATCCATTACGCGGTTTGCAATTATATGAAATGAGCAGACAGTTGGCAGATGAAATTCCTCTAAACACCAACTGGTGTATCGCGGAATATAATAAATCTGGGTGCTTTGGCTGGTACCGGTCACAACAGATGCATGAGAAATCGTATTAGAAGATCTAGTACGTAGGTGTCTATGAAAGTTGCAAGGTTATCTAAGGTAGATGGAATTCAATGGAACGTTTTTCTTAGAGAAAGTTTCGGCCAAGCTTCTAGAAGACTGAAAAACTATAGCCAGTGATTTACGAATGGATAACAATAGAAAAAGTTTTTATCAAAATATTGACACAAATGACAGTGATCACCTAAGCTTCATGCACAGTCAAAACATATAGGCACCCTTGGCCCTGGCTTCTACGATAATAATCCTCAAGAAATTGGATGAAACTAATATCTGACAATTAGGAATATATCCAAACTTTCATCAATAAACAAAACCAGCAGATTTACGTTTTCGTCCTAAAACAAAATGATGATTTTGAAATATGTGGAATATCAAAAAGAACTTCATGTAATAAAAAGTATGATACAAAAACGTTGAATCTCACTATCTTGATCCATATGTAATGGATAGGCTACGATATTTGAGCCCCAGTAAAGTGTTTTCACAGCTATCAGACCAATACCCATCTCTACCACGTAATAACCCTCCTCTAGCACAGCCATCATACCACTACTCACCTCCACTGTAAACCCCCTTCCGTGAAACTCCTACCCTGAAGAGGCACTTTCTACCAACCACTACTGTAAACCTCCTTCCGTGAAGTCCTCCATTAATGTATTTTCAAAAGGCTCCTACCCTGAGATGACACTTTTTTGTATCCCACCACTTTCTTGGAAACTAAAGAATATTTAACCAATTCTTTCATTTGCATTCGTCAATTTTAGGGTTGGCCCGGGTCAAATTCCCAAAATTTCTGATCAAAGACGCGGATTTTCCCACGGTATCGAAAAACTTTCAGGGCTCAAGTGCCCCCGGCTATCAGACTAGTACCCACCTCACAGCTATCAGAGCAATACCTCTACTACGTCAAAAATCTTCTACTCTGAAGAGGTACCTGTTTCCATATTTCTTCATTTTCATGAAAACTAAAGAATATTTGAACAATTCCTGTATTTGTATTCGTCAATAGTGTTCTAAACTCCATGGGATTAATTTTATTGCAATAATAACTTTTTGCTTGGAAACCTGGTGGACCATTTACGTAGTAGAGGTGGGTATTGGTCTGATAGCCGGGGGCACTTGAGCCTGGGAAGTTATTCGATACCGTGCCTTTATTCTGAAATTTTTGGGAATTTGACCCGACCCAACCCCAAAATTGACGAGTACAAATGGAAGAATTGTTTAAATATTCTTTACTTTTCAAGAAAGAGGAGGGATATAAAAAAGTGCCATCTCAGGGTAGGAGCCATTTGAAAATAAATTTATGGAGGGCTTTACTAACTTTGGCTTCACGGAAGGGGTTTTACAGTGGAGATGGGTAGTGGTATGATGGCTGCGCTGGAGGGGGGGTTTCTACGTGGTAGAGGTGGGTATTGGCTTGATAGCTGTGAAAGCACTATACTCGCCCCATTGAGCCTTAGGCTTCGATAAAGGTGGACATGTAGCCTGAGGTACGAGATGTGGGTACTTCCTAGACATTGACAGGTCTGGCTGCAACTTCATTAAGACAGCTGAGTAGTTTCCTAGGTAGTTGAGAGATGATAGTATCGTTCCATCTTGACATGCACCATGCATCTTGGGTCATATTTTTGATCATCAGTCAGAGAATCACGAAGCAAATCAGCAAGGCCAGATCCCATAACAGTTGCCTTCTTTGGCAGTTTCTCCGATGAGTTGTTGCCTCGATACTACTCATGCCAACTGTAAGAAATACTGTTGTTTAGGAAAGCAACTGCCAGTAAATTGTGTATTGACCCAGCAGCAAATTTGTGGTTATTCAAGGCCGATAGGGATGGTCTATTAAACCTGTAGATAATTTAATTGTCTTCTCCTCGATGTTTCTGCAATTCTTTATCAAAGATATGGCACTCAAGTTGTCTAATTTCAAAGTCACTCATTCACACGTTCCATCCTTGGGTTTACAAGTCCTGCACAAATGTACGCTGCCTCCATGGACAATGCGACATAGTTATGTTTTCTTGAATACCAGGCCATTGGATTTTTTCTATGAAAACATACAAATCTACTTAAACTTTTGCGAGTATGATGATCACCTCCCCAATCAGCATCGCATACACCTATAAATTCATTGCCCGATCTGGTTAACGTTAGTCCGTAGTCAATAGTACAGCTTAGATACCGCAGAATTCTCTTAGCTGCTTTCCAAGCACATGAAATCGGTTTATCCAAAAAATCGGGACACATGAGCAAAGCTATATGCTATATCAGGTCTGGACAATAAAGATACATTAAATTACATACCAAATCTTCGATATGGAACATAATCTACCACTGTAGCATTTATATCCATTTGAAAATTGACTTCCATTGAAGTGGCAAATGACCGAGTCTCGTCTATTCTAAATTCTTTTATAAACCTTTCATTCATTTCTGGTTATTTAAATATCATTGTCACTCCTCTCCAAATACATTCCAAGAAATGTTTCCACTTCATACATTGATTTAACTTCAAATTCCCGAAACAAGTTGTTAATAAGTTCCTTGACTTGATCTTTTGGTCCAATTATCAGAGCATCATCAACAAATAATACTAGGGATATGTTGTCATTCACAAATAAACAATAGTCATATTGTGATCTTCGAAAATTTAAACTTGTCATGACTGATCAAATCTCATGTTCCAACATTTGGGCGCATTTCTAAGTCCATATAGAGCACGTCTCAATTTTAAATATTTTGCATCTGTGTTCAAGCCTTCAGGTGCTTTAATGTACACATCATTTTCTAGGAATCCATTTAGAAATGAATTAGGAACATCAGCCTGATGCAGTTTCCAACCATTCTGTTAAGACACTGATATAAGTAGTCTTATTGTACCTAACCTACACACTGGGGCAAAAATGTATTTAAATCCACTTCGTGTCTATAGCTATTTGACATTCGAGAAGTTCTGCTGGAATCCAAGTTTCAGGCTTCCGCATAACTCTTAGGCTAATCTGTAGTCGCTGTGAGCAAACAATAGGCACTGTACATTTCATAGACATCAAGAGTTTTGGGTTTGTTCACAGCTCTTCCATTTCTTGTTATAGTGCTATTATTCCATGGCATAGGTTTTTCGTTCTTATCACTACTTGAATTTTCATTGCATCCTTGCATACTAGTAGTATTTTAAACAGGTCTCTCTTCTTATATCTCTTCAATATTACTTTCTTCTTGTCTCTCTTCTCCCTCTTCTTTTTCCTCTCCTTCATCAGTAGTTTGACTATTCTCTTCTCATGGCTTTTCTCGTACTCCATCAAACTCTCATCAAATCTCACGTCTCTGTATATCACAATTTTTTGCTTATCTGGTAACCACAATCTGTAGCCACCACAAAATTATCTCACCATAACAGCCTGCTTTGCCTTAACATCGAACTTATTACCATTGGGTAGAATTGTAAACCAGGCTCGACACCCAAAAATCTTGAGCTTACTCAGATCATTTCGTCCATGCCAAGTTGTCGAGTTTGTTACTCCCCTAGGTAAAGCTCTAGTTGGAATTCTATTCAGTTGATACACAGAACATTTTAGAGCCTCATTCCATGGTGTTTTTGGAATACCTGAATCTATACTCTTGGTTTTTAGTTTATCCAATAGAGTTCTTCCATTCATTCGTTCAGCTTTTCCATTCTCTTGGAGGGGATATGGCATGGTATACTCCAAAGTCATATCATTCTTCTAACAAAAATTCCTAAAACTACTCGACACATGTTATTCTCGTCCATTATCTAGTCTAAATTTTTTGAGCTTAACCTGGTGCTATGTTTCAAGGTCTTCTATATATTGAATAGGAATCATGCTAGCCTTATCTTTAGGTTTTAATATTTATATCACCGAAAAATGTGAAAAATCATCCAACATCCAACAAGTACTTATCAGCATTTATAGTGGCTGGATTGATTGGTACCAGATCTCCTATAGCAGTCGAGGTCCTCTTATTCTCATAAAATGGACACCTTGTTGCCTTTCCTTCGATACATTTCCTGCATATTTTATCAGATTTTGATAAACCTAGCTGCATGAGTGCGTCTTGACCTGCATGACCCAATCTTCTTTGCCATAAGTTCTTATCTACTGAAATATGGCACTGATAAGTAAAAAGTTCAATTGATCTGTTCACTGTTAATATATAAAGTCCCTTTTAGACTTCACACTGTAACGAAAAATTTCTTCCACTTATGGTTGTGGTATTTCTTTCCACAATAATCATATGTCCTTTTGAGGTCAGTTTTGTGATTTCCTCTGCCTTTAACGTTTCTTCTTCATTAATTCCTTCCATCCATAGTTTATACCTACTATTTAGTCCACAATTAAACAAAGAATGACTCTGAGCAAAATCGGAAATACCCTTACAGTTTGCAGCTATTTTTCACAAACCTTCACTCTTGGCCCATAACCTTTTGAAGTTCATGGACAAATAATACACTGGAAGTGATTTTTAGTAAAAGATATAATGTGAAATATAAAATAAGGGGAAAAACTGACTAATAACTATTGATAATTAAAACAAGAAACGATTGCATCTGACATTACATTAGACAATCTATCAGAAATTAACGTCACTACAAAAAACAGGTAAAGTGCGGGTAAAAGAATAATATGTGTGGTAAAACTAAGTGAATTTCTATATCCTACACATTATTATATTCAACATAACCAGCTCTAGTCGAAGACCTTGAACCATCTACAAAAATGTCAACTGCATCCCCTAATAACACCGATCTCCCAGAAACATCCTATTTATGTACCATTAAGGTCCTTATGTTTCCGACATAAATGGTACATCGCTGCGATGTTTGTAATGTAACATCTCTAGGATGATTGTCCTGAAATGTTTTAGAAACATCCTTTCGAAAATATCTATCGACAAAAAGATTTTTCGTTCTCAAAATTAGATACTTATTACAGCTGAAAAATGGCTAACATTATTTTACAAAACTAGGTAGGACCTCAGACCGGCAGGACCCAGTATTAAATTTGCCAATTTTGTGTGATTTCTGAAAATGTCTCTATCACACACACAAACTAATTTCAAATTCCATAATATACCTGTAATGTATATAGATAAGGTACTTAATATTAATTTTGTATTGTAACAACAGCAAAATTTAATTTTTCATTCGACTTACAACTTGGAATAAAATAAAATATGTATTGATAAAAGTCTTCTCTCTTTTCAACTTTCAAACATCGTGAATATTCGTGAAGCCGAAGTGTATGGCGCAGGCGCGTGCTCAGGCATTTGTACTTGTACCGGTCAGGACAGGAGGGCACGCCACCACGTAGGGTCGGCGCCGCAGCCAGCGCAGACGGGCAGAATCAGTCGAACGGGTCGTCCTGTGCGCTTCGCTTGTGTTGTTGGGCGGAATTTTATTTCGTAATGGCGTCGTGCTGTGTGGAGGATTTGTCAATTTGTGGTTTTTCGCTACACCTAGTTGTGCCATTTTGTGTTCGAAAGGATCTCTGCGACCTACCAGTGCTTATTAGTTGGTGAGAAAGATTATTTGTTGAAAGATAACGTCGCATAACTATCAATTGTTTAGTTTATTTAATTTCAATATGGCGTCGGTTAGGAAATTTCTAACTTTTCTAATAAATAGCCCCTAAAAACCCGAACTTCATTCTTCATTAGGTAAGAGAAAATAACCAATAATTATTTTTTGTTTTCATGGTTGATTACATTCTAGGTGTGCAAGTTGAATTGTACTTCAAGAACTTTGGATTTTGGTTCTGTGGTTGTTTTGGTTAGTTAATGGTACCTTTATGAAATTGGAGCACCAAAAAAAAAAAGAAAACGCCGAACTCCCCCACTACAACATGCTGCCACTGCCAAACTATGGTTTTCGATGACATGACGGGGCATAAATACTACATTATTTAGGCAAAATTGTCCGTCGGTTATTATTAGTTGATAGATAATCAATATAAGTATGCATGTACCTTATTTCTTCAATAAAAAATGTTATTGGAAACTGATGTGCCTACTTAATTTTATAATTTTCAATTTTTGTTTTTTTTTTGGAAAAAGTTCTATCTGACTTCCAGAAAATAGAACGAAAATTGAAAATTATTGAATTAGGTAATTTTTAATCCATAATCCTAAAATTCTTTCACATATTAAAGTCATACTAGAAACATATAGAGGATGTTTCTTACACCTGCCCCGGATGTATTAGGTACATCCCGCGTCATCTTAGAAACATCCCTGAGAGATGTTTATAGGACATCGCAAATGATGACACGGCTGTTGCCTGCAACATCCCAGGGATGTCCCCAGGAAAATAGGGACCTCCCAGGGACGTCTTCATTATCCCTGATGGATGTTTCTGGAATGTTTCTGCGATGTTACTGTGTTATTAGGGTCCTCGATGATAGTGCTCATCAGTCATCAGAATTGATGTAAATTGCTGTTTGTTCAAGGCAAACTTGGAAGACATATTATCTTACCTAGAATGCAGTAGGGTTTGCCTATTTAACGCCTCTGGCATATTTTAGCACTACAGCCTACAGTCCCGTTAGTATGAGGTAGGCCACTCTCTGGACCTGAGTGAACTTAAGCATTGCCCTTACTTATTGGGGAAATCTGATGATGCAGTACAATTTCATTCAGATTTTGCCTACAGTTCTGACACTTTTCAAGATATATGCTTTCTTTGGACTTCTGTCAAGGTGAAAATTCCATTCCAGAGGCATAGGTATATGTATAAATTTCACCTTTGTTGCAAAATCTATTTGCGTGTTAAGTATCTGAAACATCCTTGAGGAAATTACAAAATTGAGCAAGTTATCATTGTTCCAACATGGAAAGAGAACAGTTACGCAGACGAAAAGGCTTAAAGGACATTTGAATAATGCGCATGGCAAATTTAAAGTTGAACTTTAGTAGATTAGGTCTGTCACCATGGTAAATGAACAACGTTAATTGGCGACCAAGAGCCGCTGTTTTCGATCACGTGCTTGAGAGCTCAAAGTTAAGAACAGTGTAAGCAACTTGAAGAGGCCTGTGTTCCGAAGTAGACAA
Organism: Ceutorhynchus assimilis; assembly: GCA_917834065.1. Lineage (NCBI taxonomy): Eukaryota > Metazoa > Arthropoda > Insecta > Coleoptera > Curculionidae > Ceutorhynchus > Ceutorhynchus assimilis. The sequence goes on from OU892284.1 coordinate 32,702,168, forward strand.
GAATCGCTGCTTAATGATGATGATATTTGTAATACTACACTACAGAACAAGTTTTTTGATCATTACACAAACACTGCCTAAATAAACAGAACCACAAACTTCCCATTCGACCACTTAAACGTCGAATAATATGATTCATTGGTAGGTATTTGAAGATTTTAGAACATTAACAAAAAGGAAATTCGTTTTTTTCTATCGTCAAACTGAATAATCTCAGAAAGATAATATCTTCTTTTTTACCTACTACATTCCTAGCTCTTTACCAATAAATATTATTGCATGGAAAATACAGAAAAACGCTTGATGTAGTACCACTCACAATATAACATGTAGTTACTGAAGAGCTGGAGGCATCATAACAATGGCTGCTCAAAGAAAGATTTCGCTGATAAGAATCCAAAAAACCTACTAACCTCACTATATTCTTCATTTAATCATTAATACGTTATTTTTAACGGTTTTTTAGCGTTTATTCTAGGATTTGACAGGTTTGTTTATAATTTGCATAAAAAACTCGTATAAATGCATATTTTGTAATTCAATTGTTCCATCGGATCGAGAAATGGGCTGCGACCAGCCGTGTAATCATAAATTGAGGGCGATACATGCTCACCAGACTTATTGTAGTGATTATTCTTGCACTTGACGCCCAGTAGCGTGCCGCGATCAAGTTTTAATTGATCAAAATGAATATACGTATTTGTATCCTTTAATTATAATAGTTTTCTCTTGCACATTTTATCTGCATACCCATGATAAGTATATACTTTTTTTCCAAAAACAAATAATGATGGAATTTCATTAAAAACTCGCAGTTTGAATTTGTTTTAATTCGAAAATATACACTTTTAATTGAATGATAATCTGGTACCTCCGCCTATGAATTCAATTCAATTGAACCATAGTCTAATTGGAACATGGCACACCATTGCATTGTGCGATATTCCGTTTTCAAATTGGTTTTCCTATCTCAATGGGAGTGCATCACACACTTATCTTCAATTATTTACTTTCGCGGATATGCAGTTGAGGAGAAATTTATTCCAATATTTTAATGAGGTATATTCGAGATAATTGGAGGTATAATAATTGTAGACTTGTTAAATATTGCGAATGAATAAAATAAAACTTCTCAATTAGGGTTTGGTTTATCGACAAAAATTATATTTCTTAGGTGTAGGTACTCAATGGAATTCCTCGTCCAAAATATAACGGATCAACGCAGATAATCCGTGAAACCTGATACCACCCATGGCTTTTTTCCTACCGAAGAATGCCTCGAAAATTCACAGCTCCTTTTACACCTTTTTAACGGCTGCGGTACTACTTGGCAGGCGATAAATCTAACTGGTCTCTTATTATTCAAATGCCAACCTTTGTATTCTGGGTCAACAAATTTTTCTCACACACGCGCGTACTTCTCCACTTCCCAGCAGACACCGTGTCTAGCATTGTCGTGGTACCTCAACTCTGCTTCATTGTACCGGATATTAAAATATAGACAATTATTAATGATGCAAAAGTTTTCTTGCGGATTTTGATTGCCGGTATAATTAGACATGTTTCAGTCATTTTAAATAATGTTATTTAAATGTCAATCGATCATATCAAATGACTTTCTGATATCTGCACATAAGGAATTTTGCCTTGTTTTGGATTTGTTTTTAATTTCTTATCAATGTATTTTCACGCACTTAGATTGATTGTAGATTGCATTTGGAGTTATTACAGCTTTTTCCAGCCGCTCAAGCACTGCTACCTTCCCAGGTATTTGTGTGTGAGTCTGCTTCTAGTTGCGTTGGTGTCCAAGATTTGTAAGCTTCTCCCAAAGGAGGCCATTTTCCTGGGTGGTAAAGTACCCACCTCCCCCTTCAAGGTATTTCAGCCTTTTGCAGAAAGGAGCAGGGCATTCATAAATTGAATGTTTTATAGTTTCTGTTGCTTGTTCGCAAGATCTGCAAGATTTGCCTAGTGTTTTTAGGTGATATTGCACCAGGCAATGCCCAGTGAGCAGATCAACGACCTGTAATGTCTGTTTTGTTCATGTCAAGAAGTTGTTCAGATGGATATAAACTTTTCTGCCTGCACCAGTCTCGGAATGGATCTTCACTGACCTAGAATTCGGTCCTCTTCCCATCTGTTCACAGATGTTTTGGCCAGTAGCTAAGCTTGAAATATTGAGGAGAGTTTGAAATTTGATCCAATTATTCCCAGACCAATTCCTTCCGCTGTCTCCTATCCATTTGTGTACCACAGGGATGCGTTGTCCGCTTGCGGTAGCTTTACGTTCTTCCATGATTGGTGTTCTTCTACAACCATAGGGATTGTCAAAGTCCAGTGATGTTATCAGATGAGCGGATTGTTTACTTTGGCTTTCGAGCATTATAGATTGAAGCATGCATAAGTGGCCTATCAGATCATCAAGTTTAAATGTTTTGTCTGTAATAGCCTATAGGAATGTATTCTTGCGTCTTTTTTCACATAATAGGTGATAAGGAGGCATGTTCAGCCAGCAGTGCCTCTAAGATTGCGGTGGCGCAGGTTGATATAGCCACCTTTATTATTTCTAAAACGATTGGCCATTGTACTTTACGTATAGACTGTTCAGTGCAGTTTTCCTAGATGTCATCATCAGAAGAAGACGTAGAATTCTGATGAAGAAAGATTAGGAGTATAGGCCGAATGTGAAATAGCTCCTATGATTTTAGCAGTAGAATGAGAGCGGCGTTATCATGCTGCTAAATCACTCCACGATTTATTGGTTTTCTCCTCCACAGAGTTGATGCCAATAATGTTCAGCAGCGATGAAAATGAGTCCATCTTATCGCTCAGTCGATTTCTTAATATCGATATGACAATCTAATACCTACTGACCAAATTCCCCTCAATGGGAAAAAATCAATGATGAACAGCAATGAAGAGGACAAAGAGCATACGGTGCAGGAGAAGTTCACCCCAGTACCGCTCGGGAAAACCGGTGGAACTGCAGGCCGGCCCCAATCGATAGCATGCAACTGTCCAGCGGAGGATGGGGATCAAGTCGAGTTCAGAAATGTCAGGCAGCTGACAAGGCTGGAGACATTCCAGGCAGTAGACGCAAATACTTGGCCGGAAAATGCCTACGAACGCACTCGGTAGGAAATAGGAAATCTGCTCAGAACGGAGACCAGCACCGTAAAAGTATGGTTTTCGTAGCAGAAGATACTAAGACGCAAATGATTATCAAAATAAACACGGAGCACACGGACCAAAAAATATGGGAAAGCCTACAGCAAATCAAGGCAGACACATAGGGTTGTCGTTCATCACTCACTGTGACACTTGCAAATGTCACATTCAAAAAGATGAATATCCGAGTGTGTTAATATGGGCATCTTCAAAATGCATTTTCGTTTAAATTTGGCTTTGCAAGTGTCACATTTGAAAGGACGAATATCCGAGTGTGTTAACATATGCCTCTTCAAATTTCCTTCTCGTTTAAATTTCACTTTACAAGTGTCACATTCAAAAGGATGAATATCTGAGTGTATTAACATGTGAATCTTCAAATCGCTTTTTTTTTAAATTTTGCTCTGCTAGTATCGCATTCAAAAGGATAAATATCCGAGTGTGTTAACATGTGCCTCTTCAAAACGTCTTTTCATTTAAGTTTTGCTTTGCAAATGTCACATTCAAAAGGATGAATATCTGAATGTGTCATTAGGTGACTCTTCAAATGGTCTTTTTCATTAAATTTTACTTTGCAAGCGTCACATCCAAAGGGATGAATATCCGAGTGTTAACATGTGCATCTTCAAAATGCATTGTCGTTTAAATTTTGCTTTGCAAGTGTCATATTCAAAACGATGACAATAGGCCTAATTAAATTCAGGAAAATGGTAGAAGCTGTCTTCTTCGACGCCAAATCAAACATAGCAACCTACACTACCAAACAAGCAATGAATGCAACAAAAGAAGGGGGAACGGAACTCTTGGCAGAGCAGGAAACAGACAAGCCTACGCCTTTATTGTAGATAATAAAGATGAAGAGTCGAAAGAAAACATAAGGAGAATCAAAGAGCTAGTCGAAAAAACCGACCTGACAATAAACATCAACACGGTCCGAGAAACCAAGGAGGGAAAGGTTTTGATAACCATGAAAAAGGACGAAGAAAGCCTAAACAAGTTGCGAATGAAGTTAGTAAAGACACTAGAAGAAGTCAAGATTAGAACTTCGGGAGTGAACAAACCACAAATGGCACTACATATAAGGGAAATGGATATCACAACCACCAAAGAGGAGATTATCGAGGCAGTTAATTACATAGTCGGATAAATGGAAACGGATGAGTGTTAGCTAAGCAGCTTAAGGCCTTGAAGGGACGGAACCCAGAACGCAACCATGGACGTGCCCGAAAGTAAGGGGCAAGCACTACTTAACAGGAGGAAAATCAGGATGCGCCACATGAAAGGCTCAGAGTGAAAAGATGCTTGGAGTATGGGCTAGAAACCAAGTAATGCAAAGGGACATACTGCAGCACACTTGCCCTCCGCAGAGCACTCTCGTTTTCAAGGAAAGAACGGAAGGCAGGAATCTGTGAACAGAACTATCAATAAAATGTATGCAGATAAACCTCAACAGGAGTGCAGCTGCACACGAAATGAACCAAAGATTTAGAGAGTGCGAAATTGACGTAATATTGGAGCAAGAACCAAATAGGAAAAGAATTAGTAACGTAATCTGTGATATTAACTGTGATTGTTTTGTGAATGTAGGAAACATGAATGTGATAAACTACCGCTGTGATCGGGGATATGTGTTTGTGGAAATGGAAAAAGTAGCGGTGATATCCTGCTACTTCTCGCCAAACGGCGAGATCCAAGATTTTGAGAGATTACTAAACCGAGTATAAGGCGAACAGACAAAGGAACTATCATAGGGGGCGACCTAAACGCCAAGACGATGGCTCTTGGTTCTACAACGACGAACCAAAGAAGCATCATCCTAAAAGAATGGCTGGCGGGTAAGGATCTACACATACTACACACCAACATTTATTGGACCAAATAGAAACTCAATAATCGACTTTAAGGTGGCGTCACCAGCGATAAGCACACAAATTTATGACTGAGAAGTCGAAATCCTGGAAAACCTAAGTGACCACCGCACTATAACCTACACGCTCCAAGCTGCACCCAAACGAACAGGAGAGGGGAGACTCAGAGGGTGGTGAAATTAGCGAGAGAAAGCAGCACAATTTTCCGGAACAAAGACGATATAGATGGGAAGACATTGATACAGGATATCACGAGGGCATGCAGAAAGCAGGAACACGAACAGACAAGCACAGACCAGTTTACTGGTGGAACGAACAAATTGTGGAGGAACGGAAAGAGTGCAACAGGCAGAGAAGAGAGCTCACAAGGGCGCGAGGACAAACCAACAATGAGAACATAATGGAAGAACGGAGAGAAATACAAGGAGGCCAGAAGGAATCTGAAGAGGGAGATTGGCAATAGAAAAAAAACAAAAATGGAAGGTGGTATGCGAGGAATTAGAGTTAAACATCTGGGGCAAGGCTTACCAGATTGTAACAAACAGATTTAAACTCAAGTAACGATGCCAAATTGATGAAGGGACCATAGATCGACAAGTTCAAAAACTGCTCCCAAAATGCCCCAAAACAACAGTTAGCAGAGTGGAGATAACGAGTAATGAGGTAGACAAATCTAAAGAGGACCCTGAGGCCTTTCTACAAGTATACAATGGATGCCTAAGAAGGGGAGTCTTCCCGAAGACGTGAAAAGCTGCGAAATACTAATCCGAAATAGACTTCTGAAGGAAACGCATGAGAAGAACGTGATAAGCGAAAACCAGTACGGCTTTAGAAAAGGGAGAACGACCATTGACGCTCACAAATGCTTAAAAAACATATGGGTAGACATCAAAAGCAAAGCAGGGAAAAATCGTTACTTCTGCGTCATGATATTACTAGATATACAAAACGCATTCAATTCAGTACCATGGGACGGCATCAGAAAGGCCATAAAGGACGGAGGAGTCAGCAAATATCAGAGAGAAGCATCATTGCGCCAAAAAACAAAACATACGAGATGACATGCGGGGTGCCCCAAGGATCCATCCATCATAGGACCTCTATTATGGAACATTTTCTATGACCAGATCCTAGGCATCGAAACAGAGGAAGGCGCACAGCTGATCGCATATGCAGAAGATTTTGCTATCGTGGTGAGAGCAAAAACAAGAACATAACTAGAGGACAAAGCACAGAGCGCAGTCGCGAGGGTGACCGAAAACCTCACAGAAATGAAAATATCTGTCGCAACTAAGAAAACGGAGATGATCATTATGGCCAGGAGGAGGAAGGCACCTACTAGAAATCAGCTTGAATAACAACATAATACACATCCAGAGGGCGGTGAAGTACCAGGAGTATATTCTGATGAGGACCTGAAGATGACAACAAATAATAACAAAGTAGCAGAAAATGCCAACAGGATGCTAAACTTACCCATGAGGATAATGCCGCAGGTTGGAGTACCAAAAAGCAACAAAAGAAGGATTGTAGTTAGCGCAATGACCTCTGCAATACTGTACGCTGCACCGATATGGAAGTCTGCGATAAAATATAAAAATCACCTCAGGACTTTAGAAAGGGTGAATAGAAGATTGACTATAGAAATAAATATGCGAATGTGTTAGTTTGTGATTTTTCAATTCGGTTTCTCGTTTAAATTTTGCTCTGCAAGTGTCACATTCAAAAAAATAAATATCCGAATGTGTCAGTTTGTGTCTTTTCAAATCGCCTTTTCGTTTTTTTACTTTGCAAGTGTCACATTCAAAAGTATAAATATCCGAATGTGTTTGTGATTCTTCAAATCACCTGTTCGTGCAAATTTTGCTTCGCAAGTGTCACATTCAAAAGGAAAAATATCAAAATGTGACACTAAATGATATTTCAAATGTGATTCAGTTTTAAATAAAGCATTGCAAGTGTAACATTGGAATTTTCTGAAAACATCTGGTCCTGATGAATTGGCATCTCTTGAATATTCCTCCTTTATAAAACCTCTGCCTACAGAACGGCCTCGATGGTTGCGACGCGAGTGCTGGCGGGATTACCACCGATCGACCTAGCCATAAAAAAAAGATGTAAAACTTACAATGAAGTAAAGGTGATGCGAGGGACCAGTTTGTCCACAACTGGCAGAAAAGATGGAAAGCATATGATGGGTTGGATCAATAGGAAGGGAGGAGGAACTGATTATTGTGCAACACAAGCAATGAGAGGCCACGGAATCTTCGGGACCTACTTGAAGAAGATTAGAAAGGCGAAAACGAACGAATGCTGTTTTTGCGGATAAGAGCCCGCTCAGACAGTCTTCGCGTGCACGGATGCTGAAGACCAGACCTTAGACAGGAAGCTGCGGAAAAGTGCTGAGTCCGAAATAAGTATAGAGAATGTTGGAGAGAAAAGAGTACCTAGGACAATTTTGGAAATGGAGGAAAATAATGAAGCGAAAGGAGACAGAGGAGAAACGACAACGATAATGAGTTTTTGAAACAAGTTGGTCTTCCCGATGGATTGCTTATATCAAAATGGACACTATTGAAACGGACTTTTCACACATAAATCCAGCGTCATTATGAAATTGTGCAGGAAAAACAAAAAAATATTCAACAAAGCTAATAAAGAATTGGATAGATTAGATTGTTCTTGGATTTTCCAGGCCCAAGTTTAAAGAACTTTGTTCTACAACTCAAAGCCTAATTACTGTTTAAGACAGTTGCTGATTCTCGTCTTTTTGTAGAATACCAAATTGATTATTTCTATTGCTTTTTAAAAGTGTTAATTTTAATAACATTCTTTTTATGTGTCATGAGATTAGCTAAACACATCACCTGCTGTCGTGTAGGTAACTAGGTAATTTAAAACTGAATTTTACACACTTGACTGGTGAAAAACAACAATAAATAATAACTTGTTTCAGTTTATTGTCGTTTTACTGTCAGTAGGTTGCAAACACTTTTTCTCTTTTAATAGTACCTACCTATTGTTACTTTTTGACCTGCTTCAAAATTTAAATTAATTTAAGTGGAAATCAAAGGTGCTACTTACCAACAATATGGCCCCAGAAATATATGTAGAAAAGAAAATATGCCTAAGTTGGCAAATTGGTCTCCACATCTTCCCTGAGCCCTGGAAAACAATACAAGAATTCGTCTATTATCGAATAACGAAAAAAAATTTTAAAAAATTAAGTAACATTTTTATGTGAAAGAAGTTGCTATTTGGAATTTTCTGTACCAGAGAAGAAATTGTCGATTTTGATAGAGATAAAAAATATTTCTTAGATTAGGTTATTAGAAACTTGAGCCAAAATAACTGGAAACTTAACAAATATCCATTATTTATATTTGAGGGGATAATTAATCTTATATATGCTAATTATTTTGATTAGAATTACTCATCAATTTTTTTTCTTAAATACGTTAACCTCTGCGAATTAATCAGCGCCCAGACGATATGCAAACATTCAAATACCGGTGGGCCGTCAGATAGTACCAGAAGTAGTTCCATCTTTCTTATTATAATCATTCTGTAACTGTTAAATGTAATGATAATATAACGATGAAACCCGCATTCATTATCATATTGTTAATTTCGCGGCTCCTAACGAGATTTTACTTTGCTAATCAGCAAAAGTGTGGTCGGTGAATCCGATTTTGATGATTTGACTCGACGGATTTACAGTTTTGCTTTGAATAATTTCAACAGAAATTAATTATCTTTTAGATTAATTGACAAATATAAAACATAATGAAATATATTGATCATCTAATGCAATAGATGATTTAGACGACTCAAACTATAATAACATTATTGCAAACATTACGGAGACACAAAAGTTAAACATATCTAATAATGAATAGCGAATTTTGGCCGTGGAGCCAGTTGTCTGAAAAGCCCTAACTGTTGATGAAAATGTTTGTTTACTTCCGAATAAATATCAATTGGCAACACTACGAGTCTCGTATTTTCCATTATTAAAAATTCTGCAACGCCACAAATCACTTTCACACCCTTTAAATCGCTTTTTCACCCTTATTTGCACTTATATTTACATTTTCCCGGTTATTTATTTTCCCCGGATAAGTGTGGTTATGGGACACTTGTTGATCCTTTTCAGGAAGCGCTGTTGCCGAGGTTTCTTGACCTTTGTTGCTATCGTGTTGCTACTACGTTGCTATCTCTGAACAGGTGATTATTTGATAGTTTTTAGACTAAAAACCGGGTAGATGATGATTATTAATTAATTAATTAGTGTTAGGGGAGAAAATTGGATAACAACTTTGAGTTTTGTTTGTCATCAATGTGGTTTGTCTAAACTTGGGTTGGGTTTCTTGGGTCTCTCTCTGATAGATCAAAATGTGTTTGTGGATGGAAAAGCGGAGAAAATTAACTCAAAATTATCATATCTAATAACAATATTCCTCCGAGAGATAATAATAAATTACAAAAGTTTAAAAAAATTGAAGAAACTTACAAGAAAAAAATTCAAGAATAAAATAAAAAAAATATATGTATAAAATATGAAATTAGTTGCAATATATAGTTTACCAATTATTCTTTTTTATCTAGCGCTGCCTTTACCTACGTTATTAACCAGAACAACTCGATCTATAAATCTTTAACTTTGTTGCAATTGATATGTAGCATAACAGTTCGGTTTCTTTGAGACGCATTGAGCGAGGACATTTCTTTAACCCAAGACATTCGTAATTTGCCTTTGATATGAAATGCGCTTTAAGTCTGAAAAATATGGAGTATGTAGGTATAGCCATAGGTATAATAAGTTGCATGATATGTTGTTTACATGTAAGCTGCTACTAGAATTTTTACTTCATTGAAATAAATTTTCTCATGGTTTTAATGGTGTCAAACATTAAATTTTTTCACCATCAAATTACCATGTAATATGTAAAACCATTTACACTATACCTACTGGCTATAATTTTCACGCATCCAAATGATATATGGAGAGACTCGTTTGCGGTAGGTAGGTGTAAACCTCCACAGGTCAAATGATACTATTTTACAATAATCGACGTTGTAACAAAGTCGTAAATTCAATAAACTAGGACGTCGTAAATTTAACAAATTTTTGTTATGATTTATTGCTGGGTGTTTTATTCGCAAATTGTTTAATTTATATGATAAGTCACGAAGTGATGCTGACATACAAAAGAAATGGTTATGAGGTAAGAGCTCTTTTAGGAAATATTGCAATTAGTCGCGGTTGAGCAGGTCATGGTTTTGTACTAAAAGGGCTTTTGTTAACGTTTATGGTTTATCCATGATCCGTTGTTTCTTGTAACTTTGCAATATTTATGAGTTTACAGTTATGTGCAATTTTACCCATTATGTCGCTTGAGTAGCTCATCTTCGCTGTTGAAATTTACTGAAATCGTGTACAAAAGACTAAACAGGCGATGGATTTTCTTAACGAGTCTGGTGTCCGAGAGAAACGTTAAAATTCAAGTATTTTCATACTATATCTTGGTACTTTGAATTGCTTTTCTTGTATTTACGAGTTCCAAAATTTTAACGATGCAATTGTACCTACACCTCTTAAAATTTTCATGGACGTGGTCGAAAGATTTTCCCTTCAACCTTTGGTTTGAAGCTGCCATGAAATCTCATTTACAGTAACTAGTAGACAACAATCAAATCACTCAAGAACAACCTTGTTGAATACACAGAGCCAAGTACTTCACATAAAGCGCTAATGTGCGAAACCAAGCCTGATTCAAAGTCAGATGGTTATTATGTGACTTGTGAAGTGAACGGACATAGTTTTATTAATTCCGGATGCGAGGTCGTATTAATTCGTGAATCCGATGCAAAAACTGTTGGCCTTACTTGGTGCAATGTTAGGTACTCTAAATAGATAAGGAGGGGCTATTATGAAGGTTTTGGGCAATGTCAAAACGAATCTGAGAGTAGATTTATTGGAAGTTGAAACTTTAGTCTTTATTGTGCCCAATCAATTGCAGAATATGACAGTTTTAATTGGTAGGTCAGTATTGAATAAAAGTGATGCGATAACAGTAGTTCGTAAAGAAACTGTTAGAGTTTTCAGCAGTGGTTTAACTGACTTACCAAAAATTGATGAACTTCCACCTAAAAAGATAGTTTTGATGGCAACTGTTTCCACTAAAATTTCCTCAAACCACATAGGACTGGTGAGTTGTATGATGAAAAATGACTATCAAGGTGATATTTTTGTAGACCTATGTCAACGTTTTGAACCAGGCAAAGAATATGTTTTGTCCAGATGTGTCATATCTTCAGGAGATTTGAAAATTCCAATTTGAAATGTTTCAAAAGATGTGATCTGTTTTGGACCAAATAGGGTAATTGCAAGAGGTATTCCTTGCGTTCCTTATGACGAAAATGTAAGTACCTACCTGTTAAATAATTTGGAAAAATTTTCCTTGGATGATTTAACCACTTGTGTGTCAGAAAAGTTATCTAGAACCGATTTAAATAATCTTGTATTATTGTTAAACAAGTATCGCGATTGTTTTGCGGAAAATTTGAAAGAACTAGGTCAGATTGGATCCGCAGAAATGGAAATTCGTTTAAATCGTGAAAATCCTGTGAAATATAGACCATATAGACTTTCTATGCATAAAAGGCAGAAGGTGCGCAGAATAGTTGATGAACTACTGTCAGCCGATGTTATAAAAGAGTCCAGATCGCCTTATTCAAGTCCAATTGTATTGGTTAAGAAGAAAACTGGTAAAACACGCATGTGCGTAGACTACCGCGCTGTTAACGCAAAAAACAATGAAAGACTATTATCCTTTACCAAGAGTGGACGACCATTTGGAGATTTTAAAAGGATGCAAGTATTTTACGACCTTGGACAGGGCGAGCGGTTACCACCAAATACCAATGGCGAACTCCCGAGAAAAAACAGCATTCGTAACTCCTGATGGTCAATACGAATATTTAAGGATGCCGTTCGGATTAGTAAATGCTCCAGCGGTGTTTCAACGGACGATTAACCAGATCCTAGACTCCATGAGATTTTCTCCTGCCTTAGCATACATGGATGACATCTTGTCCCTTCTCCTAGTGTTGCGTCTGGGTTGGTTGCTCTTGGGGATGTATTTGAAACAAGTGTCACTTTGCGACAGTCAAAATATAATTTCTTTAAGGAGCAAATTGATTATTTAGAACATGAAATTAGTGCTGCCGGTATCCGACCCGGTACTTCGAAGATTTCTGCAGTAGAGACATTTCCTGTTCCAAAAAATGTGCATCAGTCGAATTCATCGATCTATGCATCTATTTCAGGAAATATGTGAGAAGATTTTGCACAAATTGCCCAGCCTCTGACCTTCCTTACCAAAAAGGATGTACAATTTGACTGGGGTATAAAGCAGGATGATGCTTTTGCGAAACTTAGAGGAGATTTGATCAACAGATCTATACTTGCCCTATATGACCCTGGGTTAGAAACAGAGGTCCACATCGATGCCTCAAAAATTGGGCTTGGTGGAATTTTGTTACAAAAACAGGCAGATGGCAACCTAAAGCCCGTATTTTTCTTCAGCCGACAGACTGCAGAGGAAGAAGAAAAGTATCACTCGTACGAACTCGAAACGTTAGCAGTAGTTTGTGTTTGTGATCACAATATTGAGGTAACCTCTTTTATATCATATCCTTGAAATAGTAGTTGAGGCTGGATGTATCAATTAAAAAAGAAGTGTCTTAACTGTCAATAAATACCAGCTGTCAAACGCTCTCTGTTTATGTGCACTCCGAGCATGAAATTATAAATTAAAACAATAGTTCTTTGTGTAAAGTAATGTGTATTTCATTTGTGTCTTAATTAGTCCTCAGCCACTGTAGCCAGTCAGCATTTCTAACAGGTTATGGGCCCAGCAAGCGTGATAAAAAAAATTAAAAAAAATTGAAAATTTTTTGAGGTTAGGCGAGAGCAAGAAAAACGCACACACAAAAAAATCGTTGATTGTTGATCAAAAATAAAAATAAAAATTATGGCAAACAACGAATCAAGCTCTGGAGTAAATATGACAATTGAAAAACTTAAGGGACGGGATAATTATTCGGACTGGAAATTCCAGATGAGTGCTTTGTTTAAATTAGATGGACTTTGGCACTGCGTGTCTGGTAATGCCCCTGCAAATATGGATGCTACTGCAAAAGTACACCATGAGGAGAAGGCATTGTCCAAAATAATCCTTACCTTAGTCCACGTACCCACATGTAATGCAAGCGAAAACAGCCCGTGAAACTTGGAAGGCACTTCAGATAGCTTTCGAGGACAAAGTGCTACATCGCATATTGCGTTTGTTACGGAATTTGTGTTCCATTAATCCAATAATATGGAAGATTACGTGAACGAAATAATGGCTTTGTTACAACAACTCATGTCAATTGGTAAGCCTTTAGATGATGAATTCCTAGGAGTTATTATGCCACAAGTACTCACAGAAGACTACGAACCAATGGTGATGGCTTTCGAAAATTCTGGTGTCGATATAACATCAGATTTTGTTAAGACAAAACTGCTACAAGATAAAAAATGACAAAATGGCAGACCTGGTGGTGATTCTGCATTAGCAGTACATAAATTTAAGTAGCCCCCATGGTGTTGGAATTGCCGTACAAAAGGTCATTACAGTGGCCAAAGAAAAAGGACGACAATTCTAACAATGAAGCTTCAAACAAAAATAAAACTTCAAACAGAAATAAGGCTTTATTTGCAGCTGCTTTGGGTGTCAACATGGGGACGATTGGTACATTGACAGTGGAGCATCAGCAGACATGACTGGCAATGAGGAGCTGTTAACTAGTTTATCCAGCGAAAATTCTGGACAAGAAATTATAGTAGCCAACAACTCCAAATTCTGTGTAACAGGAACCGGTATTAGTTCAGTTCGTTAAATTAAGACAAAGTGGTCATGAAAAAATTAATTCTGATGTTAAACTTGTGCCAAATCTTTCAGTGAATTTACTGTCTGTGAACTCTATGGTTTCCAGAGGTTATTGTGTTCATTTTGATGCCAACAATTGCAAAATTCTGGACCAAGATATATGTCAGATTGGGGGGGAACCTTTGGCAACAAATGTGGATGGTCTGTACAAATTAGATGTACTCACAGAAAAGGTCAACATTGCAAAGAAGTCAAGTTCGCAGATGCTCTGGCACAAACGATTGGGTCACCTGAACCACTACAGTATGAATTTGCTAAAAAACGGTCTTGCAACTGGTATTTCATACAAAGATAATGTAAATACAGAATACTGTGAGAGCTGTATCTAGGGAAAACAAGCCAGGAAGCTATAACCTTACAATCCTATCAAAAAACTAGCAAAAGGTAAGCTTGACTTGAGAGATTCTGATGTTTTAGGACCATTAGAGATGTTCACATTGATTGATGACCATAGCAGAAAAATATTCTGTTATTTCTTGAAATCCAAAGATGAGGTGCCTGAGATTTTTAAAGAATTTTGCAGATTTGTAGAGAATCAGACTGAAAGAAAAATCAAAGCTTTAGGAACTGATAACGGGGGTGAGTATTGCAATGACCGTTTGAACAAATTCCTTAAAGACAAAGGAATAAAACATGAACTCACCGTACCGTACAGCCCACAGCAAAATGGTTGGGCTGAAAGGTACAACCGTTCCATTATGGAGAAAGTTCGTTCAATGCTTGCAGACTCTAAATCACCAAAACAAATGTGGGCAGAAGCAGCCAACACTACTGTTTATCTTTTAAACCGTTCTCTAACTAAAAAATTACATGGTGCTATACCAGAGGAGAAATGGACGGGATTCAAAGTGGATTTGAGTCATCTAAGAGTGTTTGGATGTAAAGCCTATGTGCATATCCCTGATGCGAAGAGAAGAAAACTTGATGAGAAGAGCAAAGAGTATTTGTTTGTAGGATATTCTTATACCACTGTTGGAAACAGGCTACTGGACCCCAATAATCATAGTCTGAAGATTGCTCGTGATGTAGTCTTTCTAGAAGATAATTTGGATTTAACAAAAAAATATGCTCAATTGCAAGCTGTTGTTCCAATGGAGGTAGAAAATGACTCCAATAAGGTCCCAAACGATGCTGCTTCTATTTCTTCTGAGACTTCTTCATATTCTCAATCACGTGTAGAAGATGAAAGTGATGCTGAGGAAGTTCGTAGTGTCAGTGTTATTGTAGAAGTCAAGAGTGTTTGTGAAATTGAAAGTGCTAAGGACAGAAGATACCCTAAACGAGATTCATGTAAGCCAAAAAAGTACAATGATTATGTATTAAATGATTTTTTTGACAATGAATCAGATCCTGCTATGCTTGCTGTATCTCATGATCTGGAACTAATTACTGGTTCTGCAGCATTATCAAGTTCCCGGAAAGAGGAATGGAAATCAGCCATTGAATATGAGCTAAATGCGCTCAGAAAAAATAATACTTGGGAATTAGTCGACAAACCCAGTAATAAAAATAATGTATTTGAAATATTTGTGTTCTGATAGTGCTATAAGATTATCAGAAAACCAAGTATTTCATAAACGTACTAAACATATACTTACATGTCAAATACCATTTCATACCAGAAAAAATCAAAAACAATGAAATTCAGTTAAAATACATGCCAACGGCTGATATGGTAGCAGACATGTTAACTAAATCTTTGGGTAGTACAAAACATAGGTTTATCTGTGAGAAGTTAAACATGAAGTAGATATAGTAATTAGGTACCCTCATATTTGTGATTTTGTTTATTTTGATTTGTACATGAATTTTTATTTTTGGGTTTATTATTTTTACCTTCAATATTGAGGGAGAATGTTGTGATTACAATATTGAGGTAACCTCTTTTATATCATATCCTTGAAATAGTAGTTGAGGCTGGATGTATCAATTAAAAAAGAAGTGTCTTGACTGTTAATAAATACTAGCTGTCAACCGCATTTTACGACCGAAAATACTCTGAAAAACATGGGTAGTAAGTATTGGCTTCCACGAATGCGAAAATATGTGTACCGCTATATTTCTGCTTGTCTACAATGTGCATACAACAAAGCACCTACAGGTAAACAAGAGGGATTTCTTCATAAAATAGCAAAGGTACCAATCCCAATGCATACTCTTCACATTGATCATGTTGGACCGTTTGTGAAGAGCACGAGGAAAAATGCATACTTGATAGTAGCAGTAGATGCTTTCACGAAGTTTCTTCATGCCAACCCAGTTCCAAGTACCAAAACGAAACCAGTAATAAACTTTTTAGAGAGACAATTTTTCTGACTTTCGGTAGGAACTCCTAGACACATTATTTGTGACAGAGGATCTTGTTTTATAAGTAACTCCTTTATCAGCTTTAACAAGGAGCTAGGAATCCAACTGGTATTCAATGCAACAGCCCCTCCACGTACCAACGGGCAAGTGGAAAAATATAACAGCACTTTGTTGAAGGCTATTTCAACATCTTACGACGATGAAAGAAAGTGGGACGAGCCAATAAAGTCTATTGTTTTTGGAATTAATTCTGCAGTAAACAGTGCCACTGGGAAGAGTCTCTGTGAACTGCTTTTTGGATACAGACCAAGAGCATTGGGTGATTAATTTCTGAGTACATCTGTCACAGAGGAGGCTGTTGAAAATGACATCACACAATCTAGGCAGGAAGCTGCTTCAAAAATTCAAATTGCTCAAGACAAGCAAAAAACATACTTTGATGCTAAAAGAAAGAGATGTCATGAGTATGTGATAGGGGACCAAATTGTTCTGAAGAGGACAAGCTCTGCAAATGAGGGTAAAAGCAAAAAGTTGCTGCCTAAGTTCAGTGGTCCTTACCAAATTAGAGGACCTGCCAGGGTCAAATCGTGTACATAAGAGATATGAAGGTGTCAGTTCAGCTGACCATATGAAGCCGTTTAATGCCGCATTTCAGAGCAGTAGTGAGACGGATTCAGACTATGAAATCTCAGAGGAGAAATCGCTAGAGGAGAAATTCTTAGAGGAGAATGTCTCAGAGAAAGGTTCTTTGACTACTTGAGGAAGTTTTTAGAGTAGATTTAACTAATTTGTTGCTATTCAGGGATAGAAGGCTGACGAACTGGTCAGAGCAAGCGCAGTTTCACCCTACACAAGACCAGAACCCGCATTTGGGATATCGTAGCGATAAGTTTTAAGGTGGTCGATCCATCAAAATCTCCTTTCCAAGCTCAGAAACTTACTTTTTCCATAAAAATTTCTGGTATATTTATTATCAATAAATTACCAATGGACACTCAGTATAATTTCCGTAATACCAAACAAAAATAGAATTGACAATGAACAATGATCCCACGATGCGATAATTTTCCATTTTCGGACTACCGCCGCATTTGGCAAGTGCTCGGAGCATGTTAAGCCGCGTCCAGTTATTTGTCAAGAAGATGCCCGATAATTTTAAGGTTTTACTGCCATTTCTAGACGAATAATTTATGGGTTGGTTTATTATGGGAAACTATACTGTGCGCGGCTAAAGACGGCTCAATAATTATTGAATCTCATGGGCCAATAACTGTATGTATGTATATACAGTGTGTTACTTAGAATATAGACAATAGGTCAATTTATTATCAAAAAATTAATTGCTGGCGGAAGTACCTACTTCAACAAACAATGAGCTATTTAAAATGTAGTTTGTTGCATTTCTTCTTAAATTAGTGTTATAATTAAAGCATTAATTTGTCATGACTTAAGTACCTATTTGAAGTGTTAATCATGGGAAATTTAGCGCTTGATGATGTGCTTTTTAAAAAAAATACTTTTCAGTTAGCCAAATAAATAGCTGAGCTATCTCATGACTACAACTGGTACCGAACCATTAATAACATAATCACAGTAATGCATATCCACACGACTTGGCCTAGGACGGCATCAGAGATAATGGTCTTACAACCGCTTTAACAGCCTCTTGAAGAGTATCATTATAATAATGACATGAATTCAGCCTATTTGACTAATTGACTTCTTATTGTCGTCGCTATTCTGGGCGATTTGACTGCATCATTTTCCTGTTACGGGTTTGTTATTTATTATTCTATGGGTAAACATGGTGCTTGGCTAAATTGAAACTTGTTAGGTAAAGTATAGAGGGCTTTGGTTTTCAAATAATTGATGATTAGGGTATTCAATTTTCTGTTGATAGGTGTTGAGATTGTGCTTTCACATATTCTTAAGTCGACACTACAGTATTCATATATGAACTAATTGGCTGGTGAGCTTGCTATGACGAAGCTAAATGAAGAAAGCGAACAAATATTGAAGAGAAAAATAGGAAAGCACTATCAAGAGAAGCGTCAGACGCATCAACCATAAAAATAGCAGAAGAAGCTGAGAACGCTGAAAGCAATTTAAATAGATTGCAGAAATTTGCTTTTAATTATTGCATGAGTGTTGGAACTAAATCATAGAAAAACGAATCTTATCGAAACAGTTAATTACCAAGACCAGACTTGGGCTATCTGTGAATAACACTTATGTGACAGATACAAAGTTAACCAGAAAGGCTTTGAATACAAGCAATAAGAAGAAAACGTATTACTAAAAGCTTTGTGACAGATACATAAATCTTGTGATAGGTAAACCTTGCCTACTAGCATGACCTCTGAAACATTAGCTACTAGATTTGTATAATATGGTGACAACATGTAAAAGGCAACTGCAAAATATTCAAAATTCAAGACCAACGAAGGCAAACAGAGAAAAGTTCATGATGGATATGAAAGGACCTGTAAATACTTATACACTAAATGACTTAAGTAGTGGAAAAAATATGTTTCCATAAGCCATGAGGCAACAAAACACAATTCATTAGAGGTTTACATACCTACCTATACAATAATTAAAATAAAAGCCTTTGAAACTAGGAATAATTAAATTAGGAACTGATGAATATGCATTATTGCTACCTATATTCTAAGTAACACACTGTATATACATACATACAGTTATTGGCCCATGAGATTCAATAATTATTGAGCCGTCTTTAGCCGCGCACAGTATAGTTTCCCATAATAAACCAACCCATAAATTATTCGTCTAGAAATGGCAGTAAAACCTTAAAATTATATAGATTGCACCTTCAATGACAATGATAAGTTAGTCCTTGCTCAGGAAATGGCCACCTGAAGTTGTAGGATGTTGCTAAGTCCTTGGGTATCGGGAGGATTTGGTTTCGTGTCCAGGATTTGAGGGTTCTTAAATAGGAATCAATGTATATAGGGTCAAAATGATGTTTTGCCAATTCTGTTTGTTCTAGCCTGTATTGTCTATCATTTCTATAGTCTGGTAGTACAACTATGTAAAACAATCATTCTAACTCATCTAGAACCTCTTAATGAATTCAAATAAATTCTGAATGAAGATAACACTAATCTTCAGTGATTTATACCATATGAATTTGTTATAACGTCTGATAACTAGATCGAAATTCCTGTTGAAAAATCCTCCAAATGTATGCCTGTTTCAAAAGGTAAGAACCCCCTTATGAGAGGTATATAAGCATTTGGTGGTATAAGAACTGTAGAAAGTTATCTTGGTATTGGTAGAGCATTGTCGTAACCTTTTTGAAAAACTTTCAATATTAAGGAAACTGAATCTTTAGATTTCAAAACAAAAGCATCTTGAGAAGAGCTAGAAAGTAGAATATACCAATCATGGGAAAAAATCGGAAGCAGTTGCAGATATCCAAATTATCTTGAAGATGGAAATCAAATATACAGACCGACACAAATCAAAAACACAACATAATATTCATGATTACCTACATTATAGAGATTAGCAGGATTTTCCAAATAAATAAGATAAAAACTTATGCAATAACACTGAGGTTTTCCTATGTATACTAACAAAGTTATTATTTTTAAGTTGTCGAATCAACACTAATCAGCAAGATTGTTAACTTTTAGATTTCTAGAAGATCCAATTATGCAGATTACATGTATGTATGTAAGATCAGATTCATGGTGAAATAAATCTAAAAATTCTCGAAAGGTACTTACGCTTTGGCAGTTCCAAAAACTGAATTGTCATAAGCCCAAAAACTCCGATATATGTCGCATATCAACCGAGTGACGGGTAAAGTTTATACAAGTAAGTATATATCGCTATAATATAGGAAGGCCGACGTCACCAAGAGGTTACCGGCATCGAAATCTCATCACACGCGGTACATAACGGCAAAACTCGCGAAGTAAAAAGAAGCGCACGTTTACCAAAATATATAATGGATAAATTATTGAAGATTGGGCCTTCTCATGTGTATAAATATTTTTGGTATGCACGGAAATCGAAAACAAAATCAACGATACCCAGGACTGGAGGAGAGCGCATTGACCACCGGTTGCGGACGTAACTGCTGCTAGACTGAAGACATAGCGGTAGATGGACTATTTTGCAGCAGGATGGGTTTTTGGTTCACTTGTGCGCGACTGTGGAGTCGATCTTCTTTGGCAGAAGCCAACAACTGAAGATGTGTGGCACAATGTTGCCATGTGATATCAAAGAATATTGGACGATCGCAAAATATCAAAGAAATTTATTATATAGTATTATAGTATAGTATATTATACATATACACAAGAATTATGAGTTACATAAAATGTTCTTATGAGTTGAAGTTGCGGTATTGAGTTAAGATGCTCATACAACCACTCGACAACCTATAGATATCTCCACTTTTGATATCACCCTTTGAGTAATCTTCCGAATGATGCTATAGTGTGGTGGAGTTCTCCAAAATTGGTGGTATGGCGTTATAATTTGGGTAACCCTTCAAAAAACAATGTACTGGATTGAAGTATTGAATTGAAGAAAGTGAATAGACTGTACAAGACAGTAGATATAGATTTTCTCTACAATTTTGGTGTCTGAGATAACGGTAGAACCTATACCTAAGTATCGTTTTTACTCTACCCCAAGCGGGATTTGCACCTATTCTCAAATTAAGGAGCTGTGTTTTTAATTGCCTTTACTTTGCGTTTTCTTCCGTTTTGGACGATGATATCGGTTTTTTGCACCCTTGCCGATAAGTTGATCGCTTCTTAAATTTATCATGTAGGTCCTTGTTAGATGTTAATTTTTAGCATAGAGCTGTCCGCTGTCCTGAACCTTTACTAGTGATTTGGAGGAAAAGAACACCTTGTTCAGTAGGTCTAGAGGATTTAATGTTACATTTTCTTACATTTTATTTAAGGAGAGCAAGAATACATTTTTGTATTTTCTTGATCTCAGAGTCGAAACCAACCTACTATACGTCCAACTTAATGAGAGATGAGAGAAAACGAAATGAGATGACCGAAGAGCTCTCTCGTCTCGTATCGAGGGTCTTGCGTCGAGACGAGAGACTTATTTTCTCTCGAATCTCTGAGACAAGACGAGAGAGAGCGTAATCTGGTCTCGTCTCGTCTCGCGGCCTCACTAAAAATCACATATCAGCAACGCAGAGAAGTCAAACTAGCAAGAAAAATTCACCTCTTCGCGTTTAAATGCTCGTGGGACAATTCAGAAATCACACGTTTCCGACAAATTTGGATTTTAGGAAAGTGAGGATGTGAAAAGATAAGAAAACTCATTCTAGGGAAACTTTTCACTTATGTCAACTGGAACTACATTATGGAATTCTCTTTCGCTAAGCCAATATCACAAGAGTCGAAAGAGTGTATTAGCTGATTATCATCAGCGTACTGATAGGATTCACGATATTTTAAAAAATTGGAATGATCAGCAGTAAGCCAGTATAAATGAAATGCATAACATGCCTGCCCATCAGACGGTCATATAGAGGGGGAACTTTTCTTTGAAAATTGTTAACAAGAGGATGAATAACTAGTTATTTAGCAAAACCGCTCATGTTATTCCACTCAAATGTCTGTTTACTAACTATGGATTAAACTATAGTACCTACATACCAAAAAATCATCACCAATCTTGAAATATTTCAGTTTACTATTTCAAATAGTGTCATCCAATGTAGCAAGATCAAACACAGGAATAATATTCTAATTTGATCCAAATTAAAAAAAAAAAACATAGTTCAGTGCATATCAGCAGTGAAACTTCTCATAATTTCCAGATGCTTTCACCAGCAAATAACATGATGCTACTGGTCATCATAGGTATCTCCAATCAATGAACTTTAGAACAATACAAGTGGCATAAAAAATGGCACACATACAAATTATATCTGATCTGAAATGAAGCATCAATTTATTATTATATTTATTAAACAAATATGATTTCCATAATAAAGGCACACCCCGAGGCGAGTTCCCATGGTACGTAACTATTAATTCAACATAGTAGTCTATAATAGCTATATTATTTTGTTACGTCGGTCGACTGTCTGTGGATATTGATATTAATAAGCACATAATGCTCTTTCAGATAATATTAGATTTTAGATTGTCGCTTAAGTAGCTACGTAGATAGTTCTTCCTTTTATGAATTTAATTTTTAATTAAATAAGCATTGAATAAGCTCATAAATTTATTGATATTACTTATAGCTGTATTATATAGAGAGAGCGGAAGTTCCTAGGCTTCTCAAACATGCTCGTTTCAGTTACGTCTTGGTGCTATTTATTACAAAAACTTCAGAAAAACGTTGTATTTATTATGATAATAAATGCTTGATGAATATAATGCATTTGGATTATGAAACATGTCGAAAAATGTGAACCTATATAAAATAAGGTTTTAGAAACATTTCATGGTGGTTTTTGGTTTAAAAGAGGCATACAATGATGTGTAAAGTTCAGGAACTTATTATGTTGTTGCAATAATATACACACAATGGACAACATTTACACTAAGTTCGACATCAGTTTTCTCTTGAAACCCCCTCTGGATTTCGATGTATTTTTCACAGCTTGATTCTTCACGAATACATCTGACGTATTACCGCCATTAAATAATTCGTCTTTAAATCATATACAGGGATGGAAAGAAAGTCAGTAATTTTTAGTGTTTTTTGCACACCCTGTGGAGTTAACCATTGAAAATGGAGAACTGTTTTCTGATCTTTTCCGAACATTTCCATTTTTCAATCACTCTGATATTTACATTATTAATGAAAATACAGTGTTTCGAAAAAGAAGTTGGATATTGACCGTAATTTACAGTGTGTTCAATTTCAATGGCATGCAGACGTTTCAGTTAAAATTGATGGAAAATTTTCTTGCCTCGACTAGGATTTGAACAGGGACCTCGCAATTCCAGTGCAACGCTCTACCAACTGAGCTCAGCTGTAGCTCAGTTGGTAGAGCGTTGCACTTAATATGCGAGGGTCCTGGGGAGAGAGGGAGGGATAATGGCTTCCAAACAACCATTAATTGTGAATGTGTTCCCCTTATACCTCCCATACCAAGGGTAACCGCGGAAGGTTGCCGTTGGTCTTAACAACTAACAACTTAAAATTGATAAAAGACTTGATCGACAAGGTAGAAATGAAACAGGTCTTGGTAGCTCAGTTCGTAGAGCGTTGCACTAGATATGCGAGGGTCCTGGGTTAAAATCCTAGTCGAGGCAAGAAAATTTTTCATAGATTCTAATTGAAACGTCTGCATGCCATTACAATTGAACATGCTGTAAATTATGTGACAGACGATAAAACTTCTAAAAAAATTTAAAAATTATTGATATTGATAGTTGGGCGTTCCATCCCGATACCTGCTGATGTCGCTATATGTCGACGACGCATCCGTGGTTGAACGGGTGATAGCTTGTTTCCTGAAGAGCGTTCATTCCGGACTCCCACCCAATTCCCCTGAACAGGAAGAAATCGAGCGTACAGCGACAGCCTTTGCTATTAGGAAATACCCCATCCCCCAGTACTTGCTCGCTGAACTTCTTGTCACGCCCGGCGAGATGACTCGAATTATCCGCCGGCTCCCAAGCGAAAAGGCCCCCGGACCAGATGACATCCCATATCGAGCCCCCAAAAATCTCCCGCCTAAAGTTACTGTCCAACTGGTACAAATAACTAACGCCATCCTTAAACTACAGCATTTTTCTTATCAGTGGAAGAAGGCTGTAGTGGTTATGATCCTCAAACCTGGAAAAAACCTTACTCTACCATCCTCTTACCACCCAGTCTCCCTTCTAAACTCCTTTGCCAAGCTCGTGGAGAAGTTAATCCTAACTAGGGTCAACAGGATCGTCGAGAACTTCTCTATACTCCCAAACGAGCAGTTCGGATTCCGCCCCCGTCACAACACCACTCTTCTTGCAGCCAAAATCTGCTGCGACGTCTTCCAAGCGTTCAACAGGCGCATGAACACGACTCTTCTGCTCCTAGATATGGAGCGCGCCTTCGATAGGGTCTGGCACTCAGGCCTTGTCTACAAACTTCTCACAACTTTCAATTTCCCATTACAAATCATCTCCCTGATAAAGTCATTTATCAGCGGCCGCGCTTTCTGCGTCAAACAAGATGACGCCCTCTCGAACTCTAAACCAATTCAGGCTGGAGTGCCCCAGGGGCGGCACTCAGTCCGCTGCTGTACTCTCTCTACACAGCGGACATTCCAACATTCCAAAATACAAATCTGGCGCTATACGCAGATGACACTGCTGTTTACGCTCAATCCTTCTACATACAAGCAACAAAATTTCAGCTCGCCCACCACCTTTCGATCCTTCAACCCTATTGCGATAAGTAGAAGCTTGGTGTTCATGGTCAAAAAACGGAAATGATATGTTTCTCCAAGAAACATACCAATAGCACCATGCCTACCCCACTTATCGTGAACAACATCCCAGTGACTCTATCCCCGAAAGCAAGACACCTCGGCATCATCTTCGATCAGAGAATGAAATTGCACCATCATGTATCCCACGCTTTGGCTCGCACCTTCATTACGCAGCAAAAACTCTACCCCCTCATCGGTCCTGATTCATCCTTATTCCCCGGTAACAAATTAAGAATTTTCAAACAGGTCATAAGGCCAATGCTCACCTATGGGGCCCCTGTCTGGAACATCATTTCTAAAACTCAGAGGAATCGCCTTCAGCGGTTCCAAAACCGCATTCTCAGAGGAGTTCTGTCCGACTCCAGGTACACCAGAATAAGGGACATGCATGCGCAAGCATGCATTCCCTATATCTCTGAGTACCTGAACGAGGTCAGCGAGAAATTTTACAGGTACCAAATCGACGCTTCCCACTCACACGCAGCCTCACTGCGACTAGATTTGATCCAGACAACCCCATAGTGCGAGGGGCGGACTGGCACTAGAAATCAGGCCGGGCGATGATGAGACTTGCCAGAGGCCACCTACTTTTGCTTTGCTGATATATTCATATTCTTTATAATATTTTCTCGATTTTGTATCATCCACTATTTGCTATTGGCGATTTCAAAATTCAATGCGACACCTGGCGGAAATATTTGGAACTAACTTAACGAGTAATAGATCGTTTGTTTACATACCGTATTGGAATATTTTCTTGATTTTTCAATGTTTTCTGTTCGATCCTAATTTCAATTACGTGTTTTGTGTCGAAAAGTAGGAAATAATGAAGGGAAAGCTTTTATTTTGATTCTGTGAGGTGCTTTTATTACAGGAATTCAATGGCATCTGCCTCCAAGTCCAAGCGGCCCAAGCAATGCCTCGTTTACACGGTGCAAGTAGCTTGAGCAAGTACTAACCCCAGTAACTAAAATTTAGTAAGTTGAATCGTGTAAACGCCCTAATTTAGTACTTGAGCAAGTAAACTCTTTAGTCAAGTGAATAGAAGCAGGTTCTATTTACTTGAGCAAGTGGCTTCCCCCACTCTCGTTTATTTTACTGACTTTAGCGGACTGGACGCGTGTAGACAGGATTTGTATTTAATGATTAGTGAAGTACATTAGTAGGGTTTGAATTTGAATATTTTGAGTATTGTGTTTGCATTAATTGCCTTTGCAATGTCGTCTCGTTGGACGGAAGAAACCACAATGAAATTTATGCAAGAGTACAGAGAACATCCGTGTTTATGAAACTCTAAAATTCCACTGTACAAAAACAAACAAGCTCGGGAAGCGACTATAAAAAACATCCGCGATAATATGGGAATTGAAGGTTTTGGGGCAAACGAGGTAAAAAACAACATAAGAGCCTTGAGATCTACGTATTCACAGGAAAAAAGAAAAATTGAAAATTCTATGAAATCGGGGGCCGGAACTGAGAATATTTACATGCCTAATGTAAAATGGTTCATCGAAATGGACAGCTTCTTGAGCAATATTGAAGACAATAAAAGGCCAACTGACGATAATTTAAATACTGTAGCTAGGTATTTCAAAAAAAAACTAGAATAAAAATGCGTTTGTCACTTCTACCATGAAGGGTTTATTGGTTTTGTTTACACTTAATTATGATGAAACTGGAATAATATAAAATAATAAAACCTGGTTAACTTAAAATATCATACGCTCTTGCCAGGGTACAGCTCCTTGCGTCATGAAGTATTGACAGTATCTATCCCTCTTTTCTCTTGCCATTCTTGAAGAATGATTACCACTTCCGGTGAAGCTTATCGAAGTCAAATTTCTGTCAATATCTTGTCTCTAAGCGCCTGGTATTATTTCAGCGCTATCCAAATCTTCTTCTTCAAAACTTTCTTTCGGTGTGTAGGAAGTAGTAGGGCACAACATGCTTTAATAACTTTATCAATAGCTTCTGGAGACCAAGCAATAGGTTTCTCAAAAATTCTAAATCTGCTCACCATTATTCCGAACGCATTTTATACAATCCGCCTTGCTCTAGAAAGGCGGCGGTAATTGAAATTTTAAATTTTTTTGTTCCTTGGTCCCCTTGTAAGGCCTCATTAAGTAAGTTTTTAATGGAAAAGCATCATCTCCAACTAAGCATCCATCATCTGGTAATAAACCACGTTCTATTGCTTCGAACATAGAAGATTGGTGAAAGACTCCTCCATCTCAATGTCTCCCAGTAGAGCCAAAATTAATGTAGCGGAAACAATAATCATGATCAACGACTGCTAATAAAATTATACCTTTAGTACTCTTATAGTTAAAAAAGTCACTTCCACAGTGACTTGGTGCACGAATGACAACATGCTTCCCATCTATTGCCCCATAACAGCCAGGAAAATTCCATCTATGATGAAATCCTTGTTCTATAACTCGCCATTCCATTTCCGAAGAAAGCACCTGCAAAAATAAAATAAAATGGAAAACCAACTTCATAGCGTGGGAACCTACTTTCAAGTATGGTACTTGTGGTACTTTCTCAACTACTGTAATGTAATTGAAGATGTCATCCTGCGCCAAATTATGTATTTTAAATGATAAGAATCAATTTTGATTTTGTGGCTCTTAGCTAGGTACTTATAGGTTTTTTATTTGTGTTTTTCAGGTCAACACTGAGCAAGTTCAAGGTGAAGAAGAAGAAGTACCGCTGGAATCGCCACCAAAAAAATAAAAGCCAAATCTTCTAAAATAAAGGAGGTTTCCACAGTGGTACAAGACTTAAAAAAAAAAAACGGAAACAGCTATAAAAGAACCCAACTCAGAAAATAAATTCATATATTTTGGGCGTAGTGTGGCAGCCCAGCTAATGGCATTGAAGCCTGTATCAGCTTAGGGCACAAGAAAAAATTCAATCTGTGCTTACCTCATTCAAGATACAAGATTTGCAGGAGAATGATAGATACAACTACACGAGCAACTACATTACAGTACTGGAACAAGCACCACCTACTTCAAAGTACGTTCCTACACCCTTGCAGTCATCTGACAGCTATTCTGCGTCAGCACTGCTATAACCTGGTTACGAGCCTGGTAATTACTCCAATGCAAATTATATGCAGGCAGATTCCCCAAAACAGAATGATATTTTAATTGAGGCACTGGGAAATGCATTTTTAGTCCAACAATGAAACAAAAATAATGTAGTTAACAAGTATTTCAATATTATTTGGTAGATTTTGAGAGAAATTTATTTGTAGATTTAATGTATTAGTTTTTCAGTTCCAGCGATCAAATACTAAAGAAATCTTCATGTATTTGTTGTATTTTTTAAGTTTTTTTTTTATAAAATTCATTAAAAACTTGGGAAAACTGCATTTTTTGATAGTAATTTCAAAAAACTAAATAATTTTCACAGAAACCCAAATACTTCGTATCTACATGTGTAATGTTACAAAAATATTTAAACTTACCTTGATATGTTCCTCAAGAACTTTATAAATAGCTTCACAGACTTCAGGTACAAATTTGGATATTGCAGGCGTTGACACACGAAAAAGTCTATGTAAACTTCTGTAACTGCTTCCTGTTGCCAGATATGATAGTGTAATTTTCAATTCAATTTTTGCTGGAATAGCAGGTCTCAGTACAGTATCTTGTGTGCTAATCATGGGTTTTATTTTTAAAAGTAACCTATTGAATTGTTCTTTTGTCATCCGCATACAATTTCGATATTCTTCTGAATCTTCCAGAGCCAGTTCACCAATAATGTGGAAGATGCACCATGTGTTTCTCTACGAGATATCCATGGTCAAACCCAAGAACGTTTTTCTTTTTCAATTTCTTTAAATAAAATTTCTGATAATTCTTGACAAACACTCAAAATGCATTTTTGAATTTCTTTTCGAACAACTGTACTTGCTGCCATTTCACCTCAATTTGCACTAATCACTAAATTCGACTTAAAATCAGTAAAATGCATGTAGACACTCACTTGCACGAAAACAAAGATAATTTGGCTACTGGCGTTAGTACTTGCTCAAGCTATCTAATCAGCATTCTTTTAAATTTAGTATTTTCAAATATTTTTCTGAGCATAAGAAAAGATATCTGATGCCGAAACCAAGATTAACTCGAATTTCTATTACCATTATCTACCCAAGAAAACACAAGAACTTTAGATCTCAAAAAAACAGTGTAGTTTTCAAAGAATTCTTATGCTAATAATTTGTTTATCAGTCAAAAACATAATTTATTTCACAGGAAGCTGTACATCATTTAGATAAAGTATACCTACACCTAGTTATCCGATTGAATTTCTTAAAGTATAAGACCTTTTAACTGAATCTAAATTATAAGCATCGTAAAAATATCTAGAGGGGGTCCAATAAAAACTCAGATATTAATTTCAATCAAGTACCCACATCTTAAAAAAAGTGGATATTCTAAAATTTGACTGTAGCATATGTGAATTAGATTAATAAATTGCCGATAGAGTAGCAAAAGTAATCGTTTATACGTATTAACATTTCCGAACGATCAATCAGGCAATAACAACGCCGCAATTAACATTGCAGCAAATTAAATATACGTTTTCTAATAAAAATCCCAAAAGTATTACTTATTCAACTCCATGTCTTCCTTCTGTTGTGACCCAGATTTCTCATTAAAAAAAAAATGAATTGTTAGCAATAATTACCCAGTGGCGAAGATGCGGTCAAACTGAATGGTCTATATATTTTCTAGAGATTTGTGCCATACCATTCGAGAGTCGACTATAGAAATCGTTATATCATTAAACTTATTATAAATTTGTGTTAATTAGTCACTTCTCGATTCGATTTTCTGGCCTCGAACATCCGTTTTTAAAATTTATATATGAAAGTGCGTGGTGCATCAATAATAATTGTTGTGGTTTCGTTTTATTTTAATTATGGATAGAAAATGGCAATAGCAGGTAGAGGCTTACAACTAATATAACGGAGTTTTCATATAATAGCAAATTTCATGATTTTTTTTTTTTCACGTTACACAACTACTTATACTTTATCACGTTCTCGTCTCTCAACATAAATACAAATAAAGAAAAATCCATTTAACCCAGGACTGTTGTGCGCAGGAAAACAAACTGTAAAGTGTTAATTACTTGGCATTTTTCAGCATCGTCAATGTGTGGTCTTTTTCTACAAAGAAAAACCTAGAACATGGCTGACGGAACTCTAGGCCTGGGCCCCGATAAGGCGCTATACTTATTTAATCGCCGTTTTAAATCGTTTTGCTTCTCGGAAAACAACAGACATCTTTTTTTCAGTTTCTTCAGGTCGATCTGAAAAGGGGAAGTGTTAGGTTAAGTTAGCCATAATAATGAACTTGTGTGCGTTATCCGCAAAATGTCCGACAATATATGCACCTTGGTCGCTAATGTTGGTAATTCACCAAAATAAGCTGTTGTTGTATTATTGTGACTAGAAGGACATAGAAGGTGATATGGAAACAATTTAGTCATATCAAATGTAGGTACTTATTTTTGTTGGTTGTTCAGGCACTTCTCTTCATCTTCTGCCATTCAGTTTATTCAGCGGGTTTGTGGCGGTTTAATCAGATGCTAATAAAAGTTGCATCTCAGATTGAAGGCTTCTAACAAGAACTCTTTCATGCTGAGACAGTGCTTGCCTTGAACATGGTCGCCTGGATTAGGTATCTGTGTTGTTATGTACCTAGTTCACCAAAATAATCTTTGATTTGAGAATCGTACTTCTGCAAATTCTCCATCGAAAGTAAGAGGTCATCAAAAGTACAGTAGTCGTACATAGCAGTGGTAATATTCGGTACCCCCTCTCAAATTTTCTTGATTGATTCTCTGGTGTTTACAAGCCTCCGTATTTATTCCAGCCGTTCCTTTATTGGGTCTATCAATTTCTCATAGGTATATTGGTTTTCTGTTGCTGCTTCCTGTTAGGCGATGGGTTTTAAACTCTTGTATGTAAACTAATTCTAATCAAACTCCAACACGTTAACAATAAGAGCGTATATTTCAGACTACTCCGCCCAAAAATATTCGTAATCATCTAACCCTATCCTATTATGTACTAAAACAACCAAACAAAGAATAGGTAACATAAACACTTTCAAGGGTATTTTCAAGCACGTGAAGGAATGCTGGTGGAAACAAAGAAACCCCTTGGAACTATATTTTCATTTTTCGCCACATTCGGCCAAATCTGATATCATTCGCGCCCCCGCGAAGCTCACCTCTATCTGATCCTCAAATACAAAAAAAAAAACTTTCATAATTAAGTATTGTTAACATTAAATCAAGACAGGGTTTGTGAGTCCTCAGCACCTCCGTCTAATTCACTGGAACTCACAACCGTATTGAAAGCCTTAAGCTTTTCAGAGGGACATATCCCTACATATGATTTCTGGCAGCGTTCTGCCCTCTTGATATCCTCGACCACGTATCTATCGTTACTTAGCACTACCGTCATAGTGAATGGCCCCTGATACCGTGGCTCGTTTCTTACTTTGTCCGTCATTTGAGTACTTTGCACGTCGGACAAGCACCAGTTGTCCTACAGAGAACGTTTTCTCTTTGGCATGCCGTTTATCGTAATTTTCTTTTTTGAGTTGAATGTTTTTTTTATATGCTCAACCACTTCGATACGTATTACCGCATAGTTAGCTGGCTCATTTTCGAAAATTTCCGCTGTTAAAAATGCGTCAATAATTCCTCGTGGTCCGAAGAACAGCTCATATGGCGATCTTCCTGTCACCGAACTTATGGTTGAGTTAATGCCCCACTTCACCTTGCTTAGTTCATGGTCCCAGTTTTGATCGTCATCTACACTGGCCATTAGAGCTAAAAGAATAACTCTCTTCATTCACTCCACCTGCCCGTTCGCTTGTGGAGTTGCCGTTGCGTATACCTAACACTCGTGTTATGCCTAATCCCGCACAGAATGAGGAGAAAGATTGGCTCGTGAACGCTGTACCCCTATCATAAATAAATCTTCGAGGTACTCCAAAAGTTTCAATCAAATCATTCAGAAGTTTAAAAACTGGTGTCGTTTTTGTGCTCGGTACTGCCTCTAGAAAAGTGAATTTTCTGAAGGCGTCAACAGCCACAATTAAATAGCTATTTCCGTGCTTACTTTTCACAAACAGCCCTAGATAGCCTAAATGAAGAGTGTCCATTGGTACACTTTTCTTTTCGATATTGTGTAAACTCCCAGGTACTTTACCAGAAGGCGTCTTATTATACATGCTACCGAGGTAGGCTGATATGCAGTTTTTGATATAGGTTCGCATTGATGGAAACCATCACCACTTTGCCAATGCCTCTAGTATGCTTTATCCACAGCCAAATATCCTGCTGCATCATGGTAATACAAAAGTATATTCCTTCTGGACGAATTAGGGACCATCCATCGCAAACCCTAGTGGTGTTTTTCGATAAATTATTTTTGAAATATATTCTTTGTGTACACGTCTGTCATTCTCATCAACTAGTAAACGTTACAAAACTTGATGTATTTCCTTGCAGCGGTTGTCATTTAACTACGCGGCTAACACCCAATCAGAGTCAGACACATTGACATGAGAAATATCAACTTCTACTGTTTCATCAAACTCGGTAGGCAGCGGATTTTTGCCACGTGCATGCGCATGAGCCATCTTTGATCCTGCCCTATATTTGATAGTGAAATTAAATTCCTGTGTAATAAGCCACCATCGATCTATTCGTGGAATTAAATCACGCTTAGTCAACATTGTCCTGAGTGCCTTACATTCAGTTGAATTCAATTCCTATCAGATATACAGGAAATTTCTTCATACTACAAACAACAGCTAAAGACTCAAGTTCGTATAAGTGGTAGCCCTTTTCTTCGTTTGTGGAACAGCGACTGAAGTATACTACAACGCTTCAGTTCTCTATTTATTTGCCGTTGTAATAGTATCCCACCAATACAAAGTTTACTAGCGTCAGTGTGAAGCTCCGTAACAGCGTTTCTATTGAAAACAGCCAGCGTGGGAAGAGTTATAAGTTTCTCTTCAAGTTCTATAAATACATTCTGCTATTTGGTCTGCCAATTGGAAGAAGCGCATTTCTTTGTAAGAGGTTTCGCAGTAAGTGTAAATCCTTTAATATACTTGCGAAAATAACTGGCGAGTCCAAGGAACTGTCGGATTACATTTACGCGTCTGTCGGTGTTGGAAAATATCGTACAGATTCAATCTTTTCGGATCCAGGTTTGATTGATGAGATGATGAGAAATTTCCATTTATTGAAACGTAATGTCATATTGGCTTTACGTAGGAGTTTTAGAACGTTTTGTAAATTCGTGAATCCATTTTTTTCGTTCGTTGGCGGTATCAAAATATCATCTAAGACGCCATAGCTGTAGTATAACGTAAAGCACTTAGAATTTTATGAATTGCCCTCTGAAAGACTGCAGGCGCATTTATGAGGCCAAATGGCATAATTACATACTCGTAATGGCCACCGGGGGTTATGAAAGATGTCTTTTCGATAGAATTCGAGGCAACTGGCACCTGATGATATCCAGAAGCAAGATCTAAACTAGTAAAGTATCGAGCACCTTTGAGCTCATCCAGTAGATCATCAATGCGCGGCAGAGGATATTTATCCTTAATAGTTTTAGCGTTCAAAGTATGATTATCTACGCACATACGCGATTTGCCGTTCTTTTTGCGCACCAATAAAATTGGACTGAATAAGGAGAAGAAGATTCCCATTCTCGAACTATGCCTAACTTTTTCCCGCTCCGCGAAGGCTAAACGATATGGTCCTCAAGTAACAGGTGTTTTGTCATTCAAATCAATGCAAATTTCAGCAATATGAGTCTTCTCTAGTTAAGACATACTTGTAGCAAAACAGTCTCTTTTTTTATTAAGCAAAAAAAGAAGTTGAATCAATGTCAGTCCTGACAACATTTTCTAAATCTTCTAAAGAAAAATCTTCCATAGATTCTTGATTTATGGAAAAAACATTTATCTCATCAAAATCACTTTCAGGATGACACAATAACCCTCGTGCTACTACTCGATTTTCATAACAAACTGGATGTTCTGATGTGTTTAAAATCGGCAATAAACCACTCTTCCACAGATCGGTGATTCAACGGGGTATCACAACTATCACATGAAACTGATTAGGCCACGGCCTTTGTTGTAAATTATTAAATACCTCTTTGACATTTCCACTAGAATATAAGGAAATGTGACCAATATGGTTGGGTGGTATGACAATAGTCTCCTCCGCCCATAAAATTATTTTACGAGGAGGCAAATTATCAAGTTCTGGAAATGGCATATTATTCGAATTAAAAAGTCTAACCTGACCTCCACGTGTCACCATGATTATATTTGGGTAATTAATAAAAGGCTGGCCAACAATTATTGAAATATTTTGTGCATGATTGGGTACCTACAACAAGAGCTTCAACTTTTGCTTTAGCCAGATCAAAAGTTAGATCAATGACAACTTTATGGTTTACAATTAAAGAACCTTCTGCAAATCCACTCAGACGTTTCTGTACAGGATGTAGTTGTAACCCTAGAGCTTTGACCTCAGATGCATGTAAAGTAACGACACTACGGTATCGATATAGCCACGTAAAATATTCTGATTTATAGAGCATT
Source organism: Ceutorhynchus assimilis (assembly GCA_917834065.1). Taxonomy (NCBI): domain Eukaryota; kingdom Metazoa; phylum Arthropoda; class Insecta; order Coleoptera; family Curculionidae; genus Ceutorhynchus; species Ceutorhynchus assimilis. Next base: position 32,736,618 of record OU892284.1, read on the forward strand.
CGATAAAGTACCTAACATACATTTGTCTCACAATTATTTTGAATAGTTTCTATATTAAAAATAGATTTAGACCAGGTTTGTACAAGTTTTATTTTGGGCAATTCTTTTCTTCGTGTCCCAATAACTTACGTTTTCTGCATACATTCCTTCCTAGGCATCGAACATTTCGAAGCTATATGCCCCCGTTGACACAATTGAAACACTTTGTTCCAAATTTATTCTGCCTATTTCTTATGTGGTTTCTTAAATCTGAAGACCTTGATGGCAATTTCACTTGTTCTTTGATTAACATCAATATTTAGTGCTGACAAGTATTCTTCGTATAGGTTTTCTGGGTTTTGGTAACGTCCAGCTCTGGCACTATTCTGAATAACTCGATCATGTTTAAGGTAAGAAACTGCTTCTTTTCCAGAAACGCGGCAGCTTCTTAGGAGTTCCATCTTTGCGAAATAGTACTATGTCATCGATCCAGATACCATTTTCTTTCGATTCAGCATTGTTTGCAGAAGAGTCGCATAATCAGTATGGTTTGGAAAACTACGTTTAAGAAGAGTTTCCCATTCTTCCCAAGTAAATTTGTAGTTAGGTGAACTGTGGTATACCTACCATTTTTTTGCCATGCCCACCAATCTTGACTGCATGTGGTAAATTGTTGTAATATCATCCTAATGGTTAATGGCTTTTAATTGATCAATCTTGAAAAGCCACTGTCGTGAAGTCAAATTATCGTTTTCTAGGGAGAATTCAGATTTACAATCAGTTTTAACAGTTAATCTAGGCATTTCAGATCTACTTCCAATTGATTGTATTTGTCTAGTTAATTGTTTGACTAAATTCTCCAACCTTTGGATTCGTTCCTGTGTTATTTCAAAATTGTTTTCTTCTAGGGAGTTCGAAATACAGGAATATGTAGCTGACGTTGCTGTTAGACACTTGAGCCTCAACAACTCGAGACCTTACATAATTTCCTGAGGTTGGATGATCCGGTTCTGACGCAAAACGCCCACCATAGTTTTGTTGGAAAGCTGGCGAATCAGTCTCTAATCGGTTTAAGACAAGGCAAGGCAATGCTACAATCGATTGTCTCGATCTGACACCTTTACATTGCTCATGATGTCTGACTCTGACCCTTGTATGGTGGTGACTTGATTTCATTACCGGTTGCAGACAAAGCTGAGAAATTTCCTGTTCTTAAGTCAGATTCCAACTTTTCAATTTTCTTCTCAAAACTATCCATTTTTTGGCAAAAAGTTCTAACTTCCTGACGCCTACTCCCAACTTCTCCCACTCCAACGTATAGGTAGATCTTCACTTATACATCTTCCATTGCATGATTGCAAGGCATTCACCATCTGGCCCCTCCAGAATTCAATCGAGTCTGATCTGTTCCTCAGAGATTACTGATGGAATCCATTCTCGCTGAAATTTGAAATTTTCCTGTCGCGTTCGGGCTTCTTCTTCTTGTCTTTCTTTTTGTCTTCCTTCTTTTTGTTATAAAAGAGCTTCAAGCCAATCTATTCTTGTTTTTCTTTCTGCCTCCGGGTTTCCTCTTCTTGTCTTTTTTTCTGTTTTTGGTCTTATCCTCTTCTTGTTGTTTTTCTTTTAATCTTCTTGTGGTAAAAGTGTTGTAAGCTGATCCTGTTCTTTTTGTCCTCGCTTCCTCATCTTGTTTGCTGTCTTCGATATTTTTCATAAAGTCCGGTGGCAAAGTCGAAATTTCCGTATCTTGACAAATTCTCAAACAAAACCGATAGAATGTGGTGGAAGAATTACTCTGTGTACTTGATTTTTGATGTCAAAACTAGTATGTATTTATCTCATTATCTCAGTTCAACAAAACTTCACTTATGGTTCCCACCTTAGTTCCCACTAATCAACTCAAATCAATCAACTAATTAAAACGCTAATTATTATCAGATTCGTCCTGCAATTAATGCGGCTGAAACACTCATCTACTCGTCATCAGATTAATAATAACATAATTGATGTTTTCTACAATAAAAATAATACATTAAAGAAAAAATCCTCTAAAAAATTTGACTGAAATTACTTCTAGTTACGGAACATTAGGCTCGAAATTGACCAACACGCGGATATTTTCTTATTGAATTTAATTTATTATCGACAAATTGAAATTCCGGTGTGGTCTTTATTCCTAAAGAAAAAAAATACCGTAAAACCGCAGTATTTGAATTTGGTTTAAAATTTACATTGACTCCTTAATGGCCCGCTGTGGGTATTTAACAGGCAGACGGTGTCACGCCTTAAACGTTACGCAAAGATTTGATGGTTTAATTGTTACAAAAAAAGTCAATCGATGGAATTTTAACAATTTTGTAAAACCAATCATTGATTCGTTAACATATTATGTATGTATGTACTAGGTAGTAGCCGTCATTATTGGTCGCCGTCTAGTCGATAATGTATTCAATTAATATTTCTACTTGTCGGCCTTTTTCTCTGGAACGTCAATCCCAGTAATGACGATCCCAGAGAAAATTTATCTAAAATGTAAACAATTATGTTTACCTCTTTTTGGGCCTAAGCTTAGATGTATTACTTAGTTAAAATATTGCGAATGATATAAAATAGTTAGGTTGACTTGCCAATGACATTGCCTTCTGTGGGGAGCCGTATAAAAGACATTTGGACGACGAGAACGAATTTAAGGAAATCAATTATTACTTTCTATTAAAGAAAAATCTACAAACTAATTTCTTAGTAATTGGTGTTTGCTGGGTAAGAAATTGAAAAGAGTTGAGAAAGTGTCAAACTGAATTTTGGATTTCTCATAACTCCCAGAAGCTTCACATGCATAACGTGCAACTCTAACCTCCAAAAATCAAAAAAATACGCATGAAATAAAGCATGTAAAACTCTCAAAACTTGGCTATTTATTTCAAATACTTTCCACTGTATATTCTTCTGAGTGGTTAAATGTATTTATCTTCACTCTAAATCAATTTCACAATGTAACATTTTCCCAATCAAAATAGATAAGATACATACTAGAATAAACTTTCAAGTTCTAACTTCGAATCTCGTCGACAATTACTCCGAAACGATTATGGGCAATTTGTGTGTGTGCAGGCATATCTCGTTATTCACTGCACTGCCTTTTTAAACACACAGGACTTGGGCCATTTTGACATTGCACAACTTAGAGCCCGAGTTTTTACTAAGTATATCAGATCGGCCATCTTGGAGTTGTGTGAGCATCTTTAGTGGAGGTTTTCTCTAGAATTGCTCAAGTCGATTTTATAATTTTGTGCGAGGTCTTAATAGGGTCGTTCACGTCGCGTCAATTGATCGCGTTTACCTAATAAGAAATAAAGATTCTGCAAAAAAATGATCTAATTATTTCCTAGCGTAGGTAAAGAATACTAGGAATGTAATTGAGCTTTGTGAGTTTATTGTCCTGCGACTTCGGTCAAATTAATTTTTGTAGGTTAATAATGTTTTTAATTTTTTCTTGTGTCATCATCAATTTTTGTAATTATAATTCTGTCAAATATTTATTTTGTAACGTACTTTTATTCTTCAGGTAGGTTCTCGATGTATACAAAAAAAAACATCGTGAAAAGTACGTCTCTGTTCTTGCCGGCCGGAACATTCTCCCACGAATGAAAAAACCAACACAATGGGCATATAAAAATGAGAGTTTAACACCCTGTATAAAAATGCCTTTTAAGTCGACGAGGGAATATCTTAAAAACACGTTTTGCGGCACAGCATCATCGATGAGCTGATGCGTGGCCGAAGAATAACATTTACAATTTTAATATGGCCGGTTGTCGTCTTTCCCTTGTTTGTAATTTTTTTCGGGGAGGACCTGGTGCACTTTAAATGGACATCTGATCGACTGAACCCACAGCAACTATTTGAGAACTGATACATATCGTTTTTAATAAGGGAACTTATTATTTCGTGAGAGATGATTCTGATTGTCTTCTACCAAGTAGTATAAGGTTACATCGCTTCTAAAATTCCATCCGTGGTGCTATTTCTTCGAAGTTTTCACTGATTGTTTTATAGCAGAAATACTTTTGATGTTGGGGACTGGGAATAATTAATACGATGTATTCCGAATTGATAATTCAACATTTATTATTAACAAAGAACTTAAGTGGAACAAAAATAACGTGCACCTTTGGCGGTATTTTCTTGACAACAATGACAACTAAAAAATAAGGTTATGTACGCCAAACAAAAAGCTAAACTCTTCTTATCATAAATAATAATATGTTAGTACAAAACTACATCAAGGTTACTTGCTAAATTAGGAAATATTCTATATTCTCAACACTCCTCCTCGATTCTGCGGTCGATAGTGCTAAACAAGTGTGCCAAGATATTGGGTTTTGGCCATAGAATATCATACAGCCGCTTACGCTCTTTCTGTCACTTTTATCTGTTGCCCAATCATTATCTGAATAACCTTTTAATACAAATTTATTGCTATCATTTTTATAGTAAGGCAATCCTTTTTCTTTAGTTTCTTGTAAATAGCGTAGAACTCTATCTTCAGCGATCCAAGTTCCTGCAGTTGGTTTATCTAAGAATCTGCTCAAATAGGAAACTGAAAATCTTATATCTGGTCTGGTTGTTGTTGATAGATACATTAATCCTCCAATCAATTGCCTAAATGGCACTTCTACGATTTTGCTATGTGGATTATATTGGAATCCTTTATCCATTGAAGTGTTTTTTTACATTCTTCCATTCTAAAATTGACTAGCAGTTTTTCTATAAATTTTCTTTGATTTATTTCTATCTTGTCCTCTGTTCTACTAACATTTATTCCTAGGAAGTTTTCAATCTGTCCCAAATCCTTTGCTTGAAAATATTGTTTCAATAGTTTGACTGTTTCTTCCACTCCATTATTGTTTCCAACTACTAACATATCATCTACATATAACAAAATGCATACATTCTCATTACAATACAAACAACAATCATATTGTGAACGTTCAAACGTATTCTTTACAGCAAAATCGTTAAATGTATCATTCCAAACTTTTGGTGCCTCTCCATACAGTGCTCTATTTAATTTTAATACATGTGTTTTCACTCTTGATCCTAGTTGTACATAAATGTATATGTCACTCTTTAATTCCTCATTCAAAAAAGCAGTAGGAATATCTAACTGTCGTATTTCCAAGTTCTGTTTCAATGCTATAGACATCAATAATCTTATTGTAAATATTCTGGCAACTGGTGAATATACTGGATTAAATGAATCCGCCTCCTTTATCTGAAATCCTTTTGCAACAATTCTTACTTTTTTAATTCGTCTTCCTTTGTCCTAAATACTCATTTTGTCTGAATACCAGTCTTTTCAGCTGGTAAATCTGCTTCTGTCCATTCTTTTATTTTTATCGCATCTTTGTACTCTACTGGATCACTGTGATATTAAGCAATATGCATTGTAGATCTCATAATCATTAAAATATTTTGGTTTATTAATCTGTCTACCTCTAGATATTTCATCCATTGTTGGTATAGCTTCTTCTAGATTCTCATGACTATCCATTTCATTCGCTTTCATCTTCATAAACTTCAATCTCAATATTGTTTTCTCCTTCTTCCATACCTAGTTCTTTTTCAATCTGTATTATTATATCTTTTTTGTCATTATTATTTTCATTTTCCAATATACTATTGTAATTTGTCTGCTTTTCATTAAACCTAACATCTCTTGAACCAAAAATCATATTCTTCTCATAATCCCATAATCGATATCCTGCTCCGCTATATCCTATCATTATGCAAGGTTGTGCACATTTGTCCAGTTTATTTTGTCTTGGTAAAGTTTCTGCCCATGCTTGGCTTCCAAATACTTTTAACCTTGACAAGCCATTCTTTTTATACAATCTCAAAGCCGGTGGTTCACCATTGTTCGCTTCAGTAGGTGACCTGTTTAGTTCATACGCAGAACATTGAATTGCTTCACCCCCAAGTTCCTTAGATAGATTTGTTTCTGCAAATTTATTCATTCTCTCTGACGTTCCATTTTGTTGTGGAGTATATGGCATCGTGTACTCAAGTTTAATACCTTTATCCTTACAAAAATCTTTAAAATAATTTGAGATAAATTCTCCACCCTGATTCGTTTTGTTTCAAGCCCATGTTGAGTTTTAATTAATTTAATAAAATCAATAACATTCTGATCACCCTCACTTTTGTTTTTCAATATTTTAACCACCAAAAAATAAGAAAAATCATCAATTAAAACCTGAAAGTATTTATATCCTTCTGGAGTAGGTGTCGCTATAGGTCCGGCGATATCTGAATAAATCAACTCACCAATTCTGACAGTTTAGACAAATATAAAAAGGTTTTCTAGAACTTTTACCTTCTATACAACTTACAAATTTCATTACTGAATGGCAACCCTAACTTCTTTAAATTATATCTATTTATATGACCAAATATTTTTGTCAGCATCTTCATTTGTCTTGTAAACACATTCACCCTCTGTATAATTATTTTTCACATTACATTCAACCGAGCAGGCAACAGTTTTAAAATCTATATTCAAGAAAAATAAATCATTTTCTGAGTTACAATAAATAACAGAACTATTTTTGGAAAGAATGGCACAATTTTTACCTGACATATTGTTAAAAACAACTTTAAAATCTTTTTGAAGTAATTTACCTACTGATGAAAGATTATGTGACATACCTTCAACCAGCAGTGCTTCTATTGTTATTTCCTTTCTTTGACAAATTCCTTTAATTGTACCTTTCTTTCTTGCATATAATATTTCTTTATCTTTGGCCGTCCCTATTTTAACTTCATGTTCCAGTTCCTTGATGTCTGACATATATTCTTCTAGCTCGCCCATTACCATGTGTTGAGTACAACCTGAATCTAAAACAAAACGATTTAAATTGCGTGATATATTTCCTATGTTCAATGCAATAAATGCAACTTCATCTGCCTGGTTTGCATGAGATCCTGCTTGACTTTGGCCATTATTGGTTCGTGGTTGTCCTCTACTTCTACTATGTGGATAAGAGCCTCTATAAGAATTTCTTCTGCCTCTAAAATATCCTCTAGATTTATTCTGATGACACTCTGCAATTGTGTGACCAATTTTCTCACATTTATAACAAGTATAAGGTTGTGCTTTGAAAGATGCTTCTAACTGGTTACTACTCTGGCCTTGTTTTGTTTTCAGGTTCATTTCGTCATCCAGCAAACGAGATTTCACAAAGTCCATGGTGACTGTATTGTTCATGGTTTCTATTGCAGAAATAACTGAGTCATACTGTTCATTGAGGGTTAATAAAAGGTGGCAAACTTTATCTTCTTCTTCCACTTTTGACCCAATGCTTTCCAGCTCTCTAATTATATTGTCGAAAATCTGAAAGTGGTCTTCTTCTAGCTTTTCATTTTTTTTGTGTTTAAGTGTCAGCAATGTTTTCTTCAGTGTAAGTTTGGTAAAAACGCTTCTTCTTTGGAATACATCCCATAAGGATTTTATCATGTCCTTGGTTGTTTTTGAATCCTTGATTAGGTCTAAGTGTTAATCACTTACACATTGCAAAATGATGGATTTCGCCTTCGCATCTCTTAATTTGAAATCTGCTTTTTCTCTATCTCCAGAGAAATCATCAATTGTCTTTTGCCGTTTATCTTCTAGTTATTTTTCCCCCAAAAGTGCCCTAACTCTGAACTTCCAATTATTGAAATTTTGTGAGTTTAATTGTGGTACTGTTAAGACATTCATTGTTTTTTTTACTGTTACGTAAATGTTTAGGTACTGCTAATTTCAATTAGTCTTTACTTAACTGCAATATACCTCTTGTGTCTCTTATGTCTGGGCCCATAACCTCTTACGATAAATTTTGATGTTGGAGACTGGGAAAAATTAATACGATGTATTCCGAATTGATAATTCAACATTTATTATTAACAAAGAACTTAAGTGGAACAGAAATAACATGCACGTATTTTCTTGACAACAATGACAACTAAAGAATTAGGTTATGTACGCCAAACAAAAAGCTAAACTCTTCTTATCATAAATAATAATATCTTAGTACAAAACTACATCAAGGTTACTTGCTAAATTAGGAAATATTCTATATTCTCAACACTTCTATGTTCACAGCAATGTCAGGCCATCAAACAAACATTTTTTACATACTTCAGCCTGAACTGAAAAGAATGCGATTCCTCACACTATCATTTTCAACTACTGAAAGTGGATAAAATTGTTTAAGGAGAACCCATTCATTCAAATCCGTTTTTAGTCTCGTCAATGTTTCATCTTCCCGAGTTCGTTGCTAAATGTCCATAAACGTGATTGCGAGTTGACCAATTATCGTCGATCCAACCAGAAATAAATCTCTCCATTGGACGGATATACTGAAAAACCAAGTCCTGGAATGTTTTCTTTCGATAAACTTATGGCTAAGTTTCTGTTACAGCCAACTACAATGACATTGTTTATAGAGCTATTGGAGAGTTTGACGACAAACCTCGTAGACTATTGGCTAACTTCGTTCGAAATTTTAAAAGAAATGAGGTTTTTTATATAGCAAAAACTGAGAGAATCAACCAAAGTTATTTATGAAGATCTGACATCTGTATCAAGAATCAAGACTTTGGTTTGACGGTAGAAAGAATTATGTTACTTTCTTATTTCTATATATACATCGTCTAGTCCTGCTGCTTTTCCTTGTTTTCTTTGCTTAATTGCCTTGAGGACTTCTGATTTCAGTATTTTCAAAGAGGGTTCAACTTCATATTCTTCATTGAAATCTCTTTTGGTATATTCTCATTCTCCGCATAAAGTTGTTGCATGTAGTTCTTCCAATTTCAGAATAGTTCTTTGGGATCAGAGATGATACTATTGTCCTTCACTCAAATTGCAACGCTTTATTTGGCCTCTAGCTTCTTTCAATAATTTATGTGTGTTGGAGTATTCATGCTTCTCCTCCAACTCTTTCAGTTCTGTGCACCTTTCTTGTAAGCATTGTTCCTTGGCTTTATACGGATCTCATTTCGAATCTCTTTTTTGATAATTTAATATGCAGTCTCGTCCTTGCTTCTAAAAATTCTTCGTTTATCCATAAGAATCAATAATTCCTCTGTCATCCATATCTGATTCTTATTGTTTGGTAGTCCAATTTCGTATCAGTTAAAGCGTCGTTAAAGCTGTTTCAGTTGTCTTTCACGCCTGATTCAGGAACATGGTTCTGACGATTTTTTCGTTTACTTTTTCTCATTTGTAATTTAGGGTCTCTTTATGTTGTTTATATCGATTTTCTTAATAAATCTTCGCTTTACCCTCTATAATTTTATATTAAGTTCTCCCACAAAATTATTGTATCTTTGGTTGATTAGTATAAAATTAACTTCATTTGTCACGAGGTGCTTGTTTGTATGTTGTGGGGATTACCAGGTGTACAGTCTTCTTATTGTACTTGCAATAACTAGTATTTCTTCCTGACAGAATTGCGTTTTATCTCCCCTACTGTTGCGATCACCCACTGTGTTGTCAATACAGCCTTGTCCAGTCTTGGCGTTGAACAATGTCCTATTTTCTAAATAAATTATTTCTGAAAAGTGCTGTTTTCATACCACATATTTAAAAGTACTGGCGCCAGTTTATGACGTAGATATCTACCGACCAATAAGAATCGCTAACAATGGCTCCCACGCAAATCTTTGATGCTTTCTTTGTCTAAGCTCTGAAGAGTCACATTGATGAAATTACTTCCTCAAAAGTTTTGATATACTTAGGTAAGGCTAGGTTTCTTGTGAGTGAATCAATGCCGGCCCTTCCACTACGATCTACGGTTTATTGTGGCTCATGCCGAGTTTATATTTCCCCCATCGGTCCAGCCCTTCTTATGAATGAAGGTAAAGATAAGTGTGGGGGAAGCATGCTCTATGTATTCGGGTCGAACTGCTGACTCCTCGAAAACAGCATGCCTGATTCTGGCTGTATAGGACATGTTCTGGAGTTTCGGCATCTTCCATGTCTAGGCGATACTCGGCACTTTGTGCTATTCCGATCCTGTGCATGTGATAACGGAGTCTGCAGTATGCAGTGTACAGACCCACCAGTGCTTTAAGGCTCTTCCTCCCAATTCCCAGAGGTATGTCTGCCACTTTCCCCCCTTTTGGACAGGGTACAGAGGATTTTGCATGGTTCATGCCTGGTAGTCTCGACCAATATTGTTTGGCCTGTGTATTGGCCCGCAGGGGTCGAGATTGTGAAGTTAGCTGTATTCAGGGATAGTCCCAGTACTGGCTCCGGTCCAATGAAGTTAAGCTCGGATCCAGCTTTTGCAAGTTGGTCCGCTTTTTCGTTGCTTTCTTGTCCGGTATATCCCGGTATCCAGACTAGTGACACATTGTTAATTTTCCCCAGCTGGGTCAGGGCTTGTTTGCAGTTCCATACTGTTTTCGACGTGCAATGTATAGATGCCAGTGTTTTCAGCGCAGCTTGGCTATGAGAAAATATTTTTATCGAATTGTGAGTTTGTTGCTTTTCAAGCAGCCAAGCTCGATGGCCAGCAATTCAGCCTGAAATATGAATGCGTTTTTGCAAAGGCTGACCGAAATTCCCAGCCTTGGGTTTTCACCATATACCCTTGCTCCGGCACCATGTTTAGTTTTGGAGCCATCTGTGTACAGGCAGAGATCTGCCCTCAGTAGCTCGGTCCTGTCGCTGGCCCATAGCTCTCTGTCAGGAATCATTGTTTTGAGAGGCAAACTAAAGTTGGTTTTCTTTGGCATTATGTCAGAAGGCATGCTAAGGGTGCTGTGTCGATTTATGTCATCCACAAGCACTATATGTTGCATTGCGCTTCTCCCCTCCAAAGTGTTTTTTGAAGCATAGTACAGCGATAGGTTGACCTCATTGCTTCTCTCTTCACGTATATGTGAAGTGGAGTCAGGTTTATGAGGACTTTTATAGCTGCTGTAGGCGAGGTGCGGAAAACTTCCGTTATAGCCAGGCAAGCTATTCTCTGTGAATTTGTTTTAGATTTGTTTTCCAGGTTTTGCCACAGATCCCGTGGCAGTTCCAAAGCGACAATTTTACTTTTTGGCTTACTTTTTTCATATGAGCGTTCCAGGTTAGAGTCTTGTCCCGAATGAATGGTACTAATTCTCCCCGAATAGTTAGTGGCTACCAAGTTATCAAGTTTTCTTCTCCTGGTGAAGGGTACTATGACAATTTTGTGAGGATTGATTCTCATTTCCTCTCTCTCGCGCCAATCAAGTACGCAGTCCAGCACTTCTTGGAGTGCAGCTTAGACTCTCGTCTCAGAACTACCCTTGGCTGTTATAAGTAGATCGTATGCGTATGCTTGAACCTCAACCCCCCACAGTTGTATCACGGCTAGGAGGTCACCCACCAGAAATAACCACAGAAGCGGAGAGAGTACCCTTCCCTGCGGACAGCCCCTGGCGGCCCTGAACCTGGCCCCTGTAGAAAACTCGTTGTCACTCTACCGTTCAGCATGATCCTAATCCAGTTACAAATTAGTGGGTCGATGCTTCTAGATTTTGTTGCCTCGTAAAGAAAGCATCGCATTGTTGAAAGCCCCCTCTATGTCCAAGAAGGCGGCAAGTACAATGCTCTTACAATATTCCAGAGAGCCGTCTATGCTAGCGACCAGGTTACTAAGAGCCAGCTCTGTGGACTTTCCTGCCTGATAGGCGTATTGATTGTTACTTAGGGAGTTAGTCCTGAACGCCTCCCTCTCAATTCACTCATCCAGCACCTTTTCTTAAGTTCTCAGAAGGAACGATGTCAGACATTGATCTAAATGATTGGGGTGTGGTGTGGGTTCTTTGCGCCCCGCTTTAAGGATATAGATCACCTTGATAGCTGTCCAGCTTGGTGCTAAATGGTTCCACACCAGACTGGCTCTGAATAAGGAATGCAAGCAGGATCCCAAGTCCGTTCTGTAGCAGAGCAGGAGAAATGCCGTCTTCCCCAGGCGATTTAGAAGAGTGGAATTTACCTGGTCGAAGCCAAAGTAAGGCCTGTAGCTTGTAGCACCAGCCCTCGCACGTTTACTTGCCTGTTCTGGGGTGCTAGTGTCGAATCGCAGGCGCTTTCCTGCAGCTCCGGAGTCGGATTTATCCCCGTCTGGCTGCTGGATTTTAGTCGCCCGCTTCCACCTCTTTCAGGACGGTTTCGTGAGCGACCCCGCTCTTGATAAGACGACTCAGGTTCCTTCTTTGAGCCCCTGATAGTCTTGTTTCAGTGCTTACTGCCTCCCGATTGTCTCCAACATCAGACCTGGTCCGATGTTGGAGGGATGGTTGAAGGTGTTTCGCCGGCTACGTTTCCAGAGTCGGATTCTACACCTCCATTGTTTTCTCTTCAGGAATAGATTAAAAATCAAACGAGAAGAAGCCATTGACGTCATCGCTGACAAAGAAGGCTTTTCTCTGGGCCCCTCTTATTTAAAGTGAGACAAACTATAACGCGTGTGGCTTCTTCTCGTTTGATTTTTACTCTATCTGTGTTTTTGTTTTGTTTTCGTTACTCATATTAAATCCCACAAGTAGTAAGGGAGGTACAGGGTCCGCCACTACAGAGCTTCGCGTGCAGTGGTAAGGCTAGATACTCCAGGATGTCGCCCGGTTTCCTGGAGACATCGTTCAGGACAGCTGGTTGAGTTACATATAAAATTCGAAAATTGACGTCACTTGACCGAAATGAAGTGAAATTGGTGAAATTGGATGAGAATGGAAGAAGCGGCACAAAAAGTTACCCAGATCCTCAAAATTTCAATTATATTGGATGACGCGTTCCGTCAGTTATTACCTGGGAAAAACGTCGTAGGACACCCTGTATATATTTTTTTGACAGCCGTGCGAAAAAATGTTTCCTCACTAGTGCGGGAAAACTAATTTTCCGCACGGGTATCGGTTTTTTTGCACAGATGTACGTACAAACAGTATTTTTGGAGAGACTTTTATTTTTGCAGGTTCCTTAAAATCACATTGGCATTTTTTTTTTTTTTTTTTTCAATATTCCTGGAATCCCATCTAAAAGTCCTTAAAATTCTCTAGAAATTCTGACAATTTGAATATCGTACCATGGAAAGTTCCAATATTCTAAATTTGAAAGCCTGAATAACTCAAAATTTTTCAATATTCTACCTGATAATATTTGACCCTCTATAACTTTTTTTTAAAAAATCGTAAATTGCTCAAACTTCCATGGTTTGTAGAGAATTTCATGGGCTTCTAGGTAAATTATTTGGATTTCCCTTAAAAATATTACTCTTTAATATACAAAGTGTTTTTTGGGAGATTTTTATTTTCGCAGGCTCCTTAAGATCACCTTGTAGTTTGTGATGGCAATATTTTTTTAAAATCTTCAGTACCCCATTTGAAAGTCCTTAAAACTCTCTTTAATTCTTGAAAATTCTGAACCATATGTGTTTGAAAAGTTCCAATATTCTAAAGTTGAAAGCCTAAAAAACTCAAGTTTTTTCAATATTCTACCTGATAATCTTTGACCCTCTATAACATTTTGAAAAAAAGTCGTAGATTCCTCAAACTTTTAAGATTTGTACTGTAGAGAATTTCAAAGACTTTCAGATGAACCATTCGGATTTTTTCTTAAAAAAAAAATACTGCTTGATATAAAAAGTGTTTTTCAACAGACTCTCATTTTCGCAGGTTCCCTAAAATCACCCTGTAGTTTACGATAACAATATTTTTTCAATATCCTCAGTATTTAAAAATCCCTAAAACCCTCTATAATTCCTGAACATTTGAACATTGGGCCATGTGTCTTAGAAAAGAAGTTGCAAGATTCTAAAGTTGAAAGCCTGAACAACTCAAGATTTTTTAATATTCTGCATGATAATCTTTGACCCTCTATAAAATTTGAAAAAAATCGTAAATTACTCAAACTTTCAGGGTTTGTAGAAAATTTCATATAAGGTTTTCTGATAAACTATTTGGATTCCCTTTAAAAAAATTACTTTTTGATATGCAAAGAGTTTCTTGAGAAACTTTTATTTTTGCAGGTTCCCTGAAATCACCCTGTAGTTTATGATTGCAATTTTTTTTCAATAATTGTAGTATACCATCCTCAAAATTCTCTATAAATCCTGAAAATTTGAACATTATACCATGTATCTTAGAAATGTTCCGAACTTGTAAATGACCTGGCAATATTTAAATGGAAATTGCTTACCCGTAATATTTGGATGAAATTTAATTATGTTATTGTGGATGCCAGTTTAAGGGGCTAATAATTGCGATTCATCGGAAAAAGGGTTTTTGTGAAAATTTGGACATTTCCACCCTAATCTCGGGTACAAATGTTATTGGAAGTTATAGGCAGGACCAAAATACACCGTTCATCAGGAAACCTCACTTTACTTGCAGATTACTTTGGGGGTGGTTTAAGGGGGTAAAACTAATAATTGCGATTCATCGAGAAAAGGGTTTCTGTGAAAATATGGATATTTCGACCCTAGTCTCGGATACAAATGTTATTGGAAGTTATAGGCAGGATCAGAATACACCGTTTAAGGAACCTCACTTCACTTGACTTGCAGATAACATTGAAGATGGTTTAAAGGGGTGAAACTAATAATTGCGATTCATCGAAAAAAGGGTTTTTGTGAAAATATAGACATTTCCACCCTAGTCTCGGGTACAAAAATGTTATTAGAAGTTATAGGCAGGACCAAGATACGCCGTTTAGGGAACTTCACTTGACTTGCAGATTACTTTGAAGGTGGTTTAAAGGGGTAAAACTAATAATTGCGATTCATCGAAAAAATTTTCTTGATTTGCTGAATTATTTTTCCAAGGCCAATCAAAGACCGCGTGAAAGACATTGACATTGAAATTATTTTCTCAAATAATCCTTATTTAACCCCGCAAATTACTTTTCTAATAAATAACTGAATTTTGTCATGGGGCTTCCTTAGAAATACACTGTAGTTAATACGCACTAGATGTATCAGGTGAAAGTTTAGAAATAAAACATTTTCCTTTATTTTTCCATTCAACTATGAGGAATTTCGATGTATTGACTTCGTGAGAGTAGATGACTAATTTGCATTACTTATCTCCAATCAGAAATAGGTTTGCTCCCATTAATTGCAGCAGAAGATTAATAATCAACCCCTCAAAAAAGAACAAAATAATCAGTGGGTTACATCGTCGCACCCTGTATATCGGTCACCCAGAGATGCGGCACCTGTTGTACGAGAAAATTGTTAAATACCATGTAAGTTGGAATAACTGTTCATTGGAGGAAGACGTTTATTGTCTTTGGCATTCCTAAATAATCCGCGCCGGTCTGTTGATGATGCTGGGTTTTGTCAATTCGTCACAGACCTAATTAACCGCTCAAAAATATTATGTATAAATAAATATTTTTTTCGGAAATCACTTTCAGTGTAAATGTCCACACTTTGCTTTCTAAGATTAAAGTCATTAACTTCTACTTAAAACTAATGCTTTTAAAATTAAAAGTGGGTTTAATAGAACGTGAGTTTTATTAAATATGTATCCTATTTGTTCTGCTCTGATTGCCCTAAGCAGGAAACCTGTATTTTTTCGATACGTTTCATCAAAAGAACAGTGTTCGAACTGCACAAAAATCGTCTGCTCTTGAAACTGTGTTTGTCTTCAATGTTTATAATTTTCCTGAAATATGAATGAGAGAATTTAAATCAATAGTCTACAGAGACATCTAGAACAACTACTCTTTGAACAAGATAATAATTATTACTGTTTGTTCAAGTTTTCTGCTATGGGCCGTATAAAGCATTGCTTCTCAGTCTCACATCTGATTTATAGATGGGGCTAGTGATACAAAAGTTTCCTTATTCAAAGTATTAAATATTTAAATTCAATTAGCAGATCTACAATTATGTGATGCATTTTTAATCATTTGCTAATTGGAAATTGTCAATAATTATTGAAGCTATTGTGGTTCTGCTTTTGAATTTAGTTAAGTTGCCTTAAGACTAAGAAACCCTTTTGCTGTGACATCACTATAATTGAGTACTACTTATTTGTTACCTTTCTAAAAGTTTTCAAAAACATGAAGCCTAAACTTTTCCTTTCTTTAATAAATTACCATTGGTTCTTATGAACAGAGGGCAATCCATCATCAGAAAAATTTCAATTAAAAAGGTTTGCTGAACATTCAGAAGTTTAAACTGAACAGACAAATGAGAATAAATCATTGTTTATTTCAGTGAAAAGTTAAGGGGAAAAATTAATTTATTTTTGCCATATTTTTCCTTTCTAAACAATCGACAGAAGTATTGTAAAGAAAAGTTCTTATACTTGTTTTTTTTTCTACTGTTTAAATTTAAAACTGGTTTTTTCTTTCCTATGGGATATTCAATCCAAAAAAAAAACTTTCCGACCCATATGGCTCTTGAGGAAAACGGTAATGAAATTTAAAGTCACCCAGATAAGCGAATGCGTGGTAACTTTACAGTCTCAATATCAATAAAGGCCTTTTTCCAGAGATAAGAAAAACAAGGGTTGTAAGCCTGTCTAACGGCCTAAAGGTAAATCTATAGGGGTGCCGCCAAGATATAAAAAATGCCGCTAAACACCGGATGAAAATGCTAAGGCCGTTATCGGATGTGTGTAAGTTCTTTGTGGAATCGATACTTCCAGACAAAGAATTCGTGAAAGTTTTCATCCAAGCTGTGATTGTACTTTTTATATAGCTACTTCTTTCTCTTCTAGAGGAAATAAAACATTTTTCACCTGTAAAAACTATTATTTTATGGATTTTATTGCTATTTTTCTCTGTTATAGTAGATATAGTCAATTTTCCTTTTTCAAATCATAGAGCTTTTATGAAAATCTACTCTTGCATAAAGAAGATAAAAGAGCGAAATTGAATATTTATCCAATAAAAACATAACGTTATTTGATGTAAAGTGTCGCCGTTTTAGAATATCTTTAAGCTTAAGGTTTTTCTTTAGGAATACATGTGTGGGTTAGTTAATTTTTTTTTAAATTATAGGTACTCAGATAGAAAACTGAAATTTCCAGCGATTATTATCCTCTTGTGTGCGACCAAGATATTCCACTCTCCCCATAAAGAAATGACACTTGAATAATCTCAAATTTATACCAGCTGCTCTATTGGATTCAAACACTGTTGGCAACATGACTAAACCAGACTCAAAATTTGTTTGGAGCAGAAACACATCATCCATATAAGCAATCACATAATGATTTCCATAACGATGATTTCCTAAGACTTTATTAATTGTCCTTTGAAAAATCGCAGGAGCATTACACAATCCAAAAGGAATACGCAAATATTCGTAATGGCCATCAGGCGTGATAAATGCAGTCTTGGGAATTGACGACTCTTTGATTGGAATCTGATGATAGCCGCTGGTTAAATCCATATAGTAATCTTGGCCAGGAACAGACCGCAAACTTCCAGGAACGTATACTTTCCCGAAAAATTTCTTATTTGTTGTAACCGTCACTAGAACTGATGTATTACGGGAAACAACTGAATCTTCTTTAGGCCACAATAGTATTTTTTTTTTGTCCTTAATTCAGAATTTCAGTTAGGTCGTCATCAGGAGTTACAATCCCTATTTTATCACCATCAATCATAACAACTTCTCCTGGTGAATTCAAGAAAGTTGCTGAAATTTTAACTAATAGTTCCTGAGATAAAATCGGCCGAAGGGACTCGTAGTGAATTTTTCAATTTTCCTGATGTCCTTTTTTCATAGATTTCGATTTCAAATCCCATGATAAAGCATTGTATGAAGTTTCTGGTATCCCAATTAATCGTTTAAAGTCGAAATATTTGATACATTAGATAGAGTTGAGTAACACTGCCTCCATAATCCGCAATCCTTACTTAAACACCTTAATCTCCGAGATGTTTCATTTTCCATTTATAACGCATTTCAACTTCGTATAAACTAAAACAATCAAACACAACTCTTCGTTTAATAGAAACAACTTACTCAACTTAGCTCACCAGGTCGTATTTCAAAATTTCTTGTACTTCTTTATATTTGCCTTTCAAAGTAGAATCCTGCGAACCTGGTAAATAAGCTACCGCACTTTTAAATTTCCGTATACACTCGAAATCACTACGAACTTCGTTACAAGCCGAAAAGTTTTTGAGTGGAATTTGAATAATTCCTTATTTAAATGGCTTCCTCGGAACGAAAACAAAATTATTTGAGCTTTCGTGGAGAGGGCCGGAAAGCATCGCCAATGATGCACCTGACGGACTTTTCACCGCGCCAACATTTCGCACAGGAAATTACTGGGAATTAGTCATTACGTGTTTTTAATACAAATATCGAATATTGATCCAAGAATTTATTAGCTTTTGGGAAGTTTCTCGTTTTTGGTCCGTCTATTACTGCTGCTGAATTATTTTAAATAAAATTATAATTTCGTTTCAGTTTAATATTCATTCATTTTATTCGGTATTCGAATCGCAGACTTGCTTTATTGTTCTCTGAATAACCGCAGGAGCGTTTACAAGTCCAAATGGCATTCGCGGAAACTCGTAGTGTCCTTCTGGAGTTACAAACGCAGTCTTCGGAATTGATTCTTCATTCAATGGGATCTGATTGTATCCAGATGCTAAGTCTAGGGTTGTAAAATAGATGTGACCTTTGAGAGAGTCCAGAAGGTTATCGATCCTTGGCAATGGATATTTATCTTTCAGTGTTGATTTAAGGCTCTATAATCTATGCATATGCGCAGCTCACCAGTAGGACGGGACTTGCATAAGGTGCAGATGAGTCACGGATGATATCATTTTTCATGAGGTCGTGAACTATTCCTCTTACGACTTCCCTCTTAGAAAATACCATTTCTGTGGATTTTATTTTTCCAATCTCGTCTACATTTTTGGCAAAACAATCACGGTATTCATTAAGAAGGTCTAATACCTGTTTAAAATCGGTACTATTGAGCTTGGGATTGGTTTGGTTTTGAATATCTTGAGGCGTAAATTTTCTGAATTCCGTAACTTCAGTTGTTAATAAAGGAACAAAGGTATCAATTTCTGCGTAACAAGTGTAGCCCCTAACTACTACCCTATCCTTTTCGTAACATAAGTCCTGATCTGTAGAATTGAATATTGGGATATAACAATTTTGATTTAAATTTGTCACACAGCGCGGAATTATATGTTCTGTGTTAGGGATATTCCTATACTGTAAATCAATAAAAACATCACCGCGAGTTTCATCATTCAATACTAGAATAATAATATGCCCTATATGATGCGAAGGTATAACGGTTGTCTCGGCGGCATACAGATTTATCTTTTTTGGCGGTAAAATGTTTAAGTTTGGGAAGATAGTTTCATTATTATTGAACAACCGAACCTGATTATCATGAATGACAACCGTAACAATTTTGTTGTTAATAAATGATTGTCCTACGATTATGGAGACTTTTTGGTATACAATTATCTACTGTGCTGTCACTTTATTGCTTACATGAGCAGTACCATCACCAAAACCACGTAACCAAGCTGAAGCTGGTTCACAAAGTAAATCCACTTTCTTTACATCTGACTGTTTGACAGTTACTGCTCCACTGCCAGAATCAACATAACCTCTAATAGGATGGCCATTAATCATGACATCAATAAAATAACAAGTGTTTGATTCATTCAAATCTAAAGTCAGATGGAGTGTCCACAGAAATATAGGCTACTCCATATAGTATACTTGCACGAACAGCCGTCTACCTCACGGAAGGATTTTCAAATTTATAAGTGCGATTGTTGAATTAATTAATGCAGAACAGCAATCTAACCTAAGCTTGAAATTTACGCCTAGAGTAAAAACACAATCTAGGTGTGTAAAAATATCGCGTGATCGGCTCTATTTCAATACACTCGAAGATTACACATTTTTGAATATTCCCAAAGTTTCTTGATTCAATTTACTCTATCTACTATTAAAATCCTATAGAATGCTTTTTGAAACAAATTTAGTTTCCTATACGTCGCACATATAAAATAACTAAGTTTTCCTCTAGAAGCCCTACTTAAAACGCTGCGCTTCAATGTAATTTTCTTATGCTTGCACGAAGAACTATTTCTCTACTTTAGATTCAACTTCATTTGGGTAATTATTGTTACACTCAAAAAATATTTTAGTTTCGAAATTGTGACAATAAGACAATACACATTTGAAAAAGTTTAAATGTCAGAAACTTACATTTCTTCAGTGCGAAATTTTAAGAAGAAGAATCTACTGTTTTTGTTTATTTTTTCATTTAGGTTATGAAATTATCTACTTTTAATTCTTAATTGCAAAATGAAAGATATCCGTTTTCTAAATCCTTTGTCAATAAAACTCTTTATTTTCCTTCAAGTTTTTCAGTTTTTTATTAAAAGCTCTCATAATTACCCGTTACATTCCGAAAAAAACGGCTTCAATTTTATCCACACCAGGTCGTATACCGATATCAGATACTTCATGTCCTAAATATTCTATGTTCTCTTGAAGGTAATAGCACTTATTTACCGCAAGTGTAAAACCGGTTTCTCTAAAGATATTTAGTATCTGTCTCAGCTTTTCAAATCCATCTGGTGATGATATTGACGGTATTAATACGTCGTCCAAATAAGCCATAGCATCTGGATACCATCAGATCTCATTGTATGAAAAATCAATTCTGGAGACTGCGTTTGTAACACCAGATGGACACTACGAGTTCCTGCGAATGCCATTTGGACTTGTAAATGCTCCTACGGTTTTTCAGAGAACAATAAACCGGTATTCGAATCGCAACGAGCCCAAGACTTGGTTAATTGTTCTCTGAAAAACCGCAGAAGCATTTACAAGTCCAAATGGCATTCGCAGGAACTCGTAGTGTCCATCTCGTGTTACAAACGCAGTCTTCGGATTTGATTCTTCATTCAATGGTATCTGATGGTATCTAGATGCTAGGTCTAGGGTCGTGAAATAGATGTGAACTTCTAGAGAGTCCAGGAGGTCATAGATTCTTGGCAATGGGAATTTAACTTTCAGCGTTTTACGATTTATTGATCTATAATCTATGCACATTCGTGGCTCATCATTCTTCTTTTTCACCAGTAGGACGGGACTTGCATAAGGTGGAGATGAGTCATGGATAATATCATTTTGAATGAGGTCGTGAACTATTCCTCTTACGACTTCCCTCTCAAAAAATGCCATGCGATAAGGGCGATATGTAATAGGAATATCATCGTTAGCGATATCGCCATTTCTGTGAATTTTGTTGTTCCAATCTCAATAATCCTTTAATCTACTTTTAATTCTAAATTGCAAAATAAAAGATATCCCTTTTCTAAATCCTTTGTCAATAAAACTCTTTATTTTCCATCAAGTTTTTCAGTTCTTTATTAAAAGCTCTCATAATTCCCCGTTACACTCCGAAATCGCTTTATATCCCGGGCAAAACCCAGTGAGAGAACAAAAGGAACAACAAAGTCCGAGAATCAGACTTTGTAATGAATTTTTTTTCCAAAGTCCAACTGGACGGAAAAAACCCAATACCGCGCTCATAATCAAAGAGATAGAAGAATAAGGGAATAGAAAAAGGCAGGCAGCAAAATAACGGAAATTGGCTCCGAAACGTACGGCCAATCGACTCGGGATCAATTCGGAGACTTCGGGATGCTTTCTGGCCCTTTCAACGAGATCCCGGGATAAACTTTCAAGACAATTGTATTCGATAAACTCTACTTATTCGGGATTTGTTCCGCGATATACCTTTCGATTTATAACGCTGTTGTTTCCATTTAGGGACGACCCGTTCTCGAGACAGAACATATATTTCCAACACTTTAAACTATTTTATTTATTTCCCTCGAGTATTAGATATGTATATTGAATTTACTTTGCTTTTTCTCGAGGATTTACTATAACTGACGCAAAATTGTAACATCCATTTTCCAAAAACCAAATGTTCTAAAATAGCGGTAGCCCAACCAGCATTACGAAGCGATTTTGAAAAAAAAAATGCAGCAACCATACAATGGTTTTATTAAAACATTTCTGTAATATGCGCGCGAGTGAGTTTATAAACGAAAATAGAAACTTAACGATGCACCTATCTCGAGTAAGGTGATATCTAAACTGACTCAGCCTACATCCCTAGGCTAGTTTACATTAAATTTCCCGAAAGTCTATACTAATATTAACATAGTTTATGGAAACAACAAAGAATACCTAATTATAACTAGATAATTGATATTTTATAGCATGTACTGAAAGAAGTTATACTTTAATGAAGGTTTTCAGGATAATTGGCTTGCTCAGATTATGTGATTCCAAATACCAGAGTTAATTCATAATTTTCTTCCTTAATATCTGTGACAAAATTGAGATGTTATATAAGAATTGATATTTTGGTGATGTGAATAATTCTGTCACATCTTAAAATTTCGTGGTAAATTATGCTGAAAAGTAAATTTGATCTGAAACAGTAAATAACAGTTTTCTGAACCGGAGGCAATCTGAACGAAATCTTTTTTCTTCTCTTCTTGGAGTGGCTATTGAAAGGTGTTAGTAGAGACTCAAAATTAGTAACACTTACCACTTTTCTGCTGAAGCTCTTGGAGAGCTGTGTCTAAAACACCGAGCGGCAGATGAACTAGAGGATGAGAAACGGATCGAGAACTCGCTCAAATATTCTTTAGTTTTCAAGAAAGTGAAGGGATATGAAAAGATGTGCCTTTTCAGAGTAGAAGCTTTTTGATGTAGTAAAGATGGGTATTGCTCTGATAGCTGTGAGGTGGGTATTAGTCTGATAGCTGGGGGCATTTGAGCCTGGGAAGTTTTTCGATACCGTGGGAAAATCTCTAGATCGGCGGTGCCTTTGATCTGAAATTTTGCGAATTTGATCCGGGCCATCCCCAAAATTGACGAATACAAATGCAGAAACTGTTTAAATATTCTTTAGTTTTCAAGAAAGTGAAGGGACATGAAAAGAGGTGCCCTTTCAGAGTAGAAGCTTTTTGACGTAGTAGAGGTGAGTATTGCTCTGATAGCTGTGAGGTGGATATTGGTCTGATAGCGAGGGGCTCTTGAGCCTGGGAAGTTTTTCGATACCATGGGAATATCTCTAAATCGGCGGGGCACTTGAGCCTGAGAAGTTTCTCGATACCGTGGGGAAATCTCTAGATCTGAAATTTTAAGAATTTGAACGAATTAAATTTCCGGCGATAACTAGTAGTGAAAACTAGTGGCGAATTGACGAAACTGATGTTAACTGGCCTCAACATCTGCCTAAATAAGCGAAAGGAACCACCCTCTGGGTACCACTTTAGAAGTCCATTGGCTACCCCTTAGTACCGGGCTTGCAAGAATCGACAAAATCGAAGATCTCCAACCCTCTTAGCTTTCAGCGATTCGCTGAAAGTACTCTCTGGTTTCTTGTCGTGTTCCCATTGGTTCAAACTGCTCCACACTGTGATCCAGTTTGATTGCTCTCCAACATAGTTCTTTAGTTACTGTGATCAAATTATTAATTGAACATTTCATGTTTTCCTTTTTAATCGAAAACTTTTCCCTTTTCTAATTACCTATGCTTTCTATTCTTATTTCTTAATTTCTAACCTAATTATCAAGGGTGTGAAATGAATTAAACTATCCTCTAATAATTTAATAATAAAATAATTGAGTGATCACTCCTATATCGATCTACCTATATCTTAATTATAACTAAGCATTTGACTATCTTACAGTTAACATTTCACCCGAGTAATAACCCTTGATAATTATATTGTTATACAATTTGTTATTGTATCTTAAAAATCCAGCTCATGTAATAATTGCTTCGCTCCACACACACATGCTTCGAATATAATTTCTTTCCAGCAACGGTATCAGTTACCTAACATCTGGGTTCGTCATAAAACGTGGGTATTCGGAAGATTATCCTTGACTTTGAATAAATTATAACAACCACATGAGACCTGGTTCAGTCGACAGATTATTTTGAAGTTTAGTGTTTATCTAGGAAAACATAAATTTTGCCTACATATTTGTCAATTTCGGGTTAAGCAAAATAATCTTGAAGCTATAAAATTCGATACTTTTTTGGCTTACAAGTGATTTTTACCAGATTAGGTGGTTCGCAGAACTCCATGTATTTTTAAATCCATTAGGGTCATATTTTAACTATCTATAAAAATAAAACTTTTTCCACGAAAGATGAGCTTGAACCGAGATTATGAATTTGCTATTGATTTTGTTACATATCTAAGTAAGTAACTTTAATTTGTTTCCTATTCCTTTTCATCTTTAATCGTATCGGGTTTTATCACTTTTCTAGCGAGAGAAGCTTATGAGTGCGTGATTCAATGTAATTTTTGAAAGCAATTTAATGTTAAGGATTTCAATTTGGTGTCCTGTACAAGGTTGTACAGGTCTTTTAGTGGGTGGTGTTTCATTATTATTTCCGGAACTACGTTTGGTTGCTCAAAAATGTGTGTCTTCTGCAATCCAGTGCCTGACAGTTTACTGTTGATATGTGTTCCGTCTTCACATTGAAAATATCTTCCCCGATAAGTTCTGCGATTGCCATTTGTCATTTATTGTTATTTCAAATAAATCAGCTCCCATGACTTGCCAAAGATAATCCTACAAAGCAGTGATCATTGGCTTTGTTGGTTCTTTAAGTAACAACTACAACTAAGGCTGAATTTGATTAATACATTTCGAATTTTCGTTTGTGAGACTAGATAGGTAACCACCACAAATGCTCATAAATTCGAAAACTAATCTGATATTCTGCCAAATAAATATTATTCG
The DNA here is from genome assembly GCA_917834065.1 of Ceutorhynchus assimilis. Classification (NCBI taxonomy): domain Eukaryota; kingdom Metazoa; phylum Arthropoda; class Insecta; order Coleoptera; family Curculionidae; genus Ceutorhynchus; species Ceutorhynchus assimilis. The sequence continues at coordinate 32,761,415 of OU892284.1, forward strand.
ATAGCCGAAAACTCGAATCCTAAGTTCGCACCTAAACCCCGATGCATTGTAGTATATTTCACTTATAATATTAAACTGGTAGTTGCCAATTGATTTTAAATTTAATAACAAACCAAGCCGTGACAAGTAATGGCGTCCCTCGGGAGCTTTAACATGGGTAAACTTAATATGTGTTTAACTATTTAGCAAAACCGCAGTGCCAAGGTTAACAAGGCTGTTAAATTATGGGTCCTGGTTTCGGTTATTCTATGAGCGCTGACCGAGCCTAATTCATAATGTGTGCTTTAAAATGTTTCATTAATTTATCATACAAACGTGGCGCAGCTATGATTAAAACCCAAAGATTGCAGCTTTTGGGTAAAGTACTGGGCTCTAGAGATAAATGGCTAGCAACTAATTAATATAGACAATTTTTAATTTTAAGTTTAGCTGGGTGGAACTTTATTTTAATATTCCTCGAACAATTTAATCCAGAGGAAAGAAAAGTTCGAAGTTCTAACATTTGTTTGTACTGAGCTCGATAGGACTGATTGCTTATAGCAGTTTTTCGATGAAGACCCTAAAGGATTTCACCAATTTTATTGAGATAATTGAATATAAACGAGCAACTTATCAGTGTGTTTTGATGTGGCTTCACTCTTTATCCTGGATTGCCTGACACACCTATTTTTAGTTTGATGGAGAATTCTATTGGCTTCAATTCATGAAGTGGCATCTGCAATTCTGTCGCAAATTATTTCAATAAATAGGTTATAGGGCTGAAGCTTGAAAACATCTACAGACACCTTTAACCCGGGATCGGTCGCTACCCTTCCTATAACGCGATTGGTCGCGTGTTAGATTTTATCTAACACTAAGCCCCAGTTGTACAATCTCGGTTCAAAACGAAGTCCAACTGACCTCGACTGGTACTTGAGCTTTCCCATTTAAAATACATTGCTGTCAGCTATTAATCAAATTCTATCAATTTTGACAGCAATGCATTTCAAATGGGGAAGTTCAAGTACCAGCCGAGTTTAGCTGAATTCTGTTTTGAACCAAGATTGTACAACTGGGCCTAAGAAAAAATTTCGGAATCAAAACTTGAATTTAAATTTAATAAATGCAATTAAGTCTTGGTATTTCAATCGTAGTTGGCCCCGTTGATTTTTTCTAACAGCTAAGTGTACGCTGAGGTCGCGTGTTAGATTTTAACTAATATCTAAGTCATCTTCCTGATATGACTACCCTTCTGAGCCAGCTAAATGCCGATTTGCCATGAGCTTACATAGGACCTCTTCCTCTTCCAGGCATTTCGGGAGGGGGAATGAACTACCGCCACTATTCAAAATTTTATGTGCATAAAACTAAAAATGTTAGATTTTTTCTAACACCGCGACCGATCCCTGATTAATAAGAATTGGATGAACCGAATCAACTTATTCAATGAAAAAAATAGAATGTGATATGTGAATGTTAAACCCCAACGGGATTATCATAAGCCAAGTCAAACGACACCGATAGATATCTGAACACGAAGGGACCTTTTCTCATAAAAAATTATTTGTTTATCGGAAAAAGGAATCGGAGAGAAACCCAAATAAAATATATATATTTTTTTGGACCAGCAAAGGGTCCTAAAAAATTCGGATTTGAAGTTCAAGGAGACGTACAAAAGTCCCAGACTAAAAAATTTTGGACAGGGTTGGCATGTTGTAGTTGATTTCATGGGAATTTTTAATATCCAATTAGAACTATCGAGTCGATAGACTTGACACTTGAATTGGTTTCTTACACTCAGTGTCAGGGTTGATGGTGAAAAGTAGTCATCAGTGATCTCTGATAAACCTCGTGAGTTTGTTGAATTGTTGAAATATTAATAAAAGTGTCCTGGAGTAATAAAGTGTCTTTTACTGGAAGGGAGAGATCAGATGGCGCTGCGGAAATTAAGAAACCTATAATGATTTTTTAAAGAAAATGAAATAAAAAAGGTGGAGATAAAACCACCAGAGGAGTTATGTCTGGAAAATTTTAAAAAATGGAAAAAAAAAGTTTGAAATATATATGTATGCAACAGGAATGAGTTCATATCCAAAAGTTACTGAAGAGAGAAAAGTTGCCGTTCTGCTACATACTTTTTTTTATTAACTCTCCAAAAGTGACAATATAATAATAATTGAAATACTGGTACCCGTTATTTATAACAATGAAGGTATACCAGAAAGGTATATAATGTATAACAAGCAGATTCTGTGAGAACTTGAGCTGAAGCTCATAAAGAAGAAGTTGATGGTCTGAACCACAATCGGAACCAGGTACAGTTTTACAAAGACTAAGCCAGATGAAATTCACTTCCTTTTTCCCAACGCAAAAGTTTCGTTGTGTCGTTTAGACTCGGCAAATTTATCCTTTGCAGGACGAGCATCATAAACTGCTTTTGCAATCCCAGCCGCACTACCACTAAGGGCACCCAACGCACTTAGTCCGACGAACAGAGGTATTAAACCTCCAACCAAAATGTAATCGATTTGATTGCCATATTGTTCGTCTGGTGATACCCAAGTGGATGTTGTGCAAACAAGGTGTTGGCAATAGAGAGCGAAAAGCAAACGAAATTGTCAGTGCTGGACTGCAGTACTGCTTATACCGCCAGGCTTTCGAAGCAAGGATTGCAATTTTGTAACTCTGACTGAGAGACTTATTAGAGACAGAATATAGTTTGTGGTATAAGGGACCAGAGAGTACGCGATAGACTGCTACGAGAGCCGAAACTAGACTCACAACATTGTGTAAGGCAGCAGAATTGGCAGAAAATCAGAGTAAGAAGCTATCAGAAGAAGCAAGTAGTGTTCATGCTACAAAAAAAAAAGGTGACAAAGGAGATAGAGGAAGAGGTGGAAGAAAATTTAATAGAGCTTGTGCGAAATGTGGTACTGTGCATGAGTTTGGAAGGTGTCCTGCATATAGGAAAATATGTAATAAATAATAAATGCAAACAATATAATCATTTCGAGAAAATGTGCTGTGCTCATATACCAGGTAATCGCAATGCTCATGCTGTAGAGGTAAAATCAGCACTAAAGACTACGGTGACGAAATAAAAAGCTGCGCGAAGCGGGTCGGATCTCTCTCCCTCGTCTATCTCTCGCTGTCTGCCGTGACCTCGGCCATGAGCTGAAACCAGCAGCGGGGTATCTTTTTAGACAAAACTTGGATACAAAATAAACTAAATAAATATGCCTGCTGGCCGTACGACAATGAACCACGTGCTTGGCGTTCGGCAGCAGCACCGATCGATACGATACTTCGGTTAGTCTTCAAAATTGGGTTTGTGCGCAAATGACGACACCGTACTCTTTAGTCTTGACGCGGACTCTAAAGCAACCGAAGAAAATGAGTCCGATTTGTTAATTGTATTAGTAAGTGTACACAGAGGAAAACAAGTAGAATCAGTAAAGAAAACCAGCTAGTGTGTCAAGAAGTGGTTATTAATGATCAAGTTGTGAATTGTAAGATTGACACCAGAGCTGAAATAAACATTTTGAATAAAACCGTAGCTACCAAGTTCGGGGCAGCAATAAAATATCCAAGTGTATGATTAACTAATTATGATGCATTCTCTATCGGCAGGGTTTATGGTGAAGTTTCAGTTCTATGTAAAATAAACAATATAGAAGGTACTGAGACATTCCAAATAGTTGAGATTGGTGCACCCTGTATAATTGGATTAAGCTTTTCAGAAAAATATGGTATAATGTGATCAATTTGGCAATAGATACAATCAATGAGGATAAAATAAAAGAATTGATCACAAGGAATGGAGAAGTATTTAGAAAAATTGAAGGAATGAAAGATATAAGCTATAAAATAAAATTAAAATGAGATATTGAACCAGTGGCGGAGGCATCACGAAAAATACCAATTACAGAAAGCATTTTTTTTCTCAGCCTTTCGAGCCCATGCTCTCCACTGAAGCTCACAGACTCTACTCCTTCCCATTCATACAAGAGCTTAAATGGTTGGCCTTATCATGCATCCCCCACCCTAAGATAGTCCGATTCGCAATCCATGGTTGGCCATTCAGACTCCACCAACATCATGCAAGCCTGAGAAAGTCCTTCCACATCCTCTTACCAAGCCAACGAGCCAGTTAAACAAACAAACAACCATGCCCTAGCCGGGATTCGAACCCGTATCCCGCAGCATGCGAAGCAGATACATTAACCACTATACTGCCTAGATCTGAGTTAAGTACACTAATGAAAAAAGAAAACTCGATTTCATTTGGTAAAAAATTGCCGCAATTGTACTACCAAATTTGACCTCTAGATGGTAGTTGCGTCGTTACTCCATTATAGGTTCTTTGCGCTAACATTTCCGAACAATACCGACGCATCGATCAGTTGTGTCAATAAGTGGAATCAGTTTTTGAGAAATTCCGACGTAAGTGCAGTTTGTGTCGTTATTTACCCAACAACTGAGATTGGTGTAAGTAAGGACGAGTAACACTTTGGTGGAAAAGTAATGTTATTGACTCTATAAGTATAATTTTTTTACGTTTTTTGTTCATTTTCTTCTTTTTTCTTTGCTTGGCACTAATTTCTAAGCGGAATTCGTATGTTATGAAATAATAAGGTTGACCCAACTGAGATTTTATGTGTTTCATTTCAGAAATAAAACGACACAACTACAAAATTCAAAATTCACCATCAATTTCAAAAACTATTTTTATTCAATTGGTGCGTACTTAAAGTGGTCCAAAAAATACTGTTAAGGTTCTTATTTTTAGTCAGAATGATCATTTATCCCCTTGAAAATTATAAAATTAACTAATTGCAATTTGTTTTTTGCCTCTCCTATAAAATTATTGCTTTCGCACATACGTCGGTTTTTTTCTGGAACAGCGAATATGATAAATATAAAATCGAAGATGTAGTTAGAAATTGTGAAACATGTCTGAAATTCCAAAGATCACATCAAGGGGAAGAGTTGTTGTCAAGAGAATTGTCTGATGGTCCTTGGGAGGAAATTGGGGTAGACATATTTTATTTCAAGCCTCTTGCATATTTTTCAATGATTGATTATTTCTCAAAATATCTTGAAATCAAAGAACTAACTAATGAAAATAGCTGCACTGAAGAGTAATTTTGCAAGATATGGTATACGAAAGTTGCTTTATAGTGATAATGGACCTCAGCCTCAACCACAAACTTAAATATTCTACAAAAGTTTGGAATTTCAGGCATATAGGTAACTTCTAACCCCGTATTACCCTAAATCTAACAGGTTGGCTGAAAGGTTATGTCTAAATTTGAAAATATTAAAAAAAAAGCGGAATATCCCGGAATAGACATTTACATTGCCTTATTGGAGTATAGAAATACTCCAATAGATTCGCCTATCAATAAATCTCCATGTGAATTATTGTTCGGGAGAAATTTAAATGCCAACGCCTGAAAATTTCTCAAATCACATAAAGAAAGAAAATTATTTTATAAAGCCGACAAAATAGTTATAAACATTTCCACGATTCAGAGAATAGAGGAAAACCTCTCGACTTTAGTAGCGGAGAAGTGGTTTAAGTTAATCAGGACTATGCGAAATTAAAACTGGAAAATCCACAGGTTGCTGATGAATGGTAATCGATTTTTAAAAGATATCGAAACTGAAAAGGATAGTTTTTCACCTTACCTGGCTTCCCTTCCAAACTCCACTCAGTTGGCCAGCTCTTTCAGGAAGCTCAAGTCCAATGCGGAGGAGTGCAAACGAAACCGTCTTGATTTAACCGGTCGCGGCAAACGAAAAACCGCAAGTCTATTTTCACAAACCACACGAAACGCACGGAATTTTTTTGTCGACTGACTTCACTCGTCGGCAGTGTAAGGACTCTGCAGGTATGCTTTTACAGGGTTTAACGCGCGCATTTTTAAAAGCCAAATTTAGCAAAGCCCTATCAAATCTTAGGCATATGGCATATAGCACGCGCAGTTCAATTAGAATAAAACAAAACAAAAATAAAGAGGAAAAAAACGAATCAATTTCCATTCCCAAATAGGATTTGACATCCTAAATACCCAATTTAACCTACAACTATATACAGGGCGCGTAGACGAAACTGAAAAAGGACAGTAGTCATCAAATGACACCAGCACAAGTAGTAGGACCAGGGGTGCGATTTTCGAAACCATTCGAGTACATTTCTTACACGAAATTTGACTGACAGCAATGTTAATTAAATGGGGAGCATTCGAAATCGTATCAAATTTCGTATGCGTGAATATTCGAAAATACGACCCCAGCTGACAGACCTAGAAGTTACATATTGAGTCTTCAAAATGAACATATCACATAGAGAAATAGCGCACATTTGTATAAATCTAATCAAAAAGAAATTATCAACTCTGACGACAAGTGGAATGAAATTGTGAGTGATTCCAATAGTAATAAGGCTTCAGATGAAAAATGTTTTTCTGAGCCATCTCATCCTTTGGAGTTGGGGTCTCAGTCAACTTCTAACAAATCTTATATACCAAGGGATGTTTTTAATATTTATGTAATGATAAGGAAAATCGTAACTTCTAGGTCAGGTCGGTATATAAGAAAACCTTTATTTCTTTCAGATTATTTTTAAATTTGGATAATTATTTATTTTCTTTCATAAATATCATTTATTCTTTTAGTTGGAAAAGGGGGATGTCAAGATTGATGCTGAGAAGTTGTCCTCAGTGATCACTGACAAACCTAGTCAGTTTAGTGAATTGTTAAAATATTAATTAAAGTGTCCTGGAGTAATAAAGTTTATTTTACTGGAATGGGCACATCACACTCATCATTTTCCTTATATTGATTGAAGCTCTTTGCCTGCATCGTTTAGTATATTTCTTGAATCACGAATGCTTTTTCAAGCAGAGTTACACTACTGCTACGCGGACGATATAATTATTGTAGTCAGAGGTAGGTACCTGAAGCATGTCAAAGAAATAACTCAAAAAACATAGTAGATAACTGGTGCAGGGAGGAAGGCTTTTTGGGTTATCCGCAGAAAACCGTTATCGTCCTATTCATAAAGAAAAGAGCACTAAGAGGGCTTCAATGTCCTAAGTTTAACGCCCTTCTCAAAAGAGGTGAAATATCTAGGAGTCATTTCTGACCAAAAGATGACCTGGGGTCCACACCTCAATAAAGTTGTCCATAAGGCTAAAATTTCCAACTGCCGTAAATGTGTAGAGTTAATGCAGGCTTATGTTTGCGAGGCTTGGAAAGGAAGCTATGTGGAGTGGTCAGTATCATAAAAAAAAAACGGGTTTAGAGAACGTACTCTAATGACAGACAGGAAATACCACAATAAATCTTGATAAGGTTGCAGGGTTAGAAGAAGCCTCTTCGCCATCTCCATTCAAGCAGATCTAAATCTAAATCTACACTACTCAGTCTGATTTTCCATTCGATGCATAGCTTGGACCTACTACTATCGTGATCTTCCCCTGAGTACTATTCGTCTAAACAGGACTATGAGACCAAACCCTATTTCTTCGAAAACATACAACATACAACTTAGGTCTGTGGCATCAAGCAAAAAATTTTATACAATGTAGTAAAATTTTTAAAACCTAAATAAGTTTCAACACTGAAGCCATGAACTTCTCACATCGTCAATTTCTATGAAACTACCTAAGAGAATCGTTTCTAAAATCGTTTGAGAAAAGGTCTTTTTAAATGAACGGGATGAGGTACCATTAGCCAAAGAGCAGGATTCTTGAACGTATCATATAAGCCGTTTCAATAAGCCCTTAAGTATTATTTTTATCATCAAACTAACTTTCTGACAAAATTTATATATAAAGAGCCTAATGTAAAAATTTCACAAAAGAAGTCCCTGACCTGTATTTGATTTCTATAAAGCTTTTATGTAGCTTTCCGATACCTCTATTTCAGTCTACGAATTAATTAAATTAACTATCGATTAGCACTACAGCGCCAACACCTAAAAAGCGCAATTTAAACAAAATTGGTCGCCATTTGTCAATTGATTTAACAACTAATGTAGTGCGAAGCTGTCCCACATACAAAGCGGATTAGCCGGGGCTCAAAATCCCCGTCATAGAGCGTGAGTCAGAATAGAGATCAGCTAGTGTATTTCGAAGCGCTGGAGCGATGTCCATTAGGAAATTATTTGCGATTCACTGAACGGAGCTTTTGCCGATGTTTGCGCTTACGCGAAGGTAGATAATATTGGTAGTTTTGTATCATTTCTCACATACTCACGATAGTATATGTTAAAAAAAAAACAGGCTTTGAATTCCGTTTACTAAATAGACACGTACAACATCTGATAATTCAAGCTTCAGTCTAAACTAAAGCTTTTTCAAAGGTTGAAAAAGGCAGCATTTTCTGAAACACGGTGTTTTATCCTTGGGAAAATAAAAAAACATGTATATTGAATTCATAGCAAACAAAGGGCCCCAAAAACCTGTGAACCTGATTTCCATTGAAATTCGAATGAGTATAGATATTTGACACAGGGTCTCGATTATTGCTTGCGCTTCTTTGTTTGCGATATTTCATTTCATTGATTGTAATCTAACGTCTGAGCATCCGTGGAATTTGTAATAATCACACTCCTGTGTCGGAGCTTTGTATAGAAAAAACATAATATGGATAGTGGCAGCCAAACGAAAACGAGTAGCGTAACTTGACATCAGGGGGCCTCGGTGCAAGATTAGATTACAGTAACTGATTAGATTACCCCCCCTGGCTATTTTTGGGTGCCACTCCCAAAAACGTTAATTTTAAGCCTTCAAAATAGCTATTTAGGCAACAAGTGTGTAAAGTGAACCTTTACACGAATGTGAATTTTGACAATCACATGACTGAAAAAAGGTGCTTTACACACATATTGGCCACCACTTTACGCACTAGTGCTTGAAGAAGTTTACTAGAAAAATCTTAGACAGGAAAGAGAGGGGACTCACAGCAGTTGTGAATGAAGCAATTTGCCACCAAAAAATGTCTGCTTTTTTCATAACGTAACCTAGAAAGCATATTGTTTTTTGCCTGTTAAATGTAATCCCGTCCACTTTTTTTTCTCTGCCACTTTTGCAGCCATACGCTGAACAACCCACCATGCTAAATACCACAAAAAATATTAGTCTGAACTAAAATTCGCATAGTGACACCATGAAAGTTTGCCACCAAATATTGGCGTTTTCAGTCACAACCAGCTGCTATTGCAGGTAAAGGATGTTACGCGTGCTCTCTATTTTCTTGTCTAAGAGAAAAATACTAAATTGACAATGTCGACTTCTGTCATTGACTTTACTTCATACACTAGTGTGTAAAGTGAATTGTACTTCATGCACTAGCGCATGAAGTGTAATTTTACGTCTTTTGAATAGTGCGTAACCGTTAAGCAGGTCCTTTATAGGTACGCATGATAGTAGAAAAAAAAAATATTTTGTAATTGTTCTCCTTGGTGTTCACTTATATAGGTAAGTGGTACCACTTTGTTTCCCTATTCAAGAAGGCATGGGCTTTCCACAATTTCTCCCCTCACTCCATCTTGAGAATGGGGATTGACCAGAAGAATACACAATCAATTAAATTCAACATATTTTGCGGCCGCCTGAGACAGACAAGGTCAACAACCCTAGGTTGTTAGCGGAAAACGTTTGATTAAAAGCTTGTACTACAATTTCCAGACATTTAAAAACATTTTTTTTTTTTTTTGAAATTATTACGAATTTAATAAAATAGGTACCTACTTATAACAAATGAGGGGCCCCTCAAGTCTCTGGGGCCTCGGTGCTTTGCACCGAACTGCCCTATGATAGTTACGCCAGTGACGAAAACAATACTATTTACATCGAATGGTATTTCAATATTGAGCCAGTTTGATTGATCAAAAAATAAAAATTAATGAAAACATTTGGAAATGGTTTTTGTTTAATTTTCAAATAGCAAAACCTATAATTGAATTCGATAACATTCGTTATTAAAAGCTTATTCATCGGGATGTCATTCCTGGAATTGAATAAATGTATTATTATTTTTTTTTTCGAAAATCTTTGGAATCAATTTTGCGGTATTTAATGATAATACTCTTTCAACTTACCTAAAAACGGCACTGAGAAAATTGAATTATTAAGTTGTCTTTACCTGCTGGTTTATCGTCACAATTCTAAGACTCCTTCATGATTTGCCATAGATCTTGCGGTAGGTCCGGGAAGTCAGTAGCTAGCTTTCTGTTCTATTTTTGCCAGATGGAAGATCTAGGTAAGCCTTCTATCTAGAGTAATTCCCAGATATTTGACTTCGTTTGCAAAGGGTACCACCACCCTTCGTAGGTTGATTGTCAAGCTTCCTTTTCCTCACGCTTGCACCATGCAAATATTATTTACTGAATAGATTCGAAAAGTCTACGTTTTGATTTTTCTCTTACGTGGACGACAAACCCATTGTTTGTCGTCCGCGTAAGCCTGTAGGTCGACCTCCCACAGTTGGATTATGGCCACCGGTTGTCCATCAAGAGAGAGAACCCCTCCCTTCAGGCAGCTCCTGGCATCCCTAAATTGTACTCTTCCCTCATGTACGGACGTCGTTATATACCTGTTCTCAAACATCCTGCGAATCCAGTCACAGATGAGGGGCTGAATTCTTATGGAAATAGCCGATTCATAGATAGAGTTATTAAAACTGTAGTTGAAGGATCCCTTCATATCGATGAACGCTTTTTGTTGGTTACCAATCTCTGGAGAGTCGATTTGACACTCTGGTAAGAGTACTGATGAACACTCAATGGGCTGAGCCTTAATGGCCCTTCCCTGATTTGTGCGTCCAGCACTTCCTCCAGAATTTTCAGAAGAAATCATGTAAGACCTAAATCAGGTGTCTAAGTAGAAGTCAAAAGTTTTCATTAGTACCGCACGCTTGTACATAAATAAATATTACTGATTATAATACGCACCCTTTTAGAAAACAATTTTTTTTTAACTCTCTCCTCTTATGTAGCTTTTGATGAAGCTTTTCATTTAGCGGATCTTCTAGAAATTTTTTCCAAGATTCCTACTAAATGTAAGAAATAATGTCATGAATATCTAAGCTAAAATCATACCGCATATGTGTCCAAAATTAGCATTAAGTGATATATCTGCCATATGGCGCATTAGTTAAACCCTGCAGATGTTTAATTTATTAGGGATCAATTAGAGGCAAAACCGTAATATTATATCTTACCAGATATTGTTCTATTATTACATGTTGCGCATGTTATAGGCAGAAGGGCAATAATTGGCCGAATTATGTAGGTACCTACTATGAATTAATCTATTACTAATTAGAACTCTAATGTCCTGTTGTAAATCTATTTTTAGAAAAAAAAAAAGTTATGTATAAATGGTTATTATTGACTTTTTGAATATGTAAAATCTGCAAATCGGATTTCAAATTAGATACACGTCGTAATTTCCAATGTTTTATTTGTGTCCTTAATGTAAAAGCACTGAGATTACATTTTGCATGGATTATATTGCCTCTGTTTCGTAGATTTGCTTCTCAAAACAAAACAGTAGCGTACATACTACTGTTCATAACTGTTCCGTTTTCTCCCATATATTATTTTATAAATTAAATTATCGCCTCGAATGCTGACATTCTGGTGGCTACAACCAGTTTGCTACCAACACTTTCCGTTAGCTATTTTTTGATGGAAAGCTCTGCTTGTTCAGCTTGTCCTATTTTTCGTCTCTTTCAAATTTTGACTTTCGACCTGAAAGGTTGAACCTGGCCTGGGGGCAGCCATCTTCCATAAGTATGATTACTGTTCTCGTGGACAAAACTACCTTATCGGCCATCAGGCACTAATTCAGCGAAATAAAGTTGGGTAAGACAAAGTTCCCTTGATTACCGAAAAAAGTTTAAATCAAAAGTCTTGTAGCTACCGTTTTATTCAAGTTTGAATTTCGGACCCCTCGTGGTAAATTCTTTTTAATTTTCTTTCAAAAGTAATGGTTGTTCATGAAATGCCTCCATTACTTAGGGTCTTTCTAAGAGCTGTTTTTTTTTTCGACGAATCCGTTTACAACAAGCCCACATTTCTGAAGATCACCATTTTCGTGGAGCATGGGCATTAAGCTTTTGAAGGTATTCCTATAGGAATCAAGTCCCTCACGTATTGACTCCTGTATCTCCACATTTTAAGATAACTGAGAACTTCTAGCCTGTATCTACCTTGATTCGAGGCTAGAATCTGCAACTTCCCTCGTCAAGTAACAGAAAATCGATGGCTACCGTACTCCACCTTTTGTAGGAATTGAGGCTTGCATAGAATATAACTTTCATTACATATTTTCATGAAATCTACTTTATGATCAATTACCGTAATTATTACTGATATTACATTTGAATATTTCAAATTTCAATTTCACATTCTTGACACTGAAGTGAACTTTAAAAAATTATTTCCGGTTTTTGATTAATCGTATTTACTTTAGATTTTATCTCTACTCAACTTTAAGTACCGCCATATTTGCAAAATGTATATTTCATCAATGATAATCAGTAATCTGAACTGAAGTCAAGCTTGGACAATATGTTCTAAATTTAAAATTATTGAGTAAGTACCTAGATCGTCAAAAATGAATCAATTTTTCACCTGGGTCCTATAACTTATATATTTGAGGATTTCTATTAATTTCCCGTATACCTTGAATATTTAACCTAGCCTTTTCATACAGGTTCAATTTAATTTTACTGAATTTATTCTTTAAGCAGAAGCTGACCATATTTATCAATACAAAATTACAATTCCTTATTTTCTTTTTTTTTTAAATGAAATTTTTTGGAAACTTGACAATGACAATGATATGTTCAGCGACCGTTCATGAACTTATATCGCAACTATCTAATTGACTGAGCATATTATGGGCCTCCTGTTCTGTTAATTTGTTAACGAAACGGGTAACAACTTTTATCTGATGGGAGGTCGACCTACAGGCTTACGCGGACGACAAACCTATTTTAATAAAGGGAAAATCGAACCGTAGACTTTATATGGAAAAGGAAGCTTGACGATCTTAACCTACAAAGGGTGGTGGTACCCTTTGCAAACGAAGTCAAATATCTAGGAATTACTCTAGATAAAAGGCTTACCTAGATCTTCTGGCAAAAATAAAACAGAAAGCTAGCTACTGACTACACGGACCTATTGCAAGATCTGTGGCGAATCATGGAGGAGACGTAGAATTGTAATAACGATAAATCAGCAGGTAAAGACAACTCAAGAATTCAATTTTCTCAGTGCCGGTTATAGGTAAGCTAGAAGAGTAATATCTTTGAATACCGCAAAATTGATTCCAAAGATTTTCAAAAAAAAAAAAATATATACATTTATTCGGAAATCTGCCCCAGTATTATTGTTTAGCCGGAATATTCAATTCCAGGAAAGACATTCCAATGTTTTATCGATATTTTCGCATTACCGAAATATATAGAAAATTCCATCATTTTGCAGGACCCTGGGTCTTTCATTAATTGACGGCAAATAGGTAGATACCCCATTCAATTATCAGTTGGTATAAGAATGTAGACAAAATATAAGCATCTCCATAATAACCGTAAATAAAACAATCACCAGCTATCAATCCAATTCTTCGTCGGCATAGCAATGAACAACTCCTCCCTGAATGTAAAATAAAAACAAGCAACAAACAAAAAAAAAAGTTTTGAAGTCTCTGTTACCCTTTTTCCTCAGGCCCATAATTCTTAATACGTCATTGACCATTCTCTAATCGATTTTCCACGCCACAAACAATAATAAAATATGTACCGTTAAAACTGCCAAGGGTCACTAAAACCCAGGAAAAAATAACCGTATAAATCATCCTATTTTTTGATGTATCACAACAGAAGCCGCTTACTGTGAAATATTAACTTGTGAAATTTCAATATAATTCATCACTTTTGGGTTTATACATATTATTTTGCCTTGCCCTATACCCGTACGAATCTAAGAGGGGACAGACAAACTTTCGCGTCGATCGGGGATTAAAATGATTGTTGCCTAAATAAGTTTTGGGTCAAGTATTTGGGATAATGGAAGTGATAAAGGTAACAATGTTGGCTTTCGCTAGGGTATAATTCTATGTTGGAAAATTCAACTCGAAACGACTAGTTTGTTACCTTAGGTTCTGCTGATATACATTGTGATATGGGATTCGAGTTTACAAATATTATCACATAATTAGTTTATATGGCGATTTCAAATGTAATTTGCTTCTTTAGATGTTTTTTGATTTTAATTTTTTTATCCGAGACCTACAACAAAAGTTAATTTATTTACTTAAAACCTCCGCCATGTACTAAATATATTTCATTCATCTAAGTGACACAATGTTGTTTGTTAGTGAATCTGTATAAGCTTACTTTCTCCCTAATATATCAAACCAAATGCTTGTTACCGCAATCCAAAAGTTTAATAAGATCACGTGCGTCAGTCAGGCTCGAGGGAAAGGAAGAGTTGTTTTTGCTTCTCGAGTTAAATGACTTTTGATAGAGTGTAACTTCTAACTTGATAAGGTAATTCTGTTATACAGTTCTGGCAAACAGTTTCAAGTGTTTTGATTGTTTAGCAACACTGACGGCCGTCCATATTGAAATATTTTGAGAGACTAAAACAGAATTCTAAAAGCTTTTACCAATAATTTAGTCCATGAACAGTTTTTCAATATTTTGAATTCTATGAACTTGAGTAGCAATTGTATTGGAATAAGTTTATGCTGAGCTCAATTTTCAAATTGATCACACAAGATTAGATCAAGAGGAGAAAAATACAAAAAATATATATAACTAAACCATCAATAATGTGTGACTATTTAATTTTTTCCCTGGGTGAGGGTGTCTTGATCTTGGCGGGACTGGATTGAGTTGACTGGTCCCTGGTCAAGGGATTGGTGATTTGCGCATACTTCTTTAATGTGTTCATCAAGATTCTAGAGTTGTGTATCCCTTCTGATAGTGGTGTTTCTGACGAACCATAGTAGGTACGTAGTATCCGGTTTTCCAGGCTCGTCAGGGGATGGCGGTTATATACAGCTTGTAAGTGTTGATTTTCGTTCTAGAGTTCAGTCGGCTGTGGCAGTTGAGAAGAGGGTAGAGTTGGTTCAGCTGGTCACTGGCATATTTGGCTTGAAGTATTCAGTTGAGTCTGGTTTCGTATATGATGCCTAGGTATTTATTGTTGGTTTCCAGGGTAGGACCGCGTTCTTCCACTTTAGCTTCTCTTCTGGTGGGTGTTTTCTTTTCTTGGTGAACAAGATGACTTAAGTCTTCCTGGGGTTATCCAGTCCATCCAAGTTTCTAAGCTGTTGAGGTGTTTCTGCAGGTGTGATTTTATCCTGGGATGTCTCCTGGCATAGTAGCTTCTATAGCTGTGTCACCGGCGTCACCGACGGAGTGCTATTTCATGTGATTTAGATATGTCTGCTATGAATAGGTTAAACACTAGCGGGCTGAGTGGTGAGCCCTGTGGGACTCCGGCTAACACTGGTCTTGTGGTGGATCTTGTTTCTTTGGTCTAGTGGCTGTTTATTGTGACGTTGAATTTTCTCTTGGCCAAGAAGGAGATCATAAAACCTACTTGGTAGTGTGGCATGTTGAATCGTAACATCTCCAATATAAGTCCTTGGTGCCACATCTTATCCAGATGTCTAGGAACACCGCCGGTTTCCATGTTTCTTTTGGGCCCTTGTTGGATAAGTGAAACAATCTTGTGGCTTGGTGTGTTGTTGAGTGCCCGCTCCTGAAACCCATCTGTCCATTGGGTAGAAGGTTGATTGGTTCTTGAAGGTCCCATTTGATAGCTCTCTCAGCAACTTTCCCAAGTGCTGCGAGTAGGCTGATACGGCGGTAGCTTTTGGTGCAATTGCTTGGTTCTCCGCTCTTTCTGATCAAGATGACGTTCACCGTTTTCCATCTATTGGGAAAGTGACCCAGTGTTAACATGCCTTGAATGATGCGTGTGAGGTCTTCGACTTCCTTTTGCGGAAGTTTCTTGCCTGGTGCCTGATTTGTTCAGGAGTGACGACTGGAGGTTGATGCAACTGAGGATGGCTGTGCATGAGTTTGATTGTTGTATCGAAGTTCCGATCATGGTCTTGAAAGAGTGGCAGGTTTATGTTGCCTACTTTCAAGCTGGGATTGAGGCGGCGATGTCCTTTTGTTAGATTTCTGGCGAGTGTGAAAAGGTTGTTACCAAGTTGCAGCGTCTCTTCTAGCTTTTTCTGCCAGCGTGCATTGTAGACGTCGTTCGCTCTACATTTAATGTCCCTGTTCATTTGGTAGACCCTCAGCATTGGTTCAAAGTGCGGTTCTTCTCAGTCAGTTTCTCGTCAGGATCTTTGCCATCGTTTTCCGTTCACGTAGACCGTCGATGATTCCGCTTTCTCCGAGGCTTGTATGATGTTAGTGGATAGGGAGTCTACGGCCCGGTCAAGGTCTTGGGTGTTTGTGATGTCTCCCATGGCTTATCGGCTATCAAGTGCGTTCAAAAATATCGTCCAGTTGGTGAATTTGGGCGTGGTCCTCTTGCTTCAAATCTGGCCGTCTGGGTCTCCGAAATCCACTATCACTGGCAGGTGATCGGAGGAGAACGGCTGCAGCACTCATGGATGTGATATTGGGTGTACATTCTTATGTAGGTAGAAGTCGAGCTGACTAGGAACACCTCGTCCTAAGCGAGTCGGCTCATCTGGTCTCCATGTGTTGCAGTTTTGTCTGCCGGCAACTTTTTGAATGGCGAGTCCTTTGAAGTTGGTTTTAACGCTTCTAGACGTAGCCCTTGTACTTCTTCTTGAAGACCTTGGATTTGTTGCAAGATCTTGCGCTGGCCTGTGGTTGGTCCATAATGATCTTTCACTCATCACATTGGATCACTACTGGTCACAATTTTACTTTGAAAACTAGCAGAGCGCTTGGTAACACATAAAGGGGTAAACGAATTTTCTCAGCAACTATCTTGGGAAGGACTGTTGCTTCGACGGTTACAAGCACTCGAATGAGCTACAACTTGAAACTACTATCCCTTCCGTATATTAGTTTTGTTCTAACCCAACAGGGAACCGTACTATTACCGTCAGGGTTCTGCGCAAAACTTAAAACTTTTGCGTAGAAACCGAAATTCGTATACAGAGTGGTTCCGAAACCATTCTGGGGCGGTTTTCTCACGGGCTGGAACAAACCTATTGTAAACTGCGGTGGAATTATTAAAATCTCCATTTCACTTAAGGATCATTAAAACCCTAGAAAACGGCATATTACTCGTACTTAATCCTCACCCTAGGAGTCCACATAAAACTTCAATTTTAATTATAATACGTAGTTATCCAGTATAGGCGATTTCGCCCCAGATTTTCATCTGCTGCTTGGTAGGCGAATGGTTAACCAATTGGTACGTAAGTGACGTAACTCAACAATATCATCCGAATTCAGTGGATAGGGCGTCTGGTACATTTTGACTTTGATATGTTTATTTGGACATGAGAGAAAAAGAAACAGAAAGCTACCAAACCTCCACTACCCAGTCAAACCGCGGTATAGCATCTAACAGACCAAAGGGCCTACCAAAGTTGTTGTGACAGCATAATTCACCCATCCGAAATTGAATGGTACCTGTTTAACAGACCAAACTGGGGTACCAAACTGAGGCGAAATCGCCTTATATGTATTACATATATTATCATAATTTTGCTTTGGTAGGCCTCAAATACTCCGCAAATAACGTTCCAATCAATTTTAAGTCAAGCCGTCACTCTCATATTTCCATCGCCGACTACATCCTTAATTTTCGAGGCTACGTAAAAGAAAAAATACCCAATTATTAACTGATATTTCCAATTATTTGCAATTAAAAAATCTCAGTATTTTTTCAAGGTTTTCAATTAACCTCTCCTATAGGCATATAAAAGTCAAGAGATAAATCTAAATAACCTACCTTAATTCCTACCTATATTCTATTCTCTGAATGCACTTACCTACCTTTTTATACACTAGATGCAGCTTCCCTCGCTCCAGAAGGGGAATCATCTCTCTCCGCCACCCTTGGAGCCCCTCGTACCGCGCCGCCAACCCCATCAGCCACCCCTACGATCTAGAGATGCAGTGGTGGGGGCGGTTTTCCTAGATCCAGCCACCCTTGGTGTAGTATTGCTTCGACTTTCGTTCACGTTACGTCGCGATCGTTTATCCGGTTTTTGCCGACAGGATCGTCGACTTTTGGGCCGGTTTTAACCCCTTTTTTTCCCGGCGGATGGTATTTCGTTCTGGCAAGGTGTATTGACCATCAGACTTATACAGGAAGTGCAGATATTTGTTGAAAAAGCGTACTGTTTGCTTTTGGGATTGTGTGTTTTTTTTGGTGATTTATTTCGGTTAGTGGGTCAGTAGTAGATTGCTGTGGTGTTTTTTTAGTGACAGTTTACTTTCCAAAGGTGACTTTTGATGGATTTACTCGGCATGTCATGGAGTTGCTTATATTAGGGATTCTGGTGAGAAATTACATTTTTTTATAAATGTTTTATTCAACAATAATGAAAATTAAAAAAAAAAATACAAACAAAAATAACCTTTTTTCGCACTGTTTTCATTGTTTCAGAGCTTGAGTTTTGAAACAGTGGCGCTGTCAATTACAGCACCCGATTAAAACGAACTGAAAGGTTTATAAACGTTATGGATTTACACAAATGTTATAATGTTTGCTGGAAAATAAAAACATCTATTTGTGTATAATGACTAACGCTGGGTTTGATAGACATTATTGACAGAAACCAGGATATTAATAAAAATCCTAATAAAGTCTGTTTTTTTTTAAAGATAATTCCCCAAGTCAAAAATTTAGTACCTAACTATGTTGGCAACACAAGCCTTTTCTACATAAAAAATTTGAAGCATTGACAATTTTACATTGTATTGCCAACATAATGTCATTTTGACTTTTATCTTTAAAAAAAAACAAAGTTTATATAAAAATCTGTATTTTTCTTCTTGAAACATTTGTGGTCTAACTTTGTACAAGGTTTCTTCCAAGTCCAAATCTCGGTTTTATGCTGGTCGTTTACGGTTTATCTGACCTGTCCTCTCCAGATCCTCGCCCCATCTCATCGGAGGCCATCCTCTCTTGTTCGATGTCCGAACCATGTCCCTTTAGTATGTCATTTCAACTTTGTGATGTAACTTCCAGCATTCAAATTTCTGGTATATGCTTCTGATACTACACTTGTTGAATTTTCGATTAGCTTACCCTGTCGCCTTTTTTAAAAGAACAATACAATTAATTATGTTTCTATTCCATTCTATGGGGATCTCTGCCTTATGAAGGCATTCATTGAGAAGAATTTTAGTAGTATGTATTATAACTTCTTCAATATCCTTCATCATTTCTGTTGAGATTTTATTTGAGCCAAGAATTTGTTGTTTTTTATTACTTGATCTATTTCATAACATGAGATTGTATGATTGGTGTTTTCTCTATATTGTTGTATCTAGGATAATAGGGCATCTTCCTTCGATTAATTAAACCCAATAGCCTTCCAAAAAAAGTTCATAAGTATCAGGAAAATCATTGATCACGTCACGTTTAAATAAATAACATTTCTTCTAAAAATTTCAATCGTTTAGACTTCATGGAAGATATTGAGATCAGTAAAGAGTTGCGCAACAATGAACTATGTCTTAACACTCAAGTAAATCTGAATAGATCATACATCCCCTTGCATAGACGCCTTTAAATTGTTCCTCTTGACCATCATTGTGTGGACTCGACGGCCATGTTGTTTTCCCTCAATGTCTCTTCTTTTCTTCCGTTTTATTCCATTTGATTTACAACTTGACCTGGGTTCGCTTTGGACGTTTGTCTGTCTCGAGGTGTCAACTGTCTTTGATAATCTTCATGTCAATTCAAAATTTGAAAGTCATCTTCATTCGATGGGTTCTGGTTTCCGAACGACACGTTTTAAATTAAAAATTCTAAAAATCCTAAATTTGGGATTTAACACAAAGATTATATTTTCAGAGACTACGATGAAGTAAGGCATAACTGACCAATTTTTTTAAAGTTCAGCAGATTGGACCCTAAAGCCAGCATTGTGAGAGAATTTTTACAGCTCAGTTCCTTTATATAAAGAAAAAATATGATATAAGATTCTAATTTTAAAGTGTTGTTGTTGTTACGTACGTACTTGTCCAATGTGTCGTCCTGATTTTAGTGAATTTTTCTGCACTGATTACCTGACGAAGTAAGTAGGCTAGACCCCATTCCCAATCTTTTTTTATTTTAGCATTATTTTATAAAGTTAAGGTCTCCCTTCTACTTCCAGGTCGCACTGATGATGGCCTAAGGCCGAAAGCGCTCTGCACTGATTTTGAAAAATTAAATATTTTGCACGAAAATACACAACTTTCATTCCTCCTTAAATAACATTTGGTTGCAAGTTGAACGAATTATTAAATTATATGAAGAACCTGAACCCATGGAAGGTCAATGTCAGCGACGGTTCACCGGTAATTGTTATAATCAGCTATTACGCACCATGGAATAATTGTTTTTGGAAAATGAGAGGGTAGTCTAAAGACCGAGAATTAACCGCGTTAGTTAGTCAGTAACTCGTCAGTAATAATATTGCCTTTTGGTCCTGTGATAATTAATAGTGCCTATGCCCAAATCTGGAATGTATTTGTGGTAAGCTTCATTTTAAATACATTTAACCAGCCCATAACTTTATTGATACTCCAAAACAAGTGTAGATTTGCCACCATCTCAATCACTAGGGGTCAGCACTAATTTGTTCTACTTCAGTTATTCTCTCCCCCTTTTATTTCCGTTGTAGCACTTACCGGTCTGTCTGAAATAATAATGAGTCGTGGGTACTTTATTATGATGAGGCTCCTTTGAACTAACTATACAAAAATTTAGCATTCCACTTATTTTTGATTAACATATTTTAAAACAAAATGATTTTGCCTATTTCACGTAAAACAATGAAGCGTATTGCGTGTCTAACCAACTTCATAATTTTTCGCTTTAAGTACCAACATAAATTCTTGACTTTTTATCCTCTCGTATTTTATTTTTTCACGTGCGGCAAATATTATGAGTAGGTATAGAGTTTTTTTTTACCAGAATTGACTTTTTTTTAATTCGAATTCGTACCAAAATCAAATCCAAACTAATTGGACCAAAATTAAATCCAGCATGAATTCCAAATAGGCTTACGTTTAATCAGGTAAAAACAAAAAAATGGCATTTCTAAATGAAATCACATGTAACTTTTTTTTTATGCGATTAGGATAATGAAACCTTTTATAAATTCAATTTGACCAACATGGAAAAAAAATGGGAAAGCCATAATAACCAGCTTCAATGAAAATTATTTTTTGAAGCTTTTCGCTTTAGACTCATTTGGAGTAAATTTTATTTTATTTTTCAAATATTCACATGGCGATTCAACCTTTTAAAAAGGCACTTGATGCATTGATTCAGGCTCGAAAATCATGAAAACCACCGCTCGTTTGAGGGGATTCTATAGCAGGAATTCATGACAAAGAAGAACAAAAAAATTAACACATACATTGGTTGATCCTGTGATTTAGATAGAATAATTAAACTTTGATGTTGAAAATAAAATGGTGGAATCAATATAATGAAGAGAGAAAAAAATTCACATTTCAACAATCAATTGGTTTAAAAGAAGAAAAACTACAAAAACTATTTTAGTTTCGCTATTTTGAAAATTTGTCTAGAACATTTTGGAAAGGAAAAGGGAAAAACCATATTGCAAATCAATTAGGCTCTCCAAACCACGTGATTTTTCAATATGGCGACCATGGAAAATTTGACGTTTGTTTGTTTATCTTGAGTTTATTTGGAATATTTTTAAGCTAATTACAGTTTACTTTGTTATAATATACTTTTTGAGATGGAGAGTGAATATTTAAAGACTTGAATGCAGGAAAATCGGGATCTGGACGAACGGTTAGTTTAAAAAAATGTCCAGATGACATTTTGATCCACAGTTCACATTAATGAGCAAATGAAGGCCTACAAAAGCTTAGATTCTTACGAATATTTCGAAAATGGCTTTATTTCAGATGCAGGAACAGTGGTAGTGAAAAATTTTCACGTTTTAACCCGCCATCGCTAGCGTCCCTAGAAAAAATCTAACATTTTTTGAAAATTTGTCATAATTTCTACAATTTTTCATTATTTTTGCCGTGTATCCAGGAATGCTTTTATGACTCCACCCACTACACGCATGTATAGTCGACTGGGCGATTTTTCTGTTTTTGTGCCTAAACGACATATTGTTAGTGCGAATCTAACACGCGAGCGTGTGAATGTTAGGAACAATCTAACGACGCGAGTGACGGCGTGTGTCAAAATTTTGTTAATTTTTATAGATTTTCAATTTGTATTATTTGTATTTTGTTGTTTCTATTGAAACAACATTTATATAAAATTATTAAAAATCAATTTAATTAATTTACCAAACCTCTGTTTGCAAAATAATAGTTTTATTGCAAAGAAATGGATGTTAGATAAAATCTAACCCGCTAGCGATGGTGTAAAAAAATGAGGCGTCAGTGACGGCGAATTAATTGGAAAATTTTAAAACAAAGGGCAATGAAAAAAGCCTGACATCATCCTTGTTACCTTGTCGAAACTACTTCCACAATCAACTTCAAGACCCGTTTGTGGCATTTTTAATTGGAAGAAACACTAATAAAGTCAATAAAATAAAAAAATAAACAAGAGTTCATTCACAAAATAACCACAAAATGCACTTTGAAAAGCTTTAAATTACATACTCTCATATACGGGATAATGAACTTCTGCCACAACGCACTTTTTAACAGGTCGTTGGAATGCCTAATTGTGTCATTTTGTCCTGTTTTTGAGCATTCCCTGAAATCTTAGGTTAAGATTTAGGTTTCTTGTGAGTGGTCCGATGTCGGCCCTTCCACTGCGACCTGCGGTATATTGTGGCTCACTCCGAGTTTATATTCCCCCCATCAGTCCGGCCCCTCTCGTGAAAATGGAAATAAGTGTGTGGGAAGCATGCTTTATGTATTCGGGTCGAACAGCTGACTCCCCGAAAACAGCATGCCTGATTCTGGCTATTGCCGGACACGTGTATAAGACATGTTCTGCAATTTCGTCTACTTTCGTGCATAGGCGACACTCGGCACTTTGTGCTATAACGATCCTGTGCATGTGATAACGGAGTCTGCAATGTGCAGTGTACAGACCCACCAGTGCTTTGACGCTCTTCCTCCCCATTCCCAGAAGTATGTTTGCCACTTTCCCCCCTTTTGGACAAGGTAAAAAGGATTTTGCATGGTTCATGCCTGGTAGTCTCGACCAATATTGTTTGGCCTCTGTATTGACCCAGGTCGAGATTGAGAAGTTAGCCGTATTCAGGGCTATCCCGAGCACTGGCTCCGGTCCAATGAAGTTAAGCTCGGATTCAGCTTCTGTAAGTTGGTTTGCTTTTGCTCGTTGCCTTCTTGTCCGTTATGCCCCGGTATCCAGACTAGTGAAACGTTGTTCCTTCCTCTTAGCTGGGTCAGCGCTTGTTTACAGTGCCATACTGTTTTAGACGTTCAATGTATGAATGCCAGCGCAGATTGGCTATCAGAAAATATTTTTATCGACTTGTGCATTTGTTGCTTTTCTAGCAGCTTTTTCGCGCCAAGCTTGATGGCCAGCAATTCGGCCTGAAACAGGGATGCGTTTTTGCCAAGGCTGACCGAAATTCCCAGCCTTTGGTTTTCATCATATACCCCTGCTCCGGCACCATGTTTAGTTTTGGAGCCATCTGTGTACAGGCAGAGATCTGCTCTCAGTAGCTCGGTCCTGTCGCTGGCCCATAGCTCTCTGTCGGGAATCATTGTTTTGAAGGGCAAACCAGGGTTGGTTTCCTTTGGCATTATATCAGAAGGCATGCTAAGGGTGCTGTGTCGATTTATTTCATCCACAAGCACCGTTTGTTGCATTGCGCTTCTCCCCTCCAAAGTGCTTTTTGAAGTATGGTACGACCTCAGTGCTTCCCTCTTTACGTATATGTGAAGTGGATTCAGGTTTATGAGGACTTCCATAGCTGCTGTAGGCGTGATGCGCAACGCTCCCGTTATCGCCAGGCAAGCCATTCTCTGCAGTCCGCTAAGTGCGGTTTTCTGATTCGCCTTGCACCACCATACTACAGAGCCATAGGTTATCATTGGTCTGATAACTATGGTGTAGATCCAGTGAATCTGTTTTGGATTTGTTCCCCAGGTCTTTCCACAGATCCTGTGGCAGTTCCAAAGCAACCTTTTGGCTTACTTTTTCCAAATCAGCGTTCCAGTTTAAAAAAACTTTGCTTCATTTGAAAATTGTACTAATTCTCCCCGAATAGTTAGGGGTACCAAGTTATCAAGTTTTCTTCTCCTGGTGAAGGGTACTATGATCATTTTGTAAAGATTGATTATCATTTCCTCTCTCTCGCACCAATGAAGCACGCAGTCTAGCACCTCTTGGAGTGCAGCCCAGGTCCTCGTCTCAGAACTACCCTTGGCTATTATAACCAGATCGTCCGCATATGCTTGAACCTCGACCCCCCACAGTTGTATCACGGCCAAAAGGTCATCCACAAGAAGTGACCACAGAAGCGGAGAGTACTTTTTCCTGCGGACAGCCCCTGGCGGCCCTGAATCTGACCGTTTTTATCTCTAGAGAAGTCGTTATCACTCCACCGTTCAGCATGTTCCTAATCCAGTTACAAATTAGCGGGTCGATGCCTCTAGATTTTGTTGCCTCGTAGAGAAAGCTTGGCATCGCATTGTTGAAAGCTCCCTCTATGTCTAAGAAGACGGCAAGTATAATGCTCTTACGTTCCAGATCTAGTGTCATCTATGCTAGCGACCAGGTTACTTAGGCCCGTAGGCCTAGTCATTCGCCAACGACTCGCCGGAGCTTCGGTATTTTACGGCCACGCTCTGAATATTTGACGGTGGGGGTGAAGATCATCTCAGGCAAAATATATTTTGTATTTTTAGCTGTATTGAATATTTTGGTGTAGTTTTGATGTACGCAAATAATAATTTTCAGTAGGTACTTATATTGTTTTTCCAAATTGATACTAGATCAATAACTTTTCCTGATATTAGCCTAGGCACCAAACTAGGGTTGTTGACGACCTTTTGACAAAAAACCCCTATTGAAACGTAGTTTGCAGTTCGGTATTTTACAGCGAGTCGCTGAATATTTGACGGAGGTGGTTAAGACCATATTCAGCCGCCAGAAAGTATATTTTGTATTTTCATCCGTCCTGAGTGTTTTGGTGTAGTTTTAATACAATATAATATTGTCAAATAATCATCTTTGGTCCTTTTATTGAAAAGATAATATAAGCCCTTTTACAGCATTTCATGTATGATGAAGCAGACAACCGCAAAAGAGAAACAATTATTAAATTGCACTCTGGGTTTTTCGAAATTCGTACCTACTAGACTAATTACTTTTCATGGTATTAGCATAAACACCAAACCTTTTGACGAAAACCCTCTTTGAAACGTAGTTTCGAGATTGTTATACCTATTTTCAAATAGAACCCATTTAGAAGGAATCATTTATATGCTCGGTATTCAGAGTAAACGATTATATTAAATTATCATCTGTTGTATTTATTTTCTCCAAATTGGGAATTCAAATTGAACAGTAAGTATCCCGATCTCGATATATTATATAATGCAAATCGAGATAATTTTGATTTGGAAATAGAAATACAAATACCACGTAGGTATGTAATAAAGTTGAACAAGTGTGGTGTAATATGTTAGTGATGCGTTATTGTTTTAAGATATATTCAGAACATGGAAAGCCCCTCATTATACTTTTCTAAGTATAATGAGATAGAATTCAAAAAACGATTTCGCTTTTCCAAAGAAGTAGTGAGGTATGTTTTGTTGCCATTAGTTGATGATCAGGGACATAGGACAACCGGGGACTACCTGTTCCTGTGAAAATATGCTTGCGTTTTTATGCTACAGGAAGTTTCCAGGTAATTATATACATCATTAAGAGGGGCGTTTAAATAAAAAGTTATTCACAGACCACAAATTTCTGTTATATTCCATATTCAGACCACTTTTCAGTAAAATAAAGTAAGGTTCATAACAATAATAGATTGGAGTATGGGTCGAAGCATTTTTGGTTGCAATACGCAGTCAAATAGTAAACTTATTAACAATTTTGTTGACAACAATATCTAAATTTTGGTCACGGATTTAAATGAAAAAAGGAAAAACAGATAGAGTAGCTCACCAACAATAAATTTCCAAAATTTCGGATCATAAAATATTGGAATAAATGAAAATAACAGAATTGACGAAAATTTATAATGTTTTTATTCCAAAATTAATCAAAATCTGCCAAACAAGGAGGTGATTGCTGTCATTTTCAGCAGAGACTCAAACCAAACGTGTGTTCAGCGATTCTCTTAAAGATGTCGCTGAGTTCGGGAAGCGTAGTTACTTTTTTCAAACGCTAGTGTACGCATCTGCCACATAAGATATTTTTGAACTGTAACTGTAGAGCTGAAAATCTGTAGGCCAAAACTGGAGGACAGAAACTTCGACTCTTTGTTATGTACAATATTTACACTTCATTTACACTTTACACGGAAATAAGATGGCTATAGGCCAGAGCTTATGTTATGTTTAAGATGCCACAAAGGCAGAGCTGTATTTTTATACAATGAATGGCAGAAACTTGAAACTTGGAGGAGCTCCTCCAAAACGTTGTTCTCTTTATGAAGGTTGGAAGAGAAGAGGCTGAGGTGACGTTTTTTAGCTTGCCTTTTTTCCTCCACTCTTCTTCTCCTACAATTCATGACAGATGACAGAATAAAACATTTAACTTAATGAATTGCGGTTAGAGAAACAGAGAGAGACAACTAGATTGTTGGATACGTTTTCAACATGCTGGGGGGCCTAAGAGTTTCGTAATGAAACTCCAGACAATTATTTCAGTCTTCAAAAGGCAGAAATTAATTTTCAAATAAAATTAGAATGTTAAATTCTTGAAAACAAATCTGTTGCAAAATTCTTAAGCTGGGACTACAAAAGTCTTAATTTTTGTTAAATATAAACAATATGAATTCAATGAATACAAAATTCAACTTATGAGAAGGTGAAACACCAATAATTTGAAGGAAAAATCCTGGGAAAAATATACAAATGTTACAAGATTTAGAAAGTATAAAAAATTAAAACTATAGGCTTTACAAATATAAATATATATACAGCATAGTATAATAATTAATTATTAATAAATATTTCATAAGATAAGAGCTACTCAATATTTACAAAATTTCAAAACAAGATGTCTCTATTGATCAAAATTATTGTCTTCGATCGACTATGCATACTGGGGTAAGATCCAGCTCTGTGGACTTTCCTGCCTGATAGGCGTTTTAATGAGTACTAAGTGGGTAAGTCCTGAGCGCCTCCCCCTTAATCCACTCATCCATAGTCATCCAATTCATCATGAAGTTTTCAGGAGGAACGATGTCAGACTTATTGGTCTGAATGATTGAGGTGTGGGTTCTTTGCGCCCCGCTTTATTGATATAGATCACCTCGGTAGCTGTCCAGCTTGGTGATATATCGTTCTACAACAGACTGACTCTGAAGAGTCTTATTAGGAATGGAAGAAGGATCAAAAGTCCGTTCTGTAGGAGAGCAGGGGAAATGCCGTTTTCCCCAGGCGATTCAAAAGGGTAGAATGATAGGACCGCTCTCTTTATGGCCGCCCCTGTAATTATTTTGTTGGCTGTCAACCAGTCTTCTCTTCCAGGTCGTTCTGAAGGCCATTCATCAACAGACTTCCTAGGAAGTGGTTCACTGCGAGAATCTCTAACGTTTCTCTTCTAGATTGTGTGTAGGATCCATTTGGTCATTTTATCGACCCTAACTCCTGCACACGCTCTTTTGACATGATCTTGTGGATTCGCGCGCTACTAGGCACATCTATTATGCCCTCGCATAGCTTCATCCAAGATTCTGTTTTTGCCTTTCTTATTGCTTTGTTGTAATTCGTTAGAGCAGCTCTATAGGTTTCCCAGTTACCTGTTGTTTTAGCTGGGTTAAACAATTTCCGAACTTCTTTCCTCAATTTATTCAGGTTATTGTTTTACCAGGGTGTGCTTCTGTTACCTTTCTTAACCCTTAATGGACAGTTTTCTTCGAAAGTTGATATGGTGGCATCCGTTATTCGGTTCGCCATGTAATCCAGCTGATCACGATCCGCTGATTTTCCTCCTCTTGCAGCGGGCAATTAGTTCTGCCACAATTCTGGGAGGAGGAGCTCCTGCGTCTCTGTCTCCGGGGAATTATGCTGAGCAGGCGATTAATTTCTTCCCCGGGAGGATCACATGGATGGTGGTAGTGTCCTCGTTGCAGAAGCTAGAAAGTACAAAGTAATTATTGTTGTTTCCGTCAAGTATGCATGCTGTCGGCCTTAGCCCGTGAGCATATTCCATTACCTTACCAGAAGTGCTGCCAAGTCCGCTTGTGTTTGATGTCCAAGATTCTTGAATCTATCAGCTCCTCATTAAAGACTTTGGTATGAACGGACGTGGCCGCTCTTGTGTGGCGCAGGTTTGCCTGCAGTATTTTTATTGACGAGGTCATTTTACTGTCCTGTCTGTGGCGAGAGGAGGTCTGTTAGGGACTTTAGGTCTCTTTTTTTCCTCCTTGCCGGTACTCTTTGTCAGGTTTTAACCCGGGATGGATTTACCCTTTTAGGGTTCTTTGGTCTGCTCAGTCGGTGGTTTTTCACCGCTTGGTATCGGTTTCCGCTAGAAGGCCCCGCCGCATCTGGTTTCTTTATAGGAGGGTTGTTTACCCCCTGTTTCTCCCCAGCATCCTCTTGAGAATCCTTGGCCTTGAGACGAAGCATTAACTGGCCGACGCCAAATTAAGGCCTGAAGTCCATTGACCTCAACTCCTCTAGGGATCCGTCGTCGATGTCCATGTCTGACCCATGCCCGAGCTTTCCCGATGTAGGATTATCCACTCTCGGGTGTTCAGGCCGTGGTTCATCTTCCTCAGCCTGAGTAGCACCTCCTCTGGCGCAAGGCGTTGACCGTCCTTGTCGTCATGGAGGAACATCACATAGACGTGAGGTATTGGCAGATCTACGCCTTTCACAACGCGTATTTCTGTCCCCACCCATGGCTTGAGGTCCTTTGTCGCACCCTCCAGCCATACCAGAGTGCTGTCGTCGGCACAGGTTATTTGCAGCCATCCTGAGCGATGAGTAAAGCCCTGGAATCGCACTTGCGGACCGCGGTCTGGCATGTTCGGCACAGCCTCTAGGAAGCCTGCTGCGCTGGGGTAATCAGGGGGGATAAGCCCCACCCTAGTAGTTCCAGCGACAGCCTTGTAACTTGGAGCAACAGCCCTAGCACGTTTACTTGCTTGTTCTGGGGTGCTAGTGTCGGACCGCTCTTGATAAAATGACTCAGGTTCCTTCTTTGATCCCCTGATAGTTTATGTTTATTTCTTTTTGTTTCGGTGCTCACTGCCTCCCGACTATCTCCTCTATCAGACCGCAACAATTCCTGTTCCTGGTCCGATGTTGGAGGTGTCTCTCCGGCCTCTGTTGCCAGAGTCGGATTCCCTACCTCCATTGTTTCCTCTTCAGGAATATCTGTGCTTTTATTTTTGTTATTGTTATCATATTAAAGTACAGCTGGTTGCCAGTGGCGTAGCTAGGCGTCGGCGACGTCGCCGACCGCCGACGGCCTCGCGCCTTAAGGAGCCTCGCAAAAAATAGGTTACCGAACCTAAAAATTGACACTTTTCGATTTTTCAAAATAAAACGTAGAGAACAAATAAACCTAATCCTATACCGGGTGACAATGAAACTACTACCCATGGCGGCATTTCTTAATGGCTCGAGATAGAAATATGCAACTCGGTTTGTTGATAGGGTTGAAAATTGTGAAAAATTTTAATAAAAAAACAATTGAATGTCTTCTCCGGTATTACCGGAAATGGCAGTTTTTACGTAAAATACAAACAAATAGGAATTACGACATATTTTTGAGCCACTCTATTTGAAAAACTATCAATTTTTGACATAGGGTATGTAAGTCAAAAGTTATTTAGAATTGTTCAGAGAGTCCAAAAATAAAAAAATATACAGGGTGTCCCAATTAAAATAACAAAGTCAATGCCATTTCCAGTGAAACCAGAAAAGACATTCAATTGTTTTTATATTAAAATTGTTCACAACTTTCAACCCTATCAACAAACCGAGTTGCATATTTCTATCTCGAGCCGTTAATAAACGCCGCCGTGGGTAGTAATTTCATTGTCACCCGGTATATACGAAAATTCTAAATATCATAGATTTCGCTAAAACTTATCAATTCTACTGCAAATTAACCTAGAACTCTCAAATCATATGGTTTCTATTTTTTTCGATAGGTTGTCGGAAAAAATTTAATGTTTTTACTAAATAGGTATTGTTATCAAATAGCATATGCTTACTACTACTACTAATACCGTTGATATGCCCGGAGGCGATTTCACATAGTATACCATGTAGAGAGCATCGAGTCTACAAGCTCCGCCCCCAAGCCTAGTCCAGCTTTGGTACAGTATAAACATGTGTGTAATGCGGTATAGAATGTAATCAGCAGTGCGCAAAATGGGTTATACTAGGTAATCGCGTCATACGCTCGCACGAGTCGCACGCGGGATAAGTATTTCAACCTATAACAAACCTGTATTTGGGCATTCAGACTATTTTTCATATAACTGTCACGTCGGATAGTGGCCTCAGTTATTTTTTAAATGTTGATGTCAATTTGTGCATTGCATCCCTTCTTCTGTTCCGCAAATTAGAACTGCCCTTTTTCTGTGCATTCTTGTTAAGGTTGTTATGCTGGACTTGGACAGACGGAAATTTTGCGAAAAGCTAATTTTTGTATACCTAACTATCCAGTTTCTATATGTATCGGCACTAAGCTTTCCTATAAAACTCTTAAATTCTGCAAAATCACTCCCCATCATTTACATCTAATTAGAGCGTAGAGCCTTATATTCTTGACAACTTTCAAATTCCAAAGTTTCTATTTCTATCTCAGGTTGTAGTTTTTTTAAATTAAATCTCTTTACCTAGTCTGCTCACCCATCTTGCTTTGTTTTCACTTCCAACACTCGCACACTTAACGAAAATGAACGATTGTATGTGAATCGTGGGTTCTAGAATCCCTCTGGATACTTTCGGAGTTGTCATGCTGCAGTGTGAACTAACCCAAACTATATTGTATTTTGTATTTGGCGCCCTAACTACATTCTATACCGCATTACAGATATTTTCATTTTTCAGAACCAAAGCTTGGGGGCGAAGCTTATAGACTCGATGTTCTCTACATGGTATACTATGTAAAATAACTGCTCAGAGACAGGGGCGTGACACTCAAAAAATTCTCGCCTTCGGCGGGTATCGCGTATTTTTCGGCGGGCCGGCCGGCGACTTCCCGTCCCTGCTTTTTTCACAAGAAATCCTATGGCCACCCCACCCTACATAAAAAAGGCCTCGCAATTCGGATGTCGCCGACGTCCACGTTTGGTTTGGCTACGCCACTGCTGGTTGGTAAGGGTTCAGCTGCCACCCATCCCTCGACACGAAAATTTCCATCTTGGATTGGCCGCGTGTCTCTCTTAGTTAGGATCCCCTACTCTATAAAACCCCACTGACCAAGGCACATGTCTATGGTCAGTGGGCATCAACAGTGGTGGGCTCTCTTAAGCCCCCCACGACACAAAAATGGGGAAACGCTGGAGGGGATTCTGGAACATTAGGCTGCTGAAACGTACAGGTAGCCAAATTTTGCACAAAAGAACAATGAAATGTACAATGTATGTTTGAATAATATAAAATGATTTGGAATACATGCTGCAGATCAATTCCTATTCGTATACGATAGGTCAACAATCTGTTGTAAGATGTGATAACCAAATAAATGGAACTGAAACTATATTAAGTAATATAAGCATTTGAAATTTTAGATAATAACAATAATTTACATATGCATTATACAGTTTAAACCAATATCACGATCGTAACAATATTAATTATTAAATTAATAATAAAATTACGCCGACCAAATAAGCTTGCAGACTACTGCACTTTTTATACTGCAGCGCAAGAACCATTTTCCGGAATATAAATAAATTAAATTCAATTTCAAAATAAAATTTGATGTACAATGCATCGATATCTGCAAAAACTTTGTTATAAAATAAATCAGCCCATTTATATGTATTGCAAAATATTTCAAGTTAATTCTCGCATCGAATATTTTCCTTTGTAGGTTTACAAAATTGAATTCTATTGCATAAATATTTACCTATATAAACAAATATAGACCTAAAATTTAAAAAAATAAGCACATTTCTAATGCAGGAAACACCTTAATTCGCAGGAAATTTAAAACTTCTCGAGGAGAAGCTTCATACAAATGATTGATGTGCAACATATAACCGAAAGTTTAATAATAAAGCATCTTCAAGCAAAACGTAAGAGAACGTTTTCAAGCTCCCTTGTGTTTTTCTTTATCTTTTGAAACATCGGGATATAAATTAAAACGTCAAGTAAATTTATTTTCATGTCATATTATTTGCGATTTTGGAATTTAAATAATACGTCATTACTTCCATAATTTTAGAGAATTTGATGGCCTTTGTTTTATTCTGGTTTTTGCATATACATTTGGCCTTTTTCCACTTTCATTGAATGAAGGAACACGCAAAAACCTTTTTTCTCTTGCCAGAAGGATCCTTTAATATAAAACATTTAAGTACACAAGGAACATCAATCACTTTGGATTGTTCGGGATTTCCTTAGAGTGGATTTCCTGCAAGTCGAGTACCTACATCGGCAATTCATTTTAATTGAGACTCGGAATGTAAAATGTTTTGTGCTACTTTCTATCCTTGGTGTAATAAAATTTTGACGGTTCAACTTGCGCACATATTTAAATAATTGGATTACCCATTAAAACTAGACATAAATTGTTGGTTTTTCATCCTCCGGAGGAGCTTAGTAAAATATCTCTGCAGCAATTAACTCTCTAAAGAGTTGTTCAAGCAGGATACTGATAACGAGTGAATTTAGTGGGTTTTGCTCAATCTTTTTCTCAGATCAATATCGTAATTGAACAGCTTATTAATGAGTAAATTGCTGCGGAAATCGCTGCAATCATCCTACAGAGTTCCACTCCATTATTTATGAAACTAAATATTCAGCAATTTGTTCAATCATTGACAGACTTACTCAGTTCACTCGTGTTCAGGTCAGTATTGCATTTGAACAGAACAGAAACAATACTGAAACAATACCCCGTAAAAGACCAGTACAACATTGTACAGGGCACCAAAATATTAGAGTGGTTGGAATAAAGCAAACAAGCTAAGCACTTCTCAGGATTCAGTGTTATATGGAGACAATAAGTCGGACAGGCCTGAGAGAGCGAGAAAAAATAAGTAGAACTCACTGCAATTCAATAATTTTTCGTCATCACTGGCATGAAACTTCCCTCGACGCTATATTCATCCTGTGAAAAAAACTTATTGTATAAAAAGTGTTTGTATATTCAACAAAGCACCCAACTAGTCTTTTCACACTGCAATTTGCCAAAACAGTCACTATACCAAACTTCACCTCCTATTCTAAATATAGCATGGCCTTGCATAAATAATAAACCATAGCCACTTCACAACAGAACACTCCGAGTATACACCGAGCTCTAAAATTTTATATTTTTTATGACTTGGAGCACGAGACATGGCGTATAATGGAAAAATGGAAACACAACTCTGGGGAAGAGTTCGGTCGAACATTTTTTTAAAACACTCACGTACATCCTCGGTGCTTTGTCATACTTCCTGGGGGCTTTCTATGTTTAATGCTCGTCCCGTTTTATGACACGCCACAAGAGGCTTTGGTGTATTGTGAGGTATCAACAGTTGATGGTTGAATAAATTATTCTGGGACGGATAGAATTTCAAAAAAATTGTTCAGTCTAGTACTTCAAGAGAAGCATGTAATTTAGTTACAGAGATGTGTACACAAACAATTTTAAGTTTCGAGATTTTAATTTATTATCATCCGTGTTCCTAATTAAAGCTGCGAGACTTAATTTAACTATTCAAGTTCTACATAATAATTAAGTTGCAAAATTAAGGGCAGACATTTTAGAATAATGCCTCTACGTGATACTTAGTTTTCGAATCATAATTTGCAGTAGGTAGTTCCTTGGAACTAGAAGATAATTGCTTGTTTATTTGAACAATTTGTCGAGATCACTATAAATCATTGACTCAGCTTTTTTGGATTGTGTTCATATCAAAGGTAACCTTTCGACATACATACTTCGTAGCAGTGGCGGCGCTTGGATGCACTGGGCCCCTAAGCAAATATCACAATGGGTTTTATTAATGGCAAATTGATCAACTAAAAGAAACAATTAGTAGGTAGAGGCGGAAGAAAAATTTTTGATTAATATCAACTTAGGAGCTGCTAATGATCATTCGAAATTTTGATTATTATCGGGTTTTGAGCTTTGAATGCCCTTAGAAAAATTCTCCAGCGAATCCAGAGTTGATAAAAGTTCAAATTTTGACTATTACCGGCTCTTGATTGGCTCCAGAACAGTTTTCCAGAGAATCGAGAGCCCGTAATAGTTCAATTTTTTATTATCTGTGGCTCTTGATCCATTGGATAATTTTTCTTGAGCCAATTAGAAGCTGCGGACGAAGAAATTTTTTCTTATCGGCTCTTGAGTTTTGACTGCCCTTAGAACAATTCTCTAGGAAATCCAGAGTTGATGAACATAGAAATTGAAAAACAAGTTAGTTTTTCTGATAATGTAGATAATGAGAGTTCAATCAACAAAAATAGAAATAGTTCAAAAGGTCGTATTTATGGTAGGGAGAGAGATCGTAGTCAGGATAAAGCCGGTTCCGGCAGATAGTAATTATAATAGGTATGTTCTAAATTACCTATTAGATCAGGCAAAGGATGGCAAATGTCCATATTTAAATGTTCTTCTTTATGACTGGAAAGTCCGTGGTCTACTTGATTCGGGGGCAAATAAAATATTTATCAATAACAGTGCAATGATAGTTCTATTAGGTTTGGGAGTTAATCTTCATTTAACAAATGACACATTTTGTACTGTGGCAAATAATGAAAACCTACAATGTTCTGGTTATATGAAAATTCCGATTTCCTTGAAAGATAAAACAATTGTTTTTGATGTATTTGTGATTCCTCAGCTGAGACACGCTTTAGTATTGAGTACGGAATTTTGGGTAGAGATGGATATTGTGCCTGATTTGAGGGATGGACAATGGTATTTTAGCAAGGTCGAGAAAAGTTCATTGTTCAAAGTCAATTCTATTCAAACATCAGATGATTTGTCTCACAAAGATAAATCTGAAATAACTTCTATAGTTAATGAGTATTTTGATTCTATAAAAAATATTAAACTTTGCTGCACACCACTAGTAGAAAATAGTATCGGAATTCCATTAGATTTTCCGCCAATCAAATCCAAAAACTACCCTGTAAGTCATTTCTTGCAAAAGAAAATTGATGAAGGAGATACAAAAATGCCCGACTTGGGGGTTATAGAAGAGAGTGAGAGTGGATGGAGTTTTCCTATTCTAATGGTCTCCAAGAGTGACAATACTGTTAGATTTTGTGCAGATTTTCGAAAGTTGAATGATGTAACAGAAAAGTGGGCTTACCCATTACCTAACATAAACGCAATTCTGGATAAACTAGCGAATGCAAAATATCTCACAACTTTGGACATTCTAAGTGCTTAGTGGCAAATCAAGATAGAGAATGAAAGTAAAAAGTACACAAGTTTTCCTATTCCAGGGCGGGGACTTTACCAATTTAATAGGATGCCTTTTTGGTTAACGAACGCTCTTGCCACATTTCAGGCTCTTGTTGATAAACTTTTGGGTCCAGAATTAGAGCCATACTGTTTCAGGTACTTAGATGACGTGGTCATAATTACACCAGAGATAAAACCACATTTCAAAATTGTGAGGGAGGTACTCTAAAGAATAAAAAAGGCTGGGTTAACTTTGAATAGGGACAAATGCAACTTTTGTAGACGTGAGCTTAAATTTCTGGGTTACGTTATACATAATAGGCATAGCATGCATGTAGATCCTCAAAAAGTCGGCGCTATTGTATTCGTCGTTTGTTGGGTATGATCTCCTGGTATCGCAGGTTTATTCCTAATTTTTCAATAATTTTTGCCCCTTTAACAGATCTTACAAAAAAATTGTGAACAATCTTTTCATATTATCAATAGTAATATAACTAGTGCAATGGAAATTATTGATAATTTTTGGGAAATTTGCCCGAATGCATTTTTAGTTGAAAAAAAGCACGAGTGCACGTAGTGCACGAGTGCCTTTTTCAGTTAAAAACGCATGAGTGCAAATTTGTCGAAAATTATAAATATATTTCCATTGCACGAGTTATATTTAATGAGAGAATTTCATAAATCAAAAATTCAATTTTTTTGTCAAAAAATGTCAAAATACCAGTTTTCGCACCAGTTACTATGCAATTATCTGATAATTTGCACTAGTGCAAATTATCGCGTAATTCCAATTTGATTGGTTCAAATCAACAATGAAAACATGTCAGTTTATTGTTGGAATACCAGTTTTGACAGATGCATGAAATTCTCATATATAATATCACAAGAGAAAAAATTTTGTCGGCAAAATTTTCGAAAGGTATGAAAGTTTGTTGCTTGGCATTGCGCCTTCAACAATTCGACCATTCGGTTATTCATAGGCCTGGAAAAGAACATGTTGTTCCCGATTGTTTATCGATACAAAATCCGCCAAAGATTTCTAATATCACTATGAATGAGGATAATACAAATAAGTGGTATAAAAGCATGTGTGATAGAGTAAAAACAAACCCTTTGAAATTTCCTGATTGGAGAGTGTCTGATGATAATAAACTTTATAAACAATGTAGCGCCCTTTCGGTTTTTCCTTTTCTTGCTTTAACGGTTATCTCGGGCGCCACCCTCAGGATTATTGTGGTTAAGGGCCCACGTGCACCAGGTAGCTTGTTACAGTGGAGAACAGGGGTCGAATCAGATGCTGGAAGCTATTCCTTCTATACCTCCTGTAAATCCTCCAGAAAACTCCAAAAGAAGACACATGAAATCACTATTAAGTTCTGGTATTTATTGCTATAAATTTGTAACTATAAATAAGACAATTCCCACAGTAAAATCAAACATTCTTTAAGCAGAGTGATTAGAGTGGATGAAGCGGGCGTGCAATGGAGAGAGTGAAAATGTATATGTGTGCGTGCGTGTAGATTAATGATAACGGGCGGTTTATAAGCAAGCGGTGAGTAAGAGAAAATAAGAAGCGGTCAAGCAAGCGGTGAGCAACAGAAAATAAGAAGCGGTCATGCAATACAATAGCGGGTAGATCTTAACGGTTTTAAACGTTTCGAATACTGATGTACCCGTTTCACACTTTATGTGAGACATTTCGGATACAGACATGAATTTACTTGGTTGGTCAATACGGTAACCTTAAATCAGTTAGAATCAACCGCAACGGCGGTGGAAATAAAGTCCTGTCCGTACACATGAACCGTGACAGTATAAATAATATGTAAGAGAAAACTATCCGTACACATGAACCGTGACGGTTTATAGAACTTTACACTATGTCGTGACACTACAACATGAACCAATATATGAAGATAAAGTGTCCGTACACGTAAACCGTGACAGTTATAGAACTTTAAACTTTGTGAAAATAAATGTCTTAGAGAAAACTGTCCGTACACATGAACCGTGACAATTTATAGAACTTTACTTTGTAAAAATAAATATCTGAGCGGGAACTATCCGTACATATAAACCGTGATAGTTTATAGAACTTTACTTTGTAGAATAAATATCTTAGCGAAAACTATCCGTACATATAAACCGTGATAATCTATAGAATCTTAAACTCTGTCCATCCAAGTGAACCGTGAAAGTAAAAACAAAAATATAATTTACCAACCAAGTATTAATGAAAAATAACTTACGTGTAGCGTAGCGGTGAAACAGGTACCAGTCGGTATTTCGGAGAGAAGGCCTACCTCGGTATTCGGTGGGAGTCGGAAGCGTCTACTTTGTTGGTGGACTCGGGCCGGACTGACTTAACCCAACGCCGTTCGTTTGTAAGGAAAACGCTCGACGATGGAAGGGCAAGCTTCGTGGGAGAAAATACCATGGTGCGCGCTTCGGCTACCATAGTTCCAAAGCCAGCGATGCAGCCTCGAGCACGCGTAAAATAATATATTTAGAAATGGATAATATTTCGGAGAAATTCAAGAAAGCCGCGCTTCTTCCCAAAATCAAAGAAAAGTTGTGTGATTCCAGTTACATAAATAATTAAAAACACGATAATCAGGTAAAATCACTACCGCGGGATTGAACGAAAATTACCTAGAGCAAATAGTTGAATTAAAGTCAATTAATTAATTAAATTGAAGTCAGAGGCGCACACGTTTTCGGAAAAAAATCTGGTAACTCCGTTACAACAAATAGAAAATACCAAATTCCCTGACGACTTTTCTACATAGAAATTAGACTGCCAAAAGCTCCCAGAAATTACATTATGAACAAGTATCATGATAATCCTATAACAGGTGGTCATTTAGGCTTCAAAACGTATCATAAAATACTAATAATAATAATAATAATAAAGTAGCAGAATTGATCCAAAATGCATTTCTTCTATTTGGGGTCAGAGGGCAGAAAATGGCGTTCAATATAAAAGTTAGGACTTTCTTATACTTTTAAACAAATACAATGTCAAATTTTCAACTAATCCATTCTACCATCCAGAACCAAATTTCACTGAAAGAACTAATAGGGTAATTAGAACCATGATATCTAGTTATGTAGAAGATAATCATAAAACGTGGGATGTAAATTTGCAGGAATTAGCTTGCGCATATAGAATATCACAAAGTGAAATTACTGGAGCATCACCTTACTTTAAAAATTTTGGTTGTGAAATGATTACTAGTGGGTTGGAATATAAGGTTGAAAGAGAGAAAGGAATGCATGTTTTGGATGAGAATGAAGCGAAACAAATTCAAATCTAAAAAATTCAAAACTAAAACAGTTACGAACATTTGTGAAGGAGAATCTCAAGGAAGCACTCGAGAAAACAAAACATCAATATAATTTGAGGCATCGGCCAATAAAATTTAATCCTGGTGATTTAGTTTGGAAAAAGAAGTATAATCTATCTGATTCTAGTAAGCAATTTACGGCTAAATTAGGCAAGAAATTCACGGGTCCATATAAGATAAAGACAAAACTTGGTATTGATGTCTATGAGCTAGAAGATCAGCAGGGTAAATCCAAAGGTAATTGGCATATTAAAGATTTAAAACCTCATAAGACTAGTTGGAATTGGAATCATCAATATTGTTATAACCACTCTGATAATATTATGTAGTAGCTTATAGTTAGAATAATTAAGGGTAAGTATAAATATTGTCACGCTTAAGTTGGTTGTGGTCAGCGGTGCCACCACTTTTACTTCGCTTGGCTGCGTCCACTAAGGGTTTATCTAAAAAGAGAGGATATGGGGGGAAGGAATACCACCACGAATATTATATTTGTTTTATTACCAAACCTTAATTACACCTTATAGTTCAAGAAGATTTACCAAAATCCTAACACCGCAGATGTTCGTCCCTGGTGGACCATGTTTTCGATTGTCAACTCGAAATGTAAGAATGTTTAATGTTTAATGAAACCCAAGGTGCACTAAAAGAACTGGCCCCCTAAGGGCATAGTTCTCGTAGGTCTAAACTTGGGGACGCTGTGACACGGCCGCTATAGACGAGACCTTCATCCAGTGGTTTCACAGTCTCGACCATACCTAGTCGTACCCAGCTAAGAAGGCAGGTCTTTAGGCTCGTACCTTATCAGGCATAAAGCAGTCTAGACCAACTTTGCCTTGCATTGCCGCAGTGCGTGAATTTATATTGAAATTATTGCTGGCATAAGCAAAATCGGTCTGTTTTTAATAGTCCGGGGTGACCTCCTTTGGAAATTCACTTAATTTATGTAATGCGTGGGCTTGTTTAAGTTTATGATTTGATATTTTGATAGGTAGGTAAAAAGGTAGTAATATAATATTGTAAAAATCTGAAAAAAATCTTGTCTATTTTAAGTTTAGTTTAGTTAGAAAAAAAAATCTGCAATTTTTTTTTGAGAAAGGGGGTAATGTTACGGTTTGATATTTGTTACAAAAAAGGAAAATACACAAGCGTTACAATTAACTAAATGACTGGCAACTGGAAGGAATGTACCAGTTAAGTATATCGATCGACATTGGTCATTATATTTCTCAATTTTATTTCAAAGCATTTTTATATAATACAAGGAAATATTTGTACTTGAGCATCGCTTATATGCGCTTATGCATATCGCCGCCACTGACTCCGTGGACTCCGTTATCTTTTTTTTAATTTTTTTATTGTCCAATTATAAAATAACGTCCCTTTTGATGTTCGTAGCCCTAAAGTGTTTTGATACACTCGAAAGAAGCTAATTGTTTTACTTTCGAAACAAACTCCTTCTATGAGAAACTTTCGCTCCACAAGCTTGCGGATTCTTGGTTACCAATCAGCCAAGGCATACAGAAAACTGGATACGCCCGGTGACAAACGGGTTTAGCCCGGAACGGCGGGGCTTCAAAGTTAAAATAGGATTGACGTGCTGACACGGGCAAACTAACGCTGATAAGTTAGTTATTTAACGCTTAGTTTCAAGAGTGTAAAAGTTTTCTGTGATTATTTTACTCTTGCCCTATATGCAAGGGAATAATCGAAAATGAGATTAATTTTAATAGTCTAGGATTGCTCCATCTAGGCTTACAAAAAGATTTAATAAAATACGAACAGATAATGTATGTATATGACTATGTAAGGCATTGAGGTTTGTTCAGTCGTCAGGATACAGACCTCATCTGGTGAGTAACGTGAAATAATAGATTGAGGAAACTACTACTTGTTTTCAAACACAATGTCATTGGACATGACACACACAATTTTATTTACAGTTTCGATTTTTTTAAATTTTCTTTAGAAATATCATAAAAAAATTACAACGGTACGCTAGGTTGCTTGTGTATTTCACGCCGCGTTGGTTGGTATAAAAGCCAAAATATCAGTAATAGGGCCCCCCTGTTGTGACTCGCCGACGTCGTAAAACGCGCTATAAAACTTGACGTAAAAATGAACAGATTTAAACAAGTGATTCTGTTAATATTTTAGCGCTTTTAGGCCACGTTAAAACACGGAAATTTATTGTTATTTTCCAGTATATTAAACCCTTATTTTGGACAACTGAAAATTTGCGAGTTGACTTTTCAATGTTCATGTTCCTATATAACTGGAAATATTGCTTTTTTTCTGGAAAAACGAAGACACGCACAATATCAGAGACCCTTATATTTACATTTTATCGTTTCACTCTCCAATAAGAGCAAAAAAAAGGCGGACGTTTAAAATACACATCGAATGAAAGAGTAATATGTCCCCTCGGGTTACTGGAAACAGCCATCTACATGCTCACATTACCATAAATCCATACAAAAAATATAGGCTTTATGGGTGGTCCTTTCAAAAATCGAGAAAAACAATTTCCGACAAAAAATCTGCCCTACAATGCCAAAACATTTGTACTTTTGTGGAAAATAAATACAATTTGAACCATGAAAGCAATTTCATCTCTTTTCTTTTTATATCTCATGGTAAACCGCTGGCTTATTTGTGCAAAGAAAAAAACTGGATAGTTAGATAGTGGCTAATAAGAGCTTGAATCATTCTCACCAAATAATTTTACATTCAAATGCCCAGAATATGAAAATTTAAAGTGACCCCATACAAAATTCAGACGACGATAATATTTTCAACATTTTTGTGAGAGCATTTGTAGCAGTGGAACTTTGAATAGATTATTAGAGCCAGAGAACTTTTGAAAATTACTGGTTTTAATTTAAATTAGAAAGAGGGCAAATGTGCGAGAGATTTTATGTGTTTGTTGAAGTGGTCATTTGAATAAATTGCAAGAGTAATTTAGTTTTGGTTTATTAGAGCTCAGGTTACCTTAGGATCTGTTTATAGACAGTCATAATTAACAAAAGATTTAAGTTTTGGGATTTAACAGTAAGTAGCACTTGGCAGAAGTCAAAATTTACCTTTTGCACGAAATACAAAAATGAAAATTTTTAAAGATGGATTATTACCATGAAAACTGACGTTGCTAATCATGCCGGTCATATATATTTGATCAAAAAATCGTTGTTGCAACGTTGCAAGGCGACTGTAGCTGGTCAAGGTAACTTTTGTTCAAATTTTATTCAGGTCAAAAATAATTCATCTGCAATGAAAACAAAGTACCTATCTCTGTACAGCAACAAACAAATTGAAACAGGCACTACTGCCTCAATCCAAATTGAAACACTAGAGTATTTATCAAAAGCATTATTTACACGGTTATTTAACTAATTTTAATTAAATCACATAATTTCAGGAAAAAGTTTTCACGTTTAACAAAATTAAAATATTTAAAGTGCGAGGGTAACTTGCCACGGAAAACCGGAATTTATTACCATTGTCCCCCGCTCTCTCGAATAGAGCACTCGGAATATTTTGGCCT
Organism: Ceutorhynchus assimilis; assembly: GCA_917834065.1. Classification (NCBI taxonomy): domain Eukaryota; kingdom Metazoa; phylum Arthropoda; class Insecta; order Coleoptera; family Curculionidae; genus Ceutorhynchus; species Ceutorhynchus assimilis. The sequence goes on from OU892284.1 coordinate 32,804,232, forward strand.
GCTGCTGCATTTATGCATTAATGAATATTATATTTTGTTTTGAGCGACTTGAAAAGTCAATAAATTATTTGTGCTTTTTTGAATTGGAATTTATCGGAGCAAATATCGAAATCAAAAATTACACCTCTTGATGTGTTGAAGACTTGATTGAATTTTTCCTATATTTTGTTTTTCGTGGCACACAATTTCTATCCTTATAGTACCTTTTCGTTCAAAAAACCGCAACAAGCGTCTTATCTAGATCTTTTTTTCTGTACCATTTGCATTTTTTAGCGACGTGTGCCTACGTTTTATCACTAAAAGCTTTTTCATATAAGGTGCTTTTAGGAAATTTGTCACGCGATATTTTTTATTTGTCATACCGGAACCCCCCGGAACTTATGCGTGTTATTCAATGTAAAGGCAATATTTTTTATTTCATTCCACTTGAGATGTTGGGAAAAATAGCACATTTTATCTTTGTTTGTCGAATATTTATCTTAGATTTCAGGTTCTCTAACAGCATCTATTGTCAGTAAGGATTTATTTTCTGATATGCCTGGACTTATTCATGTCCATTTTGATGGGTTTTATTGAAGGTCTTTCGAGAGTAGCAATTTCCACTATTAATATTGGTTTCAGTTTCATTGACCTTTACCAGTTCAGTTTATCCAAATATTTATTTCACATTATCCAAAATTCAAACACAATTTCAGAAAGTAAACTACACCTTTTTTTTCCTTCTTCCAGGCCTGTCCTACTTATGCAGCACTGAAGCCTGAGAGGGCTTATTGTATTTAGCCTGTGTGGTTTATTCCAACCAGTCTAGTATTTTTATGCATTGTACTAGGTTGTACAGCTCTTTTACTGGGTGGTGTTTCATTAATGTTTCCGGGTCTACGTTTGGTTGCTGTGTCTTCTGTGATCCAGTGCCTCGTAGTTCACTAGGATGTGTCTGGCTGCCTCGGTTTCCTTATTGCAGAGTCTGCAGTTATGGTATCCGTCTTACAGGTTCATCCTGTTCAGGTGGCCCTTTACTGATGTGTGGCCAGTCAAGAGTCCCGTTATGGTTCTCAGTCGGCTTCTGCTCGTTTGTAGCAGTTCTGCGGGCGGCCCTTTTGCCGCACGGTTGGTCGATGTATTCCCTACCATGATTTTGCCTGTAAGTTGTCCAGTGTCGCAGATCTTCTTTACGAATTCATGTGGCTTCTGGTTATACTTTTTGGTATCCCTAGAGCCGGTTCTGGCCCGATAAGTTTTGTCTCTGACCCTCTCTTTGCGAGTTCATCGGCCTATTCATTGCCTTCGATTCCTCTGTGTCCTGGCACCCAGATAAGTTTTACCTTATTTTGGTCCGCCAGGGCCCTGAGTTCTTCCTGGAATTCCCATATTAGTCTTGTGTGATCCAGTGCTCAAAAGGGCCTTCAGGGCCGCTTGACTATCAGACATTATAAGGATCCTGTTGGCTGTGGCTCTCCTGTTGCTCTCCACTGAAGGATAATGTACAAAATTTGTGGAATGTTATACAATATTTTCTTATCGGGCGGGAAGGACCATGAATAGTAGTAGGTGAACTTCTATGCAAGAACTGCTCATCTCGCTCGAAGGATCATAAATAGAAATAGGATTTTCTTATGATAAACTTTCTTGGGTAAGGAAGACTAGTCAGGAACTATTGATTTCGTATAAATCTCATTCAATACTTAATTGTAACTTTACATACCTAACTAAAATAAACGACCAGGCAGCGTAGTGGATAGTGATTTGCTTCGCATGCTGATGGTCCCGGGTTCGAGTCCCGGCAAGGTGCATGGTTGTATTTGTGAATGTTTATTCCTTTACATGTAATTACCTTAATGGTGTTTGTAGAGTGTATCCACAAAAAAAAAAAAATCATTTTCAATGTTGGTAACAAGATTCCCTAATCCCCACGCCACTGATCGGCTGGTTTCGGTATGATGTCAACCTACGCACGGCCTGTTAACTACGAGATGTCAGGGTCTATAGTGCAATAACGCAAATTTTTTCGTTTTCTTTGTTAATACAAGACCGATATACAGTAATCAGTTTTCTCTATCGGTTCTTGTTTAATTCTTACCGTGTAGTCAACTTCCCAAATATTTATCTCACAAATTGGCGCCCAACGTGGGGCTACGGTGAGTCTCAAGACTGGTAGAGGGATTATTGTATGCCGATCGCGATTTTCGTGTAGTTGTTCGACGAAACCCATGGTGATTCTCGCGCTCGTTTGGTACGGGAGTCATCACCGAGATACAGCCTTATTGTGAACAACTGTGACGCGTCAGGTACTGCGTGAGTACCGGTTTTCTGTACTTTTTGTGTGAATTATCACCGAAACTTTTGTTGAAATCGTTACGAATACAAGTTGTTTTGTACATCGTTTGATTTCCTAACGTTTTTTTCCGGTTTTGTGTTCGAGTTATCAACCAGAACAGCTGTGTTACGTTTGGTAAGAGCGACAATACTGACTTTAAGCGTTTAAAACGGACTAGCGTCGCGATTATTTGACTATTGTGCATCAAAAATAGGTAGAGCCAAGAATAGTGCCCCGTTTATGGTAGTTTTTATTCCATAAGAAGTGTCAAGGTGGGTGATTTGTTGGGTTTGAAGCCTTCAAACTATAAGTAGCCTTTTATTTTCTTTTTTGTTTCTATTGTTGCATCGTGGAAGGTTCGGCAACTCGTACAAACTTCCTTTGAAAAAAATGGCGTCCGTCAGCCTTACACAGGAGCAATTTCGCGAACTTATGGATCGTCTCGCCATTGGTAAGGCACAACATGTTCAAAATTCTCTCGCTGTACCTCACAGTGGTAATTTCGCGAAGTGTAACTCGCGTTTTGACGGTTCGTCGGACAGGGACGTTAAAGCCTTCATCGATGCCGTCGAGATTTTCAAAAGTTGTACAGACATTTCGGACGTAAATGCTTTGAAAGGTCTTCCAATAGTCTTGGACGGTTTCGCCGTGTCGTGGTACCAAGATGTAAAATCTACGCTAACGACATGGCAGAAGCTATAGATTTGTTGCGCTCGACTTTCGGCCCTGCCAGGTATGCCTATCGCGTGTATCGCGAACTGTTCGCCCGTGAGCAGGACTCGAGAAACAAATCAGAGATTTTTGTATGTAAAGCGCGTTCTATCTTAGCACAGCTACCTCCCGGTACGCTTGCGGAAGAGATCCAGCTTGATATGGTTTACGGACTTTTACATCGTAAAATTCGCAAGAAAGTTCCCCGCGATAAAGTAGCTTCATTAAGTGAATTACTCACGCATGCGTGCTTAGCAGAAGAAACTTTTGATGTTTCGAGTGAACCGACAGCATACAACGACTCTGGTGCACTCAAAAAACGCTGTTCGTTTTGTAAATACACTGGACACACATTTGACGAATGTCGTAAGCGAATAAATAAAAATGAGTCTGCTGATAAACAAATTTCGCCTTCGGTCAAACCTTTGGTAACTTTGAGTCCTGCAAAGCCGCCGGAACCTTCGGCATCCAGTGTTACGTGTTACGGGTGTGGCGCGCCGGGAAATATAAAAAGTAGCTGTCCGAATTGCAAACCGCAACAAACTAATGCAAATACGGTTATTGTGGGACGAGATGTCGAGTTTTTTTTCAATTCCGTGGACGATGAAACTCTGGAAGTAAGGTCACTAGTACCTATCGCGATCAACGGTCATCGTGGGTGTGCATTCATTGACATGGGTGGGAAACGCAGTGTTGCCGGTGCTACATTATCTCGCATATTGTTAAATGACTCCGTTCCGTTTACCACCGAGAGTTTAATAATGACTTTAGCAGACGGTGGTACAAGGAGAGTTAACACACGTATATTTCGATGTTATGTCTTGCTACAAAATTAATTAATTTCCACAAAATTCATCTCTGTACCTGAACACGACAACAGCCGCACACTTCTCGGTAGAGATTTCATCAGAGCAGCTAACCTCCTCCTCAACGTGCCTCAAAACCGCTATAGTTTTGCTGAAGATTCTATAAATACTTACTTTTTCGATTCGAATGTTGATAACACGTGCGTTATCAATACTGTACAGTACGGTCAACTCGACCTTTGTGACAACGAAGCACGGATGCTTAGCGAAGAACAACGATGTACACTAAACTCACTTCTATGTGAATTTTCTGAAATTTTCATAGCATCGTACTTATGGATGACACACCCATCGCAGTACCGCCGTATAGGATATCAGAGCCCAAAAAATCGATTCTTCATAAAGAACTCGACAAGCTACTAGAAAGCGACTACATTGAAGAGTGCGAGTCAGCGTACGCAGCGCCCGTCGTCCTCGTGCCCAAAAAGAACCACAAGGTACGTCTCACGATGGACTACCGACCCTTGAATGCCATCACCAGACCAGACAGATACCCTATCCCGAGAATCGATGATATTTTGCATGCAGCTAAGCAAAGGGGTTACATCACGACCTTAGACCTCAGGAGCGGATATCAGCGTAAAGCCTTCAGATAGGGACAAAACTGCATTCGTTTGCCCTTTCGGTACCTACCAAGCGCATGCCATTTGGACTCCGAAACGCGCCAAGTACTTTTCAGCGCCTCATCGATAGGTTTAGGTCAGGAATACAAGACGTCTTCATGTTGGCAAACCTTCATGACTTGATCATCATGTCATCGTCTTTCGAAGACCATTTGAGCAGAAACCTTTTTTTAATACTAGTCACCAGACTGTCAACAATAAAAGTAATAATTTAACTTATAAAATTATAGTGTGTTAATTTCAGTGGCATGCAGACGTAATAATTAAAAGTTGATGAAAAATTTTCTTGCCTCGACTGGGATTCGAACCCAGGAGCCCTGCATTTCCAGTGCATGCCACTAAAATTAACACACTATAAATATAACAGACGATACAAACCTATAAAAAATTATAAAATTATATTTGTAAGAAAATAGGAAGAAGTAGCATTTGCAATGCTACAACCTTAGAAGGTATTATTTAATTATCGAATACCAGCACATATTTCATTAAAACAATAAATTCAAATAATAGTAACCTACCATGCAAATTCAAGTCAAGCTATATCAGTAATTTTGTTATATGTTCTCAATCCAGCGACAATCTTGTGTTTTCGCAGACATAAAAAAAAAACTGCGATAAAATTTATACATATTATACATGGTTTTTTTTTCTATAAAAGCAAAATGCCAAATTATGATAAATAGCCAAACAACGTATAAAAGCGAAAAAAAATTAACGGACAAAGGGCCGCACCAGGCTGCGTATTCAGAATAATATGATTAAATCTTGGAGAGCTGATCTAGTGAGTATAATAAATCGTTTGATTGATGACAAGGAGTTGCCTGCCAAGAAGTACAAAAAAAAAACATAAAAGAGCTATGAATTTTTTCTACAGAATAAAACTATCATTTGTTATCTTTTGTTAAAAAGGCGTAGATAATGATATTTTTGCTTTCATCAATGACATTTTAGTTGTCTTCTAAATAACTATGTGTATTGATAATTGCTAAGAAAATTATAACAAAACTGTGAAGGTTTACAGCCTCAAAACCTTATATATTTCGCGGTATACAAAATGACGCAATCCTTTAGGCTATCAACAACTTCAAAGAAGCATTTCAACTTTGATGTACGTTCACCGGGTCGCATCGGATGAATTTTAAATCAAAAGGCTCGCCCCGAGACACGGATTTTTCGCCGAAAAATAATTTCGACGTCTCCGTCGCCTAGGTGCGACCTCCCGGAGCAACTTTTCTCGCTTGTCCTTGTTTATTTCCGGGATTTGACAGGCGCGAAATTGAGACACAGCCTCGGCGGGTATATACAGGACCATAGGATGGCTCGTTAGCTAGCGTCGTATCTTGTCTGGTAAAACTAGGACTTATAACGTTGTTTTTCGTGTATGTGAGTCAAAGTAAAATGCCAGTTAGGCTGGTATAGTGTTAAACAAGCTATTGTGAAGATGACTTATTATATGTAGTTGAAATCCTCTAACCAGGATTCAATAAAATGAATATGAAATTCGGGAAAATTGGGGCCACAAGCTTTTTGAACATAATAAGTTATAAGTCTACAAGACTCCTAGAATCCCACCAACTATCATATTCCGCAACAATATTTTTTTTTTCAGTTTTCGCTTGGATCCCCTTTATTCCAGATGAACGACTCGAAAATCCAACATCCCTTCCACAACGCCTTCGCGGTTGCCATTTTTACGGCTTTTCCACCCCAATTACCTCACGTAGTTCCTTGATTTTCGTGCTACTTCATTTCACATTAGGAAATTTAAATCATAATTTTGCGCCCGAGGCCCGCGAAGTGTAATTTCTCGTAAAAGTTTACGTTTGCCACCTAATAATCGCCTGTCCTATTAGGTTTTAGGTTTTGATTCTTGAATGCATTCAACGAAGACTTAAAGGGACTAAACAATCAAATAATAAAAAGTTGGCAAGGATTGTCATTGTCATTCTATTTGTGTAACAACCTTAAATCCGAAAAGAAAATCCTCCAAAGCCTATACACTTTTTGTTCACGATTTGTAAGGAAGCTAATGCTATTACCATGTTCACAAGCAAAAACTTAAACAAGGCACACGAACAAAGGATTCTTTCTATTATTTTGCACTATTGTGCTTCTGCTTTCTTTTCGGTTTTGGGGAGGGTTAATCTTATTAGAATTTTTTTTCTGGGTTATATTGGCTAGACTGATAAATTGTACTCCGATGTTCACGAACAGGCCGACTATTAATTATAAATGTAATTGAGTTATTATAGGCTAAGATGAGATACTATAAAAACTAGAGTATACCTACTATTTTTATTTATTTGTCAAAACAAAATTCCGTAGTTCCTCAAAGCGACCTGATTGAGTGTCACTAAGTCGTCGTCTCAACTATATACTCAATCTTTTCTCAATTACCAAAATCAATTTTACAACATATCTGCACAGGTCTTACAAGGTCGTCTCAATCACCATTGTACGAATGACTGAAACCATATGTCGCGAGAGAAATTGGAAACTACCAGTCGACCTGGACGTTCAACAGATATTCATGCTCCAAGAGATACTGGAGAAAACCCTCGAGTTTAGCAAAGACACATACCATATATGCTCGTAGACTTCAAAGCGGCTTATGACATCATAATTAGAATCAGACTGTACGTGGCAATGAATGAACTTTACATCACCAAAGCCACAATGAGAAAACTTGTGCTGCTGAAAGCATCGGCTTGGAGGTCAACAAACTTAAAACCAATTTCATGGTAGCATCTATACACTAGCATCAGAAGATCGTCGGACAAAAGTTTACCATTGGCGACGAGAACTTCGAGGTCACTCATAAGTTTGTCTACCTGGGATCATTGATCAACTCCACCAACAACAAAACAGATGAGATCAAGAGTTACATTGGTCTACATAAACAAGTACGTAGCTAAAATGCCTGAGAGCATCCAAGAAGGAATCATGGAGAAGACACTGTGAGGAGGTCCAACAGACTCCTCAATGTGCCAGGCTCTATAAAATCCTTTCCAAGGACACTCCAGGAACGACTGGCTCTCTAAGAACATTAATTGGAAACTACACTCAGACCGGACAGGAAACTCATGAAGTTAGAGAGAGAAGAATATGCTTAGAAATCAGGAACCTCAACTGAAACAGCACTACATCACCTCGTCCAGCGGGTAGAAAGTACGTTGGAAAATAAGGAAGTTATGTTGGGAGCCTTCCTTGATATAGAGGCAGCGTTTGACAACACTTCCTTCGAGGCAATCATGAGAGCTCTACGCCGACGATGATACATGCTGCAAATAGGTAGACTGCATGCTTCGAGGTAGAGTCATCCACTCCACACTTCTAGGCAAAACAGGAACGGCTCGGGTTGCAAAGGGATGTCCGCAAGGCGAAGTGTTATCACCCCTGCTGTGGAATCTGGTGATGGACGAGCTGATAGAGCAACAACCAAGAAGTAGTGGGATATGCAGATGACTTGGTCATAATATCCCAAGCAAAATTCAATCGTACAGTTAGAGATCGCATGCAGCAAGCTCTAACAATGGTGAACTGAGACAGTAGGGTTGAAAATTAATGCCACCAAATCGACAATTGCCCCTTTACCAAAAGAAGGAAAATGAAGAAACTTGGACCTCTTTACCTTCAGAGAAACCCAGTTACGATGTCAAACGAAGTTAAATATCTTGGGGTAATCATAGACTCAAAATTAATTTGGAACAAACATCTGGACAAAGTAATTCAAAGGTCAGAACTGGTACTTATACTAGCCAGAAGAACTTTCGAAACCTGGGGGCTGCGGCTGGACATGATGCACTAGCTATGCACAACGTTTGTAAAGACGTAAAGATCGATTGATATGGTAGACAAAGACACAATAAGACAGAGCCAGAATGAGACTTAGCAGGGTGCAAAGACTTGCCTGTCTGGGCATAACAGGGTGCATTAAGCACACCAGCAGCACCTATGGAAGTCATACTAGACCTACCTCCGCTACACATTGTAATTCAGGCGGAAGCCAGGATGGGCCTCCACAGACAACGAAAAAACCTGAGCAAACTGACAGTCAGATCAGGCCACACACAAATAAGGGAAGTCATAAATCTGACAGTATTCGATCTGATAACTGACTATACATTTCCCAAATACTCACCCGACATATCCTTCCAAGTCCTAATTAGTGAAAGGAAGGAATGGGAAAACCAACATGCGCTCTCCAATCTCAAAGGCCAGACCTGGTACTCGGACGGGTCAATGACTGAGAATGGCACAGTCGCAGGAATCTACAGTCAAGAAGGAAGATGCGAGACCTTCTTCTCTCTAGGGTCATATACACCTGTTATAAAGGCAGAGGTATATGCAATACTACAATTCGCAAGAATTAAAAATATGAGTGCCTGCAAAGACAGGAGACTTACTTTACTAACAGACAGTCAGGCAGCACTGGGGGCATTGAAGAACCCTAAGGCAAACTCTGCATTGAAACTAGAATGCTGAGAAGAACTCAACAACTCCGCGGACCAAAGTAACGTCACAATAATGTGGGTGCCAGGACATCCCGAGCAACGAAAAGGCTGACGAACTTGCACGCAGGGGGTCATCCACAGAATACCTTGGTCAAGAACCAGCTCTCGGAGTGCCCAAAAGCACAGTAAGAAAGGAGCTGAAGGAATGGATCAAAGCAAAACATAATCAACGTTGGAAGCAAATATCCAAGCATGAACATGGGAAAATCTTCGTACGTGAGACATGCAGCAAAAGAGCAAAAAGACTGCTACAACTAAGCAGGAATCAACTCAGAGTAGCAACCGGCTTTCTTACTGGGCATGCCCCAGTAAAGAAGCACCTGCAAACAACGGGCTTGTACAACGGAGACACGAGCTGCAGACTATGCGGAACAGAAACTGAAACAGCCCAACATATTATATCAGAATGCGATGCACTAACTCGCAGTAGGCAAAATATATTTGGAGAAGATGAACTAGATCCAGACACATATGGCTAACATCCGACAGACCTACTTCGCTTACTGCAAGGAACTGCAGGGCTTTGGAATGGGTGCAGTAAACAGCAAGATTCAGGACAATAAGCCTCTGGCTGCAGCGTTACTCGGAGTTTAATCAGACGACTTGCCTACCAAAAAAAAAAAAAAAAGTAGCTAAAACGAGCGAAAGTCCAACTGTACAACACTCTCATATTACTGGTCCTCACGCTAATCTTCTACTGCTCAGCTTTGAAAGAAAAATCTTACAAACTACCTTCAAGGATATGCAAGAACACGGAATTTGTAGGAGAAGGTACAATGAACTCTTGCTGGCGACATGGATGTTCTCAGTACCATAAGAACAGGACGCCTATGATGGACGGGGCACATAGTATGGTCGGCAGATTCCAACATACCAAAGCAAGTGTTAAACTCTAAACCTGATGGCATCAGAAGACCAGGAAGGCCTAAGCTCCCCGTCACCTTGGACGCAAGAAAAGGTGGCATGCCAAACTGGAGAGTCGACGCCCTACAACTCGATGTTTGGAAGGGCAAAGTTGCGCAGGCCAGGTTTGTTGTGCTTCCGATGATGATGATGATGATTTTATGTCAATTATTTTTATAGGTCAAAAACACGCGAAGTTAGCATTTAAAGCTTTTTCTAGCTTAATGCTTGATGCTGGCATCAATAAAAAAATGAACTGTTTGGCTGAGGTAAAAAGGTAATTTATTTGTCCTACTAGAAGCTATTGGTGCATACTTCTTTAGTGAATCGTTCTTGTGATGAATTATTGCAAAATATATTTTCTCCTTACCCTACCATAGAAAACTTCCTTTTATTACGTCGAATATTATTCTCTCCCTAAATTTTTTCGTTTTCATTTCACACGTCCACCGGAAGCTTTAAATCACAATGTACTCAAGCCTAGAGCACAATCTCGTGGTTGATAAACATTTTTGGTGTCAACTTGCTGACGTTAAATGTGAACTAATGTTATTCTGTGTCATTTATCGCGATGAAACGTCTTAAATAATTGGACGGGAACATGAGACTAGCGATATTATAATGTAAATTTTTTAAACTAAATGAGATTTATATATTTGAATTTGTTGTTTTAAACATGGGAGATAATACAACATTTATTATACATGAAAGACAAATAATGGCAAATTGAATTGGTAGACCTAGGACGGACTTAGTGCAAGAATGGCCGCGTAAAACCAGGACAAGGACGATAATTTCGAATGATAATAGAGATTCGACAACAAACTTTACTTAAAAATACCTAAACACCAGGCAAACCTGATGGATATGCCAAAGCAGTTCCTGGTTTGGTTTCGGATACCACACTAAAGTAACGAGGTGACCAGGCCTTCTCCTTCTTAAATTAATGGTAACGGTTCTTACACCTAAAATTGCATTAATCCAAGGTTAGACCAGAACATTCCAACTTATATTTCTCGAAGATTTTCACTGAAATATGCCATAGGTACTCTTTCTAATATTCTTATAAGCTTTTTTGTTTGATAATGTTTAGACTTCGAAAATGTTGGTTTCTATTGATTTTTCCGTCAACCTAGAAACACAAATTGCCCGTTTTCACTTGAAATTGTAAATGTCATCATCTCGTGTCCATTATTTTTCCATTCGAACATCAAGGCCCTGGCGGATGCACAAAAGCCACTTTAAATATCCAGTCACGAAACTCGTGCAAAGGGTTGTAAAAATTAAGTATACTTTAGCTTTCTTTGAGCTTTTCGCACTTGGGGGTAAAATTGGCCAAGATTTACTAGACTTTGTCATGTATCCTCACTCGGAAATTCAGAGTAGAACTGAGAATTTCTAAAAATATGTTCTACTTAAATTCAGCTAGTTCAATTTCAAATTTAACCACAATACTATTAAGTTATTATGCACAAAGCTAAATATTAAACCACTGTCATATTACATGAAGTAATGAATAATGATATCCATTAACAGCTACTTTGATGTCAACGAATATTCGAAATTGATGCACTTGTGCGGATTTCAGTTCACTGTTACAATTTCCCATTAAATTTTTAATAACGCTTCCAGGTTTTATTAGTCAAACTAGAAAAGGCGGCACATTTTGAAACCTTTAAAATCTAACCGTCTGCGCTGTATTGTACTAATATCCTAAATTCTGCAAAAGAGATTTCCTTAGCCGTACGCTATGCAAATGTTGAACAATTTCGTCTCAAAGATATGCGAAATAAGCACAGCTTTGGCCAACTTTGCTCCATCCATACACGCCTTCCACAAGGAAATTGTTCCGTCTTAGCTCTAAGTTTTCTTAGCAAATTGATTTTGACAGTACTAGATTTTTATCGTTATGGCGGAAGTTTGTTTTGAATTTCAATCGGTTTTTGTCCCAAATGGAATTTCGGTGTTTTATCGAATTTATGTGGCGTTGAAGCATGCAAATTTAACAGGTCGTGATAAATTAACACCAGTGTTTTTTCTTTCACGCTTTTATGCATAAATTTAATTTTTGAAAGCGCCGATGGAAATTAGAAATTTTACCGTGCCATTTTTGATGTTGTTGTTTTATTAACGAGCTCTTATATTTAATATTCCGCTTGAGAAATTTTCAATTTGCGAGGTGCTAACATTTTAACGTACCTATACCTACCTCCCTTGCAAATTGTTCTTGTCATCTTTACAAAATAGATTGAATGTAAACGATGAAAAGCGCTGTAAAAATTTCAGACTTTGTTTTTATAAAAATTTATTCAATTATGTACATAGTTGTATTCAATACATTCTATTATTGATCATTGAAATCCAATATCTATGCATACCCGTATTTATTATTTAGTTCAACCTGTAATCTCCTGGAAAACACCATTTTAATATTAAAACGGGTCCAGATTTTCGCAGTATTCGACCTGAAAGAAACCTGGAATTCAAATCGAAACAGTAAATATTTAAATTCACTAACCGAAAGAAAATAGAAGCAGAGAATCCCTGCGAAAACAAATTCCGAATCGTTTAATCGGATGTGGGTTTAAGGAAAAATCCGGACTCAGGACTTTTTTACTTTTTGCTTGGTATCTTATGGATATCCTAGAATTTGTAATTTGCTTCAACCGGTAATGAAAATAAAGTTCAAGGAAAATCTTTATTTTTCACATTGGAAAAAGCAACATTTTAGCTGCACGTTGGAAGGATTTAAATTATAATATGTGTTAATTGCACCTTCTTTTTAAATCTGACACTATTTTTATGTGTTAAAATGTTTACAATGATAATCTCAATGTAATTGCTATTTATTATACTATTATTGTTTCTGTATAATTTAATGATTGATGTTAATTTTCATTGTATGCAGTGCTTGAATTATTAAATAATAATTACTTAGGTACCTATTTCATAAATACGATACCAAAATCCCAAAAGCACTCCACAAAACAAATTTTATTAAAAGCAGATAATGGTTTCCTTTAGTGCTGGACATAAATTGCTGAATTCTATAAAATCTAACCAGGTATAAATTTACTGGCCGTAAATTACGAGATAAGAGGGCCAAAAGAATAGATAAAAACGTTGAGAATGGTGCTGAATTAGGTCCCTTGTTGATCTCCTTGGTAATAAAATTTGATTTTGAAATACTTTATTTGGGGTGATTAAAGGAAGCGCCTAATTTACTATTAGACAATCCCGATCACGTGATTTAATATGGCCCTTCGGGTCAAATTGTGGGACGTTCATAAAAAAAGCATTTTTGTTCTGGTCCTTATTGTTGTAGAAGAAACATGACGATGCCAATATCAAACCTAAATGTCCAGAATGTGACAAAATAAGTTAATTTTTATCAGTAACCTAATTTTAAACAACACGGTGTCTGATCTGAACTTCCATATTGAATTTCGTTTGACAGGTCATGGAATTGCCTAATCGTCAAAAAATGATATGAAAGTAATATCAATGTCAAGTTGTTGCTTTTTTTTTTCATGTGTGGGAAGAATTTGAATAATTTTGATAATAAATGTATTGAAATTCAAGTGTAGTGTGGTAATTGGTCCCAAGGCTTATGTAAATCCAACAATTCTGTCACCGTCGAACATCGTTTGTGCAGAGATCGCCGACCCGACAGTACCCAGTGTCACATTGGCGCCCAACGTGGGGCCTCTCGAAAAGACTGTAACCCAGACTTCAAGTCGATTAGATTTAATCATTTTAAAGTATTTCTTCATGATTATGTAAGTTTTGTCAGTGAGCCAATCCAGTTTTGCATGTGATCCGATATCATGAATTAATATCATACGTGTCCTGCCTCATACGAGTCCTGCCACATCCGAGTTCGACTGTATGATTTTACGTAGTGGAAAAATTGTACCAAATAATTCAGAATTAGACAAGATGACTGATAATAACGGCGAAACCCCTATTGTTCAAAAAATTGTTATGACGCCAGAGATGCTGCAATCTTTACTAACTGGAATACAGAATGTTCATGTAAGTCAGCCTACTCAACAACCAAGTGTAAGTGTGCAGGCCAATTTTTCTGAACGTGCATCCCGTTTTGACGGAAGCCCGGAAAGAGATGTTGAAGCTTTCATTGATGCTATTGTGGTCTATAGGCAATTCTTATAAGAATTGCCTCATTATTCTAAATCAGCATGCTCCGAAAGGCCTGTCAATGTTGTTGGAAGATTCTGCAGGTACATGGTAACAGGGCATTAAATCCTCAGTGAACACCTTCGATAAGGCTATAGATTCTTTACGACATGCTTATGGATATCTAAAACCCCCTTATCAGATATACAGAGAACCTTTCTCACACGAACAAAGTAAAGAGAGAACAGATATTTTTGTGAGCAAAGCTTGATGTACCATTTAAGAGGTGATTCTATAATCTCCGAGAATGTTCAATTAGATATGGTTCACGGTTTATTGAACGTACACTGTATGTATAAAGGAGAAAATGCAACGTGAAAGTGTTGAGACATTTAAACACCTTATCGAAGCTGCCCGCATCATTGAACAAACTTTTTTTGATAACGCATCTATCAGTAAAGTGAATGAAACAATCCGTAAGCAAACGTGCAATTACTGTAAGAATTTTGGGCACACTCAAGGAAATTGTCGTAAACTGGCTCGTATACGTTCTGAACAAGGCAAAGCCAGCAGCAATGAGTCAAGCACACCAAATTGTACGCACTCTTGCAATACAAAAAACACAGGCCAAATACCCTGTCATACTACGGTTTTGGAACATCAGGTTATGTTAAAAGTAACTGCCCCAAGTGCTCCAAAATTCCAGTTACTCCAACGGATCCTACCAGAACCGTCAAATGGGCTCAGATGAGTCTACTCGCCACTCGCCATTGTTACTATTCAAGGTCATAATGGTCTCACATACTTTGATTCCGGTGGTCAGTCAAGCATAGCCGGTTCCCGATTGAGTGAAATTTTATTCGACGAGCATGTTCCTTATAAACAAAGACAGTTAAACATGACTTTAGCAGATGGTAAAACTACTCAAGTGGATGCTTATGTATTTAGTGTCAGAATCGAATTGGAAGGCAGAGTTCATCACATCGCACTCATTTCCATTCCTGAACATATCAACAGTAGGAGCCTTCTAGGTGCTGATTTTCTAAAATCTGCCATATAGTGCTGGATATATATACAACAATTGACAATAGCTATATGGCCTTGTCTGAACAGCTGTCACTACGTGCAGATGAAGGAAATAACTTGTGCCTAGAAGATAAGAGTACTTTAAACAAACTACTCCATTCCAATGCAGACTTGTTCCAACCAAGCTCTGAACCGATACTGTTTGCTAAACATTCTATTGATTTAATCGATGATATTCCAGTGGCTGTTCTAGCATACCGTATGTCAGAAACCAAGAAGCTAGATTTAAAAAAAACAAATAGCTGAGTTGTTCGCACACGAAATTATTGAACAGTGTGAATCTCCTTATGCTGCGCCTGTGGTGCTGGTTCTGAAAAAGGATGGAGGAATAAGGCTGACGGTGGAATACCGCAAGCTAAATACCAAAACACGCCCATTGCCTAAGATCGATGATACCCTCCATGCAGCAAAGAGAACTCAGTACATGACAACCCTAGATTTGGGATCCGGTTATCACTAGATAATTGTTTCAAGCCTAGTGATAGAGACACACGAATGCCATTCGGCTTACGGAATGCACCCTCGACGTTCCAAAAACCGATTGACAGATTCCGTTCTGGCCTTCAGGATCTGAATATACTTGCATATCTTGCGCCCAAATGCACCGTAAGGACTTAATCCGAATTAGTTGCGGAAGCCAGATTAGGACATCTTTCTTATATGCAAATTTCCGAACTGAGCGAGATAAAACTTTCAAGTCTCTATGGTACATATGGGTGTAAATGATCTGATCATTCTGTCAGAATGGTTCAAATCCTATGTGAAGCATCTACAAACGAACCCAAACTTAAACTGGAACAATCCAAATGTAGCTTTTCCTGTACTTATGTTACGTAACTTGGTCATGTGATCTCACCTCGAGGTATCACTACAAATCCAGATAAGGTTACTGCGATTTCCAAGATATCTCCTCACCAAAACGTTGAAGAACTACTGTCGTTCCTGCAGACGTGTTCCGAGTATAGACGCTTTATCGAGAATTTTTCGGAAATAGCCGGACCTTTGACCTCGCTTACAAAAAAGAAAGCTACGTGGATTTGGAGCTTACATCAAAAGCATTCATTCAAACATTTAAAGGCCCTTTTGACATTCAGTCCCATACTACAAAAAGCCGATCCGTCTAAGCCGTATATTCTCAAGACCGATGCCTTCGCTTATGCCATAGGTGCATGCCTGCTCCAGGGCGAGAGTAACGAGGAACTGCCGATTAAGTACACCAACCGATTCCTAATATCCGTTGAACGAAATTATTCGACGACCGAAAGAAAGGCCTTCAGTAGTCTGGCCTTCGACCCATAAGTTCCGTGGTTACCTAGAGTGCGCGACAGTTATCATCAAAAGTGATCATCAACCGTTAAAGTGGCTGATGTCATTAAGATCACGTACAGATCGCCTTGCCAAATGGGCATTGGCTCTGCAAGCATATGACTTGCAAATAGATTATACGCCTGGCCGAACAAATGTTGTCGCAGATATACTATCACGTCCTCCAATCTCAGATTTGGAAGATTATCTGGTTACCGTTGAATTACCTAGACAGACAGCTGCTGACATGAGAATGCAGCAACTTGAAGATCTGAAAGTGACAAAAATTATCCAGTGTTTTGAAAATCCTGACCAACAAGACATAAGCTTCAAGATGTGGACCGAACTTGGATACCTGATGACTAATGTTATCCTTCATCGTCATGTTCCTGAACTAAAAGAAGAAGAAGAGGCCCAACTAGTCGTCACAAAGACCAAAGTACCACAGATATTATCAGAGTGCCATGACTATCCTTCAAGTGGACACTATGGCGTTGAACGCACCTATCAGCGGTTCGCCAGTCGTTACTTTTGACCAGGTATGCGTAGAAGTATAGATGACTATGCCAGCAAGTGAATTGAATGTCAACGTTATAAGGCATCTAACCAAACACCCGCCCAATCACTGTAACATTGCAAATGTCACTTGCTCTTTCTATATAAATACTTTTTATAATTTTACATAATTATTCAGCTATATGACGGCATCTATCGCCGGCTGAATTAATTATTTTATCGGTGAGCTCGAGAAGGCCATAGGCGCTTTCTTTTGTAGTGCCTTGATCTACTCGCCGTAGTACTTTGTTGCTCTTTAACCTCGTTAATAGTTTTCGAACGTAGTACTTTTCACATAACTGATTGATAAGTCGTCCTTCAAGTGAAATCAATTTTTTCTGGAAGAGAAAATTCAAGAGCACTTTTCTAATCTTGCTGTTGCCCCAAAAAGGTCGAGTGCGGCTGGGCTGGGGGCAGCCATCTTCTTCAAGTGTGATTACCATTCTCGTGGAGAAAGGTACCTTATCGGCCTTCAGGCATTATCTAAACGAAATAACGTTGCGTAAGGTAATAATCCATTGATTGCCGAGAAAATTCAAATCAAGTCTCGTGACTGCCGTTTAATTTAAATTTGAATTTCAACGCCCCTCGTGGGTCTTTCGGAGAGCCATTTCTCTGAACAAGTCCATTCCAAAAAGGCCACATTTTCAATAGTAACACCATTTCCGTGGAGTGGGGCATAGAGCTTTTGAAGCTATTCCTACCCTACAAGAATCAAGACCCTCACAAGTCGATACGTGTGCCTCACATTCTAGTCCCTTATCTACCCTGTTTCTGGGCTGGAATGACCAAGCTCCATGTGCACGTTGCCTTGTGGACGATGTCATTGTGCGTTATGGTGTGTCAAGAAGAGTAATCAGTGATAATTTGTAAGTTCCGTCATGCAGCAGGTTACCCAATACCTTGGTTTCCAGCAATCATCCACTCCAGTATACCATCCTGAAGCGAATCCGGTAGAGCGTAAAAATCGGGACGTCAAAACACAGCTTGCTATTCTAATTGCAGATAGTCACACTTCATGGAAGGAGAATTACCCGCAATCCGTTTTGCGATGAACAGTGTCCGTTCCCAAGCAACTAGTTATAGTGCCGCTTACTTAACTTTCGGCCGAGAACTTAGAACGCCCGATTATGTTAACCGAGAAATATGAGCCATAGTAGATAATGAGAATTTTGTGTGCCAAATCACACCCTATCTCCAAACTCTAGAGAAAACACTGCGTGAACCGCTTGATTATCATGAAGCCCAACAGAACCATTCAAAGAAATATGCATCTACGAAAAGCACCCGAATATCAGTGTGGTGATAAGGTATAAACAAGCATATACATCCAAATTTACACCAAAAAGAGTCATTGTAAAGATGGTGACTCCCACTACCTACGAAATCGCCTCATCCCATGACCCTACCATTGTTCTTGGGAAATACCGTTCTTCAGATTTGACGCCTTTCAGGACTAACCAGAACGAAGATCCACCTTCAGTGCATTCAATAAGAAAACCTGGTAGGCCTGCCGGTAGTAAGACGTGCCCCGAAGATGATGAAGTACCGACAGCCAGAAGTCCTTGTAAAGATTTAGAAGGAACACCTGAACAGATTCCTGACGAAGTCCTGCAGCATGACAATGAGGTTCCTCGAAAAAGACGTGCACCAAAACTCAAATGCCTTAGCTGTCAATAAATTCACGTCCACTACAGATAATGACCGCTTCGAAATGGAAAGTTGTTACTTGCTGTGAGGCATGAAAGTACACAAAGACACACATTTGTCTTCTGGAAAAATTTGAATTTTATATTCAATCATATCGTTCTACTGAATTAAACATTATGGACTCCAGTTATATCAGGTATTAGCTTCCTGTATTATTTGAATACCTACTTTTTTTCCAAAAATATATTAATATTAATCACCATAAATAAAATACAAACTGTCCCCATAAAGCCCGTCCCTGAATCTCTATTAAAATAAAATTTAATACGGTCGTTTAGTTCGGGAAATGAAATATAATATTTGCTCGGCGTGTACCAGCGCGCACGTAATGCTAGGTTTGTGATGTATGTATTTAGCCAGGGGCCAGTTGACACGGTTATCTAGTTTGTCCAGTACAAATAGACGCTTTACGCTAGTCCTTTTGAATAACCTATTCTTCAAATTAGAGGGATTTGTGACGATGCATAATTTGCAGCCTATATTGATGGTCCTTTAAAAAAAAAGCGATATTTGAAATTCATATTTCCCCGCAATTTATGAACAAGGCTTTGGTTTAAAAGAAGAATTATGTCAAGCTTTAGAAATTTAAATATCGGTTTTACATAAAAGACATGAAGTCAGACCCATGTTTTATTTCTCTATTGTAATCCTCTGGACAAAATTGAATTATAAGAGACTGGGGATATACATTTTCAATTTTGAGACAAATATATTTCACTTTTTACACAAGATCTGGTACCGGATTTACTTACGGTAAGATTTTAGTTATAATAAAATTATATGTAGCATTACCCAAACTAATCCAAACATTGTAGAGATTTTTCTCTTTTCTCACAAATTTTTTCGATGTATAGGAAAACTATACGAATTCATTATCTTCGTAGGCCCAAGTTTCGTAAATAAAACCGTCGCCAGCTCCCATAGTCTTAGAATTTGGAACCAAGTTGACTACCTTTACCTTTGAAGTTTTCGAACTTTTTCGCTATTTATAAAAGCCAGCATAAAACGTCCTCATAAAATATGCATTTCGTCGTTCTGACCTGAAAAACATCATTTTCCAAAAAAGAAGAACCAACAAAATTTGTATTCGAACAAGGTCCATGCATCATCCGTAAGGCCCGGGGGATTTTTCATAGTTTTAAAAGATGTATTACGTCAAAATTAGAAATTTAAATATCGGCTATGGAACATAAAAGACATACTACCGGCTCCGCGTCTTTTTCATATAGGAGAAGTTTGTTTAAGAAATAAGGAGACGTTTTGCATATAATTTACGAGGGTAATATATTCGGAAAAGAGAAAAATGTGAGTTTTATAAAGACACGGGTATGTTTTTGGAATAGAAATCATTATAAAAGAAAAATGTATCAATAAACATAGTAAATAACCTAATAATTCTCCTTATTTTAAATCAAAAATCTACCGACACGGAACTTTACTATTTATTCCCGTTCTCACCCAAGCACATTTCAAAACAAGTCATAAAATTTCCCATCAGGGAGCTACCGAAACGATCATAAGTTTTCCATTGGAGCTTATACGTTCGTATTATTCCGGAATATTCGTTTCGAATAAAACTCAGATAATCCTAAAAATGTCTATTTCGAAATGGAAAACAGCTAGAAGATAAAAATGCATCTCGTATACATATGAAGTATGTAAGGACCTAAGTAAAAAAAAATCAGGTCAGATATTTATTATTGGAACAAAATATGTATATGAGAGTCTGAAATCAGTTTATAGGCATTTCAAGTGTACAATTAAATGACACGGGGAGTCCAAAGCAGTAAAAATTAGTTTAAAGTTTGAAAAATAATGTCTTCTCCTTCCTTGCCTTTTTTCCGTCAAAATCTAATGAAGCACGTAGTTTGTAAGTCAGTTCAAATAAGAAAATTGTTGATTTATCAAATGACTCGAATAACTATTCTGAATAATCATCACATTTCTAGGAATTTACACTTTGTGTCAGAATTAATCAAATAATAATGAAAGTAGGGGCAGTGGCTCCCAGGCGAGGTGGCGCTTGGGCCTAGCGGGGGGCGCTCTACATTGCTGCGTACCCTATGAGAACCCTCGTACCTGCATCCTGACCAGGATCGTGCAATGCTTTCCCCTACCTAGTCTCTGCACCAGGTACCTGGCAGTTATTAAAGTTTCGCTGAGAAAGGAAGGAGTCAGGGAGAACCTTGTAGTCTGCTCTTCCTACTTTCCTATCGATATCGAGTCTCCCCTTCCGGACGTCATTGTAGTCTCGAAGTACTGCGAAAGT
This sequence comes from Ceutorhynchus assimilis, assembly GCA_917834065.1. NCBI lineage: Eukaryota > Metazoa > Arthropoda > Insecta > Coleoptera > Curculionidae > Ceutorhynchus > Ceutorhynchus assimilis. The sequence continues at coordinate 32,825,228 of OU892284.1, forward strand.
ACAGGGCTCCCTCTGCTCATAGGCTGCGACTCTAACTCGCACCACGATCTATGGAGCTGCAGAGACGAGAACCTCAGGAGACGCTCTCTGGCTGGCTTCCTGAGCTCCAGCGGCTTGGAGGTCCTTAATTGGGGAAGCGTCCCTACCTTTTACTGCAACCGTGGCCAATCTGTGATTGACCTAACCATCTGTTCACCAAATATTGTGAACCTTTTTAAAGCATGGAAAGTGTCCCTGGAGGTATCAATATCGGAGCACAGGCACATTCTCTTCGAGCTGAATAAAGACACCAGCTGCGACAAGCCTGTCTTTAGAAGTCCGAGGCACACCAAATGGGACCTGTTTCGGGAGGAGCACACAGGTGGGCTCTCGGATATGCCGGCGAGGTATAACCTGCCAGCCGACATTGTGATTGGGATAAAAAAAACTGTCCAACGCAACTCTCCGGGCATACGAAAGTAGCTGTCCACTAAGACGTAAACCCCAAAATGCAAAAATTGTCTGGTGGAACCACACTACGGGGAATTCCATCAGAACATCACGCGCCGGCTCTTGAGAAGGGCTGAACGCTCGAAACTCGTCGCCGACTGGGAAGCGTTTCACGCAGCTCAAAGGCAGTACAAAAAGACGCTCAGAGATTCCAAAAAGAGCTGGTAGCAATACTGCGGGGATGTTGAAAAAATATCCCCAGCAGCTCGCCTCTGCAAGGCTCTATCAAAGGAACCCGGTAGTAGAATAGGGTCACTGTCTCTTCCGGGCGGTGGCTTCACGACCAACGAACAGGATACCCTGGAGGTCATGCTCCGCACGCACTTCCCGGGCTTCCGTTCAAAACGCGCAGGATATCATCACTGTCCATCTGGCGCCTCGCTCATGCATACATTCCAGAGCAGTGGAGAGAGGTGAAGGTCATCTTCATTCCGGAAACTGGACAGAGCGACTACTCCTACCCAAAATCGTATCGACCTATTAGCCTCACTAGTTTCCTGCTCAAGACTCTGGAGAGGCTACTGGACCGATATGTGATGAAAGGCATGGTGGTTTCCAGACCTTTACACACCCAACAATATGCCTATCAGACTGGCAAATCCACAGAACTACTCTCGCACCACCTGATCAGGAAGGTGGAAGGAAATCTGGTGTTTGGAAGGGCCAGTCTAGCGGCATTCCTTGACATTGAAGGAGCATTTGATAATACCCCTTTCAAAATCATCTGCGGAGCGCTCGAAGGGCGTGGCTTAGAGCCCTGTCTGGTGAGATGAATAGAGGCCATACTCTCGCAACGCCGAGTGTCTGAAGAGCTTCATAATGCGGTGGTTAGAGCGGTCGCCGCCAGAGGCTGTCCGCAGGGCAGAGTTCTATTCCCGATTCTGTGGAGCCTGGTGGTTGACGACCTGATTACTAACCTAAACAAAGCAGGCTTGTATACTCAGGCCTATGCCGACGACCTGGTTATCCTTTGTCCGGGTAAGGACGCCGTCTCACTGCAGGGCTCTATGGCAAGGGCTCTGCGCATAGTGGACCGGTGGTGCCTTGGACTCAATATAAATCCTAATAAGGCGGAGCTCCTACTCTTCTCCAGGAGACGCAACTTCGGCACACCGCCCAACATTTCTCTGGGAGATGTGACTTTTAAATACCCCAGGGTGGTTAAGTATCTAGGCGAGATGCTGGATTCTAAACTGTCCTGGTATGAACACGCAGGGAACAGGATGAAAAAGGCTACCTGTGCCCTTCGGGCATGCAGACGGGCCTTTGGTTGTACCTGGGGTCTCCCACCGAAAATCTTCTACTGGATTCATAACTCTAATCTCTTCTCACGTACGGGGCTATCGTTTGGTGGCCTTGTACGGAGAACGTCAAAATACGAACGCAACTGGACAGAGTCCAGCACCTTTCCTGCCTCAGCATAACAGGGTCCATGCTCACACCCCCAACAAGGGCCCTGGAGACCCTCCTAGGTCTCCCGCCCCTGGACCTCGTAATTCAGTTCGAGGCCATGAGGACAGCCTATAGATTGCACGTTCTTGACGAAATGCGCACCGGCGAAACCGGACACGCGAGAATTTGATCTCAGGCCGCAGAGAAATGTCCTGTCCTTCTGATCGGCAGCAATATCATGCGACCGTAGCTTGTTCATAGCAAAGGCTTGGAGGCCATATTACTGAAAGAAGTGAATGGCTGGGCGGCTCCAAGCCAACTGTACTGAATAGTGGAGCTATCTGGTACACGGATGGCTCTAGAATGGAAAACAGGCCGGGGGGCAGATTTTTGCGGAAGATCCCCTAAAATTAGTAAATCCTTCTCTTTAGGGGAACACGCTACTGTCTTCGAGGATGAAATTTTCGCTGTAATGGAGTGTGGTCGGGAAATTTTAAACCGGCGCCACAGGAATGCAGTCGTTTCAATCTGCTCCGACAGCAGAGCCGCCATCAAAGCCATTATGGCTGACGCTGTGTGCCCTAAGCTTGTAATGGAGTGCAAAAAAGTCCTGGGAAGACTGAAGAGTGCCAGCTGCCGGGTCCGCCTCGTCTGGGTGCCCGGTCACTCGGGCGTCGCAAGCAACGACGAGGCTGATTCACTTGATAGACAGGGATTGTCGATGCCACCTGTGGGCCCTGAGCCCACGCTGGGCAAAGCTAAATGTGAGGCGGTCACGGCCCTCAAGGGCCTCCTCGCAATTCCTTGGGAGATGGATGGAAGCACCTGGCATGAGACAGGCTAAGGCTCATATTGATGGGCTCTGTGCCTGTCTCACCAAACAACTACTGCGCTTGAACAGACGCGAGATACGGCTAGTGACTGGTCTCCTAACCGGACACTGGCATCTAAGACGCCATCTTCACAGCATGAGCATTACGGACGACCCGGAATGCCGCTGGTGCATGCAGGAGGAGGAAACGGCAGATCACGTCATTGGTGAAAGCCCATCACTCACGCGCGCGAGGTTCAAACACCTGGGCAAGTTGTATTGCTTGCCTGATGACGTCAAAAGGATGAAGCCAGGGTGCCTGATTGGCTTTTCTAAGGACATGGGCCTCTGGTAGAACTCAGTGGGGCACGACGGGTCCACCAGAGGAGACCTATGTGCACTAGGATTTCACACTTTGTGTCAGAATTAATCAAATAATAAGGTAAGTAGGGAGCGGCAATGGAATTCTTTTTTTTCTTTAATCTTTATTTCCCATATAGATTTCATTTAAATTTTTTTAATCATGTCCTACATTTTTTTTTCCAATAACGAAATAAGTCCGGATCCCGTTAAAACATTACCTGAAATCCACTCTCCCCTTAAATATGATAAAAGATGTATTTAAATTTTCCTACCGAAAATAAACAACCTTGTCAGAAGTAATTTGAAAAAGGGAGGTAGAGGAGGACTTTAATACAACCTGACAACAACAAAAACTCGATCGGGCACGGAAAGGCGGCTTCTTAATTTTTTTCGACTCGCTGGAGATATTCACCGAAATTAGATGTAAATGGATCTAAATTACTGGTTTTTTTTTACAAGACCAATCACGAACAGAAAAGAAATTAAATTCATTTGAAGTTAATAAGAAAAGTTCGAGTCAGGGTCAAACAAAAAAATATATGAATAAATTGCTGTGATAACTTACGCAGCGATTCAGGATATGAGCAGTATAATTTTTTTTTTTTTAAGTTTGATAACATTCAACTCTAATTATGTAAATCAATTCCGAATCTAATAGCCGTTACAAAGAGACTCTAAGTAAACCCCCTCAAGAAATCAATTTATTTTCTAAGCAAACCTACGCCGGAGTTTGCCTTAAGCGTAATTCGTTCTTGTAAAATGATTTTATGACGGCGGTTGCACGGATAAATTTCCCAAAGGCGAATCTTCCGGATAATAAAAATATTTTTCCCCGACTTGAATTATTATCGATTCTGGCTTTTCGAGAAAAATAAATCGGACGATAATTTTGATATATGGCGAGGAAATAGGGCGTCAAGTATCTGGATATTGTATTTAATATCCAGAGACTTTCGGTAGCTGGCGATTCAGAAGTTATGTTTCATCAATTTGTTTGGATTTATACTGATAAGCCTAAGCTTACGATAATTAATTTCGCTGTTTTTTGTCGATTTTCATTAATTTAACCGTGTGAAATAATATAAATTTTCAAAACATTTATCGAATTGTTTTGATAATTTTGGAATTCACTATTTGTTATCGACGAATATTACAATCAGGCAGAAAACATTTAAACTTTAAAATCCAACAAATAATTATGTTAATTATTCGAAAGCAATTATTGCTAGGCTTCGTAAAACGAAAATTCGTACTGGATTATTAGTGAAATAGAAAATCTGGCACGAACCTGGATAACGATGGTGGAGTGTGCTTTATTGAAATTGCTTTTTTATTGAGCCCATTGCTATAATAGAGTTTTATAACTATTATTTGTATAGAATGTAGGGCAATATTTGCCCAAAATAGCTTGGATCATTTACTCGTATAATAGGGACGGATTCAACCGATTTATAGGGATTATTTTAAAGTTGATCATAATGTCACACGCCTCGCGGTTAATGTGGGTAGGCCCTCAGGTTAAAGGTTGCTCTTCAGGAAAAAACACAACTACAAAAAGGAGCTTAACGTATACAGTGAGGGGCAAGCTACTAGGTATATAGGATGTAACCTGACGAATTTGCAGGCGTCCACATGTCAGAAAATGACAAATCGATTTAGCGCTAACCTGGCGACAACCAGGTAAAAAGTTTCTAGGGTTGTTAATAATTTTCAAAAATACGGTTGCATTTCTCCCCGAAACCATTAACGAACTAACGTTCAGGAGAATAATGATGATCAAGAAGCCAAATAAATTATTTGTTGTTGATTGTTGGCATTAGTTAATGAAACTCCAACTATTTCGACTCATGCGCTTGTGCACGAGTTTGACTCAAGTACAAGGACGGTGAGGAGCCGCAAAAAAAAAAGTATTGTTCGTACAAAGTACGAAACTCCCAAAAAATTGATCCTCAGGACAACATCAAGCGAATCGCGTTTTGTGAAACTGTCATTAATAGGGCAAATGAAAATCAATATTAGAGAGTTATTGGACGTGCGATAAGGACAAGCAGTATTTAAATTAGCCTTATTTTGACATTTACGCATGCGCATTTGGGTCTGAAAATAAGGATTCCCTTAATAGGGTTACTGCTTGTCTTTATTTGTGTATGGTTAGTGCGAGGCAGTAAACTTCCCTTATTTTAAATTTCTGACATTTTGGACGACTTTGACGTTTCGCTTTTCGACGGTGACGTAATTTTACTTGAAAAACTTACTTTTTACAGTAGTTTTCCATTTTACTGTGGGTAGCATCGAAAAATGGGTATCGGCAGAAAATCACAAACAAAAATAAACACTTTTTGAGGTTGAAATTTATAAACATAGCTATCAGCTGTCAAAATTATGAATACAAAATAAGGTAATATTCTAGCACCTACTTCAGTCTTCCAATAACTGTTTTTTTCTTGGAAAAATAGTGCTGATGCACTAATAAAATAACGTAGATCCTTAATACTGCGAGGCAGTATTTATTAGTTCCAATAACTCTCTATTTTCTTAGAAAAATTGTCTCTACAGATGAGTCAACATTTCAACTCCATGGTCGACATAATCCTAGTCACATCCGTTATTGGTCTAAGGAGAATTTACACAGGTATTTTGAACTTAGAGCGCATAGTCGTCAAAACGTAACTGTCTGGAGCGGTTTGTATAGAGAACATATTATTGGGCCGTACTTCATGGACGCTAACTTAACTGCTCCAAAATATTTGGATCTTCTGCAATGGGCCAACGGCAGATAATTCCAGAAATTGAAAGATTATCTGGTCCTAGATTTAATGAAATATGGTTTCAACAAGATGGATGTCCAGCCCATAATACTGGTTTCATTCTGGACCATTTGAATAATACTTTTCCAAACCGTCTCATTGCTGAGTCGAGTGCTACAGTACTTTGACGCTCTCCCAATCTTGCACCCAACGATTATTTTCTCTGCGGTTATTGCAAATCAAAAATGTATAGTTTTCAGGAGAATCGCGCCGTGAACCTTGAGCAGCTGCGTTTCAAAATTCGAGAAATATATCTAACTGTCACCCCTGTGATGCTAAATAATGTTCGTAGAGCCTTCTATGATCGTTTAGTTCAAGAGGGTGACCTGGGACTGTTTGAACATTTACTGCATTAGATTATCTGTTTAGAATTATTGTTTTTATTTTACTTAATTTTTCTTCTATTTTGTATGTTGAATACATTTTTAGTTTTTCCTTGATGGCTTTTCTAAAATACATGTTTTTTTTTCCATAGAATCCGAACAATAATAGTATTATTGTTTCGGTTCGAAAAAAATCTATCTAAATACACGTCTTTTAAAAATAAGTAAGTGAAGCTCGACGATACATCTAAAAGCACGGTCTAGATGCTACGTTTTGCATAACGTTTTGTCTGTACAGTTCAACACGTGATCAGGTATCGGTATCAGTTACATAACGTCTGGACCGGGCTTAAGTCTGTTAAATCATAAAACGTACTGATGTGAACCATGGTTTATGAACAAACTCAACGAACGTCAAAGTCACTCAAAGTCGTCAAAAAAACGACAGCGGACCGACAGCGACAGGTGTTCAAACGGCTGCGGACGATTGTAAATTCGTCAAGGTGGATCCTATATACCTAGTAGCCTGCCCCTTACTGTATTGTCTGCTAGTGGGAGCATAACCAAAGGGGCACTACGTAGGTGCGCCACATGATTCTCACGTTTCACCATCACGCCGCCCATCGGTGCAACCATCTACCAGTTCATCTGTCAGTGTCTAACCTAAGTGACGTCAACTATCAATGCTAACATATTCCGTGCTACTTCAACTAAGACCAAGTGATGTTATCTGTCAACCTAGCGGGGGCACGTGAGCCTGAGAAATTTTTCGATACCGTGGGAAAATCTCTAGAACTAGATCTGAAATTTCGGGAATTTGGCCCGGCCAACCCCATATTTTTGGCGGTTTTTTTCCAGAATTTGACCGCAGCCCCTTATCTCATGGTGTCATCTTCAAACCGTAGTTATCGCTCATTCAGGGCGTATATTATTTAGGTATCGAAAAATCGGTGTGTTGAATAAAAACACACACACACACACACGTTACGATAAAATTTCATTTATTAAACCTAATCAATTGATTGATTTTCCCTTGGCTAATACGTAGGGTGTGGGATCATATGTCGGGACGTCTGTGTCCCAATCTAGCCAATCCTCCATGGGAAGTGGAAGAGCTTTGGGCGGATGGAATTGCTTTTCTTTGGTGAAGACTTTGCCTTTACCGAAGAACAACCAAAACCCAAAATTTTGGATTAACTATCCAATTAATTATTAATTAATTGATTTGACTACTCACTCTTGCTCCGGGGTGAGGTTACCTCAAGTTTTCCTCTATAAGGGCTGTGCCGACTTTTGTTTTAAGTGATTTCCCTTGTCCGTTGAGGGGAATCAATTGGACAGGCTTGGTGGGAGGAGTTAAAGTCGGATAGTTCCTTGAGGAATAACGGTGATTGCAATGGAAAGAGCCATTCTTGGGATAATCGCATTCTTAGATGTGTTCGTCCGCATTCTGATTTCTTTTCTATCCCTTCTTGATTGAGCCTTTTTACGGATAACTTGTATATGACGGCTGATCTCCGTTATATACAAGGGATGAAAGGTCTCTCTTATTTCCTCTCCGGGAACTCCGCCCAGAACGAAATACCGTAGGTATAAATTGGCGTTTTATCTTCTCACTACATGGAGTCTTTCCCTGTGTAGTTGTTTTGTACCGATTCTCTTCTTTATGTTTATGGCAAAATAATGGTAAATAAAGTTGAAAGTTCCGTCAAGTTTTTTTTTTGCCATACCCAATTATGACTTTTTACCTATTATGACTTTCTTTTTTTTTTTCAATTGCGATCTACCAATAATGATTTCCATACATGTTAGTTATCAGCCTAAAATACTTGACAAGCGCTTTCAACTTTCCTTTTCTTCCTTCTGTTTATCTTTTCTATCCATTTCTACCTTACCTAGTTTTTAAGTTTATCACAAAAAAAAAAAATATACAGTTTTTTCTTTTTTCGAAGGAGGGCAGTGTAACGTTTAAAGTTACTTGTCCTTTTTTCTTTCAAATTTAACTTTATATAACCCTTTTAAATGTTGACAGTCTGGTGACTAACTAACATTTAAAAATTACAGGGTTCCCGCTATTCATTATATGGCAATTATTAAATTATTACACTAGAGGGCGCAATTTTCTTTTAAATTTGACACATTGGTTAGTACCAACAATTTCCGTGGCTGTATCCCTACTTACCTGGCCCGTAGGAAATCGATTCTCGACCCTTTTGAATTGTCTCGTTGAACTGAAAGGTTGATTGGCTGAAAGTGCTGATCAAAAAAACTTTGGGCGTTGCCTTGTTTAACGAATTAGAGTTGCGTGTGGCAATAATCTGTCGATTTAAGAAAAATTCGAATCAAAAAGTTTCGTGATTGCGGTTTGATTTAAGTTTGAATTCCCACCCAAAAACATGGTAAGTTCTTTCAAGTTCTATAAGTAATGGCTTTTCAAGGAATATATTATTACTTAGGGTCTTTCGAACGGCCGATTTCTCCAACAAGTCCATTCCAAAAAAAAGCCTCATTTTCAAATCAACGCCATTTCCGTGGAGCGTGACATTGAACCTTTGAAGGGCTTCCTACCCTACTAGAATCAAGACCCCACAGGTCGATACATATGCCCTACCTTTGACGACGATTATAGTCCCTTTTCTGCCTGGATTCTGGGCTGGAATCCACTAGTTCCAAGGGTGGCCCTTTTCGTCCAGATATCGAGAGACGAGAATGGATGGTTTCCGGATCTGCCTTATATTGGGATGGAGGCTTGTATAAGTTTGTATAACTATGATAATTTTTTATATATGACACTTAGGTACAAATTTATTCTTGACACAATGGCGAAAGAAAATTGGTTCTTAGTTTATTAATATAACCATGTTAGCATAACTTCTGATACTGCCTTATATTTTATCAATTTTATCAATGAGTGATCTGAATAAGGGTCAAGGTTGGACAACATGTTCTGAATTTGAAATCTTGAATAATAGCTTGCCGTCGAAAATTGATCAATTTTTAACCCGGGCTCTTATAACTTATATATCGGAGGATTTATCTTATTTTTTCTCCAAGCTATAGACGCATTTTTCCTTATATGGTTCAATTGACCTTTAAATGTTAATTATTATTTATTGAGGAAAACACACATTATATCAATAATAGTTATTTGTTTCACTAGGCAGAAAAGTACAAGATTTAATGCTGCGGCTGGCGTTTCATAGCCGAGGCATAGCCGAGGCTAGGAAACCAGCCGAGGCATTAAATCTGCTTTTCTGCCATGTAAAACATATAATTTTTTCTCCGAATGTTCAAATTCACACATGGACATCTTTTTTATATTTATTTCATTCATTATTATTATCCAAATAATTATATTATTTTGACAATTATCATTGTCACCATCAATTTCAAATACCAAATTGAGTGAAATTATTACCTGGAACGTTGTGACACTGTCACTTTTAATGCCTAGGCAGTAAAAGTCCACTTTTACTGCCTAGGCAGTAAAAATACAACTTTTGATCCTGTCAAGTGTCATTAGAAGGCCGTTTTTACTGTCATTCAGAGAAAAAATAATTTTTTCTACAACTGTCAAAAAATGATGATGTTCGCACACTCATGACAGTTTGCGAAGTGACACTTTTTTTCCCAGGTATTGATTTTTTAACGTTCCCTTGACGCCGTGCGCGAACTAGCTATTTCGCACACGTGTGCGCGAAATAGCTAGTTCGCACACTGGGTGTCATGGTGACACATACCTGTCAGGAAATCAAAAATAATTAAAATTCACCTACCTTTGATTGAAAATGCAATTTTGGCTTCGAATGATTGATATTTAAATGGAGTTGTAGAAAAAATATTGTTAGCAACTCGGGTGCGAAATACTTTGGTGATCTCGACTATTTTTTTAACTCGGCTGCGCCTCGTTAAAAAAATCAGATCTCGATCACCAAAGTAGCATTTCGCGCCCTTGATACAAAAATAACTATTGTGTCACAAATTAAAAAAGTAGTTTGAATTTTCTTACCTACAATTTGCTATTTCTTTTGTTACACATAAAACAATGAGAAATGGACCTCTTAAAAAAGGTGTCAAAAAATGATGATGTTCGAACACTCATGACAGTTTGCGAAGTAACACTTTTTGGTTTGGTCATGGTGACACATACTTGTCAGGATGCCAAAAAATAATTATAATTCACCTGCCTTTGATTGGAAATGCAATTTTGGCTTCGAATGAATAATATTTGAATATAGTTGTCGAAAAAATATTGTTTGCAACTCGGGCGCGAAATGTTTTTGGTGATCTCGAACGATTTCGTTCTCGATCACCAAAATGACATTTCGCGCACTTGATACAAAAATAACTATTTTTTGCATTCAAATGTCCAAGATGCGGTTGTTGTAATGAACCGTTTCCTTGCAATTTTTCAGGAATATGCTTTAGCCCTACTGTATCAGGGTGTAAACTTTTTAATAACGTAGGTGTGTGTGTGTGTGTGTGCGTGTGTGTGTGTGTGTGTGTGTGTGTTTTTTTTTTTTTTTATTCAACACACCGATTTTGCGATACCTAAATAATATACGCCTCGAATGGACGATAACTACGGTTTGAAGATGACACCATGAGATAAGGGGCTGTGGTCAAATTCCGGAAAAAACCGCCAAAAATTTGGGGTTGAATTCCCGAAATTTCAGATCAAAGGCGCCACCGATTTACAGATTTTTCCACGGTATCGAAAATTTTCCCAGGCTCAGGTGCCCCCGCTAGGTTGACAGATAACATCACTTGGGCTTAATTGGTTGAAGTAGCCTGGAGTAGGTTACCATGGATAGATGGCGTCACTTGGGTTAGACACTGACAGATGAATTGGTAGATGGTTGCACTGGTGCGTGGTGTGATGGTGAACGCCCTTACTATCTCTACTCCTGAATAACATTGCTCGAAGACTCTCTGGGGTACTGCTCCTTTGGGTAAGGAGACCCTGAGGAGCGAAGGAGCCAAATGGGTACTAATACCATGGGCTGCATCGGTTTTTATATCCATTTCGTGTAAACATTAGTTTACGCGTTGACCTGCTCAAACTGCTGATTGTCGATGAATCGTGTTCTAGTTTTAATAGGTTTTTGATATACAGAGTGGTTTTATTTATAGACCAGTCGACAATAATAAAGTCGATTCCTTATTAAAATTTCATAGATTAGTGCTCAGGCACGTCGTCCTTGTTTAATGTAAAGGAAATTAAACCTTCCTGGGCAAAGAGAGGGGAAACAATAAAGGACTATGGGGCGCAAGAGATTACAAACTCTACATAATAGCCAGGCAAAATTAGTATAAATCCTCAGCTGAAAAACTTTAATTAAGCATGACCGCAAACACTAACGCTAATCACCGCGGCTTTGTATAATATCCAGGCTCTAGCCGCTCTGTTTCCGCTACATGTCTCTAAATTATCTCGAAATAATTTATTTTCAGCCGCTGGCCTTATAATCGAAAATTGGAGTGGATTAGATTTATTTTATATTGTCCCTTGGTGGCGCTAATAAATTTGCAATACTAAAATTGTACCTTCTTTGATGAAATCGTGGACCGTTTTCAAATTGCTTGTTTTTTGTTGTTTCAGACTAAATCTCCAGGCCGCCCGAAAATGCCGAGAAGAAAAATCCTGTGGCCGCCCATATTGACTTTTCTCTTTTGCCTCTCAGTCACCGGTAAGTAAATACCCCTCACGAATAAAATTGATTTTACCCTCTTGTGTTTATTTACCAAACGTTTTTACTTATTTTAAGGTTTATTACCGCTTTGAGTATTTTCAATTAGATCAAAGTTGTTTGCAAACATATATCGTAGGTTGCTCAAAAAACGGAATTGATTTAAGAGTTTATAGACAAGCAAAAAACGTATTAGTTTCAATGTATGTGTAAGTTTGAGAGGGTGGTATGTCACAGTAGGTCACCCTTAGCTCGACATTCAGTCTAGCGATTTGACGTAAGCGATGACGTCGCCTCAGATCTCTTCCAGGGATGGGTGCGGTTGGCCTAATCTGGCTTTACGTATTGGCAGAAAAGCAGTGCAGTCACAAAGAATGTGTTCCATCGTCTCGTATTCGATATCATGCCAGCATTGCGAGATACTTGAAAAGAAATGGGTTCAGCTTCTAGGATTCGTAGATGAGAAACCCAAACTATCATAATAGTGATAGAACATTATCAATTACTATTATTTAGAATTTCAACAGAAGGAGGTAAAATTGGTCATAATAAACATACAAAACACTTTTTATTTATTTTTGTACACTTTCCCTTTCACATCCTCCAAACAGCTGGTTATCTCCCCGCCAAGTCCAACCAACCTATTCTTTTCATCATTTTCTCGTTGGTAGCATTGGTCGGAAGATCCCTACAGTACTCACGTCTCCTCCTCCAAACGGAGTGGTACTTAAAAAAAGATTCAAGAACATATAAAATATAGTACATAATCATGAGATTGAGAAAACAAAATACATACTATTCACCAGTTGATGTTCTATGAATGTGAAATAATTGGTATCATCTGATCTCATTCCTGTGTTTGTTGAGGTGGATGGTTGAGTAGGATCTATTGTGGGTACTATGGGTAAATTTGTCGTGTGGGGAACGTCTTCACTGGCGAGATGAGTTGGTTTCAACCTTTCGACGTTAACGTCCACTTCTTCGCCGTTAACGTTGATTTGAAATACCAGCCTTTTAATTACTGGGTGTGGTCCTGTATATAGTTGTTCAAGAGGTCATTTCACTGTGTCTACTCGTAAGAAAACATGTGTATAGGTATTTAAATTTCTGTAGCAGAAGGTCTTTTGGTGACAGTGGTGAGCATCGCGGACTGGCTTTACGTTTCTCATATATATGCGAAAGTTTTCGAGAAAATACTGTTTGTCCTCTGGTGAGTCTTCGTGAGTGAAGCATTCGCCAGGGATTCTCAGTGTTGTTCCATACATGAATTCCGCTGGAGATGCCTTGAGATCTTTTTTGTAGCATGTTCTGAGTCCAAGTAGAACTGTTGGAAGTAGCTGAGTCCACTGAGGATGTTGTTGACACATTATTGATGGTTTGAGAGTCCGATGCCACCTCTTTACCATTCTACTAGATGCTGGATGATGGGCAGTCGTTCGTATGTCACCAACTAAACGCGTCAGCGCACTCTCAAATTGTGATCCCTGATCAGTCGTGATTATTTTGGGGCTTCCAAATCGCAAAATCGAATGGTTGAAGAATATGTTGGCCACTGTGTCTGCTGTGATGTCTTTTATGGGTATTGCTTTAGGCCTTCTTGTGAAACGGTCGATCATTGTCATGTAGTATCGAAAACCTTGAGACTCTGGCATTGGTCCCAACAGGTTGATGTGTACGTGACTGAATCGTTGATCTGAGTTGAGAAAGGTTGCAGACTGCAGGCGAACGTGGCGTCCTACCTTCGATTTTTGGCATGGTAAGCATTGTGTTATGTCTATGTTCATAGACGGCCAAATATAGCGTTGAGAAACTATCTTGTTAGTAACTCACCCACTGAAACGTGCCAAACTTGTGGAAAACATCATAGACTTGACGGCGCAGCATTTGAAGCATGAAGGGTCTGATGTCATTGGTGGATACGTCACAGTAGACACCTTAATGGTCTGCTCCATATGTGAGTTTCTGGAACTTTGGTTGTCAAGTCAATTACTGTGAGAAATCTCAGGGCATCCATTCTGGATAAGGCGTCTGCCACATTGTTTTCGTTGCCCGCAAGATACTGTAGGTTAGTTGTAAGAGCTCGTCCTTGGCAACTTTTAATCGCTCTGGGCATAGTGGCCTTGCTCGCTGAGCACACAGAGATCCTACCGTGGGAATGTAGTGGTTAACAGAATGTTTGCTCCCTGCACGATTGGATGGGTTTTCCATTAACTTATGATAGGGTATGGTACATTTTCAATGCAAAACACCCAATAGAGTGGTCGGCGTAGTCCAACATTTAGAGTAATCGCACGCTCTCCATAGGTTTGTACTTCCGTATTGTTTGCAGCATAAAGTTTGCGTTGTTTTGGCCTCGCCTTGTCCGCTTATCTTGCTGGAACCACAGAAATGTCCGCACCAGTGTCGACTAAGAACTGGGTTCCTGAGTGTGGACCGCCAGCAGTCGCCGAATCTATTAGCGGTCGTTGTCGTTTCCCTGCTCTGGTTTCCATCCGCATCGAGTTGTGCACTTGGTTGAATTCTTGCCAAACCAACTTCTGGGGATTCACTTGCACCATTTGAGCTGTTCGGTGGATCTGGTGTTGCACTGCGAGAACGATCCCTTCCGCTTGAGACCAGGCACAAATTGTCTACTTTTTTGGTCAACGCTTGTACTTGTTTGGTCAATTCCTACACTTTTTGTTCCAAGGCATTGTTTCCTTGGGTTTGTGGCCATTATGTGCCCTGGCACTGTGTTTTTCTGGATTTCCATCACTTCATCTGCCAACTGTGCCAAAGCAGCGTTGCGTAAACCATCTGGTGCAGCAAGGGCAAATTGCACTTGTTGTGGAAGACGATCAGTCCTGAGAGTTCTCAAAAACTTTTCGGTCAGTTGATTGCCTTTTAGCTTATTCATTTTTGTTAGAAGTTCTGAGGGCCTTTTATGCCCCAGTTCAAGACCAGAAACCAATTTTTTAAATGGCACTTTCTGTGAGACACAGTAGTGGTTTAACAAGGCCTATTTTAGTGCTTGGTACTAATTTATTGCTGGTGGATTTTCAACAATATTCTCAACAACAGAAATTGTTTCTAGGTCAAGGCGTGCGACGACTGCGTTGTACTTTGTTGAATTAGATGTAATTCTCCGAGAGTGGAATTGTGCTTCGATTGAAGTGAACCATACTTGCTCAAAATTGTGGGAGGTACAATGTCTCTAATGAACTGATTGTTGGAGGAGCCCCGGTTATGTTGGGTTGTTCTTGGCCACCATTGTCGCTAGTTGCAGCTTCGTACCATTCATTTTCCATATTGACGATGACTGAATCTTCAAGAATTTTTGTAAATTATAGTAGTTTCTTTTTGCTGATCAGCGTTTTTATTTTTCTAGGTTATCTAGCCTCACTTTCACCTTTTTGTAATATTGCTCTTGCAGATCACGTCGGGTTTTTACCAATAGACCTCTTGCACTCAATCAAAATTAGGTATATAATTTATCTGTAACGAAAGTGTATTTTATGTACTACATAACAGTATGGTTGGTTAATTTTTTTTAAAATCTTGAAGCCAGAAATTGAAAGAAAAAAAAGCAGATTATTTGAATTTTGCGCTATATTTTTCCACCAATCAAAAATTACTGATTGTCAAATTTCCATCTTCCAAACGAATCTCTTTTTTTTTTTTTACTTTTTGAACAAATCGGACAAAAAAGGAGGCATATATTTATCAAAATTGCTTTGCGTATCGACTGGTACAGCTCTACTTTTCACTTGAAAATTGAAAGAGGAGAACGACATCTATTAATTGAAGTATCGACTAGTATCGACAATTTTCTTTCCTTGTCTATAAATGCGAATTAAACAAAGAAATCGATATCTGTACTAATCCGGCACAGTATAACGTACGAAAACGATAAAAGCGATTTTTGTTTACCATAGGTCAGTGACCCCTGGCTGGCCAATTTACCTCTTTCATCACAAAATAAACAATAATTAACAACAAAAAACAGTAGGCTGGGGCAGTGTAATTTAAAGAAAAAAGAAAAATGATGTTTTTCCCTGGGAATATTTGAAAAGGTCTTTAGGGAAACTGGAAGGTATGGAATACAGACACATAAAAATTATACTCGTGTTTCATTTCCCATAAACCACTAAGAAAAATAATAATAATTTTAATAGTTGGGTAATTATTGTTTATTTTGTTTGTGCGATGGAGGATGGAAGAGTTTGTAAAAACCGATTCCGGAAACTGGCCAGAGGTGAGCATTAAATCTGTTTTTTTTTTTTAAAGATAAAAGTCAAAATGACATTATGTTGGCAATACAATGTAAAATTGTCAATGCTGTAAATTTTTTATGTAGAAAAGGCTTGTGTTGCCAACATAGTTACTAAATTTTTGACTTGGGGAATTATTTTAAAAAAAAAAAAACAGACTTTAGGTACTCGGTAGATAGGTATTAGTAAAATGCAGGTGGAGTAGAGCAACCTCCTACAAATAATGATTCCCTTATATGCTTATTAGGGAGAAACCTCTAAAATTTAGAAGCACACACTAGTAAATGAGTACCTAAAGTATTCAATTATGAACGACAATAGGGCAAGTACACGATCTGACAGTTTGTCACTATTAACAATCGCCTTGAGGTAAAACAAAGATATAATTTGCAGGGTTTTTTAAGTTTTTAGTTAGATTTTTTCCAATAAATACCTTCTGTGTGCTCCAGAAGTTTCTTGGACATGCCTAGAGTTTGTTTAGTTGTTAATTGTGGCAGTATAGCGCAAGGGATACAATATCATTCCATAGGTTTCCATCAATTTTAAATAACAATGGGAGGTTTGATTTGTTAGCTCAAGAAAGAAGAGAAAAATTGATTAATGTTGTTAAAAGAGAAGATCTGACAGAAAAATAGATTGAATATAGAGTAACTATACTTATATATTTGTTCTTGTGCCACTTGGTTTTGATATTTGTTGGAAAAAACCTGAATTTAATCCATTATAGAAAAACCTAGCAAACTTTTAGAAGAAAGACCACATAGACTGGAACACAAACATTCCGCTCTAACTTTTTTAAAACAAAATAACACCAAAACTTGTGAAAAAGCTGTGAAAACCGCATAAAACATAACCGGCCTAATCTAAACGAATGTAAATAAATGATTTGTTTTACCTCAAGGCGACTGTCAAACTCATTTGTGACGTCACATAGACATGCCCTATAATGGCCTTATGCTCGGGTTTATTGTTTGTTTCTTGATAGTTTGTGTGTCTTCTCTGCCTTCTGTCTATTTTGGAGAGGCTAATAATAAATAAATAAAAATAAATAATGATTATAATGAAATAATGAATTGAAAAGTTGGGTTAAGTTTTCCTTAGGGATGAGAATCGATTCCATATCCGATACTTACAAATCTGTGAATTCGATATATCGATTTAGTTGTCGCCCCCAGGAAAAGTTTACATGAAATTCTTGACATCTGGGCAGCACTGAATAAAATTGACCAATCAGAAATTTGGTGCCGTGACGTCAAGGCTCCAAGAAATTTGAACTTCAAATCGAAATTTAGAGCCTTTGCAAGTTCGAAAACAATCGGAAAAAAATAAAGTTGAGCTTTATTTTGACTCCTCTTTCCAATAAGCAAATAAAAAAATTCATGCAAGAGGTCCATTATGTGGGAATCTGCACCACACAATAACATTAATTACTGGTATTTAGAAATTCAATAGAAGCAGGTAAAATTGGTCACAATAAACATACAAAACACTTTTTATTTTATTTTCGTACATTTTCCCTTTCATATCCTTCCAAACAGCTGCTTATCTCCCCGCCAAGTCCTACCAACCTATTCTCTTAGTCATTTTCTTAGGTTGGTAGCATTGGTCGGCATATCCCTACAAGATGATTGATTGTAGTGAAATCTAGCTACGATTATTACACATAATTAGACGAAATGCCTGTGCATGAGATAACAGAGAGAAGAGACTTAATCGTTCTCTAAAAATCCAAACATTGAATTATTTATCGTTTAGCTTAATGCTCATAATCTGAAGTCCGTAATTACAATATTTAGGATGTCGCTAAACTTTCTCCCTTCACAAATTCTGCAAGAATATTTACCATGACATAATTTCTTACTCAAGTATTTTAATGTCTTTATTGATAATAAAAATTGTCTCAAGTTTTGACAATCAGCTTAATCAGTGTGCTTTATTACCAGAGTTGCTGAAGAGAAATTTGGGTCCTAAAGTTTATTTTATTTGATGACTTTGTTGGTAGGCGAATTTTAAACGACTTCTTTAATAAATTGAGCAGGTAATTAACTTGTTTTTTTTTCCAATGTGGCATCACTTTATTTTCAGACTAACTTTAGCAGGATTATTACGGAACTTTTTTGCATGCTGCCTCACAAAAAATAAAGCACACAAAAGCCCTCCAGTTTAAAGAAAAGTTTTAATTGCAATTTTTAAGAAGTTTGACAAAAAATTGCCAGCGTCTCAAGTAGTTAATACAGTAAACTTGTAGTTTTTTCCAAAAACAAGAGCGCCTCTTGATTAAAACTTTATTTCTTTAATGACACACTTAATCAAATTCCTGATTATTAGGATTTTTTTTTTCAAAAAATCTTTATTCTAGAAGTTTGAATGTATTATTGTTTCACGAAGTTTGAAATCAGAATCACAACAGTAAATTTGTTGAAATCGTAGCCTAAATCAATATGTAAAATAAATCATTAACGTATAACATAGGCAAGTAAAATCTATAAGACATTATATATTTCTATTTTAATTTTGAAAGCAATTGCTTTACCCCAATTTGCTTAACCTAAATCCGACATGGTAACTGTGAAGTCCCCCAGAACTTATTTAAATTTGAATCCCTAGCCCTAAGCTGAAATTCAAAACAACATAATGCAAGACAAGAGTTATTTAATCATACAACGAAGTTAAATGGATCCAGCTGAATCGCCACGTTGTCCAAATACCCAAAAGACCAAGGGTGGTCGTTGAAAGTAGTTAGACAAGTTCCCAACTAAGGGAATTGTTTACGATATAAATAATTATGGGTCTCCCGTTATTATAAATTAAAATTAAATTTATATTATTAGAAATTTAAAATACAGCAGAAAGTCCATAGTTTATTCGTATAGCAAACAAAGTGTTTTCCTTATTTTCGGAATAAAGCCGATCTCAATTTCCTATTGCCTAACAAGAGCCTCTTCCAAAACTAAAAAGAGCAGAAAAATTTTGTAGGAACTCTTTGAGTTTGCTTGAGTTAACAAAAGGCTGAAAACGAATAATAGATTTTTTTTTCTTTTAGGTCAGGGTATATGGGAACAATTTATAGCAATCTATCGGCTGGAGATTTTTTTTCTTTTTTCAAATAAAAGAAGAATGGAATTTTTTCTTCAGTTTCTAATAGAAGTTGGAAATTAAACGATTACATTAACGTCAAAATACCACGTCCAGTGTAAAATTGATATAATTTCGTACAGGTGACGCTACATCAAGAAATGGCAAAGTTCATACCTGGCCTAAACTGCTAGGACATTAAACCATCGCAGGAAGAACAAATAGCTTAAATATTGAACTTAACTTGTTTCTGATTGCTCCCAGCTTTCCAGACAGGAATTCTAATGGCCCAGTTTAATTTAATATTGCGCAGGGGGAAATTCTCTCGTGGATGGAAATATTTGTAGGGACATGGACAGGGATCGATTGGACATTAGGGATTTAGGGTGCTGCCTCAGCGCAATGCGGTAACTTATTTTGCCAAGAGATAAATCATGTGACACCTTAGATTTGAAAAATAAATGAAATCGTTCTCTGTTAGTCTTGCAATATTTTATAAACTTCGACGTCCAAACAAACAAAAAAAAAAAGATTTTAAATTTCCAGATCCTTTTATCGTTTTGTTTTCTTTTCCAGTCACCAAACAGAATAAATAACGTAAACCTCAAACGGCCAAAGCAATCTAAAATGTAAATTTAACTAGATAAAAAGGAAAATAAACACACAAGAAAATGGTCAGAAAACAATATGTTTAGAGGCGCAGTTTCAGTGACGGAAAAAAAAAATGAAAATTGTTTTTTTCTCACATCCTGCCTAGATAATGATTGCAAATTGTCAACGGCACGTATTCGCCATTTTCAACGTTAGAGAATAATTATTATTATTCTGGTTTTATGACATAGATATGGGCGCTGCCGGTAATATCTGCAAACGGGCGCTGGGCTAAATTGGGCGAATTACGTAGATGTTCTATTAAAGTTCGAGTTTTCGAGGTTTTAATAATGGAAATTTAACTATGAAAAACTTTAAAGTGCTTGCAACTGAAAAATTTAAACCGAAATTAAAAAAGAATTTTTGACTTATTTTATATTAATGCTTTCTGGCTTGTTGGTTCATTTCCTAATTACCACTGGTTCATCGTTCTTGACAAAACTGAATGAATATTGAAATATAATACGTTATATATAAGGTTACAGCTTATAGATGTCTCCATATCCCATGCCCTTTGCTAAATGAAGGTTTCATTCAGGTTTTTTTATAAGGTTTGGTTGCCCGAAAATGCTGTTTTTCTACTATTCAGTGCGTCGCAGTGTACCAGGATGTGCCTGGCTGTCTCGGATTCCTTATTGCAGAGTCTGCATTTGAGGTCTCCATCATACAGGTTCATCCTGTTCAGGTGGGTCTTTACTGGTATGTGGCCTGTCATAAGGCCCGTTATAGTCCTTAATCCCACTTATTCGTAAGAGATGTCTAAATTATCTTCCTGTTTTCCAAAAATGTGACAGACAAATTGACCATCATTTGCTTTATTTTTGGAAAAAAAAATTATTTACGTTTTCATGTAGTAAATCTAAGGTAGTACCCATCCCAAGAGAGTGATTCCATTCTAAGGCCCGGTAATATATTTTCTGGCTGTAAGTAGAGGCCAGTTGTCTTGATCTATTAAAATAAGTGGCTTTGCATTTGTCATAGAAAAGCCTTTGTTTTGTATGTACGGGCATTGATTGGAAATGCTGGTCATATCGATTGTTTGTATTGATGAAGAAAGTCCTCTCATCGTTATTGTATTGTTACCCGTCGGAGCTGATAGCGTTTTCCTTTTTCTCCCCCTTGAATTTTAAATGTTACAATTCGAGAATCCTTTTGCCGTTGAACTTGTTGATAGGTCCACTGATGCAAGCACATTGTTTGCTCGGCTCCCTCGATATTCAGTTGGTCTGCTAAATTTTGAGGCGTCATCTTAGATTGCAAAGATTTCAATATATTTTTTTTTATAACTTACAGTTACTGGTAAAATTTTAAGTAAAACTTTGTTATTATCAGATACCTACATAACAATTTGTAGCTATAATAGTTTCAACGTAGTTTTCTTTTCCAGAACCATTTTCTGGTACGTTCAATTTAAGCTCGTCTTTGTGAAGAAGTTCATGATGGAATTTTTTACAGTTCCTCATTTCGCACGATCTCATTTTGCACGATTTTTTCTTGGTACATTCAGGTAGGTTATGGTAGGGTATCAAACAAGAAAAACACACTCTACTTATTTTTTGTAACAAAATTTCATCGCCTATCCTTCATTCGCGATTGAAAATTTGAACTGTTACGATAAATTGATCATTTACGTAACATGTTCCATTTCTTTCTATTTTCATTATAAAGTCGTATTTTTTCCATTTCAGAATCAGCAAAATAATCTAAAATACCCACAAAGTTCAAAATAATACAAGTGCTGCCATCTATCCATCATCTGCATCATGCAAATATCTTTTATTCATTTAACAGTACTGCCATCTAGTACCTGATGGATTTATTTTTCAAAGTATGATTTTAATTATTTCGCATTTGACAGTCATTTCATCTCACTTTTAGCAAATGGATATATTTCTGTCTTTCTCTAACCTCTGATTCTGAAATAATAATTTTTTGGCTTAATGACCTAATTAATTAACAGTTTTTTATTTTTGACATAACCTTAATTTAAATTATTATAATTTGTAAACAATTAAAATAATTCTAGTGGATTTTTATCTATTCTCTTTTATTCCACGTGGGTTTTCATTGTGATTTCATTGTGAAGTTAATATGATCTTTTGGGTGTACTCGTCTGATTGGTTGAACTGGTTAAAATGCAGTTGAGTATAAAAAACACAGAATCGTTTTCCTGTGGGCTTTGGTTTCTAAAACGATCTCTTCCCTCAACAGAAGTCTGGCAAGCAGTCCTCTTTATTTTGAATAAATTTTGCTTTGTATTTTTGGATTCTTCCTTATAGATTTTTCAATATATTTTGAAATCAATGCATATTATCATATCATTATTGAGTTTTTACCTGATAAATCTTATCTTATCTGTTCTTGAATTTTTTTTATCTAATTGTTGGCTTCCATTTTGTGTGAGTGTCGATTGGTAGTGCCACGTTTTTCTGAGGTAAGTCAATTAATATTTTTGGATTTTAAAAAAGGTACTACTGCTCTGGTTTTCAGAATAAATTGTTAGTTGGGGAATATTGGATCATGTGCTGTAAATAGAGTCGGTGAAAACCAAATTTTTGTGTCCATCCCTATTAACTCTTTATTGAATCCAGGCAGAGGACTGAATAGCCATTTTCTGCTTGAGTCCCTCAATCATTATCTCGACTCAAAGGTGTAATTTTTTAATAGAAATCCAGACAGGTCAAAAATTCAGAAAAAAGTTTTAATTTGAACATCTCAGGAATTTTGACATATTCTGGATTTGATTAATTTCAACCCCAGGTTTATCTTGTAGTATCTATAGTAGCTATCTGCAACCAAGGAGAATACACACTCTAAGGAGTGCTTATCGGCCACGTTTTTGGTTATCGCTGCCATATTGGTTTTCAACTGTTTTCAACCATTGCCGACGTCATAACTAAGTCGTTAGCTGTTTAAACAGCCTACGTTAAAGCGAGAAACGCCATGCTGCTTACGTCACACCTATTTGTTTGGCGAGGGGGGGTAGAGGGGGATTTGTTACACACAGGCCTTATGAGGATAGGCCATCCTGTAGTAGTAGTGTGTATCATCGTTGACCTGCTACCTTAACTTGAAAGGAAAATTTTGTCTATTTAGGGGAGAATCCAAAGATTTAATTTCTTAATGTTTCACCTTATTTTGTTCATATTTTTGCCTGCCAGAGCTACTATCAGGAAAGCAGCATTTTGCTCAATCATAACGAGCATTTCAATCTAATCTTGTTATCATTTTAGTTTTATTATTATCTTACCATAATTCTTAATTATTTAATTGTATTTTTTTTTAAATTATTATTTTTTTTTTTTTCAACTTGCAATAGCTGTTCATACCTGATTCTGTTAGAAGGGAGTGTCTGTACAACAATCGTTTTATATTAAATTTCAATTTCAATTTCCTTTGCAAGACCCTCACCACCTTTTTTGACAGCATTCAGGGATTTAATATTCCAAATATTGGTGAACCTGATACTGCCTTATTCTTTTCTGGGTACCTACTCGACATAAAGATCACTGTTTGGAGTCTGGAACAGCTGGAGTGACGTCATCCCAGCAATCTATCCTCTTCCTGGATACAGGAAATAATAAAAAGAGCTCCAGTTCACAAAAGTGAAACCTCAACACCCATTGAAGAGCTCCGGATTGGAAAAGTACATGATATCAGATGGTTACTTGGCCCCACGTTGGGCGCCAATTTGTTATAAATTAATTGAAATTTGTTACTTTAAGAAAAGATAACCTAGGGTCGTGGACTTCAAAAAATTGAGATAACGTGTAGTCCCTTTACGGGCAAATGAAACCACTCAAAATCCAACAAACAATAATTTTATTTGATATTTAACAATGTTATATGTAACATAGAGTACCAGTAAATGTTACTTTCTGTAAAATTTTAGTGTTGACAGCTTGGTTTTTCCGGTGAATCTGATACCATGTACCTTTCCAATCCGGAGCTCTTCAATGGGCATGGGCGTCGTTTGGGGGGGGCAAGGGGGGGCATTTGCCCCCCCCCCTAGAAATAGTCAACAAGCAAGCAGTAAAAGAGAGTTCGTATTCGTATCGCTTTTTTCCATTTTTTCAAAATTTGTTAGGTACTCATTTTATAGTCTGGCAACGGTGTAAATATAGGATTCGCGGGGACAGGCGGACAGGTTGTTGAAGTTGAGTTGAGGTTGTGTTGTTGGTTGTTTGGGTTTCCAATCAACAATATTTTTTTTGGACTCAGAATTCTATTATCAGAAGTTACTGCCTTTGTTCCTACCTATGAAGCTCTAGAATTTTGTAGTTTTATTTTTGTTAGATTGTCCCGTTGGGAAAAATTTGGTTTTTCGTTCGTATTTTTGTAAAACTTGTAATTTGTATCTGTAGGTATTTTTACCCACATAACAGAATTGCATCCTTAGAATGTATTAAGAATGTTGTTTTTTTAGGAGGAATGTGCCTAGAATGTTCGCCAAAACCATTGCGAATGTCCTGAGAATGTTCTGAGAAAAGATTGTAGAAATACTGTTTGCAATACCCAAGAACTTCCTGGGAAATCCATTAGGATATTCCTAGAATATACCTATGAGATTCTCAGTACGTCCTTAAAAGAATATTCCTGTTTGATTCTGAAAATATGCTCGAAACGTACCTATATTCTCACATTCAAAGAATATTTCTATGATATTATAGTTATGTTCTCAAAAGAATTTATACCAATATGCTTGAAATATTCTTAGATCTACATATATCATTCTCAATATGCATCCTAGACATAACATTCTTGTTTGATTCTAAGGATATACTTGGAATGTTAATTTTCTTTTCCAAATAATGCTCCTTCCAGTCCTTTTATATTAAAGGCAGTGAATGAATTGTTGGAAAATTTCTCTGGAAAACACAAGTGTTTAACCAAAGGTCCGGTTTCGAGCTTGTTATACTCTCGTCGAAGCACGCCAACTGAGAGAAACAGGTTCCAAGGTGATTCAAACGCGAGGCAAGATGTAGATCTTTAATAGCGCGTGACTCCCTCTCTTGGAAGTCCTACAAAGCAAAAGAAAAAGAATATACCTATAATATTCTTAGTAGGTTCTAGATAGAGCATTCTTGTTTAATTGTTCAATTAAATTTTTGAGTAGGTACTTTAGATAATTAGGTGAACAATATGGAAATATTCTTATCATGGGTAGGTACCTACCTACATTAACTTCTCAGCACAACTTGGTAGGTACATTCTTAATACTTGATAGGGATATTAGCCGAAACAACATTTTTTAGCGTACATTATAATAATGTTCGTATGAGAATATTCAAATAATGTTTTATAAAGTAGGTTCTTAGCACAATCTTTCAGGTAGGTGCATAGGAGCAACATTCCTAGTACATAAATAGAACGTTCAAAAATGAATATTTCAATCGAAACAATCTTAGAATATTCATTGAACATTCCTAAAAGAACATTCCAAAAAGCCCTTTGAGGGAATATTCTGAGAATATGAATGTTCTTTCACTGTTATGTGGGTAATAATACATATATTTTGATGAAAGATTAGCGATTACATATTTGAGTAACGACCTTCAATGAATATGCTGTGCTGTGAAAAATTGGCTAACATTTTCATTACATTCAACGGAATTGACCTGTCTCGCATAAATAGAAAAAGTGAGCTTAATTGTAATAAATACAAGTTAGAAAGTAATAAAAGATGACATGCGCGTGCAACTCGTAGGTTCAGTGTAGCCAGATTGTATTGTTGCAGAACAAATGTAGACAATACAAATCGAACATTATAACATTACAGAAGTGATATAGTGTCAAGTGTTTCACAACGCCTTCAGACAAAAGAAGAGCTTTAAAGTGTATGTTAACATCGTTTGCACTTTTATTTTGATAAATGTTTCATCCGGCAACATCGCACAATGAAATGTCAAAAGAATATGTCAAGTATAATCTAACATAACCTTAAAGGCCGTTTTACAGCTTGCAATTCTTTCTGCAATATGCAAGAAACTTGAACGAGGGCATGCGCAGAAGTGAGTCAGCTGATTGGTTTCTGCAAGATTCTCTTTGGTTTGGTGCCATTTTTCTTGAAGGGTTTCGTGCAAGCTGGGGAATTTTTAGCAATTATGATGCCTAAAGTTGCTGCCATTGCTTTCTTCTTTTTATATCGACTTATAATCACTTTTTTTTTTTGGAAAATGCAAACATCAACAACACAACGTTAAAAACAAAAAACTATGCATAAGGTTAGAGAAAGAAGCAAGTCAAATTGCAAGGTGTAAAACGACGTGCAAGAAATCTTGAATGCAATTTTTTTGCATGCAATAAATGGCATTCAAGTTTTCTTGCAAGCTGTAAAACGGCCTTAATTGGAGATGGGTCTATTGAATTTCACTTGACTTAGGGCCGGTATTATAAAACACTGAACCGATGGTAGAGTTTCAACCTTCGGTTGAATTCTATCAATTTGCATGGAGTCAACCGAAGGTTGAAACTCAATCATCGGTTCAGTGTTTTATAATACTGGCCATTAGAAAATTACCTAAACAAATGATGCGGACAGTGAATTTGTTGCGGAAAAAAATACCATCATTTTTAACTAAATATCGATATCAAATAAGTACGTTAAAATGCTCAAAAAGGGGCGTGGTACCAAAAAAAATTAGCCTACGGCGGTTGCCTGCGGCGCTAACGGAAATGGTCTTATCATAATACTGCCCCCCCCCTGAGAAACCTTGTAACGACGCCCATGTCAATGGGTGTTGGGGTTTCACTTTTGTGAACTGGAGCTCTTCGTATTGTTTCCTGTATCCAGGAAGAGGATAGATTGCTGGGGTGACGTCACTCCAGCTGATTCAGACTCCAAATAGTGATCTTTATATCGAGTAGGTACCCAGAAAAGAATAAGGCAGTATCAGGTTCACCAATATCCAATCCCTGAATTGTGTCAAAAAAGGTGAGTGTCTTGCAAAGGAAATTGAAATTTAATATAAAACGATTGTTGTACAGACACTCCCTTCTAACAGAATCAGGCATGAACAGCTATTGCAAGTTGAAAAAAAAAAATTAATATAAAAAAAAATACAATTAAATTATTAAGAATAATGGTGAGATAATAATAAAATTAAAATAATAACAAGATTAAATTAAAATGCTCGTTATGATTGAGCAAAATGCTGCTTTCCTGATAGTAGCTCTGGCAGGCAAAAATATGAACAAAATAAGGTGAAACAATAAGAAATTAAATCTTTGGATTCTCCCCTAAATAGACAAAATTTTCCTTTCAAATTGAGGTAGCAGGTAGCTACTATAGATACTACAAGATAAACCTGGGGTTGAAATTATTCAAATCCAGAATATGTCAAAATTCCTGAGATGTTCAAATTAATTTTTTTTTTTTCTGAATTTTTGACCTGTCTGGATTTCTATTGAACAATTATACCTTTTAGTCGAGATAATAATTGAGGGAGTCAAACAGAAAATGGCTATTCAGGCCTCTGCCTGGATTCAATAAAGAGTTAATAGGGATGGACACAAAAATTTGGTTTTCACCGACTCTATTTAGAGCAAATGGTCCAATATTCCCACACTAACAATTGATTCTGAAAACCAGAGCAGCAGTACCTTTTTTAAAATCCAAAAATCTGAATTGACTTACCTCAGATAAACGTGGCACTACCAATCGACACTCACACAAAATGAAAGCCAACAATTAGATAGAAGCCAAGAATTAGATAGAGAATACACTCAAATAAAATAAATTCTCAAATACTAAAAAATTCCTTTAGAATAATAATTTATACGGCATGTGGTATTTTGTATGTGGAAAAATAAGCCGATTGCCTTCAAATAAAATTCTGATCACGTTTCGAATTCTTTCGGGTAACAGAAGTTAACGGCTGGAAGATTTTTTGGACACTGCGACCTTTTCTTTAATACACTCGACATTTTCGAACGGCAATATTTCTTAATTTGGAAACTGTACGTACCTCGCATTTATAAAGAGGATTTTTTTTTGTTCCTGGATTTAGGCATTGACCTACTTAGATACATTGATTATATTAGTATTATTTACTGGAAATTGAAAGAGTAAATGTATAAAATCGCATCCTTAAAACTTCGAAAGGTTTTATTCTAGTAGTTACAAAGTTAAGTAATTTTGGTTAATCTGCTCAGAGTAGGTTTTAACTACACTAGGTAATGGAGTTGGGTGCCATAAAATTAAGTAGTTTTCGCTCGTTCTTCAAAGACCATAAACCTCTTTCGGGTAAAAGTCAGGCCCCTCTCTGTAGGATTTGGAAGTTGGGACGAAATAAATTTACATTTAGTTTTGGGCGGTGTGTCATAGTTATGAATGAGACTTTGATGTTTGCCACTTAGCAATTGAGGTGAGAAAAGTTTGCTCACTAAGGAACTAAAGATATAAGCATTTACCCGTTATAGAGTGCAAAGTAGATATAAACCTTCTTATGGCCAATTTGTGCCC